>CM063110.1:4231625-5481625 GCA_031841125.1 Acanthococcus lagerstroemiae | reverse complement strand
GGTTCGCCCTGTTCGCATCAGAGATCAGAACCCAGACCAGACATTTGCCGAGCAAGTTCTTCCAAGTTCGTAGTATTTTAGCGAATACAGCATGCTTAGGTCTATAAAATGATACTGTGGGATCGCCTGGGGTCATCTGAACCTCTTTTGTGATTAACACTCCTCCAACACCCCTCTAAATCTTGGTCAAGACTAGATTCCCCCAAACACTAGGCTGACTATGCCACTGAAGTAATAGACGTTTAGCAGTTTACACATATATCCTTTCCTTTCTTTTTTTTCCAAAGTTAAATTCAGGTTCACATTTCGATAAAAAGTGAACAAGTTCGCGAACTGAACTTGACCCATGTTCGCTCTACACCCCAGAAGAGCAAGGCGCACTGCGGACAACGGGGAACAACTCTTTCCCGTTCAAAATCTCCAAAATTGTTTTGAAAATTTTGTTTCACCGGGCAATTTTAGAAATTTTCATCTGTTTTTTCCTTCTGACGACTTCAATCGATAAAACAACTCTAAAGGTTTTTTAGCCCGCTCGCCAGTTTTGTTCGTTGCATAGTACTTTGTGTCTCCTCTGCCCCCCCCCCCCGAATTAATATCCTTCGATACACTCTTGTTGATAACTGACAAGCTGAAAAATTGTGTCGCTGCATAAGTACGAATGGCTCGTGATGTCTTACATCATACTGTGTAAGTGTTCTGATTGAGTGATGTCTACGGATACCTTCGAATTAGCATAGTCAGTTGCTAGTTTGTAGTACATATAATTCAGGTACATCGTGTACCTACTACCTGCTAAACTGTTGTTCTATGTTAATGGTTTATGGGTAGTAGTCGTAAATGCGAACAATCAACCTGGAGTGAAGAACTGACAAGTATCAAAATAATGTCTAAAATTCTTTTGCCCATATAAGTTTTCATAAGTTTTCAGTTTTCTGGGGGGGGGGGGGTTGTGCCTACGGTAATAGAACAATACACAACAATGAACGTTAACTCAGTTTTTCGCCATTATTTATTTTTATCTGACTTATTAATGAAAGTAGAAGTCATACGGCACAGACAGCAACCCAATATTTGGAATTTTTAGTGCCCATGTTGGAGTGTGAGTGAACTTGGTAAATTCTATATTTAGTGTGTGCCAATTCACAATTCTTTTCCAGTTAATAACATAACACTCACTGATTGGATAGACTACGCATTAACAGACAACCAATAGGAACACACCAAATAGGTTTCACCATACGGTACTAACCACCATTATAAATTCACTACGACAAAGAGTAAAGTGTTTGTGTACTCCATCGAAGATGGCATAGCAGCCGAAAGCGCTCTGGACTACAGAATAAAGAAATTGTGAATTGCGACACACCCTAAATATAGAACAGTATTTGGAAACTGAACAGATACAATAATTTCTAGGGTGTTTACAGGGTCAGAAAGTCATAAGAAAAGTCTGGATTTTTGAAAGTAAGCCAGGAAGTCAAGAAAACGTCAGGAAATTTCGAGGAATTTACTGAAAGGTCAGGAAAAAATTAGTAAATTACCATCCAGTGGAAGATACTGTAGGAAAGCAATGTGATGTGAGAATTAAGATATTATCTCAATTACATTATTATCAAGTCCTCGAATGTATACTCATGACTTTATATTTAAAATTCAAAAATAATCCGAAGACTTAGATATGGATTCTTTTCTAATACAAAAAAGGAGGTCATGGAAAAATTTTTTGAAGAGTCCGGAGACCTCTTGATTTGTACAAGGTACAATTTAAAATTTTGGGTTTTCTTATATTTGAGTTCGGCAACCATCGGTTTTGCAAATTAATTTTTTTTTTTAATCTTATGGGAATCAACGTTGATTTTTGGGATTTGCTATTCTCTAACAGCTAGATTTAGTCTACCTATGTCCGCCTGAAAATAATGTCCCTAGACTACTTGACAATTTTTAATTATTTCAAATTTCAAGATACCCGTGGAGCTTGAGGTATTCAGAAGAGGGAGAAAGAACTCAAGAAATGAATTCAGCGATCGTTAAAGTGCACTTTTCAAAAGAGAAAAAAATATTGTATGCTCCTATGAAGAAGCTCCAGCTGCTGAAGAATCTCTGATTCCCATGATTAATGCTAATTTCTCATGGGAACTTCAACCTTTTGGAAGTACGAGTAATCTTTGGCTGATTTTGCTCAAACGTGTGGCAAGAGGTTTTTGTTTTATGAAAACGTTCTGGTGAGCGGGAGGGTGTCCCATTAACAATTCAGAGCCGAAAATAAGGGCCATTTTACAGAATACGTACAAATACATGGGTGTCTACAAGGTCAGGAAGTCAGGAAAAGTCAGGATTTTTTAAAGTAGGTCAGGAAGTCAGGATAACATCAGGAAATTTCGAGGAATTTACTGAAAGGTTAGGAAAACATTAGTGAATGACCATCCAGTAGAAAATTCTGTAAGAAATCCCGTGATAAGAATAATTAAAAATCAAAAAATAATATTGTGTGGTCGTAATAAATTCATTCAGGAAATCCCTGCCTCCAAAGACTTTTATGTATGGATTCTACAAATACAAAAAAGAAGGTCAGGAAAAATTTCTGAAGAGTCTGTGGACACCCTGTAATTGATCGATGTGTTATTTTACTTTTCGAAATGCTCGAAGAATGTATAAACTGTAAATCGTGTGCCTACCTAACAATTTAATTTTTACTTTAATGTAAAGAAGAAGCCGGAGGTACCCTTCCACAGTAATTGAGACCGGCCTATACTACCAGATGACCACACCACCAAATGAGTTATATAAATTTAAAATAAGATGAATTACGTGCTTTAAATAATCATTTCATTTTGAAAGTACTTACTAAACAGAGTAGTAGAACAATTAAAAAACTGTTTCTAGTGTCGAAAGTCATTGCACCAAATTTGATCTTAAAATGAATTGACTATATCAATCAAATTAATTAAAAAATTGATAGGAAAGTAGACGAATTTATGGTTTATATTTTGAACAACAGAAGCCGGTGATGCAACGACTTGTACCCAGTAGCAAACTCACAGAAACTTCTTGCTGGTCAGATGCGCATAGATTAACACAAGAAATGCGGTTACCCAACGGAACCGGTTCTGTGTGACAAAAATATTATTCCGCTTGATGGCACATGGCACGAAAAATTAGTGCATTTTTTCGGTACAAGCTGCAAATTACGAGTATTATAATTATATATTCACCGTCATTGAGCTTTATGATGTGGTCGGAAGGATCTAAAGCGAATACTATTCCGAACTTCCGTTCAAATATGGTTTACATGGGTCATTTTCTTTAAAATTGGGCGTTCTGAACTTCAAATTTGGACCCCTTTTTTATTACTTTTGATCGATTGTTTCTTGCGAGATGAGTCTTTAGTAACAGCACTGACAACTCGTCAAAGTCGAGTTTCCGATCGTCATCCCCGCACAGCGCCTATACTGATATTTCTTTTTTCCTGGGGTATAAGTCTAGATTCGATCACCCTGAATCGTACAAAATTAGTTCCAAAATATGTGCCTGAACTCTAAAGTTATCTGCGAATCTAACATAAGTATGATACCATGACCGGTAACAGCCCAGGGGAATGAGAAAATAATGTTTTGTTATTTTTCTTTTTCTCTGAGCGAAGGGAAGGTGAATCCTGTCAGTTGGCTTATTCTGTAGTCAAAAATATGTACAATACGAAGGGTATTCAAAAATGTTGAATATTTGTGGGTGAGGGGGGGGGATTACCTCTGCCTGGCTACGCACCTATTTGGAGTGTTTCGGTTGGCTAATTAGAGACAGCATATCCAAAATTTTTCCCTAGATCCAAATTTTATTTCACAGCCTAAAGTTTTTTGTTTTTTTTAATATTAAAATTCGAACTTTCTTGCTCACAAAAAACAGCATTCAACCATGAGCTATTTTCAAAATCTTATAGCCTAATAAAAAATTTGTTGGGTATTTCGAAACAATTGACACTATACACTATTTTACTCATAGATAAGTTTTACTTTCGTGTTCATGTTAATAATAGTGCAAACTGGTAATGATAATATATCGTTTCATTAAATAGTGTCAACTGTTCATACTCCAGGTTGCAAGGTCGTTCCAATTTACATCACGCCAATGTCACATTATGTATCAACCTATACCAAATTTGATTCATATTAGTCATGTATTTATGTCAGCCAACTTCCTTTCTAAGTTATTCCTATAATTATCGCATTCTATATAGTATATCATAACTCGCGGAGACTAGACAATCTGCAACAGTCTGTACAAACGCACGAGGGAAAGCATCAACTATCCTACTCTAATTTGGACTTGATGCCCTCTACGCCGGACAATGATAAGGGACAGATGAACCAGCCACCTTTTCCACATAAGCACTGCCTCAGTTATGGATTCTAGCGTTTTTCTCCTGGCGGCAATGTTTCTTATTATCCTCTCTCTGACTCACTTGAAAACTGGGAGGCCTTCGCTGCTAAAATTAACTCGACAAGTAGGATTTGTACAGCATCCATATCAGCAGCACTCTCTGAAACCGAGCCCAGACATCAGTTACCTGTATAATGCGCAAGTCCATGATCTTTTTTTTCCTTGCAGTTCTCAGACAGATTTGGTCTCAACAATACATGGAATTTCGGTGCCGGACATCAGAATCATCATTCAAAGCCCCCCCCCCCCGCTGAGGTCAACTGGCTCAAAACCTGCTCCTAGAATCAAGTGGATTGTTAGTTCAAAAACTGTGTTGCAACAAAGTTTATAAATTTGAAGAATACAAATTGATAAGCATCATGCATAGAACACACTATTGGCTCAGGAACAGGTAACTTAAATCCCGAATATCTTACTGCACACACTAAGCTTTTGCTCAAAATATGGTAACAGAACATCTCTGCGTAAAAATTAGAATGAAAAAGAATACGAGCAATGTTACTGAGAGGGGGTCCAATTTATATTCTACTCGGGTTTAAAATTGCAAGAGCTGCGTATCTATGCAGTATTTCAGTTTTATAAATGACAAGATGGCAAATGCCTAGGCTGTCCATTTGCTACATTTGAGCAACAAAAGGTTAGCGTATGCATTTATGATGTCAGAAATTCGTTGGTAATCGATACTGACCCGAAAGTGCTCCATCAAAATGATTATGGTTGATTACTTCTTGGATAGGTAGGGTGAAATTTAGCACGTTTTAAGCTACATCAGCTACTACATTTGATAATAGTGCTTGATCTAATTTGCAAGCATACAGCTTTATGGTTGAGGCGAGCGGAGGTTGAAATATTGATTCGAATTAAGATTTAGCATGAAGTTCTCTCTATTAAAACCTTTTACCTGAGAATAAAACGACGTAATAAGACCTAAAAAGATATCTCTCTATAACATAATCTGTTCTAATATAAAAGTTCTCCAAGTTTTAATACATAACCGACATAATAAGACATAAAAAGACATATCTCTCTGTATACTAAAAAAGTAAAATTCGCCGCAGCCACCGCCACCATCACCACCTCTGGGAGAAACAAAAAAACCTCTGCGGGTTTCCTACTCTGCCCCTTAATTGCTCATTTCTCCAGGGTTAGCCCACCTTCGGGAGGGTCCGCCGCCTGCGCATTGCCTACCCTGCCCCACTAATTGCTTATTTCCTCAAGGGTAGCCTACCCCTAGGAGTTGGTTCATGGTGGAGAGAGCTCCAGAATGGGGAGGAGATCCATGAGGGGCGTGGATTCAGAAGGGGGATAAAGACCCTTGGTGGTGGGGGGTAATTGTGAGTAAGAGATCCTAATGGAGGAGGAAGTCCTGGATGAAAGAGGGACCGGGGAGGGAAATGAAAGCCGTGGTGTGGGAGGGGCTGGTGGCGGGGGTCTGAAAGGGGAAAGGTGGTCATGGTGGTGGGAGCTCCTGAGTGGAGGACCAGGGGATCTTCGAGGGAGTTGGGACGAGGAGACCCGCAGAGGAGCAGTGAAAGGGGAAGGCTGTAGCGAGGGATTAAGGCCGCAATTGGGGAGGGCGTAGTGATGGGTGAAGAGGTCTTGGTGGGGGTGTGGTACGCGAACAGAAATGAAGGCCATAGTGGGGTGGGGGTAGGCTGCGAAGCGGCCAGGGCCTAGTTGAAATAATAAACCGAAATAAAAATCATTGTTGTTCTCATTGCCACATTGCCACCAGTGTATTGCAGCCAAAAAATAAAAAAATTCAGCTCCGGCTGTTGGCTTAAACTTTTGACCTTGAAAAAATATGTGGCTTAATACAGCTTTGAGCTTTCGACTTTTAGCTGTTGCCATACATTATCTGATTTTTGGCTTTTGGCTTTTTGATGGAAAATTTGACTGAATACGGCTTTCAGCTTTCGGCTTTTGGCTGACTGCAATACACTGCCTGCCACAGCTGCTATGTCACGAACGACCTCGTCCTGCAAGATTTATTCTGTGATTTTGGTAGGGCTCTATAGTTTCACCTGGGTATACTAAGCCGCCATTTTGGTTCATACTGCGCCCGTGGATGCCGAATCCGACTATGCGGAGCGTACCGTGTAGTCAATTCGGCATCGACGGGCGCAGTATGAACCAAAATGGTGGCTTAGTATACCCAGGTGAAACTATAGAGCCCTAATTTTGGTAGAGCTGAAGAGTCTTTAGTTGTTACGCAATGTTTGTTGGGAAACCAACATCAAGAAAAATTATTTTCATTCGCAGATTTTTATTAGAACTTAGAAGATGAACTTTACTTTCTGATTTTTAAGATTAGTTAGACGATAGGAGCGTCCATTAATTGCGTGAGGCGATGTAGGCAATTTTTGGATGCGCATTTTTTTAGTGTATGGCGTTCGCATTATTCACTGCGATATGATTAAATATGATATAATTAAATACTATTGTGTTGAACTTAGCTGTATTTTAGTAGTGAGATATTTTTATGTTTTACTTAATTGAACCCAGTTTTCTCGCAATTTTACATTATTTCTTGGGGGGGGGGGATTACATGATATTTGCCGAGACCTCCTTCCCTCTACGCGAGATTGGATGAGATGCGGCTCGACCCCCCCCCAGCACCATAAGTGGTTAATGGACGCTCCCAGAGATAGAGGGAGGAAGAAGGAGATCATTTTTTTAAAGCATCTACCTCACCACACAATTATTCTTTTTTCTGTTCATACTTAATTGTAGTCAAGTTCCTTTTCAGTGTATAAAATGAATTTTATATCTTTTTATCTGACGGAATATCTTTTTCTGGTGTACAAATATGAAACTTTTCAATATTTATGCAAGTGGTATATTCTATTTTCAAATTCAGAAGTATTTTAGTCAGTGTAATTGTGTCACAGGAAATGTATGCAGGTAATAATTCTGGTGATTGGTGTTACGTTCCTTTGCTAAGGCAGTTACCGAGCCTCCATATTTTTTCTCGTTCTGTAGCACTACTGTTACTGTTTCAAATTCAACATTTATTTTACATCATGTAGAAGAAAAAAAGAAGATTATATAGACTTTTTAGTGAAAACCAATACCCATTTCACGAGAAAATACGAAATTAAACGAAAAACATGATGCTTTCCTCTTTCCTGTGCTTTCTGGTGGGCGCACTAATCTAGTGACGTCATGCGTTGCGGGTTGCGTTCTGCTTACAACTAAGTGAGCACCTCTGTACTCTAATCACCTTGTTTGGCGACCAGTGTCCTTATCCTTATCACAGGTTCTTTGGTTCTTAATTTTTATTTGCTGCAGAGTAGAGTTACAATTTCTCTTTCCTGGTTTGTTCCTGCCATAATTGATACGGCTTGCTAATTTTAAACGAGTTTGTTAATGAAAAGTAGTCGAGTTTGTTAGAATAACACCTTGAATCCATGAACAGCTCTAGGTTGATGATAACGTAATGTTCACTTGCCAAATTTCCAGAATTATTGAACATCTCTCTATACTCAACCTACAATGCTAGCTCTGAAGATACCTGCAGCAAATTGTTGGGTAGAAAATGAGTTCCGAAGAAAAGTCTCTTCTAGATCTCGTTCTCGGCGTACTTACTCGCAATAATACGACAGACCGACTAGGTTCATTCATTGGTTCGTATTTATGCACACAGACTACATTTATATTTATTGGTACTCTTTGTATTCTCTTTGAAGTAACGAAACTTGTTCGAATTCCAGATATGTGGTTACACATATTCTTGTGGGCTTTATTCTCTTCGGTAGTTGTGCACATTATTGCTGCGGTAACTGCGTTTGGTACCCTGAGAAAACATCATTTCGGAAAGTAAGTGGGTATTTCTAGATGTTTCAGTTGGTTACTTTTTACTAGATTCAGAAACGAATTTCCAATATGATGTAAAAGCACTGAATGAGCAAATGAAACCTGATCGAATATTTAGTATCATCTTGAACTCTGCCTTGCTGCTGAAGTTTGACCGTGTAAAACAATTTGATGGTGTATTCTAATTTGCAGGTTTTGTCCGATATTCATTTTATGTATGGGAATATTGACGCCGATGACTTCGGGCATTGTTAGCAGTGCTATTATAGCTTCCGTTTATAAAGCATCGATGATAGAAATGACGCCTTTATATGCTATAGTCTGGGGAGTGGGACAAACATTACTATCTGCTGCTGTGGGAATCACTCGTATCTTAGCCACTCTATAACTGTTGTTAATCGTTATCGTTCATTCTGACTTTAATATGTCATCGATTCCTTACGAATATGTATTTACTGTTTTTGTAATCCAACTATTATAACGGCGTTTTCACTTGGCTTCTTTACAAGCTACAGGCTCACAAGCTAGCGTTTAAAGTACATTGCGTAAAGCTAACTCGCTACAAGTTGAAATATTTCAACTTGTAGCGTGTTAGCTTTACGCAAATGTAATTTAAACGCTAGCTTGTTAGCTTGTAGCTTATAAAGAAGCCAAGTGAAAACGCCGTTTATAAATTTCATTCGCTGGGTTGACTTGCGACTTTGGATATACTCAAAATTGCCGTTTTACAGTTATAATATTTCTTTGGTAATAAGATGAATATGTAGTTGGTTAGAGCAATGACGTTTCTAAACTATATATTATACCTAGCGAATTCTTATGATTAATTTATCTTCGTAATTCTGAAAATAGTTACCATATTGCTCGCTACTTTATTGTATTTATTCTGTACTTTCTGAACTATTTATTATGTATATGTCCATTTATATTGCTTAATTGTACAAAGACCTCTGGTTACTTGTTTTTTGTTTTTTTTCTTTTGTCAGTATATGTACTTACTCTTTCTCTCTACTTCATTTTTGTATTAACGTGATTGTAAAAAATTTGTGATATTGTATTTGTATAATTCATGAATATTGTTAATTTATTTATGAGTAAAAACTCTTCTTTCCTGAAAACATTATTTTTATAAAATGAGTTTATTGTTAATCATTCTTGTCAGTCATCTTTGGTGGCTGGATAGTTGTGGCCACTCCAATAGCTTTCAGTATTCAGTTATTTTGAGCGATCGGTCAGATCAAAAATTTTTTTCATCTCTTCCCCTCTCTTTGAAAAATGGCATTATAGAAGAAAAAACTTCTTAATTTGCTGAGTGGTCCTGGGATCTTGATGTTTGTGGACTTTAGAAACCAGTGATAGTATATTATTAATCGCAACAGTTCTCATGGAAACTTGTAATGGGGATCGAGTTGTTCTTGACGTTTTTTAACGGGCGACAATTTTTAGGACATCTTTGGTGCTTGCACCTTGTGGAAATGACTCAATTTTTCGAGAAAAATTTTAATTTGTTCTCGAAATTCAACTTAGGTTAATTTTTGACCAATTTTACTCCGTTTTCTGAACTAGAAACATTTAAATGTGTTCTGTTATGAGGGGGCGTGGTTGCCCGGGAAAGGTTGTTGGCAAATCACACACAAATGATTTTATTAGTACAGCATCTCCAGAAACTTGTTAATTTGATATTATAACAGCCGAGAAAACCCAAGAAAGGACACTTTTTTGGTAGATACTGAAAACTCGTCCTTGGAAAAGATTTACTGCTTCCTCACGTTGTTGTAAATATGGAAATGTATCTGAAATGATGACTGATATAGAAAACAGAGATGGGCAAGATCACAAACTAAATGATCCCGGATCAGATCAAGATCACCAACAGGAAATGGATCTAAGATCACATCACGTTCTACATGATCTGATCTTTGCCAGAAGGATCAGATCTCCAAGCAAAAAAAGATCTGATCTATAATAAGTTTTTTTGGCGAAGAGATCAGATCATAGATCAAATATAATTCTCTTTCTTCTAATTCATAATCATAAGCTTTATTGTACCGTGCGTTTTTTAGGGATTTATAACGTCACAAACTCAATTCACAAAGAAATAACAAGAGGAGACCTAAAACTTGATACTTTCTAGGACTAATATTTGATTTTTCAAAAAAAAAATCTCAGGAAAAGAATCTGATAATCTGATCTGGTATTTTCTAAAAAAAAATGATCTGAAAAAAATCAAAGATCAGGCAAACACAAATGATCTAAGATCAGATAAAAGATCAAAATTTTATGTGATCTGTGATCTAAGATCATTATTGATCTAGATCTTGCCCATCTCTGATAGGAAAAAGATGATTTAATTTTCTAAGGTCAAACTTGGGACTGCAGCCTATGCGCTATAATATGGGACCACATGACTCATAGTGTAACATAACAATATAGTCTGGTTTCTGGATATACATATTATAGTGGGTATGAAGATTCTGACGTATGGAAAAGTTACAAATATTGTTATCAGACTTGACAAGTTTTCTATAATTTTTTTATGTATTTTTCAAAGATATGTGAGAGATGGTAAGTTCACTCAGCCTCGGACTCTTGGACAGCTCCTGGCACCGGACGCTGAGGCCGAGCGAACTGCAGTCAAGTACGTATTTTTTTGTTCTGTTTCGGAGTTAACGACTTGGAAATCTGACAAGTTGACAGTGTCGCTTCTTGTTTTCGCGCCAGAACTCATGCATGTTTTATGGCACAAAACCGATGACTCAGTCTTCATGGAAGGTGGAGGGGCTACATTCCTTGGGTGACAAATCCTATGAGTTTTGCATCTGCTGAGAATTCTAAGAAATTCGCTCACGAACAGTAGTCTTGAACTCTTTTTCAATTTCAAACCCCTCATTTTTGAGGACCTACTTATGGCCCAGTAATTGGTACTTGGTAGGCTCTGTAAGCTTTGGCCTGAAGGCCTGATGATGATGAGTTGGTTGTCGGTTCATTTTGGGAACTGTGTCTCTGTGACCGTGTGACCTGTGAGCTCTAAGTAAGCAGTAAGCAGTGAAGTCAACAACAGAAACGAATATGGTGAAACAGTGAAAAATACGTTATTCTACGTTATACCAAAAAGTTCCTCTGTTTGCGCGAATTGGACATACATAAAGTCTTTTCTGTTTCGAAATGTTTATTTCTGTTCAGAAACTTACAGGAATTTTTATTCTCTGTTTCACGTGGATGGCAACATTGTTACAAATTCATGATTAACATGTCAGGCTTCGCTGGCAATTTAACGTTTCAAGTGATATGACATATGTGTGAATTACGTTTACGTTTTGTAATTATAAATCTCCAATACTTCAGGGATAATTTCGAGTATTGTTGAAAATGTATTAAGAATTTACCAATCGAACGTTATGGAGCTGTTGAATTCGATAGTAGGGATTCCTTACGCATTCCACTGCGTAATTGTAAGTGGTGTATTTCTCGGAGCTGTCTTGGTCTTCGTTTTTGGTTTCAAATCCGCAGAAGAACCTACATTCAGTAAGACAAAAACTGACTCTAAGTCACTTAAGAAGAAGAAAGGTAAAGAGAAGGTAAGTTTACATTTATTTCAACAATTTTTAGTTAACCTGGAGGTATAGACCTAGCCTGAAAACTGTTAGGAAGACGTTGTAATTGTGACTAGTTACACGGAGATTTTGTTTATGTGACTCGGTCAAGTTATTCATAATATTCCATGAAACCCAGTAACAATGTTCCGTTATCTTTCAGAAGTCTCCAAATGGAACCGTGAACTCTGCAGAGGTTAAGGCTAAAGGAACTCCTACTCCTAAGCCAAAAGCAAAGGGAAACGATGATAAAGGTAAGAAAAACGCGTTGAAAGATTCTAAAAATATCAATATTGCCACGAAAGGTGTCAAGAAAGAGCAGACTAAGTCGGAGAAGAGCATCAAAAAGGGCAAGGAGAACGTGAATTCGAAAGCTGATTTAATCGACGAAGAAGGTAAGGTTGTTTTATTTTGTGTTTCTCCATTTGACTTAGTGAATTTTCATTATTTAAGTCTAGTTCATTACTGACTCGTGCAAATATATAATTGTATTACAGGTGGTTGGGAACAAGCTCTGCCGCGCAAGAAAAATCGAAAATTGCAAAATGATGTTCCGGAAGGTAAATTAGCTAGTCTTCATAAATATTTTGCTAATGTATAAATTTTGTATGTTGTACATATAGTTGAGCGTATTTGGAAACGCACAGTTCGGTTGCCTATATCCGCGTGTCTGGTCTCCGTTTTTCAGAAATATCTGTTATAACTGACTAACCAGAATCGCTGTCCAGAGAATTGAAGATGTACATTTTTTCTTGTCCTCGGAATCCCTGTCCCTCCTGTTAGCCCGAGTCACTGTAATATTCGTTCCGGGGGGGGGGGGGAGTATATGCCTTGCTTCCATGTTATATGTACCCAAACGATTCATGTATGAAATTTGTAGTTTCATTCGTTATTCCGTTTTTTTCAGGGGTTAAAGGAAATGAGAAAAATACATCCGGTAAAGGAAATAATCCGAAGAGCCCAAAAAATGAAAACAAGAAAGGAAAGTAAGTTGTATGAACATCATGACTTACTATAACGAGATCGAAAAACAGATTTTAAACTGAACTCAAATTTACATTGAACCAAATCCTTTTTTCGTGATTTCCAGGGAGAATGTGAAGAAAGAAGCGAATCAGAAAGCTGAAAAAAGGCTGAAAGGCGATGATGGTACGTTCGTGTGTCAATATCATAGCGTGCTTAGTGTGACAAAGTCGTATAATATTGATTTGACGCGCTCCGTGGGAACCCAATATCTAGGTTTAATAAGTCTAATAATGATCTCAAAGCAAGAATCTTTTTCATATATTTGAAGGGGTGGGGCTCTGGTTTGCCGAGCATAGCAATTCACCAGATTTCAACGTAGGCCGATTTTTCGGCCAGAAAGGAATAGGGCTTAGACAGCCCTAAAAGCCTCCCGGACGTCTCTGAGGTAATGCTTGAAAAGGCGGATTCCAGGGCTCGAGTTGAGAGCAAATTAGAAAAGAATATATTTGAAAGGGAATAAGTCTTAGTAATTGTTGAATAAGCCTTAGGTTGTAAATGAATGTAAATGAAGTTTGAGAAGTCCCTAAGGAAGCCGAATGAATTTTGAACCGAACTTGTTCTAAAGAGTTTGAATGAGAAATATCAGTTGTACGTTGAGGTAATACTAGAAAACATGGCTCCTGTTTTGATGATAAGTCCTTGAAAAGTCTGAATGGACATTATGAAGTCATGGATTCTAAATGAGTCGTGAATTCCTGACAAATCTTGGGAGGGTCTGAATGACTGTCAACGAATCTGTTCCGAGTTAAAATGATGCCTGGAAGGGTCTGAATAAGTCTTATGGGAATTGGAATGAGTCTCTAACGGAAATGAATAAGATTTGAATGAGTCTTAGCAAATTCTGATTAATAGTCAGGATTAGTTTTGATAAAGTTACGAAGGAGTTTGAATGTCTTAACATAATTGAAATATTCTTAACGAGTTCTTAAGGAATCTTAATTAATTCAATCCAAATGCGTTTTAAAACATTCTAAGAGAAATCAGACGAATCGTGAATTGAGATTTCGAATCAAGCTAAAGGGAGTCTGAATGAGTTTGAACACGTTTCTTTGGAGTCGGAATGAGTCTCAGAATGTTCTAAGAGAGTCAAACCGAAACAATGAATCTGAGGAATATTAATCTTGACAACACTGAGTTATGAGAAAACATGTTCTGAAATTAGGGTTTTCATGAACAGTTATGTCTTCGATCCTCCACATCAAGGGAGAAACCTCCAGAATTTCCAGTAATTATGTCTTCCTGTACTGAAAGTCTCACTTCTGTCGTTTTTCTCTAGAGAAAACTTAGAACTGATGTATTGTTTCTTGTTATAAAAATGATCATCCGACGTATAATGGTGCTCAAAAACGATGGATACCTCGGGGCGTTAAATACCTAGCATTTTCTTGGCTTCTAGCACTATTTGATGCGAAGTACGTCTCATGATTGATCTCTAGGTCAGTGGCAAGAAGCGAAGTCTAGTAAAAAACGAAGAAAACCGCAGAAAGAAGCTTGACATAGTTTCACAGCCGGATGAAAAACAACGCGTTCAAAATTTCGTAACACTATCGGCGGTTCTTCGAGATGGCAGTCATTTTCCATTCCTGTTGAGCTGAAGTATTCACTCTCTTGATATTTACATTCTGCGTCGTCAACGTTGGCTTCATGTCGATGTCAGTACATTACGGGTTAGATGACAATATCTGCGTTCTAAAATGGAAATCCTTTTTTGATCGACGTGTTTAGGTTATTATTTGTTAATTATCTTATCGTTTTACTCGTTTTAATCCAATTTTTATTTTGTATCGAGAAGAGGATTCAGTTGGAGGTATGTCGTTGGTCGTAATTTCAAATTCACCTGAACCTTAGTGTAAATATTGAAATAAGCGAAACGGTTGTAGTTGAAGGGAAAACGGTAACGGTGCAACGAATGGCTGCGATTATGTATTTACTATGAAAGTCCGTGTTTATAAATGGTAGTACCGGAGGACTGAATCGAGGTATTCTTTATTCAGTTTCCAATTCGATCGTGGTAAGGTCTCGGCACTATTTTGTTGTTGGATCAGCCATCTAGAATGTAGTTATATGTGTGGCTATGTTCTTATAACTGATGGAGAACATTACTGATTACCAAAAATTATTGTAAAGTTCCAAATTTATTTACTAATGACGGTTCATTGGTACGTGTATGTTTGTCTTCCCTTTATCGTTTGTTATTACTATCTTCTTCTTTTTTCTGTTTTATCATAATGTTACATTTGTTGTATCATTTTTTTTCTATTTAATCCGAGAACTTGGAAAATAATGGTTGAACGGATATGTAATTGATAAGCATATTCTTGTGTAGCTTAAAATTGTATTGTTGTATAAATTATCTATAAGCTCGTTAAGATGTGGGTTAAATTATTCAGTATTTTCGATAAGTTATAACGGGGGGGGGGGGGGATAAGAAAATAGGGAGTTGGAAGAAAATACTCATCATTGTCAGAGTACCAAGGTTGTGTTTATGAGTTACTTTTTAGAAGTTCAGTATTCGGTAGTGAATTACTACACCGAGTTGAAAGAACGATTCAACATTCCTGTGTACGCTCGTGTTATGTCTGATATATCAGCGTGTAGTTATTTATTTAAACTAATTTTGTCGTCTCGTGAGACGGTTTTCTGTGTCTATTGAAACGGTGCCATATGCGTTAGTTTCGGCAATTCTTCCGATGTAAGGTGGCGAATATTCGAAAACAAACTTTGAAGCGGAATTTTCGGATGTTGAGCGACGACCCTCGTTTATTAAAATTCGTGCGTCCTGCTTTCACAACGAGTTTACCTAGTTCTGCAGTAATGTACGTTTGTGCGTTTTCTGAATCAGAATAAGCGAATCATGTTCTTGTGTTAGTGACGTCGTAAATATGCATACTTTCACGTTTATGTAATCAGATTGTTACCTACAGTAATCGAGTAACGCTGGAAACATTTGGCGCTAATAACTTTTTTGATTTTTGAGTTAAACTGATACCGATGTCTTCCGGTATATTGTTGCATGATTTACAAGGTGTCTTCTTTGAATCATCCCATTTTTTGCCTATTTGTTGCAAAATAGTTCCTCCGAATGGATCAAAAGTTCGAAAAAAATAAGTTGAAACACATTTGATTTCGTCTTACTTGCCTAGTAAATTTGATGCAAGACCAGGCACAAGTTCCCCACCTTCTTCGTTTGTCAAATCTATTCACGGAGGGAGGGGGATTCTGCTCCTCCTGTGTTTAAGAAAATGTAAGAGAAAATCTTTTTTTTTTGGAAATTGGTATTTTTGGATAAAGAAATGTTTTATGAAGTGTCAAACTATCCGCAAAACTTGTATGTAACTACGAGTTGGACTCGATTGGCTTCCGCAATTTAAAAAAAAGAAGAGAGATGGTAGTGATCAAAAAAAGACACTATGCAACTACTTCATTACATTCCGATCTAACGCTTAGTGTGTGATCGCAGTATCGAACGAATTCACATGTTAGAGTCTGATTACTTGGATTCTAAGTTATAAGTCCTGCCTTGTTGAATTCGTTTTCATCCGCTGTTTGTCATGCATTCTAGTTATCGTCTGTCATAAAACTTATTCAGGTGACAGCTGAACAAACAAAGCTGAAAATGTTTTCCAATCAGTGGACATCTGGGGTACTCCGAGCTCAATAACTGTTACGTCCGAAATGACTGGTTTGGTTGTTTATTCGTGGCCAAATTCTGTTTATTTCTGTGCATAATGCAATTCACGCGGAAATTGATGACTTGATTCACTGTCTTTTTCTCACAACAGAAAATAATATTTTGGAATGCTAAACTTTGGTCAGAACTGTTAGAACATTCAGTCCACGGGAGAGCCTTTGCTGAGTCGCCGTTGAAATGTGGGCTTAAAACGGATAATTTTTTAGATCTTATCTTCTCTGACTAAGGAAATGATTTGAATCTTCAAACCTCGTCCGCCCTCATCGCTAAAACTCAGACCGGCGCTTGGCAGGCATTTCCGATCGACGAATGCATACCTGCTAAATTGTTGCTTCAATACTCGTAAATTCTTTCCAAATTTACGTGCCGACATTCTTCGTATTTCGTAGGTTAGTTACATATGTATAAATTATCGTGCACGTTACGTGTTAACAATATTATTACAACCTACCGTAAAACATTTGTCACAGACTGAAATAATTTTCTTTTTATTTATTAATACTGTGCATATTTGCCTGTGATAGCTGTTTCTTTGCTATTGAATGTTACGATATTCCAAGTCTTGATTTTGTTGTAAATTTTTGTGGGTGTTGGGTGGGGTTATTTAATTAATAATCATTACCATTTATTATTGTAAAATGTTGTTAATCGTATTATTAGGGCGAATCAGGGTGTAGTGTATTATTATAATATGATGAAAAAATATTTAATACTTGCGAAAATCTATCCTGCGTATAAGAGTCAATCTGTTTACTATCATATGGTATTGAATATATACCGTTTTTCAGCAATTAGGCCCCTTATAGGGACACGGGAAGCAATCAGAAATCGTACGAGTGTTTCGAAATTCGTGCTAAGCTTTTGAATTCAATTTTATGTTAAACCGAATGCGTAAGGGTGCAAATGATAGTTAGGTACCTTGCAATTGGTGATATTTCAAATGATGAATTACACGTGCAAAGTTTAAACTTGCGGATACTAGGATTAAATTCTCGATGGCCACACCACCAGTTGTGCAATATAAAGCTAAGTTGAGGTGGAACGATGCTCGAAACATGAATTCAATGGGCTGTGTTCCTCATACTCTCGAGGTTTCACAAAATGGGTATTTTCGATGACAATTGTGTGTACGGAGTGAGATGCGTTGAAATTTGGGAGCAAAACTGTGAATTCACCTAGTGAATTCAGTTTACTTGTCATCTCACGTTCCAAAATATAACTGCGTCTTGGAAAAAGTGCAGCTTGTGAGACCACGACTGAGTCCACGAACGCGGGCCATCCGGCGCGGCTTTAGAAAGAGGTGATGGGGGGGGGGGGGGTACAGTAGCGGTATAGTGACCTTCGTGGCGTGTAGTGAGCGTACAATTCATCATTTTTATTCCTCATTTTCCCTATTATTGCGTTGAAAATATTCAACCAGGGGGAAGGGGGGCATGTACCCCATGCTCCCCTTGGATCCGCCACTGCGGGCCATTAAATTAATTTTTCAAGCATCGTTTCACCGAACTTCATTTCGGTGGGCCAGCTGCATTGTCATCAGTATTCTGATGTTCAAATTTTTGCAAGTGTAGTTCATAAATCGTATAGTACCGCCAAATACGTGTACAACCCAGTGACTAATTTTCCTTATTATTATGGGTAGATGATGAGAAATTCTGAAATTTACTTGACTTATTTTTAAAACTGATGCATGTAATTTATTTGACGCTAAAAAAAAAAAGATTGTGCTTGTTTCATCTTGTATTTGAATTTTTTAAAATAACGTTATGTTTATAACTTTCATTTTACGGATACCAAATTGAAGGTAAAACACTTCAACTTTGCCGAAACATTTGGAAATATTACGATTTTGACGAATAAGTTACTATTCTAAGGATTATTTCTTCTTCTTTTTTCGTGTTTTTTTTTCTTCTTCTTTATTTTAATGTTTAACGTTTAGCTAAAGTTTATCGTTACAGTTAAGAACGTTGCGTGGACCAATACAATATTTTTGAGAACGTTGTCCGAGCCGATAACGATTGTTGCTAAGTATACATACAGTAATATTTGTTATTGTTGAGTTGTGGATATTGCGTTTTATGCGTTTAAGTCAAGAGAACTGTTACGTTTAATCAAATAAAATATTCATTTCTACGCGCATCGTATGTTTTTTGCATTTATTCTGGCAAGGTGTAACTTATGTGGAGAGTAAATTATTGCAACAAAAGCAAGCATTGATTCTGATTTTTGTCTTCAAATCTTCAACAGTACCGAATACTTCTACTTTCCCATTTTCCTTATTAGAGTAATTTTAATTGACAGTATACCTAATACAGTGCGGTTGTTGTTAAAAGTAGTGGAGTCAAATAAGACTGTTACTACCAAAAAAGTGGGCTATTGTGATACACGTCTCAAAAATCAGGAAGAAATGCTTACAAAATAATACAAAAAATCCTAATAGTCTGTACATTTATAATGAACATCTAATTTAATATAACTTTTTCCAACAAATAATAATTTATTCGTGCTGAAATGAAAATTCGAGTCAGCGACATGTCGCGGACACAATTTAAAAGTTTGTCTGCGACTGGTGAAGACATGAAAAGGATGGAGCGATTTGATAACGAACTATCATATTATTCGCTTGCGAAAAAAGACTTTTTGGACGGCTACTTTAGAACCTTTTTCTTTGTATATCGACTAGACTTTCCAGACCGGTGGCGCGCTAGCATCGGACATTCCTTCTTTTCCGCCTTTTTCCACACTCATGCTTATCAATGATGGAACTTGGGATAGTAACGTTGTATTTTCTAATTTATAATGGAGAAGCGCGATTTTTACTTCGTTACCAGTGCGTCGGAGATTAATTTTTGAGAGAAATTCAAACAAAAATCGATAGCTTATAGACGTTAAACTGAAACTTTGACAAATTTTTTCGCAAAAATCTGGCTGCATCAAGTATGTATTTCCGGTTTTACAGTACATTTCTGGTAGGTAGAACTGCGTACTCAGATCGTTGATCTCTTCATTCTATAATTTTATTTTTGAGATTTTATTATGGAAACGCTGTCTACATAAGCTCACAGAGAGCACAATAACGAACAAAGCATGCTACAAATAAATAGAAACCTTTTGCAGGAAGCGATTGAAGTTGCACGTTTCTATGAAGAATACAAACCATCTGGAAAAAAACTGAAGTTCCTTCTTCTTCTTCTTCTTTTATTATTATTATTAATATTATTATTACGATTATTTTTTTTTCAGAAACTAGATGCAAAAATAAATACAAAAACTGACCAAGTCATGAACAGATCGCAGAAAGGATCACCAACCAGTGTCCAAATCTTAAGAACGTTGAAGGAAATGCAGATGGTATTAGAAGAGAACTGAAAAGGAACTACAAGATGGAAACACACGAGAATTATAACGTACGTAGCCAATGGCCTAACAACCTTTTCCACATGCACAGTATATTATGAGTACTGTGCATCCACAGCTAGTTTCATCACTCACTCCCCATATTGTTGTTTAAGAAGCCAGCACTCAGCAAATTCTAGTAGCTGGTCAGCAAAATTGTGAAACAGAACTATTTTTTTCTGTTTCAATAAAAATTTGTTACATTTTATTCAACATTTTTGCTGCCTACACTCCCCGTTCCGCAAAAAATCTTTAGCTACATACCCTACCACGAGTATCCAAACAAATTCTTTAAATACTTTCGATGTCTGTTTCCACATTTGACTATATTTTGAAGACATTAAACACGATATTACTGAACATTCTAACCGATCTTTGATAGGACCAGGGAGCGGCTATAACTCCAACTTTGGGGGCGCATTTGACGAGCATGCGATGATGGATGGGGGGGGGTCGAAGTTAATAAATTCATTAAGAATAGGTATTATTATTGTCGTAAATTAATTAGATTTTGATTTTTAATACTTTTACAGTTGATTGCAAACTTCACAACAGGTATGCATATATGTATCAGCGGAGATGGTGAATCAAAGGGAACCAGACGAAGCTTAAGAGTGGAGATTGCAGAAGTTCAATCGAATTCAATAAACAAGGTTTGTCTTACAGAAAGATCGCCAAAAATTAAAATTAGATCCTATGATTGTTTTTCAATTTGTGAAGAAAATGAAACTCGAGGAAGCTGGTCTAGGAAGAAGAGTTAGCCAATCACACAAAAATAATGGCCTTACATGGCTTTGCCCTCTAAATAAGAACTATGTTTTATCACTAGTCCAGTCGTACTACAGCGAGAATTCTGTGACAGAGTTCCCTTTAAAGACAAGAAACCAGTAGAGCCTAATTGGTTCGAGGCATTGTAAAGCGTAATAAATTGGGTTTTAAATCTATATGGAGCAGTTGGAGAAAGTGCGAAAAACTGGTACCAGTGACTCCTTCCCTATATCTATGAATATTACGATCTGCTAGAAGAACAATAAATACACGAGTCCTAGGATTGGAGGATAAACCAAGTCACGTATATAATCTGGATAAAACAAGTTTATGCGCTGATCTGTCACGGGTGAAGTTAGTACCTGGTGTAGGTCAGAATGGACATAATGTCGCTGATAGAAGTCCTAGTTAGGATACAAGCTTCTTGCTTGTATTTCTGCGAATAGATTTCTTTTTCGACCTTTATTTTCCAAAGAGCCCACTTATTGCCGACGTGGAAGGTTGGCTTTAATAAAATAGTTGACGAAAATGGAGTGATTGCAAAGAGCGAAAGGAAGGTATTCTATACTACGAGCGGAAATGAATGAATGCAACTGTATTTCAAGATGACTTTAGGCTGCCGAAGTAAAAGGAAGACCAATTTTATAAGTTGTAGATGGTCATGTTTTACGTATGTATATTTAGATTTTCTTATATTACGAATCGCTTCGAAGAAAGCATCTCTATTATAAAACTCCCCTCACACGGTTCAGATGCCTTACAGCCGCTTGATCGAACCTACTTTAGAACTCTAAAATACACATTCAATGACGCTGTTCTTCAATGGTACCGCAAAAACCGGCGTGTAGGAAACCAACAAAAGCTGAAAATAACAGCTGTTTCTCCAGCTAAACCAGTTGTAAGTTCTCAAATTTAGTCTGTTACCTGCTATAGAATTTTTTTTTTCTGATTCTTTAGCCAGAAAAGAAAGTTTGTGAGCCTAAACCTGTGCCAAAGCAAGAAGAATCCATGAGCCGTACTGCGACGGAAAAAATTCCTCTGAGACGTATGAATAAACTATATGACGCAGGCCATGCTCCACATTATTTTACTTCAACCCAAGTAAGTTTTCACATAGATTTAGTCCTGTATATTAATTCCCTCTCTGTTGTTTTTGCTTCGTGGAAGCAATGAACCTGTTAGGGAAATGCGATTATCTGAAAAAGTGTTCCTCCAAATTTCGTGATATTTGAACAGTACATGGATTGAGGTGAAAATACTTCATTCGCAGTGCCGATAAAAAGTACAAATTTGGGATGAGCACCCGAATATGGGGGAAGGCTGGTTTACTCGCTGGTATATTTAATAGAGCATCAGCCATGTAGGTGAAAATGAGATCAGCGAGTCAAGTTACCCCTTCTCTCATATTACAATAACAATCACAAAATCATATTTCATTTACTATGCGCCTCAAAACTTGATTCAAAAATTTTATTACTGAACGAAAAAAGTATATTATGGAATAAACTTAAATTATTTCAAAGTGTTGTGATTCAGTCTAAAAATACTACAGATTCAAGTGAGTACGACTCCTTGCAGGTTAGGGGTTGAGACTAGAGTCATCTGCTTTTGCGTATCAACTTCATCGAGTTCAGGATTTTGATTTCTTCTTAGCACCTTTTTTAACCACTTTCCTAGGTTTTTGAAGTTTTGAATTAGCACCTTTTTTACCCACTTTCCTGGGTTTTTGAAGTTTTGAAAGTGGCTTTTTTGTATTAGTTCGTCCTGTCATATTCTCGAGTTTCCTCTTCGATTTGGAGTTCTTGGAATTTTCTCTACCTTTACTCGGCTTACTTCTAGTGGACTGCTTTTTGACCACGCTCACGGTAACTGGCGGCTTATTCGCTTTTGCTTCCGACTTGTGCATTGTGGGCGATTTTCGCGTCGATTTTCCTACACTCGTTGCTTTGCTACCGATCTTCGTCTTGGTTTTCTTTTTTAGTCGAGTAGTTTTTTTCGAAACTCTCTTCTTACGTTTTTTCTTGTGTCCCTTCTCCATGCTGCCCTCAGCTGTTAACTCCTCAGCAGTGGTCACATTTACACGTTCGTACACGTCGTACGCGAACTGACGACACGTCTCAGTCGAGCAGAATTCCTCACCACACTCGCGGCATGAAACAATTTTCGTTTCGAGAACTCCGGCCCGGTTCTTGGACTTACGAATGTACGAAGCCAGCGGAATTTTCTTCTCTTTTTCCCGTGCAGCAAGCTGAAGTTTGCCGAGCTCTACCATCCTGAAATAGGAAATTTAGTGTTCTAGAAACGATGTATACCTATATTAAAACGGAATACGCATATACATATTATGTATATGAAGCAAAAACCATGTACTTTGTACAGAATTTCAGTCAGTCAATGCATTCGTAAATGTGGTAGATGATTTCCAATTGTTTAAAATAATTTTCCGGGCGGTTTCATCTCTGACTGATCCGCTCCATAGAGTTCTAGGGTACCAGCTACAGAAACCTCTACATTCGTGTAGTAATCTGTCATTTATTCTATATAACTTGGCACATTTGCTTTCTCGCAAAATTTCAATAAAACAACGTATAACTTGTATCCTTCGTAGAAATCATTCTAATGATGTTAGTGGTAGTCTGGCAGATACAACTTCCGTTGATCAGAAGTCAACGTTAGCATTTTCGTAGATTAATAACTGAGATATTTCACATGACAACCCCGACAAAGAATACAGCACTTGTGCAAATCGGGGAAGCTAATAATATTTGCAAATGGCACCTTGAACCCCATTTCAATAATCTCCCAAAACTGTCCTTCGAAAAATGTATTGCAGATGCAAATGGTATGCTGAAAAAATGAAATATAAAATAGAATTACGTACTTGGAGTAATATTCTTCATCTAATTTACTCTTAGGTCTCAACGACGTGAGCATTTTCCACTGTATTCCGACTGAACACAAATCATCTAGTCGCAGAGACTTCATTTCAGAGGGTACGGGATTAATAAATGGAAAAATTTTGTGTCTGAGTTCTTTCTTGGACGTTTTAAAATTGAATTTCCTGTCGTATATTTTCACATCTTCTGGTTTCACCTAACGAGAATATTAAAGAGTAAAAATGATAACGCCGAGATACAATGTTCTACCGTTATCGCAGAACCTAAGGCACACATGCGTTCTCTTCGACCAACCTGAGTCAGGTAATTTCAGTTTCTACATGCGAACAAAAAGAAGGGAGTTTTATTAAAATTTTTGGCAATGATTTGGAATGTGCAAGTATAATCAGACCCGTAGCGAAGCACATTTATTGAAGGGGCGAAATCAAAATCTTTCCTATTATTGAAGACAAAAAATCAAAAATACTTTCTGTTTGTAAAAAAAAAAAATTGCCAACTCAGCTCCTGAAGCTTATGAATTTGCCAACTCTAAAAGATGGTTGGGGGAGTCGCCCCATGTTCCCTCCTCCATGGTTGAGAACCTGAATATAACATGCATTTCTCGATACAAGACTATACTGATTAGTCTTAGTTTTGCCCCCTAGAAAAATGTGTTTTGTCTGAACGTTTTAGAGTGTTATCCAGTCGTCTGTGACTTGGCGTTCTCATAATAACACGCTGCTTTCAAGTAATGAAATCACACAAATTTTAAGAACTGCAACTAGTCTGTCGCTCATTCATCTGAAGACCAACTATGGATTTAAAAATAACAGGAAAATCTTCAGAATTAACTAGCAAAAAAAATCTTTGCTATTTTTTTATATGAAAGTTTTTCAACTTTTTTCCACTAAGAATTATTTTACTTACTGACATATCTCTGAAAGAGGACCCCAATATCCCCCTCAACTGTTCATCGATGGCTATTATGTAGAAGGGATTCATCTGGTATTACAATTTTCGTGCTATCCGTTGAAAGCTGTGGCTTGAAACATGTACTCAATAACGACACCCATACCAACATATTCTGTTTCCATCATACTTCCAACATATAAGCCAACTTAGGGTGGGGAGTATAATATGGCCGGCATTAAGTGTGGTGCAGTGCACAAACTGCATCACATAGAGCGATTTGTGTAGCGTTCTCCACTCTATAGAGAAGAGAAAATCAAAAAAAAACTGCTATAAACTTGTTTTAATCAACATCGCACTTTTACACTGCATCCCATAAAGCGCATTCTCATTTTCATCATTAATTTTTGTTTTTCGTTTTCATTTTTTCAGTTAAGTATGATTGAAATGGAAACGCGCTCAATGTGATGCAGCGTGAATGTGCGAATTAAAATACTGATTTTTTTTTTTGCAAGTGTAATTTTGATTTTCAAAAAAGACCCAACAAATTTTATTCTACAGGGTGCGGCACGGGAACTTTCATTTCAAATCGCTGCTGTAGTGAAACTAATGAAGTGGGAGGGGGGAGGAGAGAAAGAGCTGGTGGCAGTCAAGTTTATCACATTTTGGTTATCCCGACTGTCATTCAAATCACTCGAGTAGTGAAACAGATGGAGGGAGAGCGAGATATCAGCTGGTGGCAGTCGAGTTTATCAAGTTTTGGTTATCCGACTGTCTTTCAAATCGCTGTAGTAGTGACATAAATGTAAGGGGAGCGAGATATTAGCTGGTAACAGTCTAGTTTATAGCATTCAGCCAAGGTAGTGAGTAAGTAGAGCAAGGAACCAAGGAATACCGCGTATTTGCGGTTGAGTTGGTTTGTAAGAGTCAGAAATCCTATACCTGTACTATTAGCGCTTTTTGAACACGTTTTTCCATTTAGCTCGCATATACCAGTGCCCACTGAAGTAATTGTTTCTCATAGGTTAAAATCTCACAAAAAAGGGAATATTATTAGAACAAAACCTTTGGGGCATGTGAAGAAGATTAGAACACCATGCTTAAAAAGTGACCAAAAATTTCAAAACGTGGGTCATTGAGAATGCTGTTGAAAATAGGAGTGGTCATTTAAATGATGATTTTAAAACAAAGTAAATTTGTAAAATGTGTTCATTCAAAATGATAATTGATAAAATTCGACGTTTTTTCTTACAAAAAAAATTCTCTATGTTTATTTGTTCCCTGAGTTATGGCGATCTGAAATGTGATAGGTTCCCATGCCGCACCCTGCACCTGTGAAAATTTATTATAAGTTCTTCTCCTCTCTTTTTGGACCTTTAAGGCAGGGTAAACTAATGTTTACTTATTTGATTTCAAAAACAAAAGAATTCTGCACCACATGGGGTAAAGGCAAGCTAAGGGTTATCTTTTGTTTCTTAAAAGTAGAGGTAACAAACATAAAATCTTGAAAAAGTCTTGTAAATCTCAAAAAATCTCGTCTCAGTGCTCCTTTTTATATACTTACTGAATAGGTTTTCATTTTTTCCAATTTTATTGGGGGAAGAATTACAAATAATATACTGTACTCCAAATTTTTTGAAGGGATACAATATACCCTCCTCCCCCGTTTTAGCTTCGACCACGTCTCTTTTCGACTCCAAGTTGAAAAAGTAAGCTTTTTCGAGAAATAGAGAAGTCTATGAATTTCGGTGAACAACAAAGTTTTTTCAGAATTTTCTAGTATTCGACTCGGATGTAAGAAAATGAAAATAGAATTACGGTAACGTACTGTATCGGTGGCCTGTTATTTAGTCTGACAAAAAATGACTTCCTTAAAACTTGTAATTTTGAACTGTGCACGTTTCATAAAGAGACCTTCTCCCGACATTTTAGCCTCCCCTAGATTGCGCTACGTCTTTGAGCTTATTTTATATTCCAATTCAAATTTATACCTTGTCTATTTTGATCTTAAATTCGGGAACTTTCTCGAGGAGTTTTTTCAATTCTTCTTTGCTATTCGCCGTGCTCTTTGACAGATCGAGTATTTGCACGGGTTCTTTCTTCTTTGTTAATAAATCATCTAATTTCAAAGCCATCTTGTCAGTTGATCAACAACGATGCAATGTAATTAATCTGACTTCACAATAACATGTATCGCCTAGAACAGATTATTAAAACTAATGTTAGTTGCCGTATTATAATTTGCGTCATTAATGAGCAGAATACGAAATTTCGCTAAATAATTTTAGATTCTAGTTATTATCCGTATTCTGAAAGTTATTCATGTCAAAATGGGAGGGGCTACAGGAGTACATATATTGTACCCCCTCCCACCAACAAAGAAATATCTATTAAAATAGAAAAAGTTCAAAACTATTCAACAAGTTGATAAGGTGCGTCTTGAGAGATTTGTAAGACAAGATTTATGAGATTTTTTGCTTGTTAACTGTTAATTCAGCATTTAAAGACAAGAACATTTTTTTCTGTTTGTCGACTCAAACTCTAAACATTTATACCTCTAAAATAAAACCTTTCGACTTCGCTGTCTGCTACAAGAATAATTTATTGCCTGGAGTTCATGTAGAATGCCGGTTAGTATTAGGAACGTACCGAAGCCACTTTTCTGGAGGGGGGGGGGAGAAGGAGAAATACGAATTTTTCCCTCTCAAAATGTCAGTGTTATAAAATCGTTAATATTAATCAGCAGAAGTAAAATGAAAAAAATGATTTCTTTTGTCACACTTGAGATTTACACTCTCCGAGATGATTTAGGTCAACTGACAAAACTGGTAAGAGGCTACTTCTCCATCGCCCCACTTTGGTACACCCTTTAGTTTAGAATATCGTGCAATTATATTATTTGCCGACACGTGTGTGGCTGTATTCATAAGCCTTCCTTTTCGGAAAGGTATATAGTTTATGTAGCTCTTAAAGTTATGAGAAATGGAAATCTTTCCGAAAAGGACTTTCTTCATCGTCTATGAATACAACAGAGCGATGATAACCATATTTCTAAATGGCATTACAGAAAACAAGAATATTACTTAGCATTCTTACCCTTGTACAGTTCTATAATCTATGGTAGATTAATTATGATTTGTTACCGAATAGATAGTTGTAACAAATATCGACGTAGGTACAAAACTGAATGTGTATGAATTACACCAACTGTGAAAATTAATTAGTAACCCTTAGGTAGATACAGGTACAAAAACTATAATGCTTTAAAATACTTATTTAAGTTAGGCCAGAAATAATAAAATCCTAAACATAATAAATGCGAGTATTTTGAGAGAAGAGAGAAAAAAATATTATTTTTTTTTGAAAACACGAAATCATTTTGTGGTTAGCGATATTGCGGACACATCTAACGATATTCTGTTTGTTTCGTCTTCCCAATAGCTTCTTTTCATTTCCAGTTTCTGTAAATGAGAAACAAAAAATATGAGCCCGTAACTGTTCCAATAGTACGGCATATACATTTGATGCATTAACTGTTCAGAGCATATGGAAGGGGATTATACGCGAAAACTACTCATCCCATAAAGAAACATTTATTTATTTGTATTTGAGTCCCCTAGACAGGTGTCCGAGGATCCCATTGACAGGGAGGGGCAGTAGGTACAATATAATAATTTTTAAAAGCAAAACAAAAATACTTTTCAAGTGAAGGGTGGTGGATAAAGAGGAAGGACAAGATGACAGAAAAAGGGAGGGGAGACAGGCATCAGAGCAAGGACAGAGTAAAGGGTGAGGGGCGCACAGGTCCACAGGCGGCAGTTGAGAATTATAAGTGGCTTCAAAATAACAATTAAGGAGAGAAAGCAATGCATTGGAAAAGTTCTACGTGAATTTACTCAATCCCTTGCGCCATCAAGAAGATAAATCAAGTGGGTTACCTAGGTACCTGAAATCCGAAAAATTGCTGGGGCTAAGTTGTTACCCTGAGATTTATCGAGACTAAGTCATATTTAGTGTGAGAGATATAAAAACAATTAGTCGTTTATCCTGGCTGTTAGGTCAGCTAGATGGAAGGGCCGAGGAAGTTCTAATTTCTCCAACTTCAAAGTTCAAACATTAATTGTACCATCTCTTGGAAAATGTTGAGATTGTCAGACCAAAATCTGTCTTATTATTTTTGTGTGTGATTTTTTCATCTGTTTCTCATCTACACTGAGGGAATCCTCCTGCACTTTTTGATGGTATAAATGTGCACATGATATATCATCTGTTCTAGTCAAATGAATCCGTAAATCGGAACCTACGTTTGATAAAGTTACAAGTTCTTCCAACATGTCTTGTTTCCGAAGTAGGCCATCGTTTTTCATTTTCAGGTCTTCTGTCAAATCTTCCATTATGAATGCATTGCTACCCTTGTTTCCGTTGTCATCGCTAGGATTAACTTCAGCAGCATTTGGTTCATCATCCGGATAGGATTGACTGGAGTTTCTTCTTATATTGAACTTCAAATTTAAATCTGAAAAATAGTGGTATCTGGGTATTAGATGTGTTTTTTCCTCACTAATGCAGATTTATCCTCATTCTTATACTATTGGACTGTATTGTTGTCGCTGTGGATTGTTGACTGCTAAAATATTTCAAGTTGAAAGGTGAGCCATCAATCACAGGACAACCAACACATCCCGAGGGCATGGACGCGCGACACATCTTTGTCCAGACATAATTGCTGACTGAGTAACTAGAGACTTACTGTCATTTCGCCTCTTTTTTTTTTTTTTTTTTTTTTTTTTTTGTCAAGAGGTTATTACTTACTACTTGGTGAGCCTGAGTAACGTATTCGTGCTGTTGCCTTTTCACACCTCTCAGCTATGATTTTGCTCGTCATACAAGATTATTATTGACACCAAATCATACGTGGATTAGACTAGACAGTGGACAGGTACTCTAACGTTATTTTTTTTATTCAGTATGTAGGGTGTGCCAATTCACAATTTCTTCCTTCTATGGTCCAGAGAGCGCTTCCGGCTGTTATGCCATTTCAGTGGATTACCCTAGCGCTTTTCTCTTTATAGTCCTGTATCCATAGTAGGGTGTAGTACTGTATGGTAAACCTTTTTAATGTGTTCCTATTGGTTGTCTGTAATTGTGTAGTCTATCCAATCAGCGAGTCTTATGCTATTAATTGGAACAAAGTTGATTTTTGTGTTTATTAGGTTGTTTTATTTTGTTTTTGCCTTTATTATCCCAAGTTATTCTTTTAATTTTATATTTCTTGTGTTGTTTTCTATGTGTAGGATTTTGTATTCTTCTGTCAACTTGTAGTTGTTGAGTCCCTGGTCGTTGCAGTGTTCTCCAAAAAGTGATTTGTCATCCTTTAGCTTCTGTGATTTTTCATATGTTCTTTTATTCTAGTTGTGAATTTTCTGCCTGTTTCTCTTATGTAGGTCATGTCACAGTGTTCGCCGTCCAGTCTGTATACTCCGTTCTTGTCCTTTGTTTCTGTTTTGTCATTGCTTATTTGTTTGATCAGAGGTGGTCTGTTTCTAATTCCTAATAGTTTTATGTTGTATTGGTTGAGTATTTTGTTGATGAATGTGCATACGTAATAAGTGCTATACAATGTTAGTAAAGAATAGAAAATTGCATGAACTTACTGAAGTCTTTTTCATGCGGCGACGAGGAAATTGATTTGGATTCGTCTGTTGAGTCGATGGACCTGGAACAACAATTCCAATAATGTGAGCATATTTATGTTCGCTATATGTTTGCTCACATACCAATCTTGGTTCGTGGTAATTACCTAATCATTTTTCTCTTATAGGTAGGTACCATGTAACGCATAGGTACATCTACCTTCGTGGAGCATGTAGAGACTCCAAACTCATTCCTACATTTCTAGGATAAAGTGAAACACAAAATTAAGATCTTACCGACTGCTACCAGACGGTTCCTGTTGTGACTGACGCCTTCTTCGATACTTGATTTTACGTTGGTAGAATAGATCCTTTTCACTCTGCTTCATGTATTTGGTATTAGGTCGATTGACCCCCCATTTTGGCCTTTCGTGGTTATTCTTAGAAACTTTTTTCCTGGTTTTTGACGGTGAACAAAAAGTGCTGTAAGTACGCATAGAGGACTTCCAATCAGTAGGTAGGTGGGTATAGGTAGATATTATCGAAAAATTATTTAAATACTTAATAGAGAGATGGAGCAATCAGATATTACTTCTTGAAATTTATCATTAATAAGTATAATACAGAATCGAGTCTATATACCACATTTGATCTCCAATTTGTGATTATTGCTGTAAAAGTCTAAATCTCAGTTATGAAGTACCTATTAAAGAGCAGAAGGAACCGTGATAACGTGTGACTTGCTTTCTATCGACACACCTTTCGAAATCGTTTTTCCTTCGTTTAGTATATCGAGATAGTTGAAATATTCTGGGTGTAGTCTTCGCACTACTCACATATTGAAAAATCTGTCTCGCTTCCAGTTGATAAAAAATTTAAAAAATACTGCACAGTACTACCGAGGTTGCTAAAAGAGTGTATATCTACCTGGTCTGCGTCCATGCTGTCGTCACCAATGGTATTTTTGATTTAAATTCTTCAAAATACTTCTCAGTAGTTAAAGATGTGTGCGCGTCGCATGTGACTGCCAGTTTTTTGACATTGAATTCCAAGGATTTATCTTCACCAGCTGATGTCCACGAATTCTTGCTTTCTGAGATTTCATTCTCGTTTGCCTTTCGTTCCTCGTTGCTGATTTTATTCTCCAGAAAACTCGTTTGAATGTCTCCCAATATTTTTCCTTTGGTCTTAGTCTTCGCTTCCTTGGCTAGCTGTTCAGCAACGGCTAGAGCATTGAGCATCATTTTTGATTTCTTATTTTCCTTTTCCTGTAACACAAACAATTTCGCACCTCAACATTAGTACATTTCTCAGTGATAATATATCAACTATAGTCCCAGTGTCATGCATAACAAAGTCTGAAATACAAGTTATGGGAGCGACTTTCAAGCCCTTTTTGTAGGGTATATCCTATATCGCCTAATATAGCAAGTATTTCATTGGAGTACCGACAGAGTGAAAATAAGTATTTATACGGACTTCTTTCACTTTTTGCTTTTTCTGTTCCTCTTCGATTCTAAGTTGCTCAACCTCTTGTTGTTTTCTCACTCTTTGCTCGAGCTTTTTCTCTTCTTCTATCTGCTGTTCCTTATCCTCCTTGCGTTTTCGTTCTCTTTCGACTAGTTGTTGTCGAATGGCTTCTTGAAACTCGAGGGCCTTTTGTCGTTTCTGCTCTCGTTGTATGATTACATCTGGTTCAGTTGGTACATTTTGACCGCGTAAATGTGTTCTAAAAATAAAACTCGAATTGAGAATAATGCTGCGATTGAAACATTAAAAAAAAAAAGTGACAACAGATTAGATGACCGCACTTGTTTAATAGGCTTCTTTGCAACCAATGTGGTGTTCCAGGTCGATTGTTTATTTCTGGCAAACGAGCGTCAAAGTTCGTTGTTGGCTCCCACAAGTGCCCAACTCCAACACCGCGATCTCCCCATTTCATTCGACTCGTAATATCGTCTCGGGATCCACTGCTGCTGACTGAGCCACATGTTTCGTCTGATTGTCTATAGCAAGAAATATGAATAATTTATTTGTAAAACAGGATGTCTACAGGGTCAAGTAAGTCAAGTAAAAGTCAAGTACTCAAAGAAAAAGTCAAGTATTTTCTCAAAATTCTTTCATAGGTCAAGTAATGTTAATTATATGAATGACTAGGAATGGTGAATAAACTAAAAAATAACAAAGCTAGATGTAAAAAATAATTGCAATTTGTTCTTTTTCGTTATTTGCAGGATGTAGCACATTATACTAATTTTTGCGGGTTTACGATTTGCAAAACTACTTGCATGTTACTGCATAAGGCGCGCCTTTTCGCAATTCTTATAAAGTCAAATTTATAGGTCAAATAAAAGTCAAGTATTCTCATTTTCCAAATTATGTAGACACCCTGTAAAAAAGATATTCAGAAATTTATTAATTCTTTTCCAGTCTGTGAACATGTATTGTATAATAAAAGCCAATAAAGACTCCCTGAGGGAAGGAGTAAGAGGGTTACGAGGAAGGAACCTCTAGATTTGTTGTTGATTGATATAATAGCCCTTGGAGAGGGGGAGTCGAAGAATTGTTAGTTTAGAGACTCCAGTAAAGACAGACATTTTTTTTAAGAGGCATGTACCTAATAGAGTTGGTAAAACATTTCATTTTTTTTTTTTTCAATAGTTATTTGTTGGTCGATTTAAATATTTTCCAATTCGCAAATCGACATTTTGGGCTTGGAAAAATTAGGATAAAGTCGGTTTTATTACATTTTAAAGGATTTAAAAAAAAATTATTATCGAGTCACGGAGCTACACTCTGGGGCTATGGGCTCGGGAAAGGTGGTCGTCTATATGTTGCAGAGGTATCCAGCAGCGGAAAGGTAGAGTTGGAGAGGGCCAAAATTCAACTATGGGACCTTGTGAGAGTTACGAAGGCAGGTGAGAGAGGGGCATGAGAAGAGGTGGTCCAAAGTGAGCGGGTCTTCATCTTCACAGTGTGGACAGTTGGGGGATTTAAAACATCCCTGTTCTTAGTAAACGTTTAGATACTACGAGTACATGGATACATGTTATATGCACTACACTGGTGAAATATCTACAGTACGTTCTTAATATATGCACTGGCGGAACCAGACGCTTTGATTAAGCGTGTCACTTTTTAAACATATGATACTATGTACCGCCTTTTTCAAATTTGTAACATTTACGATGCCCCCACCCCCAAGAATGATACTTCATTCTGTATCGGACAAATTTTCTGCAAATGAAAATTTAACAATATACAAAATATGCCAATGTCGTAAACATAGAACAACTTTATTATTATTATTATTATTATTTTTTTTTAATTGAACTGGTATATGCCAGGGCACACTGTGCACCCCGCCTGGTTCCAGCAGTGAGTCTAATTGTGTAGTTTCTACATGTTTTCAATGAGGTACCTACAAGCTGGACTGACTTTTCCATTGCTTCTTCTTCTCTTGATGGAACTGATCTTTTGAATCTGTCTCGCTGCCGTATCCAGATGTATTACATTCTGTATTCTTAGCATCGCACCTAACATACTTATAAAACGAATTCGGAAACTTTAAGAACTATCTTTGAGTAGGGTACCTTGGAACAGCTGGATAACTTAGAACGCATCAATAGACATGGTACGTGGCACCTTATTTGTCCACTTAAGTTGTCCGCTCACTTATGAGCAGTGAACGGTCGAAATTCATGAACATACTGTGCAAGTCTGTTCATGAGTTTTAAGTTACACTGTTGTTCCAGAGTGCCCTACTTGACGATATAGTTATCTCGAAGGATATTCACGGAATTTAGTGATTCCTTATTGTTCTCGGCTCATCTAAATCCAAAGACAATTTACTGTTTATTGAATAATTTTGATTACTTATACCTCGTTGAACACTGATTTCTGAATAGGAGGCAGGTACTGGTTATTGTTGTAACATTCTTCGGCATCGTACGTTTCGTTCAGGTTGTTTTGTTGTGATAAATAACTGAAAAGACATTCAAAATTATTGATTGACATACTTATAAAATATCTGTGGCCGGGCAGCTAGTTTGTATTTACATGAATGTTTTGGGAATTCACCTGTCGCTGATTTTCCTTTGATTGTGTACGTAACCAGTAGAAGCCCAAAGACCATAAAATTTCGTCATTTCTTCTACATGCAAAAAATATAATTATTTAATTTTTTATTGTTGCTTTCACTAAATTTGATTGTTTTTTTTTACCGTCAATACGAACCATAAGAGATTTATGCCCCTATTGAACACCCGGAATTTTTTTTCTAAGTGCATTTTTCTTTACCATGCATATGCGAATTCGTATTTATGAAATTATATGCTATAAAGGTCGAAAGTCCTACTCACTTGATCGAAAACAAACATCTAAATTGTAGAGCTTCGGGTATATACTCACATTTTTTAATATTTATTACCATGAAAACAAAGCTACAAAAAGCAGTAAAAATATTACAATCGAATGAAAGAAATCACCTCGTTCCTTAGTCCATTGTAGCTTCTTCTGTTCGATCAATGATTGCGATCTTGTTGTCATTTGAAAAGGAACTGTTTTCGCGAAAAAATGTCGAATTTTCACCGCTTGTGAGGTTTTTGGGTGAGCATATTCTGAAAACTGGATGAAGAATTACGAGATCGTAAACAAAGTTCAATGGCCTGCTGTGCTAGTCGCTATGGTAACTTACTGTTTACTCATAGAGTCGACAATTTTTCCGGAAATGGAATACAAAATTATATTTCAGGGCTTAATTATAATGTTGGTTCGAGAAACCGCATGTAATACAAAGCGGGCAGCGATAAGCCTTTCTGAAAATTTCGTGTTCCATACCTATGTGGTAAGTTTACTCGAGTTTGAGAAAAATTCTCTGTACAAATATGAACTCTAGCAGTAGTACCTATATACTTAGTTTGAGCCAGACTCACATTTTTTTTCGGCAGGCTCACCAAACTTCAACAGCTAATTAATTTATAAAAATAGCTTTTGAAGCTCGTTGAGCATGTCGAAAAAAATGTGAGTAGATCACACTAAATATAAACTACGAGTATTTCCAGCTAAAACTTTTTATTTCGAAGAGAACTTTAATCCGAAAAATTTAAAGTTGTTATTCGTTTTGCAAATGTAACTTGACGTGTCCAGAATTGGCCAGAAGTTTGTTTAATGGCAGAGGACAACAAAATAAATGGCAGAATACTTTGAATAAATAGTAAGCAATGAAGAAGTAAACCAGAATTCATAAAACGTCGATGCTCAGAAACTACAATGTAAATTTAAACAGGCCGGAGTTGCATACTCAACTATACTACAGCTTCTCAAACTTCAACTAGTTCAGTAGAGCTTTTCTGAAGGGTCCGGATTTTTCCAATTTACAGCATTTCCAAGTGCCTGTGTTTTCTCGAGCTTAATCTGTTTTACTAGATTTTATTCCGTACTCTCCTCTTGGTCTGAATTTTCTTCTTGTTGGCCCTATATTTATGTAGTGTGGCATTCGCGTGTAAACACGAACTCAAATATGGGGTACGACTGATTCTACTAAATCTAAGTGGACTTATTAACTGAAAATCGTTTTACAACCATTGAAAAAAAGTAATAATGAGCCCAGTTGTGTATGTGGCGTAAACGAATTAATTGTTGTGTGCAAGATAATTTTTCACGCGGAAGTGTTCACATTACGTATACAATATCCTGCGTTAATTAACATGTTATCGAAATAAGGTCTCAAAAATCCGCGTAACTGGTTTCTAAATTTGAGTTCCGTTTTTTTCATTTTAAAAGTTGTGAAGTAATTCAGCAGTGTGTATAATGCGCGATATTACGAATACAGTTTAATTACATTCAGTTTATTTGTCAGCGTTTATTATAATATGAATTGTTGACAGAGCCAAGAAAAATATTGTCTGGAGCTGACCCCCGCAAAGAGCCGGAACCGATTTTAAAATTTTACTGGGGTCGGAGTGGGCTGTTTAACCCCCTACCCTCTTTTCTCCTTCTTTCACTCTTTCCCCTTCCTCCTAAAAATAACCGGAACCGTAGTACAGAAGCAAAACCCCATTTCTGGTGGATCCGGAGACATTGAGAATAGGAGTCGGATGAGAATGTTTACAATATCATTCTCCTAAGTCAGAAAATCGTTCAAGTTTTCAAGTGCCTCTGTCGCTCAAAACTCCCGAATTTATCACCGGCCCAAATCTTTTTTACGAGTTAACCGGCCCAGTACGAAATTTTCCGATAACTTACATAGCCAATCCGCCTCAGCACTTAGTATGTGAAAAAAGGAGACGAATTTAGCTCTTTGGGCGGTATACCTTGACATGTGCTAGATATTTTTGTTTAATTAGCATTCTACAAAGAATTCATATTGACTCCTGACATAAAGGCTAAAAAGAAGTAGAAATGTTTCTAAAACACCTAAGTGAAGACATACGCCATTTTAAATCCAGCTTCTTCCATAAAACGAAAACTCAAAAGCTCAAAACTTGTCACGCGGGGGTTTCCGCTCAGCCGATTTTCTTTTCACAGAACGGAACTGGATTAAAAGTGGCGGATGTCCTCACTCGGACTTTTTTAGTCTCTTTACAGTAACTAGAAAAACAACAGGGTTTCATGATTTTTAAGCGTTTTGCCAGACTGTTTTGAAGTTGAGAATACCGAACCAAAAACATCTTGTGATTAAGGTACTAAAAAAATGGAAAATCATCCGGATTTCCGGAATCAGTGAACAAATCAGAAAGCAGCAGATCGTCAAACTCGAGCGGAACCCGAACAAGTTTACAGCTCTGATTTCTAGATGCTGTTATAAACAAAAAAGATTCAAGCGACAAAATTTGTTTTTTGAGAAAACGTAACATTTAAGCCAACAGTAACTTATGTATGTTTTAGCGCAGTTCACTTTTTTCATTAGCGTAACCGACTTCTTAACATTTCTGATTATCCTAAAAATTTCCACATCAACTTTCCTCGTTTTTAAAAGAAAAATAGGTTATTTTTCTCACAAATTTTTGTCGAGTCAGGTTATGAAATTTTCAGTTTATTGTATCAAATTTTTATACATTTTCTATATTATTTTCTCTATTTTTCCACCTTCTACGTAGATGATGATTTCTGTTCTAACGCAGCTCGCTTTTTCATTAGCGCAACCGACTTTTTCAACATTTCTGATTATTCCAAAAAATTGAGAATGTTTAACATTGTTTTCACGCCCATTCTTAAGTTAAAATTAGACCATTTCGTTGTGCTTTTCATCGCCTCAAGTATCAGAAAATTCTTATATTTTATATCGAACTTTCATCATTTTACACTCTTTTTTTCTCAAAGTCCTCAAAACTCAAATCTCTAGCATAGTCATCGATTTCTCATTGTTTCATTCAGTTTATTTCATCACTTTCATATTTTATTCCTTCTTGCGTAGTTATGAACTTTTTTCATTCGTTTTTAAAAATCCAAAAATGTATCAACCTCTTCATCTCTCACAATCTTATAATGGGTTACTTGAAAAAATAAAGCTGAAAACAAATAATTCGTCGATGTTGGAAATTCTAACTTGCACATCTCTAATTTCTCTCGCATTCATGCTAGAACGTTTTCTGATTACTTAAAACTCAGCCAATGAACAAGTGCTCCAAAACTAGAGCGTTTCGTACAGAAATTCCCAAGAAATTCATGTTCATTAATTCTCAATAACTTATTCGAAATAAATGTCAAACGAAAAACTATTATTACAACGTCCCCAAAGTTGCATATAAAGTATAATATCTTTTTATGTACGTCTAAAGATATGTATGTACTGGTAATCACACTCGTCGTCTGACAAATAGTAGTGTACCGCATCTGAAAGCGATGCATAGGTACAAATCGAAAAGTGCGTCACCTTTCTCGTGGGGGGGGGGGGGTCATGAAACCCAGACTCTCCAGACACTTCAATAAATTTGATAAACCACGAACATTTTTAGGTTTACTCTGTTGCAGAGTCGACCTTTTTGAAAATTACTTCCCACTTCTCTCTGAAAAGTAATCGGTTCCAAAATCCTCTGATACTCTGTTCGTACGACTACATGATTTTAATATTGCTTGTACATAGTAATCTCCGCTCGCTAATAATAGGACGTCAATTCGTTTCCCCCCTTTTTTAAAAAAAAAATACGGTCGTGTGTTCCTTTCTGACGATTTCACGTTGATTTTTTTAATATCGTTATTTGTCTCTTTGATTGAGATCGTGATTTCGGTCAGTTAGTTTTTTTTTCCTTCTTGCGCCGTGTTCCGTTTTTAATTGTCTCTGGTTGCTTTTGTGATGCTTCCCATCGTTTTTTGAGATCGGCAAAATCATTCTATAGAAAAAAAAAAATAAAAAAAACTGAAAATTAAATGCTTAAACTGCACATCCCTATTAAGATAAATAATGTTGGTACATTTAATTGAGGAAGGTAAAGTTGTTTCGTATTACATTTTTCTCAAAAATTATACTTAGATTAGAAATTGAGGTTTATTAAATATAAAATTTTCTTCATTGTGAATATAAATTACTATCAATAATGATGCTGTAATTAGAAATTCAAATTCTTGAATGTTTTATGAAAATAAATTATAAACTTATGATTCATTAAATTTGCAAAATTCTTCGAGGAATATTAATTTAGGTTTCGAGGAAAAAACAGCGTTCAGCTTGCAGCAACAGCAGAATAATAATATTTTTGACAGAAATCTAGCCGCGTGTCTTCGTGTCAACCTAGAAGCGTTGTTCGTTTGTTCTTTGATCTTTGCTCGCGATTTGGAAATTTGTAACTCAAACTTTTCGAAAAAAAGTATCTGGTGTCCATGACGTTCCGCGAACTTTAGGCCCTTTTCCTTGTGGAACAACATGGAATAACATGAAAACATAGACCTTAGATCGCTAGAACGAAGCACAGATACAGCATCCGAAATACAGTCACTGCGCATATTAATTATAGGCTGCGCTAACATCGTAATATCAGTGGTTTTGTGAAGACGCTGTAAAAAGGTGATGTCATGAGTGTACACACCAGTACAGAGTTGAGTTCGAAAACAACTAACTAATGTCTGTATAGTGTTACGTTGTTAGATAAAGTTGATAATTCTCTAAATTTTATACTTTTCTACAAATGTGATAAAACGAAACGTCGTCAGACTGGGAACAGTATCAGTTGTGGTAAAAAGGGTGAGTCGCTGTTATGAATTACGGTTTCAACTCAGCTTTCGTCTCAGTCATCGTGTAACATGAACAAAGATATTAACAGGAGAATTTTAGCTATCCAAGCTAAAAAGAAACGACATAAAGGCGGTGGCAAACGAAAAAATAAACCAGAGGATAGAGCCATGAATATACCCAAGGTAAAATCCTCGAATGTCAAGAATCAGGAGCAGAGTAACATTTCGTCCAACGAGTCTAGTGGAGACGAAGCTGAAGAGGTTCACAGTTCCGACGAGGAAGAACAAGAAGACTCTTCCGATTATTGTAAAGGTGGCTACCACCCGGTGAAGATAGGCGATCTGTTTTTTAATCGATACCACGTTACTAGGAAATTAGGATGGGGTCACTTTTCAACCGTTTGGTTATGTTGGGACCTCATTGATAAGCGGTTCGTCGCCCTCAAGGTAGTGAAAAGCGCGTCTCATTTCACCGAAACGGCTCTAGACGAAATCAAGCTGTTGAAGTGCGTGCGCGAAAGCGATCCCGAGGACTCGAAACGCGACCGTGTCGTGCTGCTGCTAAACGACTTCAGGATCAACGGTATCAACGGCGTGCACATATGCATGGTTTTCGAAGTCTTAGGTCACAATTTGTTAAAATTAATAATTAAAAGCAATTATCGCGGCATACCGATACCGAACGTTAAATCGATTATCAAACAAGTATTAGAAGGTTTAGATTATCTACACTCCAAGTGCAGTATAATCCATACGGACATCAAACCTGAAAACGTGCTGCTGTGCGTGTCCGACAAGTACATACGAAAACTAGCCTGCGAAGCCACCGAGCTGCATTCGAGCGGGCTGAAATTGCCCGTTTCGCTGCGAAGTACCGCTCCCAAAGAATTCCAGACGCCAGCCATGAGCGCTAACATGACGAGGAACCAAAAGAAGAAGTTGAAGAAACGTGCCAAACGACATACCGAGCTGCTGAAAAAGCAACTGCGACAGCTGGAGGAAATCGAGGGTAATCAGGGCGACGTGAATAACTCGACCGAGACGGACGAGAACAACATGTCGGTGAAAAGCGACGGCGAAAAAGACGTCTCAGCCGGCGACTACCAGTTAGAAAGCGATGGCTCGGAAAAGGCTAAACTAGTTGTAGAAAACGGTTGCCGGGAGTCGAATAGCGCGCTGGACGGCAACGTCGAAATGAGCGACCAAAACGATCACGAATTAAATTTAGATAATAGTGACCAAGTGGCGTGCAGTCCCACGTACGATGACATCGCATGCGCCGAGAGCCCTAGCGACTCATGCTGCAAAAAGGGCAACAACGCCGAGAAGTCAGCAAATTTCCACCGGTCGCAGAGCTCGTTGCAGTCGTCGTGCGACGGCCTCGATCCGTCCCAAGAGCCGTGCGACATCCGCGTTAAAGTGGCCGACCTGGGCAACGCCTGCTGGATCCACAAGCACTTCACCGAGGACATCCAAACCAGACAGTACAGGTCGTTGGAGGTGCTCATCGGCGCCGGCTACAGTACATCCGCCGACGTGTGGAGTGTCGCCTGCATGGCCTTCGAGCTGGCTACCGGCGACTACCTGTTCGAGCCGCACTCCGGCGAAGGGTACAGCCGCGATGAGGATCACCTCGCCCACATAATCGAGTTGCTCGGTGATATACCCAAACATATCATCGACACCGGCAAGCAGTCGAAAACGTACTTCAACAAGAAGGGTGAGCTGCGAAACATCACCGGCCTGAAACCGTGGCACCTGTACGACGTGCTGACCGAAAAATATCGTTGGGACCCGGACAGCGCCAAGGAATTCTCCGACTTTCTCTGTCCCATGCTCGAGTACGACCCCAATCGACGGGCCACCGCCGGCGATTGCCTGCGCCACAAATGGCTCCAGGATTAGAAATAACTCTCTCGAAACGATTTTTCTCTCGTGTTTTTTGTAAGTTATATGGAACAAAAACATTATTATTAGTGACTACGTCTGAGAAAATTTTACGTTGCACTTGAATCAGGTTCTTTTTTTTTAATAATTTATTTCGCATACCCCGTTGGTAGTTATCGAACATCACCCCCTCCCATCCCACCAAAATTGAGCGTTATCTACCATTGATATTTTCTACGACGAGTTCGATTTACAATTATACGAGTGCTCGGTGATATTGAAATTGTTGGAAATTGTATTGGTAATTTTTGTTTTTAAACATTTTTAAAAATACCATTTTATAATATTCTAATTGTGCGGTGAAAGTTATTACTTTCGACGAAATTGGCATTTTTTCAAAGAATTGAATTACGTACGGAGATTTTTTTTCTTCTGCGGTGATACCGAATGATCGGTACGATTATCGTAATACCTAATTACTTAGTATCCTTTGAGTAATACGATTTCTGATTTCAGTTTCATTGTACTGGAACTGAGAAACGGCACTAGCATGTTACGAAGCAAGTTACCAGTACTCGTATTATTTTTACCTTCGATCAGTTCTTATGTGAGTTGCAAAGATGTAAGTGAAATTATTTTCAAATATGGTTTGGAAAAGTACCGGGTTTTCACTCTTGAGTTGTTCATCGATAAATTCTCTCGCAATTTTGATTTGCAGGGCTATCTAAATGACAGTGTAATCGAACATCGAAGTAAAGTTATTTGTACCCATTTTGCAATACTCTGTGAAAGGGACCAGTACCAGTGAAGTACACAGGGAAAGACTGTAGGGGAGTCCCACTCCGTCTAGAGCCATCAAGAGTTTACCCTATGTATAATGGTACAAAAAGGAAAGAAGTAAAATTTCAGTAAGCCTTTAACCAGAGACGGGCAGGATTTATGATATTCAGATTAAAAGATCATAAAAATCAAAATTAGGGTTAAAAAATCATTGAATTCGTGATTTGAATAAACGTATTTTTATTCATAAAATTATCTAAGATTAAGAAGATCTCAATCGGAGAAATCGTGGTATAACATCAAATAGATAACAAGATCACGATCTAAGATCATTTTCCACGAGATGCTCTTATGATCTGAATCTGTGATCTTCAATTTTCTAAGTTTCTGCAGACCATGAACATTGAACATCGGATGTTTGATCTTGCTCTTCCCGGTTTCTAACATGGGGCAGACCCAATCTAGGTAAAAATATGCATTTTCTAATGAATTTTTTGCTTATAATTTTAGAAGAATTTTCTTTCACTTGCTCGTGAATACCCGATGTTTTGTTATTTTCATTGGTGACCTCTCCTTTCGTTCTAAAATTCCTGGTACGTTTTGGAATCAGATCCTAAGCTATGATTATTTCGCCCATATCTTATTTTCAAAGTACAACCCTCGCCGAACGAATGTCAGATCTGCTGTTGAAAGGAACCTAATGGTAGTTTTAGGTTTCTTTCTGTGGACATTTTCAGTACATATAGTTCACTGGAAAATTGTTCAGTAGACTCTAAAAAAACAATTTATTCTCAGTTTCTGATTTCGTCAACTCCGTTGCACCATCGAGGAAATCATTCGGGGGCGGGTGTCGTACTTTGTATTGCAGTTAATATCAGTTTCTCGAATTGGTGAAAGCCCTCTAAAAATCTTCATATTTGTAAGCCAGTAACTGATAAGTTATTTTTTGTTGCCATTTAAGGGCAGATATGAGCCAGATCATGAATTCCGTGATCTAAAATTACGATCTGGTTACTTGAGAAATAGAAAAAGATCACTAATAAAAAATTTGTACATGGAGACGTCATAATATTGTAATTGTTTTGATCTTTAGATCTCGAATTCCCCCGATTTTGTTGATCTTTAAATCACGATTCCCTTCCCCCGCGTTTTTATCATTTCGATGTTTGATCATTGCTCACATGTGGACTCAGCGGCAGCTGTAGTGTCGATAGGACAACGGGGCCATCAACCTTCGTTACAGTAGTTATAATTTAATTTAATTTGTTGGACCATCTTATAAGCAAAGGCAGATTTGAAAAAACTGATCCCCCCTCCCCCAGGGAAAATTATCTTAGGTTATCAGGAGATGAGGACGTCCCTCTGGTCACTAATGCGATACTCGAAAGGATAGTTTTGGGGGGCAGGAGGGTGGTGTCTGGGAAGCCACTTTGCAAACATTATCAGGAGATGAGGTAAAAGATCATTACCAATCACATTAATGGCGGATGCATATACTAGCGAACCAAGGAGGGGCAGGATCTAGACCGCCCCAATATTATACACATTTTCCCCCCACTGATTCATGACACAAAATGGAAAAATGGGCTAAAATCATCCCTTGACGATGTTCGTTTCTTTTTTTTTGGTGGGGGGGGGGGATATTTTTAATCTTACAATGGGTAATTTTGAATACAAAGGAGGCACAGTTCCTGTGTCCCTCTTGGGTCCGCCGCTGATTCAGTCGAAAATCTAATCTTTTTATGATGTGAAGATCAAATAATCTTGTACGTCCATATTTAAGGGTAATAATGATCATGTAATGATAATACAAATTATCATAACTTTCTGTGATTGTTGGCCAACAAAATTTAGAAATTTTGGTTTTGAAGAATATTTAACACCATTTAGTGGGAAAAAAAACTACAGTTTGTCGGCTTGGTGGTGAAATGCACGATGTTAGAAAAATCAAGAATAGGTTATCTTCTTAGGGGCGCAACCCAGCACTTTTTTTGGTGGGGGCTAGAATTGAGAAAACAATAAACACTTGGGCAGGATGAAAACTCGAGTTGGTTCCTATCTGATTTGGTACCTGTCAATTTTCATAAATTAATTTTGAAAAAATTTCGGTTTTTTTGGAGGGGACTATAGCCTTTTGATCCCCCTCCCCCCTTGGTTACGCCCTTGTATCTGTACAGAGGACCGATCTGAAGAAACGCTTCCCAATTAGTTAACATCATGAAATCCCTATTCACCTGCATCAGTCTTCGAACTAGAACGCTTCACCTTCTTGGGTCTCTTTATAAATGATCAGGAGTTGGAATTGTTCCCAAAGCCGGCCCGATTAATGAGGGAGGGGGCAGTTGAGTAAGCAAATTTATCGCAGCATTCTCGCGAATGGTTCGGCAACGAGCTAGCCAACTCAAGACCTACAAAGGTGCCAAAACTAGGAAAAAGAGTTGCTCAGTCTTTCAGAAGGTGCTAAAAACCGGTAAAATTTGCTGGAAAATACCAAGTTCTGTTTAGAGGGGGAGGGGGAACTAAAATGTATCAAATTTAAAAATTATTCTCCAACTTTCTTTGAAAGAAAAGCTGATGCTGACGATTGAGGAAAGTTGCTAAATTCAGCATCAAAATTGCTAAATCGACTATTCGATATAATAAGAACTTCTTCAAAGTCATTTTGTGGGATCTTTAATAAAACACTGTGTGGGAAAAGGGGTGGGAATTCGTGATGTCCAGTAATTTCCCCATTTCCGGTTAGGTACATGCTCCTTCGAATATACGTCATTCAGCTGTCATTCTGATATCAGTGTGAAATCAGAGGCGTGTAAAACTTTGTCAATGAACTACTCTAAATGAGAAACCGGTACTTTTGCATTTGAATGTGAATTCCCATTCTACATCCTTAATACTGCTGCGCTCAGTACTATCTTCAGTAAATTTGAAATAATGTAGCAAATCATATGTCACGATAACCATTCTTTTCACCAGCATAACAAAAGCGTTTCAAATGTGTTATTATTTAGAGCACAATATTAGCGCTGCAAATGAGTTTTAAAAGTTATCTGGATCGATGATTTTTTTTTTTTTTGATTTTTTTTTTTGAAATGTAAGACTAAGCACTTCTATTACTGATAACATGCTAGTGCGAGTTTCTGACAAAACGAATTACTATACTTTTTCGCTGGTCATTCAACAAATGGTGCTTCATTTCATCGTCAGTTTAGAGTTGAAATGATATTAAAAGGTCTCTGTAAGTTGAAGAGTAATTTTTCCAAAAATGGCTTCTCCATCAGGATCAGTTTGTTTGAAGAACTAGTATCATTATCGTATAACTTGGGAAACAGGAGCGTAGTGACTGAGGGAAAGGGCTGTGCCCCAATCGAGTCGATCAGTTCACTAAATTCAACAGTAAAGAGCTAAAATAACTTTTTTCAAATTTACTTATTTGTACAAATCAGATCAATGTGAAAAAACACTGAAGTTCCTCGCTAGTGAATGTCGGTGAACATGAACTGGAGAAATCGCTTGCCTCCCTCTCGCAGTGATAACCATTTTGCTACATCCCTGTCAACAGACGAGTATTGGCATTTCTTAGTGAAGTGTTTTTCCGGATTTCGTTGGAAAGTAGTTAGCAGTTTTACCGATGAAAATAATTTTAATGTTGATAATTTTTATTTTTTAATATTTGTATTACACGTACTGTAATTTTAGACGGATATTCTGTTAACCTAATTCACTTAGTGAATGCAAGTGGAAATACTTAAATTTAAGTGAACTTGAATTCTTTCAGTGTAACTGTAAAACTGCTGACTATCTTAGAACGTTTGTGCAGTGTGATGTGGTTTCTTTAAAAATGCCAATAGCGATGTGAAAGTGTGGTAGATCTGCGGTGGTAGGCGTCTTCACCAGTTGGCACCGATATATCGAAATACCAATTTTCGAAGATAACTTGTTTTGGGAAGTGGCTCGTCAATTGTTTTTCAAAGAACTGGAGGGTTATTTGATACACTTGAATGGCACGTACGGGGCACATGGCGTGCTATTAATGCAACTTTCACCTGTATCAACTTCCCCCCTCGAATTGTCTAAAAAAAATGCAGGTCTCAGTGATCTTTATTCGGACCTACCAACGTAATGGCTGACATCTAGCGGAAGTTTTCAACAACATCTAGTTCTTTTGTTTTTATCAACGTTAGGATAAAATCGTACATTTTTTCCTAACGTTAATAAGAAATTTAATAGAAAGTCGTAAAACGACATCAGCGCGCCACCACCCTGCTAGGTCCGAATATTGTAGAACCATACTGCGAACTTATCTTTTTGACATCTGCGTTAATTGTTCTTGTACGATATTGTTCTGTCCGGCATTTATTTCGTAGACATAGAAGACGCCTCCGTATGGTAATATACGGCTCGTAGCCTAACCCGCGGGGAGATGAGTGTACAGAGCCATCACAACGAAGAGGTTTGGGGGTGTCATGCACTCTATTATTGTTTGAAAAGTCGGCACTTTCGGCAAATTCCAGCAGTCAGTTGAAAAAATTGGGTACACGAGCATTTTTTCATGTTTTAAGAAACATTTTTGTATGTTTTGCCCCGCCCCAATAAAAATTGCTAACTGCGGTTTTGTGCGTATGCAGTGGCACATACGGATTCATTGTTCAATAGAACAAGAGTAGGGGTTGGGTTTCTCTCCGTAACGCTTTGGCCTATCGTCGAAGTGCTCGGGAGGCTTTTTTGAACCCCATGTTATACAGCCCCGATCCTATTGCTTTTGGAGAAAAAGTACTTAGGGACTTCGTTTACGGCAACCCTCATGTAGATTTATTTTTTATAGTTATTTTTTCCTTATATTTCCAAGGGCATTGCGAGCTTTATCAACTTGGGTAAAAGGGGGTAAAAATAGGTCGAAAGTGCTGACTTGACATAAAGATTTTAAATGGAAGCAAAAAAAAAGCACAATTAACACTTGACGATTTCCTTTGTTTGCCAACTGGTGCCGAAAATTCTGACTAAATGGCGAAAAATTTACTGAAAAAAAAAATGCCAATTCTTTGCAAACATTTTCATAACAAAACAAAAAAAAACTATATTCTAATATCTTTTATATTATTCTATTATTTAGTGCCCAAAATGCCGACTAAATAGCTGAATTGGTCGAAAAATGCGACTCTGGTGAGGAAGTCATTCCTTCATACCCCCTCGCTACGCTCCTGTATATCCCACAATTTTTGAGAGAAACAGCTGATGAACCGAATTCCTCCGACAATTCATGCCCTCTGGCAGAGAAAATGAACCGGTTTGGCACGGGGAACTGTCCAAGATTTATAATGGAACCACTTAAAACGCTTCTACAAAAAAAAAAAAAAATCGAAAGGCTGGAGTCAGAATTTGCTAGAAAAAAATTTTTGTACGCACCCTATATACCCAGCTCCAAAAAGTTCTGGTTATGCCAATGCGGCTGGACTGATTTCAAAACTGAATGGTAGAACTGCATTTACTTCGTGCGTTTTTGATGGAATATCTAGATCGTTGTCAAGATTACTAAATGCCTTCGAATTAGAACGAGTCAGTCTCACCGAGTCACATTTTAAATTTCGTAAGCATACGACAACTAATGTTCTAAATGAAGATTGATGAGAATACTTGTCATTATCATTTTTATTGTTTTCTTTGCCGCACCCTGTTTGCTCACCGTGATCTGACTACCTGTTGAAGTTTAACTCTCGCCGGTTTGTTATTGTTTTATTGTAGGTTGGACATTGTGATTGTGAATCATCGAACCGCGAAATAAGTTGTTGAATTTTTTATTGGAACTGAGGAAGGGGAATGAATAACGTGAAATTCTGAGGTTACGAATACCCTTGGGCTAATGATTTATATTTACTGTGGATCAGTATTTTGAATTAGATTGTTCTAATTTCGTTTGAATCGTGCAGTCGGTCGCAAATTAACTGGTTGAAGTATTTTAAAATATGAATACCGATAAATTTTACTTACAAAATTCTTCTTGATCTTGCTAATTTTTCGTGGCTCGTGTTATATGCTGTTAAATGACTGTTGAATCAGACATTGGTACTATTAATTATCTCGACCTTTTTGTTCTACCAATCAGGAAATAATATGAAATTGCTTGGGTAATAGCTGAGAAAGCTTGTCTCTATTTCCATTTTACAACAATGTTCAAATTGAATACCGTCAACTTGGGTAATATCAGACTCGCATAACTTGTAGGAGCGCTAGTATCGTCTTCATAAAACAGAAAAATAGTCCTTCATCTGAACATCTGGTGGGATACTCGAACGCGTAGTTTCTGTGACCAGGGGTGCGGTGTCTGGGGAGCCAATTTGGCATGCGTACATTGCCATACGCTCCACCAAACATATAGCTAGTATTGTTATCAGTAAAGCCTCATTTACATTACAATAGCACTATCATGAAATCATGATAGTCGCTGTCACAACAGTAACTCTCACAGTGTAAACAAACTCACTAGGTGTGTGAAGCATGCTGTCAGGTACTGTCACATACTATCATGCGTGCATGATAGTTCTACTATCATGATAGTACTATTGTAAAAGCCTTGTTTACATTGCGATAGTACTATCATGCACGCATGATAATATGTGATAACACCTGACAGCACGCTTCACGCATCTAATGAGTTTGTTTACACTGTGAAAGTTACTGTCGTGACAGCGACTATCACAATAATACTATTGTAATGTAAACGAGGCTTCAGAGTCAACTGGGGTAATACTAGACACCAGTGGTAATATCGGCTACTCATGACTTATTGCTGGAGCGCTAGTATTCTTATCAGTAAACAAGTTGTGAGCGGCCAATATTACCACTGATGTCCGATATTACCCCAGTAGACAGTATTGTGAGTTTCTGCTGTTAAATAATGTTCTGCTCCTGATATACGACCGCACTTTTTTACTCTGATTATTTCCAAAGTAGTCACGATTATTGATAGTACTAAATTGTCAGAGCGTAATGCCTGTCTCATTCAAAAAAACTTGACTTAAACGCTGTGTTAATCAGTAAATACTGGTGCTGATTCAGTAGTCAATCGTCACATCCATTGTAGGTCGCAATAACTCATCGCGTTCTTTCTGTTTTGATGATCATTTATACCCGAGGGATCAAATCTTCGTTTTCCTGTTAACCACCGTCAATAGTAATTTTTGTTTCGTGTCGAGCACTTGTCACGAACATGAATAACGAATTTGTGATACATTTAAAAAATCATTTCTTTAGAACGTACATCTCTATAATTTTATACATTTTGTACGTACGTTTTATTACGCGAACGCAACATTCGATGGCAACAGCGTCATTGCGGTATTTTCACCCGAGTTGAAAAATCTTACTTTGAAAACTCGTATCGTTATTATGGTTAACTTTTGTTATGTAAGTATGTAAGTGCGCGAAAATATGTATTTTGTCAAACAATGTCTTTTTTTTAGATCGTTTGTCGTTTTTTTTTTTTTTTTTTTTTTTTTTTTAATAGTTGTTAAGAAAACTGCAAATAGTCATTACAAATAATCGCATATTTTCATAGTTACTTTTATTTTTTAAATAAAATACTAGCGACGCTTGTATTTGTAAATTGTTACTTTACATACTGTAAATGTATTTTACTTTGAAGTATATGATACAGTATAGTGTGCATCACTATACTGTTTCATCGTAGACACATTTCCTCCCGTTATGTTGAATGTAGTGAAAAGCCATTCTTCGCTTTCCGTATACGCGATTGATGAGCCAGATTTTTATGTTCAACTATCTGTATTAATGACGTGAAAATATCTGTGAAAATCGTTTCACTAAATACATTTTTCCTTTTAAGGGTGAATTCATTTTATAGACAACTTGCGGCCTTTTTCAGTCGCTATACAAAGTGATGTTAGTCGAGTCTGTTTCAGACGTTTTCTTATTGAAAAACTGAATTTTCATCGGCTATTAATCTTTCGTTTCCATTTTATTTATCTCAAATTTGCTATAACGTTCGTAACTGCACCTTTTTTACCGTATGTATTGCTTTTTCTCCTTTCACCCCATTTAAGCCAGTTACGCGACACAACATCCCGCGAAATACATTATGTCTATCACAGCGTATCATAATGTAATGTCCATGTCGAAAACAGAGACTAGTCTGGTAGACACTTGTAGATCGTCTACTTGACATCTATTCTAGTCATGTATGTTGACATGGAGACAGGGACGTACCGAACAGTTATTCCAGGGGGGGGGGGGTAAAAAATTGTGACTGTCCCAACTGACTCAACTCAGAATTCCCAAGTATCAAAGCAAAAAAAAAGCCTGACTGAAATGGTAAATTTTCCAAACTGCTAAGTAAAAACTTCCTACGGAGGGGGGGGGGGAGGAGTTGCCCACCCCCTTATGGGTACGTCCCTGCACAGAGATTAGAAAGAATCACGTAAACATGAAGACCGAGAAGAAGTGGACAATTATGTCGACTGAGGAAATACATCTGGGCTTCCATCGAAACCAACATGCTGTATCATGTTTTCTTCGATGGTGAGAACGCTGTCGATCGAATTCTACCTACAGCAGTACTGGATACTATGTAGAGCCTTGTTATAGTGTGGTGGGACGGATGGCGATGCACGCATGCCAAAGTGGCCCCTATGACAACGCCCCCCGGCCCCGGAAACTACCCTTCCGAATATCGCATCAGTGCCCGGAGGGACGCTTTGAAACCGGGCCCGAGCCTCCATTTCACGGCGCCGGAACCGGTGCCCGCGTTCTGCAAGGGCCACGATGGGGTTCCCTAGTGACCAAGGTCCGCGCTTCCTGAGCACTCGTTTGGAATTCAGGTCCCCTACAGCTGGTCGTGCTGCCTCTTCACTCACCCCTCATCTCCTCGTCTTGGTACGCGTGGCGACGCTGGCAGGTGGCGACGACGGGGGAGCCCTGTCGGGGGGTCCGCAGTGCAGCTGCAGCAGCTCTTCTCTAGGATGGTACAGCGTTGTTCTGTTCAATGGTGTGGGCTGAGCTTGGTTCGTCACCGGCCCTCTGCCTCGACCACCCCGTCTGCATCTTCCTCTTCATGATGGCCGAGACAAAGGCCGACACCCGGTTCCAGCTGCTTCGGCTCTTCAACATCCCCGGCACCAGGATGTCCGACGCGAAACGGCTAATTACGCCGTCGTCTTCATCGCTTCTTCCGCCGGGATCGATCGCTGTTGTGGCCGTCCCGCGCCTCTCCTGCTCTCAGGCCTCACACTCGAACAGGGTGTGCCAAGGTGTGTCCTCCGCCCCTCGATCACAGTACACGCCCACGGAGCTCGGCGCTATCGACATCCGATGTAGGTACGTGCCGAAGCACCCGTGGCCACTCAGGACTTGGGTCAGGTTGAAGTTCAGCTCTCCAGAGCCTTAGTATGTTGGGAAATATCCTGCACTTTGTACACAATTTTCTCACGCAGCGCTTCCTTCGTGTTTGAATAGGTCAAGTGCTTTGTACCTCAAGGTTTCAGGAAACATGCACTTCTCAAGGATCCGTATGAAGTCCAGTGACGTTAAATTCCATCTCTGAAGTTTTACCCGGTACCATCTAACATCTATTCTATACAGATGATCTTGTTGTGTTCTTACAACATAACCCAATCACAGCCATCCATTAACTATAGAACACCAGGGGCCTATCTAGGATTACATCTGGGGGGGGAGGGGCGACGAGTGTTTACGGAATGAAAGGCGTGGATCTAGGATTACATCTCGGGTATAGAGTTATTGTCTTCTGTTTTTTCGTTTTTTATTTCCACGAAGGAGGTGGGGGCGTTCCTACAGAACACCATAAACCGCCTTAATCAATGGGGAGCTGAAAGAGGTCTCAAATTCTCACCGACCAAAACAAAAAAGTTGAATTTTACCAGAAAGCAGATCCAAATAAACTTGCAACTAACCCTTTATAACAAACCTCTAGAGATCAAGTAACTGAGACCACTTTCCTTGGACTGATCTTCGACCGCTTAGGTGGACCTCACACATACGCCAATTCAAGAAAAAGTGCTTCCAAAGATTGAACATCCTCAAAATTCTTATCTGTAGTTCATGGGGCTGAGATACATAGAAAATGCCTTCTCCGACTTGACATATTCTACATTTTATCTCACTTATAGATTATGGCTGCATAGTCTTCACCATCTCGCAAGCACACACTCGCAGCTTTCCATGTGCGCATTCATATCAACACTAGCTAACTCGCTTCACGGCTCATCTAGACCATTGGCTCTAAAGTGAGTTACATGGAGGAACATTGTATCTAGCTCTGTATCGCAGTGACATACGTTGAAAATGGCGGCCATCGATTCTATCAATCTTTTATTATACTCAGTACCCTATCGTGGGCTAAAGTGAGTCACTTACCTAAGTGGAGGAACATTGGTATTTCGTTCTGTGTTGCAGTACACGTAAGTTATTACTTATTGAATGAACTATTTGACTCTCAATTTCCCTCATATCATACTTGGTTTCCAGACTTGAGACTGCGGCTACTTATTATTTTACACAGGTATGCTTAAAAATATGTAGACTTGCGAAACTGTATCGTGCGTGAGTGTATGTAGGAAATGTTATACAAATCTTTTGCCTCTAATCCACATTACTTGGATAGAGGGAAGAACGCTTTAGTAAAAAGAAAAAACGAAATATTCCGTATGAGTTCTAGGTGTATTAATGTTTGAAAATTGCTGGTAATATAGCAAGTTATGACCAAAGAGCTTCTACATGCACAATGTTGACTGGGTGTTCACCTGGGGCGTACTCTTGGAAAGTTCATTCATTAAACATGTTTTGTTATCAGCATTATACATATACCTGACTATCGGTTTAGAATATGTGGGGGGCAGGAGAACAGGTTTTCGGAAATTAGCTATAGAACGCATATGCGGAAATAGGAATCCGCTTTCATTTGTTTGGCGGACTGTTTTGATGGCTTGTTAATGGATTTAAAAATGTTAATGGATCGTTTGTACTAATGATTGATATAGAGAAGAAAAAAAAAAGTGGAAGAAAAAGACATTTATTATTATATACTTAGGCACCGAAATGCCCTCTGTTGCAACCGCAGGGGTGGATACCTACTTAATGCATGATACATACATGTTTCTTCGGTATATGTCGGTAATCTTGTACATCAAACTGAACCTTTGATTAGTAATAATGCGTATATTTATGACAATGAACGATATTCGTAGCTGTAGTTAGTTCATATTTTGATACATGAAATAAAAGATACATTTTTGCGTACAGTTAAACCATGGGTGTAGCCAGCCTAGTGTTCGAGTGGGTGGCCTGGTCTTGATCAAAGCAGTGGGGATGCTAAAATTAGAAAAACCACTATTTGACAAGTTCACAAAGGGGAGTTCACCCTCCTGGCTACGCCACTGGTCAAACAACAACAACTGATTTCTGTTCTCTATATGTGCGTGTGTTCATGAATGGGTAGCGGTGTAGTGCGAGGTTGCTAGGAGGTCCCTCACCCAACGTTACTGAAACCTCTGCGAAAGTTTACAGTAGGAAATAGCTTCAACTTTCACTGGGTTCAATTGAAGGGTCCTTATCTAGCTGCACTTTATCGCTTCATGTTTGTGCTACTCAGACGAAGATATTGGTGTTCTAAAAAAATTCAATCAAAGAAATGCTAATGGTATTTTCTAAAAACTGATATTTTAGGCCTTCTGGAGATGATACGTGGCTAAAAATGGGCCTGTGGAACATAAACGTGTACGAAACAGTATCCAAGTACATTATGGTCGCGTCAAATCAAATGTAAATTTTATAGGGTATTTTGAGCTCGTTTTTGAAATTTCAGATTTTCAACCTCCTAATAATTTCTGAAAGGAGACAATTACACCCACCAAATTTTAACGTAACTTGAAGAAATTCAATGTAAAACAATTCCGAAAAATCCAAATCAAAAAAAATTAGGGCGTCCAGAGGAAGGGGGGGATTCTGTGGCCCCCTCTTAATAAATCGGTGCCAAGGAGTACAGAAGAACCGATCTGGTAAGGGTCCAGCGGAAGGCTGCGCTAAGGTGTGTCAGCGTCTATCGCACTGTCTCCACAGAGGCAATTTGCGTACTAGCAGGTATACTGCCGGTGGAGTTAGCCGCCGACGAGCGGAAAAGGGTATACGGCGCGACGCCGAAGATGCCAGCGGCGCTACGGGCTGAGCGGGATATTAGGCAATCCATGCTCCGCATGTGGAAGAGCGGCTGTCCCGCAGTACCAAGGGGAGTGGACCAGTCTCCCAGTACGCCACCTTGACGCGTAGGTGGGCAGACGCCATGGCCAGATGAACTTATATCTGACACAGGTGATGAGCGGCCATGGTGTCTTTAACAAGTACCTGCATCGGATGGGCATAGCCGAGAGCCCGCGATGCTCTTACTGCGCTGAGGAAGGGCGTGGTGGTGATGATGATGATGATGATGATGCCAGACACACACTTTCGAGTGTCCGGCGTTCGACCGAAAAAGGGAAGAAGCGGCAGCCGCCTTTTGAAATGCGGGTGTGAAGCCGCTCACACTCGAGAGCATGGTCCCAATAATGGTGAAGAGTAAAGCGGAATGGGATCAAAAAAACATTGAGCCGCAACATAGACATGGAATGGCAAAAACAAAGGCAGCGGTCACTGCACCCAATGCTGGCACTCGCCATCCCACCAACATCGACAACGACGATGGAGACGACAACGACGATGTCGCTGCTGCAGACAGAAGATGAAGAAGACGAATAAGACGCCGTAGACTCGCCGCCGAAAAGAAGCGAAAAGAGAAATGGAGGTAAGAGGCTACCTACCTCAAAGCGTTTCCCCCTATCCTGACGCAGCCCCAAGGGAATAGGGGGTTCGGTGTCCCGGGGCCAATTTGGTGTGCGTGCACCGCCATATGCCCCACTATCATCAAAGTACACGTACCAAAACGAGGAGGTGAGGTGTGAGTGAAGAGGAAGCACGTCCGGCTGTGAGGAACCCAAATTCCAAGGTTGTAATGGGAGCGTTAATCTCGGTCAGTAGGGGACCCCATCGTGGTCCTCGCAGGACAGAGTGCACCGGAGGCGGAACGGCGAAATTGGAGCTCGGGCGGGCCTCAAAACGTCCCTCCGGCCACTGATAAGGGTAGTTTCCGGGGCCGGGGTGCGGTGTCTCTGGGGCCACTTTGGCATGGGTGCATCGCCATACACACCACACCACTACTATCGAAGTGCACTGAACAAAACCTTGTCCTGATCCTGTCGATGCTTTAGTGGCAGCTGTTCAGAGAGACAACTTCACATTGGGAACTTGTCCAGGGGTTAAAAATACCTTAGTGCAAGAAGAGAATTCGGATTTGAAACATTAAAATGTTCACATATAAGAATCAGGTTTCAAGTTCTTTTCTCGTAGATGCCGAATGTAAACAATGCTACGCCTCAAAAATTTTTTTTCCTTTTGAACAATTATGATTTTATTTTAGTTGCTACTTTTTTTTTTAAATATTTTATTTCCGTGTAAAGGTTGTATATTACGAGACGATTACAAGCATCTTTCCTTTAGGTTTTTAATGCGTTGTCGTCTCGGAGTTTCATAGTAGGTACATAGGTTATTCAGGTTATTCAGTAGGTATCTGGTTACATAATCTTTAGGTATCAAAGTTACTGGTATCACAGTTTTGTACTTATATCTATTATCTAAACATAAAACAAGCAAAACTTTGAATAGGTATTACCACACTAGGAGGTTTACGTATATACTTCAATAATTATATTATTCACTTTTCACTACTTGGAGGTAATCTAGGAAATTTTGAAATTCATTTTTGGAGAGTTAAGCCAATTCTTTCTGTGAGTCTTCATGAATGTCATGTTTCTCCTTAGTTCGTTCTATTTGGGACACTTGTAGATTGCGTGATTTACAACTTTTTTTTCTTGGTTGCGTTCATTGCATTCTGGACTATCTATAATCTTAAATATTTCTAAATCACTCTTAAGATTTCCATGCCCACTTAAAAACTGCATTATTACATAATTGGTGTTAAAGTGTTTCATCCTCATTCGCTCTTCTATGTTCGGGACGCAAAAGCCAAATGTTGTTCTAGAACTTACTGGTGCATTAGAACTATTAGTAAATTCTAGAATAACGAGTAACTAGTCAAAACTTATGACTAAAATCATTTGTGGAAACTAATTTTGACTAGTGAATTATAGATTTTACTATGATTTCGGGTTTTAACTGTAACACCAACATACCTAGTCTCGCTTGATCACATGGGCTAGTCCATTCAATATAGTCAGTAGGTTTAACTTCACAGGAACGTGTTGATTCAATTTGCACTGAGGCGCGGTTCCGTTAAAATACTGTCTGAGAAAGCTAAGAAGGGAACAAAGAGACCGACGTTTCGAAAATATGTAATTCTGTTTTCGAATGAAGTGCTAGGTGTGTGCGGGCTTACCGATAGGTGTGTGCTGACTTTCGATATAATTCAATTTTACATTTCATCGCGCTCGAATGCTGCACAGCTGATGGCGATGAACATCAGAAAAGGGGGTCGAAAATTTGAAATTGCGACGAATGTCAATTAAAATGTCTATTTCAGGCGCGTGCGCGCACTTCCGTCGAAAATAAGTACTTTTTCGTTCATATTCGATGTGCGTTGAGTTCTAATCGACATTCAGTGTTACAGAGAAAATACTATTATTACGCAGCAATCAGGTGACTGTATTTTTAATTATAGTTTAAGGTTTCTGAGATGTGATTCGAATGCGAAATACTTTTTTAACGTGTATAGTGTGATGCACACGTTTCATTTATCTGTTCGAACTTGGTTCTTATGTTCTGCGCGCATTTTATCTGGATTTAGAGATGCACGTCTATATTAAATACTGCTTGTGGTTTAAAACTGAATGGCACTTAGTTCGTTTATTCTCGTACCTAGTTACTAAAGCTCACTTGCTCAGTGCAAGAGTCTCAACTACCGAAGGACTACATATCTATCACTTAATCACTTTGTGGGTCAGATGAACCTAACCTAAATGATTAACCCAACACTGAACAAGAAAAAGTAGAAAGTATTTTTACATAACTCTACCATTTTGAATAAAGGTAATCTTGATAGCGAGTGATATCTGAGGCCCACTCTCTCAATCTCTAGTCAAACATGTAGTTATAGTTAGCTAACCTTTAGTTATTCTTATTCGGCACTCCATCTACCGAATAGTTATCCGGTACTTTAACCGCTAGATAAGCACTAACTAGAGATTGAGAAGTCAGTGGGAAGGTAAAAATCTAAAGAGTGACATAGTAGCTCGTGAACCTGAAAAGTAACGATATCTACATTGAAAATTCAGTTTATCGCTTTGCGTGGGGTGTTATTTGACACCCGTTTATTAACACCATCTCGTCTGATCGCATGCACATGCCGACTTTGTCAAATCAGTATTCCTTGGGTCAGGTTTGAGCAAAATCGATGAAGGGTAGATAACCCGTGCCTCAAGGAAGCTGCAGTTCTCATGAGAATTAACATTGATTTTCGGAATTTGAGCTTTAGTCGGGAGCTTCCCACTCTAATATGAACCCAAAACTCTTTTCTTTCTGATATTGATATTTTAAGTGTTACAGTATCCATTACTGGGGTTCTTTTCTCCTCTCAAGGAAGTTGCAGTTCTTATGAGAATTAGCATTGATTTTCTGAATTTGAGTTCAGTCGAGAACCCCCCCCCCCCCAATATGAACTCAAAACTCTTTTCCTTCTGACATTGGTCTTTTCAGGGTCCCAGCAGAATCCATTTCTGAGATTCTTTTCTTTCTTCCCTTTCACTTTTGGGATCTCACAGGGGATTGATTTTCAATCATTTCTATTTTGTTCCATTTTCCATATTATTTATATGTGAGTAACGATTTTCTGGGTCGCTGAGTTCATAAGTTCTTTTCTCCTCTTCCGTTGTCTTTTGGGCTCGTTTTAGGAGGCTGATCTTCAATTATTTCAATTTTTACTCTGTCTATGTCTGAATAAGGGGTTTTTGAGTCACCGAGTTCGTTTTTGAACTTCTTTCCCGTCCCCCTTACCCTTCAAGCTTCCTTGGGAAGCTGATCTTGAAATTGATAAAATTGAAGATCAGCCCCTCTGTGGAGCCCAAAAGGGAAGGGAAGGGGGAAAAGAATTCCAAAAATGTACTCAATGACCCAAAAACCTTTGGACCAGCCCCTGTGAACTCACAGGAAAAGGAGAAAAGGATTCCAGGAATGGCTTCAATGACACTGAGCCGAAATTGCCCCAAAATTTAAATAATTAAGAATCAGCCCCTGTTGGCCCGTAAAAGGAGGGGAAAAGGGAAAAGGATTCCAGGAATGGATTTAGTGGCCCTGAAAACCTCATTTTAGAAAAAAAAAAAAAATTAGGCTCTTATGATGGAGCCTCTCCCCCTCCCCCCAGATTGATGCTCAAATTCCAAAAATGAATGTTAATTCTCATAAGAACTTCAACCTCCGCACGGTTTACTCTTCACCGACTTTACTTGAATTTGACAGATTTTTTTTTTAAATATTTGAAACTGATTTAGGGGGTATATCAACTAAAAAAATAATATATTTTTCCACCAAGAGTAATTAAGAACCACCCTATGTATTCATGTTGGCATGCCTATACTTGAACTATTTTAACCCCTGTTAGTCCATGTAAATTAATCTATTCGAAGAATTCTGTCTAGTTTTTGTAACAGGGATCTAAACCCTCAATACCGATGTGAAAAACATCATCAAAAAAGAAAAAGAAGAAATGTCCACGTTTTTGCTCACTTCTGTGTATTTTGTATGTTATTGAGTTGATCAAGCTGGAATTGAGTTCTGGTTTGTTTAAAGTCGCGTAACATGCCCGCCTCGCAATCCTTGCATCTCGAGTTTGAGCCCCACCCTCCACCCACTGCCAGAAAATATAGCGATATTCGAATACCCCCGCTAACATCCTAGTGAACATAGCGATTATGGTACCAATCGAGGTGGAAAGATAGCGCGCCTTATAACCCCGCCAGTTCAAACGCACAAGGCATTACAATCACAAGGGATGTTACCACCAGATCAGAAAGATTGATATCGTGAGGTGCAAATCATGGAAGGCTTACTCAACGTCGTGAAACACGTGACTAGTAAGCGAACTGCGGTTGCATACTCTTCGGCACAGAGAAGGAAAACTCTAACGCGACAAACCGTGGGGAAAGCAATTGCAAACTACCCCGTCTAACCCTAACAGAAAAGTCGCGCGTCAGAAACCGCGTTCCGTCTATGTCCGGCAACGGGCACGGCGTTTAGAAGAAGAAGAAGGACTTTTGCACTTATGATGAGACGCCACAGTATAGAAACAGGATGTTTGGGGTTAGACCCCCCTTCCCAACACTGTCAAATAAGAACATTTCAGAATGTATTTTAGCACATTAATTACAGCAATAAGATGACGGGATATATGCTGTAGCGACCACTAAACCCCCTCCCCCAAGATTGAGACCTACCTACGCTGGTGTGAGACGATAATTTGAGGTAGGTTGGTGTATTTTATGTTTCTGAATACAAAAGTCTGCGACAGGAACTGACCGAATGAAGGTAGAATTTTATAATTTGATGGCGCTGTGCAAAACTATAGGTCTTCGCACTTCATATCTGTACTGTTCGGCCCTCCATCCCACCCATGTGGACTTGTAGTGGCGTAGCTAGGGGGCAGGGGGCCATTTCCCCATTAGTTTTATTTTTTTTTCTATGAAAAATATGAGCAGCTTAAATAAACTTTATAAATAATTAAAGCCGGCTGCACATTTCTCATGCTCCCTTCTTGCAAAAGACCCTGGCTGCGGTATTGTGGACTTGCAGGCATCTTCAGATAACAGATTCCCTAGGAATACACAGTCGATTCGGAAAACGAGGGAGTAGCGATATGAGTTGTCAATCACTTCAAGTCGTTTCAAAAGTCGATGGTTACATCGACTCGCCTTTGTCGATATCGCCGGTCGAGTACATTACCGCTTCCAGAATGGGCTCAACAAATGTATCGCTTGATCGACTTGACATCTTTGATTTTGATTTAAAGCACAACCATCACACATCTTCTACCTCGGTGATTTTTAATTTCTTAGTGTTATTCTTGTCACACTTCGACTTCCCGTCTGGAACTCGTGGCGCTATGGCCCGAATTCTGGCATTGGCGCCAAATCTACTGTCCTAGCGTACATCAAACACTAATTGAAAATTGGCGCTTGATTTGCACCAGGCGCTCTATTGTCGAGTCTTTACGCCGGTCCCAATTGGCCCGAAATTTCGGCAACGGCGCTCGCACACATTTTAAGTGGAGCTAGCGCCAACCTAGTGTAAATTTGGCGCTGCCTCACAATTTCCGCGTGGCGTATATTTATCTTTAGACTGGATTAAAATTTGTGAAGATACCGACCTGTCTTTTAAGAGTACATGTACACCGATTGTGTAATATGCGTGATAATTTATTTCTCTCTAGATCCACGATGTAAGTTGCTCCTTTTCCACGTGTAACGTACTTGTCTACCTATATGGTGTTTTTTTATACGCCCTCTGGCCTACCTATTAACGTAGAAAGGTGTCCACTGCTTCTGCAAGGCTCACATAAGTGTCGCATCCGCATTGTCGTTAACGCTTATTACCCAGCTGAATAGAACCTGTCTCGTGTTCATTGAAAACAGACCTTTTCAGTTTGATCAACGAAGTGTAATAATCTGCGAACTTTTCAAATTCAACTATATTTACAATCTGCCTTCGGAAATCATCATCATCATTATCGTAAACAGGTCAGTTACGTTTTTTACGGTTGAGATCATCTGTTCTCTATTTTTAAAATCGCATTTTCTCTCCCTCAAAAATGTCGGTGTCCCAGACAACTTATCGATTCGAAATTTAAACTGGCCGGTGTACAGTTATATGAGGGCACGGTGTCATAAACTAAGAAAATTAGAAGGTATTAGGATTCGTTGAAAGGGAGACTAATCAATATGCGCGGGTAAGGGATAATTTAATCAAGTTTTCCTTTTCTCGGAAGCTCACACCCATTCATTAAATATAAAATATCTATCCGTATAATCGTTGCGTAGACATAAATGACTTTAAATATATTATATAGATCCATTTTCATAGGCGCACTGAAGGGTGATAGTGGGAGCCCCCTCCCCAAAGGTCCGACAATTATAGTTTCAGTTGCAAAATCAGTGGCTTTCAGTCGGAAGATTTGAGAATTTTGCAGGTGGTTTTGCCGGGTTTACTGACTCCAGTCAGAGAAAAACCACAAAAATATTTTTGGTCTTCCCGCTTGCGAAATTAGGGGCTTCCAAGTTGGAAAATTTTGGAGCTTTCCCGAACTCAATAACTATTTGGTATGCTTCTAACAATATTGAAAGGTCCATGTGAAAAATGACTTGGTGAACAGGTAGCGCTGTATCCACAGTAATTATGCTCCAACATACTAGTGTTTTTATAATTGAACAAGGAAACATTTGCCGGCAAACTCATACTGACAGTTCACCTATAGGGGTATTACAGTTTTCATATAGGTATACTGGACCGCCATTTTGATTCCCAAGTTAGTCCGAGTATTCTCGGACACGCTCGCACCCGTTCGCGAACGGGTGATCAAGGTTGTTTGGACGTTTGGGCCAGTTAGGAATCAAAATGGCGGTCTATTATACCCATGTGAAACTAAAGAGCCTTACTATAGCTTTAAGAGTAGGCTTCTGATTTTGCTTTTGACTTTTCACCATTCAATTTTCAGCTTTTAACTTTTGACCTTGAGGGGAAAATCATTCGGCTCCCGGTTTTTGGCTTTCGACTTTCAGCTTTTTTCTCGTCCCTGGCCCTATATAAAGATTTTGCTTTCGGATTTAGCTTCCAGAGAAAACTCTATTGGTTTCTAATTTTGCTTTTGACTTTTCACCATTCAACTTTCAGCTTTTAACTCTTGCCCTTGGGGGGGGGGGAATCATTCGACTTCCGGCCTTTGCCTTTCAGCTTTCAGCGTTTTCTTGTCCCTGGCCCTATAAGGTAAAAGCAGGTAATGTGGCCACTGTGGCGAAAGTGGCCACCCCGTAGGATCTCGAGAACTATGTAATATTTCTGCAATGTGGTCACACTGATTTGTTGCTTTATCAGTATTACCGCACATACTCAATTTTCAGAGCGTTTCATCCATTCGTTCTAAGTCTATAGTTGTTATCACGAAAAATGTGACTAGTCTTCCCGGTTAAGTTAAGAAATACGTGTTTTTCGTCGGGATCCACGACAACTGCTGTTATATGTAAGTACTAAACCCCTAAATTTCTCCAGGGTCGGCCACAAGGGAGTGGGGAGATTTCCTTAAAGGAAATCCATAAGAAAAAAAAATTGATAATTTCATATTTAAAAAAAAAAAAATTGAAGTATGGCCACATTGCCCCCCTCCCCGGGTGTGGGTAAAATGGCCACTTTGAAGGTTTTTAAAATTGCTTATTTAAGGGGCTTAAAATCTCTTTTTCATTAACAGTGATAATGAATGAATAAGAGCGATTTCTTGCTTAAGGTGGCCACATTACCTGCTTTTACCTTATAAAGATTTTGCTTTCCGATTTAGCTTCCAGAAAAAACTCTATTGGCTTCTGATTTCGCTTTAGACTTTTCACCATTCAACTTTCAGCTTTTAACTTTTGACCTCGAGGGGGAAATCGTTCGGTTTCCGGCTTTCGGTTTTCAGCTTTTTTCTCGTCCCTGCACCCGAGTACTGACATCCGCAATTTTCAGTCACTTGGTGCCCGACAATTCACATTTCACTACGCGGAACAGTCCGCGTATCAAACTGTGAATCGTCGGGCACCAAGTGATTAAAATGGCGGATAGTACTCGGGTCTTTCTAGGTGTTCTAGCTGAAAAGAACTTATAGCGCTATCTGTTGGCAAAGTTGAAATTTAAAAACTGACTTACGTTGTTTCTCACATGAGCCCTTCGGTTATGTTTGTTTTATAACAAAGGTAGAAGTTTGCTAGCATGATGTTTTTTGTTTTGTTTTTTTTTCAATTATAGGATGAGCAACTTGAATATTGCAGTTCTAGGAGCAGGCGTAATCGGAGTCAATACAGTTCTGCAACTTCAAGAACACTTTCCCAGTAGTAGATTAACGTTGATTGACGATAAATTTAATGATGAAACTCTGAGTTATTGGCCCGCTGGAATATTCAGAGCAAGTTTACATTTTGGAGGCATGCCTGAAGATTCTGTACGGTATGAACTTATGAAGTATATTATGAGACAATTTTATTATATTTGCTGAAACTATAATTCAAATTTCCTATACTATTTCATGTATTTTATTAGGCGATGGCTCGAGTATTCCTTTCGATATTATAAAGATCTACAAAACTATCCTGATGCCGGAATTTTGGAATTAGACGGCTACATTTTTTCAAATATAAGTGAATCAAATGTAAAAGTAAGTACGTAAAGCTGAAGAGTTGATTAATACCTACCACAAAAAACAGATGCATCCTGTGAACTTAAGTGATCGGTAGGTAGAGGTAGTGTAAGACGATCAACATCACCTCTCTTGGTGTAATTTTCCAATAGCACCCTATTTTTCCCCTTGGTGTGGTAGAACGTATGATGATGCACGCATACCACAGTGACCCCTGAGACACCGCACTCCCGGCCCCGGAAACTACCCTTTCGAGTATCGCATCAGTGGCCGAAGGGAAAATTGCTCTCAACCCGAGCCCCGGAATCCGGCATTTCGAGCTTTACCTTAGAGACGTCGGGGAGGCTGTTAAGACTGTCGCCCTCTCCTCTTCTTGTCGAGAAACCGGCCTAGGTCGAAATGTGGCAAACTGCTACGTAGGCTCGAACTCGGGACTTCCGAATTCCGAGACCAGCGCGCTATCAACTCGGCCAACCAGGAGACCTATTATGAGACTTATCACAATACTACAAATCGTTACAGTGATAACTTGATAGGGTTTACTGTATAAGTTACCACTGTAACCATAGGCGCCGACTTGGAACTTTTTGGGGGCGATGCCCCCCAAATGAAATCTTTGGAGGGGCGGCGCCCCCAGTATTTTCAACTCAAAAATGGAAAAAGTACAACAAATTTTACCATCAATGTTTAAATTTAACAAAAAAGAAGAAAAAGAGAAAACAATAGAATAAAATCGATAATACCGAAATATCAGACGCGTCTCAATAAAATAATCAAAGAAAACACCGCGCTCTGACTGATTCTGCCCCCACCCCTAATATTTTCCGTAAGTCGGCACTTATGACTGTAACGATTTTGTGGTCTCGTGATAAAAGTTTCATAATAGGTCTCCTGACCCCTTGTTTTTTCCCCTTTATGTAAATAAAAAAGTCTTAACTAATCCGATCATGCCTATGATCACGGGCTTGCTATTTACACCACTGATATAGGTAGGTGAACTTGGTGATTATGACACATGGTGTAAAATGACACGACGTTCCGATCTCCCGTTCTATTAGCGCTATCTATCAGAAATTTACAGCAGTTATGTATCAACATATAGCACAATGATCCAAATAGTCTAAACTCGGAGAAAACTATTTCGTTTCTCTTATCAAGAAAAAATTTGTTTTCAAAAAGCAAAAGTTTGCGTTGAAAATTGTGTCGTTTTTAGGGTGTTTGTACGCGCAGCGCTGCAAACACCCTATTGCAATCGAACATTTTTTTTAGATACGACTGAATTGTCTACAGATCATAGTTCAGTTTTAGTTCAGTTTCGTTCTCCATCAACTGCTATCATCTATTGGGATGTGAAACGAAATGTAGGAGCGCTAATGTGCATTTCCTAATGGAAGGTTGAGTTCTTGAGTTATTACAGCTGGAAATAACGAAATAACATTGCTGTAAACGGGAAATACGGTATTTTCGGCATATTTAGCGATAAAAGAAGCATAAAATATGCGCACGTTTCACCTGTTTTTAGGCATATTTTTGACCATCCTAGTTATGAATATTTTCCCTCTCGGTTAGGAATGCAACTTGGAAAGATGAAAATAAAAGATTCTCATTCCGACGTATATTTTGGTACTGTGTCTGAATATTAGCTTCAAAGCCTCAACATTTCAGATTCAGTTTCGTTTTATCAATACCAGTTTAGGAAGTTAGAATTAAAAATGAAGCTGGCGAAAAGCTCATTTTATTGACTTTAACTTATTAGCTATAATCAATGAATGCAGTAAAACTCCCATAAGCCATAAATAAGCAGATAACAACCTTCAACCTAGAACATGGCTGTGAGGTAGCTTGTTTTTTCTTTAAGTTTGAACCTATCTAGTTTTGGGATAAGTTAATAACATCATATTATATCATATTGTGTAGCTCTACTGAAGCCGGAACGAATGATACGAGAGATTTTAGAAAATAATCAAGTTCTAAATGAAATATATATGAGCTCCAATGTGGGGTAATATATGTTTTAAAGTAACACAAACACACTTGACAGAACTTACCATATAAAATTTATGCGAAGAACATTCGGCTGTAATAAATTTGTATCCTGTTAAAGATGACATTGCGTGGATAGAATAATTGTTTTTGAATATATTTTCATTTTGCGTCATATTACAACAAGGCTGCATAGGTATCATTTTACATGAATGTTGTAAACTGACACATGTAATATGACACATTTGCCATTTTGAGCTCGGTAATTATGCTTTTCTGGTTACAATGTTGTCATTCTGAAGAGAACTTGATGCTCAACGTCTTGTTAGATTCGAAGTAAACGGATCACAGTTTAACGAGCTACCGTAAACAAACATGTTTGTCATTTTACAGCAAATGCCCCCATACTTATATGTATGTGATGCCTAATCGTTGGTATACACTTGTTTTTCCTCTTTAGAATTCGTTTTTAGAGAGTATCGTACCTATCTATCGAGCTGCAACGGCAGATGAACTGAATGAATTCGGTTCTGCTTGGAAATATGGGTCGTATTTTTCAACAATTCGCACTAAATGTTCATCATTCATACCTTGGACATTAACTCGGTATACCTGAGTACATTTTCTAATCGATCCATATAATCATCATGAAAATGATACAATATGCAACCGTTTTGGTATATTTTTTGTACATTCTAGATTCAAACAAAGTGGAGTGAACATGAAAAAATGTAATGTGAACCATTTTTCGGAATTATCAAACGACTTCGATGTTGTATTCAATTGTACAGGATTGGGTGCCAAGTATCTGTGTAATGATCGTCATATGGTACCTATTCGCGGTCATCTAACCCAGGTTGATTACAACATAATTTCTTGATGAATTGTATGTAGATATATATATATGAGCGCACAGTGGCGTAGCCAGGGGAGGGGCAAAGGGGCGAATGCCCCCAGGCACCTGAAATCGAATGTAAAATATGCAAAAATGAGCAATTTTTCGCCTTTAAAACACGTTTTTTCGAAAAAATTTTGCTCGAGCAATAATTTTACCTTCATTTTTTATAAAATAGTCCTATAATATCAGCATTTTTTTAAAAAATACCTCAATTTTCGACTTTTTCTCCCATGAAAATCTTACTTCCCCCTCCCCCCCCTTGGGAAAATCCTGGCTACGCCACTGTGTGCGCATAAAAGATTCCGATTTGGAAGTGCTGTCATGTGGGTGGAGTGAATCAGTTGTGAGGAGTGAGAAATATTATGTCTTTACAACTGATACCTTCACCTCAAATTTTTGTAGGTACTTACATTATGATGATGTGTGATTTATTTTTGAATACTTAGTTAGTTTTTCTCAGAAAGTAGGTACGCCATGCGATTCGGGAAAGACTATAGATACATCCATGAAGATAGAAATCACCAGCAAGTAGACTTAATGATACTGAAGCAGGCTTGTAAACTTGAGAAAGAGCCCCCTACCCGAAAAAAGAAGAAAACTATTGTACCTTCTCATGTTTTGATTCTATAAATGAATCAGTTTCCGGGACATCCCCTTTCTAAAATCCAATTGTTTGAATTTCACTGTTTCGGTATCACGCACCTTATAAGCAGGTAAATCCCACCTAGAAATTGAGGCCCTAGAAATGCGCTAGGTGCCGATTCTGTCATGGGGGCCAAAATACGCTTGATTTGCGCCGGATCCAGTAGCGCCGATCGAGTACCCGTGTACTTTTCCTACTTAGGGCCGGATTAAGGTTGTGAGTGCCCCTGTGCATTCGCTTAAAAGCACCCCCCCCCCTCTTCGAGCCGTTGCTAAAATAATTACTTGCCCTTGCCCCCCTCAAGAAATTTTCAACACACAAAAGTTGAATGACTGTTCCATTTGGATTTTTTTTTTTTTTTGAAATTTCGCTTGTATTGGTTTTGAACTTGGGAGTTGCGAGTTGGGAATGACTTTTTGTGTATTATACTCGTAAATTTTCCCGCCCCTCAAAAATGTTCCGCCCTGGGCTCAGGCCTGTTCCTACTTAAAAAGAGCCAGCTCCAAATCGGAATCAAAACACTACATTTGGGTCAGTGTCTTCGTGCATTTAGCCTCTGAATTTCTTGGGGATATACAACTATAATAGACTTTTTATTTAACGATTTTTTCAGATATATGCGCCATGGATTAAAAAGTTTTACTATAACGATGTTGATACATTCGTTATACCATTAGGAAGTGGTAATGTTGCTCTGGGCACGTGTAGAGATTATGAAAATTACAATTTGTCGATCAATAAACACGATTCAGCATCAATAATGGAGCGATGTGCTGCTCTGGTACCTAGTATCACCCGAGCTAAGATTCTGAGCGAGTGGGTTGGCCTGCGACCGCACCGTCACATATTGAGAATCGAAATTGAAAAACTGCATAACATAAGGGTAGGTCACCATTAACATGTACTTAACCTTCACCGGTCACATTGTACTTTTTACAATCAAACTTTTCTTGCCTGTTGTCCGGAAAAGATTTGTCATTTTCATTTCTGAGACAGGGGTGGCTGGGTCATATAAATTGCCGGGAAATTTCCCGATTCCAAATATTACTGGGCCGACGTATCTGGCTTTTTTGAATTGGTGTGTTGTAGCTGGAAGCGTGAGAAAATGAAAAGAACATAGCGCGGAGAAGTACCTAATGAAAATGAAAAGTCGGGTCCATGCGATGGAATTTTCCCAGTAGATTTTTCGGTCTTGACCCGTCCCTGTTTGAGTATCAAGTTTTACAATCCACCTATATTTAATCAGATACCGATAAATTAATTAAATTTTTTCCAGATTGTTCATAACTACGGACACGGCGGTTATGGTATAACTTCTGCCCCAGGAACTGCTAATTATGCAGTTGAGGAATTTCGAAAATCTCACCTATGTAACAGTAAATTATAAATTCAATAATACGCGACTTTATCAATAATGCAATAAAATGGTTGACTTAAACGATCGAAGTACTCTGTTTATGGAAATTTCAAACTTTCTCATTTTTATGTTTTACTTCAGTGTAAGATATAAAGTTGATTCACTCACTGTAGTCTTCCTGTGGTCAGAAAAAGATAAGAAAATGGTAAAACCGGGAAAAAGTCACAGTAACAACGGTGGTTGTAGAAAAGGAACTGGTCAACCCGCGGACAGAAACTAGCGCGACCAGAAGATGTTTAATTTGTAGAAAGATTCAGTCTTCAAATCTTACAATTTTGGCAAAAAATGAAAAGTAGACCCTTGAATGGTCGGTTGATACTGCCTATGAATACTGGAATATGTGATCAATATGAATGGTGGGTGGAGCCGTAGGTATACCTCCTTCAAGTCATTAACCTACGTTCAGCTCTTAGAATGTGAGTCTCCACTCAGTTCTAAAAAGATCAAAAGAGAGCATAAGAATTCAAAGTTCATATTATTTGAGTCCCATCAGTAAAATTTCATATAATAATGCCAAACAAATGGGTAATTTTTCCGTTAGAGGGTGTAACTGATTGCGTATCGGATGCGCGAAATTCCGACAGTTACCCGGGTACCTAAATAAAGGGAAACCGAGGGTAACTGATGGGTTTCTGGGTAATCTGAGGGTAACCGAGGATTGCCAGAGGGTAACTTTTCCGCGGGTAACTAGAGGATAACTGACTGCGCAACGGGTTAGTCAACTCACTTTAGCCAGCTCGCTTTAGCCCACGGTTTAGATGAGCCGCAAAGCGGGTCGAGCAGCTAGTTATTCTATAAAACGTCTAATTTCAGTAGAAATGGATCAAAAACAATAAGGTGCTAGCATAATTGGAGAGAAATAAATCGACAGAAATGAATAGTAAACGATTTGTGTTCCCATGAAACAAATCGAACCCTTGGCCGGCTTTGTGTCAGTCGGGGAGATCACATTTTTGAGAAGGCAAATTTGGTCAGTGAAAGGGGAGGGGGAATGAATGATTTTCTATTTTGCGAGGTAGTATAGTGCCCCCTTACCCCCCCCCCCATGGACCATAAACTGGGAAAAATTTCTAAATAACCAAAAAATGAAAAATACACTAAAAAAGTACGAAACAAAGGAGGTAACCGAAAACTCTGTCTATATGATAGAAAAAAGTAATAAAATTCGCTTCCTTTAGTGCCAAAAACGATGTTTCTTGATGTTGAATCTCAATTTTTATGACTTTAATTTCCGGTTTTTGGTAATGATGGCTCAAAGAGAATGCGAAAAAATAACTTCGTGACGGGGCAGACCGGAAACTGATAGGCTGTCGGTCAACCGCATTCATTTTTTAGTTTTCCAGTCCATTCTTGCTGCACCAAGTTATCCCACATTTTTATGCTGAACCGCGACACGAATATGAACAAACAGTGGTTCACACACCAGATTCAATATTTTAGAAAACGAATTTCGTTGTAGCACTGAGAAGACATTGTAAAACTGCAGGAGGTGGGAAGAATGTATCTCAAAATTCTTCTTCGATCGCCTCTGTTCATAATAGCATGTGGTATCTATGTACGATAATAACATGGTAAAGGTGATGATCAGTGACTCGTGCATATACATAGAGTAAAATCATTTAAGTTTAATAAATTATTCGCTTGAAGAGATAATACTGCACGGCAGTTACACTGACGTAGGTAATACTTATTTGCGAATTATGTATAATCTCTTAATCTTTAATAAGTAATTATACAGTTTTTCGAGGAAAGTTTTTTACCTATATCATCCGTGCTCATCACGTGGTACTTCTCCTTCCACTGACCGTAGGTTATATGGTAATAAAAGTCTGTTGATAACACATAATCCCTTTTAGTACGAAATTGATAATGATTCAGATGAAGTCTTATTGATTTAAAGTGGACTAGGTGTTCAAGATCTTCCTCTTCAAACGGTACGGAAAAGTGTTCATAATATATGTATATCAAGAAGTAGGTAGAAATAGGTACATATAAGATAAGATTTTATAGACCTCTGTGGTTGATGTCTGTTAATCCATAAAAAACTTTAGTTCACTTCTGTTTCAAACAATTTGTCATTTACTATAGAAAATAAGAATTTAGAAAATGTTCCTCTCAAGTTGTTGACCAAACGAATATCCAATTTAGATATTTTATCAACTTTAATTTGTGTATAATATCAATATTTTCCGAAATTTTCGATATTTGCCTGATATAAAGACGCTGGATCTATCTTACATTATAACTAATGACCATTACCTTATTTCATAATACTGAATTTATAGCTTCATCGCTTAATGCGTTCAAAAAAGAAAGAGAACTATCTAAACTACCATCCCTATAAACTTAACGTACTTGTAACTACAGTCTGTGGTAAGTATTGACACGTTTTAGAGTGGTAAATTTACAGCTAAAGTGCTCAAACAAAAATGGGAAAATCAAGATTCTTACTTATGAATCTATACATGTGGGCGCCGGCAAACGCTTTCCCAGATGAAGGGAAGGGGAACTTATAACTATACCACATCCCCCTCTGATATACGTTTTTAATTTAAGAAAAATAGGCTTGATATAATGTATTTTCTTTTAATTGCGAGGGATACAACTATCCACCCTTCCTTGCCCCCTCCTTCAAACTCCTTAAAAAGAAATGAACGTTACAGGGTAAGTATAAATGAATAAATATTTATGTTCATTTTATGTTGGCATTAGAAAATTATTTCTCAAAAAACGAGTACATACTCGGATTACTAATGCAAAAATAACATCGGTTTTCATTTTGTTACAAAATTAGGTACATAGTCTCATACCAACAGTACTTCAGAACTTATTAATATGAAATTTTGCGTCGTGGGAGCCGGTATCGTTGGCTTGAGCACTGCATTAGAATTGCAGAAACAATTTCCCAACGCGAATGTAACGATTATAGCTGACAAGTTCAACCAGGAAACAACTAGCGATGGGGCAGCTGGTTTAATCATGCCTGCCAACTATTTTAAGGGACCCACGTTAGAGATATCCAAGTAAGTCTCTTCTTCAAATACCTGTATGGAAAGTAGATCATTCTTAAGTTTATCATGTGTCGATTGTCGACAACAGTCTGCACTGCTGTCCTATCTTTAAGTTATACCTATCATGAATTATTAACGCACGGAAATAAAATTATTCGCTACAAAATTAGTTTAAGCCAGTAACATAATAGGTGAGATTACTTCTGTTTGATAGGCATTACACATACACAATCAACTATTTTAATACCTTTCTGTAAGTCCCGCGAAACATATGTTCACATAAATGTATGTTTATCTGGAAGAAAGATTCTAGTCTAGATAGTAAGTACATACTATTGAAGACCGTTTATTCAATATCTATACTAGACATTTTTGTCTAAAAGACTATCGACAAAGAATTTATGCAGACATTAAGGGTGAAAGAAGTGGATATTTTGTCTAGCAAACAATCAATGTGCACATTTATATTAATGCCATTTCGGCTGACCACCTGGACATAACCATACCCAATATCAAGTCAATATTTCATGCATTTTTAACCTCAATTATTCTACGGGAAATGGTTTCACTGAAATAATATCTGTCTATTCTGGTGCTTCACCTCTCATCTCTAGAGACGTTACCAATGTAAAACTTTTTAAAAAGGAAAGGGAAAATCTACATTACCATCCATTTGGTGTTTTGCGGGTTCTACTGAAAGTTTTATGCTGAACATATCAAAGCAAGGTGAGAGCATATGTGACTTTGACATTAGCTGTGAATTTTGGAGTCAATAAGGTATTTATGGTTGTAAGAAATAGGAAATTTCATCAACATTCACTTATTGAATTTCAAGACAATGGATGATAGACTCGTTCAACTATTACAAATATTTAATGGACAATATTGACGAGGGTATCATTCCCGTGTCTGGATACGTGTTATCAAATGACTCTCAAAATACATGTGAGGTAATTAAAACCATTACTAAATCTAATACATATTAAGTTATTTATGTAGAGGCCTGTATCTATCCTCATTTTGCTATGCACCCTATATGTGTACACACGTATAACCTTTGCAATTTTGTTGAACAACCTGTAACAGTAGTATTATTTGTTTGATTGCAAGAATGAATACATGAAATTGGTAAGCTCAGACTATCGTTCTGTTACAACTGAAGAACTTGAGCAGTTTAACGGAAACTTCAAGTATGGCGTGTACATGACAACAATGGTTGTAGCATCCAGAAAATTATTACCGTGGTCTTTGCACAAGTTAGTAAACGTAGTGAAAGTCCGTAGGTACCTATATAGTTGTATAATTCATATGGGTATATTCACTATGGTGACCCATCCCCTTAGATAGCATAATCGTTTTCCTGTACCTACTTCCCAGTTATCAAGTAATTACCCCTTAGTAAGTTGGATTTTCTTGCATTTATTACTCGTGTAGATTTAAGAAAAATAGAGGAATAGTAGTTAATAATCACGTCGACGAATTACAATCATTAGCTCGGAATTACGATGCATTATTTAACTGTTCCGGGCTCGGAGCAAAAAGACTTTGCGGTGATAGCGAACTAACTCCAATTAGAGGTCAAATACTACAGGTGTGCAATTTATACCTATTTGATTTGAGTAAATAAAAATACAATATGCACCTATATGTTATATACAATTCTAAAAGATTAAACTTGAATCATTCTTAGTTCATTTTTTAAATGAAACTAAATTTTATCAAGGTAGACTAGATACACTCGTATAAGTTGGAAGCTCTTCTATGTATTGTTTGTATGTTTAGTGAAAAATTCGAATTTCGTTTGTTTTCCAAAGGTGAAAGCTCCTTTAATTAAGAATTTCTACATGGTGGATTTAGTTTCGTACATCATTCCATGTGGCTACAATAACATTGTTACGCTAGGAGGAACGCAAGATTATGGATCTCACGAGACGGCAGTGGATGTGAACACTACGAATTCTATTCTGGATCGCTGTTCTAAATTTGTTCCAAATTTAAGAAAGGCACCAGTAGTGCGAAGTTGGGTTGGTCTCCGACCATATCGACCAAAAGTTCGGACCGAAATGGAATCACGCAATGGCGTAAAGGTATGTACTTACAGAGATAGCGAAATACCTTTTTGTTTATTTATGCATTTTTAGAGGTGGTTTTATCATCGCAATACCAAAATTGCAAATTATACTTCTTTACATATGTCTGAAGATTTCTAATTCATAAAACATAAAACAAATCGAATACATCAGTAAATGTACTTATTATTGTACAGATAAATATACTTATATTATGGTCATCAATCTGTATTACGCATATAAAAAACTAATACTATTTTTTAAACAGGTAATTCACAATTATGGTCATGGTGGATATGGTGTAACAACAGGCCCCGGGTCTGCTATGTACGCTGTACAACTATTTTCCGAATCACACCGAAGTTCAGCGAGTAGGTGCAAAATTTAAAACTGCACTCCATCTTTAACGGGTGTAGAATTATCTTCTGTAGAATCCAATAATTTATTTTATTTTACCTCGATCACAATAAAAGATTCTATTTTTCTTTTTGTACGTGTACATTACAAAGGCACATACTTGTTAAGCGCCCAGTGGGATCAGTATTTCATTAGAGTTTGGGGCTCAAACTTCAGTCCAAAAGCTTCAAAACCCTAGTAACATTCCATACATAAAACGCCATGTCTTCCAAGTTGTGTATTTTCTTGTTGAGTTGATCATAATAAGTAGACAACATCCTAACAGAAATAGACGAGAAAATACAAATTAGCGTTATTAACAAGTTACCAAATATGGAAAAAAGAATACCGCTGTAAGCGTTTGCAAAATAAGTTGTAGGTACAATACCTACTCCACATTTCTGATTGAAGCACGCGGACCTTCGCAGTGGCTACTCATCCAAAAAAATAAAATTTGACTACATGCTTTGACTTACAATGATTTTTGTCACGTCCCACAAATTATCTCCAAGTTGCAGTGAAACCTCTCCTGTATCAGGATCCAGCCCTAGATATGAATTCGGCATTCCTTAAGTGCTTAATGTGTTGATCCGATAATACCCTGATGCATAATGTTATAGAATGTAACATTTTTGTTACAAACTAAAGTTGAGAAAAACAAAAATATTCGAAATTATACAACTGCTTGTTATGTATATACATAATTGATCAGTAACTTGTGCTGAAGACAAGACCGTTATCAATTTGTTATGACTCTTGAAGTAAAGCTTAATAATAAAGCTATTACTGGTCTCCTGAAGAATCAAATTTAATGGTCAGTGACTTATAATACTCCGACATCTAATTTCTACTGTCATGCGTAGGGGTTTATTATGTCAACTTTTGAGTTTACTTTGAAAATTTGAACTGGGAATGAGGTCATCTCAAGCATGAAAAAAGTGCTTCCTTCTTTACCAGCATCTACCCGCTTTAATTTTTCAACATTTCTCTTTATATTATTCATTAAAATAATCTAGAAGATTTGTTCAATTAATTCCAGGGATGGCAAACGAAACTGATTTTTTTCCGTTTCGTTATTTCGTTTCAATATTTTTGACAAAAATCAATTGTTATTTCGTTTTGTTTGTTTGCCATCCCTGCTATTTACTGAACTCACCCTGACCACGCCCTGACTCAACTCACCCGGGAAAAGAAATGAAATTTCGATTACAGTAGGCTCGGCTACTAGTACCCGACCCTAAAAATCACAAATCAGAAAACTAGGGATGGCAAACAAAACGTTTTTTTTTCCGTTTCGTTATTTCGTTTCAATATTTTAGACAAAAATCAATCGTTATTTCGTTTCTTTTCGTTTGCCATCCCTGATTAATTCACATAAATCATAAAAAATATATTCTCTGAACTTGACGAAATAAGTGCACAATACTATACAAAGGATAATATCGATAAGCAAATTTCCTTGGTCAGATAAACAGTCAAAGGCAATTTCAACAAAATGGCTGATGAGAACACCCTTCTTTATAAGCACGTGGTTATTAATAGTAAACATACCCGGTAACATGTGTTGCTATTATCATCACTAGAGTGCGCTATATACAGAATACTCGAAAAAAACGAAATTTTACTGAACTTCTGTTAGCCGCTGGAAGCCATTCTTCAAATTTGAATTGCTGCTTGGTTGTATTGTTTTGTGTTTTTGTTTGAGATATATGTCGCGTTTCTTAATTTTCTGCTATGTTACCGTTGAAAATGTAAATGATTGTGAAGTTGATCGCTATCCCCATTTCTAAGTTACTGTAAAAGTTCGTTGTATGATTCGTTAATTTGTATTTGCTAATGTTATGATATTACTTACCAATCTGTTGAACATTTCGTATTCCATTTTCTTCCTTGATAGCAGACATTTTACGATTCATACCTTCTTAGAACGTTGCCGAACTTGAGATTTCGGTATCGCATTTACAATTTCATCACCATTGTGAGTAAGATTTTTGTTTACAGAATGACCTGTTGTACTTACGTGGAACTGTTCGTCTGTTCCTAGAGCAGGATAAACTCGCAAGTCTCCTCTTTTCTAAACTTCGTCATTATGTTTCATGTGTAGGGTGCGTATATCTCGGTCACAGGTCTACGTCGCAGCCAAATCATACATATGATCTTTTGTAAGGAAGAGGATCTTCATGATGAGTGATTCGAGTGCACCGACTGTAATCAGTAGCTTCAACAATGAAGCGGCGAATACCGATCCCTTGAGTGATTCCGCTGTACAGGAAGCAGCTACGAAAGCAGCGAACGCGATCGCCGAAGTTGCCAGTACCTTGAAGCCAGTAGAACTGAGTACAGAAATGAATCCGAAAGAAGTCAAATCCCCGGACGTTGTAACGAAAATCGAAAGTGGTGTGAACAGACCCGCCTATATACCTCCACATCTGATGGGCCGCGATTTAAATAATCCGGCTCAGGATTTGATCGGCACTGGCAGACGTGTTCAGAAGCCGCGACTCGGAGTAAAGGTTCCTTATCGTAATCTTACAAGTCAAATCGTTTCCCAAGATGAGATTGCTCAAGAGATCTTGGAGCGCTCTCTGCGTAAATACTCGTACACCGACGTACCGGAGGGAGGAGACGTTTTCTTCGCTATGAAATTAACCCACCGACTCGCGAATAAGATCAACAACAGTGACGCTGTTGAAAAAATCGAAAAGAAAAACGAAGAGGCGAAAAGTGTAACAGAGAAACCAAAAGCTGTCGAATGTGATAAACGCGAAGCGAACACGTCCACTAGTGAGAAAAAAGAAGACTCTTTGTTCGATTCCAAAGCGGAAGAGTTATATGCCGAAATTTCCTCCACTTTGAGCGAAGACTGCATAATGCCCAAGATCATGAAATTGACTGCATCTACGAACTCGTCTCCAAAAAAGATTGTAAATGGTTCGGTAGAACCTCCACCACCTCCGGCCGAACCTGAGCCGGAATTTGACAACGACACCCTGCTCGCAATTCTAGAAGGTACCACCGATTTAAACGACCCCTTGATAACCTCAACTACGTCTACGCCAAAGTCGGACATCCCACCTAAACGCAAACGGCGGGTAAGACCCGCGATCGACCCGAGCGTGGAGAAAGAGCTAGCCCTGAAGCAGCTGATGGACTTCGAAACGAAAAAGCATCAAGCCCGAATGATGAAGCTCGTACGGAAACCGAAACCGGAGGAAGAAGGTCAGAATGTCAGCGAGAACAAAAATCCGGAAGCAGAAGCCGAAAAGCCTAAAGTCAAGCGAAACACCTACAGTCTAGGCTCGGCGCCCAAACGATTCCCCAAAAAGTACCAACGCATTATCAAACGTCAGCTGCGCAGCTCCAAGATGAAAGCAAAAACCACATCGCCCGATCAGCCGCAAACGCCACAGCAGAAGAAACTACCCGAAGTGCCTGAAGTACAGATCGCCATCGATAAATACTTCAAGACGTACGCGAACAAACGCAAACACAAACCGGATGGCACCTCGCCCGAAAAACCGGCCGAGAAGAAGCTCAAGGAGGATAACGCGGCGACGCCGGTGGCTACGCCGGTGCCGTCGCAGCCGGTCGCCGTGAACGTCAAACATCAAGAAGTTCAAGTCGAGGCCGAGTCGGACGAGAACCGAAACGAGGCGTACGCCACCGACCAGGAAGCAAAGAAGGACGAAGTCGGCCCCAAACCGAAAGCCAGTTCGAAAGTGATGCGTGAGATCAACCGACTATTGGGCGACGAAGGCGCCATCAATATGATCTACTCGATCGAGCAGAAACGCCTGCCCGACAACAAACGCGACGCCAATTACTTGCCCTCGCTGCGGCGCAAAAAGAAAGATCTGCTTTTAAAAACGAAACTTGTGAAGAACGCCGTACTAAGATTAAGTATGAACTCTAGTCAAAAGAGTCCGGGCAGGGTGCGACGTCCGTCGCCCGAAGTGACCGTCAAACCGGGCAAGTCGTCGGCGTCGCCGCCGCGCAAAGACTCGATCGAGTCAGTCGAGTCGAACACGTCGGAGGTGCCCTCGCCCAAGGTGCGCAAAGTGGCCGCCGAAGCGTCCCGAATCATTCGCCGACACTCGTCGAGTAGCGCCTACTCCAGCGACGAAGAAGCCCCGGCCGCGGATGGCGTGGTTAAAATGAAAACCGGCGAGGCGGCGGTCGCCGCAGCAGTCGTGCCCAGTAGTCAGGTAGTCGAGGGCGAAACTCCGCGAGCCGGCAAGAGTACGACGGTGGCCAAGAGCAGTCGTGCGAGCCCCGCGGTTGAGACGAAGACGAGCGACACCAAAGCCAAGTCACCGAAGAGTAGTCGGAGAGCCTCCAAGGAGGGCACTGCCAGTGACAGCAAAGCTCACGCTGACACGATGCCGCTAACGAATGGACCTAGTACAGGTGAGTGAGCTTTATGTAGTGATTTCAGTTCTGGACCACTATTCTCGAAAAGTTGTTATGCGATGTTATGATAACAACCGTTGTTATAAAAACGTTGTTATGAGTTGTTACCGGTTGTTACCCATTTACCGCAATGTTGAATAACATCTCATAACCACTCACAACACTACCTCGGGACTAGTTGTTATGAGTGGTTACCGTAACAACTGTTCAAGAATACCGCTGCTGTACGATTGCAGGAGACAGTCGGCAGGCAGGGATGGGCCAGATCAGGAATTTGATTGTCTAAGACCATGATCTGTAGATCATTTTAAAAATTGTGAAAAGATCGCCGATTCATATTAGAACATCATTTTGAAAGAAAATATCAAAGATCGTGAAAAATTTCGTGATCTTGTGATCTTTTTGATCGTGGATCATAATCTTAATTGTTTTCTTCTTCGTTCCACCATCTTCTGTCGGAGGTTGGCTCACTAAATGGCTATCTATACTTTTGATACTGCCTGAATATATGCAACGATGTGCTGCCTGACACAAGTCTTTGAACCAGGAATTCTGCCGCCTGCCAACTGATCTCCATCTATTGATTCTGCCTTCCAAGATCAGGCGTAGTATCTCATATTTTTTACCTTTTAATACATGGCCTAGATATTGCAGCTTTCTTTTTTTAATAGTGTCTAGCAATTCAGCTTCCCTCCGCATTGTGTTTCACACTTCGACATTCTTTACTTTTTGGGTCCATGAGATCTTCAGTATTCTATGGTAGAAGTACATCTCCACTAGTATCTTCCTTTCTATGTTTGCATCCATAGTCCAGCTTTCGCAGCCATACATGAGAATTGAAAAGACAGCAGCGGAGCATCCTCATCCCGAAGTTTATGCTCAACTCTCGTCTTGTATAGAGATTTTTCATGTTGAGGAAGGCGTCTCTCGCTTGCTCAATTCTTACTCGTGTTTCCTGTAGAAAACAGAAAAAGATCACGATAATTCGTATCGTGAACCGGATGATCTTAAATTATGATTTTTTTGATATTTTTGTGATCTTAGATCATCATCTTTGTAATTTGAAAATTACTTGATCTTGCCCATTCATTTCAGCAGGGGGCTTCTCCTGCTCCCAGTGTTTAGAGCACGAATTAAACAAGATTTCGATGATAGAGGGGCGTATGGCGATGCACGCATGCCAAATTCGCACCGGTATACCGCACCCCCTATCCCGGAAACTCCCCGAATGGGTCTGCGTCAGAATGGGGTGGGGGATGAATTAAATTAGATTTACAGTAAACTGTAAATCGTAGAATTTTTGCCTCGTTAAAAATGGAAATTAATTGTTGAATTCGAAGGGGGAATCTCTAAAAATCGAATCGATAGCTCGATGCTCGATAGTCGACCGATAAAAGTAGAAGTTAATTGAAAGCTGACAGGCTAAAAATTCCATTATTTGATATTCAATAAAAATATAATGAAGACCCTTCAGTTAATATAGACCTTTCCTCTTTTACAATTCAGTGAGCCGATTCAGTAGCAGTGATAAAATGATATGAAAATGAAACAGAACTTTCAATCCTCATACTTTCAACGAATGTTCAGTTATTTCTAATTGTCAGTAATAACGAAACACGCTAATCACAAAAATAAGACGAAAGTAATAAAAAAAGACAAGTCAGATTCTGCTATATGACGAAGAATCCAATTTGTTAGTTTATTTCCGTATCACCTATCTGTAAAATGATGAAATAAACCAATCAACTGCTACAAATCAAAAGTAGTGACCAAATTATAAAATATAAGGAAACCTGAAATTCAGCCACTATTACAGTCGTGTTCTAAACAGTCTGAAACGCAAAAAAAAACATTGCCCCCGCCCCCATCTTCACAACTGTGACGAGTGTAATACCTCACTTTTCTCCGAAAAGTCGGTAAAATGAACGCGCAATAGTATTTATTTCACACGAACCCTAAAATGGACTAATTTCTGCCCCTTGTCCCAAGAGACAAATGAAGGCCTTGGTTTCCAGTACCAAATCTCACCCCTGACAATCGGTTGCACCTGTTGCTTCAAATTTGCTTTCTTGCTGACAGTTTCATATAATCAGCTCTAACTCTTAGGACTTGTTCTGCCATTGCTTAGTTTATTTTTATTATTGGGGCACATATTGGGATGTCTTGTGAAAGTAAAGAATCCGGTGTCCACACCCTTATCAATTCATTCCAGAGAAGAATCTAGCGGAGATTGTATCGTATTCCTATTTCTTTTCATCCAATTAGTTACTTTGAAAATGCTGCCGCTGGACCCTAAGTGAGATGGAAACTACTGCCAGTACACTTTTCTCCTTGCCATCTACTAGCTCATTATCACCGTCATTAGTATGAACTGTACTTCATTAGGTCAATTTTTTTCGTTGTAAAAATAGATAAAACCCTGTCAGAAAAGATGCTGTTAGTGTTAGGTTCAGTGGTGGCAATCTGTATTTTTCCCAAGGCGGGGGGGGGGGACTTTCGACGATATTATTCCCAATATTTGTCCATAAAGAAAAAAAATGAAAATACCGTTATTTGTTACTCAAATTGAGATTGAATTTGATGGTGGGGGGGGGGAGTCAAATGATACTTTGTACACCTTATTCCTGCATTCCCTCCCCCCACACACACGAATTCGTATTTAGTATTGACGATTTTCTATATGGTGAATTATCTTCAAATAGGACATTACTTTCCTGGATTTCCGGGGGATATTTCTCCCTTCGCCCCTAAGGATCGCGCCACCACTAGTCAAGTTACCTTCAACTCTTCGTTCTCTAACCCTGCTTTGTAACGTACGTGGCCGTAACCAGCTTCTTGTACCATAAGGAACACCACCAACATGGGGAAGGGGAATTAGGACTAAAGTTTCTTTGGGAGCACAGTACTCCCATTTGGCCCCTCTTGGTTGAGGCCCTGGTGACAGATCTTTCTTTAGAGAAATACAGAATTCCAAACGTTGCATCTCTCGAATATTGAACGAAACCTATCAGGGGGTGGTCCGATTGTAGTGGAGAAGCTAAAAACCAGAAGAATATTTAAGCTCCACGTATTTAACCTACAATATTTCAAGTTGTAGCTTTCTGTGGTGTCTTCGAAGTAGATGTTACAGCTGCAATAACCCTAAAAAATAAACGCATCTACCCGAGAAACCCTATGTTTGATACCATTGATGCCCACGTATCCAACTCTTAATATTTCAGGTAGTAGCCCCCTGAGGTGCCTCTTAGTGGGAGTTATAGCTGGAATGGCCTCGAATGAACTCGGTAACTCAAGAAACCCTATAATCGACATTTTGGGAGCTACAAACCCAGTATTTGTGTGCTAACCTTCTGGGGATTATTTGGGGGCGTACGTCCATGAAAACCCTCGGGAAATGGTTTTACTTATTTTCACCCAAGGTTCCTATGACTAGAGAAGGTTCTTTTTAGAAAATGTGGGAAAATAAAATGAGATGGAATAGATAGAAGAGGTACAGTCGTGTTTTTTTTTTCTTTCTTTGGGGGGGGGGGGTTGACTTTGAGTAAACAAGCTGAAAAACTTCGACATGAGTCTAGTAAGTGTCGGCGAGGCGGTTGGACTTTGGTCAAGGGCGAGGCTCCTCACTTTCTTGAAATGCTCCCGTGTTCTGCAGTAGTTTTCTCCCATATTTTAAACATCCTTTTTCTTTTAATCGAATAAAATGTTGGGAGAAAATTAAAATTGAAAACTGGACTTGTCATATAGGTTGAGATATTCTGCATGATGTCCACGGGCTTATAAATCCGGCCTAATTCGGTAGAGAATCGAGAACCCTACATGCGTAAAACTATAAGAGTAATGGAACTTGATATCTGTTGTTGTATTTTACCCTTATAGCAAATCACGTTTTAGTTCTTAACTTCCTTTTCTAATGCATGTTCGTTATTTTGTTTTGCAGAAGTATCAGAACAAATATCGTTGAAAGAAATCACAGTCAGAAAATACGATAATTTAGTGCAGATTATTTTGATTTCATCGTCTACCAAAATGAAGAACTCGTTGAATGTGCAGGTGAGGTTCAAATTTGATTCATTGTTTGTGTAAAGAAAAAAGTCCATGATCTTCTCCAAAAGAGAATGCATCGATATATCTGTGCTGCCTGTTGTATTTGCGGTCGGAATATATGCTCACCGAGTACTTCTGTGAGCCTACTTTTCATAATGCTTTCGAGCTTCTCCAGATAGTCACCGAATTATCGAATGGCTACATCGTCATCTGGATTCTATTTCTTGACTCACTGCCGGAAAATTCTCAGAAAACAGCCTCGGTCGCAAAACAGTTACTCTTACAACACGTGACATTGAGAAAGATCTGTTCTAATGTACCTATCATTCGATACTGTAATTCTAATGTTCTTCTGAATTATAAATCGCAGTAGGAGAGACTGTCGGCATTATTTAGTTTTTACGTTTTGTCGATGTTTGTTATACTTACTCGTTTTTATTCTAGATTTTACGCGAACTGACCAGTGTACTTCGCGAACTACAGAAAGACAACAGCTGTAGGACGGTTTTGGTAACATCCACGGGTAGCTCCTTCTGTCAAGGCATCGATTTGCAAACTCTGATATGCGCCGATAAAACTGAACGCAATAAAATTGTCGGCGAATACATAAAAGCATTAAAGTAAGTAAACCTTTTCAGCTGTGGCCCTGTGTCACCCAGCTTACGTAGTTTGTCTTCTGCTGGGCATGAACATAGTCGAGGGAATTGATTCACCATGATTTCACGGTGATCTGATCTAGTTTAGCGATGGGAATGAACGTGGTTAAGAGAATCATCAAATTCATCATGATCTTGTGGTGATCTGACCTAGTTCGGCGATGGGTATAAACATGGTCGAGAGAATCATCACATTTACCATAATCTCATGGTGACTTGGAATTGTTCAAGTTATCTTACTCATCATTATTCTATAGATTTAAACCTTCTTCTTAATGGCATTCTCTGTCCCATTGCCTTTCTTATTTCTTCAATTTCTGTTGTAGCTTGCGCCTAAAACAAGGTCTTAGATGAAATGAATTTTGAGTGCGGCAAATTAAAATGCCAGTTAGGATTGTGTGTTAAGTGCTTGTCTCGACGATAACGGTCAATACTCCGTATTATCGAAGTGGATTGGAATCTGACCAGCGCCACACGTTAGCTCTTTTTGGTGATGAATCTGAATGAATTGAAGGAAGATATGTATCCGCTGAGATCGATTCCTGCATGTTGCGCTGGTTGAAATTTCTAGTTACGATTATGTTCGTCTACATTCTCAAGTGTGGTCTTTTTGGTATTTTCGAGTCAGTAAAATTTTGCCACAAGCAACGATCCATAATAAGCTCGCTGATACTGAAAGAAATGTTGCTCTTATCAGAATTACCAGTTCGGCCGAACTCGGTGCGAATACTAAAATCCTGTAATGTTACTAGTTTTGCGTGTTAGAATTATTTTGAAATGCTTGAAGCCCGAGAACCCAGTTACCGAGAATTCGATAAACTGAGAGTATTTCTCAAATTAAAAAACAGGAATACATAGTATAACAACAGTGATAATAAACAATTTGCGACTCATTTAGGTACCATTGCAAAATGGTGTCCTTCATACGTCCCGAACGATGTAAGTGTATTTCGTTTCTGTCGAACATTTCACAATTTGAGGTCAGTTCAGTTGGGAGCTGTTTGAGTCTCAAATGAAGAGATGCGACCTTCGAACGAATGATCAGAAGTTTCACGATATATGTAGGTAATTATTCGACTTCGGATCTACATTCTAGTTATGACGACGCATCCTGTGTACTGCGTTTATCAGTCAGAGATAACGTATTTTTTGATAACGAGTTTTTATAGAATAATCAGTTTTGATATTCGAACAGAGATGTCTCTATACTGGACGAAAACTGTCCAGAGTTGAGAACAGTTGGCTCGTGATACTTGGATCACTCCATTTTGAAAGGCACTGGGAGGCAGGCGCACGAAAAGTCGAGCTTTTCGAGTAGAAAAATGAATAATCGCTAGGAGACGTCGCCTTGCTGCTGGTCGTTTTGTGGTCCAGTCCTGTGGTAGTGGGTCATGCTTTCTCTGTCTCTTTGCCTGCGTGCCCGTCTTGGTGATTGGCAATGGAATGTTCTGTGAAATTTTGATGTATGCCCTTCAGCCTCTTGCAAAACGTTTCATCAGTAATTTCTTGAGCATTTACATGGTTTGTAAGAGTGTTGAGGAGCTGTATGAAATAACGAAATGTTTCGTGCGTGTTTTTTTGTTTTTTTTTGATATTTCATGAAATTTTCGGCTGTCTTTCCCTACCTCCTTCAACCATCGGTTCACTGAAGGACGTACTAATAAAATATTTTTCGAGGTAGGAAGTGGTACTAACATTGCTAACTTCGCATGAATTTTATCGATTAAAAAAAATGTTTGAAATCGGCAAGCAAAAAAAAAAGGCCTTCGCTTTATCAACTATGGGTCCCGTTTTGGGTTCGGTATCGCCAACTCGTTCAAATTTCCGAAATCAGCAAGCGAAGAACAGAAAAATAAGTCATTTCCTTTTCAGTTTTACCGGCTGACACTGATATTCACCTTTCATTGAATAAGAACGATTTGGACTATTGATCAGAATGTGTGGAGCTGGAAAGAGCTTTGCCGTAGATAAATGTGTCTTTACTAAAATGAAACAAAAATACTGGATTTCATAAAATTGTTGATCAATATCCTCGGTCGGTCAATCTTTTTCGATCTGGTTAACTATCTTTTTGGAATCTGGAACGTATTCTTCGGTGACAGATGAAGGGAGCTAGCGAATTGATCTTGAGAACGCGATATCAATTAGCTGATTGCTGATAAGAGCCAGGCCCACACAGTTGACGGATGATAAGAGTCATTGAAGCTATCAGAACTTACTCTCGCTCGTTTGGGGTTCGTTGAAATTTTGAGGGCTTACTTGAAACTCAAGACAGTCGTAGAAGTTCTTGAAACTCATTCAAATTCTGCTGAAACGTAATACAATCCATTTGATGTTTTAAAAATTCCTCTAGATACATTCAGATTTAATTTTTAGACCCATTCTGACTTCTTGTAGAACTCCTTTAGAACTTGTTGAGACTCATTCAGACTCTGTTTAACCTAATGCGCCTGCTTTCGAGGCTTATTTTGAATCTTTTCCTTCTTGAGACGCGTCCAGACAGTGTTAGGATTTGTGAATCTTATTCAAAATCTATTGAGATTCGTGCACTCTTAGACTCTTTTGAGCCTCTTAAGGCGCATTCAGACATCTCCGTGAATCATTCGGGCTGCTCAAAGCGATGGTGCGCTGTTGTCGTTTACAGGGACATACCGATAGCGAGCAGGGGGGAACTTACTCCCCCCCCCGTAGGAATTTTTCACTCAGCAGTTTTACCATTTCAGTCAGGTGAGTTGGAAAAATCTAACACGTTAAAAGGTTTTTTTTCTTTTCTTTTCTTCTCTTTGATACATGGGAATTGAGTTGAGAATTTGGAAAAACCCAACTCGTCAAAAGGTTTTTCTTCTTTTGCATTGATACTTAGGAATTTTTAGTCAAGTCAGTTGGAAAATTTTTCTTTGCTTTGATACTCGGGTGTTCTGAATTGAGTCAGTTGGGACTTTTAAAATATTTACGCCTCCCCTCGCTCAGAAAAAACCATGGTACGTCCCTGATCGTTTACACCTTGTAACCCTGATCAAGGGGAATATTTCATTTACAGGCATATGAAGAAATCTCAAAATATTATGAAAACGAGAGTTTATCGAAAAAATGAATGGAACAAAATTTATAGTACATCAAATTTCCCTTCCATTGAGACCATTTTTATTTCAATCTGATAAATTTTTCTAAAATGTGTAGGGTTTCAGTAGTTCCTTTTTTTCACGTGCCTAAAATTGTAGAGGGCGACTCTTTCGCGCTTGCAGTCCAAATTGTGAATCATTCGACTCTTTTCGACGCGTTTAAGATGCATTTGAATTCTCTTAGGATTCGAGAATGCTCATGAGGAGCGATATTCCAAAACGGGGCCTCTGTCCATTTTTTTTTTTTGAAAAATCGTTTTATAGCGCCATCTGGTGAGGAATCTAGTAATAAATTATATATTCTAGCCCGAAGAAAATCACGATATCGCGAATTTAACGCATGTAAGAAGCCAAATAGACTCGCAAAGAGAAGAAAAAAGTTGTTCCAAAACGGCCTCTGTTCACATATGTATTTTCATCACAATAGAGGAGTCAACATTATCTTGAGAATTTTATGAATTAGAATCTACTGAAAGACACAGTATGTCTAATTTTGTGCCAAACCAAAACTAATAATTCAAAAATGTTGTTCCAAAACGGCCTCTATCCAGGAGATCCCCACTTCGCAACTATCATGCGCGTCTCCTGTACTAGGTACATTCAATATTTCAACAAAATAAATTCCTGTAAGTGTTCTACTAGGCAACCCGACTGTCAACCATAACATGTAGGCGTAATATAGGGATACACCATGTTTTTTCTTCCTCGTGAAAAAAATATAAAACTGGACATAGGCCGTTTTGGAAAATCGCTCCTCTCATGTAGGATGCCTAATAACTTTTTATATTCATAAGCATCCTTGTAAACCCCATGCGGACACTCTAGCTCTTTGAAACTGATCCAGACTTAACTACTACTTTGTTAAGATTAAAACTTCTCCAAGACTTTTCACGGGTTAATTCAACTCTGTTTGAGCTTGTTCAATTGTTCTGCTTACTATCTCACTTCAGCTTGAATATATTATTCAGACTCTGTCGAGACCTATTTCAATTCACGAGTCTGTTGAAATACCTTACTGTTCATTCAGCCTCATTCAGATTCCTTTGAAACTCATTCACTTGAAGTATCTTACAAAGAAGACGAATCTTCTAGAATATCTTACTATTAAATTCAATTCTTTGAAAGTGTAAGCATGTTATACTGAATTAACGAACATAAGCTCGTAAGTATCGGATGCTGTAATATTTTTTTCACCACTAACTTCGTCGTAGTCGCCTCCATCGTTACAACGTAATACTCTTATTTACATATATCCGTGTGAGTAAAATTCTCGTTCTTTCTGATTTCAGTAACTTCACAAAATGTCTGTCTCAATTCCGCAAATTACTTATCGCTGGCGTACACGGTTCAGCGGTTGGTTTGGGAGTCACGATGTTACCATTCTTCGACATGGTTTTCGCCAGCGACAAAGCTACCTTTTACACTCCGTACGTGAAACTCGGACAGATACCGGAAGCTGGAGCCACATTGACGTTGCCGCACTTGCTGGGCAACGCCGTTACCAGCGAACTGCTCTTCGGCTGTCGCATGCTAACCGCCAGCGAGGCGTTGCAATTCGGTCTGGTGACCAGAATCTTGTGGCCTGATAAGTTCAACGAAGAACTGTTACCGTTGGCTAGAGGTATAGCCAGTCATTCCTCGCAGGTGAGTGCCGTTCTTCTATTTCTGATCGATCGACTTGATCTGTAGGCTGTGGCCGACTAATGTATCACTTGTCTTGGTGTTTCGAGATGTGTAAATCGCTTAGTTCAGGTTTAAGGCTTTGCAACATGGTGTGAGGTATGTCTTAGTATTGGTTACAATAGGCAGCACAACACTGCTGAATATCCCAGTGAGATATGCAAACCCGCAATTATGATCTTGTTAAGCCAAAACTGGGCTGGGTTCACATATTAACTTATGCCTCTGTTTGCTGTATAGCAGAAGTGAAAGACTAATGTTGATATGTGACCTAAGTTGATGTGTCTGAAAAGACTCCAAAAGAAACTTCACGTAACTAGATTATGCTGTTTGTGAACCTCCATGTCCCTTTCGACCAATTTTTGATGGTTATAAGGTGTTTATTTGCATTCACTCATGACGTTCTAGTAAATGTATGTGAAAGTGAGAAATTCTGTCAATGACTTCTAACCTAAGTTGGTTGATTGTCTGATGGAGAAAAAAAAAACTGATCTAATGTAATGGATGTAATGTGATTACCATTAATCAGATGGAAGATACGTACATGTGTTACTACAACACATTTTCGGGCATAATGAAGACCCTTCCGAGCGGTAGCCCATGACTTCTTCAAAGCTTCTAACCTAAGTTGTTAGTTGTTTGATTTTCTGATGAATGGAGAAAAAAAAAAAACAAGAAAAAAACAAATCTAATGTAATGGATGCAATATTGTTAAAGCCCTTCTGAGCGGTAGCCCAGCCAGAAATTCACACTTGTATTCAAGATGGGTTGTTTATTTTTTAATCATGGTTGAATGGTTTTGATACACAATGTCGAAAGCCTTGAAGCTGAGCATTTGTGAGAACCATGTACACGGAGGTTGAATTTCAGAAAACTGTTGCGAATTATACGTCGAAACCCCGTTCTAGAATTATACCCAAAAACTACGCAAAAAATGAACATTTTTTCTTCTTCTAATGATTCTGAGGAATATAAAAATTACAAATAAAATGAAAGTCAGAATAGTGAATAGATTTCAATGTGTAGAATTCTCGATAATGATTCATTCGATGCTGTTCGTGAGATTCAGTGGCAGGTCCGCGAATTTGGTGCACAGTGCTTTGAATGCCTCGCCATTGTAGAATATCTTGCTGATGTTGTATGTCGTACTATTTCGTCGCACACATAGATGGCCTACCGGACAAGAGCAGTGATAGTAAATGGCATAATAATCGGTCCTTTCGAAACCGCATAGCTCGTCTGCGTTGCATTTCGCCAGCTGTAAAACCAAAATTCATCAAAAATTTGAAGACAACGTTGCAATTATTTTCTACGGAACCTATCGCTCGACTTTCACTGAAGAATTTTATAGCGTCAGATCAATTGGGAAACCCTTGTGGTTGTTAATCTTCAAGACACCTGAGGAGTTCCGTACTTAGACCGTCTAGTGATGGACTGGTGAAGCACCACTTGACCGATGCATTAGAATTGAGAGAACGCGATGGTGTTTAAATGAGCAACTGTGTACTTGATGTAGATCGAGAAATCTTTCACCGCCCGCATCACCTATCAACTCGTGATTCGATGATTGGATTCATTTCACAAGTAGAAAAGCATGTTGCGTACACATAGGCCTATCAACACCAGCATGTTCTTTCCAGATGTCCGTTACTAAATGGTCCGTTTCGGTACGAAAACGTCACGACTTACTTCCGAGCAACGATATGCGTGAGAATTGATGGTGCCGTTTAACCAAAACTGACTGTCCAGCCATTGGCGATGTGGAGGGCAGTAGCACTCGGCATTCGAGCTAATTTGAAAATCTACGTTGCCTCCAGCGTCCGAAGTGGACGTCATCGTGCTGGTGCGATTCTCTACTCGTAGGTACTTGGTCTCGTTATCCGTGCACGGCGGTAGTTCAATGATGGGCTCGCAAAACTGTACGGAAAGAAAGAAACAGCAGTCATTACGATGATAGTATTCTTACATTATCGAAGCTTTTAGTCGTCTGACAGTGATAATAGGCCGTGTGTTTACCTTCATTTGCGCCCTGTTATTTAAAAGCATGCTGTAATTGTCTGGTGGGCTGGACCAGGCCGAAGAACATTCGTTGGTTTCGCAGCGACAGAACCGTTCTACCTGTCTGGGAAACCAGAAGCGTTGGTGCACTATGCTGCAGACTTCTCGTTTCTTACACAAGCTTAGATCACGTTCGCTTTTCGCCTGCGAAGGAAGATTTTCATTAGCCTTTGTGGAGATATGCAAACAGTTCTGTTAGTTTAAATTGTCAGTAAATAACTCGCTGTGCTTCAACTTATCAGCAAGGGAACTTTCAAGAACATCTATATATACCTGTACACCTGCGGGGATGACATTTCTGTGGAATAGTTCCATAGAACTGACTTACAATGCAATAGTTTTTCATTGCATTGGTGAATTAGTCTAACATCCTGCAACCTGATCTTTCTTTATGTGCACTCTTCGCTAGAAAGTTAGTATAGCTGATTCATAATTCGCTACTTTCGAACTTCGTGAATTGGAAACCAGCTAGTTCCCAGTTGATAATCGATCGGAGTTGTAAACTTCTGCATGAATTAAATCTTAAAACGCGGTTTTCACATTTTTTAAAAGAACGTTGGGTTCACGTTTTCGTTGATGGTGAACAGATGCACCGATGAGTAAACCTGATCTATTTTAACGGCTATTCCGACACAACGGCCAGAAATGAATTAATAAACTCGATTCGATGGCTATTAGCAATGATTTCTCATTTCAGCGAAGAGAATTAGCCTAATTTTGTTTTGGAATCAGTCGATGATGAACGCGAAATTCTTATTGCTTGCACACAAAAAGTCGATCTGCGAATTATTCGTAAAAATACTTGGTCATACTTTGCCTGGATACAAGAATATGCTCCGATCATCTTCCGTGTCCATTTGGACAAATTGGAGAACGCTAAAAAATAAGCCGGCTACAAATAATTCGCGAAAACGCCACATTTTTATGGTTGTAAAAATGATTATTTCTATGAAACTCGAGTTATTGTTTGATGTAATTGGAAGTTACATGAACTGTTTTAGTTAGTACGGTCAACCGCACTGCTTATCACTAACCTTTGAGAGTAAATAAAATTGAGATTGTAAATTATCTTAACGACGTTGTGCTGTGTATTTTATAGAATAGTGACTCCGATCGATTTCATTTGCTCTGGGAAACTTCTGCCTTCTTGTAATTACTCTATTGTAGTGTTAATGGGTGTGGTGTTATCGAAGAATGTTGAAAATCAAATGGATAGAAACGATCAGGAATGAGGAAATATTGAAGTGAATAGGAGGGAAAAGAGAAATTTGGATAATCGTAAAGAAGAGTTAGAATGATGGGCCATAAGACATTCAGGGATATTGTTATTATTGCTAGAGGGAATGGTTGAGGGAAAGAACTGGAAAGGAAAGCAAAGAATGAGCTAAAGAGCAGATAATGAAGAATACAAAATGTAAATTCTTTTCAGAGATGGGAAGATTATCGCGAGAGAGAAAAGTGGAGAGACGCAACCTACTAGTTGAGAGACTAAGGAATATAACAACAGCAATAGTGCTAATGGTGCGGCTGCTTGATGTGAAAGTTAATAATGATCCTACACTGTATCAGATGAGCACGAAGTACTCAACTTAAATCCTAGCCTAGCTTTAGGTTGAATTCCCTTTAATACTTCGACCTACAGCTGTCTGATTGATGACTTCTGTAGTTTTATTTTGTTTGGCTAATACATACCAAATTTTGTGGAGCTAGCTTATTTTTGGGAGTAGGAAAGATAGTATTTTAGAGTAGAAGATAAATTTAGTTAGAACAGTTGGAATGAACACAATGTAGAATTGGAAAAAACCGATGACATTTGACTACCTTGATTCTAACGAGTAAAGTACCAGTGTTATGGCGAACCAAGAATGGGACTTAAGATTTGAAAGTAGAAGATGAGTTGAGCTAGAACAGCTGGAACAAACCGAGAACAACTTGGAACAGTCAAAAAATCCAGTTCAAAAACATCCCCTGAGCTAACTCATTTTTTTTAAAAACTTTTTCGGTGCTATTTGGTTTGTAAATCTTTGCTTTGAACTTGGTTCCTATATCCGTTGTGTAACATTAAGGTTTCTCTCATCATTTCTCATTAATTACTATCGTGTTTTAAACTTGATTCTAATCGGAGGTTTCTGTTTCCATTTCAGTCTATGGAGGCCACTAAACTATTGCTGAGACGGGGGATGAACGCTAAATTGGAAGAACAGCTGGAAACCGAAGAAAAGTTATTGCGCGAACACTGGTGCAGTGATGAGTGTCAAAATCGCTTCAAAGAATTCCTTCAACAAGAAGCTCTTCTACAGAATAAGTAATACGAAAACGGGCGTTCGTTCGGCAATGAGTTTTTTCATCGTTGGCTCGTATAGTTGTTGAATTTTATCCTTATTAGTCTGTATCATTTCGAACTGTTTACCTTTCGTATTAACTCGTGTGTAGCTGATTGTGATGACGTTTTCCCTGTTCTAACCTCTACCGATGTAGCTTGCAACAGAGAACATTGGTATAGTACGTTTTCATTTTCTGAAAGAATTAAAACGATCATGACTTCTGAAATGAGTAAATTTTCAAGTGCCTTTAGCGAAAGAAACCATATTTACCAGATCATGTCTTCTATCTATGAAATTAGCTTGAAGCTTCTGTTTCGTTGTATATTATTACAGCGTTTGTTTTGACTGTATATTATGTATTTCCTTAAGTTATCGATTTTTGGGTTACTTTCTTTGACAGTTTTTATATACTAATTTAGTGTTTTGATTCATCGCACTATGGATGTACTTAGGTTTTCGAAATCGACGTAATATCATTTGAATAAACTTCAGATTCCATTATCTAAATATTTTTCATATATTTAAGAATTTTCTTGTTTCGATGTGCATTTGCGCTCGCATTATTGAATAACTTAAATTCAGTTTTTCATTAGTACGAAACCACATTGTACGAACTCATAATCATCGCATTCGTTTATTGTAGTTGGAGAAATGTTTTACATTACTTCCAATAATTCCCTGGAATTTGAAGTTTTCGATTTGGTTATCCGTTAATCATGTTTATTGTTATCCCTCCCATTTTACTGTTCGTTATTTATATTTTAACGCTAGTTATTTATTAGATATTTTAATCGAGTATAATTAAATCTAATTATTACGTTGACACGTCGTCATTTTCATGTACATTTCACACGTTCAAAATTTAATTTATAGTAGTTGGGTGTTTTTCTGTTCCAAAATGGTGAAATTGTTATTGTGTAAATAGTTTATTTTGTACGATTAGTGGCACGATTAACTTTCAGCATTTATTCTGATTGGAATCAATTAATAATAATATTTTCGAATAATTGTGTATATTTACAAAATTCAAGTGAAGTAGGGTTAATTCGTTTGCTATAAATAGTTGTATATTTTTCGCGGAGTATATTCCGTGTTATTTTGTTTTGAAGATTTTAAGTTAGGTTTTTGATCGTTTATTTTAAAGTACCCTTAACCAGCAAATTCTGAGTTGTTGAGATAATTTGAATGCAGATTAAAGAAACCTTTGCACGGGACCAAGAGGAAAGGTATAAAATTGCGTCAAAATTTGGGAATATTGTAAGCTGGTTTTGGTTTAACAGTACTTTACCAATGTTGAGTTGATAATTTTTGTTAATTGTTACGATGTAGTTAGTTTACGTACGATAAATACGTGAAGTACGATTCTTCGTCGTTTATGTTTATCTGATTTCTATTATTATTACTATTATTATCAACATTAGATATTATTATTATATTTACAAGAAAATATACATTTTTGTTTAAGTATTTTGTATTCCTAGAATTTAGATTCAAATATGGCTAAAAGTAAGAAACTGATTCCCCATGTCCCTCGTGAAGCTCAGTAGTACTGTAAGCACAGCCCAATAATGTAGTCCTGTAACATGTCAGACGCGATCAATGTCTTCGGCGACTTGCCAAAGCTTATCGCGAAAGTACACAGTACCGTTCAAATACAAAAAGTGTCAACCTGAGGAAAATGAATGACCTGAGCCCCATAACTTGTTATAAATTGTACCTAAAGAAATTAAAATTATCTTTATTGAAAAGAACGTAACAGTTCGAAGGAAGGACCCTTACCAAATTATAATGGATACTGCATAGGTAGGTGCGATACCCATCTACTTAACACAGTAACTGGTCGAACTCATGGAGAGACTGAACTACCTATGTAACCAGATTCTTATTCATATGGGCATATGGCTACTTTTAGATTTCAGAACAAATACATACTTATTGTACCCTGTGAAATAGTTCTCAAAAATTACGGTTGCAATTCGGCCACTCATTTTGCCGGCAGGGGTGTAGATTGCGCCGATTTTACTCCTCAATACTAGTAACTGGAGCCCTCTTGTTCTAATATTAGGTTTGTACATCTCCGTTTTTTAAATTTGAAAAAAGTTTGGAATTAATTTTTTCAAGTTGACAAAAAATTGCGCGCGCCCCCTCCCCCAGTTTGACAGATTGAAGCTTCGGTGGACAACTCTAGTAAAATTAAAGAAATTATAAATATATTATAGTTCCCTAATAATACAAGATAGGTACACCGTTATAATTTATAAAAGTAGAAGAAACAGTTTGCAAGTTGTAATTGTGAACATCGACTTCCCTTCTGGGCTAGAATGCCGACCGCCGTTTCCGAGCACCATGGCTACCATCTGTACCATGGCTGTACTAAGGCGACCAAGGCTGCACTTGCTTCTTCTTTGCTGACACATCACGTAATTCGCTTCTCTCATGGTGGATCGCTAGTTTTGCCATCCAGTCTGTTCTATGCAGCTTCTAGGTGAGAAGCAGGGTTGGGAAACCCGAAACTGAATCTGAATCTCGAAATTTAAGAAATAATTGTACGCTCATTACACGCCACAAACGTGGTCTCCACCGCTACTGTACCCCCCTCCCCATATCTTTTTTCTAAATCCGTGCCTGTTGTGAGGGAAAAGCCGAAACTGCAGTTCGTAATCATATTACAATCTTACTGAAGCTGAAACGAAACCGTAATGTATCAGATGTTAATGGCTTCGGTTTTGACTTAATGTCATACTGCCGTGAACGTGATATGGGATTTTGACGAATATCCACCTGAAAATGTCCCGGGAAAAGGACCTAAAACCGAAAGCTCGCTGGTACTATAGTCGTTTCTCAGGACATTTCCGAGTGGATATGCGTCAAATCGTCAAAATCAAAATCCCGTATCACAGGCCTGAAGCCGAAACCGAATCTGAAAGATCCTTCCAGCTTGCAATAATTAAGCTGAATCCGAATCCAAGTTCATAACTCATAAGTTTAGGCTTTCCCAACCCTAGTGAAAAGTCAGTGCTGCAGGCTGCAGTGCTGCAGGCTTCTATGCTACAACCGGTGTTACAGTGTTACAACTTGACTAACTTAACTACCGTACGTCGGCATGCAAAATAGCTAATTTTATCATGTGTATGTGGTCACACCTAGCTCATCGTCAACGCAACAAGGGATGTTTCAATTTCAAATGTGTTTCATCTTGTATAACCGATCGATGAACGTGTTGAAAATCGGATAGTCAAGTTTATATGGTGACTATTTTACGCCGATGTTCGTTACTACCTTAAATGTCTATTTTTGCAAATTATCGCGTTCACACCTCACTTTTATTTAAATCAGCTTTAATGGTCCAGCATAAAATGCTCCACTCCGAGTATCATGCGTAAGTACGAACTGGGAAGTACAATGATCGAACAGTTTCTTAATTCATACTCGTTAGTAGAATGTCGTAATATTTTTAGATAAATCCTGTAAACGTACTAAGCTTAAGTTGATTTGTTGATTTCAGTTCCCTAGATGTCGCATATTGATAGTCATGGCGAGAAAGAAACGCGAGCCCCAGTAAGTATTCGGCACTTTTAAAGAGCCGTGCCAGCCATACAGTATATTCCGTTTCGTTGGAACGTAATGAAAATAATCCTTTCTTTGTGGAGTAAAGCGGAGTTTATTTTGGTTGTTATTACAGTGATTCAATTACTATGTTCATTCGGTTAACCTGGTTCGTATGCTTCATGGTTGGTGCTATCGTTCTGTATTCTGCATTTAAGAGAGAAGAAGAAGCGTACAGTAAATTATTCGCCGAACAAGAAAAGAAGTTCGAATTCAAAGCAATGCATGTATCTTGTTCGTCAAAATATTTGCGGGATATTAGTAACTACCCTGGTATGACGTGCTTCTTTTTTCATAATGTTTTGTTGAAAGTAGCTCACATGGTCATTTTTAGCGGTACCTGTCACCCGTGTCTCTTGAGTGTCTGTATATACGCACTTTTCGAAGTAAACTTGGTAAAAATTCCAGAAAAGAATGTCTAATCTTTTGAAAAATGAAAAAACGCATGAAAATTGAAACGGTAGAAATGCGCCAATCGCTGATTCCTGCATGGGACGAAAAATTCGTTCGATTTGCGCCGGATTCCGGTGGCACGATTGAACGCCCGGGTTTTTCCTATTTCATAGGAGGCGGTCCCAAATCGGAATCAGGGCGCTGCGTTTGGGCGAGTTTCTTCTGGTATCTAGCTTCCGAATTTCTAGGCAGGTATTTTCGAGTGTGCGACTAAGAATTCTGCGTATAAATTTTTCCAGAAAAAGTATCAGTTAAAAAAAATTGGATGTTCTAGGAGAGGGGCTGTCTCACCGCAACTTCCTAGCATCAGCTTATTTTATAATATTTTTAACTTCGATGGTTAACAGTATCGAACATTAAGTATATCTATATCGTATTTTCTTATGAAAAAGCTACTATACTCTTTCATTAGCAAACATTAATATAATTTCAATTTTCAGCCTGTAAGCCCAAGAAATGTGGACGGTACGTTATGGATAATGTAATTTCGATGGAAGAAGTGGACACAATGCTATCTTTGTTGAAACGTGGCTTAACTTATGGCGGATCACACGGCGGAGCTTCAGTTTTGGATCTACATACTGGCGCTATGTCGAAAGGGGTTCACTTCGTCAATCTCTACAAACTTCAGTCACCCGAGAAATTGTTTTCGACCCACGATTTACAAATTTACAAGTAATTTTCCAGTATATTTTCCGAATTCGATATTTTTACGAAAAAGATGAAATGAAACTAAGTGTACCTACTCCGTGAAAAGTGAAACGTATGAGTTTACTAATTTATCGTAACAATGGCCATGAAGTAATATAAGTAAAAATCATATTCAATTAGGTATGTACTCATTCTGTTTAAATTATGTGATAGGAATGTTCGCGAGAAAATCCAGACAGCATTAGCTTCCAAATTCGGTATCGTATCCAATAAAATTTATCTGACCAAGCCTACATTCTTTTCAAGACTGACAAATAAACCACCGTTATCAAGCAATGACGAATATTGGCATCCGCATGTTGATAAAGTAAGTATAGCCACATGCATTTACTTTTCTGTAGTATTTAAGTACTTTTATGTTGTTCGAAAATGGTAACGAACAATTATTATTTATAGGTAGGTAAGTGGCACAGTAATTGAATATCTGTTTTCAAAAAGGTCTTATCGGTTGTGGAAACCTGTAGTCAGATAAGAACTTTTTGAAAACAAGCACTTAGTTACCCGATTATTATGCGCGTCGGAAGACATTGGTCTACTTACTGCAGATGATGACAGTCGTATTCAGGTGACCATGTGGATTTGTCAGGATTACAAACATGAAAATAACACTCCTAACCTTTCCCCTTGGAAGATATACAATAGAGCTGGTAACTTTCGAAGAAAAATAATGATTTTTCGTATCTTTCTTAGTATTAGGCTTTGCATGTCTGGGAGAAGAACCAAAACAGTCATGTAGGGAGGAAGGGGAAGATCTAATTTTTTCCAACTATACAATGTTAGTTTTGCCGATTGTAAAACTGTTAAGAATGACTTAAAAAAAAGCATAATTTTTGGATTTTTTTGTTAACTGAAAAAGAAAACTTTCCCCAGTAAATTATCCCACTAATAACCTGGTATTTCTTACTTGTCCTCACTGAGAATGAATTAGCCAACCGACCATAGTAATCGTAGGAAGCAGGGATGGATTTTCAGCAATAAATTTTATCGGTTTCGCCATTATTTTCTGTTTGGAGAGGCAGCTTAAGTTTATGTTTCTTCATTTGTTACTTAACGGGTTCACCTTACGCCCTCTCCCCCATGGCTCCCAGCCTTGGGAACACTACAGCCCCCTTGGGTAGATCACTACCGACAGATTAATGTATCATGTTTATTATTAGCTATGCCTGAACTGTTGCGCTGTAAATTTGTTTTTCTTTTGCAGGAAACATATCCATCTTTTCATTATACTACTCTCCTCTATTTGAATGATTATGGAATTGATTTCCTTGGAGGCCAGTTTAAATTTATCGAAAGAGGAAATTCCACTAGCGCGATACAACCAAAAAAAGGTAGGCAAAGTAGATTCTTTCTCATATTAACCCCTGATAAATTATGCAAGTCCTCTGCCGATGATTTCTCGGTAAACCATCTTGATGATATTTGTAAATTAGTCTCCTTTTCCCGAGAACTTTTGAAAGTTCGAATAATTTCCAGCTCGTTTATCTTATTTTGAAGCCTTTGCTCGCAGTAACTGCTACTAGTAGTTTTGCTCTTGTATTGTGTTTTTAATTTCAGCGAGGCATATGTATTCATATTGTAAAATCTTTGAACCAGGGGCGAATTGAATCCAAAAAGCTACCGGGAAAATGATATTTCATCGGTCCACCTTCTACCATGTTTCCCTTAACCTTCGCCCCTCTAATCATTACGTCAGCCTTAAACTCCTGAAAGCAGCAGCCCAAATATCACGAATTTCCCGACCACTAACATGACCAATCCACCCCTGCTTAGAACTCCTGTTTATGTAGTCGTTTTTCAAGAGATCTCAAACGAAGAAAATTGACAAGATTTGTTCAAATAACAAGCTCTAGAACACATTATGTCCGTAGTCTTATGGGGTACATGGGGGCATTGTCTCTCCCCCGCTCCTAAGCTGACAGATTTGACCTTTCGAAGATTTTATTCTCCAAATCCCGGCGCAGAATTCGAAATGAAGAGCTTTTAATTGCTCGTTTACTGAAATTTTGTGGTTGAAATTGCTACTCGGTTCTAAGTTGCTCTTCCTGAACCTCAAGTTGCTTATATTGAAAAAGTGACCACACTGTGGAGCTGTTGCACACTTTACGCGGCAATTTACTGAATATAAAAATAATATGATTATGTGACTTTGTAACTGTCTGGAAAGTGACAAGTTGTGCCTCTAAGCCTTATTTTAGATAGAACAAGTACCTCCCCCTCTTTCGTTGATGGCTCTGTCAAATGAAATTGGTGGCTTATAGCAACTTTACAGAGTTTTCACTCGTTTTATTGCTTCGAATGTTTTTGCTTTTGAATGTATTGCGGTTAATGAAAACTAAATTGATCGTAACCAATTATTCAACTTCTAATAGGACTGGAAAACTGATTATTCACTTGGACTATCAAATTCAGTCCCTTTATTCGCTTGTTGTAGATCGGCTGTGCTCTGTGCTTGCGCTTTTCTTAGATTCGTAGATTATCTGTTAGTTGTTTTTCACTCAGCACACTCCATTGTTTGTGCTTCTCGCTTCAATCGTATCGCTGCCTCGTGCTCAAGACAAATTCAACTAAATCAGCTCATTGTGTGTAATGATTTCTGTGCAGGACGTGTTCTTTTGTTCACCTCAGGTCATGAGAATGCACACTTTGTGGAGCGGGTAACGTGGGGAGTTCGATATGCAATTACTATATCGTTTACATGCGAGCAAAAAGAGGCGATAGCTGATCCTTTATCGCTGGCTTCCTAAAGCGGTACTGGGTACAAGTTGCTGTCATGCACTTTCCATTTTTTTCGAGAGACTGTATGTATTCGAGTCCCACGTTGTAATCCTGTTGTTTTGATATTGAGCGAAGTTGAAATGGTACGTACAAATGTTGTAGCCAGAGACCGAGTTGGTGACTTACAGGAGTTCAACTCCTTTCTTCTCCCGTGAAATTTTGTCCCCCATCTTTTCCAGTTTAATGGAAAACAAGCATTCTGGGGCTTGATATGCCCCAGAAATATCCGCCTTGATTATAGCAGTTTGCCAAATTGCAGTTGTTTTTTTAACAAAGCGAACACATTTTTCTTACCAAAAAAGTTTACAAAGTACAAATTTTAATATTTATTATTTTTCAATGGCGAAGTATTTTATAAGATTACGATATTGTAAGTCAATTATTTTAATAAAGATTGAGTTTTAATTAATTTTTCCGTAGTCTCAAGTACGAGTATATTTCTCGAGCCAAGAATCCTACAGAACTAGCATATTTCGTAAGTTTCAATTGAGAGGGCAGTTCACGTGATAGCTATCAAACAACTATACAACCCCCATAACCTTCCTTGGGAAAACTCTGTAATCTTGCTTCTCTCCAACAATTTCAAGTATGATTTTTGTTTCTATCAAAAGCTTCAAATCGAAAATTCCGGCTTCAGATGACCAATATGTTGCCTATAATACTAGTTTGAAGGCGTAAGGCAGAGTTATACCGTGCTGCGTGTCCGAAGTACTTGCTGCACGGTGTGCATTTTAATCAAGCGAGATATACATATACAGACTATATAATTCTAAGCCTCCGATTTCATTTATTTTTGGAGCGACAAAGTAAACCTAATTTCATCTACTGATATTCCCCCCCCTCCCCCATTGACGTGGGCGCATCGTTACCTTTCTATCCATCGAAAGCAGACTGTACGTCTCAGCTGGGCATCGCGATAATGATTTGTTACCCAGGTTATTACGGTTCCTGACGACAACAAAAGATTTTATCGTATCGAAAAAAGACAAATATCCATTAATTATCGGGAGTCGGTGTAGCGTGTAAAATTAGTTTTAATAAGTTCTATAATGCTTTGTTTGTGAAATTATTTTCATTTTGACGCACCGATGATGCTAGACGATACTAGTGAATATCGGTGGAAGAATATACCAAACCCCTGACCCAATGTAGACAGGTACTGGGAGGTGTACACATTTGTAGGTTGGTTGGTACTTCGTAGTAGGTTAGAAATAATAGCGCTAAGAATAGGAGATCGTATTATGTGGGCACTCTGTTTCAAATGGGAACAATTTTCTTCAAATATAACGGATACGTTGGATTCGCAACAGTGTTTCCAACCCTCCGGCAATTGCCTGAGATCCTAGGCAATTCTAGATTCTTCCGGCATTTTCCCGGCACTTGGGTATTTCCTAGATTTTTCCGACATTTTCTCGGATCTCTGGTATCTCTTATCAATGTCTAGCATTCTCTATACAATGTCAGGCATTCTACACTTATTATTTACGTTTCATATTTTTGAATGTTGGCAATTTTGCTGCGTGCTGAGAGCTACGAACTATCATTCTTTCATTCATCAGTTGGCCTAGTCTGGTATCTGTTTTTGTTACTAAAACGAAGAATCACAGCTTAAAAAGCCTAATGAATTAATGTTTTTAGTTGTTGATTGGTGTGTCAGTTCTAGTGCTGGCTTCGAAAAATAAATGATTTACTCGAACTCGTGTTCCAAAAATTTCCTGTAGTCTCCGGCAATCTTAGGCATTTTTATTATACAATCCCAAGCAACTCTGAAGTTATGAGTTGGTAACGCTGATTCGCAATATGATACGGAAATTCGGAATGCTGTCTTCGGAAAGATCCTTTTAAGTGAATTGAATGGAAATTGTTTAACAGGGAACAAGTGAGAGCGTAAAAGGTGGGGCGGCCTCTGTACACCTTACTCCCGTGCGGAGAAAAACAACTAGTAAAGGTTGTACCCATTGCACTCTGAAGGAAGGCACCCCCTTTGTTTGGACGTTTGGATAACACAGCTCTACATTTTAGCTATCTCCGTCTCTTAAAAACAAAATGAAGAAAATTGGGTCCTCGTGTTACTTTTTTAAAATAACTACCAAAGTCCCGCCCTTGAATGCACTCTTAGTCCCTTTTAAAACTGTGGGCTAGGTTTTTTTTTCAATTATTCCGCTGTATTCAGTCTTACTTGGAGGAATTCCACATGAGTTACTTTACTCTTCTTGTACCATGATTGGGCAAGGACCTAAAAGACTGAAATCACAAATATCCAATTACTGATAAAGAAAATATGCATATCAAAATACAAATCAAAGACGGTATTATGGACTGATTCGAATAAATTACAAATCATTCGTCAGAATTTTCATGATCAAAAATCATATTTGTGTTAGTACAAATCGATAAAAGTAGTCGAAGTTTGGTCTACGGATTACATTTTTAAAGACCGCCAAAAATGTTTTAATTTATTTATTACTTATTACAGCCTCAGATAGACAGGGGGGGGGGTAAACATTAGATACTTATAAGCTGTGTTCGTTTAGGCACAAAAATTGACACTTTTTAACACCGAGTGTAACACCAAGCAATTTTCGCTGTTCGATTTCTTCTGTGGAAAACTCTGGAGTTTGGTGTTTGCTGTTTTATTTACCAGTGGGGTAACACTGGGGTTAACACCGGTGTTGAAGATTTTAACCCTGCTTCTGGAGTAGGGTTGAGTTTGGTGTCACGGTGTGTTTTGTGGTGTTCGCTGAATGTTCATGTTTTGTTCGATTTGGTCTCTACAAACCCAACACTTTTGTATACACGTGACGTCATCTCAGTGTTACACCGAGTTAACCTTAGCCCAATGCTGTGTAGCTAAACGAACACAACTATAATTCTTTTACTTCGGCGAACCACCGTCTATCCAGTTTATCTTTGGGCGTAGGCATCTGTCGCATTCTGCCAGTCTCCTGTTTAGAGCCCAGTGAGGGCTGATATATCTCTCGACCTCGTCTATCCACCTTGTGGGTGGCCCCCTCCCTTCATTCTCTTGTCCCGTGGATCCAGTGAGTGGCCTGCAGGTTCCATTTATTCCTGCCCCCGGCCATATGTTCTGCATACTTAAATTTAAGCCTTCTAATAGTATATCCGATGTCTTTAATTTTTAGTTTTTCTCTTCTTTTATTAATACTAATCTTGTCTTTCAACTTGATATTAAGTATGCTCCTCAGCATTGCGTATTGGGTTTTCTTAAGTTTAGAAGTAAGCTTCCTTGTCAAAGCCCACGTTTGACATCAATAGCCCAGCACCGCCATCACACACATTTCCAAAACCTTTATTTTAGTCTTGAGTTTTATTTTCTTTTTAAAATATCTTTTTGCCCAAAGCTCGCCCCTGCTTTGCTTTTGATGCTTATTCTTTTGATTCCCCTCCCCCCTCCCCCGAAAATTTTATTTTTAGCCCAGATATTTGATTTTTGGGTATTTTTTGTATTCCCGTTATAAAACGCCCTTCCCGTTTTAGGGGGGTTTTTTCAAAACCCCTCCCAAAATTCATACCTGATCTTCATATTTTTCCATATACTATATCATCCGCGAGCAAAAAAAAAAATTTTTTTTTTTTTTTTTTTTTTTAGAAAAGCCAAAAAAAAATTTTCCCCCGTTAATTCTTTTAAAGTTCCCCTTTTTTTTCCCCTTTTTTTTATTTTTTTTTTTTTTTTTTAACCCTTTTTTTGGGTTTTTTTTCGCCCCCCCTTTTTTTTTTTTTTTTTTATTTTTTTTTTTTTTTTTTTTTTTTTTTTTTTTTTTTTTTTTTTTTTTTTTTTTTTTTTTTTTTTTTTTTTTTTTTTTTTTTTTTTTTTTTTTTTTTTTTTTTTTTTTTTTTTTTTTTTTTTTTTTTTTTTTTTTTTTTTTTTTTTTTTTTTTTTTTTTTTTTTTTTTTTTTTTTTTTGTTTTTTTTTTTTTTGGGGGGGGGGGTAAACATTAGATACTTATAAGCTGTGTTCGTTTAGGCACAAAAATTGACACTTTTTAACACCGAGTGTAACACCAAGCAATTTTCGCTGTTCGATTTCTTCTGTGGAAAACTCTGGAGTTTGGTGTTTGCTGTTTTATTTACCAGTGGGGTAACACTGGGGTTAACACCGGTGTTGAAGATTTTAACCCTGCTTCTGGAGTAGGGTTGAGTTTGGTGTCACGGTGTGTTTTGTGGTGTTCGCTGAATGTTCATGTTTTGTTCGATTTGGTCTCTACAAACCCAACACTTTTGTATACACGTGACGTCATCTCAGTGTTACACCGAGTTAACCTTAGCCCAATGCTGTGTAGCTAAACGAACACAACTATAATTCTTTTACTTCGGCGAACCACCGTCTATCCAGTTTATCTTTGGGCGTAGGCATCTGTCGCATTCTGCCAGTCTCCTGTTTAGAGCCCAGTGAGGGCTGATATATCTCTCGACCTCGTCTATCCACCTTGTGGGTGGCCCCCTCCCTTCATTCTCTTGTCCCGTGGATCCAGTGAGTGGCCTGCAGGTTCCATTTATTCCTGCCCCCGGCCATATGTTCTGCATACTTAAATTTAAGCCTTCTAATAGTATATCCGATGTCTTTAATTTTTAGTTTTTCTCTTCTTTTATTAATACTAATCTTGTCTTTCAACTTGATATTAAGTATGCTCCTCAGCATTGCGTATTGGGTTTTCTTAAGTTTAGAAGTAAGCTTCCTTGTCAAAGCCCACGTTTGACATCAATAGCCCAGCACCGCCATCACACACATTTCCAAAACCTTTATTTTAGTCTTGAGTTTTATTTTACTTTTTAAAATCATCTTTTTGGCCCAAAATGCTCGCCATGCATTTGCTATTCTGATGCTTATTTCTTTTGATTCCTCTCCCCCCTCCCCCGAAAGATATATTTTTAGCCCAGATATTTGTATTCTTTTGCTATTTTGGTTGTTAGCTTCCCTCGTTTGATAAATTCGACCCCTTCCTCGTTTGTCATTATTTTTGTTTTTGATGGATTTATACTCAGAGACCCATCCCGGCACACTCATCTTTTAGTTCAGTTCCCATCCTGATCAGTTCGTTTATATTTTTACCAGTTATTACTATATCATCCGCGAGCATAAGATTGTTTAACATCCCACCCCCCTATTTTTAGACCCAGGCGATACCATTTTAGTTTCCAAAAAATTTCCTTTAGAATAGCACAAAAAATATTTGGGTCCCCCTGTTTAACCCCTCTCTGAATTGGAAAGATTCCACTTTTCTTATCCAAGCTTACGCAGGCTTTGGATTTTATTTATAGCCAGGATAATTTCTTTTGAGAGGCCATGTTTGGTAAGTGCTGCTGACATGCTAGTATGGGCCACGAAATCAAAGCCTTGTTGAAATTTACAAAAAGCAAACATACTTTCATGTTATATTCTTTAGTTTTTTTGTTTCTTTTTAAATATTAGATTTATTGTATGTATATATGTGATCTACCGTAGTCCCTTCTAAACCCCGCCTGTTCAACCGGTTGGTTGAAGTCTGGTTCTGTAAGAAGCATCATAAATATCTTGCATATATTAGGCAAAAGGCTTATGGAGCGATAGTTATTTATGTCTGCTTGATTACCCTTTTTGAATAGAAGTATTATTTCCGAGAATCCCCTGCTATCGGACATCTCATCACCCCTAAGATTTTGTTGTAAATTTTGGTTAATGTGAGTACTATCCCTGCAGCCAGTGATTTTATTAGCTCGTTTTCAATGCCGTCCGGCCCTGGTGCTTTGTCGGTTTTTAGGTTTTTTACTACCTTAAATACTTATTCTTCTTCCAGGGAAGGGTAGTTCAGGGCTTCATAACCAGGGGTGACAGGAAGGTGTTCAGCAACTACACTTCCCTCCCCTTCTTTGATCTCAGTCCTAGCTGAATGTTGCTCCCCTATTCTGACGCAGGCCCCTTCGGGGCGTTTCCGGGATAGCGGGTACGGAGTCCCGGGGCCGATTTGGCATACGTGTATCGCCATACGCCCCTCTATCATCGATATTCTGTATGTGACCTTATTTGCTGTATTAGATGACTGAAAGGTAATTAGCCGACAGATACAATCGATTTATTTTGTTTTTACCGACGTATTGGTGTATTTGACTTTTACACTAATTTATCGACGTTTCACTGTGTCAGAATGTCACCTTCTCTAGATGATAGGCAGAGACGATGTGTACGTGTACTCGATGCTCGTGCTATGACGATTCGTAGAACAGGTCCGACGCGTGAGTCTTAACTCTCAGACGAAAACAAAAACTAGTCGATAGCCACAGGTCGATTTTCGTCTTAAGTAGGTTAAATTGAATTAGAAAATGTGCTTAATTTTCGAATTGTTTACATTACGCTGGATACAATTGACTGGTGTGCCAGAATGTAAGATGTAACGAAAAACCGGTTGTTTGATTGACATGTCGTCGAGCAGCGATTCTATTTATTCGATGAATGAATCTAATCCTCAGCTCTCGAGATGAGTGTCGAGGTTCTAATGAACCACGCTTTAACAGGGGTGGATGGACTTCATCAGAGCGACCATAGTAAATAACACAATTGGCCTGAACCTACCGACACTCCCCTTTGGCTCTTTCTCAAAATTAAGGTATCCGGTTCAACACTTACCAAAGACTAAAATTAATGAAAATATTGACCTCTAGTTTACAGATTTACGGCTCTATTCCTGTGAAAGATCCATGTTAACAATTTTTTTCAGCCCTCAAATCTACTTTCTTGAGGTGAAAGGATGGTGTGGTAGGACGTATGGCGATTCACGCATGCCAAAGTGGCCCCTGAGATACCGAACCCCCGGCCCCGGAAACTACCCTTTCGAGTATTGCATCAGTGGCCGGAGGGAGTAGGTGAAGAAATGAGGCAAGAACTACAGAAGACTAGACGATTACAGCTAATAATTTGGCATTTTAGAAGCGTGTGAACTAGTACATAGTTCAGCGGCTCAAAACTCTCGTGGTTTTTGAACTTTTCTTGTGCAAAAATTGGACAAGATTTCCAAAAGAGTTTTTGGGGCATTTAGGGCCCTTAGGTCGTCTCTGCGGAACCTTGGTAAAAGGCGTGTGGGAGAAAATCAAATTAGAAGTAGATTCGCGATGACGCGAAAACCCTTCTGAACTTTGTGTGTGACTGTCGGACGTAACCGTTAATGGAACACGGATTTCCGAAATCAGTGTTATTCTTCAAAGAACTTCAACCCCCTGGTAGCTCAGGTTAACCTTGACCAATTGCGCTCAAACTTGGCTGCATTCTTTTCATCGAAACCGATGGTCGAAAATAAGGACCATCCTTATGAACATTGCTGTTTACTTGTGTGCAAGTCTCTGTTCCTTTGTCTTCTGTGGTTGCGTTTGTCCACCAGTTCTTTACGTCCTTTTTCCTCCGCCTTTCTGGCTTTCTGTCAGATTATTTGTCTCTGTATTATTGTCTTTCGATTTTTCTGCTGGTCATCTGTGCGCTTGTTTGCTGTCTTCTCTTTGTCCTGGAAGCAAGAAAAGAAAGAAAACAGAGACGGAGTGGAACGTTATTATTTGGGATCCAAGAGCCAAGATCTACGAGAAAAATTGAAAATGATATATGTAGATTATTGGTAAAGCTCTAGCTACCCGAGTATGGTCATATGCCATCTTGTTTTCCAAAGGCGCCCGGCGATGCTGAATCCGACTATGCGAAGTGTTCCGCGTAGTCAACTCGGCATCGACGGGCGCTTTTGGAATCAAGATGGCGTATGACCTTACTTAGGTCTATAGCGCTCTACTATTGGGCATCTTATCTTACTGAGAGTGACTTTCCTAACTCATAATGACTTCGATATGCTGGCTTACTATCATTTTTGAAGGAAGGTTCAATAAGAAAAATCATTTCCTTCCTAAGTAGACATTTTCCCGCTTATGATTGGAAATTAATAGAATTGTGTAAATGTTCGATAACAATATCTGTAGGACAATGTTACCTCTGCCACACACACAATAGTAATTGGATTTTTTTTTTAGGGTATTTTCTAAAATCGATTTTATTAGGAATTACATTGGGCATTTTTCTAATTTTTCATGAAAATTACGTGCTGTACCCAACAGTGTGTTTACACAAAAACAACTTCATCATGCATAACCTTCACAAATACTCGGAGGCTTCTCCCTTTGCCTTTTAATTTTCTTACTGAACGTAATATGGTATTGAATGTAAAAAACTGGCATTTCAAATTTGTAAAAACTTTTTTCTGCTCATCAAGGGTACCAGGAAAAACGTAGATTTTAAGCAATGCTAGAGTAGCCCTTATTTTAATCATCGGAATTTCATATGTGGCGTCCCCGAGATCGTTTTTAAAGAGGTAAAAAAGGAGAACGCGTGCCTCGAGCTCTCTCTTTTTCTTATGGGAAAATGCGGACAACTGTTCTTCTTCATCCTTAAAAGTTTAAAAATACATTCTCCCAAATTTCGAAAATTGATTCAATTTATATCGATAGTTGAATATGTAATTTGATTTCCCAGTATGAGGTAATGCTCCTGAAGGAGTGACCTCAAAAGATGGGTACGAATGTAAACATATTAGTCGATGTTGAATAACTTCGTCAAGTGCAGTGTTTTCGGTGTACACTGAATCTGAGACATTAACGATTCACTCTAAAATATAAGTGACCTTTAATAACTTGTTATGAGAATTAGTGTAACCGAATCTTGAAATTAATTTTCAGTCTAATAGTAAATTGGGGCCAATTATTTGGAATTATTAAAGTAATTTAAAGTATCGTAATTTGAAGATAATTTTAAAGTTTTCGTATCTGAAAATTTTCAAATTTTTTAACCCCCAGTCAGTAATGGTGTTGGGATAAATGCAAAATCAAATTCTGAAATTTTGAAAATTATTGGAATAATATTTTTTGTTTTCTTTTAGCTAAAAAATTACTCGAAAGAATAAGAAAAAATTAGTACCACTTCCTTACTTTGAGGATGACGTTTGAAATGCCCTGAACTTGAAAAATGTCTAGGGACGTGGACATTGCCGTTCATTTTCAAGTTAATTTAATTCGCTAATTATATAGTAAATCAAGGTGTCTACCGGTCATACAGGTTATATAAAAGCCATACAGTTGTCTGTAATTACTAACTTACAACTTTGGTAATTCCTCCTGAACATAATATTATACGAAATATGTTCGCAAGCATTTGTGATTATTTGCAATATTTCTTATCAAAATATGGTCCAATTGAAATTTTTGAAATTTTGTTTCTGTGCAACATTCTTTGCAATAATATGTTCGGTATAATATTTAATTATTAAGTTTCTTCAGAGTTTTTGTTTGCAATTAGCATGTATTTGAAATAATTTTTTTCTTGTTAAAATTCTGTTCAGGTGTGAAAGTGGTTCGAAAAAAAATCTTATTAAAGTCACAAAAAAGTTATACAAAGGTCATACTATTGGAAAATTCGTATTCGGTAGACATCCTGTAAATGATCAGTAGATTCACGTCAGAATCTTGAAGATGGAATAAACATAAAAACAAAAATTATTAAATACGATTTTGCTTGTACCCCAACTTCGGGGGAAATGCAAAACAGCGACCTTTTTCTTCAAATTTGCAAATTGACCTTGCACGTGCGTGTCAGTCACAAAAGTTATGCCACGTACTGAACACTTAACAAAAAGGATTTCTGATATAAATTTGAAGTTGATCAGTGCGATAGCCTCGTCACCCCAGGCGAACCAAAAAAAATTCTTCAACATTTTTTCAAATTCAATTTTGAAACGAAAAAAAAATTTATGCCGATGGCCTAATGCGGTTACGTTGCGCCGTAGGTTCGTATAAATTTACAGCTCACGAATATAGATGGGTACCAAATCGAGCGTTCACCCCTGCCCAAGTTATTTTCTTCTAAATTCTAGCCCCCACCGAAAAAAAAGTTCTGGTTGCGCCCCTGCTTGTCACAGTACTCGTTCGAAGTGCCGCTAATAAAATTGCGTTTGCAGTTACCCCCTGCATCTTACTGATATTGACCTCATATGAAATCACACTGTAGCTCATAAACTTTTAAGATCCTTCTTGGTCCTATGTTGATTCTACAACGTGTTAAAACAATAAAATCATCCACTTATGAAATTAATCAGCAAATTTAAGGTGAAGGGTTACAAGTACTACAGTTGAATGATTGAGTAGAAAGATATTTTGAGAAGCCAGGAAGTATAAGTGCAACTATGATAATTTGATCATTTTCTTCAGAAAGGAAGGAAAAGGAAAAACGAAAAGAAAGTAGACCCGAGGATTCGAACCATTGACGACCGACACATCGGATTTCTGCTTAATTTTACCTCCTTCCCCAGTGTGAGCCACATTGATGAAGATGGTCATTGCGTGGCCTAAATATTAAAGAGGAACGTATTTGCCTACACATCGCCCTCCGTAATATTTCATTGAAGGAATATTGGGTATGTCTCGCGCCCCATAAATGTCAAAAATCTAGCAGTAGTTGATTCTGTTAGAAAAGTAACTAAACTACGTGACCCTTGTATACGGTGACACTTGATTTGCTGAAAAAAGAGGAAGACACTGACGGTCAATTTCCTTGACCTGGCAGGCAGACTGGCAGATGAAAAATGAGGTCAGTATTGCTGAGCCGGAGGCCGATATAAGTGAAAAGAGGATCAGCGTTGAGTGCAGAACCAAGGCCGAAGCTAATAGGTTTTTAGCATTTTATATGCTTTTACTACTGGGTATACTTGAGCGAAAACCGTAAGGCTCCCCCGAAACGAATTCAGTGGTTGACACTTGCTGCACCTTGCGCGACTACAATCTGCAGCCGTGTTGGTAATAGAAATTTCCATGGAAATTTTTTCATTAGGTTGAAAGCATATGAAATGTGTAAAGGGAGGAGTTTTCCGTTGCCAGCCAGCCAAGTTTACCCAGTCAGTTTTCTTTCTGACCCTTTCTTAGTGTGGATCTAGGACGTGGCACTTCGATACTTACCGGGTAGACCTGGCCACGATTGGATCAAAGTGTGCTGTCGGCGAAAAGTATAAAATTTCTTTACGTAAAATAGAAACTTAGCCCCTTCTTCCAGCTTTCTCGACGGACAGACAAGGAAGTAAACTGACAGCCAATCAGTTAAATAGACATTTTGTATACATTATAGAAATTGCAGGTTTGGACCATCGAATTGCATAACATGTCATCATCCAGATTTATGTATAATCTATCTCTCCATATATGTAGTAAAAAAATCTGTCTCCGTCTCGTCCTCTACTGTGAAAAAAAACAAATCGCCGGGCGGGTTGCCTACCTGAAAAATCCAAAAGTTTGTAGGGCCAGACCACCTACCCTCTCCTTCACTACTGATGAGACATGAAGATCGATATAAGACTTGTCTATTATATACAGCGTGTTCCACAAAAGTCCCCTCCCCCTGTTTTTTCACGAACCAATGGGCAGATCTTCCTGGGACGAAAATGACTGTCCAGTCGTGAAGTCTAGTTCCTCCTGAGCTTAAAAAACTTTCTCCCCCTTTCACGGGGGGCTGGAACCTACCACCAACTTCGGAATCTTAAATCGGAAGGTATGCCTTTATGCACCTCGTTGGAAAGACCATTTAATCCAAATTACGAATCCGTGGAAAAAAATCAAAATTTGTCAATTTTGGGGGGCAAGGGGCCTATAGATGACGAAAATCCATCCAGAATCAAAGTGTTGTGACCTATCAAACGAACTATCGAAAATGGGGTTCTCAAGGTCGCTGATTTCGGATATTGCCTTATTTTTCCGATTTAACTAACCCAGGGGGCAGAACATTCAAAAATTTGGGCAGAAGGGGTTATTTTACATGTTTTTCATTTTCGCTGATACAATGTCTTTATGCACCTTGCTGGAAAGACCTCTTCCGCCCAAAAGTAGAATCCGTGAAAAAATTTTGAAATTCGTCAATTTTTGGGGGGGGGGCGAAGTGGCCTAGAGATTACCAAAATCCGCCCAGAATCAAAGTGTGATGACCTATCAAACGAACTATCAAAAAGAGGGTTTTCTAGGTCGCTGATTTCGAATAATTGCCTTATTTTTCCGATTTAACCCGTTCTAGAGTTTTAAAATCCAAATTTTCAACCTAAAATTGGTTCCATTATTCAGAAATCTTTGACTTTCTGAATGCAGATTACAGGGTAATTAAGTTTTCGTTGCAACATAGGAAAACCCGGCATATTGCGTGGCACAAGATGGCCGCGTCTATTCAAATTTAAACGCAACATTACTGTGCTCTGTGGCGCCGTGACGGACAACAGAAAATGCAACGATTCGAGGAGAAAACTTCGATGGTTTTTGAAGAATTTTATCGAAACTCGTCAGGAAAAATGTTCGATAATCTCCGGAAACTTCGGGGAAAATCTCGGATGATTTTTAAGGAATTTCATCGGTATTGTTGGAAAAAAATTCCAATAATTTCCAAAGAATTTCTTCGGAAACGTCGGGGAAAATCTCCGATAAATTTTACGGAATTTCATCGAAACTCGGAAAAAATCTCCGATCATTTTTAAAGAATTTTATCGGGACTCGGGAAAGTGTCCGATAAGTTGTAAATAATTTTTTTGGAAACGGGAAAAATCTCGGGTATGATTATTCAGGAATTTCATCGGAAATCTTTGGAAAAAATTCCGATAAAATGTCCATAGAACCTCATCGGAAATCTTTAGAAAAATTGCCAATGATTCCCAAAAAAGTTTCGTCAAAATTCTTCAAGAAAATTTTTCGATAATTTTTGAAGTATTTCTGAGAAATACTGAAGAAAAATCTCCGATAATTTTTAAGGAATTTTTTCGGAACTCGGGAAAAATCTACGATAAACTTTAAGGAATTTCAACGGAAATAGTTGGGAAAGATGCCGATAGTGTCCGAAGAACCTCATCGGAAACCTTTAGAAAAAATTTCCTATAATTTCCAAAAAGTTTCATAAAAATTCTTCGAGGAAGTTTTTCCGATAATTTTTGAACCTTGTCATAGGAAATATTCGGGGAATACTCCCATGGTTTAATAATTCAAAAATTATCGAAAATATTCTCGAAGAGTTTAATGAAATTTGTTTGGAAATCATTGGAAATTTTTCCTAAAGATTTCCGATGAGATTCTTCGGAAATTATCGGAATTAGTTTCCAACTATTTCCAATGAAATTCCTTAAAATTTATTGGGGATTTTTCCAACGTTTCCGAAGAAATTCTTTGGAAATCATTGGAATTTTTTTCAACAATTTCCGATAAAACTCCTTAAAATTTATCGGAGATTCTTCCCGAGTTTCAATGAAATTCTTTAAAAATTATCAGAGATTTTTCCCGAGTATTTCCCAGAAATACTTAAAAAAAAAAAGCGAAAAATTTTTTGAAGAATTTTGATGAAATTTCTTGGAAATCATTGGAAATTTTTTAAAGATTTCCGATGAGATTCTTCAGACGTTATCGGAATTTTTTCCAACAATTTCCGATGAAATTCCTCAAAAATCATCCTATATTTTCCCCAACGTTTCCAAAATAATTCTTTAGAAATTCTTGGAATTTTTTCCCAACAAAATTCCGGTGAAATTCCCCAAAAATCAGCGGATATTTTTCCATGTGACATTTGGAATCAGCGACCTCGAAAATCCTCTCTTCGATAGTCTGTTTGCTAGGTCGTGATACTTCAATTTTGGACGGATTTTGGTCATCTGTGGGCCACTTACCCTAAACTTGATAAATTTTGAAATTTTTTTCATGGATTCATACTCGGGAGGAAGTTCTCTATTCAACGATGTGCGTGAAGCCACTTTAATATAATCTGCATTCAGAAAGTCGAAAATTATATTTTTAGGTTGAAAATTTGGATTTTAAAACTCAAAAAACGGGTTAAATAGGAAAAATAAGGCAATTATTCGGAATCAGCGACCTAGAAAACCCCTTTTTTGATAGTTCGTTTGATAGGTCATCACACTTTGATTCTGGGCGGATTTTGGTCATCTCTAGGCCTCCTCGCCCCCAAAATTAACGAATTTCAAAATTTTTCACGAATTCTACTTTTGGGGGGAAGAGGCCTTTCCAACAAGGTGCATAAAGACATTGTATCAGCGAAAATGAAAAACATGTAAAATAACCCCTCCTGCCCCAAATTTTTGAATGTTCTGCCCCCTGGGTCAGTCAAATCGGAAAAATGAGGCAATATTCGAAATCAGCGACCTGAAGAACCCCATTTTCGATAGTTCATTTGATAGGTCACCACACTTTGATTCTGGTTGGATTTTGGTCATCTTTAGACCCCTTGCCCCCCCCCCCCAAAAAAAAATATTGACAAATCTTGATTTTTCCTCGGATTCGTATTTTGGAGTAAATGGTCTTTTTCCAACGAGGTGTATAAAGGCATACCTGCCTATTTAAGATTCCGAAGTTGGTGGTAGGTTCCAGGCCCCCGTGAAAGGGGGAGAAAAGTTTTTAAGCTCAGGAGAAACTAGACTTTACGACTGGAAAATCATTTTCGTCCCGGGAAGATCTGCCCATCGGTTCGTGAAAAAACAGGGGGGGGGACTTTCGTGGAACACCCTGTATATTGCTGATATGACATGAAGGTACAGAAACAGATGTTAGGCAGATATGAGACTTGAAGCGGTACCGGATGCAAATGCTACTGATAGCAACCTTCTCTTTCCCTGCAGATAAGACATGAACACTCACATGATACTTGTCTAGGTGTATGTATCTGATAAGACACACAGAAAAAATCGAAAAAATTGCCGGGGCAGATCAGTTACTTTTTTTTTGAGAAAGAGAGAGGAGGGGGTAGACAAAAGAAATGTCAAAGAAAATGTGAAGAATTCCATTTGAAACCTGAAAAAGGCCTCCCTTTTTCAATGTTTCCGACTGGCTTCTAAAATTTGCCGATTTCCAACTTAAAATGTAATGTTGGGGACAGGTGTGATGACACCCCTCCTCCCTTCATTGTGACCCTATGCTGGACACACAGAGATCGACTGGCGAAGGCCTTCAGTTATTCTAATTTTTCTTGACTTTCACTTGTTTCCTTTTGCGCCAAAAATGCAAGTCTTGAAAACCGACTACCCCAGTGTCATTCATTTTTCATATTAGTAATACTCGACTACAAATTATCAATAATCCTTTTATTATGCCAATCTCGATTTAGCCATCAAAAGTGAGAATTCAGTGTTGTGAGAATTGTTGGATTACGTCTACTTCATTTTATTCACTCTAGTGCACAAATGTCTAACCAAGTGGAAGCAATAAAAGGCCATCGCAAAAAAAAAAGTGTTATAATATCTCGTTGTGCATAATTTAGACGTCGCTAGCGCATCTTTAGTTCGAGGAATTTGTATACCTACTGCAATTCCGCTCATTTTTTTCGCTCGATATTTTCGAGTTAATGTCTTAATTATTTTAGCGCTTTGGAATTTGCGCGAGTTGAATTCCGAAATGGTAATTACGTCGATCTGCGGGCACGAAGGTATCTGCAGCGAAACGGAAGCTCATTAAGTCATCGTCAATCGAATTGCAACATTTACTAGCTCAGAAGCTGCCTACCGCCACTGCCCAAGTCTCTGAAATTGGCCGCGAGCCCTCTCTCGTCAGACTCTGTCTGCTCTGATCAGCGGTCACTCATCAGAGACGGGAAATTGGTCGTCGATCGTGCTCGTGTCTGTGCGTGTGTGACCATTTAGCCGCATGCTTTGTGATTTTTTCGATTCGTAGGAGGACTACGCAACTATATACGATCGTAGACTGCGTCTGGAAACTGGAAAGGTAGTACCTGGCGAAGGGAGAGGTTACCTGTATGTTGATGTATTCTTGGTACGCATTCGACGAAGTGCAGTTATTGGTCGGCGGGTGTTTTTACTATACGAGTACCTACTACGTCCATAGCGATTCATTATGTCACGCAGTCAGCGTCCATCAGGTGTAGTTCGCGGTGTTCGCGAGTTTTTCTTCTTCTTCGATTTCATTCTAGCGTCGTGTTTTTCGTGTAACGAATGACGTAAAGTGTCGCATCTCGTCACACGCCCACTAATTTGGTTCAATTTCGACCTTTCGACTCGGGTATGATGTGTCGGTGGTGACTGTGAGTGAAGAATCAGCGATTGCTTGGGTCTGCGGGTGCAAGTGCATCTATGGAGGATCGCAGCTTCAGTTCACAGGTAAGAGCGGAGGACTGCGAGTTAGAAAAGTCACTAGAGAGTTCGCTTCGTTGAACGGAAGATACGTGTCATTTGGCCGAAAATATCTAAAATACACCAAGTCTAAAATAACTTTCCACTCATCGGTACATGATCCTGTGATTATGGGCAGAAAGCAGTGGCGCCTAAGCTTGCCCCCTCACTCGTGAAGCTGAGGAGGGGACAGTAGTATTGTTTAGCCCCCTAGTTTCAACGAAGGAAATTGTAGGAATAAGAACTGGAGGAAAAGAAAAGGCTAATTTTCTTCTGACGAATTAGCGTCACAATTGAGACGAGTGATAGGCAAAAGGATTCTAGTAACATGACTGGAGCACTGAGTAAATTGAATTTCAATTGCTACAAAATTATATTGTCTACGTGTGTTCTACATATCTGCGGATTGCATGCGAATTAAGCATAAAAATGTATAATGTACCTATTGGTTTTTAATTTCAAATATCTTGACTTTAAACGGCATTTCATTACTCTCCCTCTGGTTATAGTTGCACTATGCTTTTTGGCTTCTCAAAATTTCGTACAACTCAGTCATTTCGTTGTACTTGTACACCTCGGCCCCCACAGCTACTTACCCATTAATTCATGAACAAATGATTTTATTATTGTGATGAATTATTGGATCATCATAAGACCAAGAAGGATCTTTAATTTCGAAGTGCTAAAGTCTAGTTTCTTAAGGGTCAAACAGGTCCCCCTCACCAACAGAGCACTAGGAGAAGATTCATCAAGTATATGGGAATAAATTGGACAAGCTATCAAAATAGAGGCTTACTAGGCTGCTGACTGCAAATGTTCCGTCAGATTTTCGATTCAACTCTAATTTGGCTATCAGACTGAAATTTTATCCTTTGAATAACGAGGCTAACTTGACAAATCAAACGAAGTTTTAAAGCACATCATGAGTAGAGTGTTTGTGTTAAGTAAAATACGAATACTTCGAGAAAATTTGAATTTTCTCCCTCCCCTCTCCCTTCTGCCAGGTAGTAGGTCGAGAGGGGAATTGCAGTAGGTAAAATCGGCTCGGCCACATAAATGGAGAACACTGTAGAAATAATTTTTCTTTTGGCTGCCTTCGAATATTGCGTCAGATTTCTGATCTGGTCTCAAATTGAGCCCACGAAATTCAATTTTCATAATAATAGTAACGATTTCACAATTTTTACACAAATCATCTTCGCGAACGTCATTATAGGAAGCTTGTTTGAAATGGAATTAGAAAATGAATAGTGGAAAATCGAGACCAGGTACTTACGTTGGGTCACACAGAGGATAATTACTTGATATGGCAAGTTTAAGTTGACTGGAAAATTGAAAAACTATAAAAATAGGAATTATTTTAGTCACTTATCGTATTGAGAGTTCTATCAAGTGCTTGATCGAACTCCAGGTCAAGTTTTCAAGATTCAAATTTTACGCAAGAACGAAAAACCGTGAAATTTTTTCACATTTTAACTCCTTAGACGGAGGCTGAAGAAAAATATGAATAGAATTTCAGAATCAGTAGCAACAGTACCAACACTTTTGTTCAACTTCTTTACTGATTTCCAGCTATCCTTCGGAAGATTTCTATTTCAAAGGAGCTTTTTCAGTTGTAAATTCTGCATGGTGCCCCGTTCTGGAAAAGTCAGAGATTTTAGGAAATATTTCTGGAATAAGCATTAGTGGCAGATCTAGAAATTTTCCAGGGGGGGATGTTTTGAAAAGAAAACTTTTTCCACCTGCGTCCCCTAGAAAACCGAGGTGGATGTCTCAGTTGATTCTTGGTATATTTTGAAGTCCACACAGGACTGCAGCACTGCAGATGTACACGTTCACTACATTTTTATACAATGTGCTTTCGCAATGTTTGTTTTTCTTCTTCAGCCCGAAGTGGGTGTCCGACCCTCGCCCCCCCCCGTAGATCCGCCACTGATAAGCATATAATGCATGTAAGAGAGCTTCCAGAAGTGTACTTTCATGTGTTATCCTTTGGAGTGGTTGAAGCCGAAATGAAGCAGATTAATTAAGTTTTTTGATTCTGTATCTTAGTTTTGTTTTTATGTTTTTATTCGTCGTGATACAATTGCAAAAATTTGAATATTGCGCGTATCCTTTCGCACGCTCTGCAACTCCATTTAGCTACCTTTTGGACTGCTCTGAAACGTGTCTGGGATAGTTAGGGCAAAGTCAAGGAAAAGTCATTTGAGGAAAAGAATTGGGCACCCTGTTTTAGTTAACGCTAATTTAACAGTTTTGGGGTAACGTCTTGTTAGCGGGTTTTCTTGACAATTTACGTCCTCAACTCTAAACTTCTAACTTAATTTTTACTTTAGCGACTTTTAGAAAGAGATTTTTCAGTTGTCAGTTCTGGAATCTGTGGATTTTGGTGATTACGATTACCCCCACAACTGTGAATTCTAACAGTTTTAGGCCCTAAATTTGGCGATTTCTCATTCCTTGCTTAACTGTTAGGAAACGAGGCTTGAAACTGACTTTGGGAGAGGAAGATGGTCTATATAGAGAATTGCTCCTCTCAAGGTTGTTACGTTTTCGTTGAACTCTGGAGGGCAGTGGGAGCAATTGCTTTTCAGAGGAGAATTTTAAATTGAAAATGTTTCAGACGTATCGAGGTAACCGGTGGGAAACTCTTTCAAGGTTTCAAACAAGCCCGCAGTATTCAGTTGGAAGGGTGTCGAGGAATCTTAAGCACATTTATGGAAAAGTCTCAATGTCTAATATTATTATTATTATTATTATTATTAGAAATGTATATATTGAGCCCCTTCACGACAGCCCAGTGGGCAATATGAGTTCTTGAGGAATTTATCGAGCCTTAAACAAGTCTGGAAGATTATTACGTAGTCTTGAACAGGTGTTTCAGAGTCTAAAACGAATCTTGAAAATTATTAAAAAGTGTGGAAGAGTTAATTAGCCCTGGAAGAGTCGTGAAGAGTCTTAAATGAATTTTCTACCGTTTTAGCAAACATTAAATAAGTTTTGAAGATGGTTAAAGAACCTTGAAAGGGTCTGAAGCCTCTTATGTAGTTTCAGGCAATTGTGGAATAATCTCAAGTTCCGATGAAGTCTTGAAGATCTTTAATTGGTTCTCCAGGAATCATAAGACATCTTAAATGGATCTTGAAAAGTCAGTGAACCTCAAATAAGTGCCTTACGGAGCCTGCAAATAGTCTGATAATCCCTTGGAGAGTCTCGAGTAAGCATTGAAGAGCCTTAGCTAGTTGTAATGAGCCTTTTAGTCTTACAAACGTTTTGAAGAGTCCTAAACGAGTAGTACGGAAGAGTTGGAGAATCTTGAATGAGCATTAAAGAGTTTTAAATAGTTGTGATGAGCCTTTTAGTCTCATATGAGTTCTGAAGAGTTCTAAACGAGTATAGTATGGAAGAGTTGTAAAGTCTTAATTGTGTCTTAAATATGATCAAGTATAGAAGAGTCGTGAAAAGCCATGAACGAGTTTTGAAACGTTTTAGCGAATATTAAGAAGAATTTGAAAGATCTTTTCATAGAGTAACCACTTTTTTCAAACCAGCACGAAAGAATTCATATGTCACAACCCAACCTCGATGAGTATTTATATAAAGTCTAGAAGTGTTATTAATGGTCTTAAACGAATCTTATAGTCAGTGAGTCTTGAATAAAAATTCTAAAGTTGTACTCAAGTCTGAGGGGTCTTAAAAAACTATAAAAGTTTTAAAACGCCTTTGGAACTATTACCTTTTTACATTCCGAATTGCTCTCTGAAAGAAACGTAGCGAAGAGTCTTTTCGAGGGGGGGGGGGGGAATTGTTAAATTCCCAACTGACTCAACTCAAAAATTCCCAATCATCACATATTTTGTATTGACTGAAAAAAAATCTCCTTTGACTCGTTGGATTCTTCCAACTTTTGATCTATCTACTAAAATTTCATAACTCTGATGGATACTTGGGGGCAAGGTGCCCCCGTGCCCCCTAGTTTCGTCGCTGCTCCCTGGATCCGCCGAGATTTTCTCCCTTCCTCCAAACCAGCAAACAATAAATTTTTGATCAGTGACACAGTAATATTACCGAACATAAACATCAATAGATCCGGAAAAGTATGTGAGAAGTGGAAGGTGGAGGAGAGAAAGATTGAGTCATGAATCTCTCTCTCTCTCTCTCTCTCTCTCTCTCTCTCTAGCAAAACATAGTTCATTTTTTAAATTAAATGCAAGAGCAGGCCATTGTTGCCTTATTTCCAACGGTTCATGTTTGAATATTTGTATTTCTTCTTACTTTTTAACAATTTATAGGCAGAACAGAGTTACTTGATGGAAAATTTCGGGCACTTGAGCCTCTTTGGGGAGAGCGGGCTCGGGGGAAAGTCCTCAGTTACCCTTCTCTTTCGTCACGCCCGGCTCTCCCAATTAGATTTCAAGCACAGAATTGATTATCAGATGTAAACCTTATTCTTCACTCAAAGGTGTCTATTGTGATATTTTGTATTCGTGTTTCCGTTTCCAAGAATCCGGTCACCATGATGTGTTACAGCAATGTAGGTACATTCATTTTCATAACCAAAGAGCTGAGGTCTTAGCTCTCGGCTTCAATTTCTTTTTGACACGTGACGGAATGGTGATATAGAGGTGGAAGATCTGTCTGCCTGTCTGTTCGAACACCACTACCAACCTACTTGTTTTCCTATAAGCTTATCTGTCGGCCCGTTTAAATTGGTAAGATTTCAGTCGGTGATTGTGCTGTCGGCCCCTCCCCCCAGCGGCCAAAATGTTGTTTCGCTTTATCGCTTTGGTCGTGGAAAGACCAAACCATCGAACTGGACGTGGAAAGTATAGGCAGCGTGGAAATACCGAGAATCGAGATCGACTTCGTTATTCCATCTCGACTGCCATTGTCGAAGAGGCGCATCTTCACGTTCCGGGCAGCAGCCACGAAGGCAGCGGTGGCGGCAGAATGCAGAACGCCGGCGACTGTGCGAGTATCTCGATCTCAGCCTCACAATCAGACTCCGGCTCCGTGCGGTACTCGGCTCATCGTGGCTTTTCCGCCGTCGCTCCGACATGACGTTCAGTTCGTGCCAATGGGCGGGACGCGACGCCGCGTGTAATTTACTCTGACCCCTGAGAAGCGGAGGGGTCAAAATAATGGAAACATTTAATAAACGATTATTGACCGATCTGAACGTGGATCGCACGGTGTTCGTAGTGAAGAGTAAATTCTTGACCAAAAAAGAAAAAGAAGTTACATTACTCTGCGGACGGTACTCGATGGCCGATACGATCTGCAACTCGTTTCAACTCAGGCCTCTGCATCGCTGGTCTCCCCCGAAAAGATGCCCAGTACCATCAAATCTGTACCGGGCGTCCGCATCTGCGTTGGTCCGTGGCGCTGAAGGACGAAGGCATCGGAGGAGCCGCGTGTAGGCGTGCTCTCGAAGCGGAAGAACGAGGGCCGGTAGAGAGGATTTCAGTCGTTTAAATTCGAGAATTTCAGCGCGAAAAAATGTACTCGTACTTTTCACTATGGTCAGATTTATGGTTATTACCACGTGGAAGATATTAATTAACGTGTCCCGACGAGGCTTATCTTGTCAGCTGTATGATTTAATTCTGCCGCATTTGTATTCACGCCGCGCCGCTCCGACTCTGTATTCCGGTTGGACAATCGCCTCTCGCCTTATTGCCATGGCCGGGTGTAGATCTGCGAAGCTACAAACCACTGAAAGAGTTGATGCCGAACTTCCGGAAAGAGAATTCGAATTTCGACAATTTTCAGGTCGAATTACCGACGGAGGCCGATATTGTGAAATTCGCCCGGGGGCCAGAGATGAAATCGTGCTCTCCGATTTCTCTGAAGAAATTGAACTTTTTTTGGCCTCATCTGACTTTTCTTCGCTCTTTCTGTTTCTCCTCTCCTTCCTGTTCTTTTGTTACTTCGTTTTTCCAGGCTCTCTGTTTCAACGGAGTGCTCCAGGGTCGCCTTCTTTTTGGTCTCTTCTGTGAATCCAGCTCTCACGGACATGATTATGAACGACCTTCCGAGCGAAAGAAATTGATTAAAAGTGACCAAAAAATTTGAAGCAAAAATTATCAGAAATGACCAAATCAGATCAGAGAATAAAAAAAGGAATTTAATATCTCTGTTTTTCAGAATTAACAAAAATTCATTAAAGTACTAAAGACAGTTCAAGCGGAACAGCATTAAACACATTTCAGTCCACGGGCTGGTCCGTGTGATTCTAAAAAAGAACTACGTACAAATTTCAGTTACCAGCGCATTAATGCTGGAGATATTAAAGGACTTATTTTTTAATGGCTTCATGGAGCATCTTCTCTTTCATCTTCTCCAAAAATGAAAGTATCCTCTTCCCCAACCGCCCGACAAATCAGTTAAAGTGGCTAGAAGTTTAATCGCGTTAGCTGTTGCTACTTACGTCCGCAAATCTTAATTTATACATTCTGTTATCAAGCTTCCTTTTTTTATGGGGGGGGGGGGAGAGAAAAAAGAAAAAGTCCTATTAGATGGTACGAGGGCAAAGATAAATACCAGTTATGATGATCGAAGGTGCACCATATGCCTTGTAGAGGATCGTGAAGTTGGCGAACTCACTTTCTCCTATCCACAGATGCGAGAGACTTCGAAATCCTGCCTAGCTAGCAGGGACGTACCGAAGAGTTTTTCCTGGGGGGGAGGGGGAATTGTGAAAGTCTTAACTGACTCAACTCAGAATTCCCAAGTATTAAGGCAACAAAAAAGAAAGAAAGAAAAAAACTTTTTACTCGTTGGATTTTTCCAACTCACTCAACTCAAAACAAAATTTCCAAGTATCAAAACAACAAATAAAACCTATTAACTTGTTGGATTTTCTTAACTCGTCTGACTGAAATGGTAAATTTTCTCAACTACTGAGTGAAAAGTTCCTCCCGGGGGGGGGGAGGTTAAGTTTGCCCCCCCCCCTTATTGGTATGTTCCTGCTGGCTAGACAGTCTAAAAATGAAAATCTGGTGAAATTGCCGGCTTTACAATTTTCTATGTCCGTCGCCTTGGCTTATCATTCCTCAGATTGAGAAAATATTCTTTTAGTAAGTACTTGAACACTCAAGTACTAAACAGTACTCAAAAATGTGAATGTGAATTATTATTATTAATAGTTTCTTGTTTCGCTGTGGTTGTCCTTTTCGCTTCTTTCGCCGTGGCTATGCAATTCAGTTGACTACAACGAAAGAATAAATGACCACGACATGAAATTTTGATGATTCTGAACTTTCTGATGATCCGTTTTATTTACCTATTCTATTTGAAACGTATATATACATTATACACATATTACGTATGTTTTAATCTCATTTGGTAATCCCGTGACCGCTTCCGATACCCTGAAAAATAGTAGGACTGGCTAATTCCAAAAATTTTTGGTCATTGTGTCGGAAGCTCCTACGCGAACTACAAATCTTGAAAACCTTCAACCCCCCCCCCCACACACACACACACGCTTGACGTTACAGATAATATCGGAGGCATACACATATTAATAATTTTTCGAGTAAGAAGTTACAGAGAAACTTTTTTTGAATTTTAAATTGAAATACGTATGTCGTTTTATTCTGAATTACCTATCCAGAAAGTGAAGCGTAAGGTTCAAACGAAACAATTGTCGACTTCAAAGTACTATATTAGGGCACAGAATTGGCCGGAACCGGCCACTTCTCCAATTACTAAACCCATTTCAGTATTATCTGGTGCGTAACTTGAACATATGGAGAGAGAACCCATGGTCCCTGTTATCTCTCCTTGGATCCACTACCGTCTTAATTCGCCAAAAATTGCAAAATTGCAAAAATCGAGCAAATCTAATTGAACTAAAACCAATAAAACTGAAATAATATTTGAAAATATGAATGATCGAAAATATTATTTACCGTCATGATGCATCACTTTTACACTTACAATAATCTCGCACCATACCTAATATACCAAACTACTACCGAACTAGTTCCAAACTATACTACCAAACGTCAAAATGTTAGGCACTTTTGGCTACTTGGTCGTGTACTGACATTTTTGACTCTGATTGTTCTACATTTGGCTTTAGTTTGTACAGTCAAATTACTGCCAATCACTTTTGTAACTGAATAAGAGCGGGGTTACAGCTCTTGGCAGTTTCGACAGCATTTTGACAAGTCAAACCTGACAAAAATCAGCGACACTGTATCGAGGTGGCAGAGGACAGATTTTTTTGCCGTGACTTTCGATTTTCTTTGATACCAACTTTTAACCATTATTTGTGAAAATTCCTTTGAATTACGCTGTAAAATTTGTCAGTTCTTATGGTGAATTACGATATCGGACCCCAAATGAGACCACATGCTAAATGTAGTTGTATGATTAAATCCTCGTACCCAAAACCCGTACTTCGATATTATTTCTAATCAACCCAGTTTTTCCTATTAATTTAGAATAATTTGTATCTATCCTGAACGCAGGCACTATCGGGGTATTTCGGGGGTAGGGAAGTGCGGTGTCCCGGGATGTATGCATCGCCATACGCCCCACTGTCATCAGTCTATTTTGAAACCTAAATCGTCGCCAAATGGAAAATCGAATGCACGAAATCAACAATCCCCCTCATAAAAAAAAAAACAACTTTATTGATACTTTGTTTACTTTTTCAAGTCTGAGTATTTCGCTCCTTCCAGGATAAAATATCAAATTTGTTATTCAAACCGCTGCCCATTTTAACTTTGAAACCCATATTAAGTCAAAAAGGAAAATTCTAATGCAATTACCGAAATAGGTAACCTGAAAACCCCGTATTCTGGTACATGGCTCAATTTTTATGAATAAATATGTAAATTAATTAAATTGGGTGTGTTTTGTTTTCTTTTTTTCAAAAAAGAGTAAAGAGTTCCTTTCTCCTTTTACAAGTTTGGCAGTATCCATGAATACTGATTATCTTTATAAATTTGCATGAGATAGCTAACCGTTCTGTTACTTTGTTAAGGGAGGGCATGTAAGGGTATGATAATTATTAAAAATATTAACTGTAAATAGTAGAGTAAAAGTTACGTATAGGCCACCCTAACTTTTTTCTTAATAATTCAGCTCAAAATTATCCAATTTTAATAAGCTGTGTCAAAAGAGTGAGGCGTACCGTCTAGTTTTATGGATCGAAACTTTTTTCAACTTTGTAAGTCCCCCCTCTGCCGCAGTTTTGGAGAAATTGAAAATTAAGGTATTAATATGAACGTAGGTGTAAGTATGCCCCATTTCGGAAAATTCAAGAACAAAAATCGCCAAAAAGATTCGACTCTAAATGTAAATATTTTTTATTAGAAAGTCAAGTTTTTTTGCTATTTACTTTTATTCTTTCCATTTTTTCCTCGTTTAATAATTTCCGAAACAAATGAACTTCAATACGCAGCAAATTTTAACAATATGAATTGATAACGTGGTGAAAAAAAAAAAACTTTACCCAGCATCTAAAGAACTGAACAGAATCTCTGAAAACTGGATAGAACAATGTTGTTTCAGTGTCAAGTAACATGTTTTAGGATTAGTTCGCTAGGAGCGCTAGCAGTAGACTAGCTGTAGTTCCTGTAAGATGGGGTCCATATTTGTACCTTGGTTCAAATATATCTTTTACTTTATCATACCTGATGATCTGTAGCTTCTTCAAGTTAGATTAAATAAGAACGTAATGACTCTAGCCTGGATTTTTCGGCACTAAAAACTCAAAAAAGCATATTGAAAGTCTCTAACAAGACCTAAATAGTCTATAAAAAGTCCATATGAATGTGATATAGTTTCAAAAGAAGTAAAATAGTCCCAAAAAGTCCTTATAGAACTGTGGCTTTACGGGTATCAAATTAAAGGTCTTGTAAAACTGAACCTAATTTTTATATTTCTATTCCTTCCAAACAACGAACAACGTAACAATTTTGAATCAATATGCTTTATTGCACAAAGAGTAAGGTCGTTACGATTTTTTTTTAAGGTGAATGATGAATTTAAAATGTTTATTTAAAAAAAATTTTAGCTAACATTTTTTTTAAAACTGAAAATTAACAAAATAGACTCGAAAATAGCATTTCTACCCGAAACAGTCCCACAAGGTTTCTGAAACACAATTTTAGGCAAAAATGTGATTCTTAAGGGAAAATAGTCCAAAAAAGGCCGTATTAAAGTTAGGTCATTGGTTTCATTGCCCAGAAAACCTCAATAGACCAAATAGGTTAGTCCAGGGGGGGGGGGAAGTTTTAGCCTAAAAATCCTAGCCCTGGTAATGATCAGTGAAGAAGTGTAAACGAGATAGCTAAGTACAGTAGACTCCCGCTTATCTGACACAATTGGGGATTGGGATGTGTCTGATAACACGAGTGTGTTTTTTTTTTCTTTTTTGAAGATGTACATAGTCTACGTACAGTATAATACTCAATATACAAAGATTAAGTGTATCTATTTGATACCAAAATTATTTTTTGAAAAAGTTTTCAATCGACGTTTGCTTTGCTGGTTTTTCTTCTTTTGACTGCATAATCTCGCCATTTTCAGAACAACATTCCATCAACAGCTCTATAGTCACTTTGTTGTTCAGTGTAAGAAATTGCCTTTTCGAGAATTTGATAGCCGTCAGCGTGAGTTATGGTATCTGTGGAAGCTGTAGTTTCAATTTCATCATCAGTTCTGTTTCCTTCTTTGGTCTCTTCTTCCACCAGTTTTATTATATCATCTTCTGTGTATTCAAATTTAATATCTTTAGCCTTCCATTCTTGAACCAAGGACGGATCCAATGGAGGGGAATGGGGGAAATCCCCCAACCAGAAAAAAGGAAAAATCTGTGGGGGAAGGGGCAACAAAAAAATTTCCGCACGTTTCGCGCACTTTTCCTTCTGCCACCTCCCTCCATGGTCGGCTGGATCCACGCCTGCTTGAACATCATTCGCTTCAGCATTCTCGCGCTCTGGTAATCTGTCTAGTAATGCAAGCAGTTCACAGTCTGTTATAATTTCATTTTAGTCATCTTCATCATCAACAGCTTCCCACTTGTTACTCGCCTTATGATCGAAGAGTTTGCACTTTGCACCTCAACCTAACGAACGTTATCGACTGAACTTCATCCCACGCTTCGGCAACCCTCCATATACCCTCTAACATATCCACCTCTTCCAATTTCTGGACTACATCTACATTTTCTTGGATAGAAGGGGGCTATGGAGGCTAAGCCCCCTCTCCCTGGGTGTCAAAATTAGCCCTCCTAAATTTTATTTTTTAATTAATCTTAATACAGTACGACTTTTTTTTTCTATTTTTCTATTTTTTTTTTGGGGGGGGGCTATGATTTTAGAATTTTTATAAAATTATTTTAGGCGCGGGGGCTTCAACCCCCAGAGTTTTCGCTCTATTTCCGCTCCTGAAAGAACGAAGCTCAGACGCTTAAAACGATCTTGGTGTTTTCAAGGGTGCCTTGATCCATTGATTGACACAGAGACGTCACGTTAGAAGGTAAAAAAAGAACTTTGATACCACAATTATTTTAAATCATTGTATCCGGATGAGAGGGCGCACTATCTGAAATTGAAAGAGCCTTTCTAGGCAAATTTTTTTTTGGATTCTAAAAAATTTTCGACCTTACGAACGAATTCATCATAAAACTAAATTTGAAAACCTTAGGATCCATCCAAGTGCTTTTTTGATTTGTATAGTAAACGGGCAATGAGACTTATTTTTGATTTTCTTGAATGCCCTTGGATTTTTTTATTCGTTTATTTAAGAGCCACTAGCTGCACCAAAGGCTATACGGCTCGGCTGGCGGGGATGGTTAAATAAGTGGAAAGAGGTGTGTGTCGTGGAGGAATGAGATGAGTTTATCTATTGTCATTGGGTTGTTTTGGAGCGTGCTTTTCGTTGTTGGTGGTTAGAGTTAAGTGAAGGGCAGTGAATTATGTGTTCGACAGTGAGTTCATTTGAGAAGCATTTAGGGCATTGCGGGGGGGGGATATGGATTGAGGAGGTGTAGGTAAGTGAGGCGAGTATGTCCAATTCTAAGTCGTGTTATTACTATTTCTTCGCGTCGTGATTCCGGCTCTTGGAGTTTTTGATTTACCTATCAAAAATAGTTTTAGTTTATGGTCTCCACTCTCCAGTAACGTTATTACACGCCATTACAGTCACCCTCTCTTTACTTTTTTTTTTTTGTATCCCGGTGCATTTTTTTTCTGTTTGGATGCTAGAGTTTTCGAAGACAGCATTCTGTAGTATAGACCTATCTCATCACAGTTATAAATCTGTTCACCTGTAAGTCCTTCTTTGTCTATAATTTTGTGAAGACGTTTAAACTTTTTCAATAAATTCTTCTATCTGAAGTTCGACACTTCAAAATATTTAATTGAAGGAATTTCGTACCTAGCCTTAAATTCTTCCTCTGCATCACCAGATTCACCTTCTAATTCATAATTCATATAGAATTTTGCGGCTTTCATCTTCAATAAATTTCCAGAAATTGGCACTCCTTTTTCACGTTGTTGGACAAACCAAATTTAGAGCATTTCGCTTATAGATTCGTGTTCACTTTTCTTCATTGTTTTTCGTTCAGAAGGATCTGCTTGCTTTGAAAACCAATCGATAATTTATTTTTCGTTTTTTTAATCCCCTCCCCCCCCCATTTGATTATTGTGGATCTACCAACACCAACAGAATCTGCTACATTCTGGGGTAATTCACCCACATTCAATTTTCTTACGGCGTCGTATCTGTCATCTATAGAAATCACCACTTTTTTCTTTTTATTGGTACGTGTTACGTGATTTATATTACTGTCAAATAATACGGAGAAATGTCGAATAATCGAACTGTCAGCTAAGTGGGAGCCTACTGTACTTTAAGGGAGGGTAAAGATTTGATGCTCATTTTGAAAAATTAAATGAGATAGCGGCAAGTCAGAAAATGAAGTGTGAAGAAAATTATGTACTAAATAATTGGGTTAGTTTGTCGCTAATCAGATGAAGTGTGATGTAGCTTAATTATTCCGTTGTTATTCTTACCACCTTCACTTTTGCCCACGCAGCGGGTCTGCTATTTAAGTATAAAATATCAACATCTGGTGTTAATCACCCATTGGGAAATGTTCTCCAGCTTTCTAGGAAACTTGAATTTCGCTCAAGACGGCGCTATGAACGAATCAGCGTTATAAAAATTTCACACTAGATAATACAATGACTCGTAAAATATCTCTAAAATCTGGTATGGTGAATTAGCTGCATTTCCGCCGCTTCTTTTTTTCTTTCGCAAAACAAATAATACAATGAAACACGCTAATTCTTGACAGTCGTAAAAAAAGTAACGCTTTTGATATTTTTTGCCCCTTCATTTTATTGATGCTTATACGATAAAACGAGTAAGAGGCGTTTAATTAGTGCTGCTTTGAGTAGAATTAATTTGTGTGAAACGAGCGAACAGAGTTCCTCCTGCGCGATGTCATTAGTGACTGCATTATGATCGGAAAAAATTGAATATCCCGAGTCAAAGTAATCGAAATTTTGGATTTTGTACACGAGAAGTAGTTCTTCGAGTAATAGAAACCGAGGTCGTTTGGTTGTATTTTACGAATTCTTAAACGATGACAGGAAAACGAGCTATTAATTATTGTAAAACGAGCCAATTATACTTTTTTATGACATCGTGCCTCTATATATGAAGAGTCTTGTGGTACGACTTTCTAGAGAATTTATAGGTACGGCAGATGATGATGAGTAGTCTAATCGAATTACGCGCAGGATTGCTCCCGAATTCTGAGTATATTTTATCTGGATGTTGTCCGTGTCCGCATACAGTTTATGTAAATCACCGCCGCACAATCGCAGTCGGTGTCCCAAGACTTGCCGCCGTGCCGGTTACAGCTACTTGAATGAACGCGGAATGTCGACCGATCGTCGCATCACGCGCCGTGTAAAAAATAATGTTCTCGTTCGAAATCGGTAGAACTATTTCGAAGAAAATAGGTATCGGTTAATCAAATAAATAGCCGCTAAAAAGCTAATAACAGAAATAAAAATACAAACTAAAGAATTGAAGAAGAAAAAGAGATGGAGTCTTGATTCTGAAAAACCCTTCCTTATGAGCGTGACTCCATTCTATTGGCTTACCATTTTCATGTGGATCAATGAGTTTTTCCGAAAGTCTGGTAAAATTTTTCCGATCGTATCTTGAAGGTAGTAGGGGCTTAATGTTCAGGGGAGCGTATGGCGATGTACGCATGCCAAAGTGGCTCCCCAGCTACCGTACCCCTGGCCCCGGAAAATACCGTTTCGAGTATACCACGGACGGACGCGCTTTCTTTCTTCACCTCTCACCTCCTTGTCTTGGTACTTGTGGCGACGTTGGAAGATGGTGACGGCGGGGTGAGCCCTGCCAGGGGGTTCGCATCAGCAGCTGCAGCAGCTCTAGAATGGTACGAAGTTTTTGTGTTCGGTAATGTGGGTCGAGCTTTGTCCGTCGGCCCTCTGCCTCGACCATTCTGCCTGCATCTTCTTCGAGATTGTCGAAAGGCCGACACCCAGTCCAGTTCCATCCGCTTCCACTCTTCAGCATTTCCGGAACCAAGGTGTCCGGCGCGAGACGGTTGATCACGTCGTAGTCGTCGTCTCTGTCGCTGTTGTTGCCGGGATCGATCGCTGTTACCGTCCTGTGCCTTTCCTGCTCCCAAGCCTTACACTCGAACAGGGTGCGCCAGAAGTTGTCCTCCGCCCCTCGATCACAGTGCGTGCACACGGGGCTCGCCACTATCACCATCCGATGTAAGTAAGTGGCGAAGCACCCGTGGTCGCTCAGAACTTGAGTCAGGTGGAAGTTCAGTTCCCTATGGGACCTGCCTGCCCATACATCGAGGTCACGTATCAGCGCTCGGATCCCCTCGCCCTTTATTTATTGCCCTTTCCGGTATCCTTCAGGATTCAAATCTTGGACCTCTCCTCTTTCTAATATTCATAAACGACATTGGTGAACGCAATTAATGACTCTGGGTGCTCATGTACGCGAATGATATCAGACTATTTAAAAAATCGAAAATGTTGAGGATAGCAAACATGCGTTGACTCTGTGGAGTGAAAGAAATGATCTGCCCTTCCTCAGTGTTAAGAAATGCGCTTATATTACCTTCACGAACTTTCCAAATTACAAGAGGTAAGAGACCTAAGTATATGATTCTCGACTCTGAACTGACTTCCAAGAAACGCGTCTCGCAGGTCATTGGGAAAGCCAAAAGAATGTTTAGCCGTACTAGGTATGGTCGTGATTTCCAGAATAAAATAGACACTTTTTTCCTTTTCTTTTGTGTGAAGTGGCACTGCATGCGCTGTAGTCCATTGCACTTTTCCTCGGGTTGCTGTTAAGGATCAGCTCAGTAGCCTCACTTCCACAGCCAATATGAGAATTTTATTGAGTTCTATCCTTCTGACTTCATTGGGTGCAGGATACTCCAGTCGTAATGCTCCGCGTCTTATCCCGGCTATTTCTGGGCACTGGCATATGATATGAACGAGGTTTCCTCCTCTTCTCCATAGTGCCTACAGGAGCTTATTTTCGCCACTCCTATTTTAACATGTGTTTTGTGTTTTGTGCCCTCCGTGTCCAGTTAGTAGTCCGACCATGAGCCTAGCATGTTTTCTATCGAGGCTTAGTTGGAACTCGGCGTACTTACCGGGGCGTTCCCTATCAGTGTTTTGCTGACTTTCATGCCACTGGCCATCCGGCAGTGTATTTCCATTTGCTTCCTTACCCCAGCCTTCACCTTAGATTTTATAACGCTATATATGCGACCGAGAGAGACGACCCGGGAGTTACCAGTTCCGTTTTTATGCCCTCCTTCGCTAGCTTACCTACAGTCATGTTCCCTTTTATGTCGCAGTATCCCGGTGCCCATAGTATGGTGACACGGTTCTCCTGAGCAAGGGTGTATAATGTGTTAATGCAGTTCGCCATCACCAAGGGTGTAGTTTGATGTATCGATAGTACCTTAATAGCCGCTTGACTGTCTGCACAGATATAGATCTGCTTATTAACAAGGACCTTATACTGGCTTCTAGTAACGGATAGTGACGACCTCACCCAATGCCATTGAATAGTTATCAGCGCTCTTTGCATTCGTGATTCCGATTCCTGCCCCTTGGCCATTTTTTTAGGCATCTGCAACCACACATATGCTCCCCTTTTCCGAGAATGCTTGGCCACCTCTTCTCCCATGCCTCCCGTGTGGATATTATTGCACGGTATGGCTTGTCAAAGAAGTACTCCCCCGCGATTCTGTCCCTCGGCATTCCAAAACATTTTTCCATTGTCCTCGTCATCTCCCATATCCTTCCATGGCCTGTTTTTTGCGCTCGGAGGTTTGGTTGGCCCAGGCGATAAACCCCTATTATCGTAGCTTCTTCTGTAGCAGTGTGCAGTGGTGGCAGTTTTTGGAGTTTTTCATGATAGTGCTTTCGCTGGCACCGTTCTCATTGTTCCCCGTTGTCATCACATATGCCAGCCTTTGCAGGTGGTCCAATTCATCTTTGACTTTGGCCAGGTGGATCCGGCCTAGGGATGTCAAAATATTTAAAATAACTGGGTTTTCGGTTAACCGAATTTTAGGCATTCAAACAAAACCTCCCAGTTTTTACCGGAAGGAAGTACCCGGTTTTTTAACTAACCGGTTCGGTTTTTTCTTCATTTTTTCTGAATGAAAATGAAAAAGAACTTTGTTTTCATTAATGTTATGGTCCTTTTCTTTATACAATGTTAACTTCATTCTTCGCCAAGTAGATTATTTCTCTTCCTTTTCATTTTTCAACTTTCCGTCGTTCTATTTAAAATAAAATACCACTAGTAAAACATTTTTCATATTTACCACCCATCCGGTTAGTAAAAAAAAAACCGGTGGTTTAACCGCGGTTTTTTTTCGGTCAACCGTTCCAAAAATTAAAAAAAAACGGTGGTTAATTGAGAAATGAAAAAACTGGCAACACCCGGTTTTAAGGAACAAAATTACCGGGTTACACAACTAACCGGACGGTTGTTGACATCCCTAATCCGGCCCCACCACACAACTGCCACGTGTGCGAATCTTTTTAGACACGTTAAAAATACTTTTTTGCTGACTGGTCAGATCATACCTCGAATTTGCAGATATTATATAGAATCCGGTAAAAAAAAAACTGCTCTAAACCTAAACCGTCAGCAGGTTTCGAAACGCTTAATAGTCTATCCAAAAGAAGAAATTGTATCATTGTGGTTCTTTTATGATCTTATTCGTGGAAGGGTGAGTAGGGGCACAATTCTGAGTTGAGTAGGTTTACTGGTTCCGCAACACGTTGTGTGTCGTATCTCGTATGGAAACATTCGCACTGAAACATGCAAGGACACATCATTACTCTAATTCACTCCTGAACAACCTGCTCAGACTCTATTATGAAATCCAAAACACCATACGTGATATCGACATCTTCTATTCCAAACGTCTAGCATTTCAATATCAAACACACCCTTTGAAGTGTCTGCCCCCTTTAGGCCACTGTTTTGGTTTCTTGATTTCTCGGGTCTCCTATGCCTGGTGTAGGTGCACCCTGAACCTTGGCCTCTCCCTCTCAATGGGCTAACTCATTCCTTCAAGGGACACTCAATGAGTGTCATTCCTTTCTCTTTCCTACTCTGAACCCTGCCGCTACTTGGTACTTCTTGTATCTTATTTTTTGCTGTTGTTTTTTTATTTTTTACTAATTATGTTCCTTTTGCTCTCGTTAAATTTTTGTTGTACCAATGAATTGTTTATAAAAAGTGTACAGAGAGCCCTATTTAATAGCATTTCTGCTGTGTCCCCGCCAACCATTTCAAAATACGAGAATAAGCACTTCATAAAAAATGATCAAGTTATCGATGCTGTGAGAATCTTTCATTTATAATGGAAAAGTAAAAAGTACAGCGTCGGTGAAAAATTTAGAGGGAACTCCACGTAAGCATGCAGCGTTGGACTTGCATGAGTGGCCAAACGGACCATTAGCCCTTGGTGCCTGCCTAAATAGGTATCTGGAAGAATAAAATAAAGGAAAAAAAAACAAAGTTCTCAGAATTGAAGAAAAAAGCACGGGGCCTAGTCGCCTATAACTTAAGAAGTCCGAAAAGGTGTCAAAATAGGATCTTCTGAATCACTGATTTTGTATATTCCTTCAAGTGGAGGTTCGAATCTCGATTGCTGCCCAAAATCAAATTCGTCACAGCTAGGAAAGTTAAGCTACGAATACATGCGTTGAAATCAGAGATTTTTGGTCCGATAATTTTGGATAATTGAAACAAACTGTTTGGGTGTCTTGATTGATTTTCCCAACTCAAAGTCCTTCATTAATTAAAAATCGTTGTTTTTCTAAAATGGTATTTCGAATGTTGTCGCCACTTGGCTGGTGCGATGTTTGAGATTTAGATTAGGAACTAGCAAGGATTCCAGATCTGACTCTTCTTAAAGGGCTATCAAATCGTCGACTTCGAAAGGAATTTGTCATATTTCGAAAATTTGCTATTCATTGTTGTCTTTTATAAATCTGCTTGAAATGATGTATATTTTTATGGGTAGGACTGTCTTCATTGTTATCTCAAATAGCAATCACAAGAGAGTGTTTCGAAAAATCGTCATATCGCTACAATTTGAGAAATGTTCTGTGAAACACTGACACAGCTATGGTTGTGACATAACACGGCCTACGAAGCCCTTATTCCTCTACTTTGTTCACGTTTTCCAGTGAAGTCAATGTAGCTTTTGGAAGAGGAAAATATCGAATTCAGAGGCCAAGTCGGATTTGGAAAATCTGATTGAATTTTCGACATCAGCAACACTAGAAACCTATTTTGATACCATGCTTAATATATTTCCATTTAAATTCCAAAGTTGGTGGAACGTGCTAGCCCCCTTTTACGCGAAAGAAAAATTTTGCATTCTATATTAAAGTAGACCTTGGCACTTGTCCCGCGTGAATCCGATTCGGTAATCGAAAAACAGACCTAGATTTTTGTGTCACACCCTGTATGAGTAATAAGTAATAACTTTGATTACTAAATTCTTCTCCTCCCCTAAAAAAAATGATAGTTTAAAGTATGAGAAAATCTGTAAACTTATTTTTGAGTTGAGGGCGCGCACTTTGCTGGAATCCGGCACTATACGTATTTCGTTTACTGGACTTCTGGTGACGAATCTTATGTTTCATTTAGGCTGATGGTGAAGTAGATCATCAAAGCTGGTGTGGCCGGGGCAAAAGGGTGTATCCCTAAAAATGTATTTCTTACAATGGTAAACTGGTTGTAAATCTAATAGATGAACGCAGCTGAAAAGAAGAAAGTTGACCGACTATTTTCGTGTTGTTTTTTTTTTCAATTTTTTCCCGAACTTACTTGGCACGTATAAAGGCGTCAAATCGCGTTTAATTTGTTGCATGTATCTGAAACTTTCTCAGATCGTGACTGAATGTCGGCGCGGCCATGATTACGTGTACTCGTATTGCTCGGTACATATTGCCCAGATTTCTGGTAAAGCATCAACAGGGCGCGAATACAAGTGTTCGCTTTCTTCATTTCTTGTCATGTAACTATTCGTACAGATATAGTAAATATAACGAGCGTGCATTACCCAGATTATCGATGTGGTAAAAATCGAATATTTTTGCTGTTACGAGAGCAAACAATGTGAGAAAGCTGAGTCTTTCTGTTGCAGAATACCTGCTCTTATATGGGGCTGTAGATACGCAGTGTCAGAAAACTCACGTTCGATGCGAATCATAGAAATCGACGAATCAGCTAAATTAATCTGACTGCGTAACCTAATAACAGAGAAGCTAAAGTTTGAGAGGAGGAACTCGAGTGAATGCGTAAAGAAATTGCCTGATTACTCGGTAATACGTTATTTTCGGATCGTGACGGGACAGTGATTAAGGTAGAGTCCGAGGAGAGCTTGGAGTAGGACTATGTCTCCCAAAACTCTCGAACTGCCCTAGGAAATTCCATGCTCTCCTCTCAATTTGTACTTCTTCTGAAAAAGGTAACGCATTCTATATTGACCTGTCTTCGCGTGTCAAAATGAGTTAGTTGTACATTCTGGAGCTCAACTCACCTCTCACAAGAAGGGTCACTTTATCTACATCTCTGGACGTTGATGGAGAATCACTAAAGAGACCATAAACACAAGTGTGTAAGTAAATTAACTCAGGTGTGCTAAATGTGCTAAAAACTCACTCTACTCCGTATACATGAACTTCACTCGTTTTTCTGCTAGGACTTTCAGGGCCTCAATCCCGACTCACATTATGACCCTACCCGCATGCTTATTCCTTTTCTAGCTGTCTAAATGGCGGACTGACTGGTTCACTGACTCATTCACTCACTACTTGCATGTGTATCCGTATATCTGTCTGACTTCTTCGTGGGGGGGGGGGGATTCAGATAATTCAGATTTTAGTGTACAGAGTATTTCTAAGTGAGTCAGTAGCGTAGCCAGGATTTTCCCAAGGAGGGGGGGGGGGACAAAGTAAGATTTTCAAGGGAGAAAAAGCCGAAAATTGAGATATTTTTGTTAAATCGCCAAAATTAGAGGACTACTTTATAAAAATGAAGGTAAAATTACTGCTCGAACAAAAAATTTTCGAAAAAAAAAACGTGGTTTAAAGGCGGGAAATTGCTCGTTTTTGCATATTTTACATTCAATTTCAGGACCCTTGGGGAGGCATTCGCCCTTTTGTCCCCCCCCCCCCCCGGCTATGCCACTGAAATGAGTCACGCTCTTTCATCGGATTAGCAGGTGACTTATTCTGAAAGTATGTAGGTATGTTTGATTACCTGCATTTCTGAAGGGGATCAGAATGAGGAATCAAAAGATAATCGGAATCGGTTCAATAGGATGTAAACGAATTCGATTTTGGCAATAATTACCCAATAGTGGTTGAGTCATACAATTTGTAAATTAGGAAGATCAAGTTGGCAAACCGAGAAATCATGATCCGAGATTACCGGAACATAATTTCTAGATTCTTGCTCTTAATGATTGTGATGTTAGATGGATTTTCACGTGACTGCAAATTATAGTCCAAAATCTATAAGATCATCGACATTAGGCAAAAATCCTGATCTATTTGTCAAAAAGTTCACGATATCGTTTCTTAGTTTTTTCTTCTGAATGATGTTTTGATCTAAATGCGTGATTGTTTTCTGTTTTTGAAATAATCGTTGAATTACAATCTCGAATCACTGACTTGATGATCTTTCCTAACCCTGAAATTACAGAAGCATTTTTAGTTCATTTCAAATTTTCTGTAAACAGTTGGATGTATTTTTTATTTTATTTTTTTTATTTTTTTTTAAACGAGATATTTAATGCCCGAAAGCTATGATCTTGGCGGTGTGGTTTACATTGTGTTGGATAGTCATCTATAGTAATTCACATAAATTAGATTTCTGGACAATGTTTATTATGCCGGTGATATTCTCAATACGGAAATCGCTGATTTCATTTCGGTGTTGACGGTATTGTTTGCAGTCCCTTATGATGTGGAGTACCTTGAGTGAGTCGTTGCAGGTTGTACACGTCGGTGGCGGTTGGCAAGAAAAAATATAGTCGTGGGTGGCACGTGTGTGCCCAAGCAGGAGTCGATTTGCTGTGGCTTCCAGTACCCGTGACTTGTTGCACGCTTTTCCAATGATGGAAGTCCAGCTGCGCACGTCCGGTTTGATTGACCGGAGCCTCCCATCCGTGAGATTCCACTCAGCGGTCCAGGCTTTATCCAGGAGATCGCAAAAGTGGTGCTTGAGGTCGGGCATGTTAAGGAATGGTATTAATATAATGGGCTAGGTCCTCGATGCTGAATCGACTACGTTGTGGCCGGGGATTCCGCATTGGCCCGGTATCCACACAAACTTGATTTTGATATTGGATTGGTAAAGGCTATCGAGGGTTGCAAGCGCTTGAGTTAGTGCATCTGGTTCAGTGAGATGGTGGGTTCCCGCTTCGAGTCTACGCAATGCGGTTTGAGAATCCGAGAAGAGCAGGAATTTTGTGTGTGCCTCAGTTGGTAGTTGGATGCGTTGGTATATGGCAACCATTTCCACTGTGTTGATTTTGAGAGTGGGCGAGAGGGTGAAAACCTTCAGAGTTGTGTCTGTGAGATATGCTCCAGTAGTTCGTTCCTGAGTTTTGGAACCACCCGTGAAGCAGCATGTATGGTCAACATGTCGGCTAACTATAGATTCAAAATCAGCATGTACTTTCTTAGGTGTTGCGGACTTGAATTCTGGTTACGCGAGGGTCCAGAGAATCTGTGTACGGTTTTCTTACCAAGGAAGAGTTTGAGGAGGTAGATGTTGAAGGATGTTGTAAGGAGGAAAGTTTAGACGCTGTCCAGGGATGGTAGCGGAGATGTTTGAGAGGAAAGTTCTACTATGTTTTGCGTGGGGAAGGTTGGGGAGCTTGGAGAGTGAGTGTGTGGTATGGTTTATTGTTAGGAGTTTTCTTCGGTATGAAAGTGGGGGAGTTCCAGGAATGATTGTAAACTGGGGACTGGAGTGGTTGGAAAGGCCCTGAAAGCGAGTCTCAGACATGCATTCTGAACTGTTTCCAGCGCTTTCGATAGATGATCAGATGCAGATGCATATACTATAGAACCATTGTCTATTTTTGATCGAATCAAGATTTTATAGATGGTGACCAATTTTCCGGAAGTAGGCCCGTGGTGTCGATTGTTTAGCATCTTCAAAATATTAAGTGCAAGGATGCTTGCTTCTCTTCTTTAGCTCGAGGATGTTGAAAACTTTGTATCTTGTATATCTCACAGATACCTTCCGGCTTCCTTCTCTTGTATGTTCTTTGGGTTTTTAGTTGGAATTTGTATAATATCATTGGGAAATATTCATCATACTCGTAGTTTTATAATTTTTGTGGTTTCCTCTTCAACTGAAGTAAAAATCGATTTGTATAAACTCCCTGTTGAACCAATACCAATAATGTTTTGGTGGGTTTCTCAACTGCTCTCTATTATTACCTACCAGAAATTTTCAACATTCTATTGGCAACAGTTTCTATACAGAGCTTACGCGAAAAACATTTTCTGTATTCTTGAGAGGGGGAGAGATGTATTTGTATTTATAGGTTCATTTCCTTTTTTCACATTATAAGGTTCTGCCTACAGAAAATCCCGTCTAAAATTATACAAGTTTCAGTGAATATGCAGAATGAAAAAAATTGTTCGTATTTCCTTATTTTCTCAATTTGTACCGACTGGATGCCAACATTTCTCAACTATTCAATAAACGAATCACTCAAGTATTACAAAATTTCTCATGACTATAGGAAAAATGTGTTGCCATTTGTACATTGTAGTTTGTCCAACCGAGTGTGAGAATTTTTCCTCATGTGTGTATAATTTCGCGAATGCGGGAGTGTACGCTCTCTCTTCCGTGTCGGCCCTGTTTCTTGGCAAGAGAAGAAAACTAATTCCATTGAAAAAGTACTTGTATCTAACATTGACGCTATTTGAGTCCCTTCAAAAGTATGAGTATGCAAACATATTTTCATATAGTCCGGGTAAATTGCCTATTAGCCTTGCCAGCCCAGTTGAAGGACAATATTACACCCTCCTTCCTCACCCAAGACATTCGTATGTACAATTATTTAAAAACGTGTATAAACGCTAGAAAAATATGATTTATTTTGGCCCCAATCAAGCGTCGAAAATTTTTCAAAGTGGGAAAATGCGACCAGACATGTACGAAATTGAATTTTCTGGATAAGGGGTTCAAACTTCAATTTTAGAATATTGTCCATAAAAAATCATAAATTGCTGGTTTGCCTGTTTGTCTATGCCCAGCTATCTGTTTGTATGTCTTCTGATCTGTCTATCTCGACTTTAGAGGAAAGCAAAAATGGTTGAAGTCAGAAGCGCAATTAGGGCTCAGAACTGGAGGGGGGACTTGAGCCCCCTTATTTTGAAGCAACACCCCTCGCATCATTTTCTTTGTAATTTTTCAGAGTTTGGGGGCTATTTAGAAGTTTTGGGGGCTTCCCTATTTACGTCTATGGTCGAAGTACTCAAACTATACTCAGCATATTGCCAATTACAGCCTACAATTATTTTTCAATTATCGGTGAGTACGAGGTAGCATCCCGAGCCGCCGAGAAGGGAGGAAAGGGTACTTTTCCCCCCCGGGTCCGAGTTTTTTTAGGAAGCCCGCAGAGTCACAGAAATTATAATTATCAAATAGACAATATGTCTTTTTACGAGCAAATAATCTCAGTGCAGGCCGGCAGATCTTTCCCCCAGGCCTGATTTGGCTCTTGGCGGCCCTGGGAGCATCTGTGTGCAGAGATGGAGACTTCATCAATTTTCAAATCAAATGCCTACATACGTAAAGTAATCGCACATATGTCATCACCGTAGATTTCGAATCTCGGATGCCAGCGGCAGAGCTAGGTGAGGGTTGGGGTTAATCCCTTTTCAAACCTCCTGCAGCCCCTTCAAGGAATTTGATTTCTACCTAAATTCCTTTCATTTCTGTCTAAAAAATCCGGCGGCATTCAGAGTTTTACGCTTCCGTCTCCCCATTTCCGAAAATATTGATATCTCCGCCTACCCACGAAATTTGAAACTGGTTCGCCGCGATCATTCGCAATCATCTGTTTATTTGCGGAAGAAAACCCGTTTCTTTTCGTTTCGATTTCGAATTCACCTTCGGAAAAATGTTCACAAAACTCGATGAGACGAATCGGATTAGGTTTTTAAGCCGGGGACTCGATCGCCGCGTCGACCATTACCGTACACGCTATTAAGCGAAACATTAATAATTTCCAGCCACGAAGTAGGTTGAAAATTGTGTTAGCCAACAGTTGGTCCGATAAGAACTGAATAATCGACCAAATCGTGAACGATAGAATCGCGTTCCATTTTGGCAAGGTTTATGAAAATGTAATTAACTTTCTGTCATTACGACTGGGTGGCGACTCAGCGACTCGACTCGAGACGCGATTCGACTCGTTGACAGCGAAAACGCAGCCTAGATAAAACAAGATGGAGTGGTACCAGTGCACAATATTTAAGCACTACCTATAACTATGCATACCTGGTCACTATCAGTAATTTAGCATATTTATTATATTTAAGATACGATTAATAATACGATTCCGTATTTGTAAAAAAATGCACCAACCAACAACCCAACTGAGTGTGCTTGTGTAGTTACACCAGAGCAACGGCTACCGTTTGCACTTGCGAGTCCGTATGTCCGTAACACCGCATGTGCACGGTGAACTACACGAACATGTACATCCGTCCATTTCTGAGAATTGAAATTGTGATCTATGCAGGCTGCAGAAGCTCAAAAACTGACCAACCAGGTCTTTAAGAGTACAAAACTTTATTGAAAACCAGAGGTGTGACCAGGTGAAGCCGGAACTCTCGGCCTCCACTCTATGCTCCCACGCCCACGCACAGAAAATTGAAGACGTAAAAGGAATTGGTACTCATACCTATGGAAATCAACTACATTAATGCTAACAAAAGTGGGCAAAATCCTTTAAAGAAATAACGATCCAAATCACAGGTACACTAACACGGAGTAATTTTGCAATCACGGGGTGACTTGGCACACATATGTTCTCATTACTCTTGAGAGTGTGTGGAGGAAAATAGAACGTCTGGCAACACTGACATGAGACTCGTTGTAATGTAGGATATGGTAGCTATCGTGTAAAACCAACTCGATGTAACTCTGATAGTTCCAGGCAACATTATCAGGCCGAAGGGCTTTAAAAAGTGTATCAAAATTACATTGAATACAGAAATTATATTTTAAATAATGAGTAAAAACCGACAGAAACTGTGTATCATTAGAAGCAGAATTTGATCGCGGTTATGATAAAAGTGAACAATATTATGTATTAATCATCATAGTGGCGTAGCATTTGTGGAAAACTGAAGAAAAGAAAACATGTAGGGGTTTCTTTGTACACAGTTGTTTATTTATTTTTCAAACCAGTAAGTGATCAATTTTGATGTTCTGTCTTATTTAAAGTGAATGAAGAAGTACAATTCGGTAATTTATTCATTTCAGAGATGCCGAGGATATACGTTCGTGTATTAGGGTCTTGGCCTTTCAAAGGGAAAGTCTCATTTGATTTTTTCTTATGATTTTTCGAATGAAGGAAAAGTACAGTGCTCATGATTCACATTCTTTGGTCTTTTTATATGTATTAGTATACGTAGTATATTGATTTGGGATTACTCGACACATTTGATTGACAATACTATTTTTACAACTTTTTCTCGTTCATTCATGAACATGCGCAATGTCACCCCGTCGCGGTACCATTTGGCACCCTTATTTCATAATTCTGTAGAATAATTTGTGAGGAGGGGGTCACAATCTTGTGGAAAATGTATTTCACAATGTCCCATCGAACTTACAAAAAATATCTCGGTTCTTTAACCCAGTTGGTTTGTAGCGCACGTTAAACTTGAAACTACAAAAAAAAGTCAGCTATAAGTCACCACGTAATGATTGCGCAGTACTTTTTTTTACAGAACGTTGAAAATATGACTCAAATCACAGATCAGTGATACTGGTTTAAAAAAGAATTCGAAACCTTCAAATACACCTCAAAAATCAAAATACTTTTTTCATTCTAGAAAATCAAAATGTTGTCGTTTTTTCTTGTTGTTGTTAAAAATTGTCATAAATAATTGTTTTAGGTCGAGATTTGATCGTTTTTTGATTAAAAATAGTCAATTAAAAAGGACTACAAGTTTGTCCACATAAGTCAGCATATTTATGGCTCTTTTTGACTCTCACTGCTACTTCCTTATTTTCTTTTGTAAAATGGCTAAATTAATGCAAATGAAAAGAAAATATTTGTGTTCGAAGATTGTAAAGATTTTCACAGATGATTCGAATCGCAGATACAGACAGATTCTTGAACAAAAAATAACTGAACGAATACTTTTGATTGATCATTAAACAAATGATTTGAATCACAGTTATTGATCCTCAAAAGACTGTGCTCTGTGATTTGTCGATTATTTGACTCAAATCATGTCCAATCTTGATGCTAACTAGAAAACATTAATGAGAGTGGGCAAAAACGAAGAGTAGAGCTTATCCTTTCCCTTTCCCCTGTTCTTGATGTCAAAATTTTCGAATTTTGTTGCATAACTATGAGTAGGTACCAAGACACGGAACAAGAAAAATAGTCATGAACTTTGATGATGACCCCAACAAGAGTTTTTCATTTTTGCATTAAAATAATACCTTAGCAAAATTTTATTGAATATTCAAAAATAATAATATTTAAGTTTCGCCTGTTGGGCTTGTTTCAGAAGATTTAATTACTGTTCAGACTCTTCCTGGCTTAATTAAATAAATTTAGGTCCCTTACAGTATTGCTTAAGACTCTTCAAGACTTATTCAGTACTTTTGTAACAATTTTTCGGATTTTTCAAGACACGTTTAACACTTTCTAACGCTCTTCCGGACTCGCTTAAGACTATCTTAGGTCTTTTGAAGTATTTTTTGAATAAATTTTGGATTTTTTGGACCCGCTTGGAAATCTTTGAAACTTTTTGAGACTTCAAACATTTCATTTTTTTTTTTTTATACATACTTCTACTTGTTTAAGACTCTTTTAGATTTATTTCAGACGTTTGAAGACTCAGCAGGCGGTTTTAGTATTATTCAAGATTCCTTGGGACTTGACTTATCGTGATTTCAAGACCCTTCTAGACAGGCCTTAGACAATCTATAAGGATCGTCCGGACTCGATTCAATTAATCGTAGAATAATCTCAAAGATTTCGTGAGACTCTCCCGGATTTCCAATTCTGCCAGACGTTACTCTCGACCTTCCCGATATTCACTTGGCCGGAATTGCTTTGGTCTGTTCTGGAAACATGCCTGGAGAACCAAAGCCGGATCTAGGATTTCGTACCGGATGGGGCTAAACATATTGAAGAAAATAATCGTTATTCAGGGACAATAAGTTGAACATCTGTTTTGAAGATGGGTAAATAATAAAAATTGAGTATTCACACGCATAGAAAGCGAAATATCCGAGGCATCCGCCCAAATGGATTAAATAGGGCAAAAATCGGTTTTAGGCTGAAACTTCTATTTAAAAAATATGTATATAATTTACTTTTACCCCTAATTGCCTTCAGAACGCTGCACAGTGTTGTCAAAGGTAGCTCCTTTTTTTAAACGTAGGTCTTTGGGAGAAAAACATTTTTCTGTGGGTACCTAATTTTACGGGGTTATGACAGTTATGATAACAGAAATAGTCTAAATTTTATATTCGTCTGATTCCATACTTTCATACCTCGTCTCGTACCGGGAAGGTCAGTATTGGTCAGCTGAAGAAAAGCTAACTAGATTTACCGTATTTACTCTTATTTGCAAGAACACACTCTTCGATCTTCAGTCTTAAACATCTTCCAAAATCGATTAAAGTGGCTATCCGTTGAGCACGTTTGTAAGCAGAGCTAGGGCCAATAAAAGCTTCACGTCACGTCACATTTTTTTTCCCCATTTCATTCGTGTACTCTCCAGTTAATCGACACGCCACTCCACGATCGTTAAGTAAGCTAGCCTGTAATTATAAAGTCGCTGATGGTTTAACTCTGAACCGATGAGATATACAACATTTGATAACGAAACTAGAAAAATCAGAATGACGAGCAAGGTAAATTAATTAATCCGGTGTTGATAGCGATAACATTGAGTTGCAGGAGGGGATGCGAAAGAAACGGACGAAAATGCGAGCCGGGGCCAACTCTTGAAAGCGTTCCCTTCATAAGATTTTCCCATACTTGGAACATTGGATTTTTTTGGGGTGTAATAATCAAGTTACCACTTGAAATTACTACATCTTAAGATCTTATACATGTTGTGGCATGAAAATCCTTGGTCGGTTTTTCGGTTGCGAAATCGGATCCACACAGGACCATTGCTGAGGTCTACTTTATTTTTCGACTGCACTTCTCCGAATTTTAAATGAGAAAATATCGAACATGGTATCAAAATTGAGATATTTTGGATCGCTAATTTAAGAAATTTAATTAAATTATTGTTTCAACTCAGATTTGGTCTTCAACTTCGCTTTTTTCGTTTCCCAATGGTCCAACCTAACTTCGCTCAAAAATTGAACAAAGTGTCGGAGTTAGGGTTTTTTAGATCTCTGATTTTGCAAATTCTGTCAGATTTTCGATTTAACCCCAACGCAGGCACAAAAATAAGGTTTAGCCCCTTCAAATCGGCAAAATTGACCTAACTTGAAAAATCGAACGAGTATCTTAGTAGGGTTTTTTGAAGGGCGCTAATTTCGAAAATACATCTAGATGCTTGAGTCGGTTTCGATTTCAGTCCCTGATGTCTATAGAGGGTCTAATGAAATGCACCTCCTCCCCCTCTCCCTCGGAATATTTGATCGCGAAATCGGATCGATGCCTGGCAAAGCAGGATCTTAATTTGGCAAGAGTTTCTTTTTTAATAAAAATTATTTCCCTCTCCCCTCCTCCCTCAGGGAGGCTAGAACGTGCCCGAGCTTGTGATTTTCAAATGGGAAGGCAGACACGAGGTAAACTACCAAAATAGACGCTTAGGGGATGACTGATTTCGAATATAGCTCCGAAAAGAATTAAAGAAAGTATCAGAATCGTATTTTGTGATCGTTTTTTGTGGGGGGCGGTCACTGATGTCGAAAATCGGATTAGGATTTTGATTCGACTCGGATTTAGGCCTGAAATTCAACTTTTTCTCCATTCGTAGGAGCCCAATTAACTTTTCTGAAAAAATCGAAATGTGTCTTTTTGGGCGCCTATTTTCGAATATTACATCAGACCCTACCCAGATTTGGGTCCCAAAGTTCACAATTTACGCTTAAGAATGTACAATATAAACTTCATTTAGGAAAATCGAATAAACTATTGACGTAGGAGTCTTTGGGTTCCTGGTTTCGAGTATCGTATCCGATTTTTAACCGGACTATAATTTGAATCTCAGAACCTAAATTTTGAACTTGAAATGGGTAGCATTGCTTGACGACTCAAGAAAATTGAACGAACCGTTGACACTAGTGTGGTTTAGATTGCTGATTTTAATTTGGAATCAGATTTCGAATTCGATCATCTTCCAGTATGTACTCAAATTCCAAAGTGCAGATTTGAGATTCGTGAAATGTAGAAGAGCAAAGTATCGCCAGGACTGAGAAATGGAAAAAGAACTCGTCCATCTTTTTCTTGAAAGGAAAGTGAAGAAAACTCTTTCGTTTCTTTTTTTGAGTGATAAGAACTTGAAAAACTTGTTCATTGCCTTGGAAAAAGAAAAGAAAATTACAAGCGCGGATCGAGGGAAAAATTGGAAAATTCCCCCTACCACAATCCAAGAAAAAAAAAGAGGATAGGTCTGTGGGGGAAAGGGCAGCAAAAAATTTCAGCACTTCTCCTTCTGCCCCCTCCTCCAATGATCGTCTGGATCCGCACCTGAAATGATCCCTTTCCTTTCCTAAATGATGAAAACTTTGCTCATATCTTTGAGGAATGGGAAACCGTTTCCCTTCCTTAAAGCAAGGGGAAGAGATTTTTCTTTTCCCTTTAATTAATGGGAAAGACGTTCTTTCTTTGAAGAGAAAATGGAAAAAGGAGGAACTTGTTTTTCTCCTCGAGGAAGAAGAAAAGATTTCTTTCTTTACTTGACTGACAAAAGAACCTCGGTCCTCTTATTGAAGACTGAGAAACTTCCCCCCACTGAAGAAAGATAAGAAAATTTTCACTATTTCCCCCTTGATCAGAACTTTATTCTTATCTTTGAAGAAAGAGAGGAAAACATTTCCACTAAATCTCAATGAAATGTTTACAAGTACAGTCTGAATGGTTTTTAAAATATTTTTAGCGAGTCTTAAAGAACATTGAACAAATCTTGATGAAATCTTCACAAGTCTTACCGGAGTCTTGACAGCCTTCTAGTTCATTTTTAAGTCTTTCCTCTAGCTTAACAGATTGCTGATACAATCTTTACGAGACTTTTAATCTTCGAAATTTTTTTCAAGGAAAAACTGAATTTTAATGAATTTTGCAGAGAATCCATGGAATTTTTTCGTCTTACAGCGTTGAATGATTTTCAGAAAATTTGGGCGAGTCTTATTTAATTTTCAACTAGATTGTGATGGAGTGAGTATTCAAGAGTCTTGCCGAGCATAACTGATTTGTTTTCTCCTTAAGGAAAAGAACGAAATTCTTCTCACTTAGGATGGAGATTTAGGTTTTTCTTTTCTCTTATTTTTCTTTGAAGTATAAGATAAAAATTCTTCTCATTCAATAAAAGGGAGATAACTTCTTTAGAGACAATAAAAGGAACGAAGTTCTCATTATGAAAAGGGAATCCATTTTTTTCTTTTTCGAAGATAGGAACGAATTCTATTTTTCAATTTTTTCTCCGTTTTTAAAGAATACGCGTTTCTCATTGAGCAAAGGAAATAGACAATTTTCTCCTCTTTCCTTAAAAAAGGGCAACAGTTCTTCTTATTCAGGAAAGCAAAGAAAAAATTTTCTTCTCTTTTTTTCGGAAGATAAAGAGGGAAAAGAAAAATTTTCTTTCTCTTTTCGTATAAAAAGGTTCGCCTCGACTGCAGAATAACTTATTTTTCCTTCCTCAGGAGGCGAAATGAAAACTTAAGGAATGGAAGGAGTTTCTTTCCTTTCTTCAAGAAAAATACCGCTGAGTTCCTTTTTTATTTTGATAATTCCCTCTCTTACATTTTACTCATTTCAAATATGGAATTTGGTTTGAGAACTCGAAGATGGCTTGTTCAATATTTTTGAGTCAATTTTACCGATTTAAAGTCCAAAATTTGGTTCTGGAGCCTACGTCCGGGTCCGATCAAACATTCCATGCCGTATTCAAAATGAGCGATCCATGAGACTTGTTTCAGTTGTTGATTCGATTTTCTGAAGTGACTTCATTATTTAATTTTTCAATGATAAATTGTGAATTTTAAGGTCAAAATCAGGGTCAGATCAGAAATTTGATACGATATTCGACGATCCTGCTAGCCCATATATTCCGATTATTCGATTTTTTAGAAAAATCAGTTCAGCTCCTTCGGAAGAAGGATAAGTCCAATTTGGAATCTAAATCGAAATCAGTCAGAAATCCGACGGATTTTCAAAATTAGCGAACCAGAAAACCGATTCCTATACATTGTTCAATTTTGTTGGCGAAGTTTACTGGGCTCCTTCGAAAGGGAGAAAATTCAAATTTGAGGCCCAAAATCGACGTCGGATCAAAAATTCTCATATTTTCTATTTTGAAAAAGAAACCAGCCCCTGTCAAATTGTGATCCTGCTTTTTCATGCATTCAAACTTGTGAGAGAGGGCGAGTGGCCACGAAGAATGGGAGCCAATTCTGCCCGAAGTAGTGATTACTAAATCTTCTTCAACCCAAAAACATCTTTTATTAGGCAATGATGGCAATAAATTAACTTTGGCTTTGAAAGTTTTATTCTATATCATACTTACGTACATACGTGGTCAGTTGGTAATGAGAACTCACCTATTCTGTTTGGTTTTGCTTGTCCACCTCAACATTTTTCCAGCTGATCGAATGAACATTCGGTCTGTTTGTCTTTTGCCTGCCTGTCGATTTCGGGTCTATGCGACGTAAAAACTCAGAATACGGAATACCTGGAGCTGAGCACATCTGGGCTCCCAGCCTCTGGATCTTGACTCTCGGCCGTGTTTTCTTCCGATGAGCAAAGGATGAGATGCTGCTACCTTTTTACATGTCTTCCTAACTCTCTATCGATTTACCGAAAATACTGCGATATAAAATTAAAGCTGTATTTTTTTTCTTCTTTTCAATCGCAGATTTGGAATTGACTGGCCAAAATGCTGCTTCTGCCAGACCAGACGTACGAAGAAGAGCACCTAAGTGACGAACGATACGGCAGCGAGGATAAGTTCTCGACGCATTTTCCTCAGTGTCGTGCCGGCTATCCGCGAAGGCGTAGGCTGCAAGATGACGTACGATCGGTGACCAGCATGTGCGAAGAATTTCTCATGCACTACGGCGTGCGGCGAGAATTTTTCTGCAAATATCGAGGCAGAGGGCACGATTCGAGGACGCCACGGAACCGCTACCAGGGCTGTAAGTACTCACCCGCGCTATGTCGCGTTTATTTTATTCGAAAATGAAAACACGGTGCTTGCGATGCAAGGACACGACGACTGAATAATGATGGCGAAGATGAAAGTGGCTCGGAATCACAACGTATCTCTGCCCGTTTATGGAACCCCGTTTTCTCTTTAATTTTATAGCGAAATTTTCTGGCTTGCGCTGGAACTAAACCTAGCGCAAAAGTTACGACTTTGATGGACAATTGCACGACGCTGGAATTCGAATTTTTCTCAGCCTTAGTCTGTCGCTACACTGGTCTCTGGTCCGGAAAACTGTAAAAAACTAAAATGCGATCGAAATTAGGGAAAGAAATATCACGAATGGTTCCTATCAGGGGTTAAGGTAACCGTATTCTTCGTGTAATATGGAGAGGTTGTTACAGTGTTTCAGTTATATCTCCTGTCTTCTATGGCGCTGTCTTTCTCAGTAGCAGAACAAGGGGGCTGTGTGGGTTGGTACCCCTCTTGTCGAATTTCAATGCAGTATTATGTGTACGGACTTTTTGGAAAGTGTACGAAAAGTGTTTAGTGCGGACCACAGCGAAGGCATTTGAAATTTAAAAAAAAACAAGAAGTGTAGAGAACGGACGTGTACTGATTAGTTGATAGTAAAACCAGATCTGACTGAGTCTGCTAAAACATGAACTGTAACTGAAATAACCGGCTGTTCTACCTGGCCGGTCGAGGGAGAAAAAGAACCAGTAATTCATGAGAATGAGAAGAAGAACGTGATTTTCAAAATATCACGTACTAGAAGTGCAGGAGTGCAGGAGACAAAAGATATTTGTTAGATGCTCGCACCGTGCTACGCAGAAGGTAGCCAGGCAGGACGATTTATACAAAACTGTACATTTGTGAGGAGAGGGTCGCTATATATTTTATAATACTGATCCGTCGCTATGTACCGACTTAATAAGTCGTAATAGCTGACTCACTATCTATTATTGAAAAAGCAAGAAAAGAAATTTTTAAAGGAAAATACGTACTAACTACTTTGACAAATTAGAAGGAAAAAAATAACAAGTAGGATAGGAATAGTTGAGACAGCTATAAAATTTTATGAACAATTGTACAAATGCAGGGGGGAAGGTATGGGAGGGATTGAAATGATAGAAAGCAAAACTGAGAATGAAATCCCCTCAACTTCAGGAAGGGAAGTCAAATTTATTTTGCAAGGAAGTGATATACATTTGTACGTAACTTTAAAGCAGCTGGTCTAGATCTGATAGAAAAAGAGATATTGAAAAACTTTAGTCAAGAGCTTGCAAAAATACTGGCAAAACTTTTTGATCGCATTATCCTGGAGGGAATAATTCTTAAGAAATGGAAAGTCACAGAAATTGTATTAATTCACCAGAAGGGAAATGGAAACTCAATCGATAACTATAGGCCAGTTAGGTAATATCTAATCTTAGCAAGGCATATTTACGAAAGTCATCAAGAAGAGAAATTATGAGCAATTAGACTGGAATCAAGAGAGCAACCAAGCAGAATTTAGGGAAAACAGATCAACAATGGACCAAATCTTCATCATAAATCAAATTATGGAAAAGACTAACGAATATAACTTGAGTATTTACTTGCTTTTTGTAGACTTTGAAGAAGCGTTCGATTCCATTCAACATAGTTTTTTGTGGGAAGCCCCCAGGAAACAGGGAATGGCCTAAAAAGATACCAAAATTCTGAAGCCTATATGACTCTGGATAGGAAAAAGCATAAATTTAAAACTGAAAGGGGTGTCAGGCAGGGTGGTCCGCTTTCCTCTAACTTGTTTGACTATGTGCTCGAGGGAATTTTCGAACACTTGAACAGTCTCAGATGTACCGACGATGTCGTAATTCCTAATAATCCAAAAACAGAAGTCGAAGAACTAGGGGTAGAGCTCTTGGAAGAAAGCGGAAAAATAGGGCTGGAAATCAACTGGGGGAAAACAAGGATTTTATCGAACAAAAAGAAAGAAAAAGTGGAAATGGAAGGGACTGAAGTGCAATGGGAAGACGAATTTACCTACCTGGGACAAATTGTATCATTCAATAATTATAAGAGGGGAAAAGAACTAAAAACTATAATAAAACCGGAATGGAAAAAATACTGAGGTAAAATGCCACAAAATACAAAATCTACAATTTGGAATTACTGCGTCCAGCCAGTCCTAACATCCGGCGCCCAACCCGGTCCTTAAAAAAAGACGTCGGAAGAATACAAAATACACAGAGCATTCTAGGAATCAAGAAACAAGACAAATGGCTAAATTTGGAAATAAGACTTAAACAGGGCTACAAAACTTGGGGTATACGATAAAAACTGAGATGGAAATATAGTGGGTGGCATGTAATAAGATATGATGAATGTAAGTGGGAAAAGAAGACGAAAAGCGATCACGGGGACACCCATTTACTCGATGGGGTGATGAATTTTCGAAGCAATTAGGACCTCTTTAGAGGAGTATGGTCGCCAACTGCAAAATTTAGAGGGAAAAAGGGGAGGCATATGCCCATTCTTGGGCTGCTGGTACAAGGTGGAGGACCCCCCCCCCCCTTCTTAACCTCTTCTAGGCATTAAAAACTATGATAATGGATGTTGTACCACTATGCTTAAAAATAAAAATAAATTTTAAAAAAATAGCAGACCCACCATTTTGTCAAAAGTAATGATGAAAGCTTTTATGGAGTAATTTAGCTATTTTACCATTCAGCTGATTGGTGATTACAAACTAACGTAATGTCCGTCTCATTTCATTTTCTGACTTGCTGTCGCACAAATGTTTCTTGTTGCATTTAGTTTTTCAAATTGAGAATCATATTCGTACCTATGGCCATTTTAAGGCAGGGGCTTAGAGATAATTTCCTATAACCATCCAAAATATAATTCTTTCTTAGAAATTCTTTTAAAAAATGAAAAAATGTTGCTCCCTTTCAGTAGCGTAACAACTATTCATTCCTTCTGGGGGGGGGGGATTGAAATCATAGAATATTTTCACTGTGTTCAATTTTCATTAAATGAACAAAAAAAGAAACAAACTTAAAGTATATCAGATATCCATTATCTATTACAAAATAAGGTCTATTTTACGCTCTTTAGACGCAGCAAAAACTTCGATTACATTGTACATTCAAATGGTTCTGGGGGGGGGGGGGTCCGGTGTCCTTCCTCCCGTGTTTATGCCGCTGCTCCCTTTGCTCGCAAATGAATGGTTTTGTCACTTTTTAAGAGACCCTAGATGAAATATACTCCATACAAGAATTCTGGTCCTAGGCCTGTCCATGCCTAACCTACAGTAAAGAAGCAACAGAACCGTTAGCTATCTCATGTATACGCTTTTACTCAATTCGAAGATGCCACAAACCATCAGATCTCCTGATTACATATTTTCAATTATCATCGTATCCTTACCTAATGTCTTTTTATTGGCTTCGCCAGGATAGCAGTAGCTCTCTAGCTCTCGAGTGGACTACCACCGCTATTTATAGTGTACCTCTCGTGAGTCGCTTTCGGAGTTTAGATTCATTTTTGTCGCTCGTTGGGCTTTCTCGAGTTCATTAATTACCTAGTCGAGACTGTTTGAGGGCTGCATGCCTATTTCACGAGAATAGAACAGATATCCTTATTCGTCACCAGGCTAGTCGGCGAGCCCAATGCTTGAAGTCTTTAGCATACTCGACTCGAAATCACTTGCACAGTGGGTCACGGGCTTTGCCTTAGCATTGGACAAGGTCGGCACGATGTAAGGCATCATTAGCAATCCTGGTCAGCTGAACTCAGCGAAGACTAAGTCACCGGCGAACCCGCAAAAAGAGGGAGCTCACCCTTCACAGTTTTGTAGTGCTTAAAGAAACAACTAAACCGTTGTTGTCCGATGTACAGTATTTTTTTCCTCTAAGATTATCGGTAATCATTGGTGTTGTCAGATTTCTCTTTAGAGGAAGGGGAAGTTTTTTTTAGGGGTTAAATGTATTTTTAGCAACATAATGTATTTTTTTAATAATTCGTGGGCCAGCACCTCATCGGCCTCGTTCATGGCACCCGAGTTATGTGTCATAATCGTAACCGGACAAGGAATATTAACTGAGATGTTAGCTATACCGTTAAAATTATTTCGTGGTACAATTAATTTTGAAATGTTTATAATGAAAATTACTCCCGAATGAGTGCACTTCTGATAGTAACTACGCCAAAATTTCGGTATTATTTTATAACGCCGATTTTCAATGTAGGACTTATTCTTCCGGGCGAAGTGACATTGTGGCAAACAGTGTTACAGTGTCTTTTTTAATCTTGACAACGGATTTCAAGAAGCGAAACCGAATATAAAACCGCCCTCTGGTTGATGTGTATATTTGCGGGTGAAAGGGATAGCAAGGGTCGCTGGTTATCAAACTACCTATTACGTTTATCAGAACTCGCTGAAAACTAATTAGTAATTATTCTTCAAATCAATCCGTATTAATAAGCGGGAGTGTCCGAATCCGTTCGCATTTTGTCGCATTATTTTCGGGTTATTGAGATGAAGATATGGATGGTTTCAAAAATTCGATCGGATAATTAACAAAGGCACCTCAAATTCGTTCATAAAATTTAATTTATTGGCTTATGGGGCTGTTATGAAATTGAAACTCGGTTCACTGTCGGGTAGATCGAACGTTGTAAGAAAGTATTTTTGTAATTCTCCCCTCTCCCCCCCCCCGGTATTTTCTGAAAGGAGCACTTGCAATCTTAAATAATTGAGACATATGAAGTAGATCAATAAGACACGCTTTCTGTCGGACCAAAAATAAAAATAGTGGAGACTGTCACGGGAGGGAAATTTTATCTCGTAATTAAAGTACAAACATAGTTACGAGCCCAAAACTTTCTTCGAAGTCACATGAACGTATCCAGGTGTGGTTCTGCCGCCAACCCGAAAGAGACAGACATACGAACGAACGGTTTTATAAATCGAAGGAACAAAATAAATGAAAATATTTGTATAGATATCAGTGGCGTAGCCAAAGGGGAGGGCTAATGGCGCCATGGCCCCTCTCATGAGCTTTTCTTTTTCTATTAAAAATATGAGCAGCTTAAATGAAATTTAAAAATCTCTAAAGCCGGGTACACACTTCTCATATTTCCTATGCCCACTTTGCAAAAATCCGACTACGATGCGTTGATAACGAGGAAGTAGAAACCTCCTCTCTACCAAATTTTTTCAAGTTTCAAGTTACTTACATTATTTACGAGATTTATTCGATATCGAAACAAACTCTGATATTTTTTTAATGAATATGCTGCGCCCCTTAACTGACTGGCTGTTACTGATTGATTGATATTGATTGATCAATTGATTGGTTGGTTGGATCGTAGATTAGTTGATTGGTTATCTAACTAATTAGTTGGCTGGCTGGAGGGCCGTTAGAGAGACTGACTGAAACGTACCGAAGGTGAAAAGGGGAAAGTCCGTCTCCTTCCTCAAAGTTTTGATATTCATAATTGGAAGGTTTTTAAATATTCTAGACTTTTGAGACATTTCCCCCTGTTTTTACAACTTGGATCAGTCTCTCAACATTTTTCGCTCGCGAAATCGGAGGCTTTGTAGTTGCAAAATTTTTGGTTTCTCCTCCTAGCAAATTCTTTTCAATACGTCCCTGCTGAATGTTACTCCATCAGTGTGGCACATCAGCGAACCTACTCTATGTCTCCGTGTCAGTCTGTTCGAATTCTTGGTTGCCTGGTTATCGGTCTCTCATCTGCTTTTCCGTGCGTCATGAATCAATCTGGCTTGGATACTGGAATTTTTTTCAAGAGGTACAGTAAACTTGATAATTCGCCATTTACCAAGGTTTAACGATGATTAATTTTACGTGACATCAGGGTTCCACGAATTTCTGAGTAACTCGTAATTTTTCGGAATACACTCTTCCAGTGCAATGCTGATCCTCCTGCGTTGCCGTAGTTTAGAGGTTCCAGATTTGCCTGAATAATGAGCTTAGTCTATTTCTAAGTGAAGCTGTGAATAGAATTGCCTAACTTTCGCCGTACATTTTGTAACGTTCTGAAGCGTACGCCTGAAAATGCAACCGCTGTTTCGTGATATTGAGAAACACAGGGTATCTCACCGCTCTCGTCCCTCCTGTTCGAGACAAGTGGAAAATTATTCGCGCTTATTTTATTATTAGATTATAGAAAAGAGCCCATGAGATTAGAAAGTCAGACGGAAAAGTTTTTAATGCGAATCGAGTTTGTTTTCTTGTTCAACTTTCAAAAAATTATTGTCTGGCGATAAAATTAATTGTTTTATTACGTCGTTCGTCCTTCGCGAAGAACAAAAGGAAATATTTTGCAACGCGTTGTCGATATTTCTAATGCAGGGCTGTAATTTTCCAGTGTTACAAAAAACATATACATTTCCCAAGCAAGCTTGATTGGATTTTGTATTGGTATTTTTGTGGTTTCCATTTCGGGGTCTTCTCGGTGGGCTTGTCCTCATAATATCAGCAGCTTTAATATTACCATTTCACCCTAAATTTTCCCTTTGTTGCTCGCGTTTCTGAGGTCTCAGATCACCGTGCGTTGCTGTGTGTCCTACCCGGCGAGTGTGCATACAATACCTCTTACAGATATAAAGAGAAAAAAATACTCTACTCTGATCTAGTTCTCAATTTGATTGACGGCAAGAAAAGAGAAAAGCAAATTTACATAGGAAAAGGAAAGAATCCCTTGTGCTTTAATTTTTTTGTTTGGTAAGCACGGAAAGAAGGTAGACAAAAGAAGAATGATTTCAAATTTTTCTAATTCCGGTTGGCTAAAAAAGTCAGTCCTCCCGTGAACGTGTTCTCAATTTTGATAGACCAGCGGAGAAAAGCTGTGTGCGAGTATTTTACATTATTCTGGTTGGCATTATGAAAATAACTTCGCTCAATTTATCCTGAATTTTGACCAACTTGATAAGAAAGAAAGAGAAAAAGGGGAAACAGGAGAACCAACAAATAAACAGTACTCTTAGCTTAACTTGATTTCCCTGGTTGATAAGCAGAAGATATAACCAAAATAAAGCTCATCACTTTTCCTAATCTGTTTTGCTTACGTGAAGTTTTACCTTTATTTTATCCTAAATTTTGATGATTATTAGCCTTTATTAACGACAGGATACAGAGTTTCCACTTGAGTTTTATTTACATTATTTCATCTGTAATACCAAACTCTACTCCACCTGGCCCAGTTTATGGGCGAGTGCCTCCCTTAACCGTTTCCACTTGATTTTGTCCCAGGCCACTCTGCAGTATGATACATTTTTTAAGAATTTATCGAACTCGTCCCTGCATCATTTCTGCCTTCCTTTTTTCCTTTTCCGATAGGGCTGCCAAAAAGTCAGTTTATAAGACCATCTTTCGTCTTTTGTTCTTGCGACGTACCCTGCGGAGTCCTATTCCAACCTCCGTATCACTTGTACTATATTTCGGTTGTCTTTCATTTCCTTTTTTATAATTTTTATTGGGATTTTACCTACTTGTTTTATATTCAGTATCGATCTTTTCATCCTGTTTTGTGTTACTTCGATTTTATATTTTTGTTCTTTAGTCAGTGACAACGTTTGAGCCCAGTACGTTAGTGTCGGTACAAGATAACAGTTGAAAATCGCGCTTTTTTCTCTCGTATTGTATGGACCTTTAAAGATGTACTTTAAACTCCAGAACTTGAGGCCAAGGTTATCCTCCTGTTAATTTCTTTTTCGAACTTGTTTTCTGAGCTTATCGTTTAGCCCAAATATATGTTGCGTCGTGAGTGACCTCAATGTTAAAATTTCCTAGCGACCAGTGATTCTTATCTATTTTACTCGAAATTAATTTTGTTTTTTCTACGTTAATTTCCAGGCCCGCGTCTCTGCCTTGCTTTACCAACTCCAAAGTCGTTTCCCTTAGCTGTTGTAAATTGTCCGAGTTAGTATCACATCGTCCGCAAATCTGAGGTTGCTGAGGAAGTCTCCGTTTATATTAAGTCCTTTTTTTTTTTTCAGTTTATGGTTCTGAACACTTTCTCGAGCAAACAGCTGAATAAGTTGGGCGATAGCGGATCTCCTTGCCTGGCTCCCTTCTTTGTATCGAAATGTGGTCCGGTTATGTCTGTTATGATTCTGGCTCCATCTGTATACACATCTGCGATTATGTTCACGAGCTTGTCTGTACCCCTTGTATTTCTAGCGCGGTAGATATGCGTGGTTAACTGTGTCGAAAGCTTTCGTGTAATCTACTAACTGGTGGTGGATATCAATTTGGTATTCTAGACATTTTTCGATCAATAGATTTATCGTGTGTAGGTGATCGATAGTCGAGAAACCTTGTCTGAAACCCGCTTGGTCCCTCGATTGTTGGTCCCCAAGAATTCTTTTATTCTCTGTTCTGTGGCTTTCGAAAATACTTTTGCTAGGACTTGGCTCAGGCTGATTGATTTATAGTTGTTTATTTTATTTTATTTTTAATTTTTTAATTTTTTAATATGAGGATCGTATCTAGATGCTTCCAATCTCGCGGGACGTTTTGTTCTTTTAGTATTAAGTTGAACAGTTCTGTGATTTACACTTGATTAGTTCGTTACCTCCGTACATGATTTGTTCGTTTAAGATTTGGTCGTGACCTAGGGCTTTTTCTTTCTTCAATTTTTTAATTATAAATTTTATTTCTTTTACGGTGATAGGCTCGGCTTTGTTCATCTCGGGACGTTTCCTTTTCTTAATTGTTTTATTACTCATATTGTAGAGTTCCTTGTAGAAGTGGGAAGCTATTTTATTTATTCCCGAATCCTCTCGTCAAGTTTTTCCGTTACCATCAGTTGGACATGTTAACCAAGTTTTTCCCTGTTGCTTTTTCTTTTAAATTTTTTTCGTACTTTTTGAGCTTTCCAGGATTTCCTGTAGCATTTGTCGTTCTTTTCCGTTCTAAATTCACTAATTCTTGATTTTATTAATTTGCTCGCCAAATTTAGCTCAATTATTTTCTGATTAGATCTGTCAGGTGCGTCTAGTAATTCTCTTCTTTTTCTGTACAGTCCTTCTATTTCATTTGGTAGCTTCGGGTTAGTTTTCTTGTTCTGTTCGTGTTCGTTAGTAGTTATCTGTTCGCAGTGGCAGATCTGGGGGGGGGGCAGACACCCCCCTTTGGGCCGAAGAAGAAGAAAAACCGCTTCAGTTTTGAGTTTTTCTTCTGTTTTTGAGTATCTGCAGCACTATACAGTCTACAATGTTCAATTTGAAACGATTTAATCACATTATGAAACTTGTCTTCAGAAACTATTTAAAATTAATGACATCCATCTCGTTTTTTTTTAGGGGACGGAGGTGGAAAAAGTTTTATTTTCAAAACACCCTTCTTGGAAAATTTCTAGATCCGCCACTGCCTGTTCGTATTTACCATCTACATTTTTTGTTATTCTGAATTTATCCTGTTTTGAGTATCTTCCGCTTGCTTTTTTCTATTTCGATATCAATATTGCATACTCTACTCCTATGATCCGAATGGTACTTAAATTTTTTCATAACGTTGAAATTTGTTATTCCGTTAAATTTGGTTGGGGTTATAATATAGTCTATCTGACTGTGAAAATTGTAATTTGGTGAAACACACATCCACCGTTGGGACACTCGCTTCTTGAAAAAAAAGTATTTACTATTTTGAAGTAGTTTTCTTGACAAAAGCGTAACAATCTCCAGCATCTTCCATTTCATTTTCCAAATCCGTATAGGTTCCTGTGTACTTTGATTCTTCTGGTAGTTCATTTCCTATTTTTGACTATTAAAGCCCCCCCCCCCATCAGAATCATATGTTTTTTTTAAATGCCCAATCGGTGATATTGTGTTTTCTAGATCGTCGTAAAAACTTTCTATTACAGAGTCAGGGGCGGCTTTGGGAGCATAAACTTGTATTATAACGTACTTACACGTTATTTCCCCCAAACTTTAGTGTCGCTGTCGCTATCCTTCGTAATTCTGTGATGTTTTTGGTCTGAGAAGTGTCCCTATCAAGAATCCCTCGCCTTTTTATCCCTTTGTCGCTATCTGAGTGAAACAGAATATTCCCTTATTTTGTGGTTAGTATTTTCTCTCTTGTCCTCCGTACCTCCGATAGTCCCAGAAGTTGTATTCCCCCGAGAATGCGCTTTCTAGTTCTAGTAAGTTTGCATCGGATTTTAGTGATCTAACGTTAAGGGTTCCCACAGTAAGTTTCTCCGTTCTCGATTTTTTCCTTTCGCTATCGTTAATTATGTTCTTGTTTTTATAACTGTTATTATCGTTACCGTTAGCTGCATTAATTTTAATTTTATTGGTTTTTACGTTTGGTTGAGTTGGCCTAAAGGGAAATAGCCATACTCGCCCTCGCTGGCTAAGCTTACTGGGTGAGGTCTAAATTCTGATAGACAAGAAAACAGTTTTTAATTTTATGTTTTCTTGTTTTGAGTTGTAAAGAAGAAATAATTTTTTTTTTTAATTTTTCAATTTCTTTAATTCGGGGTTGTCATTTTTCGAACATAATAAATAAAATTGAATTTTGTCCTAAATTTAGGTTGCCAACTCCATGTAACAGGTATTTTATTCCAACTTTTGTCCATTTTTTGTTCAAAACTAAAAAGATTTTTGCTGTAACGTAATCGCGTATAACTTTTGGTCAGTCAGCAAATAACATCATTTTGTTTGAATTTTTACTAAACTTCTCATGACTCCCTGTATATAAAGAACCGTTTTCATTTTGCTTCTAAATTTTAATTCACAAGCAGAACCAAAATAATTAAATAAATAAAAAATGAATTAATTAATTCAAAAGAATGAGAAATGTGTACCTCTAACTTTTCCGTCTTTGTGATTCTTTCCTTTCCTCCTCCCTCGGGAAAAAATCGTTCTATTAATTTTTTTTTTTCTATTGACAGTTCTCAAAGTAGTTCTTCATTTGAATTTTCGTTTCATTCTAGTCCGCAAGGGAAAAAAGGGATAAAGAAAAATGTGTTCACTCTTTGATTTTTATATTAATTACTACCCAACCCTAAAATTGAGACAAATAACTTCAAACCTGACAAAATTGACGAATGGTCCATAAATTAACGAATATTTCCAAACGGGTCTATAGCGCAAGATTGACAAACAAACTAGAAGTGACGAACCACCCAACTAATGAGTGTATTTTACTTTGATTCTGTCTTATATGTTGATTGACAGCCAAAAAATTTCGATTTTTCTAATTCTAGTTTAAAATTCCTTTTAAAATTGCTCTGAATATTGTCCGCAATCTAAACCGAAAAACGCGAAAATCAGTCTACTGAAATGCAGCACAGGAAATAACACCATTAGTCGGAAAACAAAATTTTTCAGAAAAGCAAAAATCGAAAATATTCTGTTGTGACAGATCATGTACAAGTAAATCTTCCTCAAATTGGATGATGTAAGCATGCAAGTACTGTTACTTTCCCTAGATAAAACATCGGAAAAAATTATTTTTTTTCAACTCAAGGTGGGGTTTAAGAACAAAAATCAAAAATTATCACACAACAAAAATGTTAAGAAAAAGAATGATTTCCACTTGGAAAATACCAGAAGCAAAAAAAAAAAAACACTTAGTAAATGAACTCCAGAAAATTAACCGGGAGGAATCCTTTGCTGTTCTGGAAAATTACGATATAATTACTCTTCATAAAGAAAACGAGAAATCTGTATTGGTAATTCAGCCTCCCATCCCTTGAAGAACCAGTAAAAATCATAAATTAATCATAAGCTACCCATTGAGAATGTAATTAAAACAGTTACAGAAATGTAACGAAATAATAACTTTGAACTCTACCAAAACCAAAATTTCTGAAAGAAAAAAACTAGAATACTCTGTGAAAGGAGGAAATCGGTGGCAAATAAAGTTCACAAAAATTTAAAAGAAAAAACGGAATTAACTGAATTGAGGAAAATTGTCAGAAAAGCAATTAAAATGATATTTATACTTACGATACAAATGTGATGCTTGAAATCATAAAGGGTACAGGATCAGTGAAAAAAACAAAACGTAAAATTTTGTCAGTATCAAATTATTATTTCAAAAATTAAAAATTACGAAGACAAATTTGTCTACGACAGAAATAGAACCGTCCAAGTGGTGACAGACTTCCATTGTGAGTTATACAGCAGAAATGAAAACGAACAAACTGCGGAGGTTACTATAGGACTGAATAACAAGGCGGAGGTTCCCCTTTCATGGAAAGCGAGATCTTGTCCGTCCTGGGAAAGTTGAAATCTGGTAAAGCAGGAGGCCCGGACAAGATCGGCAAGTATGAGTTGAAGCTATTTGCGGATGAATTAACGCCAAGTTTGACAAACATTTTTAATAATATTTTAAAAGGAGAAACGATCCCATCCCAATGGAGCTCTTCAAAAATAGTACTTCTTTTCAAAAAATAAAATAAAAATAAAATAAACAGCTACAGGCCTATAAGCTTGAGTTCTAATTTGGAAAAAGTTTTTGGTCAATTAATAAAATATTGTATGTATCCATAATTAGGCCAGTGCTAAGAACCTGGACAAGCAGTCTTCCGCAAAAATCGTTCCACCATCGATCAAGTATTTATAATCAATCAATTAATAGAGAACACGAAAGAATATAACCAACCGTTGTATTCATTATTCATTGATTTCCAAAAAGCCTTTTTGACTTCATTTACTTATCCGCACTTTGGAGAGCTTTAAGCCGACAAGGCATTCCCGAGAAAATGATAAAAATTAATAGAAATGTCCAAGAACAGCGGAAAAATTCATTTGGACAAAATAGGTAAAAATTTTTAAATCAAAAGAGGAGTGAAACAAGGGGACCCCCTATCTCCCAACTTATTTAATTTTCTATTGGAAGATATATTTTACAACTTAAACTGGGAACAAAAGGGTATAATAATGATTGGGGAAAGGCAAAACTTAAGATTTGAGGACGATGTGGCTTTAATTTCTCTTAATGGAAAAGAAATGCAGTCATAGCGAAAGAATTAACAGAAAAATGCAAAACGCTGGTCTTACTATAAATACCAGTACAACAGTGTTATTATTGAACGTTAAATCTAGCAAAGAAATAGTTATCGGTAACAATCAAATTAAAGTAGAAGATAGCGCGATATATTTGAGTCAAATTAGTTCATTTAAAGATGAATCAGAAAAGGAAATTTCAAAAAGATTACAGACATGGAAACGTTTCTCATCCCTAAAAAATATCTACAAAAGCAAAATTCTTTTAGCAATGAAAATGAAAATATGAGAAACATGGACACCACCGGTGCTAATGTACGGGGCACAGACATGGGCCGCCACACAAAGCCAAAATCTGAAGCTAGCTAGGACCCAGATATCAATGGAAAGAGCTATAATCGGAGTGAAAAGGAAGGACAGACTAACCTATAAATGGGTAAGTGATAAATCAAAAGTTAAGGACTGTAGAGTGTAGACTTGTCACGAAAAAATTGAAATTTGATTACGCGGGTCATGTTGCTAGAAGAAAGGTGGACAGGTAGAAAAGAAAAATTTTGGAATGGGTACCTAGGGGAGCAAAAAGAAATGTAGGGAGACCTACTACCCGATGTGTTGATGAAACCAGGCAACGTGCCGGTGTTGCCTGGGGAAGAGCCACCAGGGAAAGGGGCCGCTGTAAAAGAAAGGGAGAGGCCTATGCCCGGCAATGGGCGCCTTAACCAACCAAATCTTCATGTAAACTAATCTTAAAATGTATGAACGGGCTGCAAAATGAATAAAAAATAGTGGGGGTTCCCTGTGCTGCATGTCTGCATCATCTATATTTTCATTAATACTGATGTGGACCAAGAATAGGGGGTAGGGGGTGAGATACGTCCCCCCATATTCGAGAGATTTTCGTCATCTTATACCTGAAAATGTCGAGAAATTCCAACGCACAGTTAGAAAAATTAAGTAAACGGTGATCTTTCTTTTGCTTATTGACATATAAGAAATTTGTAAAATTTCAGTCGGTACTTATTAAAATATTGGACTAATCGGACAATTCTAATATACAGTCACGAAAATTTATTAAAAGAATTCAGAGATATTTAGTTTTTCCTCAGGTCAACTGAATTTTTAACATTTTATTTATAATCAAGATTTTTCGTGTCTGCCCCCTCCTCTATCCCGAAGATAAGCTTTGCACTTGTCTCTCAATTTTGGTTCTTTGCTTTAATTTTGTTTCAAAGTGTTTTTTTTTAAACATTTATTTTGTTATTATCGAGCTACGGAGCTACACTCTCGGGCTATGGGCTCGGGAAAGGTTGTTGTCTATATATGTTGCAGAGGTATCCAGCAGCAGAAAGGCAGGTGAGGGTGTTATTTATGTGCTCGTGGGAGCTAGAGAGGGCCAAAATTCGACTGTCGGGGACCTGGTGAAAGTTACGAAGGCGGGTGAGGGAGGGGCATGAGAAGAGTTTAACTGATCAAAAAAAAAAAAAACAATAATAAATTGTAATTTTTTCTTGATATTAAAAATTTGCTTGCAGAAATTAGAAGTTCGCTTCTATTTAGTCCCAACTTATAATCCACGAGTAAAATCAAAACATGAGAAACAGAAATGAATACTTTTAATTTTCTTGTGATTTCCCCCTCCGCCTTCCTTCTACCAAAACCTGGGACGTTCAAGTTTGTATTAAATAATGAAAAAGAAACAACAGCGTAAGAATGTGTTGCTCATTGTCGGTAGCGTAAATAGAAAGTTCTACTGGACGTGTAGGTGAAAATTTGTAAGTAAAACAGAGCTACAAATTTTCGCCCAAATTTCGACTTGGGATAAAAAGGCATTTTGGAATTAAGATAATGTTAGTTCGCAAGTCCTAAAATTATATTTCTTGCCTCTTGAGTTTGTGGAAGAATAGATCCTCTTGTCACCCTCCTTATTTACGCTATGGTCCATTATTGAGCGTGAATTCAAAGACAGTATTCTCAATTTATGCTCAACACGGCCTCAAAGGAGGGCAAATGTGGCAATTTACCCCAGTCCTCACGAGTAAAATACCTCGCAGGAACTCTTGAAATACAAAGAAAAAAAAACTTGTGGGAGAAGTTTCTTTTATTTCAAAAAAGCTATGAAGACCAAAAAAAGGGGGCTTTCGAAAATTTATTTACCCCAGAGGCCCCGTATACGTTCTGTGTAGCCCTCGTGCTCAACATGTTCTGGCGTAAAATCATCAAACGTTATCAGCTGTTCGTCACTTAAGAAGATGAATGAAAAATTTTTCATCTGAGTAAGCTATACACTTACCAAGCGCATTCAAAAAAACCAAGAGCTCAATGCTACAGCCGATAGGGAGCGAGTGGAAATTTATTCAGTGACGAATGAAAAGACTGCACGCATTTTCTTTAAGAGCATCTATGCCCTTGAGGCTTATGCGCGTGATGATATTCGCCATTAGTCCGCAACCTTGGTTGGGGGTCATCTTTCATATGTTCGAACCAGTCGAGGGGGTGCGGAAATTTTTTCGCAGTCTCAATAGGGCTACTCTATTTTTAATATTACCTAATATTCCTACAGTTTACTCGTTATCATTTGAGTGTAGTCACTTTTTTTCATAAATTTGCCATGATGTTTTGTTCGCCCAGATTCATAAGTTGGCGAGTCGTGGGTGTCTTGAAAAACTATCTATTTTGACCGTCAGTATTCGTATATTTTTCAGCGTGTTAGTGCTGAATCTTTTAACCACAACTTTGTTTACAAGTGAGCTTTTATTATTTGTAATTAAAGATAATGAAGCCGGCGTTCTAAGTGAGAACGTAATTAAAAACGAGTACCTGTTTTCAAGTGTATATTTGATTCCTTTGTATCATTTCAATACACAGCGCACAGACGATCGAAAATGGCGAATCATTATCCGGTCATCAGTGTAAAGAGTGTTATGAAATAGATAAGAATTTAAGGTCAAAATATTACTTATTATAACTTATTATCTAATAGCAGTGTACTTCGAAGTTCGAAGGAAATTAACTGATGAAATCATGTAGGTACATTATAAAACCACAACCCGATCACGATCATAACAAATGGTCGAATTTGCTTCAGCAGAAATATTTCGCTAAGCGTGAATTCGAAGAATACATTAAAGCTAATTTAATAAAAAGTGTAGTACACTTTTGATGTTTATCAATTCGCTCACTTTTTAACCGCAGCTTGTAGTAATTTTCCCCAGAATCTAGCAAAAATTACTATTATTTGTTTTAAAAAAGTACGTGGATTGTTAAACATCAGAGACTTACTAGAGAAATTCTGATAATTTCTAAATAATTTTTTCTCAGTGTAGGAACAAATGTGCTCAAAAATGAGACAAATTATGAGAGAACTAGTACCGCCGTTGAGTAGTATAAAATGTCCTGATAAGTGTCATTAAATACGTGAATGAATAAAGGACTTCGTACATTTCTGTACTTGGCATAGTATGAGGTCTGGTGGTCAGCTTGGTCACAAAATCGTTTGTGCAAGGAGCAGACACGGGCAAGTTCATGAACATGATTACCAAAAAGGAGCCCTCATTCAGGTTCAAGTTTACACTGTGTTCAAGTTCACTTCAATTCAAGGTCATTTTCTTGTGGATACGTGGAACGACTAGTTACTACGCACTGCCACTACTGCCGAATAAACTTGAAGTGAACAAAAAAGTTCAACTTCATTTTTCATTTTCCATCATTCAGTTCAAGTTGAGGCAAACTTAGCTGTTCACCAGCTCTTTTCTAATTTGCTTTCAACCCGAGCCCAGGAATCCGCCCTTTCGAGCATTACTTCAGAGACGTCGGGGAGGCTGTTAGGGCTGTCTTAGCCCTCTTCCCTACTGGCCGAAAAACCGGCCTAGATCGAAATCTGGCGAGTTGCACGTGGACTCAAACCCGGGACCTCTGGATTCCGAGACCAACGCGCTATCCACTCGGCCAACCAGACCCCAGCTGTTCACAAGCTGAACTTGCCGTTGTCTTGCTGGGAGGTAGGGTGGAAAAAATGCTTTTTCGTAACAGTGACAGACCGTAGTTTTTGTAATCGCTTTTCCATTATTATTCCACTTATATTCAGTGTCGGATTCAAGGAGCCACCCTGAGTAGGATTCAAAGACATTGCCATAGAAATTGGACAAAAAATGCACTTCTTAACCCTGAATTTTGTTGTTTTACTTTGAACATTTTTTTACATGATGCGAGCATCTAGTGAAACATGATTCCGTTGGTTTACCAGTCCATGACACATGACAGTTTTTATGAAAATGTACGACGACTTTACTTCGGGGTTTGGATTTTCATAGAAGGATGATTCCAAATTCAATTCTAATAAGACTGTATGATGCAGTAGGAGCTGTTTGAAGAACGTATCAATTTAATTTTTTTTTACATCATTGATCCGTGAAGAACTTTTGAAAAACAACTTCAATATTCTCCCCAAAAAATTTCATGTATGGAAACTCTACACGGTTACCCACCAGGAGGGGCAGTAAGGGAAAAACTAACACTAAAATATTTTTTACGGAATATTGTTGAGAATAGTCCCCTTACCAATATATTAATAACCGACTCTCAACCTGTTCAGAAAAATGTCTAGGAGTGGCTTAAATGTCCCCCTGAGCGGTTTTCGATAAAAATTCAAGAAATGTAATGTGTATTAGAGAACAGTTTAAAGTAAAACTGGTTCGGCGATGAGCTATAAATGAATTTAGTTAGACCTTATAAATTTTCCCCTATTTTGCGGATGTAACAGTGAAGGCAGAGCTAAGGCCAGAAAACACCTAATGACTCGCATTTTCAGCTTTAGTGTTGCTCCTAGATGGAATAAACGTATAAGAACCCAGCCCGAAAAATTTGAAAATCGGAAAATTTTTATTCCAAAATGGTTTTGTTATGGAAGATGTATAGAAAATTTATGATTTTGAAAATCTTTTTCAACTAGTTCTTGTTTACGAGTAAAACCCAACAAATTAAGTGGTCGCGCAATTTCATCTACAGGCGAATTTGAAGGTAAAAAGTGTCCCAATAGATACTTTTGAACCTTTGCCTCCTCACTGATTACAAGTAAAAATTGGTTCGAAATAGTTTTGCCTGAAAATGTTTTCGTAATCTTTTGGACTCTTCAATCTCTCTAAGGTTTTTCCGAACGTTCAAAACTCGGTAAATGATTCTTTCATCCAGGAATGTCTCGGAGACATGATCAAGACATCTTAAAACGCTTACAGATATTATACAAAGGCTCCTTAAAACTGACTAAGACTCTTTAATCTTCATTTAAGACTCTCCCAGACTTGTTCGAGCCATTTTAGGCTTCTCTGAGACTCACTGTTGAGGATTCATTCAAATCTTTTTATAACTGTTCTAAACTGGGTTAAGACTAATAAAAACTTTTCCATTTTGGTTTAAAACAAATACATGCTCTTTAAGAGATCTGCAAACTTTTTGAAGATTCGCTAAAATCGTCCAAGACTTGTTCAAGACCCTTGACTCTTGATGACTCTTTCGAACTAGCTAATGATTCTTTCGGACTCGCCCAGACTTAATCATAATTTTTTGAGTTTCCCTAAGACTTTTTGAAACTTCTCAAGACTCGTTTAAAATTCTCGAGAACTTGCTCCAGTTTCTGTAAAACTCGCTATTACTCTTGAAGACTCAAGTATCACTCTCGAGACTTTTCATATTTTCTTAAGATTTCTTGAAACTTTTCAAAATATGCTAGCAGGTTTGTTTGAGGCCTTATAAGACGTTGCCATTTGTGAAGCGTTTTTAAATTCAGTATTTTTCTATGAAATGCGCAATGGCCTCTCACCTCTTCCATGCATCTGCATCTGGAGGTAACGTTTTAGTGAGTGGGCACCAGAATTTCTGGAGAGCAGCTGCATATGAGAACTTCGCAACTCACGTTTTTGATCATACTGACACACTTTTCCTCCTTCCCCCACTCTCCCTCCGTAGCTTACATTCAGTAATGTGACTATGATAGTGGAGTTGGAGCATCTTCGATTTGTTCAAAAAGTACCTGACACACATCAAAGCTGCTGAAATTCCATTTCTACAGCCAATAATATTTTGATATTAGTTCGGAAAGTAAGGCATCGTGCTAAAATAATGACTGTGAAAAGCAAAAATCAACGCGATAGGGGTCAAATAATGTAAATGAATCGCACCTTTAATTTCATAAACGTGTTTAATTTTGACCCGCATTAAAATGACGAACGCTATTTTTAGAGGCTTAATTAAAATTTTCGGCTCGACCGTGAAGTTAATTAGAATGTTTTAAACCTTTAAACGTGTTATCGACGTGGTCGTTGATTAGTCTTGATGAAAACAATCGACAGCTCGGTGAACCTCCTTGAAGCGTTATTGAGCTAAACTGTCCAGAATAAAGGCATCTTTATACTATGCAAAGGATCATGTACCGCAGTTTGACTTTTTGCTTCGTATTTCTACCAAATTATGCGATGCATATGTACGATTTTTTAATTGGGGGGGGGGGTGATGAAGATCAAAACTACAGAAAGTCGTAGCCGCTTTTAAAAGGGGATTCAGGGGATAACTCCCACATGACCCTATAAAATATAAGTTTTTTAAATAAAAATTCTTCTAAATGCAAAAAAATTGCTTATTTTGCTCACAAACAAGTGCTTTGTATCGCTTTCAAGAGTCAACATCCTGAAAATCGTCCCTAAAGAAGGATTCTGGCCCCGAGCTTGCAGGAAATAAATCACAATTTATGTAGATTCAACGTGTCGGTCTATTTCAGTTACTCCAAAAAGTCAACCGAAGCCGACTTCTGTTTGGGATTCCGGAATACTCGAAAATTTTTTATTTAAACAAATTGACGAGTTATGTGACGTACCAAGTCCTTATTCGTTTATGATACGATTCAGGGGAGCACTGACCTTTCGATCACGTGACCACTTCATGACTCGACTTCCTTAGCAACACTTCCTATGCTTGTGTCGGCTCCCACTTAACCCCTGTTTGTCTTTCTTCTGGCAAGGCCGTCGGGGGAAAACATAAAGCGAAGAAAAGAAAAATACTAGTTTTCTCAGGCTCTCTTTAAAAATTACGATTTTGCGCTCAAAGACGTAAAAAAAGATGAGTCGATGGAAAATTCGGGTCCCAAAAAAAGTCTGGGCCCCGGGCAAAGCCATCCTTCTCCATCTTTCATTTGGCCTGGTTTCTGCTTCGACTTCCAGTTTGTCCGCCTATCTATCTGTGTATCTGCTGACTGTCTATCTTGAATCCAGTCTTTTTCGCGAGGAAAAAGAGTGAAGGACAAGTGATCAAATTCTCTGTATCCTTAGAAACTGTCAAGATTGAGACTATGTTAAAATGAAACTGGTAGAACTTGTAAGATTTATTAACTCATCTCTCTGAAAACCTACTGATACTCCCTAAATTCGAATTAGCCGAATTCGCTCATTTTTCAGCTATAAGTATACCGATCACGTGATTTAAATTATTTTATGAATTTTATCAGTGGAGGATTCGATTTGGTCACCTAATAGAATAATTTGGGAAAGAAAAAAATAATTGTGAAGGGAAGAAGTAGCTTTTCTATGCCTTCGTTATATTCTGTCTGTCAATAATTTGGGGCAGCAGATTTTTTTTTCTTGGGAGTTTTTTAAGTTTCAACAAAGCAATTCGTTTAGTGGTCTTTTTCGAGAGGAAACGGGGAGCAGGGGTAGATTTCTAGTATTAAGAAAATTAATTGAGAAACTATGCCGATTTTCTGGTATCCGACTACTTCTGACCGAATTACTTTTTCATAACTGAGGACCTGACTTCCAAAACGCGCTTAGTCCAAAATAACCGAAATTGCGATTTTAGCGCTATCTGGTGGAGAAGAAGAAAATACACATTTCATCTCTATTAGGAGGCGAGTTATATGTGTTCAAAGCACTGATAGGACTATGATAGTAAACGGGACCGTAGTTGCATTTTTATAAATTTCTCAACCTTCTGTGTTTTGGACTAAGGGCATTTTGGAAGTCAGCTCTTCAATTGAGGATTACAACACTTTACAACACAAAATACTTAAGTTAAAAATTATAATTTTTTTTTTTGGTTTCATGTGCAACCAGTAGCTAATTTTGCAATTGTTATGTTGTGAATTAACGAGCGCGTTTGCTATCTGTATTCTCTCCAATCCGTAAGATTGCCTCGGATTTCTTCTTTGCCATGAAAATTGTATTAAACTAAAGATGGATGCCGAAACTGATTCGGGTGATTTCCAACTTGTTCCAGTTACTGTATCAGTTTAATGAATGAAAGCTCCGCCTGTTGCTTAACTATTTTCAATCTTGCGTGTGTATAATCTGAGCAACGATGGCAATCACTTATGGAGGGGGGGGGGATTTGTATACAGAAGAGCTGTTTTTAGGAATCAGACTTTTGGATAAAAAACTCTATTTTTCGCGAAAAAGGGAACTTTCTTTCGTTGTCATTTCTTTTGAAGGGGGGGGGGGGCAATGCCTCCCTGAATTTTTTGTTGTGGATGGACGGGAACTATATCTTTTCTAAATTTTTTGTTGATGGTTGGAAAGAGGGGTAATGTGCTTTCTAAATTGTCTGTTGATGAATGGGGGGAGGGGTGAATCCGCCCTAAACACCCCATGGATTGCCTTCGTCGTACCTAAGTAATGAATTATTCAGTTATTTTCTGGAATGTAGACGTGTAGACCGTGAATCAGTCTCTGAGGTACGTCTTTTTTTACTTTTTTTTTTTTTTTTTTTTTTTTTTTAATGAAAGGGAACTGTAAGTAGCTCACAGTTTTTGCTTCTCCTCAGATTCTCATCATATTATTTTAATTCTTATGGTCAGTAGGATTTTGATACCGCGTTAGAATCTAGCATAGATCATCGTTAGGGTACAGAAAAACACTCATTCTCCAGAAATTTACTATCGAATTAAAGTTGACTGGGCGATGGCACGGTGGCAGCAAACTTCGTACACGCGATGCTTGGATGGTTTTCTATGCCCAAGTGGATTGCTTCTGCCTCGAGGCTCGAATCACTCATTTATTTTTCCAGTTATCAGCTCGCTTGCAAATTATATTTGAACTCTTAACGTTATTTCTCGATTAATTTCACATTTTCTGTTAATAACCGATTTCGATCCAGCGAAATCGGGAACTTTTTGGTGCGTGTTCATCGATGGATAATGACGTCTTAGTTTCGAAGTTTGTGCCCCCAGCTCCAGTCAGATCTCTGGGTTGCGACGCGGGGAAGAATTCTCATAAGAAGTTATGTATGACTGGACATGAACTCTCCGATTATGTGTGTGAAGATGAAGTGAAATCTTGAAAAATGATATTATTGGATTCATGTTTTTCAGTAAAAAATTCTGATTGGAAAACCCTGAATGTGGGTTGAATCGAAAATGGAATTTGGTGTTAAGAATCAGCGACCGCCAAAAAACACCTTCTCGTTTGATTTTTCAAGTTAATTTGATTTTTCTCATCCGTGGGTAGATGGAGGTGTACAAGGTTTAGGGGTATTCTCTTCATTTATGACATTTGAGGAGAGATATGGAGGGGGGGTTGTAAAGAGCTAATTTTATTTTTTTAAAATCGGTGTGGAACTATTTTTGTTAGAAAACTATTTTTCTTAAATTTGATGGGTTTTAAAATTGAAAGGGGAAAAAACTGGGGAATTATCGAATTCCCTCAGAAGAAATTAGCAAGCCAGATGGGGGTGGTCATTCTTTTGGACCATTTCTAGAAACTTCCAAAATTATCTTTCATTGCAGTTAATTCCTTCTGCTGTTTATTTTGGCTGGCTGATACCGCCAACAGAGAAAAATCCTAGATGCGAGACTACCACACATGAAACGAGCGAGGTACGTAGGTAGTCGAACAAGTAGACAGTCATAGAAGTAAGCATACACAGATATGCAGGGTGTCTCGTAGTATGTGGCCGCCTTCAGTTGGGTAATTAGGCAACTCATCCTTACACAATGTAGATAGGTTTGCCTGGTCATATATTTGAAAAGGCAAAGATACTCGCATTGCAGCGTTGTTAACAGATGTGCTGATGGAATTTCTGATAATTTAATCGAAGACAGTTACGGCAGCTTCTAAAACCGCGATCGAGTGAACTCACCAAATTTATTTTATGTGAAAATCATAAATGAACATTTTTGTATTTTTTCCATTTCTTATGAAGACCGTACTCTGGATTTGGCGATCTTTTTGCGATAAACGATTTCCTCCTTTATATCCTTCAAAATTACTCCTTAGCCTCACTCCTACTTATTCTAGTTTTGAGTTTGAAAATTTATATAAATACAATGTTTTACATCAAAAATTATGATTCTCAAAATCTTATCGTTTCCAGCATTCCAACTCGTAGGTCTATAATTAAGTGGAGTAGCAAGGGGGATCTGCCTTTTGGTAACTTTGTGTACTCCTAGTAAATTTTCTTACGAATACTGAAGAAATTGCCATGGGAAAATAATTTGCCATTGTTTTCTTTATACAATTTCTTTAGAGTAAATTATAATTGCATTTATGAAAATTTTCAAACTCGAAAACTAAAATAGGTAGGAGTAAGGCCAATGATTATTTTTGAAGAGAATAAAGCGGAGAATTGTTTACCATGAAAAAATCGTTGTGTCTAGAGTACCTACAATACTTGTAGAAAATTGAAAAAAGATGACAACTTCTGTTCTTATTTTTTAATTAATGTTGCTTTGATTGTAGTAATTTTCTTCAATTGTTGTCATACTTGTCTTCTATTATTGGGTTATTCTTCAAAAATGAATGGGTGGCTGGAAAAACGTTGCATGTAGCGGAAGTTCAATTTTACAGGAGAGCGATTAATATTACCCGAGCGTCATTCTCCACCTTCTAGCGACTTCTAAGCTATCTAGCGGTGTGAAAACCAACTGCTTCAAGGTAAGATTCGATCAGGCAAGCAACATAGTACATTTTTCCATCAGAAACTGATTCGATGAAAAAAAAAACGACATGCAACGTTCTTCCAGCCACCCATTCAAATGTTGACATTTCAGTCCCCAGCAGTTATCTCACAGGTTATTAATTATACGCCCCTCCCCCCGTTGATCGGTACGACTGAATTCTACTTTTTCAAGCTTTCAGAAGGAAACTCGATCATCAAATTTAAATTAAATATGCTAAAATGTCCGTCGGCATGGCTATCCCTAGTTACTGTTTCCATAATATATTATTTTTTTAAATTATTTTTACGCTGTATGTTAGGACAAACTGACAACGTAGAACTATTTTGAATGGATGAAGGAACCATAATGTAACGTTGAAATCGCATCTGCACAGATGGTGGTCAGTATGGTCAGTCTTGATAATGGTCCCTCGATTTTCTTCTTTCAGCATGGCTCTTTTTCAATCTATCACAAAACAGGAGTTTGATTACTTTTTATCACAATTAATGGTCAAACTGTATATTCTTATCAGAGCAATATGGTCCACATATCAAACCTCGGTTTTTTGTGACGAGACTCGCGCATTCGTGTCGTATGATCTAAAATTGAGAGTTTAAAAAAGTGTCCTTCGGCATGGTCATCTTTATGCAACGATGGACGTTCATCATCCAAAAAAAATTATGTCTAATTAATGGATTAGTGTGCCTTCATCAACTCTCCATAGAATTTTCTGTTTTGGAATCTACTAATCAACGGCAGAACACTTTTTATTCGCTACTGTCTTTCAGCATGGACTTTTCACGTGTCCTTCGGCATGGAATTCATCATTGTGATTGCCATGCCAAAATACAAAATCCCCACACTGTCGGTCTAATCTTATCGATATGTTATACAAAACGCCTCTTAACGACTCCCGTCAAAAAAAGTTCAAATATCCCCTACTGTCCTCCATGAAAAAACATACTTGAAATATCAACATTTTTGAAGAATGACCCCTATTATCAAAAAGTTTTATCTGCCTATCTATTAGCAATTCCGAGAATAAAATACTTCATTTTTCTTTTCTAATTTGCAAGCAACGCGAGCCCCGGAATCCGCCCTTTCGAACATTACCTCAGAAACGTCAGAGAGGCTGTTTGGGCTGTCTTAGCCCTCTTGCCTTCTGGCCGAAAAACCGGCCTAGGTCGAAATCTGGCGAGTTGCTACATGGGCTCGAATCTGGGACTTCCGGATTCCGGAACCAGCTATCGACTCGGCCAACCATTAATGCTGTACTTAATTCCTTCAAATGTCTGTATCTTTGCTCCTTCAAATATAAGAGCAGGCAAACGTATCTACACGATGGCCAAATGAATTTCCCACTTACCCGCTGGAAAGGGGGAATGTACCTTGAGACACCCTGTAGATACAAGGATAGTTAGAATAGTGAGAAAGTCCTACAGACATTAAGGCTGGCAGATTGAAAACAAGAGACGCAGCGTTAAGCCATGGACACATAGGAGTGAAGCGAGTGATGGCCGCGTTGCACCACGAAGCAACTAGGGGCCAAAACTTCCTAAAACCTCTCTAAATTTTCGTTTACCAGTTTACAAAATGGCTCGTTCTCGCCATCGGCATAGGTGTTCTGTATTCGGTTACAATGTAGTTTTAGCTACTTAGAGTCGACAGAAATTTACGTTGACAACAGTAGCAGGAATTTTAGAGAAAATGAACACGATATGTTATCTGCTTGAACTTTTTTCCCCCTTTGTTGTTGCAAAATGAACGTGAATTTTGAATTTATAGCTTACTCGCCGCACAGCGACTACACGACTGCGCCGCGGTGAACGTGATAAGTCCGGTTGAAGTTCAATTATCGCGGCCATCTAGCCTGTGGCTCGGTTGAATCTCGGATGCCCGAGAGTGGCATGGTGGCACGGCAAGTCGTCGGCAACTCTTAATTCTAAACAGGCATTTCCTGCAGCGTAATCCAAATAAACTTAACCTCGAACTCGAATGTAATATATTTTCATTCGTTCGTTCGCGACTGATTCTTCGGCCAATTACCTGGGCTGAGCGAAAGCAAGACTAGCGTAGGTTTAAATACTGGCTCGTTCCTCGTACCTCGTACGACTACGAGTACCTACAAGCAATCGCACGTAAAGCCGTGGTCGCAAATTAATTTATCGAAATTTGAACAGTTACAGTTAGGGATCGTCGATAATTATACGAGCTCGTAATGTACGTGGAGCTTCGAGCGTGGTTGAGATAGGCATTCCATTCTGGATATCGGGTGAGCCAGTCCTAGAAGCCAGCTATACTAGAGCAGGCAGTGCTAGCACATGTATATGTACCAATTACTAACCAACTTGGAAGATAGCAGACAGCAGATACTGACGATGTTATACCCACTGGATGTAGTTAGATTTGCTCGTCCGCTCGCCAATGATACCACGCAGTAGCATTGCCAGTCTAGTGCTCGAGTAGTTTGGTCCTGACTAGAGGGTGCTAAAATTAGAGAAACGCTGACGAAGTCACAAATGGGGATCCAGATCTCCTAGACCCCTGGCTACGTCACTGATATTAGGTAACCTGCCACGCTGTCAGTACCCCTTTAGAGCAAGTTGAAAGTTCAAAATGGTATTCGTTAATGCGGTACTGAGATATGAGTGTTGGCTCCAATAGTTAGTGAGATTTCTATCACTATGGAATACTGATCAACTGATCTTACATCAGAGACTGGAAACTGAGCTGAAGCACTTGCACTTGAATGGTTCCAAGGTCAAGGACTGTCTCATCGGGTTAGGTTCTATAGAGATGCTCTCAAGGACCCCAACGGATGTACGACAGGGTGTCTACCGGTTATCTAAGTCATCCAAGCTGAAGTCATATTTTTTTTTTCGCTGTTGGTCAAATAATCATCATTTGTCCGTCCCCTCATGGCTGAGGGCTGGTGATCTATCCATCACGTGACATTTATCATGTCTCTCCAGCGGTCCCGATCTTCTGCGTCCCTTATCAGCGTGGTTAGTAATGCTCTCGCTGCTTCTTCAATCTGATCAAGCCATCTCTTCGGTGGACTTCCTCGTGGCCACCGACTTTCCACTTTTCCCTGTACTATCAGCTTCTCCAGGTTTTCGCCTGGTCTGCGTATTATGTAGCCGAAAAACTAAAGTATGCGTTGGTAACAGATGGTGGACAGTCTCTACCCCACGTCAAGTTCGTTGACTGTCGTACGATTTGTTCTTTTTTCCGGCCATGCAACCCGGAGCATTCGTCTCATTTCTGTCCTCCTTGTAACAGCTCGGTCGTTCCAAATGGTGGTCACCTTTGTAAGAGTTTCCTTTGCGAGAATAATTCTTCTTCTAATTTCCAGTGAAGAGCCTCCACTCTTTACCACCGAGCCAGGTACACAAAACTGTCGACTTTCTCAAACTCTTGGAGTGCGGTAGACGATGGGAGCGATCCAGTCCAGTCCACGACCATAACCTTTTTGTTTCTTCATCTCTTCTTCGGAGCCAGCGCCTAGTGCCGTGTCATCCGCGAAACGTAGGTTTGGTATTCATTTCCCTCCAGTTTTGACTCCGCCATTCCATTTCCCCATACCCTTACGCATGATGTATTCCCAATAACGTTGAAGAGGATTGACGATAGAATGCATCCTTGTCTTAGTCCTTTGGAGGGATGAAATGGTTTAGTTACATCACTTTCTAATCTGACTACTGCTGTATTCCTCACGTATGGATCCTCGATGAGTAGGGTAAGATGTTCCGGGACGTCCATCTCTCGCAACGTCTGCCACAGTCGATCCCACTTGACTGAGTCAAATGCCTTGGCATAGTCCAAGAAACACATCACGAGAGGAACATTGAATTCTCTGGCTTTTTCGATCAGCTGTCAGAGGTTCAGGATCTGCTCGCCCGTACCCTTCTGTTTCGCAAAACCGGCCTGTTCTGGAAAGATTTCAGCATCTAGATAGCGTCGTATACGCTCATGCAATTATGTTCAACATGATCTTGCTGACGTGTGAGTTAAGCGCGATCGTTCTATAATTTCTACAACACTGGGTGCAGCCTTTTTAATGTAGGGTTATGCGAACCGAGGTTGTCCAATCCTCTGGCCATTTTCCGGTGACCCATATATGGTTGCATAAAGTGGCGGATCTAGAAATTTTCCAATGAGGGGGTTTTGAAAATAAAACTTTTTCCACCTCCGCGCCCTAAAAAACCGAGATGGATGTCATTTTAAATAATTTCGAAAGGCAAGTTTCATAATGTGATTAAATCGTTTCAAAATGAACATTGTAGACTGTAGAATTCTGCAGATACTCAAAAACAGGAGAAAAACTCAAAATTCGCTATGTTTTTTTTCTTCTTCTTCGGCCCGAAGGGGTGTCCGACGACCCCCCCCCCCATGGATCCGCCACTGGTTCCATATCTCGTGCATTACCTATACACCAGTCTCGCCTGTAGCTTGAATCATTTCTGTTATATTATCAGAACCTGGTGCCTTATAATTTCGCAGCTTATTTATCGCCTTCTAGACTTCGCCCTTCAGAATTTTTAGCTCTTGTTGCAGTGGTAACTCCCTCTCTGCAAGGTCCACGTGCTTGTCCGGGTATAGGTTGCTGCAGTATCGCCTCCGTCGTTCGCCAATTTCTCCAAGGTCTGTGAATTCGAGTTTGGGACTTGAAAGCTCTTGTTAGCTTCCTTCTCTCTCTAAGCATAGCTCGCGTTTCGTTATTTTCCCTCAAGGTCTTCTATCCTGTCGCATATTTCGTCAATATAGTTGTTTTGTATCACTGCAGCATGACCTCTGAACTTTGCGGGTAGACGTCGGTATTCGACTGTAGATTGGGCGCTTCATCCTTTCAGCTTCCTTCGTGCCTCTACCAGCTGGACCGTTTCGTCGGATAACCAGTTGCGCTTTTCTCACTGTTATCGCACTTGTTCGTCATTTGCTCCGCGGCTTCTTGGAGTGTTTCCTTGAAGATATTCCATTTCTCGAAGGGAGGAGTGGGGTTTCTCTTTGATACGATCGCCACGGAAGTTGACTGCAAATTTTACCCTCAGTATATACAATTTTTATTCTATTAAATAGTCGAAAAAACCGCCTTAATCATGTGGACAGGAATAGACAGACAACTGGACCAATTTCTCAAGGAGACAAACATCATAAATACCAACATAAAGTTCACAATGGAAATGGGCAATAAGAGAGTAGACCATAAACTACCTCGAACTAACAGTACAGATAGAAGACAACAAGGTATAGTTCAATATTTATAGAAAACTCACCCACACGGACGCAACAGTACCCAATGACTCATTCCACCATCAAATATACAAAATAGCAGCACTACACGACTACTGCAACAGAGCAATCGCGACAACAATCACAGAACAACAGAAATTAACAAAATCAAACAAATAGCCATTGATAACAAATACCAACCACCATTCAGAAGGGCATACAGTAGACTCCGGGTTATCCGACCTAATCGGGGCTGAAAGTTGGTCGGATACCGAAAAAGGTCGGATAATCCGAAACGAATATTTTCAACGTACAAATAACGTGCACGAAATTGAAAAAGAAATTTTTTATTCATAAAATTGAACTTTGGCTTTAAAAAGGAATAAATCAGTGAAAAAACAATACTTACGTAGGTAATAATAACTCACAAATTATAATTCTTTAAAATATTCGGTGACCAATTTTTTTTTTTTTTTTTTTTCTAATTGCGATTCTTCTTTTGGCCGCGTGATTTCGCAACGCCGCGCTATCGCTCCAGCCGAACACCGTACGTAATGTATCTACATACATTCCAAAATCAAAAATTAGGTTATGTAGAAATTCGAATTAACCGACCTTAGTAGGTTGGATAAGTCGGAGGGTAGGGTCGGATAAATTTAAGTCGGATAATTCGAAGTCAGATAATCCGGAGTCTACTGTATACATACCAAACACAACAAATATTTAACCAATACAACATAAAACTCGAAATCAGAAACAGACCTCCTCTGACGAAGTAAATAAGCAATGACAAAACGGAAACAAAGGACAGGAACAACAGCAACGGAATATAGCGACTGGATTGCGAACACTGTGACATGACCTGCATAGGAGAAACAGGCAGAAAATTCACAACTAGAATAAAAGAACACGAAAAATCACAAAAGCTAAAGGATGACAAATCACTTTTTGGAAAACGCTGCAACAATCAGGGACATAATAACCACAAGTTGATAGAAAAATACAAAATCCTACGCATAGAAAACAACACAAGAAAAAGAAAATTAAAAGAACAACTAGAGATAATAAAGGCAAAAACAAAACAAAACAACCTAATAAACACAACAACCAACTTCCAAAGCAAGAACTATTAATAACATAAAACTCACTGATTGGGCAGACTACAAACCACAGACAACCAGTAGGAATACACCGGACAAGTTTACCATACGGTATTACACACCACTATAAGTACAGGACGACAAAGAGAAAAGTGTTAGGGTACTCCACTGAAGATGGCATAACAGCCGAAAGCGCTCTGGACTACAGAAGAAAGAAATTGTAAATTGGCGCGCAATATACAGAATTTACCAAGTTCACTCACACTCCAACATGGACACTAAAATAACATAAGTTTATTGTACGAATATAAGCTAATGAGTAAATAGTCGGCGAGAATGAATGAAATGGAAAGAAAGAATAGAAGCAATGTTAATGCAACATTAAGTAGGGAAGCAACAGATAAGAAAGCGATCGGAGCGAGCAGAGAATTTTTTGAGGCTACTAAAAAATTGGAGAAAGGTCATCTAAAGTCATATTTTTTTTATTTGTCAATGCTAGTAGACACCCTGTACGAACTGAACTGTAGGGCTAGAATATTCACACAAATAAAACGTTGTACAGTTCTTATGGGACAAAAACAAGTAGACTGTAATACTTATCCCATACACTACATATGTAGATGAACATAAAGACCATACAGCAGACGAACAGACGCAAGGACGTACCAAAGAGTTTGTCTTGGAGGGGTGGGGACAAAAGTTGTGGAAGTCCTAACATTGACTCAACTTGAAATTCACAAGTATCAAATCAGAAAATCCCCCCTATTCTGACGTAGACCCATTCGGAGCGTTTCCGGGACAGGAGGTGCGGTGTCTCGGGGTCAATTCGGCAAGCGTGCATCGCCATACGCCCCTCTATCATCGAGGAAAAAAACGGATTTTTTCAACTGACTCAACTCGAAATTCCCAAATATTAAAGTAAAAAAATCTTTGACCTGTTGGATTTTCCCAACTTCTCAACTCAATTCCCAAGTATCAAAATCAAAGCAAAAAAAACTTTTTGACGTTTTGGATTTTCCCAGTTCTGTTTTTGACTGAGGTGGTAGATTATCCTAGCTGTTGAGTGAAAAATTCCTACAGGGGGGTAAGTTGCCCCGTACTCCCTATCGGTACGTCCCTGAATAGACGTAACTGGGTGACTGGTGGTCAGAAATTTCTCTAGTCGGAATATTTTTGAAGCCCGTAAAAGAAATGAAAGGGTGCTGGCAAGGACGCCGATTCCTTTCAAAATGGCGAGGGGCAAACCCTGTTTTTAAGTGGAAAACATGCCATTTTGGGCAGAAGCGAAACTTGACTTTCAGTTGGGGGGGGGGGGGAGAGAAGGTAAACTTGCCGACAAATATTTTCTTCTTTTAACTAAAAATTTGGAAATTCGCCTATTCTTCAATAAATATATTTTTTTATTGAAAAATAATAATAAGAAGAAGAAGAAGAAAAAGAATAAGCAAACAAACGTTCTTAGAAAATGAAAAATTCACCTAAACAGTTTCAAAATTTGCTGACTGTCTAATTATTGGGGTGTTTCACCCCTCCCTCCCCATAGTTTTATAGTTTCATCCCTGCAAATGCAGATTGGAACCGTATCTCCCTAGCACTCACATTTGCGCACATGAGCATACCCTATTCTGGGGGGGGGGGGTAAGGTGGAAAGATGTTAGGAATACTTAAGAGGAACACACAACTTCCTTTACACATTGAGGTGGTCGTTGTTTTCTCGTGGTGATCTTTTGTTTGAATTTCCTCGATTCTTCTCCTAAATTGATTAATTGATTCTAATAAAAACAAATCAAATAATAAAAAAAAAAAAAAAAATACAAAGTTTCCTGTTGATTGGATGAGGGAAATCCGTGCCAGAATTTCCCTTTCTTTCTTATGGGAAAAATACATGGAGTTTTGACTTTAGTTCCAGACTAAATTTCCCTTCCGGGCCGTACAGCGCTAGTATCGACTACTTTTATCAGCGACCAAAAGCTGAAGTTTTTGACACATGTGTATGTAGCAAAATTTTGGAATCTCGGATGTACGGCCCGAATATTCACCAGGACCAAAGACCGTATAAATTAAACAGCAGAACATTTACTATCGGATTCAGCTTGTGACATTGGAAGATAAGTCTTTTAAAACTTTTCAACTTTTAGATTTTAATAAAATGTTCAACTTTCTCAAATTCCAGGCTCTAGGTCAAACAGAGAATCTGAACAATCGATTTCGGGCTACTCAAAGGGGATGGCTCGTCTTAGTCGTTTACGAATGATTGAGTGAGTGAGTAATTAATGACTGAGTGAGTGAGTGAATCACTGAGTCACTCTGTAAGTCATTGAGTAACTGTGTGAACAACTGAATTTAAGTAAGCGAGTGACTGAGTGAATCAGTAAATAAGTAAGCGAATGACCGAGTGAGTGAGTAAATCGCTGACTCATTGGGTGAGTGATGAAGTGAGGGAGTGAATGAATAACTCAATTAGATAATGAATGAATGAATAACTGAGTAAGTGAGTGAATCACCAAATAAGTAAGCGAGTGACTGAGTGAATCTTTGACTTATTGAGTGAGTGAGTGATAAAGTGAGGAAGTAAATGAATAACTAACTTATAAAATGAGTAAATGACTAAGTGAGTGAATGAGTCACTGAGTAAGTGAGTGAGTAAATTGGTGAATCACTAAATGAGTAAGCGAGTGACTGAGTGACTGAGCTAGTTACTGCGCGTCATACTGAGTAACTGAGTGAATCACTAAATAAGTAAGCGAATGACTGACTGAGTGAGTGAATCACTGATTTATTGAGTGAATGACTAGAGTGAGGAAGTGAATGAATAACTACATCACAGAAATAGTGAATAACTAAGTGAGTGAGTGAATTACTGAGTCAGTGAGTAACTTTGTGAATCACTAAATGAGTAAGCGAGTGACTGAGTGAGTGACTGAGTAAGTGATTGAGTGAATCACTGACTCATTGAGTGAGTGACGGAGTAACTGAGTGAATAACTGAATAAGTAAGCGAGTGACTGCGTGAATCACTAAATAAGTAAGCGAATGACTGAATGCGTGAGTGAAGCACTGACTCAGTGAGTGATGGAGTGACAAAGTAAACCGATTTCGGGCTGCTCAAAGTGGTGGTGCGCTGTAGTCGTTTACCTTTTAACCCTGATCGAAGGGAATATTTCATTTACAAGCATACGAAGAAATCTCAAAATATTATGAAAACAAAAGCGTTTATCGAAAAAATGATTAGGACAAAATTTATAGTGCATAAAATTTTCCTCCAATTGAGACCATTTTCATTTCAATCTGATGAATTTTTCTAAAATATGTAGGGTTTTAATAGTTCTTATTTATCACATGCTTCAAATTATAGAGGGCGACTCTTTCGCGCTGGCAGTCCGAATAGCGAATAGTCATTAAAATTTGAAATTCAACGTTTGCTACCGACTTTCAGATTTTCGAAATGTTTTCCACATTTCAGCTTTGTTTCAACCTTTCAAATAACGTTCAATACCCAGCTTGAAACCTTCTGCTTTTGACTGACTAGTCTCTAACAGGAATCCAGGGTACTCCATTTTCAGAAACGAAATTTGACTTTCAGTTTGGAAAGGTGGAGAAGAAAAATTTGCCGACAAATATTTTTTGAAAACTAAAAACTCGCCGACAAAATGTTTAAAAATTAGAAATTTGCTAATTTCTTAATCGAAATATTTTTTAATTGAAAAAGAAAATAAATAAACAAACAAACATGCATAAAAAATGAATATTCAAATGAACAGTTGCAAAATTTGCCGACTGTCAAATTATTGGGGGGGGGGGCAAATAAATAGTCTTAAAATTTGCCGACTGCCAAATTATTGGGGGAGGGTGTTTCAACCCCCACACCCCCTTATAGTTTCCCTGATTTTGGGTAACAACGCAGAAGTAACGCATGCCTTATTCACCACTTTCCTGGCGGAGCTATGGGCGCTCGGAATTAGTGGGATCCAATAACCTTGGTACGTTGACTGACATGCATTTCTTCTGTATATTTTTTAGCGACGCGAGTATAAGATTTAGAAAGATAATCGCTTCCCATCTTTTTTCTTCTCGATAGAATTCGAAATTTTAAATTCCCTGTTTTCAAATTTGATTCTTGGGACATTGTTGGGCCGGATGCAAAATCTGATGCAATATTCAAAACTAGTGACACGAATAACCCTTCTTCCGGAGCTTGTTTTATTCTTGAGATATCATACCTGTCCAATTAGTATTTGAGCATTTTGGACTCTCATTTCAGAGGCATCATGAGGTCAAAATTGAAAATTTAAGGTAATATTCGAACTCAGCGACCACGAGAACCGCTAAGTATTTCGATAGTATGTTCGATACAATCCTATTTGAAATTTCAAAACTTCTGATTTATGGAGTTACCTACGTGGTAGCTCATCTTCTCGTTGGGGAGGAAAACTTTTTTCAAGAAAACAACAAAACAACAAAAACACAAGACCTTATAACACGGACATCGCTTTTGTCGAGCATCGATTTGACTTTTTGTACAAAAAGAAACAAGGGATTCCTCTCCCCGTTTCATACTCTCTGTACACTAAAACTGAATCTGTCTTCACATACCCTCTCCTAACGGTAGGCTTGCTCACCGAAACATCCGTGAACTTGCAAGAGGAGATTTATAACACCTAATCCAGCCACACAAAGAGACAGCCAGTGAGCCAGCCAGATCCTAAGATAGATAGGCTTATTATACTCTTGGCCAGGAAGAAATACTGGGCAGATAAACAGACATACAGGCAGTTAGTTAGAATCCCACTCTCTAATAGAAAATCTGAACCTAGAGCCGATGTAGTGACAGTGTTCAAATATTGAACAACAGAAAAAGGTGTGATATGGCAGCGCAGTGATCCACTGAGCGCCACTCGCTGCTGGATCCTCGATAATCAGTACTCGGAATCTGAGAGCAAGGAACGACCTCTCATCTGTCGACTAGAATGTCAGATGCGAGAGAGCGAGACTCGTGTACCGAGCCATCGCATCCACATCGAATCGTTCTCGCTCGGTGCTCACAATATCTTCCGCTCGGGCGCCCGGCCCTGAGGTCGGCACTTAGCCGCAAACAGTAGGTATTTTTGAAATTGAAAATCGACCACTCGTCACCGATAAATTCCAACGGTGTAGGGAGAAAAGGTTTGTAGTGTTAACGTGAGTGTGATTATACATCAGGTAGTGAGCAGGCAAGTATGTAAGTATGGTACGTAATTTTGGATCGGAGAAAGAAAGAAATGAAAAAAACGGACGAAAAGAACGTGAACTAGGATAGAATGCTATTTAGAGAGAGAAAGACGACATCGGTAACACCTGAACTGATACTCAGGTACGCGGGTTCGCGGCAAAAAGAAAGAGGAAGAAAAAAACTAGTATTATAGGAAAAGAGATGCGGCGAAAGACGTCGAAGAACCTGTTTCAACCGCCGAAGGGCTTCCACCAATCGGGGCTGGAGGTTTCGTCACGTGGGCGTATTTCTGGTTCGGTTCGGCTCAGGCTCATGTAAACCGAGAAGGTACACAATGTTGATTTGTTGAGAGTTGGAAAACAGTTTTAGCGTTTTCAAAGTGCGACGACGACCTGTGAGTGTTCGTTGTTTTTCGAGTTCCAGTGAACGAAATAGCCAGAAGAAAAAGGTACCTAGTTCTGTCTTTTCGCGTTATTGTCGATCGATGCCTATCTACACGATTCGCGTGAAGAAGTGCGGTGCGTTGCTGCGATGCGAACGAAAGCGAAATCGAGTGCGAATTGGTTCGGCAAAAGTGTCGCTTTTGGCCCTGAAAATTTGGTCGTAAACGTCAGTGACTTTGGTCCCGGTCCCGGTCCCGACCCCGAGCTCCAGTGTTGAAATAGCGCACAACTCACAATGGCTACGTTGGGCCTGTCGAAAGTCTTCATCTTGGACAAATACTTCACCGAACTGCAGAAATACTGGGAAACCGAAAAAAAATTGCAAGGTGAGTGTTTTGACATATCAAACCGGTCGACACCTATACACTGCAGTGAAAGGCGATCGAACTGTTTCCAAAAGACACAAGTTCTGACGCCTTTTGATGAACACCCGGCTGATAGCTTTGGATCAGTTTTCTTGGCTGGATGCTTCTCTATGGGCGCATTAAACGCGCGTAGAACGCGCAGTTCGTGAAGTAGATCATTGATCAGCGAAACTGTTCCATTTCAAACTAGGTATAGTGAGGTAATGATGATAGTAGAAAGTAGGCCGATCGAGATCCTTGTATATTTAACGTGAAACATTTGAAGACAAGCGAAAGTTGAAGACTGTGAAAAGTGTATTCGAATAGTGAAGAGCATAAAGTATATTCGATCCTGGATGCCATAAGGATGTCTTTGGGAATCCTATAATGATAGCGAAGTCATCAACCCTGATGGCTATAAGCGACTAGTCCCGAACGCAGGTAGGGATCAACGGAGAGAAAATGAAGCGACCCCCCCTCCCCCCCCTCCGAGAAAGATGAAATTCGAGATGCGTAGCCAATGGCAACTCTTGCGGAATCTTTCGCGAGCAGTAACATTTCCAGGAATCATTGAACAAGTGTGAAAGAGTCTTGAAAGGCGTAAATGAGTCTTCAAAAGTCGTAGCGAGTTGTAAACGAGTCCAGGAGAGTCTGTTACAGAGTCTTGAACAAGTTTCGAGGATTTTGAACGAGTCTTGAATAGTTTTAAAGAGTCTTGAGGAAACTCAAAAGCTCGTGATCAAGTCTGAACGAATCCAAAAGAATCATTAGCAAGCCAGAATGAGGTTGAAGAGCATCTACTTGTATTAAACCATTGTGAAAGAGTTTGACATAGTCGTCAAAAGCCGTAAAAAGTCTTAGAATTTTGAACAGTCGATAGACCCTCAAGAAGTTTTGAACAAGTCAAGAAGAGCCTTAAATGAGCGATGAAGAGTTTTAGTTAGTTTCAGGTGCTTAGATAGTTCGAAAAAAGTCTTTCCCGTGTCTCGGAAAGCCATAAAATCAAACTTGGCGGTCGTAGAGAGTCCCGAACTCGATTTTAGCCGTTTTAACGAGTCGATAAGTTCGGAAAAAGCCATAATGAGTATCCGATGTCAGGTGCCGTATCCGTTGCCGGACCTGTAAGCAGTCACGGTTTCTGACCTTCCTGGGCAGGGTTAGTCGTCGGAGTACTTTGCCGTTGCTTTCCCCATGATTTGTTGCGTTAATGTTTTCCTTCTCCGTGCCGCAGAGTGTGTGGTCGGTCGGAGTTCACTTACTAGCCACGTGTTTGCTCGAAGATAAGTAAGCTATCCACGACGTGCACACGACAGTCTCAATCTTTCGGATCTGGTGGTAACACGCCTTGTAATCGTAATGTCTCGTTCGTTCGAACTGGCGGGGTTGCAGAACGCGTCCGGCCACCCAGCGACTCTTAATGAGCGGGTCTAAAGTATTCTTACATGAGCATTAAAGATTGAATCATCTTAGCTAATCTTGAAAATTGCTTTTCCTCCCCGGCGAGGAAAGATATTGGATGATATTGTGATGAACATTGAAAATTCAACAAAAATCATCGCCCAGTTGAGAGTCCCGTGAGTTGAATGAAATTGACTGTGGTGAAAGGCAAAAATAAGAAAACACTCAACTGAAGGGGACCCCTAAACAACACGAGGTAAATAGGGAAGAACGAAAGAAGGAGGGGAAGGAGTAATAGTTCTGTGTGGGGGAGGGGGGCTTGGCCAAAATGTTCTTAGACGCATTTCGCATAAATCGTGTACTGATTCGACTCAGCAGGTGTGGATTCACAGTGAAATGCCGATTAAAATGTATAAAATGTCTGCTGAAACCGAAAGAAGGAAAGTACCCCTAATTTTCCCAATTTTTCCCACTGTTGCCGAATATCGACTTCTCAGATATCATTGAAGGGCGGAGGGGGTGACATCTCCCAATGTCCCGGAGCACTTAGCTGAAGAGAAACCCTTGAAAAATGCGAGGTAAACAAGAGCGAGTGAAGGAAGAAGTGGAAGGAGTGAAAGAAAGTTCTTTGTTTTGGTGATGGCAGCATTTGACCAAAATTTTCCCCGAGCTCATTTTGCTGATGGCAGCATTTGACCAAAATTTTCCCCGAGCTCATTTTGCTGAAGTCCTGCACTTGGCCGAGTCAGAACAGTAACAATTTTTAAATTTGAGGAGAAGAAGCGGGTACACAGTAAAATGCCGACTAAAGTATGAAGTAGAAATTTCTCATTTTCCCAACAATGCTGATTGCCTCCTAGAATTTGCCGAATTCCGACTTTTCAAATATGATTACAAGGGTGACACCTTAACCTTTTCAAATATGATTACAAGGGTGACACCCTAACCTTCCCGTCGATGGCCTTAGTTTGAGTCTTGTTTTCCTTAATAGCACGTGACAGAGAACACTAAGCCCGCCTTTTTTCTGCCGAGTATGAAAAGTGATGCATGTGATAATTTTGGGTAACAAGGCCCACTCAGTTCGTGTTCTCTAGAAGCTGTCAGAGTGATATTGATCACTTGACTACAATTACCAAAATGCAATTTTTTGTTAGGTTTACTGCGTTACTGCAAAGTCATTTTGATAAGAAGCATGGCCTTATTACCTACCTAGATTGACTAATAACGCCCACATTGACTACAGTCATCGAGGTCGTGTTTTTGTGGCGCGCGCTCAAGTTGATCCAAATTTATTACTAACGCGGAATAGTTTATTGACTTTCGATTAGATACTGTATTTTGTACGAAAATTACCGGGTCATTTATTGTAATTTTCTCACGAATCACGAAGCCGGTTTGTACGCTCGACTTTCAAGCGTTTGGGGAACACGCTCGAACTAGCCAAAGCTGGCAAGGGACAGCTACAGTGGAGACGTTATTCTCACTAAGCTAATTATAGCCCGAGCTCTCGTGTGACAGCGGCCTCGAATTCGTGAGACTACCCGATTCTTGGTCCAATTTGTGTAGACCTTGAAATCGATCGGGTAAATTTGATTTCCATGCTCCTGGTTTTTCGACTACAGCATTTGTTGAAGATTTCAGCAGCCTTAAGCTGTTTTCTAAATTGATTTGGAAGTCTGGAAACCGTCGAGGTTTTTCGTTCGTTGTATAGTCGGGTCGTGAGAATCGATTCCGTATGAAATGGTCCGTTTTATCAGGTGTTGTCATCCGTTGTACTCCTTTCTGATCTATGTCCTCCATTATTGCCGCTGAGCTCTGGACACGAAGTATTCCTGAGATTCAGAAATTTGTTACTATTTCGAACGCTACCTTAAAAAATAGCTCGGTACTTAACGTGTTGACCAGCCTTACTGTCTTTTTAAGTATACTTTGTTATGTACGTATTATTATTATTATTATTTTTTTTTTATTTATATGAGAGGGAGGTTCTTCACAGCCGACAATGGCCCATAACGAAGGACCCCAATAAAATATAAAAGAAAATAAATAAAAAATTAAAAAATAAAACTGGACAAATCAAAAAATAAACTTAAAATAAAGAAAAATAAAAATAAAAAAGAACGCTAAGTGTGTGTGTGTGTGAGAGAGAGAGAGAGAGAGAGAGAGAGAGAAATAAGGAAAGAGAGGAATGATCACTTTTTGCCCAAGTATCCCCTTCCCCGCGTGCACTGCGATCGCTACCCCGTCAGTGTCTAGTTTCTCATGGGGTGAAGTTTTTCAGGATCAGAGATTCGCAAATGCAGTTACTCAAAAAGTTTGAAGACCCGTTGCCTGAACCTAGCTTTATTTACTGCGTCAAGGACGTCAAGCTCGTTGTCTTTTTTACTGGCTTCGTTATAAAGTTTCAAGACTCGGTTTATTGGAGCGTTCGAGAAAAGAAGTGTACGAGAGTGACTCAGGGCGAAGAGATCTGTGGAACGACTATTAAAACTGGGTATACGAACTGTAATTTTTTCAAGCAGTATTGAGTCTCGCTTTTTGTACTGTATTATGCCATGGAGAAAGATCAACTATGAAATGTCCCTGCGCCCCTTAAGACTTTTTATTTGGTAACCCTGAAGTAATTCTTTGTATGTTATTGTATATGTGTAGTAGGAAAACTGCTTATGGTATAAATATCTTAAAAAACGTTTTTTTACTTTCTCTATGGACTTGACTGCTTCTACTGTTATTGGGTTCCATACTACAGATGCATATTCTAAGTGGGATCAGACTAGGGCATAATACACGGTTTGTATAGTTTGTACATTAGTAAAATTAACTGAGTTTCTCATTAGAAACCCAAGCATCATTCTTGATTTATTAACTATGAAATTAACGTGGTTTTTGAATGTTAGTTTGGAGTCAAGTATTACCCCAAGATCTTTGATTATGTTGGCGTGTGTCCTACAGTATTGTAATGAGGACCTATGTGCACATTTGGTGGGTACAGGTGGCCCATAATAAGACGTATAAAATGCAGCCACAGTATACAATGCAAGGGTGTTATTAATGGCTGCCGGTATGAGACCGGTTGTCAGGGTGCCGCCGCACCAGGTCTTCTTTCAAAAGCAAGTGCTAATCGGATCTTCTGGAAGTGACCATCGAATACCGCATCGGATTGTCGTTTTATGTTTACTGTCTTCGCTGCCTGAGTTCGTGCACTTGCAGGCTCGCTTTTGGTTGCTTTCGAATCTCGATTTTCAACTGGTTTTGGTCATGTTTTGGTGCTCCATTTTAGTGCAAGACGACGACGACGGTGGGACATGGCGAGACGCGACGTTAAAATAACCTATACCGTATTTTTGTGGAGTATCCACGGTGGCCTGTCCAGTTTTGCCGGCACGAGTCGTCTGCTTTTTACGATCGTTTATTTTTAACCTCCTCTAGACTGTTGAAAGCGCGTATTCGCTGTAAAAGTTGAGAATAACCGCCATTTCCCGTATTCATTGCCTTCCCTGATGTTCGAAATCATGCGTTCGTGCTACGTGTAATCTGACTCCATTTCATACCCTGAAAATTGAAAATGAGACTGTTGTAGCGCCAGAAACAAAGGAAAAATTGTTGCGATGCTCGTATTTGGATTGTGGCAGCTCTGTGAAATACTGTTCCAGTGTCGTCCAGGTTACCCAGTACGCAGTGCCCTCGGCATGCCTTGAATTTACAGCAATATTTTACTATCTGGTAAAACTGCCACAATCCGAATGCACATTCGCAACAAATTTTCCCGTTTTGCACAGAGGCGCTGATAGCAAATTACGAGGGGCAGGCAGATCGAAAATCACATAACTGACTTTTCTCATTCTTTCTTTCTCATCTGTTGGAAACCAATCTTAATGAATGGTGGGGACTGACAAACAGAAGCCCAGGAATTCAAGCAACATTTCAGAACAATCGGGTATAACCTTATTCTGCAATGACACACCATAAACTTTTTAATATAAGCAACTGAGAAAGTAACAAGGCCGAATCTTGAAATGATGAAATCCTGTTCGAGGATCGAGAAATCCTTTCTTCCTCGAATAGGGGGAGGGAGTCTGTCAACTTTGAACTTACCTAAGATACGATATCGAACGCAAATTATGATTGTTTGCCTTATGCTTCGTTAATACAAATATCTGATAGGATGAATGATCCACTTTATATTTAGGTCATAAAATGAAAATTTTATCCTGAAAATTAACCAAATTGGATTGGCTTGAAATGTCGAACGAATTATCGAAATAATGGTTTGCCGGTTATTGATTTCGAACATTGCTGGAAATTTTGAATCAGATCCTAATTTCAGCCACTAAAATTGAAATTTCACTTTAATGGGAGGTAGAATCGACTTGACATGGAAAATTAAAGTATCAAAATGATGGATTTTTGGGACATGTGTTTCGAATATCCGATCAGATTTTGCATTCAGGGATCCAAAATCTAAAATTCACAATGAAAATTTCTAATTATGTATTTTAAAATGTGAAGTTATTTTTGTACTCTTCGGCGGAAAGCCAGTGTCAAATAGAATACGAATCTATGATAGGATTGAATTTCGTCTCCCGCCGCCATGCACTGGGTTCAGAGACTACTTGAAATGAGCAAAATTAACTTCAGCTGAAAAAGCGATAAGAAATCTGAATTGAGATTTTTAGTCACTGATGCCAATCATTGCATCGAATCATAGATGTTAACTTCAATTTGGATCCCCAAAATCAGAATCTCACTTCACAATTTTCACATTTTAAATAAAAAAATTTTTCTTCACGTCGATGGGAGATAGCACGTGGCAAGTAGAGTACAAAATCGTTAGGAACAATTGAAAATTTTTTTCCCACCTCATCGTTGGTCAGAAAACTACTTGAGGCAGGGAAAGTTGATTTGATCTAGAAAATCTAGGAAACTGCTTGTTATGGATCTTCATTGCGATTGTTAATATTATTTTATAACATTCTTACTAGCGTTTACATAAATCCCAATCTAACAATTTTTTTTTACTTACAACTCTATTACTTCGGTTTGTAAATTACTAATATTCTGGTAATTTTATCAGAGGGGGATTTACCGTATGTGCAGACTGTTCACTTGCGCAGGGCGGAAAATATTCAAGGGTGGCAAATTTGAAAAAGAAAAAAAAATCGTACCTAATATAATCGAGACACAGCAGAATAGCGCCTGATGCGACTGGGAATAGATTTTCAGATGTAAGTACAAGTCAGATTGAGAGTACTAAAGAGGAGTTCTATAATATGCCACAGAGCGTTGAAAGCTAGCTTTTTACAGGTTGGGGCAAGGGCGGCAAAAAAATTTGCACACGGTGGCAGCCTACCTGAACCCGGCACTGCATCTTATGAGAAAAATTGAAATTAAATGACTTCAGATATCATCGTCACACGAGCCGTTGAAACACGACGGGAAATGAAATCCTCCAGAATATTACGTTGAAGGAATAAATCTTTCAAGAGACAGAATAATCGAAATTCGAAATTTATGGAATCGAGAAACTGAACAAGCGGTTTCCTTGGTAGCTAATTTTGAATACTGCATTCAAATTTTTCAGTTGACTCCATTTAAGGTGTTGGAAGTTGTAAAAAATGCTTTACTTATAAAATTAGAATTTTGAGAGCTCAGATCGGAGTCAAACCGAACATTTGAAGCGATAAATAAAATCATAAGTGACCAAAATAATCCCTATTTCGATAATTTTTTCAGTTTTTTAAATCAGTTCAACTGAGTATAGGTAAAATTTCAAGTTGTTTTCTACGACCCTGTGCGTGACCCAAAATGAGAAATCTCGGTTTTCCCTCCCCCAACAATTTTGTAATTCGGCTGCCCAGAAACTCCGTAAAGACGGACGTTTGTGAAAATGACTGAAGTCAGTGGCGTAGCCAGACTTGGTATGAAGGGGGGGGGGGTTCACTTTTACAACATTACAGGTTAATACTTACTATTACCAGAATGAATTTTAATTTTTTCACATTGGGAGGGAGGGGTGTCAGCAGCTCTCCCCCCCCCTCCGGTAGCTAAGCCACTGACTGAAGTAAAGTTGTGAAATGGTTATTTTCATCGTGGCATTTGGATTTTTCGGCGTAGGTTGTGCCGTTCAGAAATTTGATTCAATTTTTGAAATCAGCAAAATAAAATTCCCATTTATTTGATTTGTCAAGTCAACATCTCCTTTTCAGAGGGTGTAGATTCTAAAATATTGATTTTATTCGATATATTCAGTGTCTGATTAGAAGTTACAATAAGAGTTCAATGAGAATGAAGAGGAGACTGAATGATTCTAAAAGAATCCAAGAGAGTGAGTCGGAAGGAATCTTTAAGGGGGTCGAATTAGTAAACACGTGCTCACCAGGAATCTTAACCAATGATTAGAGAATGAAGTGAGAAAAGTGGTTTGAGTGAAACCGAACGAGTTTAAAAAAAGAGTTTGAACGAGTCCTAACTGAGCACCATGAGCATTTACGTGTATTGAGGGCCTCCTAATGAGTGTTTCAGTAGATTTATAATACCTCAACCGGTCTTAAAAAGTCTGAATCAGTCTTTCTAAGCTTTTGAAGAGTCTGACGAGAGTACTTTATAAAAGGATTCAGAATGAGTCTCGCCACAATCGGAAGACAGCAGATTGAGTTTTAACCAGCTATTAATTAACCTACACGAGTTCTAATTAATCTTCAAGTACTGAATGAATCATTCGATAGTTGAATAAGTCCTCGAGAAGTCGCAGTGAGCCCTGATGAACCTCAACAGAATTGTTTGAATCAGTTCCAATAACAATAAGCTAATTTAACCATCATAAAACATCCTCAAATTTGGATTTTCATTGTAAGTGAATTCTCTCCGTATATACTTTGAAAATCTACCCCCTCTCCTCGCCCATCACTCCCATCGGAAAATAATTTAAGTACAAAAATATTAGAATATTTCAAATTAAAATTGTATCACTTAGTATATGTGTCACTTCATTGTTAATTAAATGTCTCCAATGGTGCCTGGGAGTCGATGGGTGCCGCCTGAAGAACTTGAAAACTGTGTTCTATTTAGGCAAACGAAGACTGCCTTATTATAAACTCAATTCGGTTTCTCATCATTCGTTTTCTGGACGACTAACTAACTGTCAAGTTGACAGCGATTTATTGCCAAATCTAGTTCTTGTACCAGTTTGAAAAATGAGAATAGCGAAGATTCAAATATTTATGCCAGCTTTGTGGGTATGCGTGCACATTATATTCGAATGATTCTCACCAACAATGCGGATTAACGGGCAGCCATGCTTTTCGTGCCAACGTTCTTCTATACGATTTAAATATTAATGAATTGTTCTGTTCCGACTAATTCTGAAAAACAACTAATCTTTTACTCGTAGTTCCCTATCAGTATCAGTATCTATATCCACTGGTACCTGCTCCTACATTGTTCAAATCTGACCCACGGATTTTTCTCTAGAACTGGTCTTTAACTGAAATAATGGGTAATGGTTCCACGTTTCGTTAGCCTTTTACAAAGTAGTTTATGATCTGCATTTGTAAGCGGAGGAGCAAACTAGAAAATTAAATGTTGAATTATAATAATTCCGTAGTTATACTCGTGAAAACGGTTATGGATATTTCGATTCCTCGGGTGTCATCATTACAGCCACGGAATGTCTTGTTTAATAGCCATTAGTAACATTTAGGACAGAGTTCCCGCCGAGATAATTCGATTACGAAGAAAATTTTAGTCTATTTTGTAACAACAGCTGGTGTTTTTACGCCAGAAATTTTCAGTTTTATGAATACGTTAGAAATGACCAACCATTGGTTATATGTCTGTTCGGGTGGTGTACTCGGTAGAAGTAGATTTAGATTTCGTATCAACCAAATTTGGCTGTATTTTCGGTACTAGAGTCCGGATATCTTGAGAAACTGACTGCCAAACTTCAAATAGGCATGTTGTGCAACTCCCGTATTGAAAAAAAGTTTAAAACGTGGGTTATAAAATGGTTTTTTTCGTTTTAATTACAAAACTAGGGGTTCTCTAGACATCGCGATGCGAGAATGAGACTGTTGTAATCTCCAAGACCAGTGGCTCTGGAGCTGCGGACAGGGGGTAGTTGTCTTCGCACTCGTGAATATGTGAGGGCAGTAGTACCATTTTGCCCGTCTCCTTCTCTCAGTTTCAACAAAGAAAATTGTAAGAATGAGAGTCCACTTACACAAATAGATACGCGACTGGACAAATATTCAGGATGCACATTTTCCTTCAAACCGGCAAATGCGAGACTGCATATTTTTTCCAAAAGTACTTCAATTACCATCAATATTGAAGCGGCTTGAAGGGCTAAGGATACCGGTAACATGATTGTAATTGCGAGTAAATTGAGCTTAGATTTCCGCATACAGTACTGTCTTACGTGAATTCCACAAGTCTGCGAATTGCATTGACATTGTTCGTACAAATCTAAATTATCTCGACTTTGAGTGGTACATTATTAATCCCGCTGGTTCTGATAGGACACATATAACTACGTATAGGTATTCTCCTCAGCCATTTTGGTGTTCGATATCATCACTGACCGATCCGAACGCCACGTACGCGACCACCGCTCGTAAAACTAAAGAGAAAAAACCAAAATAGCTGACGGGAGTACTCCCTTAGCACTAGTGTCATTAGCATATGAACTTTGCACTTACACTTATTGGCTGACCGACATTTTTTTCAACTCAGTCATGTCCTTGTATCCCTTGACCTTCAAAGCTTACTTATCCTTTCAATTCATTATGTTCTCGAAATGGGACCAAGAAAGAGTTTGAATCTTGCAAGTGCTCAAGTTTAGTTTTTTCAGGGTTCAAACGAATTCTTCCTCCAGTAACTAGCGTTTTCATTATTGGTGATGACTGAGGAGGGTGTGGGGGAAGTTGAAAAATGAATCTTACCTCTGGCTTAGCCATTCGGAACTCAAATTCGTGAGATTTGCTTGTTTCGTGATGTTATTTCTGTAGGATTGTAGTCAATCGAGATAAACATACTGATAATCAAAAAGGCCTCTAAATATGATGCCAATATGGGACATTTTGATGGCCATAACTGAAATATGAACAAACCAACAACAAAAAAGAAATGTACAGCAATCAGACCTCAGACCCCCCACTCCACCCGCACCCCATCAGCAGCCGACTGAATTATTGACCGGGGCATATTGCATATGTACCATCGATGGACGCGCAGTAAATACCGATTGTGCTCATCACTACATCAGTTATTTGTTTTCTATTATGTATACCAAAAGTAATCGGTCAACAGTCATCCATTTCGATATTCTGACGATTGGTAATCGAAGTATATCGATTCGTGAAAAGGCAAAAGTAGCTCCTCTTCTGGACAGGACGTCACTATGTGAGCACTCGATGAGCAGGTTGTAGGTGGGTGCCAAAAATATCTCTTCTGTCGATACAGGATAGTAGTTACCTAATGCCTGCATAATTTTGGAACACTGTCACGTATACTCGAATCGAAAATATCGTTATGCGAGAATACATGGGCCTGTTTAGTAAAGCCAATTGTACGAGTATCCTCAGCACCAGTATTTTGGAACTAAAACTCCGATAAATAATTCTTGCGACGGCCACCAACCGAGCTGTTAAATATTACGCCGCGTGATGCGATAGGCGGTTGAATTTATGAATACTTTCGGATCATTAAAAAATCAAATAATAAAAGAAAGAATGAATGGAAGAAGGAAAAAACATGTCAATTTAGCGCAGTTTGGGTTCGGGATAGGTATCTCATTGCCGATGAAAACCAAAATATACGTGCACTTACCTGTTGGATGCTGGATTTCGGGTCAATGGCGTGTGGACAAGATCAATGTGATGGGCCAATGGGCGAGAAAAGAAAGGTCGACCGAATGGTATTTCGATTCGAGTCCGGTTTACTGATATTTGCATGGGACTGATCTACAGACCTATACCAAGCTGGTGGCTTTGCGGTACTCTTTTCCAAAGTGTCGGAGCCCATTCACGGTCAATTTGTTAAGTGATACGAACGAGAGAAATGAGTGAGGTTTGAAGTTTGAAACGAGAATACTTACGCCTTTCTGTCGAATGCACAGATGCACACGCTTTTCCGATCCGTCTATTGGTGGCAGAACGGACATGGCTGTAGCGAAAATTTTTCTGGGATGTGGGGGCAGAGACTTTGAAAATACCAATACAATGTTTTTTGACTGTTTCATCTTGGAGGGAAGAAGGTGACGATTTCTAATACGACTAGGGGGCTTTGACCCCTGCCCCCCGCCGTCACAGTTCTCAGTGTTTGGTCTGAAACTTTTGTTCCTGAGTTGAGGTTTGCTTTGTGCTTCTTTTGCTCCCCCTCTATCAGCGGTCCTCAATCTTCCACCATGAACCCCCTTCCATCCTTTCTTCATCACGAGCCTCCTCCTCCTCCACCACAACCCCTCATTGACCATGGTTGCTCTCCGCCTCCACGGTTACACCTCAACAGTCGCAGCCCTCCTCAGCCACAAACTCCTCCCCCACAATGGCCATAGTCCTCTACCTAGTCTCCCCCGATCACCCTCTTCCACCCCAAGTGCCCTCCATTAGGGCCACGTCCTTCGACCACCCCACACCACTATGGCCTTCATTTCTGTTCACGTACCACACCCCCACCAAGACCTCTTCATCCATCACTACGACCTCCCCAATGGCGGCCTTAGTCCCTATCTACAGCCTTCCCCTTCCGCGGCTCCATCACCCTACGGCCTTCTCGCTCAACCATCCTACGGCCTCCTCGCTCAACCACCACGAAGATCCCTGGTCCTCCAACCAGGAGCTTCCACCACTATGACCACCCCTCCCCTATGAGAACCCTTCCCTTCAAGACCACCTGCCCGGGGCCAGAACCTTCCGCGGCCGCCTCTCTCACCAAGGACTTCCTCCTCCACCAGGACCTCTTACTCACTGTTGCCCTCCCACTCGAGGCCTTTACCTCCCTCTACAGTCCCCGCCACTACCGTGGTTTTCCTCCCCTTTAGGAGCTCCCTCCTCCGGGCCTTTATCTACCAAAATTTTACTGCCCCTCTAGGATCATCACCCACCACTATCTCCTCCTTCCTCAATGGCCACCCTCTTCCCCCAAGGATTTCCTCCGCGACAAAGACCTCTCACCCACCACTACCCCTGGGCTTCATCTCCCTTCAGAGCCCCTGTCCTCACTATGGCCCTCCAACCCCCTTGAAGATAACTGACCATCCACCCAGGAGCTCTCACAACCATGCCCCCCCCGTCCTGAAGACCCCACCCCACCACCAGCCCTTCCGCACCACGGCCATTTCTCTCCAAGGTCCCCTCTCTCACCAAGCACTTTCTCCTCCACCAGGTCCTCTTACTCCCGCCCCACCCAGGGCCTCCATCTCCGTCCACAGCCCTGCCCCCACAGGGGCCCTTCTCCCCCTTCTGGAGCTCCCTTCTCATGAACCCCCTCCTGAGGGTAGGCTACCCCTGGAAAATTGAGCAATTAAGGGTCAGGGTAGTCAACCTGCAGCGACTTGTGATCTTGAAGTTTGTGGGTAATTATGTCATTTTATGTCTTTTTATGTATTATTATGTCGGTTATGTCTTAAAACTTGGAGATTTTTTATGTTAGAAGAGATTATGTCCTTGAAAGTAGCTGATCTGACCCTGCAATTTTTCTAATTTTTAGGTAGACAACCCGCAGTGCGTTTTTTCAGGAGGGGGAAGAAGGGGTTTTGGTTTTTAATATATAGAGAGTTATGTCATTATATGTCTTATTATGTCTTAGACGAAGGCCGGGATTTAGATATCAGTCTCCTTGGAGTTTTTTTTCCAGGAGGGGGGAGTTTTGGTTTTTAATATATAGAGAGATACATAAACTTGAATGAATTGATTTTGTCAAATTTTTAATGAATGTTCGGAATTTATAGTCTGAGGAAACTAAGAATATTTTGCAGATTTCAAAATCTGCTAACACATACAAATTTCATTTGTCTCCCCTAAGGAAGTATCTTTTTGTGTTTACCTTTGCCCACAGAAACACGTTCAGCGTTTTCACTCAGAAAGAATTACAAGCAGAGCAAATAGAAAATTAATTTCTAAATAAAAGCAGAAGATACGGTCGAGGTCCGAAAGATTTTGAAAAGTTGAATTAGATCATAATCTTAATCTGTTGTCAATCTTGCCTACCGAAATCCAAGTTTCTCAATTGGATTAGTCGGTGGCAAAAGAAGTGTGGATATAGGGGTATACATCCTTCCTTCGATTTTGGAAAGAAGTAAAATCTTATACAATTTCTGAGATTTGCTCTTTATCAAATCGAAACTTGGGCGAAATTTCTTAAATTCGTCACTATTTATCTTACGCAATTTGTACAACGTATTCCTAGTCTTCCCCCCTAGCGGATGTTCAAAAAGACTCCTCGTCTTTGAAAGCTTAATGGAGGTTATACGTATGGTACTTTTCATTCCCTCCCAATTTTTTTGTGTGATGCGACTATATACCCCTGCATTCTTTCCCCGGTTCCAAGGCTATTCTAGTCATCAAAAAGTTATTTTTGAGCTGTAATCAAACTTTCCTCTATGTGCAACAATACAGTGGCTGTATAGCCATTTTTGTCCTTAGGGAAGAAAGTGATTACTTTCTCAATGATCATCCTGGACAGGAAAGGAATATTGATAACAGTGATGCAAATTTGGCAGTATTGTGAAAACAATATCGTACACAACCAATTAATAAAGCAAGCGATGTCGCTCGTGTGATTGTAAGATTCACATACAGCTTGTACTGTAAACTTCGCACTTCTGAAAACACTTTTTTCCCTTGTGGAATATAAGGTAATGTGCTATTTGGTCAGGTTTCTTGGACGGTCATATCTCGAGTTCTAACTACCTAGGGAGTTGATTTGGAATCGATGGATGCTTTCTTTCTTTCTCTACAACATATGATAAAATAGTGCTGCTATCATTCCCGTGGATTAATCCACAGGCATCCTACGAAGGGTCGAAAAACCAAAATTTGCCGACTGTTACCAATAATTGGTTTGCAGAATTTTCCATTTTTAATCAGAGCATATTGTAGTGTATGCTATTATAAGTTATTTCACTTACACTCGCCGTTGTCAAGCTCAAGCGCTATTTTTTGTAAATTTTTGAAAATATGTTAAAATTTGTCAGTTATTGGTTGACCAATGTTTGGCACAATCTGAAAAAAATTATCTGAAATTAACAGAATGGAAAGAAGAAAGTTAAATTCAATTTATTTATTGTAATCAAAGTAAAATACAAAAGTCATAGGATTGTCTAAAAGATTCCTCGTCATTTCATGAGAAAGAAAAAATTAGCCAATCATCGGTCAAAAAGAATTGGAACCAAATATGTATTGGTCAGATTTTTTTCTCTCCCGTGTATTGAATTTCATCATTGCCATATATTCTACAACTCTTAAACGGGCTACCTAACTTACTGAAATAAAAAAACATGATAATAGGACTGAGGTACAGTCAGTTCCACAGCTGGATTCCATCTCCAATTCACAGGACCCGCATTCGATGACTAGCTACTCAGTCGTCTGTTCATTATTCGAAAAATATTCCTTAGTATATGTCCTTTGAACCAACAATTACAAAAAGTCCGAAATTGATAGCAAGAAGTACTTACTAACTTTTTCGATTTCGATGATGAACTTCAAACATGTAAAAATGTTATCACGCCGAAAACAGGCATATTTTTCTACAGCTCCTATTTTCAATGCGAATCACCAGTGGCGTAGCCAGGATTTTCCCGATGGGGGGGGGGCGAAGTAAGATTTTCATGGGAGAAAAAGTCGAAAATTGAGGGTTTTTTTTTTTTAAATTGCTGATATTAGAGGACCATTTCATAAAAAATGAAAGTAAAATTACTGCTCGAGCAAAAATTTTTCGGAAAAATGTGTTTTAAGGGCAAACAATTGCTCATAAATTCTTCATGTCCTCTGGCCGACCAGATTTATAGCTTCAAAATTTTAACCAGTAATCAGCACTTGACCAGTAAATGGCACTTTACCTTACTACATACATACAACTTGGGTTCTCTTCGCAAATAAGAGTTAATTCGGGGCAGTGGTGTAGCCCAAGGGGGGCTAAGAGGGTCATACCCCCTATGAACTTGAATTTTGCTCCCCCTTGGAAAAATCCTAACTACGCTACCTTTTTTTTGCTACGGTAAATTTAGGACAACTTGATAAAAAAAGAGCATATTTAACAAATTTAGCTTGCCCCCCTTGAAAAAAGTCGTGGCTACGCTGTTGATTCGGGGTGCAAAGAGGATTTCTCCTCCAGCAACTTGAATACCCTCATCGCTCCAGAAAATCCATTATTACTTTCGCCGAGTGTTGCTGGACGCAGACGGAGAGAATTTCAGGAGTGCTAAAAGTTCACTAGTTCTTAGCAAATTGTGACAGAAATTAAGGATCATCGGTGTCAAAATTCTTCAGCATTGCTACATTGATACAAAATCGTATAAAATGGAACCTGAAAGGTCACCTAATGCAGTAGACGTATAATCGTTTTCGATTTTCAAATGTTGACTGTATTCAAGCTAGTGTGCTTTTATCTAGAATCGATGATTTGTGTATCTCGACTGTCTCAAGAAAAGGACTTAAAACTACGTCATGTTAGGTCTCTTTTCCGGGACATTGTAAAATGAATTATGGATATCGTAAGTGTAATGAACGAAATTGAACATTCGATGAAAATTCATGAGATTTCATGGAAATTCAAAAATGTAGGGCAAATAAAAAATGTAGGAAGTATAAGACAGTCGGGGAGAAATTTCATGCGTTTTAATTGTGGCTATTTGACAGCATTTCAAAAGTCCAGATGTAGTCAGTTACTTATAGTGGATGGGGGGGGGGGCTACCCATGGTCGTTCAAACTAAAATTCCTTCATTTTTCTGGGAAAGTCGTGTAAAGATTAAGGTTATGCTCTTTTCAAAGGTTAACGTTGTAGAAAAATTCTGATACCGGGCCTGAATTCAGGAGACATTCAGGAGATTAACGCAATCTCTTACAATTTCAGGACTGTTGCCAGCACTATTTCCCCGTTGCTAAAGTTCTGCTCTCCCTTCCCCCAGTACAAGGGCTAATTATAATGTCCATTTGATGATACAGAATTATTTTTCGATTCAACAGATGCTCTGGTTGTGTAACTAAGGCAAAGAGGACCTACTACTGCCTTTTTTCCCGCTCGAATTTTGCTGTCGGCTTTCGAGATACTCCGTGTATTTTTATGTTCGAGATTATTTTATTCGATTCTCGATACCGATTTTCTCTTTAGTCGACCTTCGATCACGATGCATTGTCGGGTAGTAGTTCGAATGTCATATTCGTGTATTATCCACAGATAATTTTCTGGAAAACGTGCTCTCACCTTGTGCACCAGTGAACGCGTTTTGGATTGAACGCTACTAGCGCCATCGCGTGTCTAATTAAGCGGAGCGAATGCGACCATATCGATCTAACAATAAGTTGGAATCATTTTTTTCAACGTCTGTCTTATACCCGTAGCCTGCAAGTCTGATCGGTCTACGAGCACGTAATGAGATGTTGTTGCATCGTCTGCGGCCGTAGAAACGGGCCTCAGTCTGTGGACGGTGGACGGCAGGACGGGCACTGTCAACGGCGTCGACCGTCGACCAGTTAACCGGCTGCGGCGCATCGTCTCGTCTGGCCACGAAAAGAGAAAGATTCTTCTCAAGGACGCGAATATCGTTGACGCGTTGTTGACAGTCTGGTACCTGCTACCTAGTGCTGGGCATGGTAGCCAGTGGCCAGCAATCATATTGGAAGGATGTGTAACTACCATGGTAATAACCATTATTGTAGCGTTGCAACGATGACAATTATCGCGCGGGTGAATCGCATTAGCGCATGGTAGCTGCATGAGCCGCAGTGGCCACAAGCTAGTGCCAGCATATGCGGTAGCAGTAGTCCCGGAGGTACGCGGTGGCCTGCACGCTTATCAGCGATCATGCTACTTCGAAATGAATTTACGCGAACTGTCTGCATGTTCCAGTCTGCGTATCACGGATACGGATCCGATAAATCGATAATTACCGATGGTTGATAACGCGATGCGAATTCGGAATGCGCGTTATTCTGTACGATTTTCGTCGTTAATCGGATATTGTCGAATCGAATTAAACTGGAACCTTATGCTCGGATTGACTAATTTCGCTGGCGTTGAAAGTAAGTTCGCCTTCTTTTTAAATCGAGGTGGTTGTAGCGGGTTCAACTCGAACTAGTGTTCAAGTTTTTGTTACCCAACCCCAGGGGCTTTCTGTGAACATGGTCAGGTGCGGCTGGATTGGTGAAACAGAGGCGGCTTCTCTCCCTTCCAAAAATAGTGTTGCACCTTGAGAACGAATCTTGCTGAGTGAGAAAGAATCTTACCCCCCCTGCTTCGTAGAACATATAATTCGATTTTGTTTCTGCTTGTTGGTTTCGGAAATCTTCGTGTTCGGAAAAGATCACTGAAAGCATTTCTGAGTTATATTTCATCCTTGATTGCCTACTAAAGATACTATACCTATTATATTGTGGACCGCAATTGCCAACCATACATATTATGTATGTAACTATTATACTATAACCCAGAACTTCGAGTGGCGGCCATATTGGCGGTTGTCAGAAAGTAAACATACTGAATAATACAAACCGTGTAGCATGAGTAGCTCATGCTTCTCACTGCTTTACTTTCATTTTGCTCATTCTTTCATCCGAGGTTGCTGCTGGCAATTTTTTTTTGGGGGGGGGCGGCGGATGTAGACTACGAGTATGTCGAAAAAACTTGCTAAAACCTAAAAAGCAAAAGTTCTCACTTTCTCAGTTTTGTCGTATTGGTGCTAAAATTTTCGAGTTCAAATTTTGAAGCAACGTTGGATGGATGACCTATCTCTCTTGTCCCTGTTATCTTGCAACCACCTCCGAAGAATGCTGCCAAATCAATGTTAATGATCTGGTTTGTAGCGTAATATACTTGTGTTTCCAATACTTCCATTTGATTTTTAGAGTTTACACGCCAATCTCAGCATACACCCCTCCCTTCCCCTCACTGTTGGAGAAACATCTCGCCGCATAATGGGTTAAATCTAAATTTGGGTACACGAAGAGCGTTTTATTAGCTGAATATGAATTCGAAATAGAATAACAACTGTAAGAAAAATGATAAAAAATCTTAGTTTAGAATTACCTGTATCACAAAAGAACTTATCTTGAGTTATTCATCATGCAGACTCTAAAATGTATTGATTCGTATGTATCTTCAGTCACTGGTTTCAAATTTGATGTTTGTTTCTATTTGGATCTCTTATTTAGCACTTAAAGAGGAACAATTTACAGTACAGCTCCGAACAGTGAATGTCAATTCGATGTGTTACTTATGACGGATTATAAGGATCGGTTTAAGGATTGGGGTTATCCTGTCTAACCTGTTTGCTTTCAATATTAAGGAAACAGTGATTGGGGAGAATTTAAAATCCGAATGTGATAGCTAGTAGTGTGATCGTTTTTTAAACACAGAAAGGTCTCCTGAATCGATTTCAATAAAATAGAAGAAGAATACTTACAAATTTCGCAGTTCCGTCGGATAAGGTGGGCCCTTCTTATGACACGGAATTGTGTTGAAAATTAAGATCCAATCTATCTGGCGGCACCAGGAAGGATCAAAACGAAATCGAAGTGATTATCAGTTTTTTGATATTGTTGAAACATAAAATATCTCCTCAAAAAATTGTTATTCGGTTTTGACCCCACTGTGGTAACATCTGAAGGTCATATCCAGAATTTACTCGTAGAATTGAATTTAGTGACCTTGGAAACCTACGAATGGAGTACGATGAGGAACTGAATAATAATTGGTGCCGTCTTCCTGTGGTGGCACCTAGAAGGGAGTTAGACGTAAAAACTGCCTTCAGAATCAAATTCTACAATCTCTAAAACCTAAAAGTGAACTCCTGTGTTGAATTTTGTTTCACTCCTGTTCACTATGGAAACGGAATTCCTTAAAAAATTCGAAAAAAATTCTCATTAAGTAGATAAGTACAACCTTAATAGTTAGCTTAATGCGACATAAAATGGGGAGGGGGGGGAAATACAAAAGTTTGAACTCTGTGGATTCCTCGTAAAACAAGTCTTTTACAGTTTTCTGATTACTACCCCGGAAACGTAGAAGCAGTGTATAAGCAAAATAACCCTCTGCACTGCCCCGCATTACCATTTGCCTTATATGTAGCAAAAGTTGAATTTGCTATTTTTTCAGTGTCACCGAGTTCTATGTACCAAAAGAATGCTAATCATTTCCAGGTATAAGTTCTGCTAGTCCTGTACCCATTAATAAATAGGAATTTATTTGATATTCACCAGTGTACAGCGTTCTAACTCTAATGATATACCTATAACAAGATGTTTTCCGGTCATACAAGTCATACGTGTCGTACTAAAATTGTACAATTGAGGCACTGTCATACAAGTCATATACGAAAGTCCTACAGCTGCCTGTGATTACTAATTTCCAAATTTGGTAATTCTTCCTAAACATATGAAATATGTTCCATTTGTGATTATTTGCAATATTTCTTATCAAAATATGGCCAAATTGAAATTCAATTGAAAATATGTGTTCCTTGCAACATTCTTTGCCATAATTTGCTCGTTATTATTTAATTATTAAGTTTCTTCAAAGTGTTCTTGTTTGCAATTAGCATGTTTTTTGAAATCATTTTCATTTGGTGGAAATTCTGTTCAGGCGTGAAAATTGTGCGAAAAAAGGTCGTACAGAAGTGACCTAAAAGTCATACAAAGGTCATATTATTGGAAAATTCATATTTAGTAGACATACTGCGTAAGCATCCACATCTAACATTTTTGAAAGAATTTAAAATGTTTCTTCTAATTATCTTATTCAGTTTTCAAAGACATTTTCTCGGTAAACATGCGTCGAACAAAGGACGGCTTTTTAACCAGTTGTTGAGGTGAAACTTACTTCCCCTGGTAGAATAGTGTCTGTATTTTAGTTCTTGAAATCAGTAGTAGTAGAGAATTGGAATGTTGGCGTAGTCATTATCACGTTATTAATTATATTGCGCGTGTAAATATGTAAATATTCAAAAACTAATTACTGAATGAAATACTTATTGATGGGATAGCTAACTTGTCTGTCATCACTTCAAACTTAGTTATTTCGGGAGGTTATCATCATTGATATGCATACAAGGGGAGGGGGATTCGCCCCTTTGGATTTTGAGAGAATTCGTTATCTTATCGAAAAAGGCAATAGTTTCTTTCCTAAGAAAGGTTCAACCACCTTCCCTAGAATCGGACGATCTCTCTTCCCCGCGGAAGGAAGTGATCGTCTTTAAAAATTTACTTGGGATGGCTAACGGGTCTGTTGCTTCTTCATCGTAGGTTGTGGAATCATATAATGCTCATTAAGAAAATGTAAATGGGTCAGTTGGTAGTACCGTAGCTCCTTTAATGTAGGTCTGTTAAGGATATAATGATATTAAAAATATATGAACAGGATACTCGCTCTGGTTCTAGGCAATATTCAAGTTACGTTAGATAAAAATATGTAATGATTATTGAAAAAATATAATTGAAATAACTAGCATACGGCTTGAACAGAGATGGAGAAGATCATCTTTAAAAAAAATCATTCAGAATCTTAAGATAATTCAAATCATTATGTCTCATGATCTTATGATTTGGGATTTTTTTCAATTTTCAGTTTAAAAGATCACACTTTTAGCTTGCTCTGTTATTTAATACAGTGGCAAGCAGCGATGATCTTTTTTTTGCAGAAAGATTTTCTGATCTGGAAATGTAATCTTCAGATTTTCAAGTGATCCGATCTGAATGATTTTAGCATTATCGTCTAATCTACTCATTTCTGGATAAGAATATAGGCTCATCATTTCAAAAAACTGAACTGGATAGCAAAGTGTATAACCGCAAATCAGAATCTGAAGTGTGAGGGAAATAATACATCAATCAACTATCATATGAGGTATAGCTTCACTTTTGCCAACACGAGTGTGCTGGTGCTGGTATCTTACAATGAGTTAGGTGTATCTCTGATATCTGTAAAAGTGTTCGTTCGTTGGTCTGTTTGTGTGTTTGTTCGTGGTTGGCGGCTGAACCGTAAGAGCATAGGTGGAGTTTGAGGAGTATTTCGGGTTGCTTAGCTACCCCAAACGAAAGAGAAAGAAAAGAAATGAATTATTTTACACTATTCTCCAAAAAAAAAATTATACTTCCTTGCTATTATTTGATTAGTGATAACGAAATAATATAAATATTATGTAATTGGACGCTGTTAAACGTAAGGGAACCAACCAGCAAAATCTGTTTCTTGAGAGCACGTGATTCGAAGTTCAAGAGCCATGTAGAAACCATTTAACATAGCGTTTACTGATAAGCTTTTTTCAACGTGAATACACATTTTTGAATCGGGGGTCCAATTTTGAAAAATTCTACTTTTTACACGCTTTCCAACGATACTAAAAACTCATTTTGTTTACAAATTTTGGTTGGTTCCCTTACGCTCAACAGCGTCCACTTGACGCTGGTAGCTCAGACTTCTGATGGTGCAAATAAAATGTCGGGAAAAGATGGTGGTGTGCAAAAATTCATGAAAGAAGACTTTCTATTTGCTGAGTTCTATCATTGTGGAGGCTACAAAGCAGCACTGGTGATTGTTGGTAGTCGTGAGGATTTTCCTGAATGCCGGAAAATTTTCAACATATACAAACTTCATTCATTCACTATTCCAATCCTGGTATTCACAGTGCATTGCTCAGAATTCAGAAATTACTAAATGTTAAACCATTTGAAATCACCTCATTAAGTGAAACAAGATGGGCGTAGGTATACAAATTATATCAAAGTCAAAGATAATTTTCCAGTCGTGCTAGAAGCCTTAAGCCAAGAGATAGAGGAAGTCTCATCACAAGTTGTGGAAGCAAAAGGTTTACTTCATTATTTGCTGATGCCTTCTTTTGTGGTCTACCTGTACATTTTTACAGATGTCTTGGCTGTCATCCACCTTCTCAGCAAGTCTTTGCAATCTGAAAATATGACATTAGGATTGGCAAAGAACAATATCAAGAGTGTTTTGGATGCATTGCAAAAGAAAAGAGACAATGGTTTTTCTGAACTCTGGTCCAAGTCTGAATTATTGAGCCGAGAGTATGAGATTTCCCTCATTCCTGATATACTTTCCCGAAAGAAAAGAAAAAGTATTGAAAGCCGTAAATTGAAGGATTCCCATATTTTATTAACAATTGGACCACATGAACACCAAGACCAAAAAATGCCTGAAATTACAAATGAAGAGTATTGGAAAACTCGTCATTTTTATCGCATAGAGAGTTTGAAAATTGCTTCTGCTGTGGACAAAATTCTTTGAATATGATTTTCAAGGAATGGAACCGTTTGTAAATGCGTACAGTCAGTGTGCAAAGCTGAAGTTGGACACCAACTTATTGAAGAGTGAAATTGAAATTCTGAAAAATTTATTCTCTCAATTGCCGGAAGAGAAGAGGAATTTTGAGAACGCCAGAAAGTTAATTCTCGACTATCAGACTATGGTTAGAAATGCAATGATATTAGCTAAAGTAGCTATAGCCGTACCTATAAGTAGTACTACTCCAGAGAGGTCATTTTCATCTATGAGAAAGTTATCGAATTGGTTAAGAAGAACTACGCTGCAAGAACGATTTTCAAATTTGAGCCTCATCTATATTAAACGAATTCAAATTAACATTAAAGATATAGTAGCGAAATACCTAACTCTACCAGGCGGAAGGTGAAACCTGTATGAAAAATAACTGTTATCTTTATTCGTAGTATGTTTTTCATTGTTCATTAAAACAAATATTTATATAACGCTTCACATTGTGCATTTCATAGGCCTATTTCAATAGCGGTCATTTTCAGAGGTAAAACACTTAAAAATTATTCCCAAATCTCCTTACTATAAAGGTCATGTTTAAGGTTCTTGTATCCTCTGCAAACACCGCACATCCATTCCTTTATATTCCTCAGCAACCCCAACGCGGAACTTGAAACTCCTATGCGTAAGAGATGGGGTTCGTATTTTCTGAGTGTGTTTGTATAAACTCTGAGAAGGTTTTAGGCCAAAAAAAAAATCGGCACCCTTATTAGGAGGGAGGCTACAAAATTTTACCCCCTCTGAACTCTCTAATTTTCTTTGACTTGGACTTTTTGGAAACTTTTACAATCGAAATCCGGAGGTCTCGAGTTCGAGACCATGTAGTAACTAGCTACATTTTAACCGAAGCCGACTTTTCGGCAAGATGAGAAGAGGGCTAAAACCGCCCTAACAGCTTCCCCGACGTCTCTGGAGTAAAGCTTGAAAGGGTGGATTCCAGGGCTCGGGTTGAGAGTAAACTAGAAAAAATAAAGTTCAAATTTGGTGACTGTAACTGTAACTGTCACTCTTCAGAAATTATTGGAGGGTTGAAAATCTAAAATTTCCAAAAATACCAATGTTCCTACATCTAACTCGATTTGGCTAACTCACTTCTGCCCTCGGTTTAGATGAGACATGGAGCAGGTCAGCTAGTATAAATATTTTGGGTTGCTTTTTATTCCTTATGAAGTCGGCTATTGTGTCCATTTTTAAACATCTCGAATCCGTCGATGAAGAGATGATTCCGTCTTATAAACAAGGGATACATGAGTAACCCAAAGGGGAACGAGAAAGACCGTTGCCTGGTGTAGGTGTTGGTTCTTAACTGTAAACTGTAATGATTGCTTTTCCGTTCTAGGGTTTCGCAAATATTGTCGACGAAATAAAGGTTCGTGTGAAGACACAAAACCAGCGCATTAGTTAGTTCGAGTTTTTCATGTCCAAGGTTGAAATTTTTTTCGAAAATTTTTCCTACCATGGTTGTGATATCTAATTGATTTTTGGGACTTGAAGTCAGGGATGTACCGAAGAGTTATTCCTGGGGGGGGGGGGATTGTTGAAGTCCCAACTGACTGAACTCAAAATTCCCTCGTATCAGTCAAAAATTTTTTCTATTGGCTTAAAAAAAACGTTTTACTTGTTGGGCTTTTCCAACTTTTGTCCATCTACTAAAATTTTCCAACTCGTCCGTGACTGAAGTGAGTGAACAGTTCCTAGAAGGGAGGGGGAAGTTGCCTCCTCCCTCCCATCTATACGTCCCTGCTTGAAGTGAGAAAGAAATTTCGAATATTTTTCAGTTACAAAGTTTTAGAATCGGGTCGATGCAGCGTTCGCCGGAGAATGTGAAAATTGGAATGCGTTACAATACGAGGTATCTGCGCCGTTCTGTGTTCGACCACCGGTTGCCAGTTGTCCACGAACTGGAAAATGTGCCTTAAGCTCTTGCCGAGTACGTCCTACTTCCAGCCAAACCGCCTTTGATTTCATTTCGGATTCTCATGCTACTGCCACGCTATTACTACTTTTTTTTTCTTCGATGAAATCGACACCACCCGTAAAATTTTTATATCCTCGTCTTCTGGATTTGAAAAATTCCTCGTTCGTATTAGGAGGTTTAATTGCACCATTTTACGATAGAACGTCAAAATGGTTTTGTTGCGATCAGCTCACGATACGCAAATACGTACGCAATTTTAACAAAATAATTATCGCCGGGCCTTTCGCGGTAGTTCGAGAAAGTCCGTGTTTTTTTTTCACCTTCTTCGCTTTCTGTCTTCCTTTCTTTCTTCCTTCGAGCTAATCGACTTTTTATTACGCTTTAATCGGACAGTTTTACGATTAATCTATTTCTGTCGGACGTTGGAATTCGAATTCTAACCAACTAACGGATTTTCTACGTGTGAAGCTATAGTCGATTCGCGTCAGTATTTTACGAACCCCTGGAAACCTGGAACAGGTCAGAAATACGACGACGAACAAGTGTTCGCTACCTGAGCTCATCTCTCTGTCTGATTCTGCAACGTGCAACCCCATTCAACCGCCAATATTGGTAGTTTTGTACCGGTATTAGGTTTCAAAATTGTGGGTTCTTTTTGCTGTAACGTCGTGCACGAAGTATTTCACCATATAATTCATAACCTAAACCTGTGTAGGCGTTTTGTAAGGGATACCCTTCCTACCCCCAGATCTTAGGTCTAAACCGTCGCACACATAATCAAATCGGATCCATGTGTTCGGAGAATCTCTTGCAGACTAGCATCGCTCAGGGCCCATTTATTCAACATTTATCCCGGACATCATTTCGATGAATGGGTGGCGATAGGAAAAGGAGAGGTGAACCGGTGGCGCCATCCTGTATAAAGATCATTGTTATTTCGAATTCGCGTTTTCGCGTTAGTGAAATGTTGTTCCTGTATGGGGCCATATTGTATCTGTGTAATGCCCTGGATGGCCATTCTTCTTTCGCTAATAAAAGGCATTTGAATAGGCCATAAGGAATCTCGTGTAAGAATACTTCCAAGGTAATATTCGATTTTACACTGATTGATCACGCAATTTTAAAGAATCGTGGGCTTCTTTGAAACTGTATCATGACAGCGTAAAATAGCTGCAAAACTGGAACGGGCATGAGGGCAGATTGCTTTGTTAAACTTTCATTATTTCCTTAGAATTGTCGAAGAAGTACTTCTAGAATTTTTAAGAATCATTTTATAAAGGTATATAATGGCATATTTTAGGCAAAAAGGTCATATTATGAAGAATTTTCGGAATATGAAGAACAAAGAAGAGAGCACTCAGAAAGCGAAGCGTGCGAGTTTTTGAGGCAAACGAAAGGAATGCCGAATAAGTTCTTCTCAGATTCCTGTGTGTAGTGAGTGGCAGGGATGAGAAGTCAGCCGGAAGTCGAGAAACCGAAATAATTGGAAGTTGATAGCCGGTAGGGAAGCCGATTGTTTTTCGGCTTCTTAATCAGCTTCTTGTGATTTATGACTTTGCTTCTCGTAGTTTCGGATATAGTACTTATGATTTCCTCTTACCAATGAGCTATCACACATGTGTGATAAAGTTATTTACTCGTACCTTATTTTGAATCTAAAATTGTACCTTATACAGTCCAAATTTAGGCACATTATCTTTGAAACGCTCTCCTGTAAAATCACGATTTTGAGTGACTTACATATTATGTTCCTTTATGGAAGTGGAAGGTCACATTTAGAAAACTACTAAATTCTCAAAATTCAAAACACGTTTATTGTTTAGTCGCTAGAATGTTGTGCCGACCCTAAAAACTAGTAACTGGTAGTTAATTCTTGAGCCATTAGCCGGAAAAATGGTAGCCCGTAGTTTTCTGATTTTGGAAGGGAGTTGGAATTCGGAAGCTTTATAAATTTGGGGTAGCCGGAAGAGAAGCTTTTTCAATCGGCTTCTTATTCCTGGTGAGTGGCTACTTGAGAGATTTTGCTTGTGAAGAAATACGTATAGTCATGTTCCTACCGAATTATAAAAATATTAATATTGGGTAAGGTGATGAATAAGGAATACTCTTCAGAAAACACGAAGAAAGGAAGGAATAAAAAGGAATCACGAGTACAAGAACAGTGGTGCAGTCAGGAGGGAGACCATCAGGGTTGACATGTCTCCAGGCGGCAGATTTTCTTAGTCACTAAATTTCCTTCTAGAAAAAATTTACAAAATTACAAAAGTGAATTCTTAATAAGGGGGATGAATAGCAGTGGCAAACATTCTTCGTCCCTAGACGGCAAATTTTTTGTTGTGCCACTGTACAAGCACCGGTTGTAACAACTACGCCACAATGCCGTGTAAACTTCGGAGCTAAAGAGTGCCTTTGGTTAATTAACTGCATAAAATGGGTGCAACTCAACCGAAAAAATGAAAATTTTTCGCCAAAAGTAAATAAGGACCACACTGGTGTGACGCACCCGTTACCATTGCTGCCTTCCACAGGTGGAGCGTATGGCGATACACGCATGCCATATCAGCTTCCGAGACCGCATTCCTGGCCACGGAAACTACCCTTTCAAGTGTCCATCGGTGACCAAAGACGTCTTAGGCTGGCCCAGGCCCCCATTTTGCCTCTCCTTGCTTCGGATTCGCGCTGTCCTGCCAGGGCTACTCTGGAACACCCTACTGACTAAGGCAACGTTCACCCAGCGTTGACTGGAATTCGGGTGGTCCACGGCCGGACTGCGCTTTCTTCCTTCACCCATCACCTCATCTTCGTACGTGTGGCGACGCAGGAAGATGGTGACGGTAGGGTGGACTCTGCCGTGGGAGTCTACAGCAGCTGCGGCAGCTGTAGGATGATACAGAGTCGTTGTACGGAGTGTGGGCCGAGCTTTGTTCGTCGGTCTTCTGTCTCGCTCATACCATCTCCATCTTCATGATGGTCGAGACAAAGGCCGACACTTGGTTCCATCCGCTTCTGCTCTTCATCATTTCGGGAACTAAGGTGTCCGGCATGAGACGTTCAATAACGTCGTCGTTGGGTATCGTCCCGCGCCTCTCCTGCTCCTAGGCTTCACACTCGGAGAAGGTGTGCCAGGTACGGCCTTCGCCTTGGTCCCTGAATCAGTTTTTGATATTTTGTCTTATTCCGAAGTCCCAAATTCTGTTACTGTGAAGAGAGGGAAGGGAGGAAGATTCAGCGAGGAAGGTTATGCATACCGCGTCTCGAGTTAGTGAATTGGGCTTCATTATTTTGATTTTGAAAGATGTGAGAAAACGCGACGTAAGCTGTAGAGCACCACCGTTTCTGGTAACGTGCGAAGGAGTCTGATATCTGGCACTCTGCAGTTCGTGTAGTCTTTTTATTCGATCGGAAAGATTGATTGTGCGTGTGATGTGTAGCTTGAAGTCGCAATCAAATCTCACACCGTATCATCTAGCTCGTCTTCTCGGCGTACCGGGAAGAAGGTTTAAGAAAATTTAACGCGTCCCGCTGCGTTTATTAAATGAAGAATATCGTTCTCATAGGTACCGCGCGACTCGGCTATGGTGCAGACGAAGACGACATACGGAGTACGTAATATATCTAGGCACGACTATATCGAATACGATCGATGAATCGTATGTATAATTGGGAGGCTCGTATACCAAATTAAAAAGTCTATCGCCACGCTGCTTTCCGCCTATTATCGCGATGAGATCAACATCGGCGATTCGAAGCAGCTCATTGTCTTATCGCCGAGATCGGACGAACCTATCGAACATGTCACCTTGTCGACAGCTAGTTCACGAACCCGCCTCGTCTCAAAATCGATTTCCATTTCCATCATCCCGAGTCCAGAATACTTTGCCTACGGTTAGGTAACCTTAGTACATCTCCGTGTGTGCGTCTATGTGCGCGAACTCGAAGATTGAGAATTCGGGAGCATTCGGCTCCGTATACTTGAAAATGGTTGCTAGTCGGCGCTCCAACCGAATCGCTTATTGTTGATTTTTACTACGCGCGGCGTAATTAAAATAACTACGTGGAACGCGTTCGTTTGAAAGCCCCTGCGAAGGTGACCTTCGCAACGAATACCTAAAAATCGTCATTAAAATTCTTTTAGGGGGCTGGTTTTCTGGACGGAGCGGGAAGTCGGCCGCGGCCACCGGCGCATTATCGACCCGATGCGATGATGAGCGAACGGAGCAAATATTAGCCCGAAGGTGTACGCGTTCACCCGGTTCGGTTCCACCGGCGAACCCCGTCTCGCATGCGCTCCTCGAACCTCGTAGGCTTCGAGACTACTAACACGGACACACTCGTAATGGACAGTGCCCGGCTGCGCTAATACCACAGGTCTCTAGGCGGTTGCCACTCTGTGGTATAGCTACTCGCGGCTTCCTGCCCTTGTGTCTGAACTTGTCCGCTCGCACCTCGCAGCTATAAACGTAAACTCGGATGGTGGACTCGGTTGGGATGCGGTCGATTTGAAGAACGGTTGCGGTTGTGGTTGCGCATTTCTTCAACATAAATGTGGATGGATGATGGAGGTATCGTTCTTTCGGTTCATGTTTTGTTTGACGCAGGCCATGGAACACGTACCTACCCATAATTAAAACTACATACCGCCGTTTCATTAACATAATACGATTAAATTCCCACCGCCGGTGATAGGCGACCAACTACCGCATTAATCAACGGTTACACGAAAATTCCGCCAATGCTCGGCCTAACGTGCACCTAATGCGCGGTAGGTCATTGTCGTCGTCCATCAATGCGAATTCATCCACTTGAGTTGGTTCTTACCCTAGGACAGTGCATTTGCTTAATCTATTTCACTTGAACTTCCATATTATTCAGTCTAAAGTCAAATTCTAGGTACAGCGATCACCTTGCTTCTTTGCAATTGGCACTGGCTTCGTTCATGTTGAACCGTTTTATTGTCTGTTCAAGGATCAGTTTGTTTACTGATCAGTTAGTCTGTCCCCAGAGGCGTTCCGAAACTTCTTCATTTGGTGGTGGTGGTGGGGTGGGGGTGTGAATGTAAAGTTTGCCGACTCGGAAATTTCTTTGTAGGCCCGTATTCCGTGCGGCTATAACCTTCATTTAGTTTACATACCGTGATAGTCCAGGAAAATTAGCTAAAATAGTGGTGTTTGATGGAATTAATTGCAGTACAGCTGAAACTTGGTACGATTGTTTAGTACCCTCTTCGAAAAAGCCCCGTGATTCCTCCTCCCCTCCCTCGGTGTGAGCATCACCCGTCAGTGTTCAAAAAGTGCCCCCGGAAACAATTTTTGGCTTGTATCTAGCTTAAAATTGAGTTATAGGTAAAAATATTTCCTACTAAAGTTAAAGAGCGTAAAATTCTCTACAAAAATGATATTTATGTTTTCTTTCGTGAATCCCATGCCAACCAAGATAATCGGCATTCAAGATCACACGACCATGTAAATATGGAGTAATCTACAACTTACGCGGTATATAAACGCTGAAATAATCGCGAAAACACATGACTGGATGCTATAAAATGTTACATGATATAATTTCAGTTTATTATCCTTATTATTATAAGAATTCATCTTCATCTGAATTTACATGTATACAATTTTCTGCATTTAAACAACCTCCTCAACAAACGCGTGGCTACGAGAGATACCCACTTTACGGCAACCACAAGCTCGTGATCCTGATGCGGAAAACTTAAGTTCGTGTAAACCCGTTCGAGACCCTTGGAAAATCCCCCCCCCCCCCAAGGAAAAACTCTCCGGTACGTCCCTGTAATAGATAGACTCCGCTCGGGCAGTCCCACTTGTCTTGGACAATTTCTTCAGTTGTATGGAATTTTCAACATGCCGAAGTTCTTCCTGTAAAGGCTGATACCTTTTAGTATTTCCAGGGGGAAAAAAAAACTCATACAAACTCTCCAGCGTGTTGAAGAATTCTTCTTTTAACGAACTAGCATGGCATGCTGATTCTATAAAAATATTTATTCGATGCGCTTCACGAGGAATGTACGGAATACTTGTCTGACACAATGATAATTTTTATTGAGCACCATTGTATTTCCCTAACATATTACTGGCCAAGTCGTAACTCTGGAAAACAATTTTATCATCAAATTGATTATATCAAAAATTTTCTCTGCCAACTCAGCCCCCGTTTTTTTGGTGAGGACAGCATCCATTTCTAGAAGGCGTTCAACTGGTATAAGTTCACCATACGGTTCTGATGTGACAAGTCCGTGGTCGTATCGGTAGTCACTGAGTACATGTTGGCATCTTCAAGTTCTTTGATCAATTTATCACGTGTTTCAATACTGAGTAGATTAATAAACTCATTTTGAGATTTGTCACTCAAATAAGCAACATGATGCGGTCTTTCATTAATTTCTTTTAACCATTTAGCCATAATTGGACAATAATGTGCTACTAAATTCACCAACTGACAAAAATTCCCGTCTTACAAAATTTCTGTCTGCCGACAATAATGACACTGTCGGACCGTCAAATTTCTGACAAAGGAAGCATGCCCCGCCTACTTTGCCAGTATTTTGTCGGTTTAGAACCATTTTTGTGTCAGAAATTGCATCGCAGCGTTCTGATTGGCTAAAGCAATTGTCATTTGTGTCGTTTTTAATGTCAGAATTGGCAGTTCTGACACTGTCGGATTTCTGTCGGCAATTGTCAGGCGGGTTACTATTATCGTTTTCAGAATCACTTTAATGACCTCTAAAGGCCAACCCTTGTCTTCCCAAGGTTCGCGCAATATCAGTTATTATTTCTAATACTTTTTTATGGTACTCTTACTCTTTTACTATTGTTCGTCCCTAATATTCTGTTCTCGAAGGTTTTTGTCCAGAAGAACATCCACGTAACTTTTTTTATGAAGAAAATTGTAATAATCGGACATCACCGCAATATGCGATTGCGACGTGAAGTGTTCGATTAACTTTCCTTTTTTTTCTTTTTTTTCGTACCACGACTCTTCATTTTGCGCCAAATTTGAACACCAGAAGAAACTCACTTTGAAGTAGATCATAACTTTCCATCACCTGCTGAGAATAAACTGCAAGCAAAGCAGAATGCTGCATCTTTCTCAATACTGTACTCTAGCATTGGAAAATCCCTATACCAGGCTGCATTGAAATGACGCGGTTTGTTTAGAGGTATGACTTCATTTGTTGGGAAAATACAGTAAAACCTCGAAGTAACGGTCACCCAAGGGACCAGGTAAAATGCCCGTTATTTGGAGGTGGCCGCAAAGTAGAGGTGCCCGCTAAAGGAGGTGAAAAATGAAAAGTGACCGTTAAAAATTAGGTTTAATTCACAGAGAATATATGTATGTACATTTTTAGTGAATAACTTATAAAATAGCGGTTACATACTGTACTTGAATAATTATTTGAGAAAAGTGGTGATCGTGATTTTCTCACTCAACGTTAAATGTTTTCGTTTATTAGACATACTGCAAGTGCTATTGCTTCAAGTGTAAAACACGAACTGACAATGATCATCCGCCTGCCCACTCATTGTGTACCTACAATCATTTTATCTTTCTTCACTTTCATGTTCATTCAGTACCAAGCTTTTTATTCAGAATTATTCGTGTTTCTAATGTTTTATTCGAAATTTTACGAGATTTTGTGACCGTTATTTAGAATGACCGTTAATAGAGGTGTAATGTAAAGTTCCCATAACACAAGTAGGGACTAAGAAAATTGACCGTTATTTAGAGGGTGCCGCTATTTGAAGTGACCGTTGTAGGAGGTTTTGCTGTATTTAGTTTTGATTGAAACGGTCCGAGAAAAATCAAGTATAATCGATCATTCTGTGAACGACCCCCCCCCCCCCGGATCATGATGAATTTTGAAAGAGCTGACTGTATTTTTATACTCATGATTGCCGATTTAGCCGACTTTAACATATGTTTGGGTAAATTTGCCGATTGCCAAAAACATTTGTGGTGTAAATAACCCCCGACCCATCCACCGGAACGCCCCTGTCTGTCCCTCTATCTGATTTTTAGTCTGTCAATCAGCCTGTCTTTCTACCACTCCATCTGTGTAACTAAAATATTTGATATGACAAAAATGGCAAAAAACGCAGTAAAGAAGAAATGGTCAGAATTTAGAGGGCTGTTTTTTGGATGAAGCAGAACGTGGCCGCTGCCACCGGATTTTCCATGAAATTATCTGAAGACCGAGCCGACGAGTGAAATACATACAACACGTACTTGGTGGTGGAGTTTCGTGCGACTTCCGTTTTACTTCAACGAGTTAGGTACTTCTTTTTGGGCCATTGGAATGAACTGTCGGTGAATAAAAGTAATCAATAGAGAAAGGGGTGCTAATTTAGACTCCTGCTGGTAATTTGGACCACCTTAAATTTTGCACTACATTGAGCGCACTCTGGCGGCAATAAGTTGAAGTATCACACATGATGTATCCAAACAACCCTGCACAAGATCTTACGTTCGTTCGTTGATGTTATGAGTCCATTAGGTATAGATCATTCTTCAGGGTGTCTACAGGTGCTGAAAAGTGCTGAAATTAAATTATTAAAGAAAAGAAGAAAAGACGTTCATTTTTCATTCGTTGTAAAAGAATAGATTTTTCAGTAATAATATAATAATAATTGTCCAACACAATGAATGAGAATATGTTTCAAAAACGTACTCGGTTAACTTCTTTTAATTGGGGGGGGGGGGAAGAAGATTTGTACACTTAGAGAAAATATGGAAAAATATGCCGGCTACAGTCTTGCAAAGGATCCTGTAAAAGTACTTTATTTGTACTTTTCAGACACCCTGTTCTTGTTTTCGATTACACGAAAAGTTTCGTAAGGTTACATTTATGAACTTTTTGGAGTAAGATATTATCAAAATTAGAACGTGAAATTTTACACACTGATAAAAGAAGCATGCAGCTTCACAGTTCACAGATGAGTTTCATGAAATTTCGAAGAATTGTATTTTTTATGGACGTTAGCTTGAGACTGAAATGCTAAGAATATGGACACCCTTGGACGAGGACGAAAATGATAGGTCATGTCGGACGTTCATCGACGCATTATTTTACACACACTTTTCCACATCAAATGTCAAAAAAGAGGACCTATGCTGATCGACCCTAAATCGGGATCTTTCTATTAGAGTTCCGGGCTTCGTTTCATGGCTCCTTCATTTTCTCCGCATCTCTTGTAATTCGTTTACCAGCTTATGCCAGGAAAGAGTACGTAACACGGGGTGACTTGGCTCACTTTTCTGTACGTTTGATGCGCTCTAAAAACTGTCAATTTAGGTTAGTGAACTGGAGTATTTTTTGTAATTTTGATGGGGCATTGTGGTGTACACTCCTGAGGGATTATGATACCCCCGCCCTAAAGATTTTTCCACAGAATTAAGAAATAAGTATGTCAAGTTGTACCGCCATGGGGTGACGTTGCATATGTTCATGAATGAACGGCGAAAGAGTTTTAAATATAATGTTACTTACCAAAAGGCCCAAGTAACCGCAAGTCAATATACTATGTATATTGATGTCCGCAAAAAATCAAGGAATGCTAACCATGAGAACTGTAACTCCTTCCTTTATTCTAAAAATCATCAGAAAAAATCAAATGAAACCTTTCCTTCAAAAGGCCAAGACCCTAATACATGAACGTATGTCTTCGGCATTTCTGAAATACATAAACATTGGATTTGTATTCCTCTATTCACTAGCAATAAGACAGAACATCGAAATTGATCGCTTACTGGTTTGAAAGAAAAATAAACAATTGTGTGCAAAGTTACCCCCTTCATTTTTCTTTTCAGTTTTTCAACAGTTGCTACGTCATTGTGCTGATTACTACACAACATTTATTCATATCATGACCGTGATCAAATTCTGCGTGTAATGATACCCAACACATACAGTTTCTTTTGATTTTCACTCATTATCTGGAACAATTTCTGCAATGTAATTTTCATATGCTTTTTGAAGCTCTGCACAAATGACCTGATAACGCTGCCTGGAAATAACGGAATTGCCCAGAGCTGGTTTTACACAATAGCTATAACATCCTACATTACGAGTCACTTATCAGTCTTGCCGCACTCTATTTTTTCCCTCGTGCTTCTGGGAGTTACGAAAACATACGTGTACCAAGTCACCCCGTAATTGCAAAGTCACCCCGTATTATGGTAGATATACGAAATCACATACAACCATCTCTCATTGCCGAGGAAACTCTCTCGATAAAAGTCCAGGATACGAGGGCATCGCCTTCCTGTTCGCCTGGAAAACTTGATACAGTTCCGTTCGTATCGTTATCTTGGCAATCTCACATTAGAAAGCACGCCATGCCAATCAGCTCGCCATCGTGGTGGCAATGTTAATGTAAAATAATTATTTTGCATTCGAATTGATGTGCGACCATGCCACTGTATGGTCGCGGTCGTCTGCATTCACCGGCCGGCACATTTAGTTGAATTGTATTCCCTTCGTTAACATTGTATTCGCTGGTTCAGCTCGATGCTGGCCGAATGCTAAGGCCAAGGCTCGGCTGAATCTAAAATGGGAAGGTTGTCGGTGCTTCGTTCGCGATACATGTGTGTGACCTTAGGCTTCTAGAGTTGATTAGTAGCCATCTTTATACGTCTGTGGCAGCTACATGGTATACTGTATACCAATGCCGCATTTGCCCGTAGCTCCGGAGCGTAGAAGGCTCGAGTCGTCCTCGTGTCCTCCCAGTCCCAGATGCTGCTGTACTGGACCAGCGCTCAGTTCGCGTACGATGTACGGGTTTATCGATATTCTCTCGAAGCTACATTGTACGCCGTTAAATGCATTTATTATTTCGAATATGCGCACTAACCTTCTGCTCGTTGTACCGAGCGTACATTTTTCTCATCGTCTTCACAACCATTCATTAACTGCGTGACTAAGCAGCTTCCACATTCGCATTTTCACCAGAGGCATGCTAGCCGCGCCGGTCCAGCGTTTCTAACTGCAAGTCCGTATGCAGCTTGCAGCCTCGTGAAGCAACCGACGATGGGGGTAGCACCCGAAAGACTTCTTGTCTATAAACTACTTCGGCGAGAAACTGGTACCGGCTTTTTGTTAATTCAATTACTTAAAGAGAAATTGGTGGTACTTGCTTTCAACTGTTATTTACTTTTGGCTAAGAAATTTGAGAACCTTTTTACAAACCTGTTGCTTATACAGTTCACGTACGTGGCTATGCGTGCTGGTAAAACACTTTCGATACTTACAGAGCATGTTTTAAGTGATTTTCACGAGGTGGCTCGAATAATTTCAATCAGTGGCGTACGTAGACCAACATTTTGGGGAGGGGGAACTTCGCCACTAGGTGGCACTAGTACCACCCACTTTGAATGTTAATTAATGGCCTGGGTACCTAGGTCGATGAGACGAATGAAAGAGAAGTAATGAGGCAAAGCACTCTGTCTTTCTGTCAAGTTGTCTTCCTGTTCGCCAGTCTCTTGTTTCCTGAAAACAGCAGAGTTGACGGTTATGGTCCTCGATCTCGGCTAGGAGCCAAAGTCATCTCTTGACGAGAACTTGTCTCAGGCCCAGAGACGAAACTTGACTTTCAGTTTGGGGAGGGGGGGGGGGCGAAGGAAAATTTGCCGATAAATATTTTCTTTTAACTAAAAATTTGAAAATTTGCAGATTTTTCAATCAAAATATTTTTTAATTGAAAAAAATAATAACAAACGAACAAACGTTCTTAAAAAATGAAAAATTCAAATAAACAGTTTCAAAATTTGCTGACTGCCTAATTATTGGGGGGAGGGGTTCCCCCTGTAGTTTCGTCCCTGCAAATGCAGATTGGAACCTTATTTCCCAAGCACTCACATTTGCGCACATGAGCATATCCTATTCTGGGAGGATACGGTGGAAGGATGTTAGGAATACTTGAGAGGAACACACAACTTCCAGGTGGTCGTTGTTTACTTTTGGTCATATTTTTTTCTGAATTTCCTCTGATTCTTCCCATAAATTGATTCCAATAAAAACAAATCAAATAAATTCATAAATTAAAAAAAAAACAAAGTTTCCTGTCGATTGGATTAGGGGAATCCGTGCCGGAAGTTCCCATTTGTTCTTACACGAAGTTTTGACTTTTGTTCCAGACTAAATTTCCCTCCTATTCGGGCCGTTCAGCGTTAGTATCGACTACTCTTATCAGCTACGAAAAGGTAAAGTTTTTGACACATGTAGCAAAATTTTGGAATCTCGGATGCACGGCCCGAATATTCACCAGGACCAAAGACCGTAAATTAAACAAAAGAACATTTATCGACTCCACTGTTGGTTTGTTGGCTAAACAGCTGAAGGCGAGCACCTGCAATTGCATACAGTACTTCAATGCTAGTAATTAACAATACGTAATGACAGAGGATTCGCAGAAGCCGGAGATCAATGTTACTATCAGATTCAGCTTGTAACATTGGAAAATAAGTCTTTTGTTTTTCAACTTTTAGCTTTTAATAAAATGTTCAACTTTCTAAAATTTCAGGCTCGAAGTCAAACAGAGAATCTAGTAATAACAGATTTCGAGCTGCTCAAAGCGGTGGCGCGCTGTAGTCGTTTACGAATGATTGAGTGAGTGAGTGAATCCCTGACTCATTGAGTGAGTGACGAAGTGAAGAATAGAATGAATAACTGAATTAGAGAATGAATGAATGAATGAATGAGTGAGTAAGTGAATCACCGAATTACTGAGTAAGTGGCTGAGTGAGTGAGTGAATCACTGAGTCACTGAATACGTGATTGACTAACTGTGTGAATAACTGAATAAGTAAACGAGTGACTGAGTGAATCAATACATAAGTAAGTGATTGACTGAGTGAGTGAGTGAATCGCTGATTCATCGGGTGAGTGATGAAGTGAGAAGTGAATCAACAACTGAATTAGAGAATGAATGAATAACGAAGTGAGTGAGTCAATCACTAAATAAGTAAGCAAGTGACTAAGTGAATCACTGACTTATTGAGTGAGTGATGTAGTGAGGAAGTGAATCGATAACTAAATTATAGAATGGGTGAATGACTAAGTGAGTGAGTAAGCGAATCACTGAGTTACTGAGTAAATGAGTGAGTAACTTAGTGAATCACTAAATGAGTAAGTGATTGAGTAACTGAGTGAATCACTGAATAACTAAGCGAATGACTGTGTGAGTGAGTGAATCACTGACTTATTGAGTGGATGGCGGTGTGAGGAAATGAGTTAATATCTAAGTGAGTGAGTGAATCACTGAGTCACTGAGTAAGCAAGTGACTAACTGAATGAATCACTAATTAAGTAAGCGAGTGACTGAGTGAGTTACTGAGTGAGTAACTGAATCATTGAGTAAGTTATTCAGTAACTGTGTGAATAACTGAATAAGTAAGCGAGTGACTGAGTGAATCACTAAATAAGTAAACGAATGACTGAGAGACGGAGTGAACAGATTTCGGGCTGCTCAAAACGGCGGGGCGCTGTAGTCGTTTACATATTTCATTTACAGGCATACGAAGAAATCGCAAAAGATTATGAAAACGAAAGTGTTTATCGAAAAAATGATTGGTACAAAATTTATAGTACATAAAATTTTCCTTCCATTGAGACCATTTTCATTTCAGTCTGATAAATTTTTCTAAAATATGTAGGGTTTCAATAGTTCCTTTTTTTCACGTGCCTAAAATTATAGAGGGCGACTCTTTCGCGCTGGCAGTCCGAATAGTCACTGAAATTTGAAATTCAACGTTTGCTACCGACTTTCAGATTTTCGAAATGTCTTCTACATTTCAGCTCTGTTTCAACCTTTCAAATAATGTTCGATACTCAGCTTGAAACCTGCTTTTGACTGACTAGTCTCTAACAGGGGCCCAGGGTACTCCATTTTCAGAAACGAAGTTTGACTTTCAGTTTGGAAAGGTGAAGAAGGAAAATTTGCCGACAAATATTTTTTGAAACTAAAAACTCGCCGACAAAATGTTTAAAAATTAGAAATTTGCTAATTTTTTAATCGAAATATTTTTTAATTGAAAAAGAAAATAAATAATCAAACAAACATGCATAAAAAATGAATATTCAAATGAACAATTGCAAAATTTGCCGATTGTCCAATTATTGGAGGGGGGGTCAAATAAATAGTCTTAAAATTTGCCGACTGCCAAATTATTGGGGGAGGGTGTTTCAACCCCCCACACCCCTATAGTTTCGCCCTTGCTCAGGCCCGTCACTGGGAAGAAGCAGTTGCTGGCATTTCCTTCCTTTTTGGGATAATATTTCCCCCTCCACACAGCAGAACAAAAAGGTTTGTTACCCTCTCCCCGTCCCATTTATCCCCCCCCCCTTCAAAAGGTTCGTAAATGTTCTGTGCTACCATGTCACAAGAGGCTGATTACGGACCTGACCTGTCTCCGTTGCCAACAGTGTTTCCGAATGAAATGAACGCGTTTATTTTGGCGGAAGAACGAGGTGGCGTTATTTCAGAAATTTTGTAAAATGGACCGACGATCCCACAGATATTTGTTTTTTGTAGCTTCAAAATGTTACCAAAGCCATAATCAGCGTTTAGGTTTAACAAGAGGCTTACATAAGGGGTCTCCAGGAAATTTCTTTTGTTTCCAAACGTCCCTGCCTCAACATATTATGGTTACAATTTTTTATTTTTAGATTGGAGCCCTTTTGTACTTCAAGTTCAGGATCTTCCGAAAATTCAATTATGCAAAACTTTATTTTAAAAGTGTTCGAACTTTCATCTGCTTTTGAGAAATGTTAGCGGAGAGCACCTCAGTATTCTTGACGAGGGCAGTCTTGGGCAGTAAATCGTTTCCTATCTTCTCCAAATATCCTGAGAAGCCATTCTTTTCAATAAGAAACAACCTTGTGAAAAAGGCGTATTAAATCGAAAAAATTGCAGGGACAGGTCTGTTACCCCAAGATATAGCCAGTCAGAGAGACGGACTAGTGGCCAGTGAGTTTGTCATCTCACCTGATGAACAGGTAAACCAGTTAGACAGATATACTGGCTAGTCGACAGTTGAGCAACCAGAAAATAGGCTGACAGAGATAGGCGACTGCCGATCTGAGGTAGAAGCAAATAAACTGCCAGTCGTAGTGAGCTGCTATCATGGAAGATTGGGTTGAGTGTCAGATTCTCAGTGTACAGAAAGATAACAACTGAATTCCCATACAACGGAAAAAGTATTGTTAAAAGATGGCGGGCAGGACGAGCCTCTGAGCCGAGGCCCACTGGCTCCATGCGTTCATCTAGGCGTACATACGGTTCTACACGAACTCGACGACACAGCGAACGCCAAGTACTGCTTTTGTTCTTCACAGTTTTCATGCTCGTATCGTGTAGCCGACCAGAGGCTGGTATTAATTTCAAAATCACGAATAGGCGACGTACCGGTAATTAATCACGTTGTTGTACGAGTAACTTGGCATACACACGTAGTTATAGTATTAGTCCGAGATTACCGATAGTGAATACCTAAGCTATGCTCGATTGGCTGGGAAGTGGGAGGCAGAACTGTGGTTCCAACTTCGTGTGTGCGCTAAAGTAAAATCTACGTCCCCTGAGCAACTCTATAAGGCTGTTGATGATCTTCCTGGTGGCGTTGGAATGCAGGTACTATGTGCTGTATTACCGACATATCGACTCGTGTTCTAGTAGGCTACATAAGTATTGCCTATAACCTACGTACAGCCGTGATGTTGCTGTGTGTATCCTCCATCGGTTTATTCGCTGCGAGACATCGTACATAGGAAATTGACGCCATCTTCACTCCACGTGTATACTGTGTGCTGCTACGCGTATAGCTGAAAATAAAAATCGTGCCAGTATTGATCTACAGCCGAATCTCAATCGCGAGTCGGTATCTCGCGCTGTATGTACACAACCTACTCATCATTTTTGAAGCGTCGATGTGATATGGCAGTTCGCAGCTTGACCGGGAGATAATTTTTCATATCGCACTCGATGCTGCCGCGCAGCATTTCCTGGAAACGACGCTTCCAAGTTGCCGGCTGTTTCGTACCGAGAATAATATCCGATGTGAAGTGTAAATTGAATACCCGGCTGTCGAACTTGTATAGGAATATCAATCAAAATCTCGGCATTGACCGAAAATCGATCCCCATTCTGATTTTGCATCAGGAGCACTGTGGTACCGAGGAACTACGAGGCACCGGAGGACCTTCCCGACTAGTGTCTAGATTTCTTTCTGTGTCGAGCCCTGAATGACCATCCCTCGCACAACCGCTAGCTACAGGTTCATTATTTCAGGAAATTCGGAAATGTTTTCAAAAGGCAAAAGGTTGCAACAGATTTGGGTAACTTGTAAATTGCGACAGAAGAACCTCAGTGTTCTGAAGGATCTCACGCGAGATTTTGATTTTTAATGAACTGGTTCGCCGACGACCCCTGCTCTGTAGTAAGTAGATGAGAAATTGAATAATAGGGGAAATGGGCAGTGTTTAACGCAAGTTCGCAGTGACTGGAGATATAGTAGCCTTTTGCCTTTAATCGACATTTACTACTAGAATGTGGGAAAGTACGGCAGTAACCAAAAAGTCAGAATCTCAGAACACCTTGCAAACTTGAGAGAACTTCCAGGATTTTTAAATACTAAAAAAAATTTGGAACCGGGTGTCGGCCTTTGTCTCGGCCATCATGAAGAAGAAGATGCAGATGGAGTGGTCGAGACAGAGGACCGGCGATGTACCAAGCTCGGCCCACACCATCGAACAGGAGGAGAACTCTGTACCATCCTAGAAGAGCTGCTGCAGCTGCGTTTCGGACCCAACGGCAGGGCTCACCCGTCGTCACCAAATACACCTGAATTCTTAGGGGCGTATTCTAAGGGCTCGAGTAACCTGAACTGCACGATGCCTGCGCAGTATGTTTTTACACAGTAAGTTGTGCATAAGCATGGTTAATATGTGTACATATTATGTGTGCGCACAGGAAAACCTGTTCATTTAAGAGGTGCTATACATGAGCGTGGTTTTCAGCTATGCGGTAACTGCAGAATGCAACAACACAAATTGTTACTGCGCCATAGTTGTTGTGTAGGTATTGTGTTGGTGTCCTGCGGTTATAACGCAACAAGAACCGCTCCTGTACAGGACCCCTTGGATAATAGGTTTTCATGTACATGCGCACACATATTTATAGGGAGTGTTGCGCTGTTGAGGTTAATAGTATACCAGAGCCCGTGGACCTAAATTCCAGGCGAGCGCTCTGGGAGCGCGGACCTCTGTCAGTAGGGAACCCCTGAAGGCCGTGGCAGGACGCGCGTACCGTTCCGGCATGGAGAAATGGGGGCTCGGGCCGGGTCCCAAAGCGTTCCCCTCGGTACTGATGCGATGCCCGAAAGGGTAGTTTTCGGTGCTGGGGGTGCGGTGTCATAGGGGCCACTTTGGCATGCGTCCCACCATACCATACCAGAACCGGTAGAATACACCCCTAGGAATACAAGTGTATTTTTCAAATGTTTGAACGTAATGGAAAGTCTCTCTAGTTTGCAAGGTTTTCTGAAATTCTAATTTCTAGGTTATTACCGCCTTTTAAACATACTGCGCTGGAGTCGAACAGTTAAGACCGTCGAGAGGGAGGGGGAAAGGGAGAAATACCCCGGACCCGGACTTTCAGGAGGGCCCGATATTTTTAAACGACCTGAATTCCAACGCGTATGGCTACATCATACTGTACATCAAATCAGCAAACATTCCTTCCACCATGAAAGAATCCTCTTATCCCGCAGCTTATAATTTCTTCCCATCCAACAAAAAAAAAAGAGCTGGAAGGAGGGGGCGTGGAAATTCCCCCCAGGCCCTCTTTTTCTCTCTACGGGGCTGCGTAGAATGCACTCCTAGGAATATTACCAAGTTCACTCACACTCCGAAATGGACACTAAAATAAACGTGTATATTTTTAACAACTGAAAATCCTAATAGAACTTCACTCAGGTTTGCAAGTTGTTCAAATGGAGTTCAGACTTCTAGGTTTCTGCAGCTTTTTCCCAGATCCTTGTTTGAGTTTACTCTAACAAATATTAAAATAGATTCCCCATCCCCATACCCCTTCCCCAGAGTCATTTTTCAAAAATGTTGATATTTTAGGTATGTTTTTTCATGGAGGAAAGTAGTGGATATTTGAACTTTTTTTTATGGGAGTCGTTAAGAGGCGTTCTGTATAACATATTGGTAAGATTGGGTCGACAGTGAGGGAATTCTGTATTTTGTCGTAGCCAGGATTTTCCCAAGGGGGGGGGGGAGGCGAAGTAAGATTTTCAAGGGAGCAAAAGTCGAAAATTGAGAATTTTTTTTTTAAATTGCCGATATTAGAGGATTATTTTATGAAAAATGAAGGTAAAATTACTGCTCGAGCAAAAATGTTTCGAAAAAAAAAACATCTTAAATGCGAAAGTTTGCTCATTTTCCCATATTTTACATTCAATTTCAGGTGCCTTGGGGAAGGCATTCGCCCCCTTCGCCCCCTGGCTACGCCACTGGGCCTAGCAATCAAAATAATGAATGCCATACTGAAGGACACGTGGAAAAGTCCATTCCGAAAGACAATAGCGAGCAAAAAGTGTTCTGCAGTCGATTAGTAGATTCCAAAAGAAAAAATTACGAGTATGTGGAGAGTTGATAAAGGCACACTAACCCAATTAGACATCATTATTTTTGAATGATGACCGTCCATCGTTGCATAAAGGTGACCATGCCGAAAGACACTTTTTTAAACAGCAAACTGGCATAATTGAATTAATATTTCTACAAGAAAAAAAAATGAATTTCATTGATAAAAGAAACAAAGAACCTTGATAGGTAGAATGATGACCAAACATGCATCACACTTCACACGACCTCAAAATAAGGTCAAAGTTTGGTTACGCACTTTTGGTTCCATCGTAGTGGCGATTTTTTGTTTGCTTATACTGGCTCCCTGATTAAAACTTTCATGCTGCAAAGTAGCTGCATTGCTTCAGTCTTCTGTTAAGAAAAACGTTTGACTGTCAGACCTCGAATCAAGTATAGTCTATCCATCCTGTGAGATGTTGTCCATATAATCCTGTTGTTTACAATTTTTGGTATCTTCCATATTGGCTTATCAGTTCTTATCTGTCGGCGGCATGATCACCTGGGAAAAAGGATCAAAATACTCAAACTGGTAAGTATTTCAAGATTTAAATGTTGGAAACTACTCATACTCATTTTTTAGCTTCAAATTTCAACTATCAAAAAGTTTCCCTGTGGTAGTGGACTATCTACTTGTTTCTTTCGTAGTAGCAATGGTTATTTAACTATTAAAAACCATTGCCAATACGAAAGAAACTAAAAGGTAGTCCACTACCATAGAAAAACTTGTTGATAATTGAAATTTGAAGCTAAGAAAATGAGTATGAGTAATTTTCAACGTTTAAATCTTTTGAAATGGTTACCAATTTGAGTATTTTGATCTTTTCTTTACAACCACTACAAAAGAAATTCTTACGCCGTAGTTCATTTTTGTAGCCACTACGAAAGAAATTCTTACGTAGTGGACACAAAACTTTGGAAACCCCCTGCTCCCTTTTCCCGTGGGAATGAATCGAGCTGAACGCTAGAAATCACATTGGGGGCACACTGCACATATACTAACGACACCCCGCAAAAAAATAGAGGAAATCATCCTTCTGAAAATTTATATATATAATAATGAAATATGCCTCTATTCTGAGAATTACCCATGTACTTGCAAATAAAAACTTTTAGTTGTAGTAGTAGTAGTATTAATGGGCCCTTCCTTATTTCTCATCTGTTTACTGGAGTTTGGAGATCGTTGGAGAACCAGTTGATCAAGAAATAAAATCTCGTGAGTGAGATCTGCACAAATACTTGGCACACTTGAAGTTCCTCGATCACAATTTGCAAGTCACCCAAATCTTTTGAAATCTTTCGTAATTATTTTTCAAAGCATTTCCAAATTTCCCCGAATAATCAACCCTGGGTCATTGTATACCCTTTTCTCCAATCAGTTTGAGAAGAATAGTTATGGTCACACTCGTTTAACCAAGTATTATATAAACATAAAAGTAACTGTGGCAATGTTTAAAACATTCGAGATTTTATGGTACTTCAACAACCAAAAATGATGTCGAGAGTTTTCGGATAATAAATAAGTACAGTAGAAGTACTTATAGGAATTTTTCGGATTTTCCCAAGGACACGTTTTTAACATTTTTTAGTTAAAAAACTTGAATTGATGATATCGTTACTTGAAATTTGCGTAATTGAATGTTTTATATGTGGAAAAGAAACTCCATTCCATGTGGTAAATAATGGTGTAAACGAATCTTTAGACTTTTTTATTCTGAGGTTAAGGCTAGTTGAAGTAGTGAATTCTACAAGGAATACCAAACACATTTTGACCTCCTCTCAGTCTCCTATACTTAAATGAGTGGTGGATTTGGTACCTTAGAGAAATACTCTTTAGTCATCCAAAATTCGAGGGAAAAAATTCGGAGCTTCAATTGTAGATATGATCGGTGTTGGTATGGGATTACCCTTTAGTTTGTTTCATTTTCTAAGTCGAGTCTGTTTCGGTTTTCGAAGTCTGAAATATAGATCTCGAGGCCCAGTTCATGGCTACATATCGATGCGATTTTTGAAATCTAGTCCAAAAACTCCCTATTTCGATAATTTCGAGATTCTTCCATGTTTGAAATACAAAAGTTGAAAGTTCGTCCGGCCCCTTCCCTCTCCTTATTGGAAGAAAAAAATAACTTTTACAATAAATGTACTCGACTTTGCAACTGGAGAAGAACTCACTGCGGGTTGCCTACCTAAAAATTGGAAAAATGGCAGGGGCAGATCAGCTACTTTCAAGGACATAATCTGTTCTAACATAAAAGATCTCCAAGTTTTAAGACATAACCGACATAATAAGACATAAAAAGACATATAATGACAATACTGACATAATAAGACATAAAAAAACATATAATGACAAGTCTTCATGAATAGGGCAGACCAGCTACCTTGGACTCTGAGATCTCAGGTCCTTATGACGTCATTCATTTCTCCAGAGGTAGCCTACCCTTGGGAGAGGGGCGCTAATTTTTATTCTATCTGAAGGCGCAAGCATGTTAAATCCGGCCCTGATGACGTCATACACTGATATCTCACGTTTCACCGGAGGTACCCTACCCGAGGGGGCTTCTCGGTGGAGGTGGGAGCTCCTGAAGAGGGAGGACGGCCACAGTGAGGAAGGGCGTCGCAGTGGGCGAGGAGGAGCAAGGTGGACGGGGGGGGGGCCGCGAAGCGGCCAGGGGGCAAAGCCCCCTAGTATTTATTAAAAAATAAAGCTAATATCCATTCTTGCCATAGAAAAGTCAGGGCCCCGAGATATGAGCCACCCAGGCAGGGAGTCAGCCAATAGATAAAGAGCGAGGCACGGGGCTCTCATAATCGCACTGAGTGTTGTTGAGTACAACAAAGGGCGAAGAGCTCATGACGGTCGAAGAACATTTTCAACGTGGTTAAGCTCAATTTTGAAAAGTAATAGCGACCGTAGACAGGGTTTCTCAACTTTAATTGGTAGGCAAATAAGTTTATAGACAGAAAATAATGAATGTTGTTCTCTGGAATACTGGAGCTCCGTCGGCTCCGTGAAAAGGTATTTTTCTGAGCTGTGAAGTAAGAGGGAGGGGGAGGAGTTAAACCAACTCTGAAACCGTCAAGCTGCGTATATTTCGTTTTATATGTAAGAAAACCTGTTGTTCGAATAGGTACCTGCACGTGTACGTACACACGTAGACGATATGCCTGTACCTTGCAGTGTATAAAGGTATGTACTGTGTACCTATTCCTCTTCTTGTGTAAACAAAACATGTCGGGAGTACATCGTACGCAACTACACGAGTAGTCGCGTTGTACAAATTAACGATGCGAAAAGAGCTGGTATAGATTCTTGGGTACTCTGGTTTCCGAATAACTTGTCTAATTTTTGAAGCCACAGTGCCACAAAGGGCAATCGATCTGGCAACAGGTGATGAGGAATGTTCGGACGAATAGGTACACCCAAGCTGCCGGGCGGTTCGCGGCGTTGCGGCGACAAATACCAATTATTATGGTTGCCGTATTTTGAAACGTACTCATTAAACGAAATCGGCTGATACTTGCGAGTACGAACTGCGGGTAGTAATCATGGGTTTGCTGGTATAGGCTGCTCTGGTCTCCGCCATCCCATGCGGTATACGAGCCTCATAATTTATACAGTTATCTTTGCCGTATTCAGTCGCAAAGGCCGCTGAAAGTAGATCAGATCAACCAGCAGGTTTCAAGATTGTTTTAGGTTTTGGGGCCTACTCTCAATGGGTAGTTCTTCGGGTTTGTCGATTTACGGTTTGTGTATTTGATGAAACCTGTAGTCGACATTTCTGAAATAAAAAGCTATAAAGACGTCAGCTGGTTCAGTTGGTGTTGGAGCTGTTTGGCACTGATTAAGCCTTGGGACTATCCATTCTTTGTTGAAACTCTCTCTATAAGCCTCTCTTTTCTCATGTTACTCTCAACCCGAGCTCTGGAATCCGCCCTTTCGAGCATTACCTCAGAAACGTCGGGGAGGCTGTTAGGGCTGTCTTAGCTTCTTAGTCCTCTTCTCCTCTTGCCGAAAAACTGGCCTAAGTCAAAATGTAGCGAGTTGCCTCGTGGACTCGAACCCGGGACCTCCGGATTCCGAGACCAGCGCGCTATCCATTCGGCCAACCAGACCCCTTCTTTGCTAGCCTATGATCTGGGCTGTTTTCTTCTGGAGAGAGAGCGGCAGTATCCGAGTCCTTTGTGCAATGCCGGACGTAAGGAAGATGCCTCTCGAAGCCAAGGATTAAATGCATCCCTCCCGTAAAAATAAATTTCCATGTTGTCATGCTTTGAGCTATCATATCCGTACATAAAGGAGAGAGGAGAAAAATAATAATAAAAAATTTTGCATCGCATTCATGCAGCATATGACACGAAAATCTCAGGTCTGTTTTTCGATTGTGAAATTAAATTCACGCAAACTCTACTTCATGTAAGGCTGCGAAATTCTTCCTTTGCCAAAAGGGGGACTGGAAGGTTCCACCGACTTTGATTTTCAAATGGGAAAAGGGAGTTGATGATCGCGGATTTCATAAATTTTATCAGATTTTTGAGACAATTCCGATGTGGGTTCTACGGTTTTTCCTTCAAGAACCGAACCGACTTTGCTGAAAAATCGAACTAAGTATCGGAATTGTAGGCCATCTATTTCAAAAATATCGTTGAATTTCCGATTTGACCTCACCTTGAGCCCTAAAATACTAATTTGGCTTACTTAAATGAGCAACGTTGACCCGACTTGGAAAATTGAACTGAGCATCAGATAGGGTTTGTCTGAAGACGCTGATTTCGAAAATCCGGCCGCGAATTTATCCCTCATAGTTGGAATTTTAAATCTGAGATAGAGTCGTATTAACTTCACTTAGATAATTAAACGAAGTATTTACGTAGATGGTTTTTGGTTCGATGACTTCGAAAATCCAATCAGATTCTTGATTTGGTCGTAACTCGTGTCCCAAAACTCGTGTTTCACTCTTCAAATAAGTAAAATTCACTCAACTTCGAAAGTTGAACGAACGATAGAAATATAATGTGCTTTTCGGAGTCGCTTCATTCGGCGCATCGGATCTCAGATTCGGCCCCAATTTTGGTCATCAAATTCAGAATTCCCCACTAAGAGATGGCCAGTTCGACGCCATTTGAAGTCTTGTATCTGGAAGAGTTCCCGAGTCCAAGGGAATACATTTTTCAGGAGAAGAACAAACGCTTCACGCTGCAGAAGTTCGTTGTTCTTTTTCCTATATCGGACTTATCTAAAGCATTTTGTAAGAGCGTATGTGCTTATCACTGGTAGAGGTGTACATGCATGTAGGTGTGAAGCTCATTAGGGGAGACAGATGGGATTTCCTCCTCCCTCTCCCACGAGTCTATGATTTGCTAAAAAGGTCGGCATCTTTTTTTGTGTTTTCTGGCATGAAGCTGGCAACTTTGCTTCCCCCTTTCCATTGGGATTATAGTGAGAAAATTCAAATAAGGTGTCAAAATAGAATTAGCTGTAATTATTTAGAAGCTGCGACTTGAGAAAACTTGAGCCTTGACCCGCGCAGAATTAGTCATGGAATGCCCCCTATTTTTCTTACTGAGAAGTCGCATCGATACGAGACCAACGACGATCTTCAATTAGCAAATTTAGTCTCTTTTCTAAGATTTCTCTTTTCCTCTAAGAAGGATTCACACGTGCTACCAATATTCGAATTTCAAATGAAAGGTATTAAATCAAGTACCGAAATAAGGGTATTTTGAGTCGCTGATTACGAATATCGCATCAGATCCTCAATTCGAACCACTGATCTAGGTTCCAATACCAATTTCTGGTAAAATATTTAAGTTTTTGGGTCTATTTCTCTCTATCTCTCTATATACTAAAAAAGTAAAATCTGCCGCCACCGCCTCCGGGAGGAAAAAAACACTGTGGGTTGCCTACCCTGCCCCTTCATTGTTAATTTCTCCAGGGGTAGCCTACCCTTAGGGGGTCCACCACCACCTCCGAGAAAGAAAAAACTTTGCTGGTTGTCTACCCAGCCCCTTAATTGCTCATTTCTCCAGGGGTAGCCTACCTTTGGGAAGGGGTTCATGGTGGAGGAGGGAGCTTGGGAGGAGGAAGGTCGTGGTGAAGGATGAGGAGGAGTTGTGGATATACTAAAGGGAGGAAAACACCCACTGCGGGTTGCCTACTGTGCCCCTGAGGAGACAGCTTGGGGAGGAAGGTTGTGGTGAAGGACGAGGAGGAGTTGTGGAGGAAGAGGGATCTTTGTGCACTAAACAGTAAAAGCCACCTCCTCCTCCTCCTCCGTGGGGATAAATTCCTGCTGGTCTCCCCTGTACCTTAATCTCATGTTTCACCAGAGGCACCCTACCCGGAGGGGGGATTTTCGGTGGGGGTGGAGCTCCTGAAGAGACGGGGAGGAAGGGCGTCGCGGTGGGCGAGGAAGAGCATAATGGGGGAAAGCGACTGTGATGAAGGCCGGTATACGCGAAGCGAGTGAAACGAGTGAAGGCGGCCGTTGGGCCGCAAAGCGGCCAGGGGGCAAAACCCTCTAGTTTTCTGATTATAAATCAGATAGAATATTTGAAATCAGTGGTCCAGAAAACCCTTCTTTTGGATATTTAATTTTGCTTTTCAAGCAAGGTCAAATTTGCTCATTTTAGGTCTTAAACATTTCTGGGCTTAATTTGGCAATGGTTCAAAGATCTGACGCGATATTCTTAATCAGCGACTCAAAATTCTCTTATTTCAATTTTTGTTACTTGGTTCGATAACTTTTCCGTTTGAAATTCCTGAGTTAAGGTATGTTCGGACCTTTCTTGGGGGCTGGAATGAGGAAATTCTTTTACTTTGGAAGAGACCTCTGGAAGATTCTCTTCTATCCCGTATCAGCCGGATTTTATGATGAAAAAACTGAGAGGGGGCATTCTTTGACACACTTAGGCAAGGTTGAAAACGAATCCATTAAAATTGGATTCGAATGCGAATCCACGAATTACTACGAAGTGGATTCGTGGATTCGAATTCACGAATCATCGAATCCAAGAATCATGGAAATTTTTTTTTTGCTGTTACAAAATCAAAATCAAAATAAACTATACCTATTTTACTCATTCAGGAATCGTTGATATTTTTTTTTCTTCAGAAAGACCAAATACTCCAAAAACTGGATCTTATTCGATGTAATCATGTAATCATGGTAAACATACTTTCAGCAGTGTAGTTTCTGAAGAGATTGAATTTAATGTTTCAATTGAAAAGGCCAGAAGGAATTTTGTAGCTTTTATTAGGGTTTTTTTTTTTTTTTTTTTTTTTTGATAACAAAAAGGAACGTTACCAAAACGAATGGCCATATTAGGTGACTTCAGCGCCTATACGGCTAACTGAAAAATTCCGACGAATCCGCTAAAAAGATTCGAATCAATTTTTAAATTTTACGAATCCGGGTCGTCCATTGGATTCGAATCACTGGTACGAATCCAATTCTCAGAAGCAGATTCGAATCCATTTTTTCGAATCCGCGAACTGGATTCGAATCTTTTCCAACCCTTCACTTAGGATAGTTCGATTTTTTTAACTGTGATGACTTTGCCCTCTTTTATGGTTAAATTTTGATTTATCTAAAGGAACATTTGAAATCATTAACCCAGACACCCTATTTGAGTACCTTAATCGATTTTCCCGGAGAAAGTAGACTATACCACATGCTTTTTTCGATAAGTCTGTCCGCTTCATTTTCTTCCTTTTTTACTTCACTTTTCCAGGCATCCCCGTTACAACCAACATTAACACAAACAGAGGTGGGGTGGTTATCTTTCCAAATGTCCTCGAAGGTCTGCAGGAAATTTGATAATAACATTTGGAAGGCAGAAAGGGTGGTCACGAGCGAAATACCCAATTGCCATGTTGGCTTTCTATGTAACTCCAACGCTGCCTTTGTGTGTAGATAACTGATGATGAATGAGATCATGGCTCTTCGATGCTGGACGTTAGTTTGTTCTTGACTGGGTTTTTCCTCCAGAGATAGCGTCGGTATGCGAGGTTTTGTATGTATTTAATGGAAATCTTCTTGATTTCAGACTTTCAACGTTGTCGCCCCTAAAACTTTCTGGTATCCCGCCTACCCTAAAGCTCCTCAGTTTCCCTTATGGCAAGTCCGTTATCTGGCCCTGAGAAGTTGGTCCATAGAGTGGTCGAGGCAGAGGGCCACACCACCGAACACAACAACTCTGTATCATCCTAGAGCTACAGTGCCACAAAGGGCAATCGATCTGGCAACAGGTGATGAGGAATGTTCGGACGAATAGGTACACCCAAGCTGCCGGGCGGTTCGCGGCGTTGCGGCGACAAATACCAATTATTATGGTTGCCGTATTTTGAAACGTACTCATTAAACGAAATCGGCTGATACTTGCGAGTACGAACTGCGGGTAGTAATCATGGGTTTGCTGGTATAGGCTGCTCTGGTCTCCGCCATCCCATGCGGTATACGAGCCTCATAATTTATACAGTTATCTTTGCCGTATTCAGTCGCAAAGGCCGCTGAAAGTAGATCAGATCAACCAGCAGGTTTCAAGATTGTTTTAGGTTTTGGGGCCTACTCTCAATGGGTAGTTCTTCGGGTTTGTCGATTTACGGTTTGTGTATTTGATGAAACCTGTAGTCGACATTTCTGAAATAAAAAGCTATAAAGACGTCAGCTGGTTCAGTTGGTGTTGGAGCTGTTTGGCACTGATTAAGCCTTGGGACTATCCATTCTTTGTTGAAACTCTCTCTATAAGCCTCTCTTTTCTCATGTTACTCTCAACCCGAGCTCTGGAATCCGCCCTTTCGAGCATTACCTCAGAAACGTCGGGGAGGCTGTTAGGGCTGTCTTAGCTTCTTAGTCCTCTTCTCCTCTTGCCGAAAAACTGGCCTAAGTCAAAATGTAGCGAGTTGCCTCGTGGACTCGAACCCGGGACCTCCGGATTCCGAGACCAGCGCGCTATCCATTCGGCCAACCAGACCCCTTCTTTGCTAGCCTATGATCTGGGCTGTTTTCTTCTGGAGAGAGAGCGGCAGTATCCGAGTCCTTTGTGCAATGCCGGACGTAAGGAAGATGCCTCTCGAAGCCAAGGATTAAATGCATCCCTCCCGTAAAAATAAATTTCCATGTTGTCATGCTTTGAGCTATCATATCCGTACATAAAGGAGAGAGGAGAAAAATAATAATAAAAAATTTTGCATCGCATTCATGCAGCATATGACACGAAAATCTCAGGTCTGTTTTTCGATTGTGAAATTAAATTCACGCAAACTCTACTTCATGTAAGGCTGCGAAATTCTTCCTTTGCCAAAAGGGGGACTGGAAGGTTCCACCGACTTTGATTTTCAAATGGGAAAAGGGAGTTGATGATCGCGGATTTCATAAATTTTATCAGATTTTTGAGACAATTCCGATGTGGGTTCTACGGTTTTTCCTTCAAGAACCGAACCGACTTTGCTGAAAAATCGAACTAAGTATCGGAATTGTAGGCCATCTATTTCAAAAATATCGTTGAATTTCCGATTTGACCTCACCTTGAGCCCTAAAATACTAATTTGGCTTACTTAAATGAGCAACGTTGACCCGACTTGGAAAATTGAACTGAGCATCAGATAGGGTTTGTCTGAAGACGCTGATTTCGAAAATCCGGCCGCGAATTTATCCCTCATAGTTGGAATTTTAAATCTGAGATAGAGTCGTATTAACTTCACTTAGATAATTAAACGAAGTATTTACGTAGATGGTTTTTGGTTCGATGACTTCGAAAATCCAATCAGATTCTTGATTTGGTCGTAACTCGTGTCCCAAAACTCGTGTTTCACTCTTCAAATAAGTAAAATTCACTCAACTTCGAAAGTTGAACGAACGATAGAAATATAATGTGCTTTTCGGAGTCGCTTCATTCGGCGCATCGGATCTCAGATTCGGCCCCAATTTTGGTCATCAAATTCAGAATTCCCCACTAAGAGATGGCCAGTTCGACGCCATTTGAAGTCTTGTATCTGGAAGAGTTCCCGAGTCCAAGGGAATACATTTTTCAGGAGAAGAACAAACGCTTCACGCTGCAGAAGTTCGTTGTTCTTTTTCCTATATCGGACTTATCTAAAGCATTTTGTAAGAGCGTATGTGCTTATCACTGGTAGAGGTGTACATGCATGTAGGTGTGAAGCTCATTAGGGGAGACAGATGGGATTTCCTCCTCCCTCTCCCACGAGTCTATGATTTGCTAAAAAGGTCGGCATCTTTTTTTGTGTTTTCTGGCATGAAGCTGGCAACTTTGCTTCCCCCTTTCCATTGGGATTATAGTGAGAAAATTCAAATAAGGTGTCAAAATAGAATTAGCTGTAATTATTTAGAAGCTGCGACTTGAGAAAACTTGAGCCTTGACCCGCGCAGAATTAGTCATGGAATGCCCCCTATTTTTCTTACTGAGAAGTCGCATCGATACGAGACCAACGACGATCTTCAATTAGCAAATTTAGTCTCTTTTCTAAGATTTCTCTTTTCCTCTAAGAAGGATTCACACGTGCTACCAATATTCGAATTTCAAATGAAAGGTATTAAATCAAGTACCGAAATAAGGGTATTTTGAGTCGCTGATTACGAATATCGCATCAGATCCTCAATTCGAACCACTGATCTAGGTTCCAATACCAATTTCTGGTAAAATATTTAAGTTTTTGGGTCTATTTCTCTCTATCTCTCTATATACTAAAAAAGTAAAATCTGCCGCCACCGCCTCCGGGAGGAAAAAAACACTGTGGGTTGCCTACCCTGCCCCTTCATTGTTAATTTCTCCAGGGGTAGCCTACCCTTAGGGGGTCCACCACCACCTCCGAGAAAGAAAAAACTTTGCTGGTTGTCTACCCAGCCCCTTAATTGCTCATTTCTCCAGGGTAGCCTACCTTTGGGAAGGGGTTCATGGTGGAGGAGGGAGCTTGGGAGGAGGAAGGTCGTGGTGAAGGATGAGGAGGAGTTGTGGATATACTAAAGGGAGGAAAACACCCACTGCGGGTTGCCTACTGTGCCCCTGAGGAGACAGCTTGGGGAGGAAGGTTGTGGTGAAGGACGAGGAGGAGTTGTGGAGGAAGAGGGATCTTTGTGCACTAAACAGTAAAAGCCACCTCCTCCTCCTCCTCCGTGGGGATAAATTCCTGCTGGTCTCCCCTGTACCTTAATCTCATTTTCACCAGAGGCACCCTACCCGGAGGGGGGATTTTCGGTGGGGGTGGAGCTCCTGAAGAGACGGGGAGGAAGGGCGTCGCGGTGGGCGAGGAAGAGCATAATGGGGGAAAGCGACTGTGATGAAGGCCGGTATACGCGAAGCGAGTGAAACGAGTGAAGGCGGCCGTTGGGCCGCAAAGCGGCCAGGGGGCAAAACCCTCTAGTTTTCTGATTATAAATCAGATAGAATATTTGAAATCAGTGGTCCAGAAAACCCTTCTTTTGGATATTTAATTTTGCTTTTCAAGCAAGGTCAAATTTGCTCATTTTAGGTCTTAAACATTTCTGGGCTTAATTTGGCAATGGTTCAAAGATCTGACGCGATATTCTTAATCAGCGACTCAAAATTCTCTTATTTCAATTTTTGTTACTTGGTTCGATAACTTTTCCGTTTGAAATTCCTGAGTTAAGGTATGTTCGGACCTTTCTTGGGGGCTGGAATGAGGAAATTCTTTTACTTTGGAAGAGACCTCTGGAAGATTCTCTTCTATCCCGTATCAGCCGGATTTTATGATGAAAAAACTGAGAGGGGGCATTCTTTGACACACTTAGGCAAGGTTGAAAACGAATCCATTAAAATTGGATTCGAATGCGAATCCACGAATTACTACGAAGTGGATTCGTGGATTCGAATTCACGAATCATCGAATCCAAGAATCATGGAAATTTTTTTTTTGCTGTTACAAAATCAAAATCAAAATAAACTATACCTATTTTACTCATTCAGGAATCGTTGATATTTTTTTTTCTTCAGAAAGACCAAATACTCCAAAAACTGGATCTTATTCGATGTAATCATGTAATCATGGTAAACATACTTTCAGCAGTGTAGTTTCTGAAGAGATTGAATTTAATGTTTCAATTGAAAAGGCCAGAAGGAATTTTGTAGCTTTTATTAGGGTTTTTTTTTTTTTTTTTTTTTTTTATAACAAAAAGGAACGTTACCAAAACGAATGGCCATATTAGGTGACTTCAGCGCCTATACGGCTAACTGAAAAATTCCGACGAATCCGCTAAAAAGATTCGAATCAATTTTTAAATTTTACGAATCCGGGTCGTCCATTGGATTCGAATCACTGGTACGAATCCAATTCTCAGAAGCAGATTCGAATCCATTTTTTCGAATCCGCGAACTGGATTCGAATCTTTTCCAACCCTTCACTTAGGATAGTTCGATTTTTTTAACTGTGATGACTTTGCCCTCTTTTATGGTTAAATTTTGATTTATCTAAAGGAACATTTGAAATCATTAACCCAGACACCCTATTTGAGTACCTTAATCGATTTTCCCGGAGAAAGTAGACTATACCACATGCTTTTTTCGATAAGTCTGTCCGCTTCATTTTCTTCCTTTTTTACTTCACTTTTCCAGGCATCCCCGTTACAACCAACATTAACACAAACAGAGGTGGGGTGGTTATCTTTCCAAATGTCCTCGAAGGTCTGCAGGAAATTTAATAATAACATTTGGAAGGCAGAAAGGGTGGTCACGAGCGAAATACCCAATTGCCATGTTGGCTTTCTATGTAACTCCAACGCTGCCTTTGTGTGTAGATAACTGATGATGAATGAGATCATGGCTCTTCGATGCTGGACGTTAGTTTGTTCTTGACTGGGTTTTTCCTCCAGAGATAGCGTCGGTATGCGAGGTTTTGTATGTATTTAATGGAAATCTTCTTGATTTCAGACTTTCAACGTTGTCGCCCCTAAAACTTTCTGGTATCCCGCCTACCCTAAAGCTCCTCAGTTTCCCTTATGGCAAGTCCGTTATCTGGCCCTGAGAAGTTGGTCCATAGAGTGGTCGAGGCAGAGGGCCACACCACCGAACACAACAACTCTGTATCATCCTAGAGCTACTGCAGCTGCTGCGAACTCCACGGCAGGGCTTACTCCGCCGTCACCATCTTCCTGCGTTGCCAAATGTACCAAGACGAATAGGTGAGGGGTGAAGGAAGGAAGCGCGTCCGTCTGTGGTGCACCCGAATCCCAGGTTAATGCTGGGTGAGCGTTGCCTCGGCGGCGAATCCAAAGCGGAAAGGTGAAATGGGGGCTCGGGCCAGCCTTAGTGCGTCCCTCTGGTCACTAATGCGATACTCGGAAGGGTAGTTTCCGGGGACAGGGATGCGGTGTCTGGAGAGCCACATTGGCCTGCGTGCATCGTCATACGCTCCACTCGAGTGTTTTAAACAAAAAGTTGTATACCCGAGCCGATGATTCCCTTGTCCATTTTCAGAAGGAAATTATATCAATTATGTGAGTCGGAGTCATTTTTTCGACAGCTACATTTCAAGGAGCCCCGAAGTGCTTTTCAACGTCTACGAAAAGTAAATACAAACGACCAAACTCACGAATATACCCTTTTTTTTTCTAACGGACGATTATTAACCGACAAATACGTCGAAGAATTTTTATTAGTACACCGGCAGCAGCAGCACGTAGGACACGAAAACTAGTTCTGGTTTCAAACACAATACATATATGCTGACTGCTAGGAGACTTTTTATTTTATTTTTTTAATAACGAGCCGAGAGGACACGGTTCCATCAGGCGAACGACAAACCTAGCTCGAGGCTGTTCGTGCGCTGTGGCCTGTGTGAGGTGCTCTGCACGCTATCATTTCCTATTCTGTGCCCCGCTCGTTCATTCTTCTCGTTTTACCATTAACTCCACACTTATTTTATTGTCTCCGTTTTCATCGCCTTTGGTCGTTCATTCTACAGACAGGGGGCCGGATTCGGCAGTCGGGGGCTCGGAGCCCGAGGCTCCGCGGGCATCGCATCGCATCGGGTGAACCGAATGCGCGCTCCGCGCTCGGCGTCCGACTGGAATGCGCGATCGGAAACGAGCTTCGACAGTATTAACGATATCGCGTAGCGTGTAGCATTATAAATCGCAGTTGTGCTGAAGCATTTGCGAATTGACTCGATGCCGCTGACGAATGCGATCGGCGTAAAAGTCGACGATAACTGGAGGCGCGCGATGCGATCATCGACGCGATATAATCGAGTCCGGGCGGACTGTGGCCATCGCTTTGTCATGGTGCCGCCAAAGATGGGATGTCAAGTTCGGCTGTACCGGTAGAGCACTCTTACCCGAGTACAGCCGAACGCCCATTTTGAATCGAACCGCGCCCGTGGATGCCGGATTGACTGCGCGGTACGCTCCGCATAATCGGCTCCGGTATCCACGGGCGCGGTAGGGTTCAAAATAGCGTCGTCGTGGTCCGGGCTCCTTCGTGGCCGAAAATCCGATTCTTCAATTCGCCAGCCTCTGTTGTCGCCGAATGTTGGCCTGCCGATGGTTCCAAAATCCAATTCATGATTTAATGATCCGATGGCATTCAGGACACGCAAAGGATTCCGGTGCTACAAGATTCCATCAGATTATGTTAAGTATTCGAAATCAAGAATCTTTTTCCATCGGTGAATCCCAGGAGGTAAATAGAACTGGTTCTTCGATTCCACCGCTCTATTTTGTCAACCAAACAGCAAGTAGTCGAAATCGAGTGCCTTTTTCCACACCGATGAACTTAATGTATATCTACATAAACGTTATGTATTCATCTGAACGAACTATGTTCCTCTGAGATAATAGGGTGCAGGTTTCATCTGACGCAGTATTGGCTAAACACTATTAGAAAACTTCATTTGATTAACCACGACCGAAGCAAGTCAGAAATCGGCAACTGGTTAAGACTGTGCTTTGGAATGGTGGTTCTACATCCGAAAGAATTAATGTCATCTATCCCGCAAGACGATGTTAGGAAGTTTGCCGCTTATTCAGCCGACGTGTACATCACCCAACCGGTGGAGTCGTTGCACATCCCTCAGTGAAACCGGTGGAATAGGCTATAGATCGGTGGAATAGGGAACATGCCTTCTGTCGCCCGGATACTGCGAGTATGTGAATGGAATATTCCTTCGTTGCTGTGCACAATACTCCTCCGCACTATTCTGTCCTGGCAAGTTAATTCCCACGTATCTTGGACTCCTACATTCTTCACGTGAATAACGTCCTTGTATCTTTTTAGCTGCCCACCTGGTAGCCTTTGTCCATTGGTCCTTATATAGGATTTGTTTGGGGAGGCCCGTCTACGTCTCATCCATTCTACACGTGTGACTAAGCCATCTCAGATGGTCTCATGCTAGTATACTTTTTGTTGTGGCACAGTTAGCTCGGTTTCAAATGTCATTATCAGATATGTAATCTTGCCGTTTGGCTCTCATTAGATATGCCTCGCAAGTGTCTCACTTGGAATTTTTCGAGTGCTTTTTTACATGCCTTCTGTAAATTGTCCAACACTCACTACTATAAAGTAAGATCGAGAGGTCTATCGCTTAAAGACCATGCCTTTTGTTTGGAATGTGAGGTTCCTGCATTGAAAGGGGCATAGGATGCACTTTTTAGGCGATTACTGATCGCAGCGTCCAAATCTCCGTTTTCGGTGACTAGGCTTCCTAGATTGTTGAATTGCTCTACTTTTTCTGTCGGCAAGCCATCTGTGAAGATGATGGCAGTGTTGCTGCAGGGTTCGTGACAACTCATTACCAGCAACTTGGTTTTTGAAGCATTCACTTGCATACCCGGGGAGCAGTGTACATTTGAGAACGTCTCCATCATTTTGTGAACTTCATCTTCTGAGCTAGCCAGTAAGTAATACCAGGTCATTAGCAGATTGCAGCTCAGCTATAAATCTGCGCACATTTTTCTCGAGTCGAGTGAGGTTATGCAGCCCATGGTCGAATTTGTACCTAATGTCGATTCCTCAGTCTTGCAGTGCACGGCCCATGCTTATACATAAGTTATAAGAAAGGCAGTCATAAATATGTTGAAGAGAGTGCTTCTATGGGTCAGAAACCAGCTTGACTCTCGGGTAGAATTTGGCTGAATATCTGCACTATTACAGCACTTGCGCTTCATGGCTTCACCTGTCAACAATGAATGTAATGTCTTTGATTACTCCCCCCCCACACACACACACATACACATATGGTATCTTGATTAGATGATTCGTAACCATAATCGCTGTAAAAGTTTGAGTAATGACGTCCTTGATGGGACTAACAAAACGCAAAAAATAATTTACATGAGTGGCATCGCGAGAGTGGGGGGGGGAATTCCAGGAGTGGATACATGAAGTTATATGTAATAGGTTCGGGAATAATTAGCATCACTGCTGCTTATGCGATCCGGTGTAGTTGAAGAAATGTCAAAAATTCTATGTTTTCCCCCCATATGGTATAGTGTATAAGGGATTTTTGAATCCTCTTTTTCGACGTTTCAAGGGTAGTTACGAAGAAATTGTAATCACTTCAGAAATACTTTTATTATTTGTTTGTATTTTTTTCTCATGGAATGTACCGTTTATACATTACAGCACGAAATCCTCTATTTAATCCTCATTTTCACTTCCGGGGAGGGGAAAGTTTCAGGGATTCATGGGTATTTCTGTGTAAGTAATTGAGTGCAGAGTAACAACTGCGGTATACCAAACAATGTTGCCAGAAGTGAAAATTTAATTTAGCCGCTAGGTTTTACTAGATTTAAAAAAACAAGCTACCTCGCTATCGAGGTAGTAAGAGGGTGTTTGCTGAAGCTGAAAAACTTTCAGCTTCCAACTTTTGGCTTCTCAAAATTATCCTAAAATTGCAAAAACTTCCAGCTTCTCCGCATCCCACTGGTATTGATATAATGTTAAGGCTTTGAAGCTAATATTCAGATACAGTACCAACGTCTATACGATAAAAGAAAAATATACGCCACGTAGCACGAACGCCAGAATGAGAATCTTTTATTTTCACCTTTCCAAGTTGCATTCGTAAATCGTAACAGAGAGGATACATTCACAATTTATCATAATAGTAGACCAACTTATCGATAGATGGCAGCAGTTGACGGAGAACGAAACTGAACTAAAACTGAACTATGATCTGTAGACAATTCAGTCGTATTTAATGATGAAAATTCGATTGCAGTAGGGTGCTTTTGCAGCGCTGCGTGCGGGCAAACACCCTAAAAATGTTGCTGGAGTCCATTGGAAAAGTGTTTTCCAATGAAAACGGAGATGTTGAAATAGAATTTTAGGTGCTAAAAATGAAAAATTCTGCTAAATCTAGCAGCGAAAATGCCGTTCTGACAACATTGATACCAAATTTCGTTTCTTACGATTTTTTTCTTTTCATTTCCAAATGTCAAATTTCCCTGGACTAGTAGGATAACAAATGTTTTTAAAACTTGAATGAATATCTAATTTTGGCCCATTTTATATCATGAACTAGTGCATCTTATATGTATTGAAAAAAACAAATGGCTGGTGATCGTCTATTCTGTACCCAACAGCTAGCTTCGTCTTCTTTGTCTCCTTCAGGAGAAGAACTTCTAACTCAATAACACGACTGATCTTCACTGTCAGCTCCATGTCAGCATGGCGCAGTAATAGGGACAAGAAGTTGACGAAAGCGTATAAATGTTTAGGCAGGACCTTGATCTTGGTTCATGTTTCAGTCCTCCTGGCCGATGTAGTTCTCTGTATTCATCTATCTGCCTGACTGCCCCTCGCTTGTCTATTTATCTTCCGTTCTCGTGAGATGGCTGGCTGTCACTCTGACTAGCTAGATTTCGGAGTAATACATCTGCAATTTGTCGGGTTCGAAGTATAAATAATCCATCCGGCGTTTTTTTTAGTCGGTGGCGAAGGTCACATTTTCGGTATATTGGAAGATTTCCGAGGGCGTACATCCCACAAATATTCGCATATTTTAAGAAAAAAAGTGTTGCCCCCTCCCGTCGTGCTATTTATGCCTCGGCATATTCCGGGAAACTTCTAGTTGCTTCACTGCAAATTACTAAGTACAATGCCGGTTTGTTGAGCACGGACTCCAGGACTTGTAGTCACACACACGCTCAATTTAAGTTAGTGTCATACATCGTTCGTGCAGTAAACTACAATTAACCTTTATTTCGAATTTAGTGAATAAAAAACTCTATTTAAACTGTTTTCTGTTTTTACTGGCGGCGCAGATGCATCCTCGTCGAACGAAGCCGTACATTTGCAGCAGCGACTACGCAGCCTCAGCTCGGAACTGGTGACGCTGCGGAACCGTCTTCACGTGCAGGGAGAAAATGCCAGCTCGCAGCAACAGCAGAATGCGACGGCGGCAGCGGCTGCTGCGGCGACCAACCTTCTGCAGGCCTCGCACACTACCAGTAATAATGTAATCACCGCCATTAACAATTGCCATAATCAAACCAACGTATTACCGCCGACTTTACCGAAGAATCAGATACCAATTCCACCGCACATACCCAACACCGTACCTCATGTAGTTAGTAAGTATACTCCATATTTTCCCTGTTACTCGCCAGTACTCGAAGTACGACCTAATGGCACACCTCGTACTTACTCGAATTACAGATGATCCTGTCGGAAAGCATATCGTTTACCCGCCGGACCATAAATCAAATATACTCTCCAACCATCCGGGGAAAGTGAAAAGCGGCCAGTTGCAAGATTTAATCTATTTACGGGGCCCGTTGACCGAGGACGCGGTTCTAAAGTGTTTACTAGCCAGATTTTCTTCGAAGCAATATTATGTGAGTCTATTGTGAAACGTTGAGTATCGGAGCGAGCTCCTTAACTACATATAAGTATCTCAGTTGAAGCACCCTGCGGTATAGTGTCGATGCGACATTCCATTTTGACAACTTTTCGAATGAGTAACAGTTTCATAGTCTGTGTTGCTGCTTGTTAGTGTCTGCTGATTGGCGATTGTGATAGTGCATATGTTTACTATTTTTGTGTTGCGGGCTGATTGGTACTGCCAAGAAGTTCCATGAAATAGATATCAATCAGGCAATTCGCTTATCTTTGCCAATTTCTAACTGCAGAGCTAAACGTGGGCAACTGGAAGAGTACTCTTAGGGAGGGGAGAGGGTTTGCTGAAAATTTTATGTGTGAAATAGTGGCGGATCTAAGCATGCAAAGAAATTCTCGATTCGAAATATCAGATTATTTGCCTAAATTTTGACTTCACCAGCAAAGTAAAGAAAGAAATGGGGGAAACTGTCTCCAGTCAAAAATATTGGAAATTTTGCTCAAATTTAGGCTCGACAAGCATAAAGTTAAACAAAAGACAAAGTCTTTGGTCTTCTAAAATGTGAGTTTCCAGCTAAACGTTCACTATTCTCCTCGACTCCGAGGTGAAAGGATATACAGGATGCGCCAAAAGTCGTGTTACGCTGTCCATACAATTCCAATAAATTGGTAGCGCGACTTTTGGTGCATTCGTTTTATCTCCATAAACTATCTCTTACACTGCACAACAGCATAAAAAACAATGGGATGTGATTATATGATCTTAAAGGTTGTATTTTGAATGCTGAATACAATGGCGTTATCCATTTTTCTCGAGAACCTCTCGTTTTCCATATTCAAATTAAAAATTTTATTAGAATTTTCACGTTTTATTCCTTTTTGTCGGGCAGGAATAGCAACACTGATACTGATAACAATACTGAATGCGTATAGTTGTTCGATCAGTAGTATCATCTTGATGATACTAAATTTTGCATGATAGGAAAAATCAATGAACTATAATCAAAAAATTAACATCGGCATTAAATTCTTCGTTGAAAATACATGTGGTATCATGTATTCTCATGCCATTGTTTTTTGAAAATTTTCAAATTGTTGTGTAGTGTTATTTACGCCCCTAGTTAAATGATACCTAAGGTACTGTGCCCTATTACCGCCACTTTTAATTTGATCTAGTGTCACGTCGACTCTGATTAACTTACCGGAATGATTGCGACCTTTCCGAATAGAGAATTTGGTTCTTCATCCGGAAAGTAACAATTTTGAATATTGCCTAATAACGCCATGGATCATTTTTCAAAAAATGCCATTTTATACCAACCATAGATGTGATTTTGTAGAATGTTCATGCCGCTGGGTGAAAACGCATCGATTTCTGTGTATGTAATCGTTTTTACCCTGTTAAAAAATGGTAGAAAACATTTGCTACAAAGGAGTATTTTTGAACGAAAAAAAAAAAATCTTCGTTTTTATTTGAATTTTAATTCAACATGCTTATAAAATCTTTTTTGTTTAAAATGTTAATTCATGGTATACATAGGCGCAAATAGGGTGGCTTAGCCTCCCCAAACTTCTAAATAGCCTCCCAACACTGAAAAAAAATTACCAAAAATGATGCGGGGTGGGTGTTTTTTCATAAGAGGGTTGAACACACCCCCTCCCTCAGTTCTGAGCTTTATTTGCGCTTCTGATGGTACAAAAGATTAAGTTACGAACAGTTACGAATAAAAATGAAATTTCAGGAACTGGCGGTAGTAAAACACCTCATCCCAAAAAAGTTTTCCAATCATTGTAAGTGTATATCTAGCAAAAGTAACAGTTCAGAATGAAAGTGATTTGTATAATAGATAAAAATCGGAATCTAACGATATATTGCACTTACCTCTATATGAATTAAAAATAATTAATTTTTACTTTTGAAAGGAAAAAAAAAAAAATTGAAAACACGTGTTACAAATCGCGTGTTCTCAGAAAATGTTTTCATATCTTATCATCGATTTGCTTCAGCGACCTGGAAACTATACAGGATAATGTTATTTATTTTCATTTCTGAACACGAATATGACGTCACTTTCATGACCAGATGGATAGTTTCGGAGATATTGATAGGTGACGGTGTTGGACTCATGGCGGTATTAGATGCACATTACCTTATTTAGATGGATATTTTAATTGCTTTCTCGGCAGCACCCTGACTAGCCTGTCACATCAAAAGGGGACATGTTTTAGGAAGAAACTTTCAGGAGGGAAACAGAGTACAATGAATTATGGATTTTCTCTTACTAGAGGCGGGGGCAAACCAGGTGGGGCTGGGATAAGCGTTTGAATATCACTCGATATCGAGACCAATAATGGCCGAACATCAACAAAAATTGATTAAGAATTAGTCGGTAACGAGTGACATGGACTGCTCAAATCCGAGTCTTAAATCATGTGACCTGAAGGAATTGCCCGAATTTGCCCTCCTGGCTTCGGTCTATCTCGAAATGAAAATAGTATGGAATGTAGTCTTAATCGACAAGGCGGCTTTAGAGAAACTGATGAAAAATATCGAGTTTTAAACGTTGATCGAAAAGTATCTAAAAAAATCAGAATTGTTACTTCGAAGTCCGGAAGTCAAGTATTGCGACATATGTCCTATTTTCTGTTTTCTGTCTCTGATAATCTGGTATGCTGATTTTTAATTTTGGTTTTAAAATTTTAAAATTTCTCCTCGTGTGCTCATTCCACGATGATTAAATTTGGATAAAGTTACAGAATACCAGCGCCGCAGCCAGAGTTTATGTGTGGGTGGGGCTCTATGAACCTTTTGGGAGGTCGAGGCTGACATTTTTTAACAAGCGAACAGAAAAGTGTACATGGGTTTTATATTTTATTTCAATAATGTATCGCGAATTTACGCAGCTGCTTGGGTCTCGGGTGTCTCGTCACGTTGTTTAAACAGGCTCAGCGAGTAACTTAGCGAGAGTGTGCTGGGGCCATTACATAAAAATCCCAATCCAGGAGCCCCAAATTAGTTGACCAAGTTTTTGTTCTAAATCTTGAAATGTTTCTGTGATATTAATTCTCTTCATCCCTTCTTTCTTTCTCGTTCAGCGTAATGATGATTTTTTCAATGGCGGTATCATTGTCTAGTGGAGCTCAAGATACTTTTAGAGGGGGCTCAGCCTCAGCTTGCCCTCCCCCCATGGCCACGGGGCTGCAGAATACTAGTCTGAACTTAGTTATCTTTCGTCACCTTTGAATTTCTTTTAGCAAATATGCAAGAATTCGTTCAGGCTGCTCTATTTCTTTTAATCACGAAGAAAATTGATTTGATAACTTCTGCGTTCATTTGAGATATATCCTACTACTCATCTGAAAAATTTGTGATAGTGGACGTCGAGAATTTTACCCGAATGAGGGGCAGAACGGGACCTATGTTCCGGCTTGGGCCCGCTTAGAAAAGGGCATCTAAAAAATAAAAACATGATCAGAAAAAATTTAATATATCAGGTAGCAAAATTAATAGAAGTGCGGTGAAGTTAAAAAATAAAGAGGTACGTTATCAGTTGCCGGCCTGACCCGCGCGACCTATTTATTTTTTCTCTATTGATCACTCAGTGAGAGGGTTCACAAAACATCCGCTAGATGTCAACCACTTTGATTCCGAGTCCCAAGAAATAGAAAAAGTTTCTCACGAAAGGGGCTGGAGAAGGGTGCTTCTTCAAAATTTGTCTTAGTATGTGTGTCGCGTAAATCTCGCACTGCTCATAAGGACTTCCAAACTAGCTTCAGAGGTATTTGGAAGGGTTTGTAATTTGTCTGTAATATGACAAGCAGCCATAAGTGTCATTGCAATCAAGTAGCGTAGTATTCTAAGCGGCAGATTCTGTGTCAATTGCAATTGTGCTTATGACTGTTGGTCATAAAACTGTCTTGAAAACTCCTTGTGTGCGTTTTGAAGAATCTGGAAGAGTCATAAATTGGGCAAGAGTCTTTTACAAATCCGGACACTTAGAGTCTCTGAAGAGTTTAAAGGGTCTTTAATACTTGGAGAATATGAAACAACTATGGAAAAGTTTTCAAGACTCTTAAACGTGTATGGAGTAGCTTTGTAATAAAAGTACTATACCCTTTCGCCTAAGTAGTAGATAGATGTATTTAGCGAAACGTTCTTAGAGGTCAGCCCATCATCCGTGCTTTTCATTTTTATTTTATTATACGAAGGAGTTTAAGACTAGGTGGCATTTGATATAGTGACCGTAATATCATATGGTATGTATGATATCAATAGTCTTCCTGGGTACTGGTTGTTAGAGTCGGGTTAGTTTGTCTAGTGTCTGGTGAGTTATTGTAGTGTGCTGGGAAGAAGGCTGTGTTGTGTCCGTTTTCACATTGATTGTCATGGTCCATTAACTACAGCATTTCACTCACCTAAATCAAGTATGGATTTAAAAGTACTGAAGTCTTAGAGTAGGTATCTTAATCTAGTTCAAAGGAGTTCAAAAATCTGAAAGTGTTTTAATCTGAAGCGACTATAGACGAATCTCAAAGGGTCTCAATCAAGTTTGAAGAAATCTTGAAAGGAGTCTTCGAGTGTTTTAGATGAGTCTTGAAATTGTGAATGGTCATTCATAAGTTTGAAATTCTTTAAAATCCAACAGAGTCCTAAATGTGAAGAAGAATCTTGAAGATTCTGATCCAAGTCTAGAAATATCTGGAAAAGTCTTCAAAAAGACTAAAAGTGTTAAAAATAATAAAGAAAAACCTGTTTTTTTGTTTTTTTTTTGTTTCAAGAGAGCTTTTTAGTGTGTTATAGTGATTGGCCTCAAAGCTAATTTGCCCTGAATCGGGCGTTGAATTTTACCAGCCAATCCTTGGTATGCAGAACGACTGGATGTACGTGCACGTACCAGTACCTAGTATACCCACTTAAGTTATAGTTTCAGAGACAAGTGTTGACAATTTACGAGCTCGACGTTCGAAGTAAATAGGCGTACATACGATCTACGAGAACTTGTATCGCGTACCAGCAGCAAAGAAATTTTATATCTAGTCATATAAAACTGAATTTTTCTCATTGTGTGCTAATGTGACCTTTGTGACTCAGTTTGAAAACGCAAGCAAACAACGCGATGCCATTCTGGCACGTACCTATTCTAATATATTATCGGTAGGATTCTTCAAAGAAATGTCTTCTCTGTATTGGTCAATGCGTCTTGCGTACTCACATTTTTTTCCCTTCGTGAAATAACGAATAAACGCGCTACAACCTCAACTTACAGTAGTGGTTGCATAATAGACAGTAAAACAGACTTGGAACATGCGGACGAGGTGTAGTGTTTTTTCTTCCGTTTTTTAATTTCTTCAAATATTGTTTTTTCCAGGCTAATGTGGGACCCATACTTATTTCTGTAAATCCATACGCCGATGATAAAAATCCGTTGACTCTTACCAGTATGCGATCGGTGTCATTGGATGCGAAATTACTAAAAGTAGTCGAAGATGCAGTCAGACAACAATCGGAGACTGGTTATCCGCAAGCTATTATATTGTCGGGTAAGTTGATGTAAATTATGGTAATGGTTTTCAACGAGCTGTTAGCAATCTCTCGAGTATCCGTTATCGTGCGCGCCCAATGAATGCAAAACAAAAAAAAATATAGGTACCTTTGTTGATTAAGAAAATAATTACGTCCACTTTGAAAATGAGAATTACTTATCGAAGTTTATAATAATGTATAGAAATGTATAAAAATATGCTCGCTCTCTATCCTCTCTGTGTTGGAGTTATGAGGCTGCAGCCGAACGTTAATGAAATGGCTCGCGTTGTGTTCGAGTATCAGTAGGCACTATTTCATGATCTGTTATACGTTTGTGTAAAATAATATTTAATGCCCCGTGATTTATTCGAAGGCGTATCTTTCGTGTATGCAGGATATATACGATAGCCAATATGTAGTCTGTACGTGGGTAGGTTTGTTGCATATTATTTCGGAAGACAAAAGTTAAAAGGCGTCCTGTCAGTTTTTAAGATAACTTAGTTAATGTATCATAGTTAGGTATCGATTGATTGCAGTACGGCAGTGCATTTCCCCATAGAGAATGTCGTGCTCTCAAATTTTTCTAGGAAGAGTGGAGACACTTTCAGTCTTCCAGTTGAAGTTCTACACTCCAAACCTATTCAAATACTTTCCCGAAAAAAAAGTTCTCAACTTTGTCAGCCGATTACTCTAGAACAGTCGGGTATTTTTGGTTACTATTATAAGGCATATATTCGTAGATTCAATATTTTATGTTTTATTATTTTTTTATTACGAGCTTTTATACTTGGTGAGATTACACTGTTGATTATTGGTTTGCAAGGGTATCTTCGCCCTGCTCCTCACTCAGTTTACCCAATTTCTGGGTATGAGCCTTCGTCAGGTCATTCTTCTTCTGCCCAGTTTGGGCTAACCACTCCAACCACCTCGTCTACTCACCTCATCGATGGTCTGCCCGTTTTTCTCTTACCATTTTCAGAAAATTATTAATTTATTCCGATTGTAATTTGGTTCCCTTGCGATATAACCAACATACTTTTAGTTTTTTGATGAATGTAACCAAACTTGTAATTTTTGTTTTGTTGTATATTTCCGAGGTCCATATTTTATCATTCAGTTTAATTCCAGTGATATTTCTCAACATGGTATCTTGAGTTGTAGCCACTTTATGGATCTGTTTAGCAATGCAGGTCCATGTTTGTGCCCCATAGATCAGAAGAGGGTAAACTATGCTTTCCAAAATCTTTATTTTTGATTTAAGATTAATTTCACTTTTCAGGATTTCTGACTGGCCTCAAAGACTTTCTATGCATTTGCTCTCGTAATTTTCAATTTGTTTTCGGTTCTGTTTTCTAGTTTCATGGTTTGGCCTAAATATTTATATTCGGAACGAATCTCAAATTTGTTATTTTCAATTATTGTTTTCTTGAAATGATTAATGCTAGTCATAAGTTTGGTTTTTGAGTTAATAGACAGCCCTACTTTTTCACTTTTTCTCCTCAAGTCTTCCGCCATCGCACTGAGTTACTTCCTGTTTTTTACAATGATTACAATGTCGTCCGCAAACCTTAGGTTATTTAGGTATCTACTTTATCCAAATTTGAAGTTTTCCCCTCTATTTTCTATCCCCGTCCCCTCCAGTCCAAATTTCGAGATACTTTCTCTGAGACTACGTTAAAAATATTTGGCGACAGTGGATTACCCTGTTTGACACCTCTCCTGATCTCAAATTCTTCTTCACATTTTTATAGCTTGATTTTCGCCTTAGATTTAGAATAAATTTCACTTGAATTTTTGATTACCCCCAGAGAGGCCCCCTGTACTGAATTTATGTTCAAAAATAAGTGCTATTCAGGGTATATCAGTTGAAAAAAGAAAACTGGTATAAGCTGTCAAAAGAAACAAAAAAACAAAGTACATAAATAGCATATTCTGAAAAATCAAGTAGACAGGCTTCTCAAATGTTGACCAAACAACACCGCGATATTTCTTTCATACTCTTTTGATATTTCGAAAATTTGACTTGGAAGTTTGAGAATGATCCACTGTACTGAAAATTTTCCGAAAACTTGTCTGTTCTGTCGATTGTTGAAATGAGTCCAAGATATTATAAATTTTTCTTTTTAATATTTTCATGAATGCTCTATAGATATTCGACGATAGGGTGATTGGGTGATGATTATTTACACCGGCACCTATCACCTTTTATATGAAGCAGAATGATTTCGGAGAGGTATCATTGCTTTGGGGAGAAATCCGAGAGAATGCCGTTGAAACTGCAACCGTGGGGATAACTAGTATATTTTTGAATATTCTTGAAATTTCATTTTCGATTCTGTCTGGCCCCAGAGCACGGTTGACCTTGAGTACCCTCAGTGCTTCGTTAACGTCACTCTCTTTTATTCAGGGGGTGTCAACTCGGCCGCCCCGATGGCTGACCCAAATACTGTGATCGCCTACCTCATTTCTCTTGTCCACGTGTAGTTCACGATAGAATTCAGTTATTGCCTAAACAATATCGTCTCTATTGAAGTTGACCTTACCACTATTGTTTTTGATTTTTGATAACAGACAGCTAAACTTTGCCAGTGCTTTATTCGCCTGTCTGTTTGACCAAGTCGACTCAATAATAGCTTTGGCCTTTTCCGGGTCAAAGTTATATATACTATATGTCATTCCTAATTTTTTACTTAATTCTTAATTTAGATCAACTCGATTTTTTACTTTTTTCAAAAGTGTAACTTTTTCCCTAATCTCAGTTCTTTTTTTATAAGATCTTTAGTTCGTTTACTAAGTTTATCGTCTATTTTTATCAAATTTTTGGGAGTGCCTATAAGTTTTTAAAGTACGCTTTCGATCACCTTTTCGAAAAAATCATAATCCCAAAATAGCAAAAGAAAAGTGCATTATTGTTTTTGAGTCACCAACAAGATCATTGCTTGCAAGTTTTATTTATTTATTTATTTTATTTTTATTTTTAAACCTGTTAATAGAAGTTGAGTGCCGACTTTTCAAACAACATGGGGTGTTACCCTTCCCTCTATATCCTGTCGTTACAGCCTATAGTTACTGGCCAACTAAGTTGAAAAACTTTTTTCGAGACAGTACTTATATCGGTTTGGAATCCAGCTCTTCCATTAGGTAGTATGACCTGAACTTCAAAGTAAACGACCTTTGTTGACAACTGAGTGGTGGATATTTCAATGAAATTGGGGCTGAAAATCAAGTATGGCTACCCGAGCAACTGGACCAAGTCCCAGTTTTCAGTCCCTCTAAAATTTCTTTATTTCGCACCCGATATTACCACACTAAGCAATGTGCTATCCGTGACTAACTTGCTTACATGTGTCTATATACGTGGAACTAAGTCTTTGCCTCCCAGAACATCGATTGGATTACTTGAAATTGGAAACTCGTCAGCTCCAGCAAAGCAGACTCAGTCAGGCAGATCTAGAGAATTAACCCTACCAGTCTATGAAACAGATAAACAGGTAGAGAAACGGGCATAGTCAGATGTCTACCTATCCAGGGGGCGGTCGAGTAGACAGACGGGCAAGAAAGAAGACAGGCAAATATAAAACAAAGTGCGTAGCACTAAAGAAATATTAACCAGAGTAAACCGAATGTAAATTAGGCGTTGGACCGCTAAACGGCTCTGAAGAAGAGCCCTGTATTGATTCACTCCATATGAAGCTTAGTCGTTTGAAAAGGCGTAAATAATGGTTAAAACTGCAATTTGATTTATGTTACAGGAGTCAGTGGCTCAGGGAAAACGTACACTTCGATGTTACTGCTACGACAACTTTTTGACGTGGCTGGTGGTGGTCCGGAAACGGACGCGTTCAAGCATTTAGCCGCCGCATTTACTGTGTTACGTTCATTGGGATCTGCTAAGACTGCATCAAATAGTGAATCTAGTCGAATTGTAAGTATAACTACGACGCCTCTAACTTGCGCGTAGATACCTGTGTTTCCGGCACTTCTAATGTACCGATTTTTTCTTAGGGCCATTTTATCGAGGTGCAAGTAACCGATGGTGCGTTATATCGTACGAAAATCCATTGTTATTTTCTGGACCAAACCAGAGTGGTCAGGCCATTACCAAATGAAAAAAATTACCACATATTCTATCAGATGTTAGCTGGTCTGACAAATGAAGAACGAGGTAGGTCCGCTTCTCCGTCAAATGCACTTCATTGGTAAATTCGAGATCTTGAGAGCGCCCGACGAAAAGTACTGAAATACTGATAGTCCAGAGCCTCTGAAAAATGGTTTCGAGTCCCCAAACGAGGCTATCACCTGAAATCGGTCTGAGATAATTTGGTCACCGCAAAAATAATGCCGCAACCAATAAGAGGTAATATTTTCTAATGGCTGACAACTGGCATAGAGAGTTTTCGCCCATTTTGGAAAGCGAAAGTTACTAAATTCACTTTTCTGGATACGTCCGGCCACAGTCTCAAATAATGTGGTAGTGTTTCCTGAAGTCCGTCTTTGGAATTAATTGTGGCATTGTGCTAGATAGGAAAACAGTTTTAGTGAATATGCTATGACCGAGGTTATTTCAACCGTCTCATCGAATTTGCAAATGGCATCGCCAGTCTCGGGTTTACCAAACTCAATACGTATTGTTGTATACCTACTTTAAAATGTTTAAACTTTTCAGTAAAACTCAACTTGGAAGGATACAATTTACATAATTTGAATTATCTGAAGTTCGGCGACGTGAAACAGGATGAAGTTGACGATTCGGCCAGGTTTCAGGCTTGGAAGGTGTGTCTTGGTAAGTGGAACCTCTCAAACCTGTACGTCTCGGCCTATTCCATACCCTTTGGTAACCGTCAGTGCTAATTGGTTCAATTTTTTCTGCAGGTGTGCTCGGCATCCCGTTTATGGATGTGGTCCGCGTCCTTGCCGCCGTCTTACTTCTGGGTAACGTGCAATTTGTGGATAGTAACAACAAAAATTCTAAAAATCACCAAAGTCTCGACACTGCAGCTACCATTAAGCCAGCGGTCATCGCCGAGGTGTCGGTTGTCGGCGAAAGCGAACTGAACGCTGTGGCCACCTTATTGGGAGTCCCCGCTCAGTCCCTCTTTCGGGGCATAACATCGCGAACACATAACACACGAGCTCAGCTCGTTAAGTCTTTCTCAGATGCTAATATGGTGAGTTGCTGACCAACAGTTGATCGAAGCCGTAGGCATGATTGCCATCGTATGGACAGTTATTTACAATTAGAGCAACTATTTAGGAAGTATTTCTCATTCTAATAGAAGTAAATTTTTTTTTTTAGTCAAACATGGTGAGAGACTCGCTAGCCAAGGCGTTATATTGTCGAACTGTAGCCACGATTGTACGTCGCGCCAATAGTCTGAAAAGACTAGGATCGACTTTGGGTACTTTGAGTAGCGATTCAAACGAGTCTGTTCATAATCAAGCTGATGTAAGTGATGTCGCCGAAACGTGAGCGATAAACTGGCGCATTTCCTCGCAATCTTTGTTTACATTTTTTTTTCTTCTTTTTCTCTGTAGGTTGCTAGTCAACATGCGTCTACTGTAGGGACGGCCGGTTCAAAATCTAGTAAATCGATGGCTGCCTTGAATAATGCCGTTAGACATGCCACCGATGGATCCATTGGAATATTGGATGTGTTTGGCTTCGAGGATCCGAAGGTAGATTTCATAATTTAGCACGAGGGGCTAATGAAAAGATGCGACCATCGCGCCCAAAGATCGTTTATTCGCTAACTACTGTACAACATCAGACTATACACAAAATTTACATTTCGCCGATTGGAATGATCATTGGGGAGAGAGAGCGAGAGTGAACAAAAGGCAGGTCACGCTCTTAATCCTCTAAGCGAGGGGTGCAAAAGACCGAGTTGCGAGAAAGAAGCCGAGAAAGGTAGCTGAAACAGATTCAGCGCGAAAAGAAAGATTCCGTTGAATTTCGAGAGGTCAATACATCCCTCACTTCGGCGAAAACGATCAGCAAGTCGAGTCGCCACACGTAATATATCCTATTATTGTGATATAGGCTGCTCGAAGGTTATGTAGATCCATGAAAACTGGGATATGAAACGAAAAAGAAATTGTAATTATTGTAAAAATGGCTGCAGGAGTTTTGAAAAACAATTACTATTTTGAGACTGAAAAACAATACTTAAAGGGTAACTGAACGATTCTAGAAAAATTACCGAGAATAAATAACGACTAACCAATAGCACTAGAAGTGACCAGTACGCAGAGGTGCACCGATTTGGGCTTATGGGTGGATTGATCATATAAGTAGCCGGAGATTCCCCAAAGGAGACATAGTGGAAAAGTAATAAAAGCGAAAAGTCGGGCTGATACATTTTTTGGCAGGTTTTATAGGTCCCAATCCGCCTATGAGTGGGCCATTCTTATAGATGTTGATTTTGGAAAATTTGAATCGGAAAACGTAATAGGGAGAAAGATAGGTGTTGTATCCAGATTTTATTTCTAATATCATGGCTCGGGCCCTCGAGCGAACTTTCAGTCTCCAAAAATGACTCATTTTTTGTAAGTCAGAAAATCCAAAGTTCGAATTTGATAAAGCGGTAGGGAGTGAGTAAGAGACAGGTAATTGCATCGAGTAATAACACCCGTGTTTTATTTCATTTTCTATATCGTGTTTCGAGCCCTATACTGGACCCTCAATTTCTCCAAAAGTGCCGTATTTTTGAAAAAATTGAAGGGATGAAGAGTCAAAGTCAATAATATGAAAAATAATACGAGTGTAAAGACTCGTTAAAATTCTTTTGAATTTGCTCAAAACTCATTGGGATAGTTCCAGATGTAATTAAGACTCTTTAAGACCAATTGTGGCTCTTCAAGGTCACCAGATTCGTCCAGATTTAGGACTCCTTGAGACGCCTAAAACTCAGTTGGGGTGCTTTAAGATGTTATCAGACTTTTAAGACTGTAAAACTCGTCTAGATTTCTTTAAGACTCTTTCGTCGTCGTATTGATCGCTTCTCTTGCATCAAGAGGTGTTGCGTACATGTATATTCTTCGACGCCTGGCACATCTGATCGTATCATGTAGGTTCTTGTACGGAGAGTTCGTTAGCGAATTTAGGGTTACAAGCTGCGATCTTTTCCTACCTCTGATGGGCTTTCCCTGAATTCGTCCTTGTACTGCTAGCATGAAAATGCTATTTTCCCGGATTTTGTGTGCTTTAAGTCGCTTGAAAATTTCATTAAGATTTGCCAAAATTGCTTAGACTCTTTCTCCGAACTTGCTGAAGGTGCCTTTAGAACTCATTACGATGTCCGCTGACTGGTTCAAGACTTATTAGTAGAACTAGTGATGTTCTTCAGAATCGATTAATACTTTTTCGACTTTTAGAGAAATTTCCAGACGGTCGGGAACCTGGTGGAAATATTACATAGTCTACCTTTCTCCCTGGAAGTTTTATTTTACGATGGCAAGTGCAAAAATCAAGCTGTAGAGCTTCTTTTTTTTAAATCTTTATCGACTTACTTAAATTTGGAGGCGGAAATTATTATCTTCCCCCCTTCTCTGGACATCGAATTGTTCTTCTCCTCTTCAAAAGTAACCACGTTACTAGGTTGCTTCCAGACTTATTTAAGATTCTTCAAACAAATCTTCCAAGCTTATTTAAAACTCGTGAAGTCCTTCGAACTTGTTGAGGCCTAATTAAAACTTCTCAAGACCTGTTAGAGACGCTTCAAGTCTCTTTAAGACTCATAAATTTTATAGACGCTTGTTGATGCCTTTGAAGCTCATGAAGTTCCTTCTAGATTTGTTCAAGGCCATTCTAGACTCGCTGAAGTCATCTCCAAAATTCGAGTGTAATGAAGTCTTTAAAAAACGTCCTTCCCCAAAAACTTTTCGATTTTTGTTCTAGCTTTCTCTCCTTTTTGTTCTTATGATTTTATTGCTTTTTTCCTTCGACAGTTTTTCATGCATTACAAAAATGAATTTCTGTAGGTTGCAAATTTCAAGTGTATGTTTGGATTCATATCTGCCTAGACGTGAGCGTTTTATGTGTCGTTGGTGAGGGGAGAGGAGGGAACTGTCAGACTGGGACGAATTGTCAAGCTCACTTCGCTACGCTTCTGTTTTTATTTTGGTTTTAAAATCAGTCCCGAGTACAATTACTTCAATTCTTGTTCGCCACGTTGTCAACATTATATTAAGAAGTGCCTATTTTTGTGCAGCCAAGTTGCTTGGAACACTTGTGCATCAACTTATGCGCCGAAACGATGCAGCATTTCTACAACACGCACATTTTCAAATCCAGTATCGAATCCTGCCGCGACGAGGGAATACATTGTGACGTAGAAGTGGACTACATGGACAATGTGCCCTGCATTGATCTTATTTCATCGTTGGTGAGTTTTCGCAGTATAACAAAATTCGCCAGGCTCTGAAGAAAACTAGTTGAAGCAAAGTTGATTAATAACGTTGAATTTTGATGATTTTCAGAGGACCGGATTGCTGAGCATGCTCGATGTAGAATGTTCTATTCGGGGTTCGGCCGAATCCTATATTACCAAAGTGAAATCGCAGCATCGCGGTAACTCGAGGTTGTTCGAGCCGAAACCGTTCGATGGTCGTTGTTTCGGCATTCAGCATTTTGCGGGGCACGTCTTTTACGATGCAACCGATTTTCTCGGTTAGTTATGTAGTACCTACCTTCTCAGCCTCCTGCTGCTGTACCAACTATTACATCTAATTTATGCTATTAATAGTTACCGGCAAGTATATGACCGATCTGGTCAGTGTTGTGTGATACAGTAAATTGGGCATACATGGGTGGGTGCAACGTAACCTCCCCTTCATGCAGTCATATTGACCGTATTTGTGGATACGTGTACGCAGGCCTTTTTTTGTCACTTCTTTTTTGGGGGCACGCTAATTCTCGAGAGCTGTAAGTCCATAATTTTTTGTACTCCCTCCCCACCCCTTGCCACTCTTTCATTTTTTTCAGTTTCTTATGGCAATGTTTCGATATTTTCGATATTTCCTTTGGGGTGCCCCCACGTGCCCCCACAAAAAAAACCCTGCGTGTACGTATTCAATAGCTTATACCATATAATGATGCCGGCTAATTTACCCTATCACCTGATTTTCAGATACTAATAAAGATGTTATACCCGATGATTTGGTGAGTGTGTTCTATAAGCAAACGTGCAACTTCGGATTTGCCACGCACCTCTTTGGCAGTGAGCTAAAGGCTTTATACTCGTCGGACATTGTGCCAAGGGGTATCAGTTTTAGGATATCGCCTACCTCGCATTCTGACTTGTACGTATCTCAGCGCCGACGTATCTATGTACCATAATTCAGTACTTCTTACTTTAGTTCTTTTAAATAAGCGCAGTTATAGTTCAATGCGGTGATCTAACTCATTCACTCCTAGTCACCCAATTATGTATATCTTTTGACAGATTGAACGGCGATGAACCCGTATCGACGTTGACTCAAGACTTTCATACTAGACTGGATAATTTATTGCGTTCGTTGGTGCACGCCAGACCCCATTTTGTTAGGTGCATAAAAGCGAACAACACTGAAAGTGCGAACCTGTTCGACCGTGGAACTGTTATGAAGCAAATACGCTCCTTGCAGATTTTGGAAACTGTTAACCTGATGGCCGGAGGTACATAACACGAGCTAGAACTTCGAATCGAGCCATCTAAAGAGCATTTGGATTGTACAATTGTTGGTATTGTTTTGCAGGTTATCCTCATAGAATGAGATTCAAAGCGTTTAACGCTCGCTATCGCTTGCTAGCTCCGTCGTGTAAAGTTCGCTGTGCCGAAGAACGAGCTGTTGAAGATACTCGCTTAATATTGCAGTGCATCGAACAGAAGTGTGATTTGAAGCAACAGCAAAGCGAAGTCAGTATGAGCTGGGCCTTTGGCAAGCGACATATATTCTTAAGGTACGTAAAGAGGTTCGATATTTACGAATGTATCTAACCAACAAATTCTGCGGACGGGCTCGATTTTGAAATTTGCGGTGACCTCAAGTATACCCGATCTGATGATTATTGAAGGTCGATTTTGAAGTTTGAATGTTATAGGGATGTATCTTAACAAACAGAACAATTCCGTGAAGAGACACCTAAATTGAATTTACATTTAGATTCCTCTTATATAACCTCGCGCCATGTTGGTTACGATGTTCTGGAGGGAAGATGTCTGTATTTATATTCTAGTACAGTTACCTAATATCTATACGTATATTTGATTTGTCCCTCTGCAGCGAAGGAATTCGACAGCACTTGGAATTGATACGAAATGAAACGCGATTCCGAGCGGCCGTTCTCATTCAGTCTACGTGGCGAGGCTGGCATGCGCGTAAAAAATGGCCTGCACTAAAATGTACTTTACTACACCAGTCGACGTCCGGATCCGGTTATTATTTCAGTTAGCCTACCGCGTGTTGCGTCTTCATTTGAGAATGCGCCTTTTGCATCTGGCATTACTAATCTTTCTACCGTTTATTATTTGTCTAGGTCATGTAATCGCGCCTGGTCTAAGTTCACGGACGGTTTCTAACATCGCTCCGGTGAGCAATATTAACAGCAAAGTGCACGTTAGCGGCGCGACCATTGGTGGAGCCACGTTAACGAGGCCTAGGCCTCAGCCGATCGCCGGCACGCCACCACCTGATCCAAATGAAAAATGCGACGCGAAGGTGATTCAGCAAACGTGCAGCTTATTTGGAATTGATTTGGTAAGCTTTTCGAACTCGCGAAAGTGACCGAACGATTTATGGTTTTGGCCATTGACGGTGGAATTGGAGGAATGAAAAGAGCTAATTGTTTTACTTGGAAATAAAAACTAAAAACGTATAGGTTTTGTTTTAAAAAAGTCTTGACATTTTGGACTAGAGAGCTAGTAAAAAGGTCTTGAAATTTTAACTTCTCGAAGGAAATAAGAAAAAGCCTCCGAATCAAACGTTTTGAATTGTGCCTCTTGAAATAAAACGTTAGGCTATCCATCCCTGTCGGATGTATAGAGCCAGTCAGAAAGCTAAATTTCCGTAAATAAACTTTCTGATTTGTTGAAATTTCTTAATCTTACCACATTCCGGCCTCATGTGGACTTTGTGATCGTCTAGATAGGTGATACTATTATTGTATTACATTATACTCTAAAATGGATTTTACAGAAAATACCTTCCATTCGTGTCTATTCGTTGAGTATCTTTAAGTTTGCTGTCTCGTTCGAAAATAATGTAATTCACTTCCGTACATGTTTTCTTGATTACTGATACAAGTCGTACTCTGAGCTGGTTAACAGCTCAACCCACTAACAAACTGTTAACCAATGTTTCATTCAGCAACCAGCTGAACAAAGTGAAATTGGTGGTACGAATTTGTGATTCTGAAAGTTGAATTTCTCCCTTTTCAGGAGCGACCGCCGCCGGTTCCGCCCAGCAGGCCGTACACTGTTACTGGCAACAAAAAATTTGGTTACCCTCAGACGAGAGTTATGAAAATGCCATTTCCAGGTAAGGTCTCATCGCAGTTATACCCCTGGTTTCTGAAGTATGATAGCCATCCTACGCGCTGGTACTTGAAATAGCTATTTCAAAACGCAATACGTCCAGAAATGTGAAATCAAAACGCAATTTCCGGCTCTTATTTCAGACGTCGGTAGATATCTGAAACAAAGTGGAAGTTGCTGCCAGAGCAAAAACCTTTCATGTGGCTTGTAGATGGACTAGTGTGTTGCTTTTTTCCATACGTTATTTTTTGGAACGTAATACGTTTTGAAATGGAGCTGTTCAAATATATTCGCGCTGATTGATATTTTTCCTTCTACTTTCCACATGCGCAGAAGAAACCGGTAACGGAAGCGATCCGACGCTGCTGACGGGTGATACTGTAGTTGTCGTCGGAGCATCGAGTAAACGTGGCCATCTGGTGGTCGAACACGGTAATCATAATTTAATACACGTGCCATTCCAATTTTTGGAGTTAAAGCCGGGTCCGATTGCGATTCAGTGAAGTCGAAGCACGCAAACCGTAATCGACGTCGGTTTTTGTAATCGAATACGATCGTGTTTCGTTTGCCTGCTACGAAAAATCCGACGAATGTCGCCTTGGTGATTGTAAATTATCACATTGATTTCATAAAATCAGCCTTACTTGCCATATTTGTTGTTTTTTTTTTTTTGTTTAAATTATCGCAATATGTTTCTAAATACTTTCATTTACGCGGTTAGTTAAACGCATTAATAAGTTTGTAATCTTCATTTATTTTTATACCTTATTTATTAAGTATATCGTTAGTATTATTCATTTGTATTTTTTTTTTTGTCGAATAGTAAACATCAGTATAAACTTACCCGGACTGATTCATTTTGTTGTAGGTATGTATTTTGATTGGCAAGATTATGGGGAATGGAAGTAGAATATGTTTCGAAGTTCCGTATTAGTTTTCAAGAAGTATCCTCCTGCTAGTTTTTCGCGATTCGCCGGTATCTGTGAGATTTCGGACACCTAGTAACAACTGGACATCTTGAAAGGGACCCGGTTAAATATTATCAATATACTAGTTGAACGACGGCACCCAAGATTATTATAACTGAAGAAGGTTGGCCAGACCGGGTAGGCAACTCGCAACAATTCTTCCCGTCTCACCCGTGCCGGAATTCACTTCATAAGAAAGTAATGGGAAAATTGAATTTCTGTTGTGAAGGGCTCTTGTTTTTTTTTTATTTTTTTTTTTTAGTGGTAGCCAATTGAATATTTTATGACGTAAAAATAATAGAGATATGTTGAGGGCATCAGTTATGAGTAAACGTCGAAAACAACTGCACGCCCGTAAGCAGAGCCTGTATGATTTGCACTGCAGTGACGTCATTGTCGTCTTTGCGCCCTACACGTCTGGCCAACCTTCTATGGTATCATAATCTTGGACGACACCGCTCGAAATAATGACCGTTTGGGGCTTACCGGTGTAACCTCCTCGTGTGAGGGTAGATCATAATTTTGTTAACTGAGACAGGGTGTCTACGGGTACTGAAAAGTCTTTCAAGTCTTGAATTTTGAAAGTAGGCCTTGAACGTCCTGATTCTTAAAATTAAAAAAAAAAATTGAAAATTCCTTCATTTTTGTTAGAAATACTCGAAGATAATTTTTTTACGATTCCTATAGTTGGTCGTGAAAAAGTGTAGTGCAAGATCTATATTCACAAGGAGGGGGGAATTGGGGGAGCAAAAAAGAGGGAGAGGTCAAGGGGATAAAACAATTGGAAAAAAAAAAGATTTGCACACTTGGGGAAAAGGTGGGAAAATATACCGGCTACAATCCTGCAAAGGGTTCTGAAAAAGTACTTAATTTTTACTTTTCAATTCCTATAGACACCCTGGGAGAATCGATTTCGATTTCGCCAACTAACGGAAGTTCTTAATACACCGAAGGCGCACTCTGAGGGATCTGGAACAGCCACAGCATCTGTTCATGTCACTTGGCATATCTGGTGACACTATTTCGAGTGTCTCATGCACACTTGACCTAAGTGACAAAAACCTTTTTTTCTTTTTTTTTCAGGAGAGCGATTTGAAAATTATAAATAACATTGTATTATGTACATGGCTCAAATGGTTGTACGCCATCTAACGGTCTAGAAAAGGAAGTAATTCGTCATTTGCGAGTGCGTAGCCCGATAGAGGGCATCGAGATCTATAAGAATATGTATTTAACTCATTTTTCGTCAAAATGTCTCTTAGGTCAAGTGTGCATGAGACACGATTTGTTGTGTCAGCTCAGATCACCGATGCTTAAGCTACTTCGTGGAGGAGAGAGTATGGGATTCTAATTTTTCTAACTAGAAAATTTTTATTTGATAGCTGAACTCAGACTAAAAAGAAAGAAAAAAGGAAAGATGTTTCATTTTTACCGTTTTTATAATGGAAAGATCCAGTTTAGGTAACCAAAAGGTGCATAAATATGAAATTAGTACTCCCCCCCCCCACTGCCAAAATATATACTTTATTGATTTTTTCCCTTAAAAACATTATCTTTTATTTACTTTTTAATTGGACCAAGAATTTTCCACCTCCCATCTCCCCCACCCATGAAATTTGACCTATCTACAAACCGAATAACTAATACTAATTTTTATCAGTTTTGCTTACTCATGCACCGATCTCTGCATCGTCTCATTGAAGGCAGTTGAAACAACTATGGTCTAGGGACGCCCTCCTCTGTTTCATCAGTTGCCAGATGTAGGAAGCATTCTTCACAGTGGCGTAGCCAGACTTTGTATGAAGGGTGGGGGGGGGGTTGTTTTATTTTTACAACATTATAGGTGTAATACTTACTTTTACCAGAATAAATTAAAATTTTTTCGCATCTTCGGCTGATGCTGGGGGGCAGACACCCCCTCCGTGGCTACGCCCCTGATTCTTCAAATGGCTGCTCAGAATGAATAAGGATGAATAATTAGCTGTCCCTTCCCCCTCTTGGGTAATTTTAATGTTTTGAAGATTTTTGATGCCAACAATGGAAATTTTAACCTATATTTGTTAACAAATATTATCAACTGGTGGTAGATTCAGGATTTCATCGTAGTGGGAGTTTTGAAAAATTGATGCTTTCCTGTGAACGAACTTTTGAATTAATGTTATTATTACTAATCGAACTTCCGATCTGGTGCCCAAGTTTACCTCCCCATTCCAAATAAACATGTACCTACCCCCGTTAAGTAGGTACCTATACCTGCGGTTACAACAAAGCACATTGCAGTACCTAAGTACCGTGCGCTTCTTCTTCTAACAACAATGATTAGTACAACCGGTCCAATATTTTGAATTAATTTTCGTTAAATTAGACTGAAAAGAAAATCCTTAAAATTGGGGGAGGAGGCATGTTCAAGTCAACGATCCCCTTTCCCGTAAATCAACCACAGGTTCCAAATCACTGGCATACTGGACTTGGGTGACATGTTTTGGAATATTTTTAATATTTTATGCAAAAGTATAGAGCTATGTATAGTCGCCTAGGCTTGAAATCCCTTCCTCCACCTCGAAAAATGAACTTTTCAGATTTAAATTAGTGTTGAAACATGAAGAAACGTTTTCTTCCTTCATTCGCTGACTTGTCAAGACGTACCTAAGCGATTTTCTTTTGTGAAGGGATCCTGATTTCTTATTGAAGAAATTTAGTAGTAAACTAACGAACAAAAAGGTCTTAATTTGAACAATTTTCCAGCCACGTATACTTTCTTGTCGAATGAGGTTGCATTTTTTTTCACTAGTGAAATTTTTGAAATCAAATAGCCGAAAATAAGTACCTATATATCTTATATTCGTACATTTAGCCGACTAAGGGTTGACCTAAGCAACCAATTTTTTTAGTAGTGTCCAAGGGGGAAGGCAAATGAGACATGTGTCTAGGCTATAGTATTGTACTGTCGACAAAAATATGATTTTCCCGTTAAAACTTTTTCAGAAATTTAAAAATATTTCACTTGTTTAGCTCTCAAATGACGTTTTTTTTTTTTATGGGTCTGGATCATGGAATCCGCCCTTAGATTTAGGTTCCGGGTTTCACACTTCTGATTTAAGTGTGCTACCGTTCAATAAGCTAAAAAAATGAATTTTCGCGGGCAGTGTATCCGTCATTTCAGAATACAGGTGATCACATTGGGTCTCATGGAGCTACGCTGTCGGCATTATTAGATGGAAACACGTGCACATGCGGACTTTTACCGGCTTGATAAGTCGAGTGACAGCATGTTCGCGTAGCATGATATCGCGAATCGCGCTCCTAATCCACGTGTTTGATACTCGGTTAGTTTCAGTAAGGTCACGAAGTTCGAATAGCTCACATTGTGTCAGTTAGCGAGTTAGAGAATTATGGTCGGAACAAACTCACGGCTTAGAAGTGCCATCAGAGCATTTCGATTTATTTCGTTGTCATATTCGACCGTTCTAAGCGTATGGGATATTTTGGTATTATAAACTCCTTCGAAATATGGGGAAAGTGCCTCGTCTTCTCCCCCGTCGTTACTTATCTATATTCGTTATTTCATACCAGCACGATCAGGGCCGGTTTTAAGTACTTTTCTGCCCTGGGTTGCAGTATTTTTGTCACCTTATTTATTTGTTTACATCCCTCCACCCCACCTCCCAGAAAACTGAGGTAACTATTTTTTGAGCGAAAATTTTGTTGCTCTGGGTTACAGCCTAATCAGCTCGGATCAAATTTTCTATCCTTCAGAATGGAGTCCCGTCTGCCAGTATTGATGAATTCGTTACTTCCTTTCATGAATCGCGTCTTTCTGTGCGCAGATGAGCCTGGATTTTTGGCAGAGCCATCGCTAGGATCACAAATGAGAGCACTGCTTTTACCCAAGAAAGACAAAAAATTCATTATAACCCAATCCCTGATCCCACCGAAAATCTTATTTCCCCTGCTGGCTCAGAAGGCTGGTCAGGATTTTAATTTCTGGGATTACAGCCCACAAAGTTGGATATTTCTCAGATTCCAGATTTGCATATTTTTCTTTCGACGCTACATGACAGTCTCGACGTCAGTGATGCTTGCTGTAAGTAAAACACCGTCGAAGTGAGCACGTTTCCATCTTTGACCCTTCTTAGTGGTACTTGAAATTTAATGACTGGACAATGTGCAGTTAGAAACGTGTAACATTTCAACTTCTATTACGATAACTGACCGTTAAGAATATTAACCGATAATCGATCAGACATTGGAATACTGACATAACGTTCTTATTTATTGGCAATACATCGCTAAAATTTAATTTGCGTGTTATTAAAAGGATAAATTTGGGTTGATAAAATCTAAAGTTCATTGCTTTTGTTGAACTCGAATGTAAATTTGACTTTGCTCGTGACTTCAATTTGATCATAATTATTATTGTAGGTTAATAATCTTTTCATTAGATAATCCAGTGGTACCTAGTAAGTACCGATAGGTTATTCGAGACTAGGTTTCCAGCTTATCGTTTGCATCATTATCGTGTATAACCCTTTGCAAAATTACAGCCTCTAAACCGATAACGTGAAAATCGAATACAACATCCTTAGTCATTTCGCCATAACATGAGCTAAAATTGGATTATCGAATTTATAGCAATATAAATTATAATATTTTCTTTTTCATCGTTTATTTTTTCTTAAGAGTCAAATAATAAGTATTACGTAATCATTCCTGAACGCTTGTATCTAGATGTTTGCGTTCTGCGCCTTCTTCTTTATCGCTCACAATGAACAGAAATACTTCAGTTTTTAACCATTACGATAATATATCAATCCTCTATTGGTATCTCAATTATAATCACGTATAATTAATTTCCATCAAGGAGGGGGAGGATGTCACGAAATTATTCTCTTGTATCTCTCGAGTGAGGTTGCCTAGATGTCTAGCTAGTGCCTTTAGTATAATGAAAAGAAAAACAATTGTGATTTATTGTAATTTTAATTAGATTCTGGTGAAGAGTGTTGAATCACTGTTAATTTCTACCAGAATCTCGTAAAAATTACTGTTGGTAATTTATTATTGAAGAAGTGTGTGAATTGTTGACATTGAAGGAACTTACTAGAATTTGTGGTAGTTTTGATCATAATTTTCTTCTTATTGTACCGAAGTATGAAGTGAAAATCAATAAATTTTCAAATGTTTGCTCCTACTTATACGGGCAATGCAACCACCTGTACAGGCATCCATACTCATTGACTATCAGATGCCCCAGTTTTAGTGGACAAGTTTGAAGGATGTTAGGGTACTCGTTGAGAGAGAAAAAAAATTTCGTATACATATATGCCATATTCTCAGAGTTGGAAGGGGTAACTAGGCTTTGAAGTTTTTAAGAATACTGGAGTTTACTTGAGAATTTGATTGTCAAGTCATGTTGAAAACATTTTTGAGGGACGTTACGGATAGTATACTGAAAATCCAGCAAGGTAGCATGAGTTTGAGAATTAAAGACCCTTACGGAAGCTTAGACTTTAATACATATGCGATGGTGGTAGCAAGATTCTTGTTCCATTTTCAACATGCTATCCGTCACAATTCTTGGAAAAATTCAGGGGCGGAAATAGAGCGAAAACTTTGAGGGGGCTGAAGCCCCAGCGCCTAAAATAACTTAATAAAAATCCAAAACATAGATTTTTTCTCTGCACTTCTTTACTAAGGAAAAAAAAAGTCTTACTGTATTAAGATTATTTAAAAAAATAAAATTTAGGTGGGCTAATTTTGAAACTGGAGGGGGGGGCTTAGCCCCCTAGCCTCCTCCGATTTCCGCCCCTGAAAAATTCTATACAGATTAGTAATCAACAAAATTAGATCTCAGCCAAAATTCTATTATTTTGAAATAAAATTTAATTGAGTAAAAAGTTTTTATAACAATTTTTAAAGTTGACTTTAGTCTGTGGTAGTACCCTTAAAATAAAACGAACAGTGTGAATACTGACTGCCTATCTTCAATCTTGAAGGAGCTAACAAACTCTAAATTTATGTATCTCAGATTTATCGCTCAAATTTTGACTCTAATGTTCAAATTCACACGGCCTACGGCTGTTCAAATATTGAGGATCGGCAATAACTAGTTAGGAAACTTGTTGTTGCCTTTTCGCTTTTTTATCTGTCGCTGCCCCTGGAAAGTTTTTTGAATGAGAATTTTGCCATTAAATTCTTTCAAGGAAAATTCACTTTTCTATAACTTCAGAGCCTTGTAGCCTTTTCAAGTCTGCAAGTATGCCGTTATGCGTGCATAAAGTTTATTTCTCTCAAAAAGTCCTGAAACATCCTTTCACCTTGTCCTCCAAAACCGAAACACTTTGTATGCTAGGTGTACGAAATGCCTTCCCTATTAATTTTTTTATTGCAAAGTCTGATAGATTCAGGACAAACAAGGATCTTCAAGTGACAAGGTTTAGTTTCTTTTTTGGTACGAAACTTTGCTTCCCCCCCGCCTCCTCAAAGAGGACTTACACGTACCCTCAATTTCGGAATTTTGAATGAAAATGAATCGAAAAAAGTATCGAAATAGGGGCATTGTGGGTCTCTGGTTACTAATATTATATAAGATTTTCGATCCAATATTAATTTGAGCCCAAAATCTTAATTTCAGACTTGAAATGGGCGAAATTAACTTATCTTGAAAAATTATTCTATTTTTGGGCCCAGATGAGGGTCGGATTAAAAATCAAATTCAATATTCATAATCAGCGATCCAAAAAATATTCTTCTATTTCGACATCAGTTTTCAGGTCAGGTCAGTTTTAACCATTTTGTCTCCAGAATTTGACTTCTTGGCCCGGATCGGGACTGGATTAAGTATCTGATATAACATTCGTAATCAGTTATCCAATATCTAAGGTAACCTAGCCAATAATGGGCACCTCACCTATAATGGGCAATTTAGATTTCAGTTGTTTATTTTAAGATTTCTAAACGCTAATTGGCAACACTGATTATGCCAGTTTATCTTTCCAACATAGTTGTCCTCATTGACTGCCCTAAAACCCTAAAACGTTGGACTGTTTTCGTGATAATAATTTTTGTTTAAAAAAAAAAAAAAGGATGACTGCAGTCAAAGTTTTCCGCAGCCGTTAAGAAATAATTAAGGAACGAAAGAAATTTCTAGTTTCGATAAATTGAGTGCTAATGCAGATTTTATTATGCAGTAAGTAGCAGTGCACATTATTGAAGTTATGCTTTGATATGCGATGCTGGATTCATGAGTAAATGTAATAGATGCTTTCATAGTACAAGTGCCCATTATGGGGTTATCAAAATTTGTCATCTGGCCAGTAATGGTCTGTGTATGTCCATTATTAGAAACAGTCAAATACTATGCAAACTCCAGTAATGGGCACGTTGCTAATAATCAATCCTGTCGAGAGTGAGCTGGAAAGGGGGAAATACCCCGGGTCCGGACTTTCAGGAGGGCCCAATATTTTTAAAAGACCTGAATTTCAACGTTTACGGCTACACCATACTGTACACCAAATCAGCAATCACTCCTTACACCATGAAAGAAACCTCTTATCCCGTAGCTTATAATTTTTTCCCATCTGACAGAAGAAAATAAAATGACCTGGAAGGAGGGGGGCTGTGGAAATTTCCCCCACGCCCTCTTTTTCTCTCTACGGAGCGGCTAATAATCATTATTTTGATCTTATCAGGACGTTATTTCTTTCACAGTTGACACTTATAGAGCTTGCGTGTGTTTATAATAAGGTAAGGTTGTCTAATATGAACCCTCCCCTAATATGGACCCCTCGATTATCTCCGATGTTATAAGCGCTCTCGGGTCGGAAACAATATATGTTGTACAATAAATTCAAGTCACAGATCAACTCCATCCAAAAAATAGCATCCCGCAAGCCAATAAAAAATTTAGTGCAGAAAAATGAAAATTGATAATTGATTTTTTTCGGGTTTCATTTTCAGCTATAATTTTCAAGAAAAACTGTTATAAAATTTTTCAGATTCATATAAAGTCAAGCCCACTCATTAAAAATACATTTTTCATTATTTTTTTTTGTGTCTATTATTTGGTACAATTCAAAGGCAAACTTATGGAGAATTTTATCCTTCATTCTGTAATTTTTGTCTCACGTTTGCAAGTTGATCCAATAAAATTAAAAAAAAAAAAAAAATTTACGAGAAAGGAAAAAATTGCTTAAAGTGCCCTTTATTGGCTAGGTTACCTTATTTAGATACTACGTGTGACACCTTTCCTTTCGAAATACCGTAGTAAATCCTACTTGTGCGTCTCCGTTGGGGGGGGGGGAGGTTGGATTGAAAAGAAATTAAATCTTGCCACTTGAAAATCCTCGTTTGTCTATAAACGCATCTGGATAATAGGGTGGAATGAAGAAAAATTGAATGCGAAGGTCGTATAGGGCTGAAAAGTAGCAACTTTGTAGTTCGATTATCATACAGTTATTTTCATCTAAATGTTTATAAATGAACGAAATTAGAATTGTTTACAATTTGATTGATTACATTTTGCGGCTATGACCTACTCAAAATGGTAAAATAGCACATAACAGCTCCAATCACGTCATTCCGTTTTGAAGCAACGTATTTCGTTTTTTATGTTCTTTCGGGCGTAACCCTGTTCCTGTAGCACCACTGGTGGTTTTGACTTGGATATTATGATTGGACAAAACGGCAAAAAAGTTTTGAATTTTGTTAATTTACAATCATCTCGGTCGAGACTCCCGGTGGTGCTACAGGGGCAGGGGTTACGCTCGCAAAACATCAAAAATGAAAAAAGTGACCTAAAACAAAATTGAATGACATGACGGAACCTGCTAAGTATTAAGTTACCAATTTTAACTGGTCTCAGTCCCCTTTTGCAAGAGGTCTGGTTGGCTGATTGGATAGCGCTCTGGTCTCGGAATCCGGAGGTCCTGGGCTCGAGCCCACGTAGCAACTCGCTACATTTCGACCTAGACCAGTTTTTCTGCAAGAAGAGAAGAGGGCCAAGACAGCCCTAACAGCCTCCTCGATGTCTCTGTGGTGCTGAGCGAAAGGATGAATTCCAGGGCTCGGGTTGAGAGTAAAAAATGAAAATGAGTCCCCTTTTGCAACATGAGTTTAGGAATTACAGTCGAAATAGAGTACCTATCAACTCGCCTCGGACGGCTCGCCGCACAGAGGATTGGCCACAATAAAGGATTGGCGGCAAAAAGTACTCGCTGCAGGACCTACTCGTCTCGTGCTACCATAGGCCAAAACTCATAAACCTGATCACTATATGTACTTTGAACAGGGTGAAATGGGGAAATGGGGCGAGTATTTCCTACCAAAAGATAAAAGATGGTAGAGAATCGTATTTTAGACATTGTCACGGATTACGAGCAAAGAAGCTCAATAGAATATCTAGGAGGCATTGTCCATAATTTGTAATTTTTGTTACTTTTAAGTTTGCTGGTCAATATTTCGAAAATTTTTCTGATTACACGATACACTTTCAAATTTACTTCATGAAATAAAATCATCTCGTGGTGAGTGAGCGGCTAATTAAATCTGCGGCAAATAGATGTTGCGCCGAGTTGTCTCTGCAGCGAATAAAGGGTTGGAGACGTCCGATGAATCGTCCGCGGCGAATTGGCCTGTTCCCGTCGAAATAACATCAAAAACGAATTTAGAGACTCTTATCTCTCCCCTTCCCTTGTTCCTTCAAGAACATAAATAAAACCAATTTAGCTAATTTGTAAGTAATTAGATGAGAAGATCTACATGAGCCTACCTATCATATCAAAAGTAAATTACATTCTATGTGAACCTCCATTTGAAATTTGACCCGCTTTGAGCCATGGAAAATTTCAGTATTTTTCAACGGAATTTTACACACTCTATTTTTATTCTGAAATGCAACCTTTAAGCCCTTTCCGACCTTCGAATTCAGTTTCTTTTTTAACCGCTTTCGTTCTTACTGGATGACAATCACATGTAGAATTGGTTGCGTTGCTTTTACGAGAAGGAGCAAACATTGAATAATTTCTCTATATTTTGTCTCACTATTCATTTCCGCACCTCGTTTGACGATATCAAGCTTACCAAAGGGGAGTGACAAGTAGAGTGGAAAAGGAGGTTCACAAAATTAAACTTCATAGAACAAATTTGAAAATGATAAAATTCGAGGTTAATTTCAAACCTAAGATTGCTTAATTTTCGATTAAAAACTAGTACTTGGGAATCTTGCTAGCACTATTGTCAAATGACACTCCTAAGTTCCTATACTTATACTTATCGAAGACCGTCGTAAAGGGGAAGGGGTTACCCCTTTTCCCCATTCGTGTCATCGTGCCCAAGAAATCGGGAAATTCCAATACTCAAGAAAATTTAATAGTTGCTAATTTTTTTTTTGCTTTTTCCTTGCTATAGGAGATTTTCTAACATTTGAGTCGTTTATAGGGACGAGTCGGGAAAATGCAGATTTTCTTTCCTTGTTAACTGAATTTTGTAAAATTTTAGTCGGGAGTATCCCCCCCCTCATGTTCTTCGCAGCAACTTTGCCCATAGCTGCTTTTGATTTTATGAATCGATCTTGCACCATTCTTAGTTGTGAGTACTCGATTCGTTTTCTAAACAAATATTTTTATTTTCTTAATTCGTCTCGAGGCTCGTGTGCGTATGACGTTAAAACAGATGAACTGGTGAAAAACTGAGAAGTCAATATCCTTATAAGCATTCGTGACAGTTGACTAATGTGAGCTATCTACGAGTAACTCATTTTATTCGCATTCACGTCTGTTATCACATTGTATTCGCCACGACGTTCTATGTACCCGTTGAGCGAATACCAGAACTGTGCATTTGCATGATTTGTTGCAATTTTATAGGTTTACGGTGATTCATTCCAATTTGCAAGGTCGTGCGAACAACGCAACCGGGCTTTCCACTAAATAGAAATTTCGGCAAACTGGTTGGATCGCTCGGCCGGTACATAACGCTTGCTGAGAAAAAATTTACGATAAACACTTATCATTAATTTTCCTAATGCGAATTATCGACGTCTTACTGTTACGAATGTGACCTACATACATATAAAGGAAGAAAAATATTATGGTGCTTTCAAAGAGTGGCTCACAACATTTCGTCAGGGCCAGCGATATTTTATTTTTTCACTGGGTGCAAGTACAAAACTTCTAAATAAGGGGCCCTGAACCTCCTCCCCTCCCCCTTTACGAAAATTAAAACACTCAATAAGTACCAATAAGTTTGAAAAAATTGACATTTTTCCACCTGGTGCATGCGTGGGGATGTACCGAAAAATTTTTCTTCGGTGGGGGGGGGGGTGGAGGGAGATTGTGAAAGTTTCAACTGACTCAACTCAAAATTCCCAAGTATCAATCAAAATTGTTTTGTATTGGCTAAAAAACTTTTCATCCATCTACTAAAATTTTCTCACTTTTGTCCCTGACTGAAATGGTAAATTTTCCCAACTGCTAAGTGAAAAATTCCTATAGGGAGGGGTAAGTTGCTCCCATCTATCAGTACGTCCCTGTAACACGTGATTCAGTGCAACTGGACTTTCGCCGGCCCTAAATTTGGTGTTAATAAAAATTTTGTTACCCCGCTGGAAGACGAGATTCGCAAGAATCGCTGATAATTCTGTCGGGCTTCTTTGTTTCCGAGCCAATGTTTTTCTTGTTTTGATTTTAATTTGTAAAAATGGTGAATAACTGCTGTACTTGTTCTAAAAACAGTAGAGAGATCACAAATTGAGATTATTCTGTTTTCTAACTGTAATGTACAGTACAGTAGGACATACTAACTTTGGACAGAACAACAAAGTGATCGTTTAGTTTCGCATACTCGATATTCTTAATCCATCCTTCAATAAAATATTCGTTGGACTCCAAACTTTTGGCCGCTTTCAATTCTTTTTTGGAGTAGACTGATGTTCTGATGAGAAAGTTGTGAATATTGACTCTAATAATGGCCAGAATTTTCTTCAAATCCTTTTTATCTTTTTTACCTTGAGAGATGGTATATGGCAGGCTGACCAGATTCTTCCACAAAGAAAAGAATATATCAAAATAAAGAAGTTTAGCTTAGTGGCATAGATATGGGGTCAGTGGCGTAGCTAGGGGTTTCCCAAAGGGAGGGGAGCACAATAAGATTTTCAAAGGAGAAAAAGTCAAAAATTGCGGTATTTTTTAAAAATCACCGATATTAGAGGACTTTGTAAAAATATTTGGGGGCCCCTGTGCCCCCCGACGCTACGCCACTGTATGGGGTACAAGAAAAGAGTGGTTAAAGAATTTTTTCACGCTGCGTGCGCCTTCTGCAGCCCTTAGGCTACATATTTGCAAACCCTTAAATTCATGATTTGTTCATTATTATCTTTATCATTATCATTATCAAAGGCGGAACCAGAACTTCTTTTTGGTGGGGGCTAGAATTTAGAAAAATAACTCAGGCAAGGGTCAAAGCTCTATTTGGTGCCTACCTGATCTGGTATCCACCTGTTTTCATGAGCTGTAAATTTTGCAAACCTACAACGCAACATCACCGCATCAGGCCATCGGCTTCAATATTTTTTTCTTTTCAAAATTGATTTCAAAAAAATTTTGAAAAATTTGAGAGAGGTCTATAACCTTCTAACCCCCTCTCCTAGATTGCGCCCTTGATTATTATTAAAACAGAGTAGGTGAACCATATGCTACGGTATCATAATGAGATGTTATTTATTTCATTATGGTGATGAACAAAACAGAAAGCTCAAACCGCTATCAGCCTATCACTTCTCACAATGATTTTAATGTCAGAATAGGCACTAAAACTTGGTTTTGTACCGGGGGCCCAATTTTGAAAAATTCTACTTTTTACATTCTTTCCAACGATTCTAATAACTCGTTTTATCAACAAATGTCGCTTAAGTCCGTTTTGCTTAACAGCGTTCAATTGGCAATCTGTACGTTTGGACGCTGTTATGCAAAAAACGCTCAAGCGACAAAATGTTTTTTGAGAAAACGTGACATTAAAAGCCAATGTATACTGCCGATTTACGGACATAGCGTTTACTTATAAGCCTTTTTCAACGTGGATACACATTTGAAGAGTCCATCAGGTGTCCAGGAAGAAAGGGGCTAACAAACAATTTTTTCATATCCCTCTTCTTCCAGTTTATCCGTGGAGATAGCCCCTTTCTTCTCTGTATGCAATAACTTCAAATGCGTTTTTGGCTGTGGGAGGACCCCTTTCTCCCTTATTTGAGTAGTTCACCGAATTCTACTCTTCAAGAGTTACATATTACCACTTAACTAAATACGTTTAAAAAAATCGCAGCAATGCAATTAGCCCCCTTCTTCCCAGGTTTCTTTATTTTGGTATCGGGGGCCCAATTAAAAAGAATTATACTTTTTACGCTTTTTCCAACGATATTAACTCATTTTGTCAACAAATGTCGCTTGGGCGGTTTTTGCTTAACAGCGTCCAATTAATTGTAGGTACTTCTCTCTTCAATCAGTCAAATTTTCAAAATATGTGATCTGTGCTGAAGAAACATGGCTTAGCTTCGAAAAGTTCTTTTCTCAGGAGAGCGATTTGAGATAATTTGGTTCGATTTCGAGCATGTCGTTACGTCACTTCTGAGCCCTGAAGTGTCGAAATGGTTGATCGTAGGTGATTTCTGAGTTGATCCCGTGAAAGAACATTGAAAATAGAACAAGAATCAATATCAAAACAGGGTGTCTAACGACCGGGAAATTTGTCAAACATACGGGAAGTTTTCCAAATCGCTCAGTAGTTCGAAGGCTCTGATTTTTTTTTGTAAATTAAAGATTAGATCTGTTTGGCTTGAAAGTAGTAAAAGAAATCACTCTTTCGAATGGAAAAGTCGTTAAGCATTTATTCTTAGTGCGAGTAGTCGAAAATTAAGAAAATAAGTAGAAAAGTGGGGTTATTTGCGAATACCTCGGCCACAACTTTTCAAAGTACATCATCTGTTCAGCAAATAATTGCAGCGAAAAATATCGCTTATCGTTTTTCCTTTTTACGTTCGAGTGGTCGGTAGAAGTATGTAGATAAATAGAACATTGTTTTTTCGTGTATGTTCAAATAGTGAAATAGTATATGTTCTGTGATTGAGAAAGCGTGTTGTCATTCCTTCTTTCGTTTCGCGTTTTCGTCAACTAACACGTGGTCCTCCGGGCCGGATCACGTGTTAGTTGACGAAAACGCGAAACGAAAGAAGGAACGACAACACGCTTTCTCAATCACAGAACAGATACTATTTCACTATTTGAACATAAACGAAGAAGCATTGTTCTACTTATCTACATTTATCTACCTACTTCTACCGACCACTCGAACGTACAAGGGAAGAACGATAAGCGATATTTTTCGCTGCAGATATTTGCTGAACAATAACCTTGTATAAAAGTATAGCTAAAATGAAGAAAGGAGTAAGTAGGTCCTTACCCGATTGAAGCTAGCGTCTTGGAAGACGCCATTTTACTCTCTCGGACTCGCTGCTGTCGCGTTTTTAATATTGGATTTAAATCGGGTCAAGACCTACTTATTCCTTTTTTTAATTGCAGTCAACACTTATGAGCACTGTGAATTTCTCAGTGTAGGATTCGATGAAGCTTTACATTCATTTTGCCAAAAGTAGCAAATGGATGTCATGGTTAGATTTTGGGACAATTTAGTCGATCAAGTTGTCACTAGATACATGACATCAATTTGCCTTCAAGGTACTAAGTCATGCGATCTTCGTACTGGTCTAAAAAAAACCGGTGGAATGAGGAAAAGGTGAGCCAAGTATCGATGGATGGGCCTGCTGTAAATTTTAAGATGCTGCGAGAACTCCAAACAGAATTCAAGAAAGATCGAGGTACTGACCTCCTTGAATTAGGATGTTGTGGGCTTCATGTAGTTCATGGTCCACTCAAGACAGGGTTTACATCAGCTTTGTGGGAGCTGAAAGAGTTTTTGATTGCCCTGTTTTACATTTTCAACAATTCTCCGGCACGGCGTGGCCATTTTATCAAAACAAGCGGATCAGATGTCTTCCCTCCGTCATTTTGTTTTACCTGATGGCCGGAGAATGAGAAGCCAGCCACGCAAACAATCAGCCCTCTCCTTCATCTGCGCAACTGGGTATGTGAAGTTCAGAGTGAGGGCTTCAAGAATCCTCTAAACAGAAAATCATCGAAATTTTAGCAGAGTTGTTAAATGTCTTTCAGATCCTCTCCTGCGGGTGCTAAGCTTACATTTTTTGCTTCTGTTGCTTCTATTGTCGAACCATGTCTGACCAATTTTCAGTCAGAAAAGCCTTTGGCCCACTACTCTTCAGGGAATTAACGTCTCTTACCACGCTCTTATGGAGCGTGTATAGTTGAGAAGACTATTCTCGAGAAAGAATCGATAGTGAATAGAATTAATCTTGCTAAAAAGTAAAATCTGATTCCAAGCAAAAACATCCAATTAGGTTTCACTGTCAAAACGGCCCTTAAAAATGCTCCATCGGGGGGGAAATTCTCGGTGCAAAAGTTCACGGATTCCGCAGTGATTGTCAGCAAGTCCTGGTCACAATAATCCAAAAGATTCAGGAGCGGTCTCCTTTAACTCACAAAGTTGTTAAAGGAATTTCTTGTCTGAATCTGGTGGTAGTCGTCTTAATCTCGCAACAGGACAGATCGTTGTGGCGCTGAAAATACGTCCAAAAATCTTCTAACAGGCTCCAAAGCAGCCCACATTAAAAGCGCCCTCGTCGCTTCGGTGAAGCAGCCACCGACCATTAAAATACTTATCGTTTGACCACAGTTAGTACGTCACAGCTTGATTCCTTGTGGATGGATCTTGTAGGAACAGCATCCCCGTTGCGACTTCCAAAGATGACTTAAAAGACTTTATTAAAGATGTTGTTGGTGATGAGGAGTCCCTTATCGTCATTCGTGCTGTTTGTGATGCTATTACGGCTGCTGGTGGTGTTCTTAATGTGGATGTGACCAAAGGAGTGATCCACGCCATGAGGAACGCGCATATTACCAAGTGCAAAGAAGCCAGGGAAAAACATGTTGTGGAGGAAAAGGCAGAGGCAGTTTCTCGGGGTTTAAAACATCCTGTGTTATATGGGGTTGACTCGCTCGGAGTTTAAAACACCCTGGGTTATGTGGGGTTAGCTCGCTGGGGCTTTAAAACGCACTGAGTTACGTGGAGTTAACTCACTTGGGATTCAGGATAAGGACGGGACTAATTTAGGGGGGGGGGGCTAATTCTGTTTCACAAAGTATACTGGACTAAAACAATATAACCAGTAAATTTAATAAAACTACTCGGGAAAGCCCGGGAATTCTTTCTGACCTGACGCTAGACACCCTGCAAAACGAAAATTGATTTTTCGAAGCTAAAGCCGTGTTTCTTCAGCACAGGTCACATATTTTCAACAATTGGACGCTGTTAGGCGTAAGGAAACCAACCAGCAAAATCTGTTTCTTGAGAGCACGTGATTCGAAGTTCAAGAGCCATGTAGAAACTATATGACATAACGTTTACTGATAATCTTTTTTCAACGTGAGTACACATTTTTGAATCGGGGGCCCAATTTTGAAAAATTCTACTTTTTACGCTCTTTTCAACGATACTAATAACTCATTTTGTTTACAATGTTAGTTGGTTCCCTTACGCTTAACCGCGTCCAATTCGCGAAAATGTGTCTTTCGTTATATCATTTTTCTGTGATGCGAGTAAGAGAGCATAAATGGACGCTATTCAGCAAGAAGGAACTAACTAACATTTGTAAACAAAATGAGTTATTACTATCTTTGAAAAGAGCGTGAAAAGTTGAATTGTTCAAAATTGGGCCCCCGATTCAGAAATGTGTACTCACGTTAAAAAAAGCTTATCAGTAAACGCTGTGTCATATAGTTTCTACATGGCTCTTGAATTTCGAATCACGTGTTCTCAAAAAGCGGATTTTGTTGGTTGGTTTCCTCTTGCTGAATAGCGTCCAAATGGACACTGTTGAGCAAAAAGACTCAAGCGACACAATCTGTTTTTTGAGAAAAAGTAACTTTTAAATGTCAATGAATAATGCCGATTTACGGACATAGCGTTCACTGATAGACTTTTTTCAGCGTGGGTACACATGTTTGTATCGGGGCCCCAATTTTGAAAAGTTCGACGTTTTACGCTCTTTCCAACGATAATAACAACTCATTTTGTCAACAAATGACGCTTTTGAGTCCCTTTTGCTTAACAGCGTCCAAATTGAACCGTGTCGTATCTAGGAATATGGCGAGGGGGGGGAGGGTTGACCTAACATATTATGGGGTTTCTAATGTTTCTGAGATCCGCATTTTCCTGATTTTTTAAGCGCACGGCCGTACCGGGGGGGGGGGGGGGTCAAACCCCTCCCCCCTTGTATACGGCCCTGAAATTAAAGTTTCAGAGGAAAAGAGAGAGTAATATTTTTTTATTGTTCCAAAAGAGTACAATATTCGTGAAGAGAATATATGAACAGCCTTTTGCAACAGTGTTATTAGTCCAATTTTGGCAGTTTTGAGCTAAGCGATGTAACAGAAAGTACTTTTTACGATCAACATGATGGTACCACTGGATTGCCAGTATGACCACTCAGAAAAAAGAAAAAGAAAGGGAACGATGTCGGTATTTTGCAAGAATGTTATAAGTCCATTCCAACGTTGAACTTCACCATCCACAGCAGAGGCACGCCCTCTGTTCATTCACGGACTTATAACATTTTATACAACATTGCACTTCACCTATTTGTTCAAAATGTTATAAGTCAGACTCGTTTTTTGTTTTTTTTGCAGCTCTACAAAATGCATTATAATCAACCTAAAAATCTGAAACTAAAGGAAGTTGTACCGAAACGGTCCTGCTATTTTTTTCAGACTGCCAACACTACTCAGACACTCGCAATTCGTACAGGAATCTTCTTTTTGCCCTGTTCATATCTGGTCAGCCTGGCTATATGGATCAGTGTAACTGATTACAGAAATTTTCTGTAAATATTTAGACTAGACATCGGGACACGTCTTTTGCAGACCTACTGTGTATTGTGAGACATTAATGCTAATACCGAACCAGTGGCGTAGCTAGGGGTTTCCCAAAGGGGGGGCACAATAAGGTTTTCAAGGGAGAAAAAGTCGAAAATTGAAATATTTTTTTAAAATCGCCAATATTACAGGACTATGTAAAAATATTGGGGGTACCCCCTCGTGCCCCCCCTCCCCGACGCTACGCCACTGTACCGAACTATGAAGTTGTACGAAATACTCATTACAAAATTAACTTTCTAATCCCACTGTAAAAAAATGAATATTTAATTTCAGGAAAAAACGAAACTGCGAAAATATATACCATTGAATGCGACTGAATAAGAGTGATCCTGTTCTCCAGCGAGATAACAGGAAGGAGTTTAGTTAGAGCACCCGCTAAACGGTAACAGCCTGATAAGGCAGTGACACATTACATGACGTCACGTCGCGATACCACAAATCCAGGGATGGAAAGCTTAAGCCTATAACGGCTTAAGCCGAAGCGAAAAGCCAATTTTTGTTTCAAAGAGACATCAGCCCATAGCTCAGCCGATTGATGAGTGAAAAGCCGTACACGGAGCCCGAAGCCAAAAATGTTATCAGCTTACTAGGGCTTTTCATTTTTAATAAAAGTCTTTTGCTTTACCCGTGATACGGAAAACGGAATTCGAATTTTGTCCTATGTGCATTCAAAAATGTCTTGGAAAAAGATACTAATACAAATGAACCGTCATTGTGTGACAACTTGTATCACAAGCAAGGATATATTTAAATTCTAGGACCAATTTTTACAATGAATTGACATGCAACCGGCAAAGAACAGAAAAGCCAATAAACTGTGAACTGAAAAGCCATTCAAGTGAGAAAAAAGCCAAAGCTAAGCAGAAGCCAACTGGTAAAAACGTGTGAAGCCAAAGCAAAAGCTATGTCCGAAAACTTTTCGCTTCGCATCCTTGCACAAATCGTTACAACGGTAACTAAGTTACCACTGTAACGATTTGTGATATCGCGTGATAAAAGTTCCATAATAGGTCTCCAGAACGCTCGTTATCAATATTGGGGGAAAGAACCAAAATGAAATTCATGTAGTCTAGTGGGAAGTTAGCAAATTATGTCGAAATTTCTCGAAAATAAGTGGAATTGCGTGAAAAATGATAGGAATTAAATTTGTAAGAAACGGTATTTACATTTTTGTAACGCAACTTCCGTATAATTTCAAACATTGTCTCGCGAATGATAAGAATCTGAAAATTGACTGTACTAGTAAGTAGCTCAACATTTTGAATTATGTATCTCGGATTCATGTTATTTCTCATTAAATTTAACGATATAGTCAATTTTTTACCACCGATTGCCATAAACTCGGTGAACTTGAATAACGCGCAAAATTATTCAGTCACTTTTGTTATCAATCTTATCAAACTTGGGGGCGAAATATGTGAACAAAGCCAAAGTGCCATTCCCCTATACCAAATTTTCTGAGAATTTTTCATTTATTTGTCAATTTTTGGGATAATTTCCACGTATTATTTAGTGAGATCTGTGTGTGTGTGTATGTGTGTGTAATGTCGTCTCCTCGTCTAGCAACGCTGCACAGTAGTCTAATACAGATGAGCGAACAGCCGAACACGCGAACCGGCGACAAACGTACAAGAATGACTTACGTGGGCGTCTGATAACGTGACGTTTTACGTCTGTCGTGTGTCTCGGTGCAAGCCTATGAGCTGCCTGTTGAGTCACGGACGTTGGGTCACCAGCGGCGCTCCGTGGAACCGCATCAAAAGGAGCGCTGCAGCGTGCATCTGTCGAGCTACCATAAACAGGCTAAACGCAGAAACGTATAACCGACCAGACCATTAGACGCTGGATCGACAATAAATATCTGTGTTACAAGTAGCCGAGGACGGCGGAAAGGATAGGACACGGCGTTCGCTATTGAGTATCGACTTTTCCGCTCCCGCTTCGTGACGCCGTTCTATGACGGACGGGTGCGGATACGTACTATCGCAGTGCTACCATATGACGCGGGGAAAATATCTGCACTTGGCAGAAAATACGCGCTTCCAGCTGTACGAGACATACGAGAACATAGAATATGAACGCTGTTAAGCAAGACAGAACCAAGCGGCCAAATCTGTTTTATGAGAACACGTCGTGATTCGAAGTTCAAGAGCCATGTAGAAACTATGTGACATAGTGTTTACTGATAAGCTCTTTTCAACGTAGCTACACAGATTTTTGTATCAGGGCCCAATTCTGAGAAATTCTACTTGTTACGCGCTTTTCAAGGATACTAGTAACTCATTTTGTCAACAAATGGTCGGTTGGTTCTGTCGTGCTTAACAGCGTCCATAATCGTACGATCTGAGCCGCCAGTTACCGCCACCCGGTGATTGTTAGTTCACACGCTGTCATCGGTTCGCCAGTGCGACCGTCTGCGGTGTCGGTGAGTCGGCGTAACGTAGAAGGGATGATGCTCTCGTTCGCTATTGGTCGAGATCACATGGCACGATATCAGACGAGATAAGGCTATTTAATAAATCCGTACGCGTTTACTACGCGTCTGCTTTTCAGTCTTTACTTAGTATTCGCGAAATTTTCCGGACAAGTTGATTCAGATTTTCGGTACCGGTTCTCGACGCGAGTTCAACCCGCCGCTAATTTTGAAAAACGTTTAGTTTTTATTTTCTCGTAATTCGCCCGTTTGTTTTTACATTTATAGTTATCAGCGCGAATTAGAACTTCGATTCACAGTCCACCATTTGAGCAGAGTCGACCGAATACATCGAAAAGGTAACGTTGGATTTTTCATTTTCGCACGCGGTTAATTAATTTATCGCGAATTCGTATCTTTTCGGCGGTAGTTACTGCGTAGAAATTGCGTCCCTAGTTTGAGATTCAGATGATTGGATTAAAATAGATGTAGCAATGTTTACGTTCTCGATTCGTAGCGCCAAATTAATCAGGTTTCTATAACTGTCGTGTGGAAAAGCGGTAGCGAAATTAAAAGCAGCTTGGTTTTCTTGCTGATTGGAAATTGTGAGGATTCCCGTGTACGTCTTTCGAATGAGAAAGGTGAGGTGCGTTTATAGAACCGAGTTGGCGATTTCGTATTACTCGTGATTGCTGGCTGAGTGAAAAGTGGCTTCGAACGTTCGAGAGATGTTTTGTAAGTTGGCCATGATTTACGAACCTGATGAGAAGGCAAGTGAGTAGCCTTCGCCGAAGCAGTCTCGTCTCTTCGTAGAATCCGGGTAAATTCGACGGTCAATATTCACGCGAAATGTACGTAATTGCGAGCAGATACAATATAGGTTAGCCGTTGTACTCGTTAATGGCGTATTTTCTTACCTTACCGCTGGTCAGTGTCCCAGTTTTGTTGAGCAAGCCGGAAAGTGATAATCGTACTCATCGAAAGGACTTAACAATGTCTTGGCATATTCCTGAAATTAAAGGAGTTACATGGCTATTAAGTATGAGAAATGAGTGATAAATTTGGTTAGAAAGTATTTTTCTCAACGCCATGTGGAAAGTACTTCATTACCTCCCTCCTGATCGCAATTTACATGTAATTTTGAGCTTTCTGAGAACGTGTTGCGATATACATTGCGCACATCTGAAGAGGAAATACTGGAATAGGACTAGTGTTGCACCCCCTCGCCTTTGGCTCATGCTGCACTATCACGATGGTCGTATCTGATCATCTTCTCCGTAATTGCGTAGTATATAATTCTAGACATTTCATTGAAAGAAGGCAGCGAGTGATACATTGAAAATGCATCCAAATAACTATCAGTATTGTCTATCTTAAATACTGAAGGCGCTACCCCAGTTTGGACAGTCGAATAATAAATTTTAGGAAAAAAGTTTAACCATTCGAATTTTGACCTTGCAGGGCCGAACGTAGGGGGGCACGGGAGGGGACAGCTTGCCCTCAAGCCTCCGCCGAAGTTGGAAAATTGTAGTAGATTGATCAAAAGTTTTTTTTTTAAATTTTTTTTTAAAGCCAATATAAACAAATTTTGATACTTGGAAATTTTGAGTTGGGTTCGTTGGGAATAGACCTTTTTCTGGTGACGTCACACAGATCCTTACAGTGCTTGGTTATTAGTCAGCAAAATTACCCGTTGTGCGCATCGACTCCCATGAGAATACACGGAACAAAGATCATTATGTTACTACTTGAGAATAAGTAATTTTTTAAGAACTAAAGCTATATAATTATTTCTAATCCAGAAGGTTCTTAGCATTTGCTAAAAAAACTTCTGTATTCTAACAAATTTCTTGTTCTTAAATAGTGACACAATGATCTTTGCTCCGTGTGTTATATTATGGGGTCAATACGTTCGTTGGCGCACAGTAGGAATTTTTGCTAACAAGAACCAGGTACTGTTAAGGATCTGTATGACGTCGACTTGAAAAAGGTCTGTCTAACAATTTTTGCCCTTCCAGAAAGAAACTCTTCGCTACGTCCCTGCGACCTTGTTAGACTTTTCAGTACTATGGAAAGACAGTAGCGTAGCCAGCCTAGTGTTCGAAGGGAGGTCTGGTCTTAACCAAAGAGGAAGGGTGTGTTAGAGGGCTGATGAAATCGCAAAGGAGGTCTCTGGTTACGCCCCTGAAGAAAGATATAATCTCGAGAGGGTTTAAACATTTTGTATTTTCGAATGTGATAGCCTATTCTTGAAATTGAAGGAGCTGACGGCTCCTCGATACGTGAATTCTCATTGCTGTTTGGTAGCAAAGTATTCTCGAATGATTGAAGGTGGCAGTGGATAGGTCATCTATGTTGAAAAGACTACACGAATATTTAAAAAGTCGAATGGGAAATTCAGGCAAGAATTTCAACCAGTCAAATTTGAACTTGGTACCCCTTTCAGTCTGAGAAATAGGCTACAAATAATGTCCATGGATTTTGATTTATTTTCAAAATACTATTCAGACATGTTGAAACATGTAAATAAGACGTTTTGCAAGAAAAAAGTTGACCTTAAAATATTAGAATATTGAAGAAAAAAAAACGTGTATTTTTGAATTTTAAAATTGATTTGCGTCGGCGGCGCAGCGTTAGGGCGGAAGGGACGTGGTCTCGCCAATATTTTTACGCAGTCCTCTAATATCGGCGATTTTTATAAAAATACCTCAGTTTTTGACTTTTTCTCCCTTGAAAATCTTATTCTGCCCCCCCCCCCTGGGAAAATCCTAGTTACGCCACAGATTCGCGTTGGTGGTCATTTCTTTGCCGTGCCACCTTCTCCCAAGAGTGTAAGTGAACAGTGCTTTGAGACCGGTGTTTGCCCCGATATCAAAATTTTCTGATGGAGGTGGTCTCTTCGTGGTACTGTCATCGAAAAAGTGATGGAAAAACATTTATTTTCGAGCAAAGGAAGCAGATGATTATCCCCCAAATCCACTGTAAAACCGGCTATGATCAGTGGTGTAAGCAAGGTGAGATAGGGGGATATATCCCCTCTCACAAAGTCAAAAGGAAAGTAATATGTTGAAGCTTGTTATCTAACATTTTAGACCTAGGCCTTTTTTTTCTTGTGGGTCAGCATTATTTGACCAAAATGTAAATCAACCAATCACTGCTTTTGTTCGTTAAATCAAAATGTGGGCCAAACTGATACTATATGTTTCTTCTTTCTTTCTTGTCAAGTCAAAATTAAGGTCGTATTGGTAGATCCGCCACTAGTCCTACAACTTTTTTCTCGACCCCCCCCCCCTGCTCCTCCTGGAGAACTTCCTGTTTACACTACTGTCTGTAACTACCGCAAAAACAATGAATCCCTTTTTTCTCGACCCCCCCCCCTGCTCCTCCTGGAGAACTTCCTGTTTACACTACTGTCTGTAACTACCGCAAAAACAATGAATCCCTTCTGTCGTCTATATTTGCCCTTGAAAGGGCTAATTTCATATTACTAGAACTTTTGCTTAAATAACTCGAATTTTCAAACTCCGCAGCCAGAATAATTGAAAATATGTGAGAAATATTTTTGTAAATATTTTTGTTTATCATTTTTGAAATGAAAATTTGCAATTAAATTCATGCTGAAAATTTAGCTTCCAGAAAGTAACAAAGACCACTATCTGAAAATGTTTTCAAATTTCGTTAATTTCTATGAAAAATTTAGGCAATTTAGATCCGTCGGGAGAGGGTTGGGCGGAGATGGTATTTCACCCCCCCCCCCTCCCAGCATAGGAAAATATCAGGAAGTTTCTCACTGTAACGTCGGATTGGAAAGAGGGAGATTATATCCCAAGCCTACCTTTCCTTCCAAGGAAAATAACATTTATTATTTTTTGAACTTGAGAGTCTTGTATTGGCCTGTATAGCGCCGGGGGTATTATATCTCTAGTACCCCTCCCTACCCTTAAAAAAAATTTCTGAATCTCTTTTTGTTCTTGAACTTCAGAGTCTTATACAAGCCCTTAACTTCTAGTGGAGGAGGGCAGATGGAGGGAATGCTCCTAAGCCAACAGGCCCCCTTTTTTGTATTTTTTTTTTTTGCAATTTTTTATCGTGGATGAAAACTAGAGCTTCGTAGCCAGGATCGAAGTAACATGAGAGAAGGGGGTAACCCCCTCCTCCTTAAGTTTGAAAATTCGACATTCAGCTAATTCTAGTAACCAAGAGAGAAAGAGTAGAAATGCGAAGATTTTTTATTTATTTCTTCGTCAGACGTCATTTGAAATTATTTATATTTTACTCGATAATTTTGTTACACTCCCCCTCCCGCTGTACTCTAAAAAAAAACTTGGAATGCTGTTCACGACTTCTGTTGGCCAAATTTTCAAAAAGTATCAGCAAGTTATTTCGCTCACAAATGTCCAAGAATGCGAGGGTTTTTCCTCGGAGACGTCTGGTTCCTCTTTTCTAATTTTACTCTCAACCCGAGCCCTGGAATCCGCCCTTTCGAGGATTACCTCAGAGACGTCGGGGAGACTTTTAGGGCTGTCTTAGCCCTCTTCTCTTCTTGCCGAAAAACCGGCCTAGGTCGAAATGTAGCGAGTTGCTACGTGGGTTCGAGCCTAGGCCTCCGGCTTCCGAGCTCGGCCAACCCCCCCCCCCCCCCCCCCGAGACATACGGTTGGAGTTCACCAACACTGTCAGCTGGAAAAATCATCCTTAGTAAGGAAAGTTCGATGATGGTGAGGCGTATGGCGGTGCTCGCGGATCATATTGGCCCCAGGGCACCGCGCCCCCTAACTTGGAATTACCCCGATTGGGCTTCGTCAGGATAGAAGTTGGAAAAATTAGTATCTCCTCACTCCTTAAGTATCACGTGTCTCTGTACCAGTGATTAAATACGTGATGGTTGATTGTGGAAACGTGACATATTGTCTGAAAATTACTATACAGAGTTAATACTAGGTGAACCATGCTGTTAATCGTCGAGGTCATGAGACTTGATTCCCAAATTTGACAAACGCACTGATGCAAAGCCTTCTAACAAGAAAACTGGACTGCAGAACGCTGCCCTTTCAGACTCCTAAAATTCTGGAATTTATGTAGTACGAATTTTCAAGTATTCTTCTAATTTGGTTATCGCCGATTGGTAAGGCTCCGCTCCCCTGAAAATTAGATGCGGAGAAAGTTGAAGGAAAAAGTTGGGCCTGCTTTTGGGTGGTATGGAGAAGTTCCATCCAGACACCTGTCATTTGGCTAAATTTAAAGCGACATATTTTTTTCGCCAATCGATCGCGAAGTTCTAGACAAAATTGACAATGAGTAGTTGAAAAAATTGGAATCCTCAACGAAGACACTTCTGTTTAGCGGCGTATCGAAAGACGAAGGCAGGCCCCAAATGTTTGAGAACTTATTTGGGTCGGAAAATTTTAGAATTTTGAGACTTTGAGATGTAATAACTCCAGTCCATTAAAAAAAAAATCAAGAACTTTTTCGCTTATTCCACTTACGAAATCGGAAACTTCCCGGTTAGAAACTCCTATCAAAATAACTTTTTCTTGGTTCGTCCATTGTCCTTGGAACTTATTTTGAATAGACGTGTTTGGGGGAGGAAGGGAAGTGCATGGTATTCTTCGTCTCTGAGGATTTTTGTTTTCTAAGTAATGAATTTATATATGTATTTTTGGCAGGAAAGAGGGCTGAGTGGTACTCATCCAAGTCAATGTAAAAATTTAGATCGCACGATGGTTATTTCTGTGGGCTTAAACTCGAGTACCACACTTGGGTCGAAATGTTCGCTTTAAATGCCGACGACAATTGCAACCGGTTTTCCAAGTTGTTTTTTACTGGTACATTCGATCTCTTCGTTGAGGATGTCCCGTGTATTTTGCGTGCACGCAGTTAATAAATAAGAAGAAAAAAAAAGAAGAAAGGGTATCCTTGAAATCTCCTTCGTAGACTGATAAAGAGAGCAGCGCACGTAAATCGGCAGAAGCGGTGGCAAGGACAGGGAGAGCAAAAACGAAAAATTTCGTTATCAATGACTTAAATTGACCGGTAACCGCGTGACCTTGAATTTGTACACTGTATTCGGATATTATCAATTACTTCGTTTATGGCTCTTTATTTTCCCGTTTCTACCGGCAATTATTTCGGGTAATACGGGAGATTAATTTTGGCGAAATTTACGATAAGAAGTAATTAGAAGGATGTTGGAATAATTTGTTGCTCAATTCGATTTTCTGAAGCGATAAAAAGATGTGCAAATTCCGCGCGAGTCTCTGTATTTTTATGGACGCGTTTAATTTTTTTATAACCTTGGGCTGGGGTAGCTTGTGGATGCGGCGGGTATTCGAAGCGTATTCGAGAAGAAATGCCTTTTCTAAACGACCTCCCCCCCCCACCCATTACGAACACCTTCAACAGATAAGGATGCTGGCATTGGAAACGTTTATGAAGATAGTTATAAATTAACCCATTCATTCTTTTTAGAGGTGAAAAAATGTTTTAAGGGGCGATAACCGCTGGTCACATGGGCTTCCGAATTATTCTGAGAATGATGCAGTTCGCAGAATATGGGCCAGATACAGTTTAGTTGACAAATCATTAAAACCCAAATTAAATGCGTTATGGTTTCGACCATTCATGATCGTGTCTGGTGAAAAACGCGCATGGCCTGGCTGGAGGTGCGAATATGCAAATGCATCCCGGGCCTTTCGACCTGTTGTGGCCTTGTGGGCCCTTTTTGTCACAATCCCACAATCACTTTAATTTGTTGACCAGGCTCCTTACGTTTTGCATCCCAAGAATTTAATAGCCGGGCCGTGCCTAGTGAACAAATTAGGACACCCTGAACCATTTTCAGTATAAGGACCAGGCGTTATCTTCGTCATACCAGTTCAGACCTTTGCGAGTGATATACATATGCTCGATTAGTCTTCTTAAAATCTAAAAAAATACTTCTTACTGCTTGATGTAGAAGCTCAAATGTGAGGTGCTGAAAGGGGATCAATGCTTCGAGATTGTTGATGTATGGATCGTCCAAAGCTCAGATACCAAGTTGTATGCGACATGATTTTTCACTAGACTGGCTTCAAAGTGATCTTACGTGATGCTCTAACAATTCGACAACTCTGCTCCCTGCTACGAGTTTGTGTCCTTGACTGCATAGTTTTCCGCAACTAAATTCACGTTCCGCTGAAAAAAGGCGTGTAAAGAAATGAGATATTAAAAAAAAACAATAGTGGAATGATACAGACAAAAAAGCAAAAAGAAAAGGGAATGAAGAAGAAAATTTTTTCTCCGAAGGAGGGGCTCTAATCATATGCTTGGGAGGCATTTCCCCTGCATCGGACGTTGATCCGTAAGTGTGTAGAATTGAACAGTTTTTATTAGATCCAAAATGAGTAGTAAGTCTTACATAATCCTTGAAGGAGCCTCGGACCAGCGTTAAGAAATCTCATCAGGATTTTACATGATCTTCGAAAATTTTCAAACGGTTGTGTAGAGTCCTAATCTAGATTCGAATCTAAAACACGCCAGAATCAGCAGGGCCACAGCTTGCAAGTTATTACTTTGGGGGTATCGGAGAGGTGGGGTAGACTGCAAATTTCGGTTGAAACTCAAAAGTGAAAAGAGTTCTCTGGTTCCGAATTTTGCTGACTTGGTACAAGAATTTGCTGAATTGTAACTTTTCAAACAACATGGAGGGCGGAGTCGCCATGGTCCTGCGAATGAGTCAGTCAAGTACATAAGTGTCTCAACGATGTTGAGTGTTAACGTCTTAAATAAGCTTTTAAGAGTCCTACAGGATTGTTAAAAAGCCTAATGGAATCTTAAAAGAGTTTTGAAGAGTCTGAAATGATTTTGAAAGTATTAAACGACGGTTAAAGAGCCTTGGTAAGTCTTAAACAAATCTGAATGAGTCGCAATGGGTCTCTAAATTCGTCTAGAAGGGTCATAAGATTCTTCGAATTATTTAGAAGGATCCTAAAGAGTTTTAAACAAAACTGGAATGGTCTTAAATGGTCTAAACGCCTTTTGAAGAACTGTATACTAACCTTGAAAAATCTTAACGAGTGTCAAACAAGTCTGAACAAATCTTGAAGAGTTCTAAACAAGCCTGAAAGCGTCTTCATTGATCGTCAATGGGCTTCAAGTAGTCCTAATGGGGCGTAAACTAACCGTAAAGAGGTTTGGCGGATCTTAAACAAGCCTGCAATGGGTTAGTTATATTTAGAAGATGTTTGAGCAAGTGAACATCTTCACGTGTCCTAAAGTGTCCCGAAGAAGTCCTAACCAGCGGACCACAGATACCTCACAAAAAAAACGAACTCAAACTCTGTGAACTATGTTTGTGAAGTCCGATTTTCACTTCGTGTCTATCTATACCCTCTGTATGAGTTTTAGTTTGTAAAAATAGAACTCTATATTTAACCATCAACATTTCGGCAGCCATAAAAACAGTTTCAAAATTACAGTACTTACGTTTGTACTTTAATGAAAACTCATAATCAGAAAAGGCCTTACACCTTATCTTCCTCCCCTCTATCGAATGGGGAAAAAGTTTTCTCAGTATTGCATTTCCGTGAATCATTAATCGAAATATCGACAATTAAATGGAAGGTCATAGGAGCCCTCTATCATTGTTGGGGACCTCATTTCAAGAAGCAAGCGCGTCACTATCTGGTAGTTCGCAATAACCAGAACAAAAATAGCTAATTAATTTTTTTTTTCACCGAATGCCTATAAACTTTTTTTTTCATCGTAAAACGTGAAAAAATTGGCTCCGCCTCCTCATCGCTTTTTGACTGCAAATTTAAGTTTGATTTTTCATTAGAATCGGACTAAAAAGAACGACGTAGAAGGAGAGAATGATAGAACGTAAAAATGAGTGGAAATGATTATAAAAAGTTTTTTCTTGGTTGGAAAAACGTTTCACTGTTGTTAATTACAATTTAGTCAAGCAGGCTTTTTGTTGTACTTGCAAACCTGAAAGCTCAAAGAAAATTAGAATCTACTTAATTTTATTTGTTTGGCTCTAATTGGCATGAAACCAAAACAAGGATATTTTTATATTAATTGACAAAACTCAGAGCTAACTTTTCTTTTGTGGTGAGCAGAAAGTGAGGAAACATTCTTGTATTACTGAAAAATATTCCTCTTGACTGGTCTCTTCTATGTACATTGTTTTTTTGCGATCGTAAATGTGAGATAAAATTGCTAGCAAATTAGAATTGGTGAAACCTTTTTTCTACGAGCTTCTTTCATTTTGCGAATGTAATGCAACGCATTTCTAATATGTTTAATTTTAGATTCTAGAAGAATTTTTGTCCTTTAGAGTTGTTGAATTGATTGTTTTTCTCGGCAGCTAGGCTCCCCGTTCGGTAAAGAACAGAAAGACTCGTACAACATCGGGGGCGCAGATACGCCCAAAATACTACGATGGAGGAGGTGGTAGATTCTGCTGGACAATAATTCTAGCCCAAAATACGTTCATTTCAAAATGATATTATTTTTTCACATAAATGTGAGACAGTTTATATTTAATTTTGGTCAAATTGGGAATCGAATTGGATACAAGATGTTTATTGGAGTACTTTAAATCAGGGACCAAAAGTAGTTCAATTTGGATAGTTTTTTCAATTTTATGAATTGCCTGAAATTTTCTGAATTCGGGGCCCCAAATTGAGACCAAACTGAAACATTAAAGCAGTATTTGAAAGTAGTAACCCCGAAAAAGGCCTAGTTCCGTAGTTCGATTTCGTGAGCCGAGTTTATAAGTGCAAATAGCCTTTTTCAAGAGTGGATGGCCAACATTCTTGTTTCGCTCGCGATGTAATTTTCAAATTTGTAAGCTTCCCCAAACCCCCTCGTATTTGCGCCTATTTTAAAAGTCACAGTTTGTGTTTGGTCATTCGAGGGACAATACATCATATTTTACACCCTGTCAAGGCCATAGCTACTGCTTTTTTTGTGAGTGAGTTGGCAATTATGACATGCCTATTCAGTTTTTTCAAATTGCCGGCTCTTCGAGTTTCTTCATCTTTGTGGAAAAAATAGAGTTGGTGGCATTTCCTAAAGCCACGTAAACAAGCATGATACATTTCGGAGAATTCATCATTTTCTGAAATTTTCAATTAAATGTCCGTAATTTTAATTGTAATATTTTCATGAAAATGAAAAAATTTCTGCAGAATTCAAAATCTGCTAAAGCATCAGTGTTATTAACCCTCCTGCAATTGCCTAAAATCTTAGGCAATTCTAGATTCTTCCGGCATTTTCCCGGAACTCAGGTATTTTCTAGATCCTCCGGCATTTTCTCGACACTCAGGTATTTTTAATACAATGTCAGGTATTTTCTATATCTTACAATTCTGTCTATACTTACTTTTTACATTTCACATTTTTGAATGTGGGAAATTTTGCTGCGTTCTGAAAGCTACGAACTATCATTCTTTCATTCATCAGTTGGTTGCAAGTCTGCTGTCTGTTTTTGTTGATAAAATGAAAAACCACAGTTCAGAAAGTCTAATGAAGTAATGCTTTTAGTTGTTAGCTGATGTGTCAGTGCTAGATTTGAAAAATAGGTAAATGATGTACTCGAACCTGTGCTCCAAAAATTTCCTACAGTCTCCGGCGATCTCAGGCATTTTTATGAAACAATCCCTGGCAATTCTGAAGTTGTGAGTTGGTAACGCTGTAAACCATACGAATTAAATATTAAATTAATTATAGAGGCAAGTTACTCTAAAAATCAATTAATAATTTATTGACGCAAACAGCGTTTCGACCCCCTCTGTCATCATCAGGTAACACAAATACGTACCATTTTTTTTCTTTGAGGAAGTAACCTTGTTTGTGCATTGTTGCACACAGAGAATAAATTGCTGTTCAAATTTAACAACTTCGACATTAAAGTTAGTATGAAGTCAAATATTGGTTATAAACTTTCGTGGTAATGAATTTAGGGTGGACCTAATTAATTTTTTTCCACGCGTAGAATTGTAAGATCGCCAGCGTGTTTTTTTAATCAAATGGTAGCGGTCCTGAGGGAAGGGGCAAGTGCCTTCTGAACAAATTGCTACCGAATACGAGTTCCAGCATATTAAGTATTAAAAAAACTGTAATAGATAGAAACAGTTTTGAAGGAATTGAAACCAAATGCCATTTGACTCCACTTCCCTCCCCAATAAAATGTTTGAAATTTTATTTTATTCGAGTCTAAAAATAAATAAATTTATTAAAATTTTTGAGGTAAAGAAGAAAGATTTTTGTCTGCGTATATTTGAATTATGAGTTCAATAGCTTGATTTAGCTTTCCATTTCAATAACAATGAACTTTCGTCCTTTCTTGACGAACGAAAAGATGTTGGGGTTAGGTATCATCAAAACTGTTGCAGATCGAGTCTGTCGGTTAAATTGCCAACTCGCAGTCGTCAAAATGCCAACTACTGCATTAAAATTAATTTTTTTATTTTATTTATTTTTTTAATTACGAGCCTTTGTTGGTACGATACTGTGACCACTTCAGTGTGGGGGAGAGGTGGTTATCTCGCCGAACGCACTCATATTCGAGCATAGACATCCACCATCCTTCCACATAACCCACTATCCCTTCCAATTCTATACTAAAATATCCCAAATAATTTTACCAGTTCATCTCGCCATCTTGTCGGCGGTCTTCCCCTCGTCCGAGTTTACTCCTCAGCTAACTTTCCCCATTTCTCACCGCCCCTAACCATGTGCCCGGCGTACTTCAGCTTTAAATTTTTGATTCTCCATCCGGTATCTATCGCCTCCGTGGTGTTCGCGATTTTTTCGAGCTGTATTTTGTGCTTAACCCTCTCGTGATACATACTTCGTAACATCTTATGAAACGTTACTCTCATACTCTCATTCTGAGCTTTTAGCGACCACGTTTGGCCTCCATAGGTAAAGGTGGGTACCAAACGTTGCTCCAGGATTTTAACTTTTGCTTTAATGAGTAAGTTCTCTTTAAGAAATGCCCTGTGGGGCCAAAAGTTTTTTCATGCCTTCGCCATCCTCGCCCTCACCTCCAGTTTTCCCCCACCCTCCATAGCGACCATTTCACCAAAATAATGGTACTCTTCGACCATTTCTATTTCCTCTCCGCTGACCTTCACCCCATCCCCCTTTATATTAGTCTTCATTTTGGTCTTGGAGGTGTTCATTGTCAGTCCCACTTCCTCACTTGATATGCTAAGCTCCTCCACCATGACCCTTAGCTCTGCCAGATTATTACTCAACTGCACTATATCAGACACTGACCGTTAACTGTCATCCCCCTGCTTTCCCAATTGAGTTTCCTAAAAATCTCATCCAGTACTGCATTACACAGATTCGGGAATAGTGGGTCCCCTGTTTTACCCCTTTTTTAATGCCAAAAGTTTCCCCTGCTCTGTCCAAACGCATAGACGTAGTCGTTTCTTCGTACATACCTTTCACGATCCCCCTATGTCCCTTCCTACGCCCTGTTTAACCAAAGCTTCCCACACTGCTCAGTGGTGTACTGAGTCGAATGCTTTATTATAGTCAATGCACAGGAGTCTTAAATGCATATTAAATTCCCTAGTTTTCTGCAGAATTTGTTTTAATGCAAAAATGTGGTCAACGTTTGAAAATCCCCTTCTGAACCCTGCCTGCTCCCTTGGTTCCCAACCACAATTCCATGTATGTATCCCCTCCCCCTCCAATAAAAAAAAAAAATGTTGATTATATTCGAGGAGAGGCTAATCAGTCTATAATTATTCAGATTACTCCTATACCCTTTTTCATATAACAGTATTATTTCCGATACCTGCCATTGCCTTGGAGTAAATGCCGTCCTCTAACGAATCTCTCTACAGTCACTAGCTCGAATAAACGATCCGTGTTGACATACTTCTGATAGTTCTATTACCGATGTCCTCTCTGACACACATGAAATATAAAAAAACACTAGGTTAAAAGTTAGTACCTAAGGATTGAGAGTAGGAGGACAAAATGCTGGGACATGGACTTGCAGAAAGAGTTTGGAGATTTTAGAAATAATTGGCAGTTCTTCTCTTGCATGAAATGGATGAGACTAAAAAGTGTCATAAATTCTATGTTTTCTTCCGCAAAGTCTGTGTCGGTTTACTTATAAAAATTAATATCGGGAGTCGTTACGAAAAAATTATAAGAAGCTTCTTCTCGTAGAATTTCACGAAGAACAAAATTTGTCTGAAACATTTTCCCTTAAATTGGATGGTTCTCAGTACTTTGGTGAAAGAACTGATTTCTGAGGTACCATCGAGATCTAGAAGGCCAAACAGCACCGGGGTTCTTGAGGACCGCACACATCAAAGTTATTTCCGAATTTTCGCGAATTTACTCCTCAGTATGGCGTAATTTGGCTATGAAGGGTGCACGAGCTCTGGCCGAGATTTTCAATTTCTCATTTTCTGTTCTATCAGGTCCCCTACCTGTTTCCTTTTTGCTGTGACAAGAGCTTTCTCTACCTCGTCCTCTAGGTTATTCATAACAGGTCTGCAAGGTGTCTAACACCTCCTGCATCTCCTGCAAAACTCCTGCATTTGCTCAAATGCTCCTGCATTTCACAAAATCTCCTGCAAACCTCCTGCATTTCACTCAAACCTCCTGCAAAAATCGTACTTTACTGCACCATGAAATATGTATTACAAACTTGCAATTTTCACAGAGAAATTAAAAAAAAGTGAATTAAAATTTTTCTTTTCTCATGAAAAAAATGGTTGTTTGCACCACCAGTTGTTTGCATAAACTGATCAATCCGCAATGTGCCATTACTAGCGCTAGCATTAACATGTTTTTGAACTAGGTGGCAGGTATGTTGCGCTGCCTAACGCGTATCGTTTGTAGGAGTGCTGATACCTTGACTGGTACTGGTGCAAATATTGCGTCTATGTCAATTCTGTATCTAACGTAAGTGGAAAAATTGACGCACTTTTTAGCGAATGAGTTTAAAAAAAGATAAGATTGCCTACTGTATTACATATGGTCTTGGGCCTTACTTCAGACAGATCTTACTAGACGAAGTTCAAAACGCAGACACTATCTCAATAAAGTTTGCCAAAGCGCCCAAATGGATATGATCGTACATTATTGGGATTCTATTAAACAGGAGGTATCAACTCATTATTTAGCTTCCATTTTCCCAGAACGATGTACTTCTGATGGACTGTTCAAAGCAATTACAAATGCATTAAAAGATTTGAAGTTGAATTTATCTAACGTTTTGCAAGTGGCGATGGATGGCCCCAACGTTAATTTGAAATTATTACATTCAGATCTGTTGAAATACATGGAAGAGAATGGTATGAAGAAAATGTTGAATTTGGGTACCTGTACCTTGCATATCGTCCATAACAAGTATAAAACTGCTCACGATAGCAGCAACTGGAATATTCATCGGTTGTTACGAAGTCTGTATTAGGTACCTCTTCAAAGACTTCCCTACTAGACGCGCGGATTTTAAATATTATTCCAAATCTTCGTTATTTACATTAAAATGTTTCTCTGTTCGATGACTGGAAAATGGAAAGGTATTACAGAGAGCATTGAATATACTACCTCATGTCAAGAAATATGTTGAGGGCGTCAAAAATAAACCTCCTAAAACACACAATTACACTTATGTGACTGAAGCTTTGAAGAAGGAGTTTTTGGAAGCAAAATTACATTTTATGTGTTCAGTGTGTGATGACTTGTACCATTTTTTGATATAATACCAGAGCGATGATCCATTGATACCCTTTCTTTATGAAGATCTTAGAACTGTTCTTCGAAACATCGGTACCAGATTTCTCTCCAAAGTCACATATAGTTTTGAAGATACTAAAAAGAACCTTTTACCACCAGAGAAGGTTAACGTCGGATTTGGAGCCAAAACAATTGTATCCAAATTTTCTCCGTTGAAGAAAATGAAATTTCTTGATGAATGTCGCGCTTTTCTTAAAGCATTGTACGATAAACTTTTGAGGAAGTCTGCAAAATTATTTTCATTTGTACTTCATTAATTTTATTCTCAAAATTTAAAAAGTATTATTTTTTTAGTCCGTTTCAATTTTGAAACCATTTTAATACAGATTTTTTTTGTTGGGGGGGGGGTGTTTCTAGTTGTTTGAACTGCTGAAAAACCTCCTGCAAAATCTCCTGCAAAACTCCTGCATTTCGCTTTCCAAAATTTGTTAGACACCCTGGTCTGGTTGGCCGAGTGGATATAGCGCGCTGGTCTCGGAATCCGGAGGTCCTGGGTTCGAGTCCACGTAGCAACTCGCTCATTTCGACCTAGGCCGGGTTTTCGGCATGATGAGAAGTGAGCTAAGGCAGCCCTACCAGCCTCCCCGACGTCTTTGAACTACTGCTCGAAACGGCGGATCCCAGGGCTCGGGTTAAGAGGAAAATTAGAAAAGTAGGTTATTCATAAGACTTACAGAAAATAAAGCGTATGCCGTCTTTGAATTTAGAAGATTTTCAAACAATTATATTGAAAGTTAACATCGAGGAAGGTAGTTTCTGAAGAGTCGTGCCATCCTAGGATGAAACCAAGTTATGGAGTCATGATGTTCGGGTTCAGGGAGGATTGAAACTACAAAGACAAAGGGTTGTGAGGATGCTGCGTAAAATTCTTCGAAGTACTTGCTTCTGCCCCCTCCCGACCTATGAATAACAGTGGTGGCTTCAGCCAGGGCGGTAAAGATAAGAAAAGCTTCGCAGTATCTCTTAGTCGAGACGAAGCTCATCTTCGAGATGCCGACTCAATTTTGCGAACGCCCGCCGAACCTGATGAATCGAAATTTGAAATCGGTGCGGTACTTCGTGTATTAGCTTGAACTTTCAATGTACTCCCGCACCGCCGCCGTTTCGGTTGTTGATTTTTAATCGTGTGCTGCGGTATGTTTAGAGGTCACTCTTACTTTTCGTTTGATAGACAGTACGGCCAAATATATACGCCGTACGTGAACTAAATTTTATCAGTTATTTGTACGAAATTTCGCGAAGGTTACTTTTTATGAAATTTGTATTAAAATGACGCGTGTGCTCGAGTGATGTCACGTTTCGCCTCATCAAATATACTAGAGTCTATTGACGTAATTTGGACGTTCCGACCGGCGTCTGTGGTACACCTGCGGTCACTTGGATTTGGGCAGGTTATAGGCGGTTGGAGGTGAAAATCCCCCCCCCCCCAAATATGTTACATATATCGTCGAAGAGGACTCGCGTTTCCTCGATATTTTCTCGTCTCCCCACGTCGTGATTTTCAGCTTACCCACGCTCGTATGTGTTTGGAAACTAATCGAGATAAACGGCGGTTGCTCTGGTTAACAAGCTTAATGAGGTATGACCTCTGCGCTATCGGAGTATCGAAAATCAGCGCTCTCCATGCGTGCCACTGATGACTTTCTGGGGTAAAATAGCGGTGATAAAAAGAGCGAGGGGGAACAGGGTAGGGAGACTGACCTTCTGAGTTCATTCAAACTTCGAAGGTTCTGGGGTGAAAGAAAGTGATGCTCTTCAGAGATCCTAGATGCGTGTAACATTTCACTTTTTATATAGCGTTAATGCGAGCCTTTGGGTAAACCTGTGAAGTTTTCGCGTTCTTAGTTTTGAAAGGTCAACAGTAGTTTTCTTAACTTTTTTGATTTTTTTTTTTAAATTGCTGTTAGCGAATATTGTCCGACACCTGGCGCATTAGCCACCGTATTCATCAGGTAAATATCAGCTTAATATTTTTGAATTTTGAAGGCTTAGTGTAGGCTCACGAGTGTGAATTCTGGAACTCGAAGTGAAAAAGGATCGATTGCGTCCGCAGTTTTTTTCTTTCAATCTAATTTTCCATGTGCTATACGATTTTGGTTATTCACTTTGTGTACTTAAAACTTGGCCTCCTTCCTCCTGTTAGAAAAACAATTCGTAAGTCCCCGAACAAGAGTTGAACGGACAGCCACAGAGACACGCTGGCAAGTTGGTAGATCGACGTATACCAGTCTATACGCCGTGGCTTGAGAATGAAGCCCTTTGAGTTTCAAAAAGAAAGAGGGAAAATTTTTGCCCTTCCTTCTTAAAATATTTGATTTGCCAGGTTGGTCTTGGAAGCCGATTTGAATGATTATCTCTTTATTTTCCGAAATATCATATTTCACTAGAATTTCTGTAGTGGTTGGAAGATTTTGATTCGTTTTGCTCGTAAATAGCGTTTTCCTTTTATTTTTATTTTTTTAATCGGAGAAAAAAGAGTCAATATTATGAAATTTATCCTTATAGAGAATTTTGGTACTAACTTTAGTAGTACACAAGCTTTTTCGTTTATTAAAGATGAAGTACACTTAATATTCCTGTAGCTTAATATCCAACGTATCTTTATTTCAAAAAGAAAAACATTAAAGAAAATCAAATGTAGCCGTTCTTCCCCTCCTCCCTCCTAACCACAAAAGATAAGGGATGGAACCATTAATAATTTTTCATTTCTTATCATGGGAAATAGTGCTGCATCTGCACCTTAATGTATGCATCTCCGGATTAGAAACATCTTGAAATGATTCTCCCAGTCTTGTTTCAAAAAATATTCGAATTTACGAGCTGTTTCGAAAAATGAGTCTGTTTTCACCTCAAACAAAACATAGGCTCATGTATCTATTACAATGAAAATAAATTTTAGTGTATTTCGTCCCCTCTCTCTTTTAAGAAATATGTTCCCAAATGTAAGAAAATTGTTTTTTTGACTATTTAGGAGGATCAAAAGATGCATTATTTAGCCTTAAAGTCTCGTTTGTCGTTTTAGGGGGGGGGATATAAAGATCCTCAAATAGACTCGCCTCTTTATTAAAAATAATTATGTATTAGTCTTGCTCTAACTGTGTGAATGAGATGAGGTAGGGGAGTAAACGAGTGATTAAATATCATTGGGAATAGAACCATGCTAAATTTCAGCAAAATTGGTCGGTATAGAAAGAAGGAAGGGGAGACTAAAATTTTCAGTTACCTTTTTTTCTTTCGTCCAATCGGAGAACCCGTAAGGATTTCTTGAGTGTACTACTAATCCCCACAGTTCTAGTTCTGTTCAGTTTTCACACGTGAGTCAATGGGAGAAGGGGCAGAAGTTCAAAGTATTCTAGAAAAAATGTCCAGCAAATAGATTCTGAAAGTCAGGTGGTTGTACGTTTCTTCTTGTCTGCTGCTACTTCACTTAGATAAAGTATTCATACTTTGCACAACCTATGTTCTGCTCACGGAGGTTTGCAGGTAAGGGAAGGGGATGGATGCATTTACGTCATGTATTATTCTTTTCACAAGAATGAAAAATTTCTCGGAAGTTCTAAAATCATGATGTAGTACAGTGGCATGCATTCCAGGCAAGCAAGGTAAGCGCCGCTTACCCTGAAAATTCTCAAGAAAATAAGTTTTCCTATAAATACACAATATCAGCTTCAACTTGTAACAAATAAAAGATAATGAAACATTGGGCAAAACATCGAATGTGTTGATGCTTAAGATCCTTATGCTTAAGTACATATAATATAATAAATTCGGCATTCCTCGTACATGTATATTGGTCTAGGCCAGCGAGCTGTGCGTCGGACCTAACGCTTCTTTTCCATACTGCATGTAGTATTGGACGATTTACCCTCCGCCTCCATGTTAATTACCAACCCAAAAATACACTAGCGTGTTCAACATGACAAAACCTGTGCGTTTGGTTGCGTTCTGGAAGCGCTTTGAGTCAGGCTTGCCTCGGCAGTTGACAGTGAAACGTGATTATGTTCTCCTACTAGTCAGCGTGTTATGTTTGAATGCCCCCCCCCAAAAAAAAAATCTCCACGCTCAGGGATGTAGCAATGGGGGGGGGGCAACTTACTCCCCTGAAGGAATTTTTCACTCAGCAATTGGGAATATTTACCATTTCAGTCAGGCGGAGTTGGGAAAATCCAACTCGTCAAAAGATTTTTTTTATTGTTTTAATACTTGGGAATTGAGTTGAGAAATTGTGAAATCCAATAAGTCGAAGTTTTTTTTTTTGTTTGTTTTGATATTTGGGAATTTTGAGTTGTCAGTTGGGACTTTCACAATTTTTGCCCCCTCCCCTTCCTCCAGGAAAACCTGTTCGGTACGTCCCTGTCTATGCTTATCGCTTACCTCCTAGAAAAACTCACCGCACGCTACTGATGTAGCACGATGCTCGATGAATAAATTGGTTTATCAGAAATATCCGATTAATGAAAAATTACCGATTGATCGAAAAATAATTATTGATTGAATAAAAAGAGACGAATAATCGACGAATTCGAAATAATCCATTTATTCTAAGAAAACATCAGCTTTTTAGTTTTATTCCTTATTTTGTAAAATCGCGTAATCTTGACCGAAAAAATTTTAGAACGTGTCAAAGAAAGGCTTTCACGTATTCTAAAAACTCTGGACAAACTCGAGACATTTTTTTCAAATTTTTATTGAGAAAATTATTTAGTTTCTTGCCCCGGGGTGTCTTCATTGGAAAAGAAAAATTTCCAATTTTTTTTCTTCTGTTTTATTCGCCTTTTTACAAAGCAAATATCAACTCACGAAGTCGAGCCTTTAATTTGAAGAGTTGGTGCATCTCTGATTCTAAGTCTTTCCAGTGCAAAAAGCAGTCAATTTGTCACTCCTTCAACCCCCTCCTTCTCACTCAGGATTATCAGCGCAGTGACTAGAATAATTTGTTCTTTTCTGTTCGGGAAAATAATGTAATTCTGTGTCCTGAGTAGTTTTATACACAACCTCGAATAAGTCGTTTTGTATTGCTGCCCCCCCCCCCGCTTCTTCAAAAAACAACGGGCGTTTGCGAGCTTGTCAACCTTTTTTCTGGTTGTATTTTGGAAAATGGTGTCTTTTATCCAAGATTCTTCGTATCCGACAACAAAATAAGTTTTCAAATGTTTTACCTCCCCTCCCCCCCCCTAAAAATTGTCCGAAATATCTTTTTTATACAAAAATGTAAACGTGTTCAAATGTAACTCTTCCTCCCTGTTAATAGCGAAGTTAGGATAAGGTTTCTTGGAGGCTAGGGTCCCCTGAACTTCCTGAAACCGTCCCAATCACCCCTCTTTTGGAAAAGCGAGTATCTCTAGACTTGGTCTCTCCTCTTATAGAAATATCACTCTGTCTCCGCCTCTGTTCTCTTTCCTCTTCACCAGAAAGAATACGGTCCTCGAACTCGATAAATACTTTTCAACTGAATAAGGTGAGCGATACGTTTGTGGCTCAACATAGTATCTGTATTTCTGTGTACCTATTAGAACCCTGGTCTCTCCACTCCACGATTATCGAGTAGAAACTCAAGAATCCGAGATAGATAGACAGACAGACAGACATATAACCTGCCAGCCAGTAAGACAGATAGAAAAGCAGGCGCTCGCAGGCACAAAATGCCGAGGAAGGGCCAGTACGAGGGTTGCGAGTATTGATGAGCAGTGTTAGTCCCGTGAAGCAGCGAAGGGGCGAGCTCCTATTCAAAATTCTGAAAATCGCGCGTAAGACAATAATGAGGACCTGACTTCTAAAACGCGCTCAGTCCAAAACACAGAAGTTTGAGAAATTGAAAAAAATGCAGCTAAGGTCCTATTTACTATCACAGTTGTATCAGTGCTTTGAACACATATAACTCACCTCCTAATAGAGATAGAAATTCACGGTGAACTTTTGAATGTGTATTTTCTTCTTCTCCACCAGATAGCGCTAAAATATCAATTTCGGTAATTTTGGACTAAGCGCGTTTTAAAAGTCAAGTCCTCATAGATCACGGTATGGGAAGGAAGCTGCTGGATGATATGAGAGGAGTTATATGAATCAGGGTTGCCACTTTCTGGAAAACCGGGAAAAGTCAAAGAATTTGGTCAGTCAGGGAAAAGTTAGGGAAAAGTCAGGGAATTTTCATTTAAGTCAGGGAAATTTTCTGAAAATAACAAACGAGTTCGTATTTTATCAGAGTAAACTATTTTTATCTGTTGGAATGGACTCAACTTTCTTTGAGTATTTCTAATATTGAAAAATATTACATAAATTACATCTGTACTTTCTTCTTCTCCATAGCGATTTTTTTAAAAATCTGTATTGTAAAAAATTTCTGTGACTCTCCTCCCTCTGGGCTTTCTCGGGATCCTGTAAAAAAGTCAGGGAAAATTGGAAAAGTTGGCCTGGAAAACCGGGAAAAGTCAGGGAAAACCAATCCTGAAAAAAGTGGCAACCTTGTGAATGTAGACCCATGAGGCCAGTGACGGATTTACTCTTTGTGGCGTTGTGGGGCTGAGGAAAAGTGCCGCCTCTGTTCTGCCACTTGACATGTCAAACTAGGCTCGCGCCAGGAAGCTCTCTTTTTCGGCTTGCACTAATTAGCTGAAAATGAATGTGTGCGAGATTTTTGCTCTAGCGAAACGTAATCCAGGGAAGTTGAGAAATTGCTCGCATACACAGCAGTGACCATTAACGTTTGTTGTACAGCCGTATATCTTTACGTCACTTCTATAGCACATCAAGATACTTGTTAATTGAAGGGAGGGACGTATCCAGATGGCACCTATCGATGGCTGGTGCCTAGGGCGACTGACCAGTTCGCCTTATGGGAAACTTAGCACCGCATGGGGCTCCAGAAGGGTCCTGCGTTCGTTAGGAATTTCGATTTTATGTCTGTGCCTAAATAATTATACTGATTTGTGCGGAAAAGTACCCACACTCATCGCGCGGTCATGTTCAGCCGCGACCCCAGTCATCGATGAGCTCTAATTTCGTTCGCACTAAAGAACTTCTTAATTGCGGTATTATAGCATATTTGCTAATACAGTGGTACGGCGGACAATCTATAATTACAATCGTACGATTCGAACCGGGTTTCCCCTCTTTGTAGAGTGCTTCGCCACTATAAACTGGTTTCTCTTCAAACTCATGCTGGTTACTCGACTTCCTCTTTTTTCTTATTTCCTTCGCTCTTGGCATTTTTTCCTCTATTATTATTATTTTTATTTGGTTTTTGATTTTTATTATTTCCCTTCGTATTTTTGTCCTCGACGATGTTATAGTTTCCTTTTTGGCCGCATCTGTTCCGCGAGTACGGTTTAATTTGGACAAATTGGGTACAGGCCACGATGGTGTCATTTTAGCGAGAACACTCGTGAGTTCTGTCGCCGCAGAACGGCCGGTTGTTCCTCTGATGTGACGACCGTCTGGATGGATGGTTCGAATAATGTCAGTCGGCCGTTTATCGACGATCTGTTCTGAATTCGTGGAAGATACGGATGGACACGCGGACAGCGGCCAGCTTTCCAATTTTCTCCATCCCACTTTCAACTTCGAAGAAAAAATTCCTAATCGCTTCGCTTTTCAAGGTTGATAAATTATTTTCGGCGTGTTTCGCGCGTATGCCAATGTGCGAACGTATCATAAGGTCGAAATTTCATAATGGCAATTTCCTATCTGGCTGAGAATCGTAATCAGTGTGAGCTGCTCAATATCTGCCTTATACCCTCTAATAAGTTTGTGAAATATGTGAAACGGTGTATTTATGTGATTGATGTTGCCATATAGCAAGTGATTAGCATATAGATCGATAAGTATCACGTTTCCGCACGTTTTTCGATAAGCTCGGTGGGACGGAAAAATATATCGCTTCGATGTTGCCTACAAATAGTATCGTGTATGATGTGGCTGAAAGAAAGTACCAGTTTTTCACTCGAAGTTTACTGGCCGGAAATCGTTTTGGTTTCGAGCCTGTAACCCGTAACCAGTGACTGTACTGATGATGAGGCAACACCCGAAAGGCCTCTTTTCAATGTACTACGCACTTTCGATGAAAAACTGGTTCCTACGTTCGACGAGATATGAAAACAATTGGGCACCTCAAATCTGGATTAAGGTGCCGTACAAGGGATGGTTGGAAGCTTTCTGAGCCTTAGAGATTTGTGATCTCCGAACTGCCTAGGCTCTCTTGGCGGAGCGTATGGCGATGCACGCGTGCCAAAGTGAATCCCCAGATATCGCACCCCTGGCCCCGGAAACTACTCTTTCGAGTATCGCATGAGCGACCAGAGGGACGTGAAGTGCCCGGGCTACGATATCGAACTACACGTAGGCCCCACCCGTAATTAGATCATAATCCGCGGTACCACCTCCGAAGATCGGCGCAGAGGTCATTTTCAAACTTGACCGTGAGCCAGATATTACTACGTTCTTCTTGGGACGTCACGAAGTACAAAGAAACCAGTTTTTAGAAAATGAAAATTTTCAGAAATATAGAAAAACTCGAATCGCATTAAAATTACTGGTTTGTAGGTTGCCGCTTTTACAATATACGAGGTTTCAACGGTAGCGTTTTTTCTATCCGGGAAAAATTTCTAAAAAATTGCTCCGGGTCCTTAATCGGTACTTAATGTATCGTGCTGTGGTATATTAGAATTATTATAAAACTGCTTATTACGTAGTGATGAAGTTTTGTTCACCAGCACCGTCTCGGACCCATTGCTCACCGTGTTAGCCGGGGCAAAAAAGCCGGAATTGTTGGGCTTTGGCGTGTAATTTTATCGTAGACATTTATGTTCGCGTACATGTAGGTCCTTCCTCCAAAAGCGACCAATTCGTCCGAATGTATTTTAGGTAAGCTGCCTTCCGCTGAGCTCTAGTACGAGAGAGTCGGTGGGGCATTTACACCTTAAAGTTTACCCAACAAGATCGAAAAGGATAAGTGTGCGTCTTAAGCCGATAAAATCGTGCCTACTGCCGCCATGAGAATAATGTAATTCACTTAGCGATTTTCTCAGAAATTTTTTATTTTCCCGCGACAGTTTTCTTGAAATCTAAATCATTTTGGCAATTAAAAAAGTTAATGAGATGAATTATCTCAATTTACGCGCTCAGAATTTGTGGTGCTCTTCGGTAATTAATTTCCATATAGCTGGCTATTCAAAATGGTGGAAAATCGGCGCGCTTCTGGTAATGTACTTACTTCAGTGTAGTAAGACGCATTTATAGTTATCCAGTGGTCGCAGGGACGACGACCGTGTAGATGTGAAATCTTAGTTTGACTACGAGAGGTCAAACTCTGACGCTGATTCCACTGTAATTGGTTTTTGTGTAGTACTTTCTCTGTTTTCTAATTTTACTCTCAACCCGAGCCCTGGAATCCGCCCTTTCGAGCATTACTTCAGAGACATCGGGGAGGCTGTTAGGGCTGTCTTAGTCCTCTTCTCGTCTTGCCGAAAAACGGGCCTAGGTCGAAATGCAGCGAGTTACTACGTGGGCTTGAACCCGGAACCTTCTGATTCCGAGACAGCGTTCTATCCGCTCGGCCAACCAGACCCTTTTTGTGTAGTACTTGTTGAATTTTTCAGTTTTGAGCACCCCACCTTTTCTTTAGAATGTTGAGTATATTCAAAACCTTTTCTCAAAGTGCTGATATCCATCTTGACGATTTTTTGGGGATTTTTAAAAGTTATGAAAAGTAAGGTAGCTACGGTATGTGAGGCCCGGCGGGTAATAAGGCCCAATGTCTGGTGCTTGGTCACAGCTCACGCAGTCATGCAGCAAAACGAAGCGTAATGCATGAAATATAGTGAATTTCTGTTATCACCGTTCCAGTTTGCAATGTGCCTTATTACCCGCCGGGCCTTATATACCGCAGCTACCTTATTACGTGAAAAATTGAGACATCTATAACTGCGCTATGACTGCGCCAGAAAGAATATGACCACTCTTCTGGAATCGAATTTAAGGGGAGGGGATATGAAAACATGTGAATCAATATTCCCATTGTATTTCGCCTCATTTTCGTTCCTCTCCTCTCCCGAGGAGCTGCAATTTTGCATTTAGGGTCAAGCCCGTATTAAGAATCTTTGAAATCCCCTTTGATGATACGTTGATTGCATCATTCGCGCAAATGAAAGGTTCAAGTTTGTTTTAATTATCTAAAACCAATGGAACACCAGAAAATTATAAAATTTACATGTGCTGTATGTAAGGAGTAGGGACGGGGGTAGGAAAAGAAATTCCCGCGCGAGGGTAGATACCGACGTGGGAAAATTAATCAAGGAATAATTTTCATCTTTTCTATTTCCCGAGATTAAACTGTCGAAAATTCTACGTATTTTTTATAGAAATTCGGTTCCAGAGTAAATTTAGTGTGAAAATTTTCGATCGGGAGCGAGTCAAGACCCAAAAACCGAATTTTGGGAACGTTTTTCCCTGTGATGCCGGAAATGTGGATCGGTGGAGCCGGAGCTTTTTGTCTCTTTATTAGACGGTGATATGAACATTCGTGTCAAAAATTACTTTTAGATTTTTTCCCCGAATTAATGCTCTTTTTCTTGGCTTAATTAACCGGACTACCAAGTTTTTGTGTCTTATGCCTTACCAGTTCAAAGTTATTATGATTTTACGTTTTATCAGTCGGAGCTTTTTTCAGGGGAGGGAGAGAGGTCTGGTTTATAATACTCAGAGAGATGGTGATTATGTATTATGTATTGTGTATTTGTTTTTTGTCAGTTTGCGGTCGTATGCCTTCAAGTCTAGTCCACATGACTTATCAGCTGGAAGTTTCTTCGGAGGAGGGGGTCATCAGGTTTTCAGCATATTAAGATGGGTCCTTGCCTCCTATTAGTTTGAGGTTTTTCCTCTAGAGGAGGTAGAGGTTAGTATATAAAGAGGACAGAAGGGAGTTCGTGTCTATCTATCTGTATGTCGTTGCCTCTCTGTTCTGTGTTTCTCCTACTTATGTTCTTGCTTCTTCATCTGCTGTCTGTTCGTGATCTCCAGGCTTTCTTATAGTGAAAAATATAAAAATTTCAAGCACGGTGAAAATGTCTACAACAATACTACTTGTAACAACGTACCGCTCATTGCTTCGCAAACTCTAGGTCCCTGCAGAACTACCTACATATTATGAAGTAATGTTAAATTCTGTGGGATATTACGACATTGGCTATAATGACATAATGCCCATAAAGACTCGGTTTTTAGTCCATAAATGCTTACTCATGTTCTTTTATAATGATCTAACATAATATTTTTCGGTTAAAAATCCATAAACGAAGAAAATACGAATGAACGAGGAAAAGAAAAAGGTCATTTTGGATTCTGAAAGAAACGTGTTAAGTTCGAATTTCTACTATGTTCATGCGTACTGGGCAGACACCAGGCCTAGTTGTAAAAAACCTAAATAATTAGATTTTTCCGAAATAAGACTGATTTAAGGCAACCTTTGCGCAGAACGTATTAAGCATTACTGGAAATAAATGCTGGTATTGTAAACTCGGGTGGGAGAGGGTGGTGTAGATACAAAGGATTCGGACAAACTACTAAAATTATACGATTTCAGTTGATAAGTAAAAAAAGAAAGACCAGAGTTTTTGAAGGGGAAGAGAAAAATTATCTAAAAAGCCATAATTTCTCGACGACTTTTTTGCAGTATGATGACTAAAATGTCACAAAATTTCATATGACCAAAAAAAAATTCCCATTTACCTAATCTTCCCGACTGGGTATTGGAATTTCCTTACTTCTGAGTGTAATTTCACGAATACGGGAATCACCTCCTCTCGCGATAGCTCTGGGGGGAGGGGTGCGTGCTGTCAGATAAAATTGCAGATTTTGCCGAATTTGTCTCAACGTGAAAAAGTAGGTATCACAAACAGAATACCGCCGTCATTCAAGCTGATAATAGACAGACTGACAATTGATAGCCATGCTCTAATTCTTCGTAGATTGCGTAATTAGTTGATTTTTCTGAAAAGGAGGTCGGAGGAGGAGGTCGTAGAAACTTTTCGAAAAATCGAAAAAATGTTTCTCGCTCTGCTAGTTTGTCTATTTCAGTGGTCAACAGCATTAAATTCTCCCCCCCCCCCATAGCAGACCTATAGGCACTGCTAAACCTGAGTCCCCCAGATTCCTCTTGAAACTCGGGAGGATTTTAAAAAACAAACAAAACAGTAAACTTTGAACGCTTTAACGTTTCAACATTATATTTTATTCGCATTTTGTACTCGGTTTTCCAAATTAAAATTTTACTTCGAACCAAATGTGGCAGCTGTTCGTCATAAGTTGTATACGTACCTGCTGCGAGTAAGAAGGAAAAAAAAATACAATATCGTTCTAGTCTCGACAATGTGTTCACGTGCTCGCTGAAAGCCTAATTTATGTTTATGACTTTCCAAATAAATAGTTGAGGCACCGCTTTCTACGAATTCGGCGTAATTTCGCGAACCAAATGTCTGTACGTGTACCATGTACTCAGTATCGAAAACAAAATTGTACCTATACTTCATTGACTGATGGCTTTCTTTTTCAAGAACTGAGGCATTTTCGAGGTAAAAAGAGCAAAAGTTTATTGAAATTTTAGAAAAATTCTTCTGTATTTTACTAAACATTTGGTCTCTGGGGCTCTGGTTAAACAAAATCGCCGATGCGGTTGCCTAACCGGAAAAACCGGAAAATATTGTAATTCAGTGCCATTCAGTTTACGTGGATGGGGGAGGAGATGGTGTGGTGGGACGTATGGCGATGCACGCATGCCTTAGTGGCCCGTATGACACCGCACCCCGGTCCCTGGAAACTACCCTTTCAAGTATCGCATCAGTGACCGGAGGGATTTGGGGGGGGGGAGATGGTCAGAGTCGGCACTGAGATGATCATGCTACGGCTCTGACGAAATACCAGTGCTGGTTCATACGGGGGAAGATGCTCGCGTTCGCCAAAATTCTGTCTTACAGATCGGAAGTACAGTACACACTCAAAGTGCCTTTAGAAAAGGACCTAAAAATATGAATATATTAGGTCTACTTTCTCGAACATCGTAAACCTGACAACTTTATTCCGAGCAGATAATCGAATTTTCTTTCACCTTGTCTAGCATTCCTCTTGTGAACCCTGTTGCTTTTTTTTCTTTTTCTGCAGAACCTGTACTGAAGAACTTGTGTCGCGTCCCATCGACGTTTTCGTGCCATAACACGTTACGTCACCGGGTTTCGCCCATTTTCCGGTGAAAACCCACCGTCTGCCTGTAGCCGTATAGTTTCCCGAAACCTGGGCTGTGGCAACAGCACCGTCCATAATTTATCGTTTCCATAGAGCATTCGATTTTCCGGAATCCGTATCGTCGCTGCGTTGCCACATCCCTTGTATCTGTGTAGTTTTCCTTTTTTTTTTTTTTTCTCGTGCTATTTTCCATCAGCCTCTTTCCCCGAGGCTCGATTCGCTTCATCGAACTCGTATTAACGATGATGCCGCGCCGCGGTACACCGGGTACCCAGAACCGAGAAAGACGCAGCCGCGCGTAACCGTCGCCTTGACGCCTCGTCCACAGCAGTGAGAAAAATCGTACAATATCGAAATCACAGTCGCGTTATTACGTTATAGGTTAGGTGGTAGTCGATGAATCAGTTCTGTCTCAAATACTTGCTGTTTCGCGAACTAATAAAAAAAAAGAAAACCGAAAACTAGGCTAACCTAAAGGAGAGCCTCGAGAAAAAAAAAACTAAGGAAAAACAGAAGTGAAAACTAAAGGTTCGAGTGAAATTAAGAGAAGTTCGAGAAGGCTAAGCCTTTGAGTAAAAAACATAAAAAAAAGAGCTTCGAATTCGAGAGTTAGAGTTTTTATATTCAACACCAAATCATACACGGACGAAAAAATGCACGTAAATTCCAACCGAAACGTTAGAAAAACGTACTGACGATGATGCGAGAGAAAATTACGCACGAAAAATGAAATTAACTGGAACAGACTAGGCGAAAGACATATCTAAAAGTTGAGAGACGTATGTACAACCAGCAATAATACAATAGGCAGACGACGAGTGCAACAAATATTATAGCAAGTTTGAACACTTGCCATTCGGTGTCAGCATTCGAGACTGCAGGTGTAGGTGGTAGTAAAATGGGGGTGGCTGCTGCAGAAATGATAGTAGGGGGAAGCTCTTCGAGACCTCCTGACACCCCATACAGAAATAAATGGAAATATTGTACTTATTTGAGAATGGCTCATTCTATGAGCCTTATAACATATCTCAAAATATATTGTTGGAGCCAACCCCAGCCACCACGACCACAACAGTATCAAAAAATGAGCTTGAGTATACGGGGGAGGAAAAGGAGACAGTTGCCCCTCCGAGAGAAAAAAACTGAAGTCTAAATTGCTTCAACCCTTCCGTCACAATCTCAACCACATCCATCACCGACACCATCACCTTCACTATCGCATGAATGCAGATACACGAGTCGGCAATGGGAGTCTTGGAGAGTTTCAAAATCTGAAAGAGTTTTTCTAAAGCCTTCTAAACGAGCCTTCAAGAGTGATGAATTGTAAATACGTCAAAAAGTGTCTCATTGGGTCTTGAATAGTTTTTCAAGAGTCTTGAAAGCTTTATTGAATCCTGAAGAATCTTTAAAAAAGTCATAATCAGGTCTGGAAGTGTCCGAACAAATGTCTTAACAAATCCGGCAGAGTCATAAAGCGTATTGAACAGTACTGAAAAATATGGAAGAATTTTCATTAGTCATGGCTGTCTTGGAGAGTCTTAAGAATGTCTCACGTGGAGTGTATGGCGATGCACGCATGTCAAATTGGCTCCACAGATACCGCAACCCTGGCCCCGGAAACTAACCTTTCGAGTATAGCGTCCGTCGGTGACCAGAAGGACGTCTTGAGGCTGGCTCGGGCCTCCATTTCGCCTTTCCTTGCTTCGGATTCGCGCCGTCCTGCCAGGGCCACTATGGGACACCTTATTGACCGAAGCAATGGTCACCCAGCGTTAACCTGGAATTCGGGTGGCCCACAGCCGGATTACGCTTCTTTCCTTCACCCTTCACTTCCTCGTCTTGGTACGTGTGGCAATGCAGAAAGGTGATGAAAGTTTAGAGGAGTTGTATAAAAAATGTTATTCGTGTCTTGAACAGTGAGTGAGTCTTGAAAGTCTGGAACAGTTTTCAAATCTGAGAGAATCTTGGATGGGTGTGTTAGTTTGAAGGCGTCTCAGAGTCTTATGAAAGCCTTATAAAGCTCTAGCGTTCTAAAAAGTCTTGATCATGTTTCGAATAGCCAAAAATAAGCCAGAAAGGCTGTAAAAGGTCAGATCCGAGTTTTGAACAGTTCTACTGAGTTTTACTAAGTTAGAAAAAACCTTGAAGAATTCGAAATCTGTTTGGAAGAATCCAAAAGATTCTTACATGAGCATATTGAACGTTGAGGAGTCTTAGTTTGTCTTAAGAATTTGTTCCCTTCCACAAGGGAAACAATTTGGTGGTATTATGACGAACATGAAAGATTTGCCCAACTGAGTATTCAGTGAGCTGAAATTTGATTTACACTACTTCAGAAAGTACTTTCATTTTTCACGTTGATAACAAAGTAGCGGTACAACTCGTTGAAAACTGTCAAGTATTTCGTTTTTATATCGCTCGAATTGCAATTGTGACAGGAACGCAGATAGTAATTTCTCTTGGGGGAGGAAGGGGGTAAACAGATACCAATCTCAAGTCTGTAATGTTAGTTGACGAATTCGAAGCACCCCCCCCCTCCCTTGGATCTGGATGACATATCGTTATATCCCTCCGATTTAGGCAAATGTACAGCCGGAAAAATGATCGAAGTACTCCGAAGTGGAGGAGGGGGAGATAAACATACAATTCTTACGCATTTTACATTGCCCCTCCATGGATTGCTCTCTGGATTTACCTTTGCCACCACTTCCAACACCACAAGGTCAAGTTGTATCGTCGGCTAAATTCCTTTCAGAATGCGACGTATTTGTAATGTCACTAAGGAATCGAATCCTTGCTCAGAATTTTTTCATCACGCGTAGTCTTGTAAATTATTGTTTCAAAGTGACTAAAAAGGTCATTTTGAGACTCTTTTCTAAGGTATTTACAATTCGATAAAAAATTGAAAAATATGGGATTGTACCAATTTTTTGTGTAAATTCTGAATATGACCTTTAAATTTGGATACTGAACTTTTTTTTACTGAAATTGTCGTTCTTTATAAGGTAAAAGCCATATTTTCTTTTCTGATATCACTGGGAAAATGCAGTGTTTTTAGATTCATTTTTTTGTGCTGATCCCGAATAAATTTAGACAAAACCTTTTTTCTTTCTTGAAAATGACTTTTGATGAATCTTGACCGAGCCAACCACCTTTTATTCTTCCTGAAATTGATTTTTTGTGAAAAAGGCTTACTTGTAGGTCTTACACTTCGAAGAAAAGAATAGCGTTGATTTCGAATTTGATATTGAAATTAGGTAATCTTTTTTCACCCTGGAAAGGACCTTTTGGAGACCAAAAAGACTGAAATTTAGAACATTCATATCGAACAGAGAAAACTGGGTTTCGTAATGAGATTTTGAACTAATTCCAGATCTGATTTTAAAATTTATGTTTACTCGAATTTTGGGCTTTCTCGGTTTCCAAGAGGTAGTTTTCAGGATGACAAAATAATTTTTTCACCTAGATTTTAAAGTCAAATCTAGAAATAGCCCGGAAGTCGGATTCCCGGACACTGTTCATTTTTCCTTCAAACTGTTCGGTTTAAAGTTTGATATTTTCAGCTATGAAAAAGTCATATTCATGGGCACAAAAAGGCTTTCAGCAAAATTTTAAGGTCAAAATTGAGATCAGCGCGAAAATTTGATTTCGAAAACATAAATTATGTTCTTTTCTTCGATTTGCAAAGTTTGAATTTTTGGCTTCTTTAACGTTTAAAATGTCATTTCCACGGTTGAAAAGATTTTCATCAAAACTTGAAGGTCAAATTGGGAAGCAGCTCGAAAATAGGTCTAGAAACATTGTACTTTCCCACAGGCCTGTGCAGAGGGAGGGGGAAGGAGAGGTTACCCTGGGCCCGAGTTTTTTTGAGGGGCCCGCTAAGGGCCCACCAGTGCTAAAAAAATCTGCTTTTACAAAAAGGGCCCTAAAAACATTGTGTTTTTTTTTGCTCTTACCTACTTTTTACATGCCTGCTTCGCAATCCTTGCGTCTTGAGGTCGAGTCCCATCAGCGCAAGAAAGCTAGTGATATTCGAATATCCCCACCAGTGGCGTAGCCAGACTAGGTATGGAAGGGGGGGGGTCGTTTCACTTTTACAACATTACAGGTGTAATACTTACTTTTAATTTTTTCACCTTGTCGGCCGATGCCAGGGGAGGGGTCCAGACCCCCCTCCGTAGCTACGCCCCTGTCCCCCGCTATTATCATAGCGAACATAGCGACTACAGTATCAATTGAGGTGGAAACATAACGTGTGCTGTAATCCCACCAGTTCGAACGGACAAAACATTACAATCGCAAGGCATGTTACCACCAGATCTGAAACATTAAGACTGTCGTGTGCACGTCGTGGACAGCTTACTCTACATCGTGCGAACACGTGGCTAGTAAATGAACTGCAGTTGCACACTCTGGCACAGAGAAGGAAATCTCTAGCGCAGGCTACCTCGACTAACCGTACCCAGTGAATGCGTCAGAAACCGCGACCGGCAACATCCGGCGATGGATACGGCATCTGACTGAATTGACTGAATGAGTGCCACGACTGTAGCATAAAGCTATGCGTTTTTAACCTAAAAATGGGTGTTACTCTGTGCTGGAAGGCCCTGCTAACTAGGACGGTACCCAAGTGTAACGGTGAAATTCGAATTCTATACGAAAGATTGGCCCAAAAACTTGTACTTACTTTCCTATTTTTTATCAATACGAAAAGTTCAAAAATGATGCTAACATACAAAATGGCATTTTCGGGGCCTTCGAAGGCGTTTTATATAAAAAACCATGTGTGATGGAATGGAGCGTTTCTGATGCCAAATTCGGATTCAGTGTGAAAAACTATGAATTTTGAAACCCGCGAGGTTATATGAGAAATTTTTTAGTGTTCCCAGATATGTATTTAGTACGCTTTGAGTTAACATGGTATAGTCAAAATGGATGTAATTACCTCAGAATTAATTTGTCACTCGAGATGATGATGTACGGACACTAATGAATGAAACCAACTGAAACAAAAAAAGAGGAAGAAACGAGAAAAATGTCAACGATTCCCTCTGAATCTCGTATCTGATACTGATAGTAAATCAGACTGGCTGTCTGCTGTCTAGTGTTTACCTTCGCAGTCTACAGTGTGTCACTCGGCTACCATGTTGGTTTGGCGAAGCGGGGGGTAATGCAGAGTTTTCTGACCTGCCTTGTATACAAGCACATTAGGCACACCGTTACTCGCAGCGCCGCAGTCGCATTTGTATTTACATTTTTATTCGTGCAATCTCGCATTGTACAAGGCGCGTGTAATAAATTAACCAAATAATTAGCCAATTAAAATGCGCTCGAGCTAACACGTGCTCGCACGAGGCAGCCGCACACTGAAGGTAATCGAAACTGTTTCGGCGCTTGGTAAGAACTCCGAGGATTATGAATTACCATATAATAAGGTAATCTCTGGGAATTATTCGGACTTGACCTCTAGGAGATGGAAAACTCGCTGAGATTTTCGGCCGATGATATCACAGCTCGAAATTCTTGCAATTAAAGTTGTACATGTTGAAAATGAAGCTCATTAAAAGTGCTAGTGGAGGCGAAAACCAAAACTATTTCTCCCTTCGCTTTCAAGTTATGAGTAGTTGAAGTAGAGTATTATTCTGGATTACGTGCCATAAAACTCAGTAGCAGATCTACAAATTAGCGAAAGGGGGTTAGACTTGGCTGGTCCCAAATTTGTAGTTGAAAAATCAGCATTTTCTTATTGATTTTAGGCAGCATTATAGAGTGAAATCAACACATTTCCAATACTTTTTGTAGTATTTTCAGTCTTATCTAATGTAAACTTGAACGTTAATGGGCAAGGGAGCATGATACCTTCGGGTTCCCTATCTGCCCTCGGATCTCCCCCGGAATATAATGTGAACAGGTGTTAGATTCCGTACTTCAGCGAGCAGGGTGTTTACTGGCAAGTAAAACAACCCACCAAAAATTTGAAAATTCCATAAATACTTTCCTAAGGAGATGTTTCTAATTTATAAAAACTGCAAAAAAAAAATACTGTTTTTAACCATGAATAAAATAACATTATTCATAGGTACTGAGAAAAAGAATCTGTAACTTGATAAAGCATGTTTTGTACAGTTCCCCCGAAATATTTAAATCTGTCTATAGTGACCTAGAACAATTATGTTAAGTCTATAACATTTTTCATTCGGACCCCCTCCCCCTCCCTCTGAAATTATTTTCTGTGGTGTCCTCACCCGATGTTACAGCTAGTTAAGAAAAGTTGGGGAACCATGGCGCGAGTCGGGAGAATCTGGAAACAATGCACGAAAATCATTATCACGTTTCGCCCTTCTGTTCACCGTACCATTCAAATTGGTGAAGATAATTTAGAAATTTGTTCACTCACTCGACTCGCGAACTCAAGAAAACATTTGTAGAAGAAGTCGCGTGTCCATTTTCCTCCATCTATGGTAATCGTTTGGCTACGTCCCTGGGGTTGGATACCCCTTGATAAATCAACGTTGTAGAGATTCGAAAGACCTGAAATCAAAAATCAAGGGTAGATCCGCAATTACCTTGTGTTCAGGAAAATTCGTCTTATTTTGTTGTCTTAGTTATTCAGTATCTTCACCGTTTTGTAAGTTGCGGTTGGGTAAGGGGTATAAATAGCGTTTCAATTTTGTATTTTTTCCCCCGCATAAATTCAAACTTGACTCCAGGAATAGTATTAAAAAAAATAATAGATTTGTGGAATACCACGAAAAACTACAGTGTGTCTACTGATCATCAGAAGTCATCTATTTTGAAAAGAGGTCATCTGATTCCTCTAAAGTCATATTTTTTCGCTGTAGGCCATCTAAAAAATTTTTATTTCTATTAAATAATTGGAAAAACTACCTAGTTTATCATACAGACATCAGCTAAGGGCTAGGATTTTTATGCTCTAAAATCAGCAAAAAAAAGCTTATAATAAGCGGTTAAAATCTGAAAAAAAAAACAAAACATAAATATGCGCTATAAAATTCAAGGGGTCTACAGGTTTGGAAAATTTGGAAAGTTTGGAAAAAGTCAGGAAGTTTGTAAATAGTCAGGAAATTCAACAATATTTTTATGAAGTTTGGAAAAAAACAAAGAATGAACTCATGGAAAATTTTTTTCGTCGTTTAATTTTACTTCAGCACTCTATATATATATCTGTGAACACCTTCCTAATGCTTTCACCCAAAAATCAACTTCAAATCTCAGTTCATTTTATCCAAAGCGTCTAGTAGTATAAACATAAATAAAAACTGTCTATACCTACTGTAAAGGTTTAAAGAAGAGAAAAAAAAAGTTTGGAAAAAGTTAGGAATTTATATTTTTTCATTCTTGTAGACACCTTGAAATTGAAAAAGTATAAATAAGTGCAATAAAAATATGCTATTATGGGTATCGAAATGCAGGTATTTTCAAAGCGCTTTCAAAAACATCGAATCGTACACGGTACAGCAAATCTAGAAGAAACATAGTGCAGAAAAAAGTCAAAGTATTCATTTATTTTTTTTAATAAGTAAATAAAACAATTATTAATACTCTTTCAAGATTTTGCAATCGTCAATCAATTTATGCTTTAAAAAATGCTGCTCTAGTCTCTAATCTTCCAGTTTAGAGCCGACCCTCTTCCAGCAGCTGGCTGCTTGTTTCAACATTGGAAAACAAAAAAGAAAAAAAAACTGAAAATATCAAAAATCTCGTGTTTTTTCCATTTGTTGAATTTTGCTGCCCCCCCCAAAAAAAAAAACGAAAAACCCGAAGTACAAGTTGACGTTTTGCAAAATGGTTTTAGCTTTTATACCCAATAGCGAAAATATGCATTATATTTCATGTTTTAGTGGTCGTAATTCTATGCTGAACCCACCCCCAAAAAAATAGGAGGATTTGCACTAACACAGAATAAAACTTGGCGGTCGAATTAGTAAGCTAAAGTCAATTTTGACTATTTAATTCATTGGCAGAGAATAAATAAATATAGTTGGACGTTTGTATGAGCAATTTTATTACCTGATTCACGAATTTGCGAAAATAAAATATGCGGAATAAAGTATGATAATAATCTTTTTCACCTCGAATTTGAATATGTCCATTGATGTTTGTAAAGTTTGACTTCAAATCGAAAATTTTCTGAAGACTGACCAATTGATCACTCGATTTCAAATGAGGTCAGGTTTGACTGGTTTATGCAATTTGAAAGTCAGATTGAGGACTTGTTGGAAATTCGATTTCAATTCCAGAACTCGTTTCAATAGTCAAATTGATTACATATTCAAATTGACAAAATTGGCTTCAGAGAATCAAAGTATCGAAATGATAGGTTTTCGTGTCACTGAGTTGGAGTATGTTACATTTGATGTTTGATATAACCCTGATCTCAGCTCCCAACATCGAAATTATTTGGTAGTCGATAAAGTGACCAAATTGGCCTCAGAGAATCAAAGTATCGAAATGATGGGCTTTTGTGTTACTGCGTTGGAATATGGTACCTACATTCGATGTTTGATACAACCCGATTTCATCCCCCAAAATCAAAATCATTTGATACTTGTAATCGATCTAAGAGGAACCTAATTGGATCAGCGGTTCGATTTTTCAAATCGAGTCAGTGTTACTCATTTCATTCATGAAATTTAAAGCTCAGACTGAGGTAACATCTGTTGGAATATTCGAAATCAGCAACCCACGAAACCCCTGTTTCGATTGTTCTTTCGATTTTCCGAAACAAATTAGTTTTTCTAATTAAGTGTCAAATTTGGAATTTGAGGCTGATATTGGAGCCGGATCAAAAGTCGCATTAATTTTTCGACATCAGCGACTCAGTAAACCCTTATTTTGATAATTGGTTCACGTTTAAAGACTGGTTGTGTCCCAGTCCCATTTTGCTTTGGAACGTTCTCCAGTGAAAAAATTAGTTTACCACCAGCATGGTTGATCCATCTAGGGAGAAGAAGCGAGGGCGCTGGGTCCACCCGTGGTTTGTAATATATCTACAGCCTAGAAAAATTGATTTTACATAAAACTTTTTGTCTTTTGCTCTGAACGCAAAAATTGGCCGAAATTGTTGAAATGAAGAGCTCACTTCCGAAGTGACCTAACTGCAAAATTTTAGTTTTGAAAAGAAGAAACAAAACACTTTATAAGCAAAACAGTAAAGTAGGTAATGGATTTTTCAAGGTAGGTATCAAGAAGTTCAACCTTCAAGAAAAATTTGTCTTTTTGTTGGTGCAAAGTGTGCCCCTAGCGCGGCAAAACAGCGTGTTGAAAACAAAAACTCATGAAATCATAATTTTGCAGCTAGGTCACTTTAGAAGTGCGCTCTTCAAATGTTAAAATTTGTTTGAAAGTTTATAAATATTTTTTTTGACTTGCTCGTAGAATATTTTGTTTGCAAAATCACCCCATACTGAAATCCTAGTTGTGTTGTTGGGCATCGTCTTACTAATTACTTATTGGTTCGTTGCCTTGTTCTAATTGAGCGAACGAAGATTGAGTTTGTTGTAAAACATGAAAATAGGGGTTTTCGTTCTCAGTTTTTTGTGTTTTTTTTTTTTTTTGGGGGGGGGGCTCGTTGGTTTAAGCAGATTTTAGACTCATAGGACTATGAAGAATTGCGAGCGTTATTTGGATGAATGAAGGAGAGAGTCACATTTGGAGTAAAAGGATTTAATCTTGTTTCTCTGCTCTCTGGGTATGCATGTAGAGCGATGACTGTTAATGAATTGAGGGGGGGGGGCATTTTAAACATTGGATCGGGTTAATGCGAAGTTTCCTCGACAGCGACAGTTTGGAGAAGATTCTGCAGTCATAGAAAAAGTCATGAAGCTGATAAACGATAAACAAGCAGCCGTATATATGTATACCATTAAAGAGTTTCCAGAAACGGTTGTGTCCAAGAACTAAGTTTTTTAGAAAACACAAAAAACGGTTTAGAAATTACGAAACTATATGCTTTGAATTCAAATATCTCGCTTGCTATGTTTGATAGCGTTATATACCAGTGTGATGGAATTTTCGAGACCTATCTGCAGCAGCATCCAATGACACAGATCACGTAGAATTTCAGATTTTGAACATAACTGTTTTTGGAAGATTACGTGAGGTTAGAGTAAAGAGTATAGGCAATTTTCGAAGCATCGTCCGCGTTGTCTTGTACAAGATTTCAAGTTGGTAATGTCTGTAATCTTACTGCACGAATGCGCAACAAATAATTATACAAGTATACGGTAGTAATATAAAGTCGTTGGTACAGGCCTCTGCCTGGTGTACAATGGGATGCGGGAAACGGTACTCGTGTCTGTGATCCGGAACTGCTCTGTACTTTCTAACCTTCCAACCATAAGCCAAGGTAAACGCAACTGAAAGTTCGTTGATCTTTGCGAGTTCTTAGCTATAAACATATTGCAAATGCGTGTGGTAGAGAAGGCAACAAGATGAGACACGTTTTGACAAAAATGTTGACCCTTGGGGAAACAGAAAATCCATTGCTACGCCGTCTTCGTCCCGCTTTTCTTCCCCGAAATTTGGTCTGTTCTTTCTAATGCAAAAGAAGCTGGTTCTGAAGGTAAAATTAACTAATTTTTGTTATCAGAACTGCGAAAGGTTGACGTGTTTCTCTGCATTAGGTTTTGAGTGATCGTGACACTTTGTTATAACGATCCGTTATGTTTTCGTCATTCTAAATTCGATTCTGTCCTTTCTACACGCTCGGCGAATAAGCCTTCTCTGGGGTTTATTCAAAATTTCCTGCGAAGTATAATTGATGTGACAAAGTACCTACGTATTTTATTTCGAAAATGTGGTCCTGATCGTAGACTGCGCGAAAAGGGAACGCAGATGGATCTAATAGAGCATCCTCTCATATGTTTTCGAAGTATGCCTTATTTTACATTGAGGTAGTTCATGGAAGAATCGCTGAAGTCCATCCTTTGGTGAGAATCACTTTCAAACGATTTTACCATTTGGCGATTGTAGCGCCCCCCGGTGCACAAATATTGCACTAAACTAATCCACCTCGCCACTAAGAACTGTTCGAGTACAAAGTTCCAGTCAAGAAATTTGAAATTGTTCGTGTTCTTCCTTTAAAATTTGATTTTGTGGACTTCGACGGTTCTTCCATCTGCGTAAGTCTAACGGCACTCACACTCCTGACCTCACAGAAATATGTGAGTAACGACGCTGCGCTGGTTTTAATTTATAGTTTCTCGTTCAGGATGTACAAGTTTGGTGATTGGGGGTCAGCTCTTCTCGCACGCGGTGTACAGCTGGCCCCCTATTAATTTTACCCGGCATTTTTTTTTTCCATTCCTCATTAGAGGATGATGACAATTTCATTACGTTGATTCATCAGGTATGTGTTAGTGTGTCAGTGGCAGTATTAGTAGTTTCTTAGAAGTATACAAAATAAGTTTTTGTCTCTGAAATCCCTCAGTGGGTCTTGTTATCAATTTGCTCAATAATTTTTGATTTTTTTCCTTCTATTTTTTAAGGAGAGAGAAAAGGTTCAAAATATCTTTTGCCCCGGACCCCACGTTTCGAGGTCATTGAAGTATGTTCGTGTGGCCAAAATGAGAGATGGCACTGGCAGCCTTGTAATTGGTTTGAGTGAGGTGCAATTTCGCTGATTCTAGTTCTGTCAATTTTCATTCATTGCAGGGATATGAAAGATCATGATTCGTAAATCATTTGAGAAATTTTAAAAGATCGCGGACTCACATCAGAAGATTATTTTGAAGGGAAAAGGTCTGAGATCATGAAAAATATCCTGTTTGTGATCTTTTTTAGATAACGATTTGCCCCTGATCTATTTGATCTTAGGTCACTTTAGAAAAACAGAAAAAGAGCAAGATCATTCAGATCTGTATAGTCTAACGATCTTTTGGTGATCTAGATTTTATCTTTTTGGCCTAAGATAATAAGATTTTGCTGATCCCTTCCGCATCTTATTGGTATGTCGGTACCCGGTTCGGGGTACAGGGACAGCCACCTTGCCGCTCCAGTATGAGGGCGCGGTAGAGCCGCGATCACGTGGTCGTGAAGTTCAGTCGTTCATCGACCACCAGGAACACAAATGCGGATCGTAAGAAACGTGTTCGACTAGATGCAACCTGTTACGTGCTGGGTGTGAAGGCACGCATGCGCGTTAACCTTGACCAGTTAACACAAACGCGAACACTGTGACGTGACGCACTTGAAAATTGTAAGTTCGCAACCGGGTGCGTTTTTATGCATCGGCGTAGCGCCCATGTGACCGTATCTTATCTTTCCTTGTCAGTTGTAAAGCTACACCGAGTAGTTGACTGATACAATTTTCCTTCCCATTTCTTCTAAACTGGACAACCAACCGGTAGCCTTCTGATGCACGGGTTATTCCAACGTGACTTCAACACAAAATCCAGGATCTGAATCTGAATCCGAGAGTCGCAAACGCGTACTGTGGAGTCGTAGGGAATCTCAAGTAAGTCTAGAAGTGTGTTGCCGGAACTCAAACAAGTTTTCAAGAGCCTCTAGTGTGCCTTTACAAGTCTATAGGGGTTTTATGGAGTCTCACAAGGTCGCGATGTAGTCTTGAAAAGTCCCAATCAAGTCCCGATGCATATTAAATAATTCCAAGGAATCCTAAACGTTGGTACACCCTACACACGGAATATTACCAAGTTCACTCACATTCAGAAATGGACGATGGACACTAAGTATGACAGAGTTCCGAAAGTTGTAAAAAGTCTCAGCAAAGCTTAAAAAAACTTGGAAGAGCAGTAAAGAGCGTCTAGTTGAATATGGGAGTACAATTTATTATCCAATAATCAACCAAAAAAATAAAAATAAAATTAAAAAACGGCAAAGGAAAATACTCCTAAATGTAATCTCATCCTATAGAACAGTCTCGTATACAGCAACAAATGTGATAGCAGGAATACTTCCAATTGACTTACAAATAGAAAAAACAAATGAAATTAAAAAAAGTAAAAATTGCGAACTAAAAGAAAATGAAAAAAGAAAAAAGTGATGCAACAAAAATATATGGAAGTCTGGCAACAACGATACGATAATGAGAATACAGGAAGAAGAACATATAAACTAATTCCAAATATCGAAGACAGAATTAAAAACAAAAATCTCCTACCAAATTACTACTTCACTCAGTTTCTAACAGGACACGGCAACTTTGGAGAATACCTAAAAAAATTCAAATTAACAAACAATGACAGATGCCAATCTTGCAAAAAAAAAAGTAATAGACTCGCCAGATCACACATTTCAAAATTGCCACAAATTAAAAAATATTTTTTTAAAATACAATATAAAAGATTCACACTGGTTTTCAAATCTAGAAGTAACAAAAAATACTATAGATTACGTGAACTGCCTCATGAAAAAGAAAGAGAAAACTTGATCAGTCACCATTAATACAATAATAGAATATAGTATTATAGGTGTAAGTATTGTGTACTATAATTATATAATTGAAATTTAAGCTCAAAAACTGTGTATATATGAACATAGCATAATAAGAAATTAAATATTAGGATGCGATGCGACAAGAAACACTGAGAAGCTTGTGCAAAAGTGTTTCCTTGTCCCATCTAATGTGAAAAAGAATTGTTTTTTAAAATATACAAAAAAAAAAAGATCCATTACGAAAAAAAAAAAGGCTTAAACCACAAAGAATTTATAAGTCTTGATCAAATCTTGGGGACTGGTTGTAAAGTCTGAAGAGTCGTTAACTCTCTCGAGTCTTGAGTAGTCAATGAGTATTAAATAATAAGCCTTAGAAAGTTTTGAACAAATCTGGGAGAGTCTTCAGTGCCTATTGAAGTGTTTTAGTTTTAAAGTGTCTTAGAGTTGAAGAGTTCAGGGAACGAAGGGACTAACTGCATTTTTTTCAGTATTCAATTAAGGTTGGTAATATGTAGCTTTTAGAAAAATGGTTGTCAGTCCCTTTCTTCCCTGGACTCTTCAGTTATATACAACCAGAAAGCTGTTAGATGTCCAAGAAGATTCTTGATCGCGTCTTGAAGCGCCATGATTATGTCTGAAGGAGGCATAAAGAGTTGTAAATGACATTTGAACAGATTCGAGAGTCTTGGTTAGGCTTAAGACTGTTTTGCCCAGCTTCTGAGTGAAAAAATTGGATGTATGGTGACGAATTGTGGGAAATTCTTCGAAAATTGTTCAATCGAAAATCCGGCGAGTTGAAAATATTTGGCAACAGTACAAGTGTAATTATTGACCCAAGTAATATCTATGGGTGTATGCAGCTAATAACTAGGTAATAAGCGATCCAGTGTTTGTCAAGCTCAAGGGCGTACTTAGCGTTAACAGTGCGTGTGACGAGTTAAGCGGACGGGCTCGAAATGTTGATAACGTGAATTATCCTATATTATGAAACGCCAAGAGGTTCGGAAATCATGTAATGTCGACCGTAAAACGATAATCTCGGAAATATTCAATTTTATGAAATTAGGAAAATTTTCAGAACATGTAACCGTAACACATGGCGGGAAGTTTTCCCGACTGCGTGCGCGCTGCAAGGACAAAACAGTTCTCAGGTTTGGTTTCATTTTAGCGTTTTTGTGAAGCAAATACCCTCTCTATTGCGTTCACTTTTTTTTTCTTAATTTTTTGAAAATGTACACAATATGGGATGTGGAATGAAATGTAGAGAGCGCTCGTGACGCTGGACACGCACTAACAAACACATGTAACAGGGTGACCTGTTTCTGGAAATCCGGGAAAAGTCAGGGAATGTGAGCACACCTAGCGAAGTCAGGAAAAATTCAGGAAATTTCGAAAGAAAATCGAAAAAGTCCGGAATTTTGAAGAAAATGTTGTGATGTGAAAGTATTGTACAATTTTCTCTACCAGACTCAACTGAACATTTTTGTTTTTTAATAATTTGTTTAATATGAAAAAGTTGGAAAATGGGCTGGAAAAATCTGAAAGAAATCTGGAAAAGTCAGGGAATTATTTTGGGAAAAAAGTGGCCACCCTGTGTAAGGAGGTTAAGTGACTAAAATCGATATTTTCTGTCCTTTATAACAGGGAGCAAAGATCGGTCGCGTCTTATGAGGAATCTATACTTGTTCGTTTGTTTCGAAGACTGGTTTAATTTGTAATCAATATTACGTGAAAATGATTTCAGTAAGCGTTTACTCTCAAATAACTCTAAATATTTCAAAATTCAGTTGTGGAATCATATCGCCTGTACATTTTTTATAGGAGCGATTAATTTGATCATTCAAAGTAGATAGGTTTTCAACTCTGTCGCTAGGTGTTAGCCACTTCGATTTAGAGTCCCAATCAGCGAACAGAATTTTCTTCATATTATTAAGATCTATTGGTTCAGTGCAGTGAAAGAATGTACTAAGCGACAGCTGTGTTCACATTCTGTCGGCTTAAAATATGTCATGATATCGCTCTCGATATGATTCCCTTGACGTTCGTTGAACGTATTAGGGTTGAGTCTTCTTTTCCATTTTCATCAGCTTTTCCTGTTGTTTGCTACTAATTCGATAGGTGATTGTCAAATAGCCTCTGAGCTTGTTTTTTTTAGCTAGTTTGTCGTGCAAAAACCCTCTGGCCGTGAGCGAGTAGCTCATAGCATAGCTTGTCTTCCATTATGCTATTTAAATTAAAATTGTCATTATGAGTCGTCAGAAATGCCTTCGTAAAAGGACTAAACTCTCGCTATCATTAAGTATTTTTCCTAGAACACCTCGGTACGGATGTAGTCAAACTTCTTATCTGGACAGAATCGGTCTGCAGAAGATTTGTAAGAAAAAAGAGTTGCCGAGCGAAGATTTGGAAGCCAAGATTTCTCTGATTCGGTATTTTTCAAATGCAGTTGAGCTTGGAAAACTCTTTAATAGCTGAGAGTTTGACATTTCTATCGTCTTTCAGTGAAACATTTTGAGTGAAATCCTGATTAAGTGACATGAAAGTGGTATACTTCTTTGTTATTTTGCTTGTCTACATTCTGTGGTACAGAGAAAGAAGATTGAGAAACGCTACAGTAGAGCCAGGTGTGGATACACTGAGGAAGCAGTGAGGTCCGCTGCCCCTTTCAGAGAACTATTGAAATTAGAAACGCTTCACCGATGCAATATCTTAGAGTCTCGAACGAGCCTACTAGAGTCTTAGGTAACTTTTCGAGGGCTTTGAATCAGTCTGAAGTCAGAACTAAAGCCCGTTCATTCTATATTTTGTATTCGTCTGTGTTAGAGTAGTAAATTATGTGCCTTTGAAAAATTCCCGTTTTGTTTGTGAAGTTGCCTAGTCATGAGAAGCTTGGCGACTGCCGACCGTAATGAATGAAAAAAAAGTTGAGATACTCGGCTGATACGATCACTTGAAAATATTGCTAAAGCATAGGACTTTTTAGTAAACCTTCCGAAAGTTCGGAAGAGCCTCGAGGAAACTCAAATCACAGCGAGCCCTGAACAAGTCTTGGAATGTCTTAACGAATCTTGAACGGAATAGTCCTGACGATTATCTATTTGTTTAAACAAGCATGTAAGAATTTTTGTTAGTCTTGACCCAGCCTTTTGAATGGTTGCGAAAGGTCTTATACAAATGTCGAGTAGTTGGTGAGTTTTAAAGAAGTGCATTAAAAAGTTTTAAGTCTTGGAGAGTTTAAAATGAGCGTTGAACAGTCTTAGTTTCAGTGAGTCTCTTAGAGTCATATACGAGTCTTGAACAGCTATAAAAATTCTAAATAGTCTGGACCATGTCCCAAAAAGATTTATGATCGAGACTGGGTGTCAGAGAGAGTTACAAACGAGCTTTGGCTAGTTTTAGCTAGTCCTAAATAAGTTTGGAGAAGCATCTAAGAATTTTAAAAGACTAAAAGATTGCTACTTGAGCAAACCTGTGCGCCCTCACCCCCTTGCTCTGCCCTCGCTCTGGTGCCTGCCTCCCCCTTCCTCTTTCTGTCATCTTTCCTCTCTTCTTTCCCCCATCCTTCACTTAAAAAGTATTTTTTGTTTTCAAGAATTAAATTCTACCTACTGTCCCTCCCAGTCAATGGAACCCTCGGGCACCTGTTGGGGAGGGGGAGCTCAAAATATAAATAAAATAAAATAAGTGAATAGAAATTAATCTTGGCTAGTTTTAAAAATTACTTTTCTCCCTCGGCGAGGAGAAAAATTGGTGCGTATTGCTATGAACTCTGTACGCTCTGCAAAGATGGTAGCTCAAACGAAAATCAGTGAGTTTAAAAAATTTGACGTCACACTGGAAGGCATTTGCATTTTCAACGTCAAAAATAAAATAGCCTGCAGTACAAATCGTTCAAAAGTCTATTTTTTCTCTTTTACTCGTATCTACTTACTCTGTCAGTTATCATCATAAGGGTGAAAACGTGATCTAAGTATCCGAGGGGAGTGAGTCGATAAAACTATAACTATTCTTACATTATTCTAAATTACTCCTTCCAGTATGGCTCCCTAGATCCGCCACTGAGTAAAGCCTCAAGTTATTAAACAACATTACTCCACCTTCCCCTATTTAGACATATGGATGACCAGTGTTCAGTATCTGTTCTTTTTTGTCGGTGCTAATTATTTTCTTCGTTTGATTTCAGTACACGACGAACGATTACGTAAATTGAAAAGCGACATAAAGCCGGAAAACACCAAACATGCCAGCGCTGGTACCAGAAGTGAATGTGCATCCCGAGGAGAGCTCTGCCTTCAGAGCTGGTCCTGGATGGATGAGTCAAGAAGATATAGTAATCTCGGGTATATCCGGCAGACTGCCCGAAAGTGACAGCATCGAGGAATTCAAAAAGAACTTGTATGATGGCGTTGATATGGTGACCGACGATGAAAGACGATGGCCGGACGGTAAGTTTTGTTTCGTACGCGTCATATCTAGATTCGCTGATGAACCATGCGAATTGTAAGATTGTCACCAGTGACTCTTTATTTTGCTCGCATTTTGTTCCAGGACTTTTTGGTTTACCATCGCGTACTGGAAAATTGAAAAATCTTAGATACTTTGACGCCCCTTTCTTTGGAGTGCACGCGAAACAGGCGGACGTCATGGACCCTCAGTTGAGATTAACATTAGAAAGTACCTATGAAGCGATTATCGATGCCGGTAGGTGTTATTTTGAGCGCATAAGTAAGATCACTTCGGCAGCGAATACTTTCGGCACAGATTTTCCGAAAATATCGCATCGAAACAGTTGTCACAGCTTCGTCTACCAGCTGGTCGCTGCACTGTACTCGAAGAATATATTATGGTCTAGAATATTGATACATTTTTGTACCTATCCGATTGGTTTGATTTTTTGATATAGGTGTGAATCCGACCACCATGCGTGGATCCAGAACGGGGGTATTTATCGGTGTGTCGTCGAGCGAATCCGAGGATTTTTGGAACCAGGCCGCCGATCGAGTAAACGGATACGGTTTAACCGGATGCTGCAGAGCTATGTTTCCCAATCGAGTTTCGTACACGTTTGATTTCAAAGGTACGTTTGGGTTTTTCGCCGATGTACATAAAGTTTCTGTTTGCTTGTGATTAGTGTTGATCAAACCTGCTATTTTATCTAACCTGCTCTTTCTGCTCCTGTTCATTTTCAATATCTGCTCTTTTAATCTGCTATTGCTACTAAACTGCTATTTTGCTCTTTCGTCCTTCCCTTTAGTGTGTTCGTTATCACTGGTTCTCCATGTCGCCGACTTGTCGTCGCCTAACGCAGTATAGCCTGTGATGCGGACGAACGAGACGAGGGCACTCGGCTTGTTGTCCGGCCAAGCTTTAATTCACAGCGAGTCAGCGACGAATAACGAGAACGAGGAGAACAAACAAACGAGCGCGCAATGACAGGAGCAGAATAAGAACAAGTTTTCAAAAAAACGTTCACCGTTCGTTCAAGAGCAAAAGAGCAAAGTAGCAGAATAGCAAAGTAGGAACGAGTTTTCAAAATACGTTCGCCGTTCGTTCAGAAGAGTCGGAAAGAGCAAAAGAGCAGAGACCTGGGTTCCGGAAGAAATAGCAGATAACGAAACCTGCTATTTTTGTTAACCTGCTCTTTAATAACAGATTGCTCCTGAGCAGACCATCACTACTTGTGATTTGCATCGGACAGTACTTAATTTGGGGCTCTCTGCGCCGGAGCCATCAAATCACTTGAGGAAAATTTCTAGCGAATAAGCTTTTAAGCTCCGTGAATCACATTTTTTGAATGAGTTGGTCAGCAATGGTCTATCAGTCGACGTGGCCTGTCCGACTTTGCTTGTCATCACCTCTTTACATAGACTAACGAAGAATCTTGGTTTTATTTGTGCTCCTCCAATGTACCCACTGTTCGTACGGTCATTACAACTTTTAGTCTGACCTTAACTAGCAAAAGACATCGGTGGAAGGGTCTGATATGATACTTGTTTTGGTGTTCGTCGGTTGACGCCATACTGATATTTTTGGATCTATCTGTTATTTCCAGGGCCAAGTTACGCCGTAGACACTGCTTGTTCCAGCAGTCTATTTTGTCTGCAGCAAGCGATGAGCGCTATCAAAACCGGACAGTGCGATGCAGCCATCGTGGCTGGCACCAATCTACTTTTGAGACCAACGAGCTCCTTACAGTTTCACAAATTAAGTATGTTATCTCCGCAAGGCACGTGCAAAGCATTCGACGCGTCCGGTAAGTTCTTTCTTGGTTGTAGATTTTTTTCGTGAGTGTCGGTCTGCTCGCCCGCCGCAAGTGTGTGTGGATATGTTGACATTTCTTCAAATGGTGCGGGTACTAAAAATATTACATGGGTATAGTGGCAAGATGTTTTTATACTCGCATTGTGGTGCGAAAGGGTTCTCGAAAATCGACACCAGCTCGGCAGAACATAGTAACCAACATGGCGAGACGTTCTAGAGGGACTCGAATGTCCTCGATTGTAGATCTCTTTTCTCAAATATAGTTTCGATCTGCAAGGGTTGACATAATTTTGACCTGCGTCAATTTTGCGTATTTTGACATTTTGACAATCATTCAACCAATCAGAGCACTCCGACGCATTTTTGACTTCTTGACACACTTTTGACCTATCAATTTGCTATACAAGTGGGCGGAGCCTACGTAATTGTCAAGGGTGTCTTTTGACGCTGATTTTGCAGATCGGGGTTCCATATTAGTTACGATGATCTGCTGGGAATGTGTTCCTACTCACACTACCTGTCCGCGAGAAAGAGAGTGCTGAAAGTGCAGTGTGGTTGTAGTGGACGCTGCAATTTCCCGAGGCTAGCTGAACAGACTCGATACTTGTATAATACTGTCTACGAATATCATGTTCTTTGATTCATATCACCTTATGATGGCATTTGTAAATTGCGCAGGCAATGGGTACGTACGAAGTGAAGCGGTCGTTGTCTTGTTCCTGCAGAAAGCGTGCGACGCCAAACGTGTGTACGCAACGATAGTAAACGCTAAGACGAATACGGACGGCGCGAAGGAACAAGGTATTACTTTTCCTTCGGGCGCGATGCAGAAAAAACTCATTCAAGAAGTATACGCCGAAGTGAATATCAACCCGGCCGATGTGGCGTATGTGGAGGCCCACGGTACTGGTACAAAGGTGAGCGAAGCTATTCTCGATATTAGTATTATCCTACTATACGAACCTGTGTCTCAGTTACTTTCTTACCCTGGTCATTAACTCTTATCGGTCATGTAGGTTGGTGATCCTCAAGAAGTGAATTCGATCGTCGACGTTTTCTGCAAAGATCGTAGCTCCCCGCTGCTGATAGGATCGGTAAAATCGAATATGGGCCACTCTGAGCCTGCCTCTGGCCTATGTTCAATGGCGAAAATACTTATCGGTATGGAGACTGGACTAATGCCGCCAAACCTATATTTCAAGAATCCCAACAAAGACATTCCCGGTTTGAACGACGGCCGTTTACAGGTACGTAATTATAATGCTCGATGCAGAGTAGACATAATTTAGTTGTTCATATTGCCCAGTGTCTTCTGAACCGTTGCTGCAGTTACGAGATATTGCTGTCAGATAGCGCTTGGTGGTATCATCTTTTATTCTGCCTTTCGAAGTATAATCTATAGCAATTTACCGGTCTTACTCGTATCTGCAGAGCATTATCACTTGTTTTGGTTGCAGGTTGTAGACCGACCATGGCCATTCAAAGGCGGCCTCGTCGCACTTAACTCATTCGGTTTTGGTGGTGCTAACGCCCACGTCTTACTCAGATCCAACCCTAAACCTAAAGAATCTCCCATTCAAGATAGCATTCCCCGACTGGTGTGCGTATCCGGCAGAACCGACGATGCGGTCAATAACATGTTGGATAAGGTAAATTACACACTTGAACCGACTCGACTCGATTTCGTATATGAGTGCGTGCAAATGAAAGGGGCCTAAGAGCAAAAACGTAGTTTTGAGATAAACGCGTTCAAAGTTTCAGTTTGTTACCACATGAGAATGAATAGAGATAAAAACGTGCGGTAAAAAAGGTACTAAACTAGACGTCTTTAACGTTCCAAATCAGTTGATGTACCTTTGGTAGAAATATGTTCCTATTTTCGGCAATTTTTCAAAATAGACTCTATGAGTGCCCTTTTCATTGGCAGTGAATTTTTGCATCAAAATTGAATATTAATCCATGTTGTTATGGTCCAAAAAGGTATTCTAATGCGAAATTAATACAAGAACACAACGAATCCACCAAACCAGTCAAATTTTTTCAGTAGTATTGAAAACTGCTTGAACAGAAAATTTAATAAGACTGATAACTCTGCGACTATTATAGATATCAACACGCGGTTTTCACTACTCGATAGAGCGCGCTTCAGGGCATCAGAATAGTCGATGTCCGCTAAAGGGCCTAATTGTCATTTAGGCCCCTTTCATTTGCACGCACTCATATGTGGAAAAAGACGAATAGGCACTATCCTATGTCTGCCGGTCGAATAATGTCTGAACTTGTGGATTGCAGATTATTAACGCTCCGCGCGATGACGATCTGGTCGCGCTGTTGCACAGCATTCACAACCAGAACATTCCGGGACACACGAAACGCGGTTTCACTGTTCTCAATAACTCTCCGTCGAAGGAAGTGTCGGTAAGTAGTCGCAGGATTCTACCATTCGATTAAATAACGTTTTATTTGGATGTTATAAATCAATTGGTATATCTCATTTCCGTTACAGTCATATAGTGAAGAACCTCGCCCAACGTGGTTTGTATTCTCTGGAATGGGCAGTCAGTGGGCTGGTATGGCCAAAGAGCTCATGAAATTTCAGCAGTTCGACCAAACTATTCGCAAAGCTGCAGATATCTTGAAACCTGAGGGTTTCGACTTATACGCCGTTCTCATGTCCGAGAATGAATCCACTTTCGATAACGTTCTCAACTCGTTCGTGTCCATTTGCGTTATGCAGGTGAGGACATTGTCTTTTTGAGTTGTCTTATTCCTTCGTAGCGGTTGCGTGTTTTTCACCCGATGTTTACTGATATACCGGTCTCATGGTCTCAAATTTTTGTCAACGTTATGACCCTGGCGTGTTTCAGGTTGCGTTGGTAGATTTAATAAAAACTGTCGGCATAGAACCGGACGGTATTGTTGGTCACTCCGTCGGCGAATTAGGATGCGCGTATGCCGATGGAACGTTTACTGCGGAACAAGCCATAATGGCTGCATATTGGAGAGGTCGATGTATAATGGAGTCGCAGTTACCAAAAGGAGCTATGGCAGCTGTTGGTAAGTTCGTTCGTAACATATTCTACCGGATTCGATTCAGATGACATAAAGCATTGCACTTCTACATTGGAGGCGATGACGTGGACTTCGTCATGGGGTAGTGTAGGAGCGTCTTTCTCCTTCTACTCAGGACCATGAACACCGCCACACTTTTTCAGGGAGGGGAGAACGAGATACGAGACCCTTTTCTATTTGGAGAAAAAATCTTACCCTTTATCTAAGTTAATTAATGTGTTTTCCTCCTCTAGGAGGGGTGCGGGATGCCTCATTTGCTTCCAACCATTTTGTTAACAAGCCTTTGTTAAGATTTATTCAAACTCACCAGAGGTTTGATAAGATTAGTTCAGAGGTTGGAATTATACTGCGACGCATAATTTTTCAGGACTACGCTCATATATCTTAAGACTCTGATAAAAGACTGTTCAAGACTACTTTGAGACTCATTAAGACGCCGGTAAGACTCGTTAAGATTTTTTGACGCTAAATTGTGATGCTAAGATTGTGCAAAGATTCGTCCAGACTTGGTTAAAACTATTCTAACCTTTGTTACGACTCGTCAAGACAGCGCAGTGATTCGTTTCGTCTCCGACTTGTTGAACAGTTTTGTTATACTTTTATTGTGTAAAAGCTGTCACCGTTGTCTCATTTGACCCAAGAATGAGTTGCATAAACAAAAAGCTAGGATTTGAGTAGAAAAATAAGCCGAGATGAAAAATATCGCCATCATCGTCATTATCAAGTGCCGTGTTCGCTGCCGGACGGAGGCAATCACGGTTTCTGACGCACAGTTCTCCTGGGCAGGGTTAGTCGGGGTAATTTGCCGTTGCTTTCTTCACGGTTTGTTGCGCTAGAGGTTTCCTTCTCTATTCTGAAGTGTGTGTTGACGCAGTTTGCTTACTAGCCACGTGTTTTCACAACGTTTTGTCAGCTGTCTACAACGTGCAGACGCACAGTACTGATATTAATGGTAACACCCTTGGGAGTGTAATACCTTATTCAGTCGAACTGACAGAGTTACAGGGTGCGCTGTCTTTCCACCCCGATTAATACAGTTAGGCTTACCTATTTGAATTTTTCATGTTTACTTCCTTAGGTCTGTCGTGGGAGGAAACGAAGGCCCGTGTCCCGGCTGATATCGTCGCCGCTTGTCACAACAGCGCCGACAGTGTAACCATTTCAGGACCACCCGAATCGATTTCCGAATTTTGTAAGCAGTTATCAGCCGAAGGAATATTCGCGAAAGAAGTGAAAAGTTCCGGATTCGCGTTCCATTCCAAGTACATCGCCGATGCCGGTCCCAAACTGCGCAAACATTTGGAGAGAGTAAGTGATGACTGCGTCGTCGGTATTCATTTTTCCAGTGACACTGATGATTACCATTACCTATAATTCGCACGTTTTTTCGTTTAGATAATTCCAAGCCCGAAACCCCGATCGTCGAAATGGATTAGTAGTTCGGTACCAGAGTCTGGCTGGGCCTCACCTCTGGCGCAGTTGTCCTCTGCCGCGTATCATGTTAGCAATCTACTATCCCCAGTCTTATTCCATGTAAGTCGCGCAATTTGTGAGAGTTAATATACTTCCAGTGGTCGTTTTGTAGCGGTTCAGTTCTTACATATTTGATGATTCACTTTGCAGGAAGCACTGAAACACGTTCCTGCCAATGCGATCATCATCGAAATTGCTCCTCATGCTCTGTTGCAAGCGATATTGAAACGTGCCTTGGGCCCTGAAGCTACCATTCTCGGTCTTGTGAAAAGAGGACACGCTAATAATTTAGAATTTTTCTTGAACAATCTTGGAAAGTGAGTACATAACAGAGAGTATGCTGGCGCGGCGTGTTTTTCTCATATGATGGAAATTTATCACGACCCGAATTACTTATTAGGTACTACAACGCCGGCGGCCAACCCAAACTGAACCTCCTATTCCACCCTGTCAAGTTTCCCGTTGCAAAAGGCACGCCTATGCTGCAGTCAATGGTCGAATGGGATCACTCGACCGAGTGGAATGTCGCTGATTTTTCGTATATGGTAAATAAATGCGTTTTCGATATTCCGGGTGATTTTTTGTTCGGCACCATGTGCCTATCAACGAGTTGAACTGACCAACGTCGCTTTGTCATGCAGGGTAGTTCGAAAACTGGAGAATCTATAATCGAAATCGACACTTCGAAGGAAGAACAAGCTTTCTACTTGGGTCATACGATTGACGGACGAGTATTGTTCCCGGCTACTGGATACTTGGTTAGTATTCTGTGAAAATTCAGTCTCCACCTGTTCCTCATCCTTTTGTGTGAAAGGCTAATTCTGGAATCTGACGAATGTATAGTATTGCGTACGTGTGCTTCATTTTCTTATACTTATTGACGGATGGCTGATTTGTTTACAGACATTGGTATGGCAAACGTTTGCCAATATCCACGGGAAGCCATTTGAAGAATGTCCCGTCATTATCGAAAACGTGCAATTCTTACGAGCCACGATAATGCCAAAAGAGGGTAAGTAATAGGACATATAAACTATTTACTCGGATTAGCTCGAATCTAAAGCTGGTAATTAGTACATCTGCTGTATGTATAATGTTATTAAAAATCATACGCCATATCACTAATTTGCGACTACTGAATGAATGATCAATTAAATGTTTGAAGTCATTTTGTTGAGTTCATCTGCTGAGTCCTTAATGTGGGGGGGGGGGTCGACATTTAGACTATATGTGGCAAAGTGGCTGAGCATGTAGAATATGTTTCAGACAAAAATTGAAACCTGTTCAATTCCTTATGGTGGCTCAAAATAACTATTTATTCTACCTAAACAACTCATGCCTCCGTAAACGAAAATGTAAAAAAATATGAAATTTTTTTGTTGGCTATAAATTTATCCTCGTTAACCCTGGATTAATTTTCTCAAATCCGTATCAGAATTTTTCCTTCCTCTAAACTTTTCCACTTGAATATCGCACTTGTGGAAAATTGTCTTATTGGTATTTGAAAAGCACTTTGATGGTGGAACTTTGTATACGATTAATGGAATCACCATACGAAACTGAAGAAGTTGGCAGCGTTTCAGGAACCTTTAGTGAAGTCATGTTTGATCAGCTTGGTGCTAGATTGACATTTTCGGAGCCGGTGGGAGGGAGAAGGAACAGAATGAATACCAACTTTTGGATTTTCAAAGGGACTGAATTTGTTTTTAATATTTTTTGATTCTGAATTTTAAAATTATGGCTTTATGGTGGAATACATAGTTTTCATGAAAAAATATATTATCTAATTCATTTTAGGAATTATTGAAATTCCGAAACAGTGCGAAAAATTATTAGAAGCCATTTTTATAGAAACGTGAGAATTAAAATTGTTGTTTGAAGGAATTTACTTTCTCTTTTCCTTATTACAGATGAAGAGGGATAGGATATATATGATTCCAGCGATGAAATTGGTTGTTTGTTCTGCTATAATATGGTATTTTTCGCAGGAACTGTTAAATTCGCCATCAACATTTTCGACGGAACGGGTGAATTCGAAATTTGCGAATCAGGCTCCGTCGCCGTTAAAGGTCAAATACGAAAGCCCGAAAATATTGATAAAGAAGTCTTGGACCTGTCGCCGCCTGAAGTGCCCAAAACAGGCTTACCTCTTACTTCGCCCGATATCTACAAGGAATTGGGTCTTCGTGGTTACGATTATTCCGGCATCTTCCGAGGCATTACATCCTCCGACAATCATGGTACGTTTCTGTTTCGAATAATTTTCGTGCATTAAAAATGTCTTGAATATATGCGGAGTATTTACAGCATCGTGGGTACTAATATCGGCTCGTAAAATTTTGCAGGAGTTAGCGGAAAATTGAATTTCGTGGGTAATTTCGTCAGTTTCATGGATACTATGCTGCAGTTTGGAATCCTGGGTATCAAGACCCGTGAATTGTACTTGCCAACACGTTTACAGCGTGTCGTCATAGACCCGTTGAAACAAAAGAAAGTGACCGAATCATTGGCAGAAGGGGAAAGTACGTACTTACACATTTTCAACTAGACTTTCTAAGCTCTCTGAATGTTTTTGGTTCTCTCACTTTTTCCACTTTATGTAGACAAAATTTAGTCTACAACTGTCCCACAGAACATCATAGCCAGTGGGACTTCTGATTATAATGTCCTGCCAATACGTTTGATTTTTTTTTTTTTTCATACTCTGACATATTTACTGAGAATAACGATTATCTCTAATATTCTCAATTATTATGCATAGCTGTACCAGTTTATAACTACACCGATATCGGAGTAGTCGTCAGTGGTGGTGTTGAAATGCGAGGACTAAAAGCATCGCTGGCTCCTCGTCGTCAGCAACAACAAGCGGCGCCAAAACTCGAAAAGTACACGTTCGTGCCGTTTGAGAATGACAAGGTCAGTATCGCGAATTCTTTTCTCTCTTTCATCAGTTTTGCGGTCATATTGTAATCATCTAACATTGTTCGTCCGAACTGATTCGCGAATGTCTTTCGATTTTTCCAGCCTATGCCCGGATTTGGCTTACCACAGGTTCTAACGACTGTCGTTGGGTTGGTCATCGAAAATACCCCCGGAGCGTCCAAATTGAAAATCGCAGAAGTTGGGGGCAACGCTTCGTTCGAATCCCTGTGCGCATCCAAACTTATAGACATCGTAGAATCAGAACCCACCTTCAGTGTAAGTATTTCACATTTCGAACTCCGCCATCATAAGTTGGATTGTGAAGTGAATAGATAGCTCATGGATGACTTGACGAGTTGAATTAAGTTTCTTTTTGAGTTACTTACCTGCTTAACTCATTTAGTGAAATGATGACCCGTTAACTCGCCTTTAGCGAATGACCATAACTCATCAGTTCATTTAGTGGTATTGATAATTTATCAATTCTTTGAGTTAACTTTTCTCATAAAGGAGTTGACCACGACTCGTTTTGCCACTTTCTGTCACTCCCGTTTATGTCGGAGAGATAGTTCGATGCAAAATAAGTTTTTCCCAGCTCTGTTCCGGTCTAAACGAGTATAAATGCCGCCGGGTCTTTTCGAATTGTGAAAATATTTCTGCAACGGATTTGTCTTTGCAGGTTGACTACACAGTAGCGTCGACTGTGGCTGGTGTTGCCGAAGCAGTTGAAGGACTAGGTGGTAAAGTGGTTGCTAAGAACGTGGCCAGCGGTCCCATCGATTCCAACTGCCACTTGGTGGTTTGTGCCAGCGCGGTCAACGACACCGTAACGCTGACCAATTTGGCCGATAGTGTGAAAGCGGGTGGATTTGTCCTTTGCATCGAAGATGTTGCTTCGAAAACGACCGCCGCTGAAAGCGCTGGCCTCACGCAGGTCATGAAATTCCAGACCGACGTCAAGTCTGCGTTTTTACTTAGAAAGGTAAATGAACTGACAGACGTACTCTCGTTTTGAAATCCTAATCACAGAGCGAATATCGGGCAAAATTATGATCGTATGCGTGTTAACAGGTCGTCGGATCACCAAATCCGCAAGTTATAGTCGCCACAACGGAATCGTACAAATGGGTTGAGGAAGTCAAAGCAGCGCTCGTAAAATCGGAATCCGAAGGACATAATATCTTGCTTGTAACCCAAGAAGAAACAAATGGAATGCTAGGATTGGTCAATTGTTTGACGAAGGAACCAGGCGGCACCAATTTGAGGTCATTATGTTTAATTGATGTTGGCTACTCATAGATCGCATAGTTGCCACCCCGGTAATCGGAGACATTGACTTAAGACTGGCTGAACACTAGCAAACACAGCAAACAGATCTCTTAGTTAAGTAATCACGAAAGCAAAGTCATTAGTCTTGATTAGTTGCTGGGTGAAACCTGATTGGTCGACTGTTTGTTTGCATTGTTGCCTACCCGCATTAAAAAAGAAAGGTGCCCCTGCCAGGAAGAAATAGGGACCTGCGCGCAAAAAAATCATTTTTGTGGTAACAACTGTTTTTGACTAATTTTTGGCCGCTCTTTCGCGTTGTGGTGTCGAAAAAATTCTAAAAAATTTTCCCAAACTGCTGTAAGTCTTCAAAGGTAAGTGTCTCCATAACGTGAAAACGTTATCAATTTTGTTTATCCGCTCTCCTGTAAAATTTATATTTTTGCGCTCAGGTCCCTTTCTTCTTGGCAGGTTACAAAGGCTGTAAAACTACTAAAAGAATCTACTTATCGATTGTGTTGTAGTATTTTCGACACTATAGAGAATCCTGCTGATCAGCAATAACTAATACGAAATACTTGATACTTGTCGAAATTACTATACTGAAAACTACTGGCTAGTAGTTTCTAGTAATAAGTGTACTGAGAAACTCCTACTTGTCGAAATTATAAACAAAAACTACTGAAGAGTAGTTTCCGGTTGTAACTTCTGAAGCTACTAATTGCTGAAATTACTGCTAAAAGCTACTGACATATAGTTTCTAGTAGTACCTAGATAATTACTTGAAACATCAACACTACTGTCTAGTAGTTTCTAGTATTATCACTATTAGTTTGGCAATCTAAGTAGTACTTTTTTGTGCGCGTAGGCAGAGAAATTGGAAAACAACTTGAATAGGTCCTCGTCATCCGAACATAGCTCGATCGATATAATATTTATCTGTAATATCGGGTTTCCGTATGGTCTGAAGTATAGTTAGTGTTTACTCCGCAATTGAAGCCCCAATTAGGCAAACTAATTTTGATTTACTGTGTCAAACAGAGCGGTGTTCATCCAGAACAGCAAAGCAGCGCCGTTCTCGCTTACCACGCCTACTTACGCGGCTCAACTGAAGAAGGATTTAGTTCATAATGTGTTGAAAGGCTCTGCTTGGGGCACGTACCGACATCTGACTTTGGAAAGTACCTCAGACAAAGCGTTGTTGCAAGTCGAGCACGCCTACCTCAACACGTTGGTGCGTGGTGATTTGGCCAGCTTACGTTGGATCGAAGGACCACTGACTTTCTACAAGTGAGTGCGCTGGTTCTCTTATCGAAAATTTCTCGCGCTTTTGATTCGCAATTCTTTCAGGATAGTCGATAAATTTTATCGTTTGTTGCAGGCCCGAAAACCATCCTACATCGGAACTATGCAGCGTGTACTACGCGCCGTTGAATTTCAGAGATATCATGTTGGCATCGGGTAAACTACCCCCCGATGCGTTACCTGGTGATTTGGCAGGACAGGTTGGTGGGATTCACATTTATATTATCCGCATTTGCGAGTAACAACGTGGAATTCGAACCCTAGATGGGACCCGATGCTTAATACATATTTTCCCCCCTTAATTTTCAGGAATGTATTCTGGGATTGGAATTCTCCGGTCGCGACAGTAAAGGCAGAAGAGTTATGGGTATGGTTGCCGCACGCAGTTTAGCCACTACCGTGTTGGCTGATCCGGGTTTCTTATGGGAGGTGCCAGCTAACTGGACTCTGGAGCAGGCTTCGTCTGTTCCCGTCGTTTACGGAACTGTAAGCCTTATTTTGAGTCTTCTGTACTCGGCGTTAGTTAATATTAACGATGTTCCGTGAACAGGAAAAGAAGTTCGTCAAATTGAAATACGAATATTTATTTATTTTTCCATCAGGCATACTACGCTTTGATCGTCCGAGGTCAAATGAAACCCGGTGAAACGCTTCTTGTGCATGCCGGTACCGGCGGTGTCGGCCAAGCAGCCATCTCAATTGCTCTTCACATGGGCTGTACCGTGTACACGACCGTTGGAAGTCAAGAAAAACGCGATTACCTGAAAAAGACCTTCCCTAAAGTACGTACAGTCTTGTACCTTCAGTTCTAATCGAGAATGTAATGAACGAAATCGATCGTCGATGAAATTTTTCTGATTGGTGAATTTCACGATTGCAGCTGACAGACGCGAATATCGCTAATTCTCGAGACACGTCGTTCGAGCAGCACGTGATGAAGCAAACCAAAGGCAAAGGCGTAGATCTGGTATTGAACTCATTGGCTGCAGAAGCGTTGCAGGCGTCTGTTCGATGTCTGGGCAAGGATGGTCGGTTTCTGGAAATCGGAAAGTTAGATTTGTCCAATAACACTCCTCTAGGTACGTACTGAAACCTTTCTTGTGACGGTATCGAGTGAAATACGGTCGTATCATCCTCGCCCCTCATTTTGAAACTTCCTTTCAATTTCATTCTCGTTTCATTTCTGCTTACAGGAATGTCTATTTTCTTGAAGAATACCACCTTCCACGGTATTCTTTTGGATTCGCTGTTTGACGCCACGTCCGACAACGCAGATAAAAAAGCTGTCGTTAAGCTGTTGACGGATGGCTTGAAAAATGGCGCCGTACGACCGTTGCAGACGACCGTATTTAACGAAGACCAAGTCGAGCAAGCGTTCAGGTAGTGACTCGAGTCAGTGTTTGATAAATGGGCACGAGTGTGCGGATATTCGAAGCATTGCATCGGTGTATTTCGTTTCAGATTTATGGCCACTGGCAAGCATATCGGTAAAGTGGTGCTCAAAGTGCGTGATGAAGAACCGATGAAAGTGACGAAGCCCACTCAAAAATTAGTCAACGCAATACCCCGAACGTACATGAACCCTGATAAGTCGTACGTGTTAGTCGGTAAGTTTTAAAATCGACCGCAGTCGGTCATTCTATCGATTTTGCCATCTGCGAGACTGCAAATTCTAACCTCCAGATTGTATCTGAAACGTGTTTCTTTGACTTTAAGGTGGTCTCGGTGGATTCGGTCTCGAGTTGGCCAACTGGTTGGTATTCCGTGGAGCTAAGAAAATAGTGCTCACCTCTCGCAGCGGCATCAAAACTGGTTACCAATCGCTTTGCGTCCGTCGATGGGAGGAGAGTGGTGTGAAAGTCCTAATTTCAACTTCCGACTGCGCGACTCCGGCTGGTGCCGAAAAACTGTTAAAGGAAGCCGGTTCGCTGGGTCCGGTCGGCGGTATTTTCAATTTGGCCGCTGTAAGTGCCCTATACATTCTGCGGACGATTGTGATTCTTTTACGAGGAGTAACCTTGAAGTGAAACTGAATTTGTTGCGCAGGTCCTGCGAGACGCTTTCATTGAAAATCTCACTCCGGCCGATTTCGAGGTCGTCTGCAAACCCAAAGTGATTGGTACCAAGAATCTGGACGTCGCATCGCGTAAACTATGTCCTGCGCTGGACTATTTCGTCGTATTTTCTTCGGTATCCTGCGGTCGTGGTAATGCCGGCCAGTCTAATTACGGTTTTGCCAATTCCGTTATGGAACGTATTTGCGAAGCCAGACAAGCAGCTGGAGTTCCAGGCGTAAGTTTCGTCGAAATATATCGATATAATGGATTTGTGTAATTCGTGAAAATTAGGATGATGCGTTTGGGAGCTTAAGACCGATTTAGAGGCTAGAGAGGAGGAGAGAAGTGTTGGAGACAGAGTGGAGAGATGACGGAAATGACCTACAGGGCCGGCGCAGTAGCATATTTTCGTTTGATTTATGGGACTAATACACCTGTTGTAGGATGGAAGTTAGCGAGTTGTTTCTCATAACAAACTGGGGACATGAATGAGTTTGATTAAGGATATTATTGTTTCGAGTTAGTTTGTTAATGTTCCGAGTTTGCTGGCAGAATGTGAGCTGCTCTTAATGACACATTGGGTGCATGAAGGTCGCGACGAACTGGATACATTAATGTTCCGAGATAATTAGCAGGACGTGAGTTGTTCGTAATGACAAACTGGAACCGTGAATGCCCGCAGTTTGCTGGCGGGATATGAGTTTTGTTTCTAATGATATACTGGAGACGTGAATACGCCGATATTGACGACCTGGAGATGTCTATGTCAGGAGTTAGTTAACAGAATGTGAGTTGTCCATAATGGCAAACTGGAGATGTAAATGTTCGGAGTGCGCTGACTGGATGAGAGTTGCTCGTAATGCCAAACTAGAACGCGGATTATTTTGAGTTCAACTAAGGATTTCGTTGTCTCAAATCAGCCCGTGAATGTCTGGAGTCTGCTAGCTAGATGTTCCTAATGAAAAATTGGGAACACAAATATCGTAGAGGATGACAACTGGAGACATTATAGTGTCCCGAATTAGCTGACTGGACGTGAGTTGTCCGTAATGACGAACTAATTACATGAATTTCCGAAGTTTGCCGGCAGGATGTGAGTTATCATTAACGACGTGCTGGGGATGTGAATGTTCTGAACTTGTTAGCAGGATTCAGAAGTAATTGGCGGGGCGATTCCTTGATGGATCGGTGCAGTTCGTGAGATTTGGGATAATGCATTGAGGAGTTTAGATCGATGGGTAGCAGGTGAATAAAAGGTGAAGCCGGTGCTGGCTCCCGGTAGCCTTTTGGGACTCTGTCCTTCCTTGATATCGACCTTCAACACTAACCCGTCGAAGCAACTATTTCTCGTAAAACTGGCTTAATTATCCGGAAATATGTTTTGATTGCAGACTGCTATCCAGTGGGGAGCTATCGGAGACGTAGGACTGATTCTGGAAACTATGGGAGGTAACGATACCGTCGTAGGTGGAACTTTACCGCAGAGGATGCCTTCGTGCTTGGCCACCATTGACACGTTCCTACAACAGCCCGATCCAGTGCTCGCCTCTCTCGTTTTGGCTGAGAAGCGTAAAGCTGGCGCAGATGGCAACACTATCGGTGTTGTGGATGCTGTCGCCAACATTTTGGGTAAGTGCGAACTGACAAGGTGATATCTCTGTATCACTGGTTAGAGGTCGGGAACCAAATATTTCTCAGCTACTCATGCTCGATGTTTAAACCCGGATCCGTTCCAATCCATTCCCGCTTATAGGAGCATAAAATACTTTCCATTATACATTTGTGTAAGCAGCAATGGAACAGAATGATTCGCGTTCGAATCCTTACTCTAACTTGATGTGACTTATTAATCTAAAACGACTGCGTAAAATACCAACTCAGGGTATACTGAAGGTTTTGTAGTTTCAAGCGTGAATTCGAGTTTAACTTACTATGTACTTTTGTAGGTATTAAAGACACTAAAAACCTGAATCCGTCCTCTACGCTGGCCGAATTGGGCATGGATTCGCTAATGGGTGGTGAAATCAAGCAAACGCTGGAGAGAAACTTCGACATGGTGCTGAGTGTCGGTGAAATACGAAATCTAACGATGGGCAAATTGATGGAATTGCAAGGTGCTGGCGGCGCAGCAGCCGGTATCGCGGCTGAGGAGCTGGCTTCGGAAACAGTCCAGATAAAACGACAGGTATTCGCATCACGTTGTAATCATGAGGGCTCTTATCTAAAAGGTGCTTAACGGGACCAGTTGAGAGAATATGAAGTGTCACCGGCAAAGATGACGTACGCTCACCGACGCGAGCGTATCTGCTAGCGACTTGTCGAGTACTTATTCTCTCGACTGCTGTCCTATTCCCAGCGGTTCATATAGACTATTCGGGTTGCTAGTTATAAGTTATTTGCTTGAAAACAAGATACTGTTTCTTTGGACATGAAAGCTATTGGTGGAATGAGGAGGGCACGATGACAGTGACATGGAATTCCATTGCAAAGTATATACAGGGGCTATATATAATCTGGAATTCGTATTTGGTATTCTCAAAGGTAAAACGAAGTTATTTTAAATTTTCGCTTTGGTTCGCTTTGCTCCGTACTTCTGTTACACGAAATTGTAATCTGAGGTTTGTTTCGGAATTTTAACTTTTAAGTGTATTCGAGCGCTGTAAAAATCTCCAGAACGTAGGCTGGACGAGTAAATCGAATTTTGTTATCTAAAGATTTGACCCAGGAAGTACAGTAGCCTAATTATGTTTAATACCCTCTGCCTTGTCTATGTATCTCTCAAGGCAGCTGTTTTCACTTTTTTCTTCTCGTATTTTTTGACGAGTCTTTATCAGCCTCACGGACTATTGTACGATATATTCGAAAGATTTTGAGAAAGTTCGTTGCGAATATCGAGGCCGCTGTTATATTTATAAACATTCGTAAATACTGTACTTATATTACGAATGTAACGCGAACATTTTCATTTATTTTTAATTACCTATTTGGACCGATGTCTTCTCCCCTCGAACGAGATTTTTATAGCGGCCATTTTATTCTTGAAAAGTTCAACGTCTCGCCCGATTGTAGGTCTGTGGCGTTTCAGAGAGCGTCTCTGTTATATGTGATCGTGTCGTTCGTGATTTCGAGTAACTAACGAATATCTGCAGATGAAAATGAAACAGAATACGATCGAATGATCTCAAGTAGAGACGAAACTTATAATCCAGGTTTTGGCCATATTTGACCGGCGTCCTCAAAATGATATGTTCGAACTAACTTAAAAATATTAGGTTCCTCTATGACTATATGGGCAGAAGAGTTCTTAGAACATGTCGTTAGTATGAACATGATTACGTATACCTTTTTCTTAAAAACGAAATTCATACTCGATGTGAAAAATATACAGGATGTGTCATGAAATTCAAACCCCGCCCTTGTTACGAAAGCGGATTGATGTGGGAGAAACAAAAATTTCCAAGTAGAAACGTCTAGTTTCTTTTCAATTGAAAAGAAGTGCTCACTCTCGTTTTAGACGGCCCACGCATACAACTAACATTGGAATTTCCATGGGAGAAATTTGATTCATTCATTTCGAATAATGTCAGGATCCAACTCCGGTTTGGGCTTGAAAATGAAATGAGTTTTCAAACAAAGTCAATGTTGCTTATTTTAGATCTCAAATTGAGGTGTTTAGGCCCAAATATGGGCTGAGTCAAGAATTCTTTCTATTTGAAAGTTTAGCGTTAGGAATGGTGCGTGTGAGCTTCTTTGGGAGGGAGGGATTGTTTTTTCTTGAAAAAAAAATTAGACATTACCAGTTGCCTGGAGCGCCTTGGAGGCAAGACATAGAGGAATCTGCTATAAACACAATGTACTTGGTTGGTTTTTTCTTCGAAGTTAGAGGCGTTTTGTAGAAAAACTTACCTTGTGACCTCAAGTCGGGTTTTTCGTCCCTAATCACAGTTACAGTTTTCCTGCGGGTGGCAGGTTCCTGTGAATTTTCGGGTTTCAAGCGCCTACACAAAGCAGTTCTTGTTACGAATCACGTCCGACATGTTCATGAATAACACACGCTTCCGGAACAACAAGCTTTAAAGACCCTGTGAACTCTGACGAAAACCAATTATTCTTGAAAATTTGTGAAAACATAAGGACGGCGTCTTTACATTATAACGTAAAATACTTGATGACCGAACGGAAACACATGTGACGTCATAGATCGTTTTAATAAATTCGACCTAAATAATTACGATGAAATCATTCTCCTGATGGTCGGGGATTCTTGGAAAATTTTGCCAGTGATGGTCTCCTGCCGGAACTAACAGAAAACCCACCTCATACCCCTTGTGGGTAATGAATATTTGAAAAAGAAGGTCAGATTCCCCCTCTCTGTAAAAAAAAAAAAGTAGTTTTTGGTATTTGGAAACAAAAATTGTGCTGGTACTAGTTTCTACAATGAAATATTTTACACATGTTTTTCCAAATCTGCTCCAAATACGCTATAAATCTGGGCAGGGAGGGGGGTGACAGGAGGTGTGAAGCTTCCACAGTATTTCATTGGAACGCTGACCTTTAAAGAGACCGGAGCATCTTTTTGATAGTTATCGGTTTTGTTTCACGTAGCCCTGCCAACAATAGGAATCTGTAATTGGAATGTCAACTATCCGGGCTTCCAGGTGTCTGAAACACACGACTTTTTTTTTTTGGTGATTTAGTTTTGAAGGGTTCTATCTGTGTTGAAAAAATCATAAAACGTTAACACTAAGGGTCAGAAAAATGCTGGAATGTTTTCACTTCCATACTTATAAGAATGTCAAGTGACCCTCATAGCTTTCTCTCTGTTTTGCGGCCTGTGTATTCCAACTTTTATTTTAACCTTCAGCTGACACAACTACCGTATTTCATAACTCTTGTTGACACTCGACCCATCCCTCTTGGCAGGTGTGTAAATACGTCAAAATAATTCGAGGGGGCGGGGGAAGATGGGACAAGTTAATGCGAAAGTACGTTTGTTTCTAAACGCCAAAAAACAATTCTAATTAAAAATACGAATGAGGAAGTGTGTATTTCGGGCTCGTGGGAGAGAAAAATGGGTAACGCCCGTCTCTCCCAGTCACTGCAGATGCTTCAGGTTTCGGCTGAAAGTCAGAATGACATAAAATTGAATTCTACTGCTTAAGAAACTTGATCATTGATATAAAGATTTAGGTTCGTCTGAAAATAGTTTGTGCTATGTACACGAGAGTTATATTTACAGTTAAATTTTCTCCCTAGTTGCGTACAATATATTTTTATCAGCCCTTTGTGAGGAGGCGCTAAATTACATGATGAATTACGAGCAAGGGGGGAGGGTGAATAATAAGCTACTTTTCATGATGACGTAAAGAGGAATATTATTTTTACTATCTACAGACTTTCAGCCGAATAACCAGTTTTGGAGTCTTGTATTGGAGGCAGGCAGAGTTCTGCTGTTCGAGGGGAAAATTTAAGTGGATATATTTTTTGTCGATTGGGTCGATCTCGACTCTGAATATACTAACAGACCTTAATATTTAAAAAGCGGGATTCTCGCCATCTCCTGCTCTCAAATGTGGAGTGATTGGACTAGCTCTATGACGTCACTAGTGTATTTAGAATATCCGTATTTGCGGAAGAGTAAAACATAAAAACGTGCGTTCAACTACGAGTTTATTGGTTTCATATTGTACAAAAAAAAATTACGAGTTTACAGGGCCTTTTTTGAAGAGGAAATTGCAGGATTTATTTCAAGCTACTTTTTAGCATGGATGTATAATAGTAACAAAAGCATGTTCTTCAGCAAGGATGAAAATAGCGTTCTATTTTTTTTTTTTTTGTGAAGTAACTTTCAACGATGAACGAATTCTAATAGATTTAATCGTCGATTGGATATGTTACTGCATGATATTCTAATAATAAGGAATAGGCGAGAGGGGGAAATGCAATCGACTACTCGAGGTGGGTCGTTCTAGGAGAAATTAATTTTTTAACCCCTCAGATGTTGGGCTTTCCTTATTTAGATTGGAAGTACAGTCGAACCTTCGAGTAACGAAGTTTATTAAAAATCAGATTAGATTAACAAAGAATAGTAGACAGGATTGAACTGGTTACTAACTCCCACTGACACCAATTGAAAATGATTCAACAAAATAGAAATTTTTCGTTTTTTTTGACCCATCATAAGCGATAATTTGAAATAGTATCGGATGAGAAATAGTTGTACCCCCGCTGTCCTGAGTGAGCTTGACTGCGAGGTAATATAGGGATGTTTGTTTACTCGTACACAATACGGTGTAAAGCAATGTAGACAATGTGTAGAAAGTAGATAAATGTGAACAGTTCCGAAAATGATTTTTGTTAAAAAAAAACAAACTAATATACATGTAATCAGTTAATCACAAATTTACAATAATAAATCCAAATTTATTTCTTCAACTTACTGAAATCGCGAAATCACAATTAAGAGATTGTAGGTGGCTGCACTGTCACCTACGCCCTTTGTTGACATCTGTGTACACTCTACATTTATCTACACTATTTGTCTACATGCAGACACGTGTATTTGTCGACACCAACATCCGTGGAGGTAAACAAGCTGTGCAATGTTAGATCCTTGGAGTTTGCCTCCGTGACTTTTTAATGCTCAAAACATGCGGGAAAAATTTTCGGAATTCGGCCCAAAGTTAGCGTCACGCGGAATAGTTATAGGCTGGTCGAGGTGCCGCAATTGACCAGCCGGGACAAATTTTTCAGTAGTTCCCTTTAATTGGCGAGTCAAAGCATAATTTTAATTTTGTTAAATTGCTTTTGATTAGTGTTAGTTTTGAAATTAACAGAGGGTTTAGGAATAGGGAGGGGGTACTAACAAAAGTAACTCGAAACCCTATCGAATACCTAGTCTATAATATTTATTTATGAAATTTGTTACAAAATAAAATACATCCTAAGTATTCTGTAACAGATTTTTTTTTTTTTTTTTGTATTTGTACATCGATAAAAGAATGAAAAAAAAAATGAAAATAGATTTTTTTTAAATTATAAATTTTTTAATTTATTTGAATGAACGAGTGGTGTGTCGGTGTGGAATGTTATAGTACAAGTTTCAAGTACTTTGCTCCGAATTATGTTATTTTACAGTCTTAGAATTAGGGATGATTTTAGATTTTTGTATTTATCGACCTAGTGAATTTTTTGATACTAAAGTCTTCGCTCGATATAACGAGCCGATTAATTCGATGTAACAAGCCCTGTCGGAATTGTGAATACGAGGTCGCAAAATCGAGTCGTTCATTTTGGAAGTGTATAAGTTTATTAAGAAAAAGTTTTGATGAAATATTATCGTTCGAAGGTTCGATTATACGCCGAATTCGTTTACAAAGGTATATTAGGTACAGTACTTGGAAAATGCCGATACTAACGGAAGTAAAGCGACACCGGAATGAACCATTTTAATGAGCATGCTGCCAATTTTGTCTATAAGAAAAAACCAAATGCGACCACGAACTTGTTTTTAAGTTCTGAAATAACTACAGATCGGACCTCGACTCCGTTTTACCTGAAGTGAAGACGAGCTTTCACCGAGTCAAATTTTGAATGCGGAAGGGCGCAACCTACTTTTGTGAAAGCGAGTCGCAAAAATAACATCCACGGATTTCCTCTGCACCTCCTCCTCCACATTTAGCATTTGGTCTTGGCGCACGATGCTGGAAATCACCGTGAACCGGACGACCAGATTTTCGATGTCCAAACTTACAGCTTTTCTATCTTTTGAAAATTACCTACACGACGAAATATTATTTTCCTTGTACCTTCCCGAATTTTCTGTATAAAATGGAAGGTACAAAGGTCGTTTGATATTCTAAATTTATATCATTATTAGCATTCAGTCATTATATTAAACATTTTGGTATATTATCTTAGTTGACAGATGGAATGGATCTACCCGCGGAAGCCAAGGCTTTGGTAAGCGTTGATTACGGTTACATTAAATTTGCAAATCGTCGCGTCGAACCTTATATAGTCCTATTTAATTTTTAACTTAGATTTACTTGTAACTGGCTGTCGATAATTACGATGCTTTTAAACGTACAGCGCTGGGCTTATCCGAGAGGCAAGAAGAGGGTACCTGTGGGGAGGTGCCCGTGCTAGAAATGGGTGCCTGTAAAAACAGTGTAAAAAGTGGATGAAAAAAGAAGGGAAAAGGAGAACAAAGGAAGAGTGAAAGAAGTTTCGTATGCGGAAGGGGAAAACTTTCGATTTTTTTCGGGGTGCTTTTTATCTGAATCTGGTTGCCTGTCTTGAATCGTATTGAACAAGTTTGAAAGAGTCTTGAGACGTCTTCAACAAATCGAGAAGATGTCTAAATGATTTAGGAGTCTCAACGAGTCTTCAACGAGGCCTGATGAGTTTTGAAGAAAGATGGAAGCGTCCCGGAGAGTCATGAATAAGTCTTGATGGAGTCAAGGGTCAGGCACCTGTGTGTCATCATTTCATGATGAAATATAATGGGGTTATTGGTTAATTTGTGCCACAGTTGATATTGACCCTAATTCCATTATTGATTTTTTTTTTTTTTTTTTTTTTTTAATAATTCTTCTCCGTTGTGAGAGTGAAGAGGTATCAAAATTAATGTAATAGGTGGCGATTTTTTTAAAGAGTGACTGATTTCTCCAGCATGTTACCACATATTTGATTCATATGGAATGTAGGTGACACAAAATATGGTTTATATTTTTCCGGCACAAATATGCCTATAGATTATCATTCATGCGGTATACCTACCGGCGTTGGAATTTATTATCATGTACCATATTTTAAATACTAATGGGAACAGAAAAATATTACGAACTCATACGCATTTAGTTATATACGAAAATAGGTATCGCAAATAACATATTCGGTTGATATATCGTATCAGGTATCCGGATTGTATGAGGCTTCTTTGCATGAGCGTATTTGAATTGCAAATTTTCTGGTAAGACGTACCAACGGGTTTAGCCTCGAAGGTTTTTTAATTGACATATTATCCATCATTTCTCGGTTGTTCAATGGCTTTCATTCCAGAATTGCAGTACAAGAAATACATTGGCAAGAAGAGCTAGAAAAACGGCGCGATGAAACAATAAGTTACCTTAGAATGCAGGGATGTATTTGAGAAAAGAGTACGGGAGCCTTGGCATACTTTTATCAGTTAGAAAAGTGGGTTCAGTAGTTGGCAAAATTGAAAAAGCGAGTTTTCTTTTGCTAGTCGATCTTAGGTTCTGAAATGGCAAAATTAACTTTTTAAATCAATTTGTATTCCCCCAAAGTGGTTTCGATGTACGTTTTCCTGCCACAATGAACAGTAAATGTAAGTTGATTTAAAGGGGGTGAGTGAAGGACTGATTAGGTCCATTTTCCTCGGTGACAAATTGCTATCCGAAATCACGCCCATTGGTTCAGATAGTCTATTGCTACAAGAAAATCGAACCGCTTCTTGCTACACAGCCTTCATTTGTAAACTTCGTGGCGCCATATTTGCGGCGTACGAATGTGTCTTACATGAACTCCTCATAGTATATTTCATTATGTCTATACACGTGTACGTTGCTTTTAAAACGAATACGCAAAAAGGGGAGGGAAATTCGTATGATTTGGTCGATGTCTGCATGGAAAACGATCCACATCGGAATGATGCTCTATATAATTTCCAGTGATTCGAAGCGAATTGTTGCGGAACAGTCAGCGTTCGAATTCTGGAACGTTAGCAGCTGGTTTCACCCGGCTAGCCATACTTACCTAAAGTAAGTACCGTATTTGAGTGAATTTTTGCGTCCTTAGGTGCAATTCCGGAACGTCAAATCGTTGATGCCGTCGAGTACCATTTGCCAGCTGCCATCTGCCGCCGATACCAAGAAATCGAACATTCCGATCGTATTCTTAGTTCACCCGGTCGAAGGTCTGGTGGAGGCCCTGAAACCGCTGGCGAGTCAGTTACCGTATAAAGTGTACGGTATCGAATGCGATGAAAAAGCACCCGCCGACTCGTTGGTCCAATTGGCCAAGTACTACATCGAGGTGAGTTTGAAGTCGCCCGTGGAGTTCGAGTTGCCGTCGCATCGAGGCGATATAGACGTAAACACTGACATGTCCGCTGTTCTTCGTCAATTTCAGAACATGAAAAAAGTTCAGAGCAAGGGCCCGTACAATGTGATTGGTTATTCATTCGGCGCAGCAGTCGCTTATGAAATGTCGGTGCAGTTCGAATCGATGGGTGAAAAAGTGAGTCTTATATTGCTGGATGGATCGCCCGCTTACCTGAAGAGTCATACCAGCGCTTACAGGAGCAGAAATAACGCCAATGTAGACGATATTGTTTCACGTGTGGGCGCTTATGTGAGATTCATAGCTGCACTAAAAGATATCGACTTGATTCAGGTATGTAAGCACAATTATTGGTCTCAGACAGTGATCCTCTAAGAACTGAGGAGAGGAAGTGCTTAGTAGTCAACGTATTGTTGCGTGTTAACTTTGGAAGGTGGGGATTGGAGAATAAAAAAGGAATTACTTAGGGTAAAGTTCACCAACAGTTGACACTTTTACAATTAAATTTTTTTTTAGGGAAATGATTATTGATATAACATTTAGGCCAGCTCTTTGGTCATATTTTAAAACATATTTTCCTTTCATAAGTCAGTTGGATAGTTTAAAATAAAAAATTTGGAACTACACGTTCAAAATTCTCCTGTACTTGACAGTCAAATTCAGTAGTTGACACTTTCAATAGTTAACGCGCCAATGGGTGACATCCCAGTAGTTGACACTCTAGAAAGTAGCTAAAATATGAAATGAAGGTAGCTAGGTACCTAACTGCATCGATCAAACCGTTTTATTTAGTTAAATTGTAAAATAACAACATTTGGACGTTGTTGAGCAAAACAGAACCAAGCGGCAAAATTTGTCTTTTGAGAACACGTGGTTCGAAGTTCAAGAGCCATATAGAAACTATATGACATAGCGTTTACTGGTAAGCTCTTTTAAACTTGGGTACAAATTTTTGAATCGGGGGCCCAATTTTGAAAAATGCTACTTTTTACGCTCTTTCCGTCAACAAATGATCAAAGCTTTGTTCTGTTTTGTTTAACAACGTCCATTTTACATAACTAAAATCATCTATAGCTTACTCCAAATTATTAGCATGAATGCTTCTTCAGCGGTTTTTAAGCAATTTAGAAAAATCAGTTCGCGCTAGTTCTTCGAAAGTGACATTATGTCGTTCATAATAAGAAAAAAGTGAAAAATAGGTCGGTATTGATATTTGTAATTTTGGTGTCAACTACTGGAAAATTTGTAACTTCGGTATCCAGTAACTGACACCCTGGCGATCCTGTTTCAAAATCAACTACAAAGAGAAAAAATGTAAAAAAGGATGTATTTTTTATAATCTTTAAGGTAGAATTTTCGCTTTTTTGATAAATTGAAAACTTTCAAGTAAAGAAAGTAATTTGTAAATAGTTAGCCCTTAACTTTTCACGAAGAAACACATTTTTCTATCGCAAAAATTAAGAACTGAAATGAAAATCACATGACAAGGTCGCAATAAAAATGGGTAGTGATATGCATGGTCAACCACAAGCAGGCTGCCCAGATCATACTCTTTTTAGAGGAAAATACTCTTTTGATACTGTAAAAAAAAAAAAAAAAAAAAAGAAAAAAAAAAAAAGAGAACTCTATCTTTTCCCCAAAAATGTCAAGAAGTACTTACTATATTTTGCTATGCTGAAGCTGATAATAAAAGAGCCATACAAATGATGACTGATAACGTGATAGCAAAGGCCAAAATTCACTTGAGATTGAGACACTCGCTCTACACTCTACAGTCAACAAAATCAAATGGGACGTGTCAAGAGAAAAGGTCCTTAGTATCCAGTTACCACTAAGGCCCTTTTCATGTGACCCGTCTGATTCATTCTAGGTTCTGGCATCGTGATTTTGTTTTTCAAGTTTGTCAAAGCACATTGAGCTATCACGGGGCCAAACAAAATCAAAAAAATTATTACATGCGATATGTGCAAAAATGGAATACATACAGAAGGCACTCAAATATCTATTTCAAGATTATTGCAAAAACGATTTAAGCAAATGAAAAGAAATTTAGCCGTGAACATTTTTCCAGTCCATTATTCTTTTTAACAAACAATATTTGATAGATCCAGGGAGAGAAAAAAGGAAAAGGAGGAAGAGTAGGGGAGAATAATTTATAACATAGGCCAGGCCCGTACCGGGGGGGGGGAGTTCTCCCGTTGGCCAAATTTTCTTCATATACATGTGGGCAGTTGGATAAATTTGGGTTATTTGTAGCCCCCCTAAATCGCAAACCCCCTTACGTAAATCCTGGGTACGGCTCTGACATAGTCCAGAAAGACTCCCGGACCGAGATGCGATGAGTTTTTCCGGAAAAATTTTTGAACGATCTGTAGTACTCTTTTCTACTTAAAAATATCTGGGCAGCCTGACTAAAAGCAAGGTTTGAAATATTTTTCTTAATAGATATCAGTCATGTCACAAACTCACAGAAACGTCAAAAATGTTATGGTCACAAAACCTCTTTCAAGAAAGTCGTGGCCGGGGGTAAGTTTTACTAAAAGTGTGAATAAATTGAAATTTCTGAAAATATGGTTGAAGTAGGACAAACTATCCAGTTGGATGTTTGTTAATCACGTTAGCTGGTCACAAAGTGCTGGAGCTTCTTTTTTAAAAAAAAAAAGTCGCACTGGCGGAAAATGTTAATGCCCGTGTAAACAAATGATCAAAATCTTTCTCTTTTCTCTTATTTTACGCAATCAGTTTTACGGTGGGGGAGGGAGAGAATGCCGCCCGCCGACCATCAGTTTTCGTTTCCGAAACAAGTACCAGACTGCCTCGAAGCTCTGAAAGTGCGCTACACTCGGTGGACAAAGTGGAACCTTTTCTCAGACTCGTCCACGTATTCTAAACACCCTGTAAGACCTCGATGGTTGTTTTTCGGCGGTTACCACTACTGAAGAAATTAAAATCAAAACCGACATTTGTCATTTTACTCCAAGGGTGCAAATAGGCAAGATACTGTGGGTGCGGGAATATCTCTTGTTGCACCTGTGAACGTGAAGTATGTAATGCATACCGCATATTCGAAGGCGCAGAAAGAAATATTCCCGTACCCGTGTACAGCATTTTGCCTATGTACACCCTTGGAATCAAATGGCAAGTGTCGATTCTGATTTTAACGTCTTCATTATCCTCTACCGACCGGAAGTGCAACCATTCTAGTGTTTCAATCACGAGGGGTGGGGGAATATATATTCAACTTATTTTGACCCCTTTAAAAGTACATACATGCAAACATTTTGTACGCAGTGTACATGAATATACGCCCATATTACGAACGCGAATTCGAATGTTGGTGGAGAGAGGGGGTGTCTTCAAGTCGCGAGGTCATTTTCTTATGAAAATTGAAGGTATTTCCTTTTCGTAAATAGAAACGAGGGAGGGAAGTGAACGTACTTAAAAATTTCAAACGGGAAGGTATTGAACAAATCGCTGACATCGATATTTTTTGGTTGCTAATTTCGCTTAATTTATTCAAGATTTATAATTCAGCTCTAATTTGGGCCCCCGAGTCCAGTTTACTTATATCACCGAAATGGTCAAAACCGCCCCGACTTGGAAAACCGAACCGAGTGTTGAAATAAATTCCTGTTGTTGATTTCAAATATTTCATTAGATTTTTGGCCCGATCCAAATGTGGATCTCGGTCTGAATTTCGTAACTGAACGAAAGAAGAGGGGGTGACTTTGAAATTGAACATGTAGGTTAATAGAGCCACTAGTTTCGAATGATCCATTCATTTTTGTAACTTCGCTAAGATTTGGACTCTGTAATATAAATTTTGCACTTAGAACTGAGATGTGAAAAGGATACAAGGAAAATTAGACGAATGCCATTGAAATAGAGCTGGGCGGCTGATTTCGAATGAGCCATCAGGTTTTCGAGCGGATTACGAGTTTGGACCCCGGAGTCTGAATCCCTTGTTTGTGGGGAAAAAGGAGGGGGTTCATTGACTCGAACCAACTTAATTAGCGAAGTATTGGTTCATATGGTCGCTGATTCCAAATACTCCAACACAGTTCGTCTACTTGGCCAGAACTGGACTCCAAAATACAAGTTTCACGCTTCTGTAGGGGCGGGGGGGGGAGAGTGAAAAACCGAACAAAATATCGCAGTCGGGCCTCTTAGATTGCTAAATTAGAATATCGCATCTGAGTTTCGATACGGACTATTTGGCGAAGATTAAAATTTCCCCCTTCATGCTGAAAGACTTTTCTGATGTGTTCTGAGCGTATTTGTCGACTATACAAAGCCAAAAAACAAAATCTATGGAAATAGGATGTGTTTTTATTGGCATATCCTTTGAAGGGTCCGGGATGTAGATCAAAGCGTTGTTCCACCTTTTGGTATCAAAGAGCATTCTGTACATCGACGTGCACTATAGTTGCTCTGTACTTTCGAAAAGTTGACATCGTAATTCTAAATAATGATGATTGTGGTCGTGTTCATTACTGATTGTGCTGGAGCGGTTATTATCGAATACATCTGCGAGATGATAGCATTTCTTCCCCAAAAGTCTGTGACTAGGATTCTAATTCAAGTCCTCCTCCCTCCAAAAATAGTTCTTCCACCTCAGCTATAGGCGATACAGTTATACCAAGTCGAAATCACGTTCATAGGAGAAACTATATTCATTCGCATTTCAACTTACCATCTAATTGTTTGTAAAAATTTCAGGCGGAAAATGATCTCAAAGAAGTTGAAACTGTAGACGCCCTGAACAAGAAGCTTTTGTCGTATTTGAAAGGAGCCGTGCCGTTTACTGACAACGATTTGTGCGTCGCTGCCGATTCATTTTATAAGAAGCTGAAGAGTGCCGATGTGTATGAACCTAAAACGAAATTCAGCGGCGATGTTACGCTGTTCAAAGCCCTCGATAACTTCGTTTCAATGGATAAAGATTACGGAATGAATCAGGTAACAACTTCTGTTAGGCTATTCTCAGTTAATTTGACGACCCCGGGGAGATTCTGAGAAAATGAAATTCGAAAAGCATTCGCCTAACATTTCGATGATCGTTTTCTGGAGGTGTTCCGAACTCTGTCGATGGGAAATGAAATTCCGAAAATTGTCACAACACCTGGGGGACAAGTGTTCACCTCTGAATAGATATGCATTTACTCGGGGTTATATCGATTGGTACACGAAAAGTGAATGATTGCTCAAGTGTGCCAGCTACAGAGAGGGAAATACACTGGATTGAGCCACGGCAAACGACTCCGAGTAACTTGTCTAGTAAACTGTGTGACAAGATCTGTTTTGCAAATTGAAAGCATGACTGTTTGTCAAACATGCCAGTACTAAGCACTCTGGCAATAGTAAGCGCTCTCATTTACAGTTGCCAATGTTAGGGCTTAAAACCATGCTGTGTTGGCAACTGGGTGAAGACGTAAAGAATGTCATCACAGTGTTGACCATACCGTCGTTTTAAGCCTTTATACTGGCAGTTGGAAAGAAAAATGCTTACTATTAGCATAGAGTGCCTAGTGCTGGCATATTTACCTTACTCCGCCGAAAATATCTCGGAAAAGCAGTTTGCAGCTCTGGCTCCTTCAGGTCCTTATCCCGAAACATTTTAAATTTGTATGGCGAAGATCGTTGCGAACGCCTCTACCTCCAAGGGGATTTGACTTCGTGCTTGATATTCGAGAAAAAAAATTTAACTAGCTTATTTAATTTCAGCTGTGCAAAAAACCAGTGAGTATCGTCGAGGTGAAAGGAAACCATCGAGAAATCTTGTCTGGAGATTCTCTGACGAAGATCGTCAATACCATTAAATCCACACTTGGCAGCGCTTAATTTGATGAACATACTTTTGACAAAAATTATATTCGTTTGACTATTTAAACTGTGATTAACTTTTACTTTCCTATTGATAGGCCTAGTTGTTTTGTATATTGTTTTGTTTTCAAACTTTGTGAAGTTTTTCTTTATTTTTATTGTATTTTTTTCTCTGTTTTGTTAGTCTTAAAAATTTTGTCGGCGCTTAGTCATTCCGATACGACTCTAAACTATTAATCGGGGAATTTATAACTCAATACGTAATTCGAATTCTTCGTCAGTTGTTGGATATTATTTTCATATATTAGCAAACTGACTCTGAAGGTACGTGGTAGCATTTACTTGGTAGCATTTATCGTTCATGTTTTTTTTTTTTTGTTTTTTTTACGTCATAGCTTGTTTCTCTTCTGTCGAGATTCTGTGTCGTTTTGTTGCTTTTATTTCTTAATTATTGATATGTTTATCGTGCTAAGTACACCGGCTGAACGTGCGAGCAACTGATTATTATTCTTAGGAAAAAGTATAGATGAGTTTTTTCTACAGATGGTGTATTTATTCATTATTTAATAGTATATAGTATACGTTGAATGTTTAAATTCGGTTCCGCGAAAATTTTCATAACTGTATCTGTGGTACAGCTTGTATGCATATTATACTTACAGTTGCGGTGTTGACACGTATGGTCACTCGAATAAATTGACGTCCTATTATTACCATTGTTAGTTTAAAAAGAAACTGTTAATCCCCCTCTCCCCTAGTATTAAGGAAGAAATACTCGAATAGATTATGTTGTTGATATGATTTAAGTGTGTAAATATAGTATCTGTGCTACGTGTGCTTTAAATTAAAATATTTAATAATTTAATTATAACCTTGTTATTGAGATGGATGATGAAGCATATTGACAACCATTTTGAGAAGTTATCTGGCAAAAGGGCCTCTTATCTACTTCAGGTGCCCTTTTGACAGATAACTCATTTGAGAGCTGGAAATTCGAAAAATCTTCCAGTTGTTTAGCCTAGCCTGTTATGCGATTTCTGTGTCATGCGCCTGGTAAACGAGCCTCCATTCCGAGTACAGTAAGGCCCCTGATCTTGGTCACAGATTCAATAATTTCCATAACAGAGTATGTTAACAGCCATTTTGAGAAGTTATCTGGCAAACAGGGGAACGGACTATAGGAGTTTAGGAGTCATGTCCTCATGTTGCATATGTTGCATACTCTGTTATCAACTGTTGCTGTTACTTGATCAATTGTCATTTTCTTTCAACTTGGTCAAAAGTAGACATAACTACAAATAATGTGGATTAACATGGAATTTTTTAACTAGAATTTCAAGTACAAAAAGAAATAGCCGGTAAATAACTCCAAATTTAATGAGATAGCTACATTATCATCTACATATATGTTTCATTCGTATCTGGGACAGATGAAGTCACAAAGATTTACTAATACAACATACACGTTGTACAACAATATGGAAACATCCAGGGATGGCAAACAAACGAAACAAAATAACGAAATAACGATTGATTTTTGTCAAAAATATTGAAACGAAATAACGAAACGAAAAAAAAACGGTTTCTTTTGCCATCCCTGGTTGAATTCACAGTCTCACAGAAAAAAGTAATCAGAATGGTATACTAACCGAAAAGCCTGTGGAATACACGTTCTCTGAGCTGTCTCACTTCTTTTCCGCATGCTTGTGTAGAGAAGAGAAAGAGAGAATCGAACGTGGTTAACGTGGTTTGAAGGAGCAAACGTTGAACATGAAATTCCAAGCTGATAACAAGTTAGGATCCACGATTCACTGGATGCACTAGATTGTCCACATCTTGAGGTAAGTGAAAAATTTCAGTCATTTTTTTATTAGCCTTTACAGTACTATACGTTTTAATCCATTTCTACACATTTATTCAAACTTACGGTTTCAACTTTCAAGCCAAAATACATACGATAGGTATTGGAGAGTGAAAACTAACGCATATGGTTTTTTGGTCTCTTTTTTTTCTTTCTGCGCCACTTTTCATTGACAACGAGTGCAGAGTTTGCGAAACGAGCCAAAGGCGAGTTGAGCAATGGCACGAGTATGTCTGTGGGAACGTACCCTCTTATATTGGAAGTTATTTTTCTAAATACCTCGCGTTATACATATAAAGACAGAAACAAAGCTGCGAAATTGATTTTCTACGCATAAGGTAAAATGCCAGTTATTGGTCAGGTACCACTTATTGGTCAAAATTTCAAAGCTTAATAGCTCGGCCACCAGAGCACGTGAGAGTCCCACGTTTGTGGCAGCGTGAAACAAAAAAACAACGAAATGGCGAATAGGCGACGATGATTCTTTCTGTTCTTATGCGGAGCGCGTCGCCGAGGCCCCTGGTGAAGTCTAGGGCACCTCTCGTACGATGGTCCCCTCGAGGGGGTTGAACCCGACGGAGCTTAGCTGCACATTTTTACGCGTACTTTTCGGATGAGAATTTTTCGACGACCTTCGCCCGGTAACAACAATCACCGGTTGATGGAGATGACCAGTCCGGTAATTGAAACACACATATTATGGTGAGTGTGCGGAAATTTTCATCGTCAGCGATCCGGGATGTGGGAATTCGTCATGGAGCCCGATTCTTAGAGGTTAAGATGTAACCATATGCCTAAGCATAAAAAATTTTAAGTAGTCACTGAAATCCCTCAATAGCTATCAAAATTTTGATCTGAAAAGTGGCGGTTTATGGGGGATGACTCACGGTTACGAGGAGGCACAGATGCCATGGCTTTCCCTCGTCTTTACCTCGTTCAGGAATAATTGAACCTAATGAACAAATGGCCCTGTTTGCATAAGACCCCGCGAGTCCAAAGGCGTGACCCGGGAGCCCGTAAAGCCTAAAGGCATGGCTAGGGATGCTACAAAGCAGTGGTACCATATGTCTAATTATTATGTCGATCTCGCCATATAATTCGGCGGGTCGCTGGTTTCTTTTAAAACTTAAAACATCTATCCACACCTAAGTGAGTGTAATACCCCCTGCGGGGGCTGTGACTTTTGGGCTTCCTTTAGTGGCCGTCGGAGAGTTATCTCATGAACCGCCCTCCAAAATTAACAAAATTAATTAAAGCAATGGGTAAATATGACCCGATTATTGGTTTTGGTTTATGCCTGATTGGCCCTGTAGGGATTTTGGTGACCGTAAAGTGGGCCCACGGTTAAGATGTATTTACGTCAAGACTTTAAGCTTCGTTACCGGACAGCTGAGTCCAAATACGGCAACTTATGACAATAAACGTTTTCTAAAACTTTTTCCCGTTTTTTCGTTTTCGATTTATAGTTCCAGAAAAAACGGGTGGCATCCCTGGACGAGTGTTTACCCGGCACTCGCACTTTCAAAATTCATTACGGGTAGGAGTCGGTTTACCTCTTACATTAGCGGTACGTAAGGCTCCGCTATGCGTCGAATGTCGCATAATTTTGACACCGAATGATACAAAGATGATTATAACTGATAAAAATAGTGATATAAAGGGCAATGTTGGCTTCACCCTAAATCGCGTTGTTCGGTGTCCATGTATGTATAGTCAAAGCGTGAAGCTGACATACCATTCTAGCATAGTATCTGTGTTCGAAGTGTTTTCGATGATTCCCGTTGAAGTTATGAGCTGTGGAAGAAATCGCGGGTTCTTCGTCTGGATAATGCTTATCAATTTTGACGTGCGCCGGCAATTTGAAAAAAGTAAGTACTTATAGCTATTATTTCCAAAAAATTTTTAATCTTGTGTTAAGAAGGGGTATCAAGGAACACATTTCAAGTATTTTTGTGACAATTGAGTTTCTCTCTTTGGAATGCGTGTCTGGGGGAATGAAAACGAAATCCAGTTTTTGAATGCTTGTGCCTCGGCACCATTGTTTTGTTTCTTGATTTTGATGATGTGGGTAGCTTTTTTTAGAGTTGCAGAATACATTGCAATGATGAAATTCAACATACGATGGGGGAAAAAATGACCAATGATTGGCCTGACCAATAACTGGTTTCTAATTTTTTGACCAACTACTGACCAATATTTCTGTTTGAATTTATCAGTTCGTCAACACGGCTGTGAGCCAACTTACTTTCCTTTTTTGTTAATTATTACCTACTTTCTCATTTTTTGCAATTTCAGAGAAGGAACTGAAATAAGCATTTCGAAGTTTTTTGTTCAATACTTAAGTAAGTCGTTTTTCTTAATTTTGTAAGTCAAACCTAGTCCTGTATTTTGGAATTACGGCGTGTTACTTTCTTTTTCTTCTGTACTACAGTTTTTGTGTTCAATGAAGCCTGTCATTACTCAAATAAATCAAATTTTCATTTTTACCCCTTTTCATCCTGTCTATTTCAGATTTTTTTTTTGGCGTGCCAATTATTGGTCGACCAACAACTGACAATTTTGAACACATTTTCAAAAGTGCATAAAAAGTTGAAATTTCAATTGTCGATGGTGCGGACGCGTGAAACAGGCTTCTAATGGGGAGTACTATTGTATGCTATGATCAGAATCCAAAAATAGGACTGATCAATAATTGGCACCTATTGCCAGTTGTTGGTTTTCGGACCTCTCGTAGAATGTCTTTGGATCACTTCCCGGGGCTGACCATAATTTCATCATGCTGTATGTTGTAGAGGAAAGATCAAAGTATTCATTAAGCCAAAATCGAATCTCCCATGTTAATTTGGGGTCGAGCTATGCCCCTCCAAAAATCCTGACCAATAACTGGCATTTTACCTTACATGAAAAATTTGTTTTATAACTGCGTTAGTAAATATTGATGAGGGCACATGATTTATTTGGTTGCAAGTATTTCAAAACTATCGACGAAAAAATTTTATACTACAACCTAGAAGTAGATACCTTATGTATGTTCTAGCGCAGTAATGATTTCTCTTACTTTTTCCCCCATTTTTCAGTTCTCAAGAAAAAATAAAAATTCTCTTAATTTCCGTATTGAATATTTAACTATTTTTAAGGATAATTTTAATCATTTCATCCTATTTTCTCATCTCCTCTAGTTTGAAAATTTTATAAATGTTGTATCCAAATTATATCAATTTCCTATCTTTCAACTCTTTCTCTTTATTAAAAATCAAATCAACAAAAATCAACACACAATCAACGAGCTACTTTAATCATTTTTATTATGTTTTTCATGAAAAAATAAATGTAAACACATCGAAGTTTTTTTATTTCGAACTTTCAACAAATCTGATATTGATGTAAGATAATCGTATTTAAAGAACTGCTTTTGCTTTTCAACCAGACCAGACATATATGTCTGCTACGTCATCAAAATCGTATTTAAAGAACTGCTTTTCAATCGGACCAGACATGCATGTCTGCTACGTCATCAATGATTTCGAATCTCGTTGTTCTTCGGTTTATGAGATGTAACAAACACCATCACCCGTTACCTATGTAATAGGCATAGACGTCCGTTACAATAACCTTTCCCTCTGTGTTTCTCATGTGCGAGTTGGGACGCACCAATGCTCACATTAGAAGGTTCAACATGACGTATAGTACAAGTGAACAAGAGAATAGAAGATAATAGATCAATATAATATTTTAATTAATTATTTTTTATTCAACTTTAATTATATCCACACTATCGGAAGCTAAATCGTCTTTCCAATATGCGGCTAAATTTCTATGATTATTCATTAATGACTGAATTTCTTTGATACGTTGATAAAACTCGTCAATGGTTATAGCTAGATTTTCTAGACGCTTATACTGAAACCAGATTTCACCTATACGTCTTAATCTTAACGCATGACGGTCTGAAATACCAAATTCTTTTTCAACAAAAATGGAAAATGGTATACTGACCTCCTTTCTGTCTAATTTTTCTCTATACAGATGAAAAACTTTATTCAAAAAATATCCGTACCCACAGTAATCGGAAAATAATTTCTTTGAGCTGAATTTCAAAATTTTCTTACCTGTACCGCGAAGAAATTCACTCAATTCATCAAAATTATTCTCAGAATAAAGTGGAAACTCATTTTTACTTGGTACATAACGAATTAATAATGATATCAAATACAAATGAAGATCTTGCCCGCACAGTTTCTTGCTCGAACGAGACTTTCGTTTCGTTATCGATTTCAATATTTTATTCGTATGCTTCATTTTCGGAAGACATAACTCACCCGATTCTAATTCTTTACGTTTTTTCTTCACTTTGAGACGCAGTAGTAAAGATTTTAACAAGAGAATTTAATTCCTTAAGAGAAGATTCAAGAGAAATGTTATTCACGATCGTCATGTTGAACCAGTTAAAAATTTTTGCCAACTCACGAACATGAGGAACACAAACACGTAGACTAAACGAACATGAGGAACACAAACACGTAGACTAAACGTAGGCTAGTTACGCAGTAGTCATGTCATGATAATCTAAGAGCGACTAATAGTTCAAAGCAGATAAAGTAGCAACACTGAATTATTTCTGTAGGTAGGAGTGCTAATGTTGTGTGATCTAAGGAGCAGAATAAATTATTCTCTAAATGTATGATAAATATCGTTGCTCATTTAAAGTTTTCCAGAATTGTTGAAAATGAAATAAAAAATTTAAATATACCAGAAAATACTACTCGTAATCATGACGTCAGATTGAAGGAGTCCTTAAAATGTATTAATTAAAATTTTTTATTACATAAATGGAAGTGTATAAGAACTCTTCTATTGACTTGAAAGAATTTGATTTTGAAAGCTTTATACCATATTTCAAACAACCTATTGATTATACAAAATCAAATTATGAAACTCTAATGGACCCACTTTCAGATAAAATTCAACATTTATCTAAATCTAAACAAGTCAAGTATAACAAATTAATGGTAAATATTGTAGCTCATTTGAGTGTTTTATCAAAAATGATAGAAAAAGAGATTAAAGATTTAAATAAGGTTAAACCTATACCAGAAAATGATTTAGAATCTGACATTGAAATTAATTATTTACCTAATGGTGTTTAAAATTTAAATGAAATTTTAGTCTGAATCATCTTCCATTAAATCCTCTTGTATTCCCTCATCAGGTTCTGCTTCTGAATCAGGGTCAGAAATAAAATCTTCAGGATCAAAACCATATATAAATGACTTAGGTCTACATTCATTTAAATTATTGAAATAATTTTCTGGGTCTGAATCATTTCCAGAATCATCACTTTCATAATCAGGATCAGGGGGTCATAAAATTCAAAATCATATAAATCTTCTAGATTATATTCTTCAGGATTGTTATTATAATCAATTATAATATCTTCATTATCATTTTCCATTTTGTATTTATTTATTTTTAAAAAAATCAGTTTTTATTGGTAGCTATGTATAAGTTATGCAGCACTTACATTAAAATTTTTCTTTCTTAAAGGAACCATGTATAAAAATCTTCAGACAAATAAAATACGTCATCCTCATTATATCCTCTGTAATCATAATCAAAATCATCATAATCAAGAGAATTGTAAAAATTAAATTCTTCTTTGAAAATGGTAATTGGAAGCAATTTTCCAAGTTTTCAATCGCTTTTGTTTTTTCTTTATTGAAAATTGATATTTCATAGAAAGTTTCAAGATTTTTAAGTACTCTTATAAATTCAAAAAATTCTTCAGGGTTATCTTCTATAGTAATTTCAATATCTTCACAACACATAATTTCTTCCTGAATATTATTTTAAAATTTTGAACAAAGGTGGGTAAATAATTTTAAAAAAATGCTTAATATTGTAAAAAGTATTCCATCAATGCATTTTTATGTTGAAGTAGGTACATCATATTTCATCTTCATTTAGGAAATAAATTCCAATGTATAGAAAGCAAAATTTTATATGTTAAAAAGGATGAAGTATCAAAATTATAAATTATTTTTTCAATTTCCCCTTTTGTAATCAAATTAACTTTTAAAATAATTTTTTTGACTGATTAAAAATATAATTTTCCATATAAATATAGGTACCTAATTATTGCATTTCAAAACATTCCAAATAGATTTTTTATTGATATTATGAAACATAAAATTAAAAGGTTAGGATTGAAAGTACCTCAAAAATTAGTCTCAAAATAAAAAATTTTCTAGTGATGCAACATAGTGTCTTATCCTCTTTAATAAGTTAATTTTATTGCGCTTTCCTAAGTAGTCACAATTGATTTACTAGTTGCTTTTCTCCCAAGATTTTTCAAATGCTCAATAAATTTATCTCTTGGTATTGTATTACAATAACCCCATGGTATTGTATCAGTTTGCCCATCAACCAAGCATCTTTTATCATCAAATGAACTTAATCCTCTTTTATTCTGTTCAATGGTATAAATATTATGTTTTGTACTCCTTATCATTTTCTGTTTAATAGTCTTAGTTATTTTCTTTTCTAAACATATTTTATAATCATCATGAGTTATCTGATTTTTAACAATACTTTTCTTTACTCCTTTAGCTTTTTTCATTAGATCATCATTTGATGCAAAAACTTTATTAGAATATAATTTTGAAGCTAGTCCAATAAATTCCTCTAAAATTTTTCCATTCATCTCATCTTTAAACTTACCTAATACCTTTTTATTGACTTGTGGTAAACCATAAATATTATCTTTTTTATAATCTGATGTATCAAATTCATCAATCATTCCTTTCATATTTTCATAAAAGTCTTCTGTTTTTACAGCAATGATTAATGAATCAGTATCCCTATATAATAGTTTTATTCTATCTCCATATCTTTCCTTCAATCTATAATAAAAATCATACATTAATGTTTTTGAAATATCTAAAATAGCTACTCCCACATAAATTGGTTGATTGAATTTTATTTCAGTTTTTCTCATTTGTACAGCTGCAAGATTTTTTCCAAAAAATGTTGATTTCTCAAAATTTGGTTTTGAAACATATTTTGTGTATTTATTACCTTCAGAAATTAATTTTATATCTACGTGCTTTCTAACATTCATCATTGTTCTTCCAAAAACAGAATTATTCATTAATTTAAAGAAATCTTTTTCAAAGTCATTCTTAGCTTTTTGTCTTAATTCAGTATTTTTTTCAATATACACTTTCATCCAATCAGATTGATCAAATTTTATAACCCTATGTATTTTCTCCAATTTTAATCCTGCTTTAAGAGCCTGCTTAAGATTTAAGTAATGCAGAACATATTTCTTCTTATCATATAATGTAGTAAATAATTTTGGAAGTTGATTATTATCAATTACATTCTCGGGACAATAAGGTAAATCAGAATGTTTGTCATGTAACTCTTTAGGATATTTCAAATCCACTTCAAAAAGATATCCAATTTTCTGATCATCTTTCATTTTTATAATTCTATTCTCATCAAAATATTCTGGATTCTTCCATTCAAATCCTCCATAAGGTAAATACTTACACATAGCCCATCCATATAAATTATTTGCATCCAAATATTGAATGAATACAGAATCCTTATTTTTATCAAATTTCTTTCCCATATATTTATTATTAGCCTTTGCATATCTATTTGAACATTGAGAAATTCCTCCTCGTTTAGCCCTTTCAAACATTAATAGCATATCCACATCAGTTAATAATTCCAATTTTTGTTTAGTAGTTTTCAGCATACAATCCCAAGCAAATCCAGGAGTTGTGTAATACCAAACTGGATCTAATTTATATATTCTAAGTGATGTTTCCCTAAAATTTTCCATAATATCAGTTAGTAAGAGTACATCTATTATATTATATAACATTGTAAATTCTTTCATACTTTGAATATTAAAATACTTCCAAATTTCTTCTGCATAATAATATTCTCCAGCATCAACATGCTCATCATTTAATAGATTATAAAAGTTTTCTTTCGAGGGTAATTTTGTTTTGTTATACTTTTCTAATGAATTCATATAATCATATGGATAAGCTAATTTTTTACTTAATAATTTAAACAAATATTTTCTTTCCATTTCAGATAGGTTTTTAGCTACTTTTTCATTAAACCATCTCTTTAGGTTTTTAAAGTGACATCTTTTTAAATTTTTAGCCAACTCAGATAGGGAGCTTGATAAGAATTTATATGAATCTAAAAATCTCAACTCAATATTATAATTAATTATTTCACCTTTTGTATTCCTTATCCCAGAATCATATTTTATAATTTTAGAAAATGATATATATTTTTCTTCATTATTTGGGATTAATTTAATATTATTATAATCCTCTCCAAATTCTTTAACAAATAAATGAGCATCATATCCAGAAAAATTATGAAAATAAATAGGAATAAATCTGGGAACTTTATAATTAAGATTACAGTTACTATGAGCTGCTCCTCTATATTCCCCAGTTAAATGATCATGATCTCGAACTTTCATTTTATTTAAAACCTCACTTGCTCGTGCAGTATCAACTAACTGTTTTAATTTTGAAAGTTCATCATTGAGTTCTTTTTTCTATCTTCATCTTCAATCTTCAATAAAATACTACAAATAATATCAATTTTTTTATTCCATACTCGAATTTCTTTTTCCACAAGAGGTGGAGTATCTTCAAGTTTTCTTTCACAGATATGACATGTTTTAGAGTATTTATATTCCATCTTTTGTGTCTCAGATAATTCTTTCATTTTCATTTTCTTATCTAAATATTCCCTCGCAATAAATAATACATCTTCTTTTAATTTTTCATATAATTTCTTTGGAGCATCTAAACCAAAATATTCAAATAGATTCTCTTTAATTTCTCCATTAGAATACTTAATATAATAAACAAAACTAATTGGAAAATGTCTCTGAAGTTTTATTGTATAAGATTCATACTTTTCAACTTCTTCTTTAGTTTTATTCAATTTTTTACTTAGTTTTTCAATCTTAACATTCAATTCTCTTGCTTGATTAAGCTTCTTTATAAGACTCTCAAAATCAGCATATATAGCAAATGGAGCTTTCATTGAATGATTATAATTTTTAAATTCAACAATATTATCTGCTTTATTAGGTAAAATTACTTTGACAGGTTTATTCAATCCACAATAATTTTTATGATCAGATAATATTTTTTCATATGGAAAACTATTTAAACACATTTTACAAAGATATCTCTTCTTACAATTTTGGGTAACTTGTTTCCCTACTAATTTCCATAAATCTTTAATCAGACAGTAATGAGAATTTCCTGAATTATCTTTAAGAAATAGTAAATCAATATGATTTTTCTTTTCATCCTTTGTTATATCTGATAAAGGTTGAATTTTGTATTGATTATTATGATGATATATGTTAATAGATAAACCTCCTTCAATTAAATTGAGATTATTAACTCTATTCACACAATTTATTATTATTTTGAACTTTCATTGGAAATTCAATCCCTTCTAAAGCTTTATCAAAAATATGTTCATATTTTTTATATTTAGCTACTCTTTGTGGATCTTTATCTACTGGAAATAGACCGCCTAAAATGGACCATAAATAACATTTATTATCATTCTCATTTTTAATGTTTATGATAGCTTTCTTACTTGCTAGAATTTTGGGGAGTTCAATGTAAGAACCAGCTCTAAGCGGATCATACCTATTTATATTAATTCTAAAACTATTAATTGATATTAAAACCCATTGAGTACCCTCTAAATTATCCTGTATATTTTCATGTCTTCCTATTATATAGTCTATAACATTATCATACATCTCATCCAAGTTTGATTCACGAAGAAATATGTAATTTGTAGTTTGTAAATGCATTGTATCAGTCTCAATGGTTTCTGTATGACCTCTTCTTTCATAGGTTGCACTTACACAAAAATTAGCTCTAATTCCATCATGTAAATGTATCCATTTTTTAAGAAGTCCAAAAGTAGGTTTTTTCATAATATCTAAAAACTCTTTTAAGTCTTGAATTTCCCATTCATTTTGAATTTCAAATTGTATATGTCTACTTCTAAAATTTTCATCTACAACCCTTGGTCTAATTTTTAAATCATTCTCTCTCCTATTTGATCCAAATATATCTTCATTATTATCTTCAAACTTGAATGGAGTTCCAGTAAGCCATGTATTTACTTCCTCCTTTGTCAATGTGAAAGTAATTTCCAATATATTTGGATCAGGTAATCTGGATTGAGTTAATTTTGGTAATAATATGAAATACAATTCATTTAACTTTTCAACTACTTCTCTTCCTCTAAAAGCTATAAAAATTCTATACTTTCTTAAATAGTGTTCTATTTGTCTTGTTGTTTTATTTGCATAGAAATTATGCACTTTAAAAAAACTGAATCCATTGAGCAATACTTGTATCTCTTTTTCCACTCTCATTTTGTATAACACTTATTAAAACTTGATTTTTAGAATTCATTTTTAAATTGTATTTAATAAGGAAAAAAATTTAATAAGAATATTTTTATTTTTCATTGAGAAGATTATAATGAGATTTTGTTTTTAAATGTGCTTTGTAAGATACAGAATTTATGACTTTACCACAAGTACATATCATTAGGTTTTTTCTTTTTTCATAATCTTTTTTCAAATTTTCTTTCATTTTTTCTTGATTTCTGTTATAGTATTCTTTAAATAATGTGTTCTTACATTCTTTACACCAGTTTTGATTTCTAGCAAATTCTTCTATATTTTTATTATTTTTACATTTAGTGCAATATTTTCCATTTTCAAGCAAATGTATTGTAAGCATTAACTTTTGTAAAAATTCATCAACATTATATTCTTTAAAAGTTGATCCTTTTTCTGTTAACATTTTGTTAATAGCTTTACTATTCTCTGAATCTGACATAGTTGACTTACAAGTATCACGTAAAATATAATCACTAGTTGACGCGAGTGTATCAACAAGTTCCATCTTAACCTTTAACTAATACAGCAACTTGTATAAGATGGTTATATACAACTAGGTATTTAAAAGAAATAAATTTTAATAAGAATTTAATAAGGAAAAAACCTTCCTAAAATAGGCATAAAACCATCCTAAAACCATCCTAAAATACGTCTAAATTAGACTCAAATTACGTCTGAATTAAAATTCCATTCAATTTACATCCAAATTAGGTTCAAATTATGTCTGCATTACGTTCAAATTATATTTGATGAATAAACCTTCACAAAATAGACATAAAACCTTCTCAAATTCGACATGAAATCTTAATAGAATATTAATGTTACTAGCATGAGTAGATCCATACCTATGTATTCAATTTTGTTGTATGATAGTAGCATCATTACTTAGACTAGGAACATTTACAGTTGTAATTTTCTTGATATTATTAAATCTAGGTCCTTTTCTAGGATCAGATTTCATTTGTTTCAATTCATCACGAGTTAATTCTTTAGTTCCTATTTCTGAAAATATAGGCTTGAAATCATCATGAAATTTAATATCTTTCAAAGTTTTCGTCATATATTTTGATATTTTTTTATCTTTAGAATCTACAATAATTGTTGAGAAAACATTATTTAGTTCTTCAATTCCAGAATTATCATTATGCTTTTCAGCTTGAGATTTTATAATTTTTTTATATTTTTCCTCTCTCTCAAGTAGATTCTCTATCAATTCTTGATTCTTAAAATTGGCATACTTATAAATATCTGAAGTCATACGTGTTTGTTGTAGAGCTATAAAGAACTGTTTCATAATAATTTTCATATTGGTATTTATATTTTTTAATCCATCAATAGCTTGAATTATTCTCTCTAAATTACTTTCCTCATCTCTTATCAATTCTTCTAATTCTTTATTTTTTGAAATTATTCTATCTAGACCTTCTAGCTCAACTTTTGAGGGCATGTATCTTTTTATTTGGCTTTCCATTTATTAGAATAAAATTTTATATTTTTTATATTGTATGGTGAGGTAAGGTATGGTATGGTATGGTATGGTATGGTATGGTATGGTATGGTATGGTATGGTAATAAGGTATGGTAAGGTACAGTAATATGGTATTGAAATAAGGTAATATTGTATGGAAGTATGGTATGGTAAAAATAAAAATTTTATATAAATAAATGACTCCTAACGAGCTGGTTCAAATATTAAAAGAATACAACTTCAAGAAAAATAGCGTGAGAAGTTTTTCTTTGAAATATAAAATAACTGAAAAGACTATTTTAAAATATTTAAAAGAGTATAAAATACCCTACAATAATAGGAAAATAAGTTATGAAATGAGCCGAAATTGTCTTGGTCAATACACATTTAAGAATGATACAAATAACATTACTCATAAATCCTGTCAAAATTCAAGTCAACCTAATAGTGATACTAAAAATAAAAATAAGACTAGTTCTACACAACAATCTTCCAGTCAATCAGTAAACCACAATTATCAAAATAAAAAAAGTACTGGTAGTGTAAAAAATTTCACTGAATTTAATAAAAAATATGAGAAGTTTTTTTCATAGCCTTGAAAATTGTTAATATACAATACTCACAACAAAATTTGTTAAAGAATTAAGAAAGCAAAATTGATACTTTTAGCGCTTCTCGTGAAACTTGGAATAATCATAAAATTGACAACATTAGAGCGCTCCATGCGGAGAAACTGAAAATGTTTTCGCTTTCGAGTTGACGTCATACTTATTCGGAATATTCGACCTTGTGTCTGGGTATATTGCGCGATGTAGATGTTTTTGTTCTGGTTGGTCGTTTCTTAGTTTAGATTTCTCGAAGCTTTGTTCAGCTTGTTGAGAAATTCTCGTTTCTTATTGTTGGAATTATTTCAATACAGAAATCACGTTTCTTAATTAAATCTACGTTTCTCGAAAACTTTTATTATTTTGTTTCCTGCGGAAGTACTCGTCGACTCTGGTTCGATCTTGTGCACGACTGAAGTACACGACGGAACGTTTGTACTCTGTACTGGAGACTCGATTTGGAACATGCCTTATGGTAACGACAGTAAGTTCTAGTCTTTCTATATTACGTTAGTATAATTTAGGCGAGCTGTCTTCAGTTTTGAACATCGAAATAATGGCTGTATTAAAACGTTATCTGTATTCACGAGATTTCATTTCTATTTGTTTAGACAATCAACCTAACACCAAAGATTCACCGGAGGAAAAACGCCAAAAAATTATTGATGAAGTGAGTCACATCAACATTTTTCTACATGCATATCTTTTTGTAACACATATTCCTATTTTACGTTTAAAAATACTTCTGGTTATTTGTAAAGGAAGTGAAAGAAAAGGAACAACTCATAGAAAAAACCCAAGATATTCTCGTCCTTCGTGAGATTGCCAAATCCGAGATTCGATCCAATGTTCGACGACGGCTCCTACTGGAAGAGGAGAAAGCCGAATATAAAAGCAAGTTGGAGGCATCGGAGAGAGATAAGGTAAATTATTTTTTTCAAGCCATTTGAGTGCTACTGCTCGATTTCAAACTCTTGAATAATATCGTATCGATCGATAGGTTCAATTAGAACGAAGACTTGAAGACATACTTTGGCCGGTGCGAGTTCGCAACCTAATTTTCAAGGTAGAGGTCATCTTTGCGATCGATAAATTAGACGTTTGTTATCAGTGTGCACATTTCCGAATCATAATTTTTCTTGAGATCATATGTCGATTGACTTACCCGTCACAATGTTCGTGAAAATTTGTAGCTTAAAATGAGGTTTTCGGTTTTCTTTTCTCGTACGAGCTATTTCTGAATCATAATTTATGCCGAATATGAAAGCCATTTTAGATTCCTTTTGTCACAAATTTATTTATCGAATCGTATCGTTTATTTTTCCCATTTGTCGACGAAATATTGTGTGATAAGTATTCTTCGGGTTCATTCAAATTTTTCTTGAGATCATGTGTCGATTGATTTATCTGTAAAAATTCGTAGCTGATAAGTTTTTTCACGTACGAGTTATTTTTGAGTCATCATGAGCTAAATACGAAAGCCATTTTCAGATTATTAATAGCCTTTGTATAAAAAATATATCTTTCGAGATAATGTTTTCAAGACCTCTACAACATATTGGGAGGTAAAAATTCTGCGTATGTCGATTTTTTTCTCATTTTTCATGAAATAATCCACGAATGAACAGCATTCAAAAGATATCAGATGTGAAAATGGTAATTTCATGCATTCAAAAGATATCAGGATTGTGGAAATGGGTAATTTCATGTTCAAAATTCATCGTATCGATCGAATCAATCCATTTTCCGAGATCTATGATTGAAAAATGACTTACCTTTTTTTAAATCTAGGGAAATTTTTCATCGTAGAGCTTTAATTTTTTCAATTTATTGTGTTGAGATTCGTTTCAAAAATAAGCTTCTTTGATTAAAAAGTGTACATTGTTTGATCGTCCATTTGTGTAGCAAGTGGATGAATTTCAAGGCATCGTTTTATTTCCACCTGTAATTGAACTTCCCTGCTTATTTTTGTAAAACAGATTTGTATCGTTTATCGAACTCAACAATGTATTTTTGTATATTTTTTAGAAAATACTTGAAGAAAGACTTCTTCAAGAAGAAACGAAATTGGACTTACGACCATATTTCGAGGTTCGAGAAAAACAAATTGTACCACCCTACTTGCGTAATGCTTCGTATTTGCCGCGCGAGGAGGCATGGTATTTGAGTTTAAAGTATCAAGTGACGCCGGCAGCATACATTTTACAACAAGAATTCAAGAATGATCACCAAATTCGCAAAGTGTCAAAATTGATGGCAAACATTTTCAAAAATTTATCCGGAAGTGTATCCCATATGGAGTCTAAGTCACGCTTATTTAATGAAGCACAACTTCAAATTTTCTTTCAATACGCAAAAGTGGAAGATACCGACGTACCATTGGTGAAAACCGCTTTACAGATAAATGAGGAAAAATACGGTGCGTTGTTTTCTGTCGCTACAACTACAAACATTAGTCTTTTTATAATAATAAGCTACTCAAATATTGATTTCTATTTCAGATTCTATTGAAGAAACCGGACACTATTTTCTACAAATTCGTAATATCAAACTTGACCTTTCGGAGACCTCGGAAGTCGATGTAATAGATAGAATGAAAGAGGTTTGTAAACGTTATCATAATTCAAAAATAGAAATTTACTATGATTTATACCATTAACATAAATATCATTTCAACTTTTTTTCAGGCTTGTAATCACGGTAAAATGATGAATAACTTTTACTTTCCGCTGAACAGGAGTAATGATTATAAAAACGAAGTTTTTTTCCGTATTGATACAATGAATGAGAGCATCGTGTCTGATGTAAGACTTGGAAAACTTATAATGAACTAGTAAACTCGATAAAAACTAATTTTAAAAATAATTTTCTGTTTCAGATCATAAAGAGTTTGGAAAAATTGAAGGCGAATGAAGCAGGGATCAGTGTCCGGAAATTTAGAGTGTTCCCATTCATACGAAACTATGATAAATTTCCCTCTGGTTCAGAATATTCTGATCATGATGAACGTACCAGTTCCGCTTTTTCAAACAATTCTAGCCAGTCATCATACTCACGTCAGAGAGGTGTTGAAAGATCTCGCAGTAGAAGACAATCTTACAGAAAAAAAAAGCGATCTCAACGTAGAACTCGAAGCCCATCTGGAAGCCGAAGCTGCTACACAGAAAGAAAACCCCGTAGAAGTCGACAGGATCAGCGAAGGAAAAAGTAATAAGTTAATAAGTAGTGTATGTTTTCGTTGTGGAAAGAATATACAGTCCACTTTTTTCAGATTCCTTTTATTAATATTAAAAACCTCGAAACAATGTCACTCACCGTTGTGTGTTATTACCTAATTTATTTTTAAATCAGAAATTGGACTATCCTTGTTGAAATATCAGGGTTCAGAAATCGAGTAAATCAATGCAAAAAGTTTGTTTCATCAATTGATTCTTTTTACAATCTTCATTATTCAACGACTAGTTGAACGGATAAACCGATAAGCGTTTTGGGTAGTATTTGAAGAAGCATTACTATTTCGTGGAGACCTAATTAAACCAAATTTGCTATACATTCGATCAAATAACCTACCCTATTCAGTGAATAGTTAAGCGGATGAATCTGTAAGTATTGTTGCGTTGTCTTGAAAAAAATGGTTGATTGTGTGTTGATTTTTGTTGATTTGATTTTTAATAAAGAGAAAGAGTTGAAAGATAGGAAATTGATATAATTTGGATACAACATTTATAAAATTTTCAAACTAGAGGAGATGAGAAAATAGGATGAAATGATTAAAATTATCCTTAAAAATAGTTAAATATTCAATACGGAAATTAAGAGAATTTTTATTTTTTCTTGAGAACTGAAAAATGGGGGAAAAAGTAAGAGAAATCATTACTGCGCTAGAACATACATAAGGTATCTACTCCTAGAAATATGCACAAACCTGATCTTTTCTTTTTTAGTTGGACCAATAAATAAGAAGATTCCACCCTATTACAATTACTTACAATCACGATTTTTTTTTTTTTGTGAAGACCAGCTTCCCGTGTTAAAGGATAGAAAATCGATCCTCCTTACATATGTGTTATTAGTGTGCATATATGTGTGTGTGTATTTGTGCGTGTGTAGTGTCACGAGCGCTTTCTACAATTCATTCTACATCCCATTCTACTGCTACGTTTCATCTATCACCTCTTATGTTAGGAAAAAAGGACCTTAAACACTACGGATAGGTCTATTTCCTTGACATTATTTCCAAGGACCGCGAATAAAAAAAAGCTAATTGACTCTATGTCATCTTTACTACACACTATAAAACACATGCTGTTAAAACACAATTTTACCTACAGTTTTGAGTGGGTAAAGTAGCACTTTAACAGGAGGTATTTAGAAAAGTACATGGTCGTTGATCGTTCCTTTTTCATGCTGTACACTATTCGTTTTCGGGTAACTCTCTTAATGTATTGTTCGATTATGTCATCTACTACTGGTGCTAACGAGGTGTACGACTATTATCTATTCCTGTAGAAAGAGGAATTAGCCGAATCTGAACAACAACGACGAACTGTACCTTTAGAATATCCCGCCTGGAAATCGTGGGGCCAGCGTCAAATTTACGCCAGTTTTGCGCTAGCACCTTCCCATTTGAAATACATGCAAGCGCTGTTGCCGGAAATTCGGGCCAGTTGGGACCGGCGTACATTTGGCCCGACTATGGCGCCTGGCGCAAGTCGAGGGTAGATTTGGCGTATATCTGACCCCGATGCCGGAGTTCGGGCTGGTCCCACGATTTCCAGGCGGGATGTTAAAAGACTTACTTGTGAATCATTTGGGTGAGATCAGATCAAAGCTCAAGTAATTGCTGTTTGCACTTTGGTACTTCGTGGTATACGTTCAGTTTTGTTACATCTGTGTGTCGTGTCTCACAGTCACATGTACCTAGTTAATTCTGTCTTTTTTATTAACTGCGTTTATAACCCCAATTTTGACTAACTGTACCTCGGCAACGGAGGGTCAGCGCCAGATTTGGTCAACAATATTGATAAAAGAACTCTCCCTGTTCAAAACTATTATGTAATACTTGATACAAAATACGCATTGAAATGAGAAGGTTGAATATTGATGATATATTTCAGGCAAGTGCGTCACGCGCAGTATTGCAGTACCTTATTGTGATGTCACTTCAAACTTTTGGGCAAACAGCGGGCATTGACCTTCCATCTTATAGACCATCGCTGTACTGAAAAATGATTGAAATGATTTGAAAACTTATAATCGTGTCCTGGAGTGAGTGGTTTTAAATTAAAACTACTGATTTAAATACTAAATTAAATTCGAGAAAGGTGTCAAATGTAATTAGAAAAAGGTGTACTGTTTACATTCGAGAAGAATACAAAATGGCAGGTTTCCGCACTCGTATTGTTATAGGCACTAAAACTAACAGTTCCCAAAGTTGGTAGCCCTGCGTACTGAAAAGGTGATCATGTGCAATTTTCCATAAGATTACAGCAAACTTTAAACGTCTTTAAATTAATTAGAAATTGATTTATAAAAATCTCGTCCTACATTTTATTGTATTGTAACTGAACAATAGAATTACAGTTAACGCAAATGGGTGGAATAATTTTGGACCGTTTTTTGCCTTCCTAAGGATAGCAGTATTTCCATTTAAAATTATCCATGATCACCCTTTCAGCTTCACCCGCGCAGGTAATTTTTTAGCGTTCTCTGGTGCAGGTTTTATATCGCCTATAGCGCTATAGCGCTTTAGTTGAAGTAGCGTTCTTATCAGTATCAGCGGTCTATAGAATTGGCGTTTGTGGACACTCCTGTAGATGCGAAAGTATGGTGGAAGAAAAGATGATCAGGGTATTTTACCACAAAAACATGTACAAGTAAAATGAGCTCTAGCATCTTCAGTATTGTTTTTTATGAAAAACTGAAGATAACTAAAGTGTTAGCCTTTACAATTTCCTTTCAGATGAGCCCAACTTCAGTCTTTTTGGAGAACATATTTGTGTCACTGGACCACTGTTCTCGAAAAGTTGTTATACGATGTTATGATAACAACCGTTGTTATAAAAAAAGTTGTTATGAGTTGTTACCGGTTGTTACCCATTTACCGCAATGTTGAATAACATCTCATAACCACTCATAACCACACCTTGGGACTACTTGTTACGAGTGGTTACCGTAACAACTTTCCGAGAATACCACTCCGGGTCATCTTTTTGTCCAAATACACCAAACAGCGCGCCGCATTTCATTAGGCCGCTAGAGCGACTCTTTAGCGTCCAAACGCGAATTGAAGTTCTAAGAACAAAGTATTTATATACGAGTATAATCAACACCTTAGAGCAAAATATAGTGCTACCTACTATTTTCATATTTTATTATGTTTTGTTATTGTGTAACTGAAGCCCATATAGTTAATTATATACGTTCAAGTTGTTAAAAATAAGAGTAGCTGTTTAGTGCTATACCTACTCTGACTGGAGCCCTTTAACTCAAGTGTAGCGATCAGCTCACCCTACACTCCGCGAACGATGCGGAAATTCCAGGAGCACCGAGACGCTCGTACTATTGCTTCGTCTAAGTAGTCATAGCATCGACGCTACATTGTAGAAGAACAAAACGATAGGCTACTTCATTGATAATTCGTACCAGAATATAACTAACCTGCTCATCAGTTCATCTGCGAGTTTGTAAGTCGTATGAAAACCATTAATAAACGCTGGCCAGCTCGCTCGAGTAGATTTCGAGTTCGTTGATTTACTCGACACTGTTTTGGACTTCACTTTCACGTTTTATTTTTTGATTCAATGTAAAAGTCATTAATACATTTTGGGTATTCTGTTCTGAATTACCACTCGACTGTCATTTATAACTCTGTTTATTGAATACAATTTTCTTACGTAATTTTTTTAATTAATCCATTCGAAGGGCACCGAGAGGCAGCGTATCCATTCTCCATGCAAATCTGACATTTGAGTCAATTATCGTAATTCTAAAAGGGATGTGTTAATTGCCAGAGTTGAGCGTTATTCGAATAATAATCATGAATTACAGATCAATCATTATTCGTCAACACGTAAAATTATTCATCAATCATTATTCAGTAAAATGAAGATGTGAATAATATTCGTCAATCATCGTTATTTGTTATCCATTGCGGACGCAGTAACAAAACAAAAAATTTAACGAGGATCAGTGGCGTAGCCAGGATTTTTCCAAAGAGGGCCCCCGGACAAAATAAGATTTTCAAGGGAGAAAAAGTCGAAAATTGAAGTATTTTTTAAAAATCGCCAATATTAGAGGGCTATGTGAAAATATTGGGAGGGGGATTTTGTGTGTGGGGGGGAGATATTGTTGGTGTGGGGGAGAGGGTATTTTCCTTGATAGAAAAATATTATCTTTTAGGAGGGGAGAAAAATTGTTGGGGGAGGGGTGAAATATTTTTGTTGGGAGGGGAGGGTGTAAAAATATTTTTGTTGGGAGGAAAAAGGGTATAAAAAAATATATTTTTTTTTTGGGGGGGGGGAATATTTTTGTGGGATATTTTTTTCGCTAATCTTATTGGGGTAATTAGACAGTGAATAAAGTTTTTCCTATTTTCTCGGGGGGGGGGAGGGGGATCAAATGACTGCGCCAGGGGAGGACAATGCCCACTGGCCCCACTTTAGCTACGGGTCTGATTTCATTAGTCGCGTGATTGATTTTATTGAATACTGATTACTTAATAATGCGAATGACTACTCGTTATTCATACTTAATACTAACGAATAAATTATTCGTTATTCACGAATAACGCATAACGGTTGCCCTATTCACTATTCATTATTCGAATATTATTCTGCCCAACTCTGTTAATTGCTAGTGTAAGAGAAAGATGATAGAGTAATCGCTCAAGTATTGGTGAACTTATATCGTTCAAAACCCAGGAAATATGGAATATTTTTCAGAGTCGCAGCCTTCCCAGAATCACTCATTCATTCACGGCCTTCTGCTTTTCTTGAGCTAGTTGGCATGGTCAGTGTTTCGTAGTACCTACTCGTGGCTTTTATTTAGCTTCAAGTTGTTTTCTTTCGTCTATCAGCACCTTTGTTTTCCACTGCTGAAGGGTGTGGAACTAGGCCTACGATCAGATGTTCCACTTTTCTACACGCACTCGTTATACTGCTGTTACCAACGTCTCTTCGAAAAATCCTGGCTACGCCACTGATCCTCGTTAAATTTTGGTTTTGTTACTGCGTCCGCAATGAATAACAAATAACGATGATTGACGAATACTATTCACATCTTCATTTTACTGAATAATGATTGATCTGTTATTCATACCTAATTATTATTCGAATAAGGCCTAACTCTGCTACTTACATACATATTTCATTCCTCATCTCAATTTTAACTGTCTACTGAATATTGTTAAGAGAGCTTTGCACTGCCTTGCTGAAACATTTTTGATTAGGTATCTACCTATATTGAATAATCACGAGTGATAAATTATTCATAGGGATATATAAATATCTACATAATAGTTATGTGTTACATCATTTATTCAAACGGATTTTCGAACCGCCTCCTTTCTATTTTGGTCTTATGTTCCAATGGCCTGAACCTTCTCATTGGCAAACCTTTGTATTTCGGTCGTCCCGTGTTCGGGAATAACCAAATTCGCCCTCCCCCTTTTCTTTTCATTGTTACCTCTGCCGAAACGTGACTAACAATAGTTGTTGCTCTGGAAGTCTGGTTTTCACAGTCAATACCTAATGTTTATTTGCCGGTGGGTCGGCATGGCTGATGGTACATATTTTGATGTAGTCTAGTTTTTACTCACCCAGAGACAACATCTCTCATGTGGTTCCCTGTACATAGAGAGGCCACTGGTTCAGATTAGATGTATGGCAGAGAAGAAGCTTATAATTTCTGTTCACAGACATTTCTTATAATTGATGGATATCAATGTCGCGGAAGAGCAACGCAGCAGCAGGATCAGGAAACGAAGAAGTGAAGAATTACTTGCTGAAAAAACGAATTTTTCAGGTATGCGTACTTTTTATTCTCATATTGCGAGCAATTGGCTACTTCCTTACTTCATTTATTCACATTTAATTCCTTTTTTTATTTTTCATTCTTTATTTATTTATTCATTATTTGGTTAGATCTGTTGCACCGGATTTTGGCTGAAAGATGTTTGTATTCGAGTCCGCATTTTAAACTTTTAAATTTGGCATTTTTGACGTATTTCTGTTTCTACATAATTCCACTGCCTGCTGATAGGGTAAGATTATCTTAGGTTTCCTTTACTTTTATAACGAATTTAATGTTTTCAAATTGCAAAGTAAGTACTAGGATATTACCAAAACTTTAAGAGCAACTACCCAAATATTGTAAAGCTGGTAGTGAAGCATACGCGGCCACTGTTGTTCAATTCTATGAAATGCATTTTTCAACATTTTCATCAATATACTTTGTAAAAAATTTGTAAATAAATTCCAAATGTAAAATGTATTTGCCGATAACGGCAAGTACCATGAAAATTATGAATAAAATATCAAAATAATATCTTCGAATTCATCTTCATGAAATGTTTTACGATAAATTTCATTGAATGGCATATTTCAATGCGAAAATTTTCATAGAGTTGAATGTAATTTTGGGTCTGGTACTGTAGTGGGACTGCTCCCCATTCCAAATTTTCGGACTCGAAATTTTTTGGCAAATTTGACCATTTAGTCGGAATTTTTCAACATAATAATAATTTTTTATGTTGGATGAAAACTTCCCTTCATTCAGTCAGCATTTTCAACATTAACCAAAAATAATAATAATAATAAAGTGAAAATAGCTTCTTTTTTTTGTTATACGAGAGATTTTTATATTTCAATCTGTATTTTCAATTTTTGATAGGAGTTGGCAAAATTTAAAAATGGCAAAAAATGTTTTTCTGCATTTTTGGTCGAAATCTGATGTGACATTTGACCTTTTTTTTTTTTTTTTTTTTCCTGAAACAAAAAATATATCTTTTTTTATTATGTGAAATATTTTAGAAAATGTAAATATGGCAAAAATATTTTCCTGCATTTTCAGTTTTATGTTGGATGAAAAATTTTTATCATGAGTCAGCATTTTCAACATTAAATAAAAATATGACTTTTGAAAATTATTATATGAAATATTTTTGTAATTGAATCTGTATTTTTATTTTAATTTTCAACAGCAGTTGGCAAAATGTAAAAATGGCAAAAAAATTTCCTGCATTTTTGGTCTACATCTGATGTGACATTTGACAGTTTTTTTTTTTTCCTGAAATCTTTTTGAAAATGTAAATATGGTAAAAAAAATTTTTCTGCATTTTTGGTTTTATGTTGGATGAAAAATTTTTATCATTGTAAAAATGGTAAATATTTTCTTGCATTTTTGGTCCTTATAATGTAGCTGACAATTTTTTTTTTGGAAGTATAGTTCTTGACAAAATTGGATAAGGTTAAAACTTTTTTTTTTTGAAACGATTTAGTATCTTTTTCAACATAATAGATTTTTTTTGTTGGATGAAAAATTTTTGTCATTGAGTCAGCATTTTGAACATTAACAAAACAAATTGATACTTTTTTTTTAATTATATAAAATATTGTTGTAATTGAAGCTATATTTTTAATTTTCAACAGCAGTTGGCAAAAGGCAAAACATATTTTCCTGAATTTTTGTTTAATTTATTTGGAGATTTTTTATCGCATTTATTTGGAAAATTTAAATGTTTTTTTTCTCTATTTATTTTTTGATTGCTTGTAAGTATCCCAGTGATCGTGTTCAGTGTTCCTGATTGCGCTTGCAGTTGACAAAGGGTACATTTGAGTTGCTTCTTGTGGTTGCTAACAGTAGCGTAAATAAAGGAGAGGATATACTCCACTACTCTCACAAGAGGAAAAGTGGTGTTTTTGAGTTTCTGACCAACTTTCAAAATTCTACCTACAACATTTTTACTTATTTTCCAACTCGGAATATCCCATTTACGCTACTGATAGTGAAATCTCGAGCTTAATACGCACTTTTATATTTTGGATTTTGTAATCCCAAATTGGGAAAGAATGGATCTAAATTTTAGATATAGCGCGTCGTAGGCGCGTACTCAAAATGCTCGAGATTTTACCGTAGTTCTTGCTACTAAATGAGTATGAATAAGTGAGATATGCTTTGCCAAAATGCAGCAAGTCTATTTTTTTTTTCTATTCAATGTTTGGATCCGCAGATGAAAGTATCGATCACCTTTACTTAGCTCAAAATTTTAGTACTTTAAAATAAATTTTTTTGAAATTTGGCTATGCTACGTTATATGTAGAACCATTCTTCGCGCAAAATTGATTCTACTACAAGTGTACCTAAAATTGACCTTTCAAAATTTCGGTTCGTAATATCTTCCGCTCAAAAAACTGAAAAAAAAATAAGCCATGGAAAACGATGATTATTACTATATTACAAAGAATGTACAAAAACGTAAATATTATCGATCATTTACAATAAGAACGTTAAATCTGCTTAATCGGACAACTTGGTACTCAGTATCGCTTCTTTGCTCCATTGTAGTGCAACTAATTCTTAATTTTTAACGGATGAAATATTAAGGTGGGCGATATTACGCGCTAGATGCTATTAGGGCACTTTACCTATGGGTTACATCGGATGAATTTGTAATGTGTAATTTTTTTTTTAATTTGTTTCAGATACCCCTGTGATTGTTTCCAGTATTCTTCAGATGGCGATTGCTTGAGGAATGGATGGACTCTCACAAACTGCCCTTAGTCCAAAACATGAACTTTTTTAAAATTGAAAAGAAACTGTTTTATTTAAGTGAAAATGTTTCGAAAAAACGTTTTTTAGAGCGAAAGATTGCCCTTTTTGCCATATTTTACATCCGATTTGTTCGCCCCCTTGGCTAGGCCACTGGGTACAACGAAAAATTGAACATTGATAACTCAAATTCATATTACGATAAGAATATGCGGTTACAGGTACCTCCCGTAAGGGCAGTTTGTGGAGTCACTCTTCACTTGCTACTGATGGTGAAATCTCGAGTATTATAACCCACCTCTGATTTTGTAATCTAAGATTGGAAATTTAGAGTAATATGGCGCATACACGTTTACTTATATACTCGAGATTTTACTGTAGTTCCTCTTGCTACTAAGAAAGTATGAATAATTATGAGATTAGGAAAATGCAGTAAGTCCATGTTCTTGTTATTTTTGGATTCGGGAGCTGGAAGCAGCCCTGACCTATATCAATAACATTCTAGTTTGGAAAATGAAACTATCAAATTCAAAGTTGCCGCTAGCTTTTTATAAAAGTAGCATTAAAAATAAAAACTGAATTCTGTAGGCAGTTTTTCCTGCACAGTTTTGAAATACGGACTTACTGTGTTTTCGAATGACATCAATAATGAAGAACACTTAGGAGAAGCATTATAACGTTATTTGTTTTGAAAAATTCATTTCCAAAATGCAGCAACTTCATTTGCTGTTTGTATTTGAATTCCACATGGAATATTCTGTATAGGTTATTATATATTTGCGTATGACATCTGTAAACAGTTTTTCTAAGTATTCAGAAAAAACTGAGACTTGTCTTGTTTTCAAAAACTGCACTTGAGTGTTCTTCATTATCTGAAGTCCTTTTTGTATGTCCCATACTCCTCTCCTATTTTTTCTGCTCCTTTCTTCTTTTCTGCTAATCCTTTCTCCTCGGGTCTTCTTTCCACTCTTATACCCCTTTCCTTCTGCTCTCTTTTGCTTCTTTTCTTCTCTTATCTTTATGTCCCAGTCTCTTCTCCGACTCCTTACTCCTTCCACCTCTTATCAATAAAATCTCTTTCTCTCTCTCTCTCTTTCATCTCCTCACCCCTCTTTCGTTTCTTATTTTCCCCTCTCATCACCATCTCTCCTTTTCTCAACCCTTACCTTTTCTCATCTGGTCGTCTTTCCTTTCTTCTTCATTCCACTTATTTATCTTCTCTCAATCCGTCCTTTTTGTGCTACTTCTTATTCCTTACTTCCTCTTCTATCTGCTCCATTCTTCTTCTCCTCCTCTTCTTCAGTGCTACACCTGTCCTTTGTTCTTTATTACTCCTTTCTCTCTCCTCTTCTCCCTTCCTCTTACCCCTCCTCATCTACTCCCTTGTTCTGCTCTTATACTCATGTGTTACTACTCTACTTACCCTTCCTTTTTATTTTACCAATGTTTTTCTTATTCTACCATTGTCCCTTTCCTTTTCCTATTAACTCCTTGTTCCTTCCTCCTCTCTCCTCCTTATCTACTCCTCTCCCTCCCTTCTTCCTCTCCATCAGTGCTATGGGGAGGAGAGAATAGAATTTCCCCTTTCTCCATTATCTCCTATCCTACTTCTCGTTATTCCTCTCCTCTTTCTCCACCCTCCCTCCCCTCACCTATCCTCTCTTGTCCTATTCTCTTCTCAAATTCTCCTGTTTCACTTTCTCCATTCCCCCTTCCTTCCTCTTGCCTCACCTCCTTCATTCTCCTGTTTCTCTTCTCTCCCTTTTTCCTTTTCTGCTCCTCTTTCCTGATTCTTCTCGTCCGCGACTCCCTCTTCCTTCAACCCTTTTCCCTCTCCTCTCCATGCTCTTTCCCCTTGCCACTTCCTTACTCCTCTCACGCCTCTCCATTCCCATCCCTTCCACATTCTCTTCCTATGAGTTACGGTTAGTGAGATGACGGGAGAAAGAGAGAGAGAAAGAGGAAGATAGAGAGGAGAGAGAGAAGAGAGAGAATGAGGAGAGAGAGAGAGAGAGAGAGAGAGGAGGAGAGAAGAGAGAGAGAGAGAGCGAGAGAGGAGAGAGAGAAGAGAGAGAGAGAGGAGAGAGAGAGAGAGAGAGTGAGGAGAGAGAAAGTGAGAAGTGAGTAGAGGGAGGAGAGAAAGAGTGAGGAGAGAGAGAGAGAGAGAGGGGTGAGAGTGAGGCGAGTATGGAGAGAGATGTGCGAGAGTGTGCAGAGAGAGGGGGTGGGGGCGGGCAAGTGGAGGGGGTAGGCAGGTGCTGGACGGGGGGGACTTGTCCGGGAACACCCACGCTCTCTCTCTATCTCCATCCTCACTCGCTTCACTTCTCTCTCTCCTCACTCTCTCTCCCCCTCTCCTCACTCCCATCTCGCTCCTCTCTCTCTCCTCTCTCTCGCTCCTCCTCTCTTTTCACTCTCCTCACTCTCTCTCTCTCCTTTCTCTTCTCTCTCTCTCTGTCCTCACTCTCACTTCTCTCTCTCCTCACTCTCACTTCTCTCTCTCCTCACTCTCTCTTTCCTCACTCTCTCTCCACTCTCTCTCTCTCTCTCTCGCGCTCTCTTCGCTCTCACTCTCTCTCTCTCTCTCTCTCTCACTCTCCTCACTCTCTCTTCTCTCTCTCCTCACTCTCTCTCTTCTCTCTCAGCTCTCTCTCACTCTCTCTCTCTTTCTCTCTCTCTCCTCTCTCTCTCCTCTCTCACTCTCTCCTCTTTCTCTCCTCACTCTCTTCTCTCTCTCTTTCTCCCGTCATCTCACTAACCGTAACTCATAGGAAGAGAATGTGGAAGGGATGGGAATGGAGAGGCGTGAGAGGAGTAAGGAAGTGGCAAGGGGAAAGATCATGGAGAGGAGAGAAAGGTGAAGAAAGGGAGTCGCGGACAGAGAAACAGGAAAGAGGAGCAGAAAAGGAAAAAGGGAAGAAGAGAGAACAGAGAATGAAGGAGTGAGGCAAAGGAAGGAATAAGAGAAAGAAGGAGTAATGGAGAAAGGGAAACTATCCTCCCCATAGCACTGATGGAGGGAAGAAGGGAGGAGATAGTAGAATAAAGAGAAGTAGAGAAACAGGAGATTAATGGAGAAAGGGAAAGTTCTATTGTTAATAAGCACTTGTAAGAAAAAGAAGGGTAGTGGAGAAATGAGTATACGAAAAGGAGAGAGGGAGGAAGGAAGAAAGGAGTAAAGGAAAAGAAAGAACAAAGCGGTGATAGCACTTAGAAAGATGGAGGAAGGAGAGAGGATAAGAGATGAAGAGAAGCAGCATTAGAGAAGAGGGAAGTAAGAAGGAAGATAAGAAAGAGTAGCACAAAAGGACGGATTGAGAGAAGATAAGTAAGAGGAAAGAAGAAGAAAGGAAAGACGACCAGATGAGAAAAGGTAAGGGTTGAGAAAAGGAGAGATGGGGATGAGAGGGGAAAATAAGAAACGAAAGAGGGGTGAGGAGATGGAAGAGAGAGAGAGAGATTTTATTGATAAGCGGTGGAAGGAGTAAGGAGTAGGAGAAGAGACTGGGACATGAAGATAAGAGAAGAAAAGAAGCAAAAGAGAGCAGAAGGAAAGGGTTGTAAGAGTGGAAAGAAGACCCGAGGAGAAAGGATTAGCAGAAAAGAAGAAAGGAGCAGAAAAAATAGGAGAGGAGTATGGGACATACAAAAAGGACTTCAGATAATGAAGAACACTCAAGTGCAGTTTTTGAAAACGTTATAATGCTTCTCCTAAGTGTTCTTCATTATTGATGTCATTCGAAAACACAGTAAGTCCGTATTTCAAAACTGTGCAGGAAAAACTGACTACAGATTTCAGTTTTTATTTTTATTTATAATGCTACTTTTGTAAAAAGCTAGCGGCAACTTTGAATTTGATAGTAACAAAAACATGGACTTACTGCATTTTCCTAATCTCATAATTATTCATACTTTCTTAGTAGCAAGAGGAACTATAGTAAAATCTCGAGTATATAAGTAAACGTGTATGCGCCATATTACTCTAAATTTCCAATCTGAGATTACAAAATCAGAGGTGGGTTATAATACTCGAGATTTCACCATCAGTAGCAAGTGAAGAGTGACTCCACAAACTGCCCTTACGGGAGGTACCTGTAACCGCATATTCTTATCGTAATATGAATTTGAGTTATCAATGTTCAATGTTTCGTTGTACCCAGTGGCCTAGCCAAGGGGGCGAACAAATCGGATGTAAAATATGGCAAAAAGGGCAATCTTTCGCTCTAAAACACGTTTTTTTCGAAACATTTTCACTTGAATAAAACAGTTTCTTTTCAATTTTAAAAAAGTTCATGTTTTGGACTAAGGGCAGTTTGTGAGAGTCCATCCATTCCTCAAGAAATCGCCATCTGGAGAATACTGGAAACAATCACAGGGTATCTGAAACAAATTAAAAAAAAAAAATTACACATTACAAATTATAAATACATAGGTAAAGTGCCCTAATAGCATCTAGCGCGTAACATCGCCCACCTTAATATTTCATCTGTTACAAATTAAGAATTAGTTGCACTACAATGGAGCAAAGAAGCGATGCTGAGTACCAAGTTGTCCGATTAAGCAGATTTAACGTTCTTATTGTAAATGATCGATAATATTTACGTTTTTGTACATTCTTTGTAATATAGTAATAATCATCGTTTTCCATGGGTTATTATTTTTTCTTCAGTTTTTTGAGCGGAAGGTATTACGAACCGAAATTTTGAAAGGTCAATTTTAGGTACATTTGTAGAATCAATTTGTGAAAAACTTGTAATAAAAATTTTGAGAAGGTTATTAGCAAGAATTTTGCGCGAAGAATGGTTCTACATATAACGTAGCATAGCCAAATTTCAAAAAAATGTATGTTAAAGTAAAAATTTTGAGATAATTAAAGGTGATCAATACTTTCATCTGCGGATCCGAACATTAAAAATAAAAGAAGATAAAAAAAAAATAAATAGAAACAAAAATAGACTTGCTGCATTTTGGCAAAGCATATCTCACTTATTCATACTCATTTAGTAGCAAGAACTACGGTAAAATCTCGAGCATTTTGAGTACGCGCCTACGACGCGCTATATCTAAAATTTAGATCCATTCTTTCCCAATTTGGGATTACAAAATCCAAAATATAAAAGTGCGTATTAAACTCGAGATTTCACTATCAGTAGCGTACATATGGGATATTCCGAGTTGGAAAATAAGTAAAAATGTTGTAGGTAGAATTTTGAAAGTTGGTCAGAAACTCAAAAACACCACTTTTCCTCTTGTGAGAGTAGTGGAGTATATCCTCTCCTTTATTTACGCTACTGTTATCAACCACAAGAAGCAACTCAGATGTACCCTTTGTCAACTGCAAGCGCAATCAGGAACACTGAACACGATCACTGGGATACTTACAAGCAATCAAAAAATAAAAAGAGAAAAAAAACATTTAAATTTTCCAAATAAATGCGATAAAAAATCTCCAAATAAATTAAACAAAAATTCAGGAAAATATGTTTTGCCTTTTGCCAACTGCTGTTGAAAATTAAAAATATAGCTTCAATTACAACAATATTTCATATAATTAAAAAAAAAGTATAAATTTGTTTTGTTAATGTTCAAAATGCTGACTCAATGACAAAAATTTTTCATCCAACAAAAAAAATCTATTATGTTGAAAAAGATACTAAATCGTTTCAAAAAAAAAAAGTTTTAACCTTATCCAATTTTGTCAAGAACTATACTTCCAAAAAAAAAATTGTCAGCTACATTATAAGGACCAAAAATGCAAGAAAATATTTACCATTTTTACAATGATAAAAATTTTTCATCCAACATAAAACCAAAAATGCAGAAAAATTTTTTTTACCATATTTACATTTTCAAAAAGATTTCAGGAAAAAAAAAAAACTGTCAAATGTCACATCAGATGTAGACCAAAAATGCAGGAAATTTTTTTGCCATTTTTACATTTTGCCAACTGCTGTTGAAAATTAAAATAAAAATACAGATTCAATTACAAAAATATTTCATATAATAATTTTCAAAAGTCATATTTTTATTTAATGTTGAAAATGCTGACTCATGATAAAAATTTTTCATCCAACATAAAACTGAAAATGCAGGAAAATATTTTTGCCATATTTACATTTTCTAAAATATTTCACATAATAAAAAAAGATATATTTTTTGTTTCAGGAAAAAAAAAAAAAAAAAAAAAGGTCAAATGTCACATCAGATTTCGACCAAAAATGCAGAAAAACATTTTTTGCCATTTTTAAATTTTGCCAACTCCTATCAAAAATTGAAAATACAGATTGAAATATAAAAATCTCTCGTATAACAAAAAAAAGAAGCTATTTTCACTTTATTATTATTATTTTTTTTGGTTAATGTTGAAAATGCTGACTGAATGAAGGGAAGTTTTCATCCAACATAAAAAATTATTATTATGTTGAAAAATTCCGACTAAATGGTCAAATTTGCCAAAAAATTTCGAGTCCGAAAATTTGGAATGGGGAGCAGTCCCACTACAGTACCAGACCCAAAATTACATTCAACTCTATGAAAATTTTCGCATTGAAATATGCCATTCAATGAAATTTATCGTAAAACATTTCATGAAGATGAATTCGAAGATATTATTTTGATATTTTATTCATAATTTTCATGGTACTTGCCGTTATCGGCAAATACATTTTACATTTGGAATTTATTTACAAATTTTTTACAAAGTATATTGATGAAAATGTTGAAAAATGCATTTCATAGAATTGAACAACAGTGGCCGCGTATGCTTCACTACCAGCTTTACAATATTTGGGTAGTTGCTCTTAAAGTTTTGGTAATATCCTAGTACTTACTTTGCAATTTGAAAACATTAAATTCGTTATAAAAGTAAAGGAAACCTAAGATAATCTTACCCTATCAGCAGGCAGTGGAATTATGTAGAAACAGAAATACGTCAAAAATGCCAAATTTAAAAGTTTAAAATGCGGACTCGAATACAAACATCTTTCAGCCAAAATCCGGTGCAACAGATCTAACCAAATAATGAATAAATAAATAAAGAATGAAAAATAAAAAAAGGAATTAAATGTGAATAAATGAAGTAAGGAAGTAGCCAATTGCTCGCAATATGAGAATAAAAAGTACGCATACCTGAAAAATTCGTTTTTTCAGCAAGTAATTCTTCACTTCTTCGTTTCCTGATCCTGCTGCTGCGTTGCTCTTCCGCGACATTGATATCCATCAATTATAAGAAATGTCTGTGAACAGAAATTATAAGCTTCTTCTCTGCCATACATCTAATCTGAACCAGTGGCCTCTCTATGTACAGGGAACCACATGAGAGATGTTGTCTCTGGGTGAGTAAAAACTAGACTACATCAAAATATGTACCATCAGCCATGCCGACCCACCGGCAAATAAACATTAGGTATTGACTGTGAAAACCAGACTTCCAGAGCAACAACTATTGTTAGTCACGTTTCGGCAGAGGTAACAATGAAAAGAAAAGGGGGAGGGCGAATTTGGTTATTCCCGAACACGGGACGACCGAAATACAAAGGTTTGCCAATGAGAAGGTTCAGGCCATTGGAACATAAGACCAAAATAGAAAGGAGGCGGTTCGAAAATCCGTTTGAATAAATGATGTAACACATAACTATTATGTAGATATTTATATATCCCTATGAATAATTTATCACTCGTGATTATTCAATATAGGTAGATACCTAATCAAAAATGTTTCAGCAAGGCAGTGCAAAGCTCTCTTAACAATATTCAGTAGACAGTTAAAATTGAGATGAGGAATGAAATATGTATGTAAGTAGCAGAGTTAGGCCTTATTCGAATAATAATTAGGTATGAATAACAGATCAATCATTATTCAGTAAAATGAAGATGTGAATAGTATTCGTCAATCATCGTTATTTGTTATTCATTGCGGACGCAGTAACAAAACCAAAATTTAACGAGGATCAGTGGCATAGCCAGGATTTTTCCAACGAGGGCCCCGGAAAATAAGATTTTCAAGGGAGAAAAAGTCTAAAATTGAAGTATTTTTTAAAAATTGACAATGTTAGAGGACTATGTAAAATATTGGGGGGGGGGATTGCGTGTGTGTGCGTGGCGCGCGCGCGCGAGGGGTAATATATTTCCTCCATAATCTCACTGGGGCAATTGAAAAATATATAAAGTTTTTTCAATTTTCTCGAGGGGTGGGGGCAATGCCTCCCTGGCCCCATTTTGGCATTAGGAATAACGAATAAATTATTCATTATTCATGAATAACGAATAACGGTTGCATTATGCATTATTCGAATATTATTCTGCCCAATTCTGGTAAGTACATAGGAGAAGTGATCAAAATTGATATTTCCTATCCTTCAATATCAGGAGCAAAGATCGGTCTCGTCTTATGATAATTCCACCTATTAGTTTGTTTCGACGACTATTTTAATTTGTAGAAAAATGATTTCCATAAAGATTCACCCTCAAATAACTGTAAATTTTTCAAAATTCAAAATATCGAATTATCGCTTGTATGTTTTAACAAATTCCAGTAAAAGTGAAATGCATTGTCCCCATTTTCGCGAGGAACTTTGATGCAATATGTAATACTAGAGCACCTGGAAACACCCGAGTACTAATATCCGCCATTTTGAGTTGCTTGGTGCCCCTTGATCCACAATTCGATACGCGGCAGGCGACACGTTTGTATTGTGAATTGTAAATCGAATAATGAGTAATGACTAAATTAACGTTGCCTAAATAATGACCAACAACCAGAGTTGGACAAAATAATATTCGAATAATGAATAACGCGACCTTTAATCGCCATTCATGACAGGGCTGTGATAACGGAACGGATTAGTTAAGTTAACATGGTATTATTACCGCTTCATCCCGGTAAACGGTTCCGGTAAATAACGTTACAACTGGTTACGGTATTGTTTCGGTAACGTTACGTTAAGGTATCCGTTACCAATGTTAATTTAAGATAATAAACCAATAAGAATTTCACATTAGGTACGCCCACTTTGTTGCTTCGTTCTATACGTTTATATTTCACTGAAGAACAAGGAACTAATAGTTAAATATTGTGGAGCTTCCTAATTTTTTATTTGTATAGAGGCGCCGATTTGGTAAACATATGCGGTGGGGGTGGGGGGGGGCGAAAAAGTAAAGTTGTTCATTTTTAGTCACGATAGATGAGAGGACGTTGAACATGTACCCTACTGACGCAGGTGTTGATCAGATTACGTAAATTATATAAGTAGTGAAATATGTCTTATATACACTGTACCCTACATAATCACGTTCACAATCACAATTCAGATTAGAGATTAGAGCAAAATAAAACAAATGAAGGAATGGTGAAAAAAATCAAAAGATGGAACTTAAACACGTGAATTTTACAAGGTAACACAACTCAAAACTAGTAATTCTTAACCCATGTATATCTTAGCAATCTACAAATCGAAATTCAAAAGGGGCTTTAGTTCACTATACATTAGGGTTAAACTGAGAACTTCTATTGTTATCTACTGATAGACTGAAACTGAGTCTAAGGCCCGTTTCACACTATGCCGTGTTGCCGGAACGGCAGCCCTGAAGGCGGTCAAATTATCACACAAAAGTCGGGTCTTCACCCTTCACCCAGTGTGCGTCGTCTTGTTCAATCTGAACGCACCCCAAGATTTACCCATTTACCGGGTAAAAATGTTTCCGGTATTCCGTGACTGATTCTTTTCGTTACGTTCCGTTCCGTTAATTATGTTCTGGTAACGTTATCTTTCCGTTAATCCGTTAAGTTAATTATTCCGGTTCACAGCCCTGGAAACATCTGTCCTTATACTTCAGCTTCAAACTGCGGTTGCTTCTAGAGCTAAATGCATCTGTCAAAAGGGCCCCTGACGAATGGGAATCCTATTTGTCAGGGGCCCTTTTGACAGATAACTCCTCATATGTTCAAGGTGCGTATTCGCACCAACGCAATTTTTCTCATTTTCTCAATGGCGACCACAGGTAACTGCTTTTACAACATAGAAAGTCAGGCGTTAATAGTTCAGCACACAGCATACTGATTACCTGTTTCATTAAGAATTCTCCATCAACAAGGACTACATTGCCAAAAAATAACTCCTTGATGCATCCTGTGTGATGAAGTTATTGCTCGCTTGTCCTCCATACCCTTCGGAAATGAACAAAATGAAACTACATGTAATGCCGATCAAGTATTTGAAAATATTATGCTTACCTACCTGTATTGCGAATATGATTGACACCTCGCTTTCATATTTGACAGTTTTCCACTACTGATTTCAAAGCAGTCGATGATGACTGCTACAGAATTGCCGAATGCCAACATCAGGCATGGCTGTTCTCATAGATTCATGGTCCGGCCAATGAACTATTGCGCCAAACGCGTATGGGTACTAGAAAAGTATGTAACTTTCTTAAAACATGTATTCGCTTGATCCAGTGTAATCTCAAAACGATAACTATAAGGCTCTGGAATGAGGAATTCATATTCAGTTTCATTAATATCAGCATAAGTTTCTAAAACTTGTTGACATGTCTTACTTTTACCGAGTTCGACTCACCATTCATGTGCTTTAAAACGAGCATGGGAAGCTCATACGACTGTAACCTAGTGTAATGCCGTACTTATTTGTCGTCATTTATGAATGCTTCTTCTTTCAGTGATAATAGAGCGACTCTTGCTTGTAGGGTATGAATTTTTTTGTCTCTGTAATTCGAAGTCCGAAGCTGCTGTACTCGTATACTGAGATCTGTTCGGGTACTAATGCCATCACGCCATCAGATATATTCTGAAAATGATCTAAATTCAGTACAATCAAAGTTTTAGAAACCGCTCATATAAATGTTTTTGGAACTGAATTCGGAGTTGAGACAAGTTACACATAAACACAGCATGAATAAACGTAGAACATGAAGTAAAATATACATGTATGAACTCAAAACCTTCGGGTTTCAGTAGACATCAATGCCAAAGACGAAAATTTTCGGAATCTTATCATTTATTAGCTCAAAGCATTCCACATTAATTCATCATAAAACCTTCAGCCAGACAAGATTGATGATAAGGTTATCATGGTTTGATGCAGCTCTCCATTTCTCCCTATTTTGTGCAAGTTCTTTCATTTCGTAATAACACTTACATTTGACATCTTTGATTATCTGCTCAACATACTGGAATCTTTGCCGACCTACCCAATTCTTTTCTTCTACTCTTCCTTCTAGCAGCAGTGATATTATTCCTGGGTGCCTCAAATTATGCCCTATTAGTTTATCTCTCCTTCTCTTCAGACTATTCCAAGTATCCATTTGACCTCCGGCTCTGTTAAGTACTTCCTCATTTCTTACCTTATCTGTCCATTTGACGCTAAGTATCCGCCTATAGCACCACATCTCATAAGCTTCGACCCTTCCCTTCTCTGGTTTTCCTATGGTCAAGGTTTCACATCCATACAAGGCTGAACTCCAAACATAAGTTTTCAAGAACAATTTTTTGATTTCCAGATTTATTTTTGATTTTGGAAAGATTACTCTTTCGATTAAATGCTAATCTCGGGCTATTCTACTACTAATACCCATTTTACTCCTTCCATCTTTTCTTATTTTACTCCCTAAGTAGCAAAATTCGCCTACTTCCTCGATCTTTTCCTGTCCAATATTTATACTTAAGCTATCGCATGTTCACATAGATTATATACCATTACTTTAGTTTTATTTTTATTTATTCTCATACGATATTCTATACTCAAAATCTCCTCCATTCCATTTAAAATGTTTTCCAAATCAATACTCCTTTCAGCTAATAAGACAATATCATCTGCAAAACTGAGCATTTTTACTCGCTCTCCTGTATAGTGACGCCTGCTTCAAATTTTTCTTTTATTTCTTTTATGGCTCATTCTATATATAGATTGAATAATACTGGAGATAAGGAGCATCCCTGTCTTACACCTCTTTCTATATTAGTCATCTTCCCTTTCTCTCCTTCTATTTTTAATAAGTGTAAAATAAGTTGTCTGCCTTCAAACTTTACCTATTCCTATCTTTTTTTAGAATATCAAACATTTTATCCCATTTAACATTGTCAAAAGCTTTTTCATTATCAACAAATGCCATATACTGGTTTATGCAAGTCAACACACACCTTAAGAAAACGCCGCTTGGTGCGTGTTGATGTGAATAGATAAACACATAACACTCATCGAAGGTCAAAACGCGTGCACCAACAAACGAAACGTAGTGCGCTGCCTACCGAGATAATGTTCGTTCGATGTTTGAAAAAAAAGCCCGAGGAAGCTTATCGAAAATTAGTAAGAAAATATTTCTAATCATTTTCAAAGGATTTCATCGGATTTCATTGAAAAAATCTCCGATGATTTTAGAAGAATTTTTTGGGAGATTTTAGGGCGAATCTGCAATCATATCAAAGGATGTTATTGGAAATTACTGAGAAGTACCTCTGATGATTTTTAAAGGATTTCTTCATAAGATGATTTCCAGAGATTTTCATCGGAAATCTTTGGGATAAATTACCGATAATTTCAGAAAAAGTTCGGGAAAAATTCGAACATTTTCGAAGAATGTTATCGGAAATCTTTAGAGAAAATTTCCAGTATTTTCCAACAAATTCATCAAGATGCTTTGGGAAAATTTTCCGATAATTTTTGAAATTCGTGGAAAACTCCATCAGTTTTTGAAAATAATCAAAAGTTTTCAGGAAGAATGTTCAATGATCTCCGAGGATGGAAAATTTTCCAGAAGATTTCTTTGATTTTCGATGATAAATTCCAAGGAAGTCAATCGAATTAAAGAAAAATTTCCGATCACATTTTCAACAAGTTTCATCAGACCTCATTGAATAAAATCTCCGATAATTTCAAGAGAATTTTTCTGGAAATTTTTGAGAAAATCTGCAATCATCCCAAATATTGGAAATAACTGAGAAGTATCTCCGATGATTTTTGAAGGATTTCTTCAGAAAAAAGTTTCGATGATATCCCATCGGAAATTTTCGGGATAAATTACCGACAATTTCCGAAGAATCTTATTAGAAATTTTCGGGAAAAACTTCCCATAGTTGCCAAAAAATTTCATGAGAAATTCTCGAGGAGATTCCTTTGATTATCCGAGATAATTTGCGAGGAATTTTATCGGAAACATTGAGGAAAAATTTCCGATTATTTTCAAAGAATTTTATCAGACATCATTGAAAAAAATCTCCGATGATTTTAGGATAATTTTTTTCGAAGTTTTAGAGAAAATTTGCAATTATTCCAAAGGATTTTATTGGCAATCACTGAGAAATATCTCGGATGATTTTTAAAAAATTTCTTCAGAAAAATAAGCCGATGATTTCCAGAGATTTTCATCGGAAATTTTGGGATAAATTACTGATAATTTCAGAAGAATTTCATCAGCAAAGTTCAAGGAAAATCTCCGATGATTTTTGAGAAATTTCATGGGAAATAAGAATAATCCAGACATCAAAGCCTACCTACACCAACAAATTATGGCCTTATGGAACGAAGAATGGATCCATACCACCGACAACAAACTCCGCAGCATCAAATCGGATATATCCAACTGGACCAACGCATCTTCAGCACCTTATGCGCTACCTCTCGATCAACCGAAACAACTATCAATACTCAATAGAATCTTCCTTGGCCACTCACGTCTTACCCACGAATATATATTTCTTCACCAACCACCACCAATCTGTAACCTATGTTCTTCTCCTCTTACTATACGACATATCATCCAACACTGTAAATCATATAGCCGCAATCACCGCATTCAATACCTACAAATTGATAATGTACAACATCTGATTACCCTCATAAATCGCAACAATCTCTCACACCTTATCTAGACTAATTTTTATAACTAATTTAATAAGTTAGATGTAATTTAATAAATAAGATGTAGATACCGAGATCATGGCCTACAGGCGTTACGTGTCTCGTTAAAATAAAAAAAATAAAAAAAAAAAAAAACTGGGAAAAAATTCCGACAATTTCCGAAGAATCTTAGTCCAATATTTTCCAAAGAATTTCATCAAACTTCTTCGAGAAAACTTTCCGATAATTTTTGGAGTGTATTTCTTGAGAATATTTGGGGGAAAACTCCGACAGTTTTTTAAGGATTTCATCAGAAATTTTCAGGAAAAATGTTCCATAATCTCAGAAGAATTTCACCGAAAACTTCGTTATAAATCTAATCATTTTAGGAATTTTATCGGAAATTTTTGGAAAAAAATTCCGATAATTTCCTTAGAATCTCATTGAATTTTCAAAAAAAAATCTTCAATAGTTTCCAAAGAATTTCTCAAGTAATTTTTGAGAAGATTCCTTTGATTTTCGAAGATAATTTCCGAGGAAGTTAATCGAAAATATTAAGGAAAATTTTCCGATAATTTTCAAGGAGTTTCGTCGAAACTCATTGAAAAAAATCTCCGATGATTTCCGAAGAATTTTAGAGAAAATCTGCAATCATTCCAAATATTGGAAATCTCTGAGAAGTACCTCTGATGGTTTTTGAACGATTTCTTCGGAAAAAAGTTTCGATAATATCCAATCGGAAATTTTCAGGATGAATTACGGACAATTTTTGAAAAATCTCATTGGAAATTTCCGGGGAAAATCTCCCATCACTTCCGAAAAATTTCACGAGAAGTTTTCGAAGAGATTGATTTAACTATTCAAGATAATTTCCCAAGAATTTTATCGAAAATATTGAGGGAAAACTTTCGATTATTTTGAAAGAATTTCATCAGATATTATTGAAAAAAATCTCCAATGATTTTAGGAGAATTTTTGAAATACTTCAAAAATTATCGGAGAATTTTCTCAAAGAATTTTGATGAAATCTGTTTGAAACTATTGGCAATTTTCTCCAAAGATTTCCGATGAAACTTTTTGGTCTGTCCCGTTGCATCGTTGTGTACCTCATTATTACAAACAAACTCCTCGGCAACCCAAACATCACGCTCAAAATTAATCTGCGAATTGCTAACATCAAAGAAACCCCTCGGCAACCCAAACATCACGCTCGAATAATCTGCGAATCGAAACAAACTTCTCTGGGCAACCCAAATATCACGCTCATATAAAAAGGATAGGAGGATAACAAAAACTCAGGTGAACTACGCCGAGTTGGTGCCCACGTTTTGGTGCAATCATCACACTACACAACAATTTGAAATTTTTTTTTAAACAATGGCATGAGAATACACATGATTCTATATGTATTTTCAACAAAGAATTTAATGCCGATGTTAATTTTTTTGATTACAGTTCATTGTTTTTTCCTATTAGTATCATTAAGCTGATACTACTGATCGAACAACTATACGCGTTCAGTATTGTTATCAGTATCAGAGTAGCTATTCCTGCACGACAAAAATGAATAAAACGGAGAAATTTTAGTAAAATTTTAATTTTGAATATGGAAAACGAGAGGTTCTCGAGAAAAATGGATAACACCATTGTATTCAGCATCCAAAATACAGCTAAAATAATATAATCTCATACCATTGTTTTTTATGCTGTTGTGTAGTGTCATGTTCGAACTTCAGGTAGGATATTCATCTATTCACATCAACACGCACCAAACGGAGTTTTCCTACGGTGCATGTTGACTTGCATAACCCTGTATGTATCTTGACCCTTTTTGAGTCTTCCATCTGCATACAATTAATCTCAAACCTAACACTGCTTCCCTAGTACCTCTACTTTCTCTAAATCCAAAGTGATCATCTCCTAATTCTGTATCTATTCTATTCTCAATTCTCCTGTAAATTCGCCTAGTTATTATTTATAACGCGTGCGAAAGAAGACTAATTGTTCGATAATTTTCATACTGATCTGCTCCTGCTTTTATAGTTACAATAGCATTCTTTTTAAAGTCCTCTGGCATTTCCCCTTTATTATAAATATAACATACTAAAATTTGTACAATCTATCCAGTACATATTCTCCTAAGTTCTGTAATAATTCGACTCGTATCTCATCCACTCCTGGAGCTTTCCCCTTTTTTAAATCTCACAACGCTTTGTCAAATTAACATATTAAATCCGAATTTGGGAGAACCTGATGATCCACGAAACTTACTTATCGCATTTTGTGAGAATTTTAAGCCTCGGTTCCTTTGAAGTATCTGACAGATGCAGTAGCAATATCGAAGAAAACATCGAATCAGAAGCGGTGCAAATCATCACCGGACTCATTTCTGAAGAACCCCATCAACTCATCCCTGGAATTTCATCCTGTCCTTTATCTATATCCTCAGATCCCTCAATTTGATTTTGTGTTTTTTGCACTTTTTCAATGGAAGACATTACTTTTTTATTACACGTTTTAAAAATTTCGTAGGAACGAATCATCCAATCGAGATACGGACTGGAGGAGGTTCTAGGTCACATAATTCGATTTTGATATTAGTTTAGATGTAAATTCAAAATTGTGGTACCGGATAGGGGACGAGGACAAGACACACAAAAGATTCACAGTAAATTATATCTGCTTTGCAATAACTACAAAAGCATCACAAAATACAATATGGATATAGTTTTAATAATAATAATAATAATAATTTGTATATTTTGCTCCCCTTTCCAACAGCCAGGTGGCCAGTTACAGGGAAGGGGAGAGCATGAAAAATTAAAACAAAATTAAGAAGAGAGAGAGAAAAAGAAAAAGAAATAATAAAAAATAATAATCAAGACAAACAAAAAACAAAACAAAAAAAGAAACAAACTACTAAAAAAAAAAAACAATAAGTGTAGTGATGATTAAAAAGGAAAAATAATAATGTTAATAAACTAATAATAATAATACAATTAAAAAAAAAAAAAAAAAAAAATTAAAATCCTGTGGCCCGCCGCGCACCACTCACACCACTCGCACGCGTACATACACACACCCGCACACCCATACAATCCCCGGACACACTCATCCTCATTAACCTACACACATACATTCATTCATTCATACACCCCCCCCCACACACACACTCGCTTGATTATACTCCGCCTCATGCTGTTGCATCTTATTCACATCTCGGGTTCTCACCGCCCCTGCCCCTACTGCTCCAAGCCGTGCGGGTCAACGAAGAGATTTCAGAACCCGTATAAGTCGGGGTTTATCTGCCGGGTCGAGAAAGTCGATAGTAGGGTCCATTTGTAGTAAGTCATTGACTAACCTCATGCCCCTCACTGTAGGCGAATTTTTGAATATTTCAGTCCGACAAAAAGGTATTTTAAAAAGTTTATAATTCCTCTGCGAGGGACGCGGCACCGTAATATTAAGTTTTGATAACTGATATGGGTCAGAAATTTTGTTAACTAGGAGATCATGGACATATCGGATTGATGCTATATCTCTACGAATCGCTAAAGATTGAATTTGGAATCCAGAAAGAATTTCGTTATAAGTTATGTCGTGTGGGTAGTACTGAAACATTTTAAAATAAAGGTATCGAAGGAATCGTTTTTGTATCTGTTCCAAGGATCGACTTATGCTTTGTTGAGCGGGATGCCAAATAGGTGAGGCGAACTCAAGGTGAGACCGTACCAGCGCGTAGTAGAGAATGAGCAGAGTTTCGTAGCGTGAGAATGATGATGAAAAACGAAAAATTAGGCCGAGCATGGATTTTGCTTTGTTACGCATTGTTGTTATATGGGAAGTGAATGTTAAAGCAGAATCCATAGTTACACCCAAGTCTCTGATTTCAGTTACAACCTCGAGTTTATGCGTTTTCAACGTATAATTATATTGCAGTGGTGTTTTCTTTCTAGTGTATGAGATTTGTACACATTTATTTAAGTTCAAAGATAAATTGTTTTGATCACACCAACGAGTGAAAGCATCGAGGTCTCTCTGCAGTAGAGTAACATCTGTAAACGATTGAATAACTTTATATATTTTAAGGTCATCAGCGTACAAAATAAACTCAGAATTCTTTATAGTTTCGTCAATATCATTTATGAAAACGTTAAATAAGAGAGGTCCGAGATTAGATCCTTGAATCACTGAGTCACTGAGCAAGTGATTGCGTCGACTGTGTGAATAACTGAATAAGTAAGCAATTAACTGAGTGAATCACTGAGTAAGTGATTGAGTGAGTGACGGAGTAACTGACTGAATAACACAATAAATAAGCAAGTGACAGTGAATCACTGAGTCACTGAGTAAGTGAATGAGTAACTGTGTGAATAATTGAATAATTAAGCGAGTGACTGAGTGAATCACTAAATAAGTAAGCAAATGACTGAGTGAGTGAGTGAATCATTGCTGATTTTCGCCAGGCTTCTGATATTATTCTTCTACAGTTTTGCATTTTTTCCCCTGAATTTTCGAGTGTTAAATTGTAGCTATGTAATTTTCAGGAAAGTCCAAAATCTCGCACATTCTTATTTTGTTTTCGTTTTCTCCGAGGACCCAGATTTTCTCTCGGGTGCCCTATAGCGGCCGCTCCTAGTCGAGTCCCAACAGTGGCGTAGGAGCATAAGGGTTTTTGGGGTTAAAACACCGCCCCCCCACTATACTATTTCTAATTTGCTCTCAAACCGAGCCCTGGAATCCACCCTTTCGAGCAGTACTTCAGAGACGCCGGGGAGGCTTATAGGGCTGTCTTAGCCCTCTTCCCTTCTGGCCGAAAAACTGGCCTAGGTCAAATTCTGGCGAGTTGCTACGTGGGTTCGAACCCGGCACCTTCGGATTCAGAAATCAGCGCGCTATCCACTCGGCCAACCGACTCCTAGGTGAAAAAAAAAAGACTTTTGAAGAATTGCAGCTCTGAAAAAGAAAGATGTACGACATCCAGGATTCACCCAACCAGTTCATCAACTCCTGAAGAATTTTATAGAATAACAATCTTCATACCCTTTTTGGAATGTCAATGCTGAAAAAACTTCACTGTTCTTCTGAATCCAAACCAAAGTGACAAGTGCACAGATGAAAATATTAATCATTCAGTATGTTAGGGGAATATTTCATTCACAGGCATACGAAGAAATCACAAAATATTATGAAAACGAAAGCTTTTATCGAAAAAATGATTAAGACAAAATTTATAGTACATAAAATTTTTCTTCCATTGAGACCATTTTCATTTCAATCTGATGCATTTTCCTAAAATATGTGGGGTTTCAATAGTTCCTTTTTTTTCACTTCCTTAAAATCATAGAGGGCGGCTCTTTCGCGCTGGCAGGCCGAATAATCATTGAAATTTGAAATTCAACGTTTGCTACCGACTTTCAGATTTTCGAAATGTCTTCCACATTTCAGCTTCGTTTCGAACTTCCAAATAACGTTCGATACTCAGCTTGAAACCTTCTGCTTTTGACTGACTAGTCTTTAACAGGGGTCCAGGGTACTCCATTTTCAGAAACGAAATTTGACCTTTCAGTTTGGAAAGGTGGAGAAGAAAAATTTACCGACAATATTTTTTGAAAACTAAAAATTCGCCGACAAAATGTTTAAAAAATTAAAAATTTGCCAATTTTTGAATCGAAATATTTTTTTATTGAAAAAGAAAATAAATAAACAAACGAACATGCATAAGGAATTAAAATTCAAATGAACAGTTTCAAAATTTGCCGATTGTTAAATTATTGGGGGGAGGCGTCAAACGAACAATCTTAAAATTTGCCGACTTCCAAATTATTGGAGAGGGGTGTTTCAACCCCCACACCCCCTATAGTTTCGCCCCTGTTGATTATGATCTCTAAAAAAGCAGGAGCAAGCAAATGTGAAGATTATTGTACTATAGGTTTACTATCGCATGCATCAAAGACTGCAGCTAGGATAACACATGGGGGAATACAAAATAAATTGGAAGAATGGGAGAAGATCAGTTTGGATTCAGAAAAGTTGGAGGAACTAGGGAAGTAATTCTATGTTTGAGACCTTTACTAGGAAGAAGACTGGAAAAAAGTTTGAATACATGCAGCTTTTGTAGATTTAGAAAAAGATTTTGATAATGTTGAATAGTCAAAAATATTTCAAAATTGAAGAAGATAGGAGTTACATATACAGAACAAAGAGTAATATGGAACTTATATAAGGATCAAAATGCTCAAATATAAATAGAGGATGAAGTGGAAGAAGCGAAAATTCAAAAAGGAGCAGGCCAAGGTTGCTGTTTGTCACCAGTACCTACTGTTTAACCTATTTATAGAAAAAGTAACTAAAGAAATGAATGAAAAGAAATCAGGTGTGATAATACAAGGGGAAACGGTTAGAATGATAAGATTTGCAGATGCCATTGCAATAGTAGAAAGAAGTAAGGAAGAACTAAAGAAAACATTGATAAAGTTGGATGAAAAATTGAAAATCGTTAAATATTGGGAAATGCACTTATACCACTCTCACCCGGTAAAAGCAATACACCAAATATGAGTACGCCATAATAGGGAAAAAACTAAGTAGGTCAGATAAGATCACAGATTTGGGCATTCTTTTGGACAGAGAGCTAACCTTTTGCGACCATATTGAGAGTGTCATGTCTAAGGCGAAGAGAATGGCGTACTTCATTGTCAGGAACTCTGCAAATTTCAAGAAAACTAGCACCCTGAAAATACTATATTTTCCTTTTGTTAGATCACTTCTGGAATTTGGGGTTTTAGTTTGGTTTCCGCATACCGTTACAGTATCTGAAAAAAATACAAAATAGATTTCTAAAGTACGTTCATTTTAAAAATTTTGAATACTACCCTGACCCCGAAAACTTTTGGCCGGATGTGAAATTAAATCTCTAAGAAAAAGACGAGAAAAAATAGCAATAATGTTTCTACCGGGTGTTCCACGAAAGTTACCCCAACCCATTTTTTTTCGAACCGATCGGCGGATCTTTGCCGGACGAATTGCCATCTTCCTGCGGTAAGGTCTAGTTTCTCTAGAGCTTGAAAAATTTTCTCCCCCATTTGGGGGGGGGGCTGTAACGTGCCACCAACTTCGGAATCTTAAATGGAAATGTATGCCTTTATGCACATCGCTGGAAAAGGCATATCCAGCAAAATACGAATCCGTGAAAATTTTTTCAAAATTCATCAATTTTAGGGGGAAAGGGGCCTAAAGATCACCAAAATCCATCAAAAATCAAAGTGTCATAACCTAGCAAAAACAAACGATTGAAAGAGGGGTCTTCGAGGTCACGGATTCCGAATACACGATTCAACCCGCCTTAGGGCTTTAAAATCCAAATTTTCAACCGATAATTGGTTCCACATTCACAAAATTTTGACTTTCTCATTGCAGATTATATTAAAGTGGCTTCACGCACATTGTTGAATAGGGAACTTCCTCCCGAGTATGAATCCATGAAAAAAATTTCAAAATTTATCAAGTTTGGGGTAAGTGGCCTAGAGATGACCAAAATCCGTCCAAAATTGAAGTATCATGACCTAGCAAACAGACTATCGAAAAGGGGTTTTCGAGGTCGTTGATTCCGAATGTCACATGGAAAAATATAGGCTGATTTTTGGGGAATTTCACCGAAATTTTGTTGGGAACAAATTCCAAGAATTTCTAAAGAATTATTTTGGAAACGTCGGGGAAAATATAGGATGATTTTTGAGGAATTTCATCGGAAATTGTTGGAAAAAATTCCGATAACGTCCGAAGAATCTCATCGGAAATCTTTAGAAAAAATTTCGAATGATTTCCAAGAAATTTCATCAAAATTCTTCAAGAAAATTTTTCGCTTATTTTTGAAGTATTTCTGGGAAATACTCGGGAAAAATCTCTGATAATTTTTAAAGAATTTCATTGAAACTCGGGAAGAATCTCCGATAAATTTTAAGGAGTTTTATCGGAAATTGTTGAAAAAAATTCCAATAATTTCCAAATAATTTCTTCGGAAACGTTGGAAAAAATCCCCAATAAATTTTAAGGAATTTCATCGGAAATAGTTGGAAACTAATTCCGATAATTTCCGAAGAATCTCATCAGAAATCTGTAGGAAAAATTTCCAATGATTTCCAAAAAAATTTCATTAAACTCTTCGAGAATGTTTTTCGATAATTTTTGAATTATTAAACCATAGGAGTATTCCCCCGAATATTTCCTATGACAAGCTTCAAAAATTATCGGAAACACTTCCTCGAAGAATTTTGATGAAACTTTTTGGAAATTATAGGAAATTTTTTCTAAAGGTTTCCGATAAGATTCTTCAGACATTATCGGAATTCTTCCCAACAATTTCCGTTGAAAAATTTTTATAAAAATTTCCGATGAGATTCTATGGACATTATCGGAATTTTTTCCAAAAATTTCCGATGAAATTCCTTAATAATCATATCCGAGATTTTTCCCGAGTTCCGATGAATTTTTTTAAAAATTATAGGAGATTTTCCTACCATTGCCGATGGAATTCCTTAAAATTTATCTGTGATTTATCCCGAGTCCCGATGAAATAACGTAAAATTTATCGGAGATTTTCCCCGACGGTTCCGAAGAAATTCTTTGGAAATTATTGGAATTTTTTTCCAACAATACCGATGAAATTCCTTAAAAATCATCCGAGATTTTCCCCGAAGTTTCCGAAGAAATTCTCCGGAGATTATCGAACATTTTTCCTGACGAGTTTCGATAAAATTCTTCAAAAACCATCGAAGTTTTCCCCCGAGTCGTTACATTTTCTGTTGTGCGTCACGGCACCACAGAGCACAGTAATGTTGCATTTAACGGCCATCGTGTGCCCACTTATTCATATCACCACGCAATATGCCGGGTTTTCCTATGTTGCAACGAAAACTGGATAATCCTGTATGTCTATTGTAGGTCCACAATGTCAAAATTCGTACTTGACACCACCTTTCTCATTCAAATTACGGATTTCGGGGCCCTAGGATGCGCTGGATGTAGGAAATCACGTGATGAACTCAAACTTTTTTCACACAGATTCGTTGTTGGGGGAAGTTTACTTTCCAATGACGTGCATAAAGCCATTTGGATAATCTGGAATGAAAAATTCAAAAATTTGTAAATGGCAGCAGCTTTAGGTATCTGATTTAGGATAGGTTCTGGCTAGGATTAGACCCTGTCTCCCGAAATTTGCCATTTTTCTTCACGAATTCGTATTTTGGAAGAACTGCCCTAGCAACGATGTGCATGAAGCCACTTTGATAACTTGCGTTCAGAAACTCAAACATTTGTAAATTAGAATCACTTTTGAGTCTAAAATTGAATTTTAGGGCCCTAAAACGGGTTGAATCGGGAGGAAAGTGTGACATTCGGAATCAGCGGCCTCGAAAACCACCTTTTCGATAGTCTGTTTGCTAGGTCATGATACATCAATTTTGGACGGATTTTGGTCATATCTAAGCCCCTTACCCCCAAATTTGATGAATTTTGACTTTTTTTTTTTCATGGATTCGTACTCTGGAGGAAGTTCCCTATTCAACGATGTGCGTGATGCCACATTAATAATCTGCAATCAGAAAGTCAAAAATTTGTGAATAGGAACCAATTCTAGGTTGAAAATTTGGATTTTAAAGCCCTAAACCGGGTTAAATCGTGTATTCGAAATCCGTGACCTCGAAAACCCCTCTTTCAATAGTTTGTTTGCTAGGTTATGACACTTTGATTTTTGATGGATTTTGGTCATCTTTAGACCCCTTGCCACCAAACTGATGAGTTTTGAAAATTTTTCACGGATTGGTATTTTGCAGGATATGCCCTTTCCAGCGATGTGCATAAAACCTTTCCATTTAATATTCCGAAGTTGGTGGCACGTTACAGCCCCCCATAAACGGGGGGGGGGATTTTTCAAGCACTAGTGAAACTAGACCTTGCCGCAGGAAGATGGCAAAGATCCGCCAATCGGTTCGGGAAAAAATGGGGGGGGGGGTAACTTTTGTGGAACACCCTGATGTATATGATCTAATTCACGGTAATATTAACGATGAAAAACTGCTTCACGAAATAAATATTTGGGCCTCAAAAACGCAATCAAGATACGAAAAATACTTTTCCCTAAAAAAAATATCGCACCACTCAAATGGAATTCTCCCCATTAAACAACCTCATGAAATCTGCAAGTAATTTTTTGCCGGAGGGTACTGGTGCAGATATTTACAGTATGTCTAGATCGACGTAAGCGGCTAGTGGCGGGATGGGGAGCTGTGGGATAGCGGACATGTGGCAGGTTTATTTTTAGGTATTTTTATTTTTACTTTCTTCGTTCTTATTTCTCTTTATTTATAATTTTTTATTTATTTTATTTCTTTTGTTTTTTTAATGTTTTTTAAAATTTCTTTTGTTTTTTTCAATTTATTTTAAATTTATTCCTCTCTTGTATTGGTTTTTTGTTAAAGGTCCCTTCTATAACTGGCTTCGGCTGTTGGAGGGACCAAAATAAATAAAATAAAATAAAAATAATGAAAGATACGAAGTGTAAATCTTTCTCAGAAATGAAGAGATTAGCACAGGAGAGAAAAAAGTGAACAGACGCAACCACTAGTCGAGAGACTAAGGAATATAATAACAATAACAAGGGGGAAAATCAACTCTCCTCGGGAAACAGAGTCAAGTATTCCTTGGGGTTTTTATTTTTTTGAGTCATGAGTCGCTGATTTCGAATATTTCACAATTTTCTTCAAGCCTCAATCCGAATCCTAAAATGAGCAAAAGTGCTTTATACTTACATAATCGAATGAAGGACCGAAATAAGAATTTCCTGGATTATTGATACAGATAATTTCTTCACATTTTTCAAACAGATCAGATCTGGGTCCCATAATTCGAATTATCTGCTGTAAATCAAATTTGGCATCACAAAAAGGATTTTTCAAGCAGCTGATTTCTTATAGTTTCGCTCAATTTTCGACCAAGGCTTCCCTAGAAGTCTCAAAACTGAGAATGAGAATTCAAAATAGATAATTACAAGGAATCGTCATTTTTAGAGAACCCAGTTAGGAAACATTTTAGAAGTTTTTCGCAGTCATATGCGACAATTCTCGAGATTTTTGGGGATTTTTATTTACGCTAAACGCAGAAGATAGCTAATGGTGATAAGTTAGTATTATTTTTCATCTCCGAGAGTCTGATCTTGTTATAAGAAAATAAGATAAAAAGAAACACGATCTGTAAGTTGAATTTACGAGGCTATCAATTATTCCTAACGTATATCATCGACACCAATTTATTATAACTCGCCATGGATCATAGTTTTCAAATCTTCGTTGTTTCATGTATTAAAAAAAAAATCTAAATCTCAAATGTGATAAGTCTGTATAGATAGAAGTCGTATTTTTTTTTTTTTAATTTTTTATTTATTGCAATCTCATTTTTCTTTCTGTTGATTTGTCGAACGGCATCGAAGTATATCGAAATTTTTAGAGACTGTACTGTCTTTAGTTCGCCTGAAGCCGTGGAAACAGTTGACATTAAGGTATACTTGCTCGGCTTTATTTGAGATAGTACCTATTGTCTGTATTACACTGACATTTTCGTCTGGAAATTGTGAATTTGGGGTTCAGACAAGATGGTGGCAAAAAAGACTTTCACTGAAGATGATATCGTAATATCGGGTATGTCGGGACGTTTCCCCGAATGCGACACAATCGAGGAGTTCCGCGAAAAACTGTTTTCCGGCGTTGATCTAGTCAAGGAGGATGATTCAAAATGGCCTAAAGGTGAGGAAAATACATATTTTGTAAATACGCGATCGTATTCTATTATCCGTAACCGAATTAATACTCGTACGATAGAACTGGGACGCAAAGGGACACGATTTTCGCTCCAATCACTAGGTTTCCGGTCAAAAAACTTTTACCAAGGACGTATAGAACATCAACTGGTAAATTTTTTGCCGGTAAAGGGCGTCCCCCTTCTCTAAGTGCCACATATCCGAGTTCGACTGCACTTTCAAAATGGGATTATAACTGGTGAAATCTCTTCTCAGGTTACTTGAACACGTATTCCAACTTCGGTTTTATCAAAGATCTGAGGAACTTCGATGCCTCATTCTTCGGAGCGCATCCGAAGCTGGCCGAAAGAACAGATCCGATTGTTCGTACTCTGTTGGAGACATCTGTGGAGGCGGTTATCGATGCTGGTTTGTTTTTCTCATGCACGAATTAATCCAGAGCCGCAACTTCTCACTTTTTCATTTACAAAATTAACGTCCTTACAGGTATTTGTCCAACTGCTCTTCGAGGAACTGAGACAGGTGTTATTGTCGTCGTGTCATCAAATGAAGCAGCCGATTGGTGGTCCGCCGATCCAGATCGTGTCAACGGCTACGAGTTTCTCGGTTGTACCAGAACCATGTACTCGAATCGGATATCATTCGTTATGGACTTGAAAGGTACAGTGCTATCGATGTTTAAGGATTTCAAATGGACCATAAAAAATGATTACCACATTTAAATCATAAATTTTTATTTTTATTTTATTTTTATTTTTTGAATTTTGCATCGACTTTTCAATTAAGCCTCATAATAAATCTCATTCAAGACACTACCTACCATACTTTTTCAAGACTCTGCTAAGCAACAGGTTAAAAAGCACCCATGTAAGATATGCTTTACAACTTCCAGACTTTATTAAGATATATCAAAACTTGATTAAGACTAAGATTCCTGCGAACATGTTCAGGACACGCACAGAGGCATAGTCGGGCAGTGCCAAACTTTCTCAAGATTCGCCACGACCGTTCGAGACTCGTTTAAGACTCTTCCAAACCTGATCACGAATTATTAATACATTTCAAGAGTCCTTAGACTTAGAACGCTTCAAAACTTTAGTACGCTTAGTCATTTTTGAAGTGTTTTCACCTTCAGTCAACTCTTCATCATTTTTTTTTTTCACTGGGAATTTCAAACTTTTTTTTTTTATAACAAGACTCTACAATGACAGTTTTCTCCACGAATTAGCGAGGCATTTTTTATATCAAGTTGTTGATTCATACTCCTTTTAATGACGATAATATCAATCCAGATTTCATTTCATTCATTTTTTCCGTTCGTTTGATTATTCTGATTATGACATATTAATCTTTCTTCATGATTTCTGTGAATTTTGGCAGCTCTTTCATGTCAGCCAGTTTTATTATCCATTTTATACATCTGTGAATGGTGTCGATTCTGATATTCTTCATACGTATCTTCCGCTTCGATAAATCCTAACATTTTTATCAATTCCCGCTAAAATTCTATCAGTTATTTCAGTTTGTTCATTTCTGAGCATTATTTCTTTTACTACCCCATTACTGTCATTCTATCTGCTGTTGCTATTGATTTATTTCTATTTGTTCCTTGTCTAAACTTCGATCTGGGATTTGGTGGCCTCAGGGTTAAGAAATGATGGCGGCCCGTGCTTTCTAACTTTCTACTTTTAGATGCAAAAACAGAATAAAAACGCAACAAATCAGATTATTGTACAGTAAAAACGTCAAAGGATGCGTTGATTTTCGTATGGTCCCCAACCATCTAAATTTGTTTGAAGCTTTGAGGCCCAGTTCCCATAGGCCCTCCATAAATTTGGCCCTGGTCCCGTCATACCCATCAAGTTTTATTAATTCATCGATGCCATCCATTATAGTCAGTTCTATCCATTTCATTTCATTCGTTTTTGTTTTTTTTAAATTTTTATTTCTTTCATTTCTACATCGGTTCTATTATTACGTCTTCTACTTCTTGTTATGCCCTCCACTTTTGTTAATTCTCAAAAATTCCTTCAATACTTTCATTTCCTCTCATCATTCTCTTTTCAGTTTTCTCCAATTTCTTATAATTATTTTAATTCAATAATTTATTGTTGACTGAGTTTTATGATTTCTTTCATTTTTAGTTCCATTTGCATTTCTATGGCGAACAAATTATTTTCCATTCCTGTCTGTAATTTTTCTTATTTCCGTCAATGCAGTCTTTTTATTTTCTTCATTTCGGTTGAGATGAGTAAAAACAACGGAAGAAGGAGGTTACTGTTCTTGATATTAATATAAAAGAAATTGAACAAGACGAATCCGAGATGATCCATGGAATGCGGTTAATACTAAGCTTGGGAAGAGAACAGAACACCAGTTAAAAAAAATATAGTGTCTCTTTTGCAATCATCTCCTTCTCCCCTGGTGAGTAGGCAACCTACCCTGACAATATGTAGATATATTTACATACTCTTACTTTCGAAGGGGCTGAGTTATGGTCAAATTTTGAAAAGTTTTCTATCTTTGAATTTTTTTTTTTCTTCTTCTTACGACTGGAGATAGACAGAAAAAGGATACCAGTAGGTAATAGTAGGGGGCAATTGTGGTGACCACAGAAAAAAATGGTCGGAATTGGTTCAACAGGGTGATCATAAAATCAATTTTAGTACAAATTATAACAAAATACTTTCACATTTTTGGAAAATAAAATCGTCGGGGACAAACCACTAGCTCAGGACCCCTTGGAACAAGATAACAATTTCAATATCCAAATTTCAGAAAATGAACAAACAAAACAGTCTTCAGTTTTATTTCTGTGCCCGAACTAGAAAAATAAAATCTTCCAAGATAGCCCGCCAGCTCAGAGGGGTAATTTGGAGCAAAATAACATTTCAATCTCCAAATTGCAGTGATTACGCAAAGGAATAAGGACAACGTTGTGATTTCTGCGCCAAAATTTGGAAAATGAAATCTAAGGAAAGCAAATCAAAAAAGTTCGAGGAAAGACAATACCCCTAAACGCAACAGGCCATATTAAAATTTACAAATAAGCAAAAATACTGTCATGTAACTTTCAAATAACAAGAACGCGAAATTTCAGACAAGTACACGAAGTGACCACTCGATGGCTTGAACGATGGGTGTTAACTGAACTTGAACTGAAATTTGTACTGACTGAAATTTTGTTCTGTCTATGTTTCTTGCTGGAAAACGACATCGACATTGGATTAGAACAGGCAACTAATCAGGGAGTTCAGACCTTCGAGTAGACTCGTTCATCCCTTCTTGATTAACAGTCACCAATAGGGAGAAAATATTAGTGTGCGGTTCAAAATACCGTGTCCTTTGTTCAGAAGTTGCCCAAGATAAAATTTCACATTCATGCAACAATGGCGTCTCAGAATAAACTGTTGTCATTTCCAATTATTATACACGGAGTCTCGGGTTCGAGTCTCACCAATGCCGGTAAGCTAGTAATATCTGAATACTCTCACTAACATCCCATCCTAGCGAGCCCAGCGGCTACGGTACTAGTCGAGGTGGAAATATAGCGCTTTTTGTAACTTCCACCAGTTCGAACAAAGAAGTCATTACAATCTCAGGGCGTGTTACCACCAGATCAGAAAGACTGGTAATGTGCGTGTGTATGTTGTTGTTGTTTACATTCGTTAGTCTCTCAACTAGTAAGTTACATCTCCATATTTTTCTCTCCTGCCCAAACTTTTCATTTCTCATAAGGATTTACACTTATTGTATCATTTATCATCTGCTCTTCATAGCTCATTCTTTGCGTTCCTTTCCAGTTCTTTCCCTCAACCATTCCCTCTAGCGATAATAACAATACCCCTGGGTGTCTTACATCATGACCTATCACTTTTACTCTTTTCTTTACGATTATATTCCAAATTTTTCTTTTCTTTCCTATTATAAAAATGCTACATATGTATCCAAACATTTTATTTTTTTTTTAATAAAAGCCTCGAACATAAAATTGCTTTCCTAGTTCCTCGACCTTTTCGAAATCTGATCCTCTCCCACTCTTTCTTCTATTTTATTTTGTATTCTCTTATTTATTATTCTAGGTAGAATCTTTGATGTATGCGATAGATAACTTATAGTACAATAATCTCCTCATTTGCTAGCTCCTGCTTTTTCTTAGGGATTACAATCAACCTGTTTTTCTAAAAATTTGTTAACATTTCTCCTTCCTGATACATACTGCGAATTAATTTCTACAATTTCTTTGAAACTACTTCTCCTGCATTCTTCAATAACTCACTACATTTTCATCAACTCCTTCTGCTTTACCTGCTTTCATATCTTTCAGAGTTTCATCAAATTCCGATCTCAAAATAGGATCTCCTCTTTTTTCATCCTCCATACTATCATCAATTGAAAATAAATTATCAGGATTAATTTTAGTCTTAATGTCTATTATTATAATTTTTTTATTACCAATATTTCTTAATAATAAATTTCAATCAAATAAATTTATTCCTATAATAAAAATTAATTTATGAATTTTTTTCAATATTATCATTTCTATTTGTTACTTAGGAACAAAAATTATAGAATTTCCTTTCTCTTTTCATCACCATCACTGCCTTCCTGCGTCGTCACACGTACCGTGACGAGGAGGTGAGGGGCGAGTGAAGAGGAAGCGCGTCCGGCTGTGAGGGACCCAAATTCCAGGCTCGTGCTCGGGGAGCACAAACCTCGGTCAGTAGGGAACCCCATGGTGGCCCTCACAGAACGCGCGCACCGGAGGCGGCATGGCGAGATGGTGACTCGGGCCGGCCTTCAAAGTGTCCCTCCGGCCAATGATGCGATACTGTTTCCAGGGCCGGGGGTGCGGTGTCTCAGGGGCCACTTTGGCATGCGTACGTCACTATACGTCCCACCACACCACTATTTTCTCTTTTCATACATTTACTTATATCTGCTCCATTCTTATACAGTTTTTTAACATATCTCACCCATCTTTTTATTTTGTCTTTTCTAGAGTCGAATAGTTTTCCTTTTTCACCCGTTAAATTATGAGTTCTCTTTGTTCTTACTCCAAAATATCTTTTTACTTTATTATGTGTCTGATCGGTTTTTCCTGCTTCCATTCGCTTTTCAATTTCCTCACAAATCTATTTGTTTTGCCTTCTTACACTCTCTTTTTATCCGATTTCTTAAAGACTTATACTGGTCCATACTTTCTCTATTTTATTGGCTTGTTTATACTTTCTTCTTTCTTTTCCATTAACTATCTCACTTTTCATCCATGGTTTTCTCCTTTCTACTACAGTAGAACTTGGATAAGTAGAATCTCTACGGACCGAAATCCCCCCCCCCCCACTTAAATGAGTTTTCATTCAAAAAAGTTTCAGACAGGTAGGTCAAAGATAAACATTTTCCACTTACACAGTTTTTTTTCTTTTTTTAAAAACAATAGCTTTTTTAAAAGCCGGATACTCGCAAAATTTAATTCGCTTGCTATTTGCTGTACTTTTATCTGCTTCAAAGATTTCTGTCTTCTTTGCCAGGATACGTGAGAGGGTGGACTCAGAGATGTTGAATTGTAAGGCTGTATTTTTACAACATCGATTTAGATTTGCTTCAATAATACTCTATGACTTATACTGTTTCATCTTAAGTCAACGTTTACAAATTTCTCTTCATTTTACTCTACAGAAGACTCAACCGCGCACAATTAAAACTGCAGTGAACAGTGAATTGTAACTGTGCATTGTCAGATTTGCCCAAACTGACCATTTATCAGGTCAAAACATGCACAAAATGTACAGTACGTATATAAAATATTCCACTAACAGAATGAGGAAGGGGTCTAGTTGGCCGAGTGGATAGCGCGCTGGTCTCGGAATCCGGAGGTCCCGAGTTCGAGCCCACTTGCTACTCGCTACATTTTCAACCTGGGCCGGTTTTTCGGCAAGAAGTGAAAAGGGCTAATACAGCCATAACAGCCTCCCCGACAGCTCTGAGGTAATACTCGAAAGGGCGGATTCCAGGGCTCGGGTTGAGAGCAAAGTTAGAAAAGAGAACAGAGGGAAATTCGAGCAACATTCCACCTTTAGAGGTTTTTTTGTTCAAAACTGGTTCCACTTATTACGGTTGTATCCAGATTTTTTTTACATGTGAAGAGATAGGGCGTTCAAGGGACCAGCAAATTTCTTCCACTTAAGGAGTTTTAAGACAGAATTCCATTTAGACAAAGTTCCACTTATAAAAGTTCTACTGTATTCGAGTGTCTCTATTTTCTTCCTTACTGCCAGATTTATTGCTTTTTTTTAGTGCTATCCACTCCCCTTCAATATCATTTCCTTCCTGTGATTTACAAAGTTCTCTTGCTATTTCTTTTCCGTATTCTTCTCTTTTCTTTACCTCTTTCAATAACTCCAAATTCCATTTTGTTTTTACTTTCTTCTTATTCATCTTTTGAAATTTCAACCTACATTCCATTACGACCCACTCACCAGCAACTTACGCCGACTCTGTAGGACCTACCCTGCAGACCTCATCTAACTCGTCACTCCAAATCCATTATCCTCCGTAGTTTACTGGACTGTTCTAGCCCTTGTTGTTCGTCTTCACGTTAATTTACATAACTGTATGTAAATTTTATTTCATCGCCATTCTTACGTCGATATTATGTTGTCACTTGTCTAGACTAAGTGGTTCAATAAAGATTAAAACGGAAAAAAAAATCATTATTATAAAATTGTGATCACTACCTACATCCGCTCCTGGTTATATGCCAAACAATCCAATATTTGATTTTTATGTCTTCTTTTCATTATAATGAATAATCGGTTTGATGTCTTCTTTCACCTCCTGGGCTTTTCCATGTGTATTTTCTTCTCTCTTGATTTTTAAAGAGAGTGTTTCCAATAACTAATTTATATTCTTCACAAAATTTTGTGAGCCTCGCCCCTCTTTAATTTCGCTCTCCTGAACCATGCTTTCCACATATCCCTTGTTCTTTTCTTTCTCCTACACTGGCGTTCCAAACTTCCATTACAATTACATTTTCTTTTCCTTGCTTACTACTTCATTAATTTCTTCGTAAACTTTTTCTCCATAACTTCCTATTGGCATAGTATACCATTAATATTTTCTCGTTATGTTGGGTATAACCTTGCACTCTATTCCGAACACTTTTATTCATAATAATACCTAAGCCTGCTTGCCCTCTTTTCATTGATGTATTAATTATTTTATACTTCCCCATCCAAAAATCATTTTCTTCTGACGATCTCACTTCACTAATTCCAATTATATCTAACTTTAATCTTTCCATCTCTTTCTTTAAGTTCTTTAATTTTCCTACCTCATTCAGTGTCTTTACATTCCATGTCCCTATTCTTAAATGTAGTTTTTCACTAGGTAGTCTCCACCCGGACATCCGAATGGGAGACTTTTTACGTCCGGAATTTATAATTATTTACTTTGTGAGTTGCTATCATAAGTACGGTGGTGGAGACGCATGTTCAGGGAAGAATACTGATGTAGTTTCCTCTCGCTTTCATCAGGGTTTATTTATCGGAGTTTTCCTTCTCCTATGGTGCCGCTAGTTTTTCTATATGCTCCCACACTACGCCAAGATAGCACACACAGAGGAGGAAAATAAACTACTCAATCGAAATTCTAGGCATAATAAGATTTTACCACATAGTAACAATATAGGAGGAATATCTAGTTTTCAGTTATGTAGCCGCATGGTTTTACAGTAATCCAGCGATAGTGTATGATTACGAAATTTTTTATTCATAGGTCCGAGCTACACTATGGACTCTCAGTCTTCCAGCGGACTTCTAGGAGTTCAGCAAGCTTATTACATGCTCAAGACAGGAATGGTGGACGCTGTAATTGTTGCCGGCGTTAACTTAGTATTGAATCCGCATTTCAACATCATGTTTAAAAAACTGAATATGCTGTCTCCAGAAGGAAAGTGTAAAGTATTTGATGCCGACGGTGAGTTTCGACCTGCCATCTCACAATCAGCAAAATAATCCTTTGCACGTACGTTGAGAGACGTATTTGAAAGCTTAGCTTTTAGTAAATGTTTCTCCATGCCCCATGCAGCGGTGCCAATTCCTGCCAATGATAAGACCAACTACTACAGCCGGCGCGAAAGACATGTTTTTGATGGACGGGGGGAGGGGGTGTAAATACGAAAAATCCTAATCAAAATCTTACAAATTTCAGTTGAGTAAATCGATAAAAATAAGGACTGCATGTTGACAAAATTTCCTGTGACAAAAAAAAGCTTCATTTTCTCGATTGAGTTTTAAGATTTGTAGCGCGGTGTCACATTCACTTTGAGCCGGCACCGCTGACCACTGAAATTTCGTAAATAAGAATGAAGGATTTTCTACTGTTAACTTTTTGTTCTTTCTTGACACCGGATCAACAAAATTAATAATTTTTCGATTTTTGTTAGAAATTTTCGGGTGAAATCAGTTTTTTGTTTGTTTGTTACTTTTTTGTCTTCTTGGGTCATTTTTATGTGAAAATCGGCTTAAAAACCAGGTCTTTTACGAGAAAACTTGCCTCCTGTGCAAAGCCCGGTATTTTATGCCAGTCAGACATTTGACTCGCAGCCAATCTTAAAGCTTCAAAATCAGCCAACTGGTAGCACTGGTTCCATATTATGCGGTTCACGCAGAATGTTCTTTGATCGAATGCACCATACTTTTGGTCATTCGATTAGCAATAATGAATTTTTTTTTTAAGCTGACGGATACGTAAGAAGTGAAGCAGGAGTTGCTATTATAATGGAAAGGAAGAAAGATGCCAAAAGAGTTTACGCCACGGTTGTAGCCACTGAATCGAACTGCGACGGCTTCAAGGAGTACGGCTGTAATACAGAATCAGTATCGTCACAGATACAATTATACCGAGAAGCGTCGGCGAGATTCCATCTGAACCCATTGGATGTCTCGTACGTGGAAACTCATGGATACGCAACACCGGTAAATGACGACTTATTGACAAACAACTTCCTCAGAGTTGAATCGAAATTACCGAGTCAAAGATCCTTCACCTAAACATAATACGTTTGCAGGAAGGAGACAAAACTGAGTTGACTAGCATAACAGAAGTGTTCTGTAAAGGAAGAGAGACACCCTTGCTGATCGGATCAGTTAAATCAAACATGGGACATAGTGAACCAGCTGGTGGACTTGTATCTCTTGTGAAAACGCTACTGGCCATGGAAATGGGTATTCTGCCTCCAAATCTGCACTACAAAACACCGAATCCTGGCGTACCAGCATTGAGAGACGGGCGACTGGAGGTACTCATTAGCTTATTTTGTATGGCTGACTGATACTTTGCCCATTTCGCATCCTGAAAATACACTGGATCGATTCCTAGCGTCGGAAAATTAATGAACACGTTTCGTCTCTCTCCTCGCATCTAGCGAACAGAGTGACTGTAGTACCAATCGAGGTAGACAGAAAGCGTTCTTTGCATTCCAGTGCCATTTCACAGGAATTAGGTATGATACTTGTAGAACACGTTATCATCAGTATCTAAAGAGTAGAAGCTGAGTTGTAATATACGGTTGTATGGCTCATGGGTGGCTTATTCTATGTTGTGAGACATGTGGCTAGTAATGATTCAGGTACGCATGAATCTTGGGCACAGAGGAGATACTCTTAACGCAACAACCCGCAAGGAAGCAGGGGCAAATTACCCCGACTAACATATCATGAAGCAAAGGTACTGAGGAAGAGGATGATTCACGTATCTATACGGTTAACATCGACACCAGCCTGTTATTAGAATAGCTTAACCAATATATGAGTAGAAAGGTCTGAAAAAGCCGACCTAAACGTAGAATGATCCAAGGTCTCTCTTAAACGTCGTTCAAATTCGGCTAGGGTACTCTACCGCGGAAGTATAACTGAAGTTATAAGTGCATCATAAAATAAACACACTTTATCACCGTCATTCTACTTGTAATAGGTGGTGGATAAGCTGACCGTATGGGATGGAATGTACGCTGCTATCAATTCTTTCGGAATTGGAGGCACCAACTCCCACCTAGTGTTGAAACGCAATGAAAAAGAGAAAACGCTGGAAAAGAAGATCTCAATTCCCAGGCTGATGGTGGTGTCAGGCAGGACTGAATCAGCAGTGCAATCTTTACTAGATCGGGTGAGACGAGTTAGCAAAAATTCTAAAATCTTTCCGACCAAGGCCAACCACGCATATATGGTACAGAGAACTGGTCGTAGCCACAATATTGAAAATCAAGGTATAATTCGATTTCAAATGCATTTTGGTTTCAGGTTAGAAATGTTCGAGGAGATAACGAGTTTTGTGCACTGTTATACAACGTGTATAGTTCACATATACCTCACTTTAATTACAGAGCATTCGCTGTATTTACCGAAGATGAGCCCGTTACCGAAATAACCGTACGTTTGTTTTAAATCAAATTACAGTTACAGCGCACCTTTTTGACTTGCAAATGCATTATAGGCCTCAGTTTCTAATATCTCTCCTATGGGCATCTCCAGACTTTTTTCACAGCAGAGGCAAGACATTTTCAGAGGGAGGTCTAAAAAATAAAATAAAAAAATAAACATACCAATTTTAGTAGAACAATGCATGTCTAAGAAGAATAATGCCTAATACACCTCCTTTTTTAAGTGACACCTATGATCTCAATTAATCCACGCAATAAGAGCACATATGAAGCGCAGGTTCCGCTATATTCCATTTCATACTTCAGTTTCATTATTCATTTTGCAGACGTACACAGCCCAAGACACATCTCGACCTGTCTGCTTCGTTTTCTCGGGCATGGGCAGCCAATGGCCGGGCATGTGCAGGAAACTACTGGAATTAAAGAATTTCAAGAGCACCATTGATGCCTGTGCTACTGTCCTCAAAACTGTCGATTTTGACTTGTATGCGTTGCTTTACTCTGAAGACAGAAATGTTTATGACAATGTCTTGAATTCGTTCGTCGGCATCACTTGTATTCAGGTTAGAACTTGAAGCTTTAGATAACCGTATCAATGGGATACGGGAGTGCTCCTGAATAAAATAACCAAAATTATCAAATTTGTATAAATAGCTGTACGAGTACCCCACACAGCAACATACTACATTTGTACGTTGAATTTTAGATTGCTTTTGTGGACATACTGTACAAGCTACAAATAAGACCAGATTTCATTATTGGACATTCGATCGGAGAATTGGCTTGCGCATACGCCGATGAAACACTAACGCTGGAACAGACAGTCTTGGCCACCTACTGGAGAGGAAAGAGTTTATTAATGACAGAGCTAGAGAGCGGATCCATGGCTGCTGTTGGTATGAATATCCGCGTAGATGTATACAAGATGACTGACATACAATCGCCAGCAGGGTGGTAGCTATGACGAAAAGCTAGAAACACTTCCACAACTATCCTGAAAACGATCAGTTTTATGCGTTTGGAAAAACCACAAGAAGTTTCGCTTACTGTGCTCGTTACCCACTATTTTAGGGTATAGTAAGCTAGTATTAAGCCCATCTCATTTCAGACTCAGTAAGACTCTTTAAGATAGGGGCATACCAAAGGGAGAATATGTGTTAAACCTCACCCCTCTTCAGATTGAAAATCGGGTGTATCAATGAATTTTTCGCCATTCTGCCTTGTTTCATTCATGGATACAGCCTACTTTCATAGTTCTTCCCGCCACTATTTGAGCTCCGTAGAGGGAACTAGTTAATTATTCCAATGTTCATATTTTGTACGTCTCAGTAAGGATGTTTTGGATTGCTGAGTTCATTTTTGGAGTTATATTCTTCTCCCCTTTACCCATAGTGCTCCACAGGGGGCTGATTTCTAATTATTCCAATTTCCAGGTTCTTCAAGTACGTCTAAATTAGGGTTTTCTGGGTTGCTGAATTCATATCTGTTTCTTTTCCCCCCACAATTTCCTCAATCTTTCAGGCTTATTATACGTGGGGGATTGTTATTATAAATTAGAATTCATTGAGGTCTTTGTATGCAGTCGTCATCTTTTGATATATGTTACATAGGGCCTAATATTAATAGCTGCAAAGTTGATGTGAGAAAAGGTGTATCAGGAAACTGTCCCAATCATTAGCACAAATGGTCGATCTGAAGTAGGGGGAGGGAGCGTATGGAAGTTTACTATCAAAATAATGTTCAAAATACTCTGGCTTATAAAACCTGTCGATCATTTTGGGAATGCTTCCAAAAAATTTGAGATTTTAAGCCCCTAACCCCCCCCCCTTGCGCCCATGGTTCCAATTTCTGATTTCACAAATGGAACCCATAAACGAACCATTTATTAACAACATCATGAATATGTTTAAATCTGACATACCTAACCCGCTCTTGTCGCATCCAAAGTTGCGTCCAATATCATATCAGAGGCCTACGACTAAAAAAACCTTGCTGGAATTCAGAAATACAATTACATGATTTCCTGTGCACGCATAATGAACATAAAGAATTGAAGAAACGGGGAAAAGAATCTTGTAGATGAATTCAGCATCCCAGAAACCCCTAATTTAGACATAAAGGACGTGGCAATTGGAATAATTAATAAGCTTCCTGTGGAATCTGAAAGGTACGACGGAAGGAAAATCGAACTCCAAAAATGAACTCATGGTAAATACGTATTCATACATACAGAACATGGAAATTGGAATCATTCAAAATTAGTCCCCTGTGGAGTCCAGGAGTTCTAAAAATGAACTCAGTGACCGAAAAACCCGTCATTTGAACAGGAAGAATGTGGAAATAGGAATAACTGAACATCAGCCCCCTATGGAACTCAAAGAATACGAGGAGGAGGACACAAAGAACTTCGAAAATGATCTCAGCGACTCAAAAGATTCTTATTCAAACGTAAATAATATGGAAATCGGAGCAACACTGAAATAATTGAAAATCAGCTCCCTGTGGAGCCCAAAGGTGGAAAGAAAAGTGGAAAATGACCGAGATATGGATTCTGCGACCCTGACAAATTGAGAAAGAAAATAATTTTAGGCTCATATGGGAGCATTCCCTTCAACTGAAGCTCAAATTTCAAAAAGTAATGTTAACTCCTATAAGAACATTCTCGAAGCCTGAGTTACTATAACCAATTTTGCTTACATTAGGTAGTTTTTTTTTATACCTGGAACCAATCTAGGGAGTAAGCTAATCGAAAATCGAAAACTGGAAAACAGAAACCACCTTCGTGTCGCTTCTCCGGTTGGGGGAAGTCAAGTCATTGGATTAAAGGGTTTTTATCATCGTGGCTATCTGAAGTCGTATTTTTGATGGGTTTCTGCTCTATGTTGCGGATAAACTGATTGGGAAATGTAGAAGATAGTAAGAATAAGTCAGGGGCGCAACCAGAACTTTTTTTTGCTGGGGGCTAGAATTGAGAGAAAAAAAAACTTGGGCAGAGGTGAAAACTCGATTTGGTACCTACCTGGGGGGCTATAGTCCCCTAGCCCCCCTTGGTTGCGCCCTTGGAATAAATTGAGAACAGTGATGACAAGTTTCCTCAATTGATACTCAGGGTAGCTGATTTATAAAATCAGTTCCCGATTGTTTGGTCCCTCAGATCAGAATAAGAGACTTACATCAAGTTTTTAGAATCGATAAGAAGTCAGTGAGTTCAGCCCAGTCCCGCTAACAAATTTAGTTCTTTTTCCCAAAACAGGCGTAAATTTGAGGAATTTGGATGAAAATAATAATATGGTCAACTTTCAGTGAGATCCATCATCGCAAAAATTTCAAGACTGCGGCAAATTCAGTAGGACAGTTCCCGTTATCCACAATACATATTCAAGCAACTCAGTACTGGTTCTAAGCTTTTCAGCTATGTCAATTCTATCCCTTTTACAAGGGTGAAAAAGTTGGGGGTCTGCTGTTGTTCTAACCGTACCAATATGTGGTATATTAGAAGCATATAAATAATTTCAGGGAAAAATAAATTGTAACTGTAAAAGAGAAAAAAAAAAAAAGAAAAGAAAAAGTAACGAAAACAAAATAAATATGAATATGGGGCGATAATTACTCCTTTATACTTGACCCTTCTCCCACTTCAAAAACTTTTGCGCACTCTATTGCAGGAAGACAACACTATTAAAATTCGTTTAGATTCTACAACTACGACTGTCAAAGCCCAAATAACCATGTTAGGACTAGTCAAGATTTCTACAGACTATGTTAAGAGATTGAAACTCATTAGAACTTCTTAGAACAGCATCCAAATTCCTTAAAATGGGTCAAGCTCCCTCAAAACTGAGTTAAACCACCAACTCATTAATATTTCGTACGACTATACCTATTGACATTGTTAAGACTCTTTCTCTTTTACACATTGCCTTAAGGCTGGGTAAGACCAAGAGTTCTTATGACTTACTTTTGTCTGTTCTGGGCAAAACAAGTTGCCTTATTTGATTTCCAAATTATGTTCATGTTGATTATTGACCTTCTTAATTTGTGCCTTGAATTAGGTTTGTCCCCGAACGACTTGTCGAAACGTCTTCCAGCCGATATAACCATCGCGTGTTACAACAGTTCAGACGGTGTTACTATCTCTGGTCCACCCAAGTCGATCAATAATTTCACTAAAATGCTACAAGCCGAGGGTATCTTTGCCAGAGAAGTAAACAGTTCCGGATACGCTTTTCACTCGCAGTACATTGCCAAGGCCGGACCTATGTTCAAATCTACGTTGGAAAAGGTATGCCATGAGGTCACTAGGTAGATATTTGATACAGATAACAGTCTGCATCATTGGTACATACAAAATACCGAAAACACGATGAGATCTTATTAACGGGAACTAACTTCTTTTCTTTTCCGTAGATAATTCCAGAACCAAAAGCCAGAACTAAACGTTGGATTAGTACCTCTGTCCCAGAGTCTAAGTGGAACACTCCGCTAGGGCAATACTCCTCAGTCGCGTACCATCTGAATAATTTACTATCGCCCGTATTATTTGATGTAAGTGAGATGCGGTCAAAAATTCCTAACACCGCCCTCAAGAAGGAATAGTGACAGAATCTACAGAACACCTTTTCGTCTGTTTATTGCGTAGAAAGCTCTGACTCGACTACCAGAGAACGCGGTAGTAATTGAAATTGCCCCACATGCTCTACTGCAGTCCATTCTGAAGGGGAGTCTCAGCTCAAATTGTACGCACGTGGGTTTGGTGCGAAGAAACCACGCTTCATTGACTGATTTACTGACTAGCATCGGCAGGTAAAGTTTACATGGATCAGTTCATTTTTAAATTTTACCCCAATTTTTTGTAGCGAAGTTGAATATTGGTTTTCAAGAAAATCTTATTGTTTATGAGGATCCTAGAGTAAAGTAGAGTCTTGTTAAGAATCAGTACGTAATTATTCGATTGTATAATACGTTACAGGCTATATAATTCTGGCTTACAACCAAACCTGAATCCACTGTACCCGCCGGTCAGCTTCCCAGTGTCTCGTAAAACACCTATGATTCAGTCTATGATCGAATGGGATCATTCGATCAAGTGGTTTTTGGTTTCGTTCCTGACAAAGGTACACGTAACTTTTCGGTTTTTAATTTAATTTAAACAAATATAATAAGTATTATATGGTCTCAGTGACCGAGCAGGGAGATGGAGGCTCAGGAACCATATTCTGTGGATGTTCGAGTTGTTACCTGCCTGGAAATTTGGAGGCTAGATGCCAAAAGGCGTTAGCTCAAATGTAGCACTCTGACTCCGATCTGAGGCAGCTCCTTTTAAATAAGAAAATTACACGGACGCTCGTCGGTACTTTTGGGTCCAGCGAAAATCAAGCGTATTCAGTTTCCAGGCGGGTAGATACTGCTTTTCTCCCTACAATTTTGGATATTTCTTGGTATGTTTCGGACATCGGAACGAATCAATACTCTCGTGAGCAAATCTTAGATACATCCCTAGATCTCGCCATGAATTCGGACTTGCATTTTCATTTTCAGCCAGCGTGTGTTCACGGCGAAATCGAAGCAGATGTGGATATTACCGATAAAAGATACAAATTCTTAACCGGCTGCGTAATCGATGAAACACCCACGTTTCCCATTTCCGGATATTTAGTGAGTTGCTCGAAATTCACCTCTACGTCCAGAGATATCACCGAAAGCGCTATTTAATTTTGAATCGCTTTACAGTGTTTAATTTGGGAAGCGGTGGCTAAACTGCAAGTAAATTTCATAGCAAATGTATCTGTGGTGATTGAAAACTTCCAGTTGTTACGCGGATGTCCTCTGAATAGAGAAAGTAAGTGACAGTATTTTATAAGCTTCATTGGTGGTGAAATGAAACGTGTGGCCCCAGAGCAGTGACGTATACAAAATTCAATGCGAGGGAAGGGATCATTATGTAAATATTAAATAACAAATATATGTAGGTTTGTAAGCAAGAGGAAAGGAAAGACGATCATGTTTTAAGAGGATATTGTAACACCAGAACATACCCCACGCCACAGATAGTTTGGCAAAGAAAAGATAAGTGAAGACTTTCCCAAATTTCAAAGGTGTTTCAACACCAAAACACCCTCGGTATACACGCTTTTGTACGGTAATGAAGGGAAACAGCGATGAACGTGGAGACGACACTGCCCTCTGTCATTAACGTGAAGCGAAAATCCTGCAAAGCGGATTCCTAATGCAAATTTTGGTGTTTTAGGAATTGGCAGGATGACCCTGACGTTCCTCGTCAACATCAGATTTTACTTTACGTACCTGGGTTGAAGCGGTGTGCACCATGAATAGGGACGTACCAAAGAGGGGGGGGGGGTTAAAATGAGGAGAGTCCCAACTGACTCAACTCAGAATTTCCAAGTATCAAAGCAAAAAAAAAAACCTTTTGACCTGTTAGATTTTTCTAACTGACTCAATTCAAAAGTCCTAAGTATAAGCAAAAGAAGAAAAACCTACCTTTTCACTTGTTTAACTTCTCAACTCAATTCCCAAGTATCAAAACAAAACAAAACAAAAAAAACCTTTTAACTTGTTGGATTTTCTCAACTCGCCTGACTGAAATGGTAAATTTTCCCAACTGCTGAGTGAAGAATTCCTGCGGGGGGAGGGGGGTAAGTTGACTCCCTGCCGACACGTCCCTGACCATGATCTTCATTTATGGAAAAATTGGGACATGGTTCCCTCGCAACTTAGTCTATCCTCTCTTCTAGCAAAAAATCGAATCTGTAAGTACCCCTTCTCTCATAAAGATTTCAAAACGTCACATAAAAGAGACTTGCAGCAGAAAAGTGTCTTCATTTTCAACACAGTTTTGCTACAAGTCTCAGATGAGACAATTTTGTGTCTAAAAATCGCGACCTCAATTGAGGCATTTCGTCAATCAGATAGCCTAAAACATTTCGCCTGCCCTGTTACAAGAAGCCGACGAGGGCGGCTTTGATGTGCACACCTCTCAAAGTCATCCTGTAAACTATAACACATTTCTGCGGAAATATTTGTGTTGCGAATTTTGTTCTACGCCCATCATCCTTGCGTATCTACTCAGGAAAATAATAATTTCAGAGGAAACTAACAAAGACTTCGATATATGTCTACAGAACCACTGAAGTTCGTTATTAATATCTTGGAAAATAGCGGCGAATGTGAAATAAGAGAAAATGGCATCGCGGTTGCTCGAGCAAATGTAAAAACGTGCGAGTCCGTGGAAAACGAATTTTCCAACCTAGCCAAAACGAGTACCGAGTGTGACAAATTTCTACCGTTGAAACCAGCCGACTTCTACTTGGATTTATACAAGAAAGGATATTCATACACGAAGGATTTCAAGGCCGTAAAATATTCCGACAACAAAGGTACCTAAATAATTTTTTCGTTGTTTCGATCTTCCAGTTGGAGAGCGGGATCCTATTTTCATAAGCGAGATTCATAGTTGCTAAATGAAGAATATCAGTTGAATATCTTCACCCCGAAACATGTTCCAATCATTGATGGAAAGCGATTCAATAACGCTTTTACTTTACAATTTTGCTTTTGACCTTGAAAAATAAAACTTGCGCTTTCGGCTTTTCACTTTTTCAACGTTTATTTTGCTTTTCACTTCCCACATTTTAAAAACTTCTGGCTTAAAACTTTTTGTTTTCCGTTTTTCCAAGTCTTCATATTCAGCACCAAACACCAGTCACCACTCACCAATTAGGTAAAAAGCGAATTGAATGAAACGTTTTGCTTGCACTTTTCGCTAATTCAAAGGCTTTTTGCTTAAAACTTTTCGCTTTTCAATTTCTTTCCATCACTGGTTCCAATTTATGACTTAGAATTCAGGTTTAACGTAAACTTAAAAAGGATGAGGAAGACCGGGATGTAAATTTCTATTTGCAACCGCTCCTGAAGAGTCATGTGCGCCAAATTTTATTAGAAGCTCCATACCGTTTAATCAACAGTTTCTAACGACGCTTACTATGATCCGAATTTTTATCCGTTTTCAATTATAGCCGAACATGGAATAATAAAATGGGCAGAAAACTGGATGATTTACATCGAAGCGATGCTGCAAATGCATTTGTCACGCTTGAGTAGGCAGAGGCACTACGCTATCAACCACATTCAGAAGGTCATCATTGACCCCAAAAAACATGTTGATATTCTCTGTGAAAAGAATTCGGAATCGGGTAAGCTGCAGCCAGTTCAGTTGCTTCTTTATACCTCTTAACTGATGAGGTCCTAATTCGTTAAACAACTTTATAACTATGTGAACCTATAATTAGAATATTACTTACATATCCCATAGGTCATTTTACCTACTCATTAGAGCATATACAGCATACTCAAAACAATAAGGAGCACAATTTACACCTGTGTGCACAACTAACAACCGCTTGTATGACCTACAACTGTGAGCATACAAAATTTTAGATCCGCCTTTTCGGAACTATTGATACAAAAACTAAACAAAATACTAATTTTATCAGGGCTACTTGCTAAAATGGTAGAAAGCCTTGCACATTTTATTTTAAAAAGTCCTAAACCTAGGCTAACCTTAAACTATGCCCAAGCACTCTTTAATCATGTCCCTTAAAGACTTCCAGTTCAGTTACCAAAACTTTCACGGTCACATTACTTCAACTCAGAACTTAAACCCTCATCACAACAACTTCAGGTGCCGAAGTACATCGGGGTCATTGACCAGTGCCTCTGCAGGATCAACACACAGTCACAAAACAGGCTATCAACAATGTCTTGAGAAATACTGACTGCAGCGTGTGCTCCAGAGCCAAATACTCAACATGATAATATATCAGCTTCAACATGCTATAGGGCTTTTCCAGTACTCCGTATTGCATACTTATTCGTCTCTCCTGTTATCAAGTTGGTAGTGTACGATAACAGAATTTGACGTGCGAAATGGGCTAGATACTTGAAAACGCAGGAGACCAAAATTTTATGAGAAAGTTTGAATTCTTTCGGCGACGCAAACGTTGCTGAATTGCGTTGTCAAAAGTGTAAGCCGAAAACTGAATTGTTATTTAATAAAATCGATGATCATACGATAAGACCACGTGGAATGATCGAGGAACGAAAATTTCGAATTATACAGAGAAGACAGACGAGGTATCATAAAAGGTACGACACGAAAGACGAAACTCAGAACTCACTGGTACGACTATAATAGAACGAAACTGAGATGACGTCCTTATCATTTGATAACAGGATAGGCGAAGAAGTACGCAATATGGAGTACTGGAAAAGCCCTTTGAGTACGCATCCTCTGTTGACTGCACAACAAGTTGATATGTCTTCCCTGATCAGTCCACAAGTGACCCTACAGTTTGACTGATTTTCAGGCAGCCAACTCAAAACACCAGCTATAAGTTGCCAAACACAATGGAGTAGAGGCACGTAGCATATCTCCTCTACAAAGTCGTCAAGTAACACAGACAGATCATTTCCAGCATAGGAGGTAGAAACCCTGACCATGTCAGCTATGACGTGCAATGGGTATCCCGGAGAATCCACCACATGTGCTCTGTCACAATGTCAGAACCTCTGCTGTCCATTCCACGGTTTATCGGGACAAAACTATCGCCAAGTCACGAGCTATTGTTGTTCATTCTTCAGCATCGACAGACCATTTTTCCGTCTCTAGCTTTGACCAACTCTCAACAACAAACAAAATCATTAACTACTGCTAGGTATATCTCTTCTTGAGCAACGGCAGTCCATTTTTCAGCATTAAACTGCGGTCTATCGGTCTTTTGATGACAAGATTATTATTAATGTTCAAGCCCTATAGTAAGTCCAACACCAATTTTCACAATACAAATAGAATCCGTTTTACGATTTCAATCTAACTTTACACAATATGCACAATTTTTAGTGGAGTGTACACAGGGTGCACAACTTACAATACATACATATAATACACAATACAGGAAGTGCTATAATTTCCACATCTTGCAAACGTGTGAGATACATTAACTAGTGCGCTACTAACACTCCTAGATTCTATTGTGGGCTCCATGAAAAATCTCCAGACCTAAGGTCATAATTTTTACACACTTATTTCCTATCAAAGGTGAAATAAAATTTTAAGTTGTTAATGCGTGATCGCAATCTATTCTCGAATTCTCGCAGGTTTGCCCGTGAACGTCTTCCCAGATACTGATGTAATTAAAAGCGGTGGTATTGAATTGAGAGGAGTAAAATCAACTTTGATTTCGGTGAGGAAAAAGCAACCCGAGCCGACAGTCGAATATTATACGTTTGTTCCTCATACGATGTCGGAACAGGTGAGCTTCCTGTCTTATTACACGTCAATATTTGCACAAATTACGCTATTTAAACATAACGGAAGACTGAAATTGGTATTTTTGTATTTCTAGTTCAGCATGGAAAAAGCACTTAACGTATGCACTCAGTTGGTATGCGAAAACAGCGATGTGCACCCGATTTTGAAAACCGCCGAAGTGGTTGTTGACCCTTCGACGCACGTCTACCTGAGTACTCAGATCGCAGAAATCATCGAACGTGAGCCGCATGTGGTGGTAACGACATTTTCCCTAGCCAATTTTCACAAAATAATACTTAATTCGTATTTTAAAGCGACAATTTTATTTCACAGAGTGAAATTACGGTGTTCCCGAATAAATCATCACTTTCGGAATCGCATGGGTCATTGGATTTGAAAACTATTCGAATCAAACCCGACCAAGACTTGACTACAAATCCGAGTTCGGAGAAGTACAATTTCATAACAACAACGAGTATCTTCTCGAAACCAGATACGGTAAAAAACATCCTGCATTCCCTCGTCAAAGATGGATTCTTATTAATTCTCGAGGACGCTCAATCAGCTCCCAGCGTAGATGATTTGGAGGCATTCAACTGCAAATTGATAGCTAAATTTGATACCGAAAAGAGAATTTGTTTGCTCGTGAGAAAAGTAAGTCAACAATTTCGTAACTGCGCATGTGTGGGTACCAGATACGGTGGCAATAATAATGATTAACGAATTTCAGCCATAGATCTTCTAGTGTGGAGGGCTAGGGTTCGATGCAGCTCTTGTACAGATACAGATAATTTATGGGAGAATACATCAGAGGGGCGATTTACGAGTATACTAATGTAAATACTTGAACTTGAGCTGAAGTTTGCTTCCAGAAATCCCATAATAGGAAACTGTTTGTAAGAACCCACAGGCGCAAATATGGGAGGGAGCTTGGGCTTAGCCTCAATACACTAAAAGCCCCACACCCAAAAAAAAAACTGAAAAATTATATGAACGATAAGATTTTTAAGATTATTTTGATTCGACTCACCCCCTTCCTCGTATGAGGCTCCCTACTTGAGGCCGGCTGTTTGTGTTTACATAGAGACTTTCAGCTTAAGTCTGCTTCATCTTCGAATGTTTTGGTATAAATAACACACGTTTTATCAAAAAGGCCGTCTGTGTTTAATACGAGGTTTATGGTTTCAGTCATGGAAACACTTCGACCGAACTTTTACTTTTGGCGTTAGAAATTTGACCGAATTTACAGTTTTTGCCTGGACCTCACTTGTTCTTTCTCACATACATGGTATTTTACAAGTTTAGCTCCCTCTTCATTTTTTTCAACATGTGGTCATATCAACACCGGAAAAAAGGATCAAACAGCCAAGTTTCGTTTCTTTCTAGCGGGAAAATGTTCTTCTCGTCTATACAAGGTCTCGGAAGCTCAGACATATAACGCGACTGTACAGGGCCGGCAATCTTTCATTTTCTCGCCTGGTGCAAATACAACATTTCTAAATAAGAAACTCTGGAACACCCCCCCCCCTCGCCCCCAAAGAAAACTGAAACAAAAAACATCCAATAAGTATTGGTAAGTTTTAAAAAATTATTTGAAAAAAATGTTGATTTTTCCACCTGGTGCACCTGCTCCAGTGCAATTGGACTTTCACCGGCCCTGCGGATGTATTATACGAATTGTTGAAATAAGAGTGTCTTCGGTCACTGATTACACTACTGCTGAGGAGTTTAAAAAGAGTGCTGTTGTAACTGTACCGAAAAAAAGCAGAAGCAGATAGGTGTGCGAATTACCAAACAATTAGTCTTCTTTCGCATGCGTCAAAAATATTAACTAGGATAATTTACACGAGAATTGAGAATAGAATAGATGCAGAATTAGATGATCGGCTTGGATTTAGAAAAAGTAGAAGTACTAGGAAAGGAGTGTTAGCTTTGAGATTAATTGTAGATGGAAGACTCAAAAAGGGGTAGGATACATATATGGCTTTCGTTGATATTGAAAAAGCTTTTGACAGTGTCAAGTGGGATGAAATGTTTGAAATTCTAAAAAAGATAGGAATAAAATTTAAAGAAAGACAAGTTATTTTAAATTTATATAAAGGATAGAAAGCCACATTAAGAATAGAAGAAGAAAAAGAAGAAGCTGATAAAGAAAAATGTGTAAGGTAGGGTTGCTCTTTATCTCCAATATGATTTAATCTGTACTTAAAGTAGGCCATAAAAGAAATAGAGAAAAATTTGAAGCAGGTGTCATTATACATGGAGAGCGAGTAACGATGCTCAGGTTCGCAGATGATATTGTCTTATTAGCTGAAAGGAGTATCGATTTGGTAATGATTTTAAATGGAATGGAGGAGATTTTGAGTATAGAATTACGTATGAGAATAAATAAAAATAAAGTAATAGTATATGTAATCGATGTGAACACGATAGCTTAAATATAAATATTGGACAGGAAAAGATCGAGGAAGTAAGCGAATTTTGCTATTTAGGGAGTAAAATAACAAAAGATAGAAGGAGTAAAAGAGTGATATTATTTGTAGAATAGCACAAGCCAAATGAGCATTTTATCAAAAAAGTAATCCTTTCAAATCAGAAATAAATTTGGAAATCAAAAAATTGTTCTTGTAAACTTATGTTTGGAGTGTAGCCTTGTATGGATGTGAAACTTAGACCATAGGAAAACCAGAGAACAGAAGGATCGAAGCTTTTGAGATGTGGTGCTATAGGCGGATATTTAGCGTCAAATGGACAGATAAGGTAAGAAATGAGGAAGTACTTAACAGAGTCGGAGGTAAAATGGATACTTGGAATTGTCTGAAGAGAAGGAGAGATAAACTAATAGGGCATAATTTAAGACACCCAGGAATAATATCACTGCTGCTAGAAGGAAGAGTGGAAGGAAAGAATTGGGTAGGTGTCGGCAAAGATTCCAGATGTTCAGCAGATAATCAAGGATGTGAAATGTAAGAGTTATTACGAAATGAAAGAACTCGCACAAGATAGGGAGAAATGGAGAGCTGCATCAAACCGGCCGTAAGACTATTGATAACCTAATCATCATCATCATTACATTTCTGATTCAGCCCCAAGTTAGCAGCCAAAATCATAATTTCACCTTTCTAATGGGTGAAACTGACTTCAATCTAGGAACTTTGCTTTAGGTTATATAGGTTATAATTGATAAACTGAAGTTCTTTTTTGTAGATTACCTCTCTGAAATTTCCATGTTAAATCCTGATCAATATTCCCAGGTATCTTAAGTTTGATACCTGTTGTAGGACTGTAAAATTTGTTTTTTTTTTTCTGGATTGGATTGCTGGTTGGGCCAGACCACCCTACTATTAAAGGTTTCAACTTTCCTGTAGCTAAAGACCACGTACTGCGTTTTTTAATTAATTAATTTATTTTTTCGGTAGTAGCTTGTAGGCTAAAAACCACTTAATTAGAATAGTTATAGGCATCATTCATTTTTTTATTGACTTCTTTTGTATTACCTTGAAATATAATTGCTGTCGTCAGCAAATGAGAATAATTTTCCTTGGAGTGGTAATCGCCTTAAATAGTTTACGTATATTAAGAACAGTATAGGCCCTAAACCACTACCATGTAGCACACCACACACCACTCTTAATCGGAAGTTCTAAACTAAATTTCTCTTCTCAATTTTTACTTTTTGTCTCCTGCATTTGAGGTAAGATGCGAAGCATTGATGCATTTTACCTCTGAAGCCAATATTTTATAATTTATCCTACAAAATTTTATGATCAACAGTGTCAAACGCCTTTGCAATATCCATGTAAAGTGCAGATACAACCTTATTTTGCTTCAGGTGTCACGTTATTTCTGTTATATGACTCACTAAAGTGTCCTCAATTCTCATTTTTTCTCCAAGTCCGAATTAGTAGTCACTGAAAAATTTATATTAATTAAGTACGAAATGATTCTTCTTTTAATTTTTTTTTTCTTCAAAAATTTTAGATATGGTGGAAATTATTAAAATAGGTCGATAATTTTCAACTTTGGTAGGGTCTCCAATTTCCAAAATGAAGACAGTGTGTGCTACTTTGAGATTTGTAGGGAAGATCCCCTGTTCCAGGGATTTATTAAAGATTATTGCTATGGGCTAGTCAATTTCCATTACTACTTCTTTTAATAGTGTAGAAGTCAGTCTATCCTCAGCAGCGCTGTTTCTATTTTGCAACTGACTGATAGCTGCTCTCGCAACCAGGAATGCAATAGGCAATCCACCATACGAGTTCGCATTCACCCATTTTACTATTTCATTATCCAAATCAACCTCCTGTATCTGTCCAAGTAATTGCGCTGCAACATTAATGAAAAAGCTATTGAAGTGCATCACCACCTTCTCTTCGTTATTTTCTGTCTTTATAACTTCCTCTCCAATGGTTATGGCCTCAATATCTTTTTTGGAATCTCCTAGAACTGTTTTGATCAAATGCCAAACTTTTTTCTCATTTTTTCCTAATCTTTCTTGCTTAGTTGAGTAGTATAGAAGTTTTTATCTTTTCTACTCTGCGGACTACTTGTTTTTGTATTTGTTTATACTCACGGGAGAAGCTACGCTCCTCTTGACATTTTTTTCATTCGTTTTTATAACTTTAGCTTTTTTTAACTGAGGGTTACCAAGTTTTCACTTGCCCATGATGCACGTTTCTGACCTTTTGTTGAATTTGTACTTATAATATAGTAGCCTCGCTAACTGCACCACACAAGACATCTACGAACGACTGCAAGGCACCATCCAGATCCATACTGACTAAATTATCCCAATCATATGCAGCTAATTTCTCTCTCAAACGACCTTAATTCGTTTTTTTTTTGTACAGCTGGTTTTACACTATCCAATCCTCTTGCATAACTACTTCCATAATCGCTTGAAACATCAAACAAAACATCAAAATAAGTCTACCCTGATCGCTGATTTTGAATATTAAATTAGATATTTGGTCCATTGCTAATATAAGTCCTCAACGTCGACATTCCACAATTGCAAATTTGAGAAATGACGAAAGAGTGATTTCGCATATTTCATTGAATTTTGTATCGAATTCCATGCAGGATCCCAAAATCCAAACGGAGAAAACAGACAATTTTCACTTTGAAGCGCTGCTGACGGCGTCTCATTGGTCGAGGGCTTCCCTGGACTTTTTTAGCCGTCCGGTAATGCATACTTTTGGTTTGCAGATAATGTAAATCATGTTATAAATAGAAGGGCGGCGTGGCTTAGAAAACCCCGGGGAGACTTTGAAATCAGTATTTTTCCCGCCACCAGAAAGCAATGATAAACTAGTTCTGGAATCGCTTACTAACTCAATTTTCATTCGCGTAGACGCCTGTTTGGAAAACACCAATGGTAGTGATGGTGAAAAACAACGATTTCAATTGGATAGACGGCGTTAAAATGGCAATTAGGAAGCACAAAATAGATAAACGGAATACGATGATCATTTATCAGGGAACCGACCCAACCGGTATCATCGGTTTGATGAAATGCATTCGACGAGAACAGTATGGAACTGGGCTGAGGTAAGAAAATACGCGTTGTTACAGTCTTTAAGTTACCCCCGCCACTACCCATTTCTACCCTTGACATGGAAACGATGTTTTACTGTTTTTTTTTCCTGCAGATGCCTCTTCACCGACGACTCGATACATCCATACAAAATTGTCGATCTCGAGTATATAAATTATTTCCGCAAGGGGCTGGTATTCAACGTATACAAAGATGGCAAGTGGGGCTCCTATAGACATTTGCCAATTGAAAAAGACTGCACTGTCGAATGCGAACATGCATTCATCGGACCCAAAGAAATTGGGAACTTTGCATCGCTCGGATACATCGAAGGACGAATGCCTTACATCAAGTAAAAAGACATAATTTTCTCGCTATTATAATCGTATTGGTATTCGTCAGATGAACTATGAAAACAGTTCGATTCTCGATGAATTTCCGCGATTTTTTGTTCTCATTTATTAGATTTACAAGCACTGATAGCGATTTATGCCACGTATACTACGCAAGCATATACCCACATCGAGATGTATTCAAAGTGTTGGGATGGTTACCTCATGACGACGGCTCAGATAGATTCAATCAGGTCAGACTTTTTTGCGAGTAAATATTTCAGTTCTCGTGGTATACGTGGCATCAATGCGCTCCATTTCAAACTCGAACTTGAAGTCCATTTTCGATTTGTGAATACTGAGTACCCATAGTGCACAGTAGGTCTTCTGCCGTATAGCTATACCTAAAACTATTTCTACGTAGACAGTATTACAATGGAAATTGTTTGTCTGTATAGCGTCCAGAAGTACCCCAATCACGAGCTGTGTTACGTTTACTATTCATCCATCTACGCTCACGATATCAGGAGTGCATTGGGCCACTTACCTTACGACGATTATACTAACGTAGCAAAACAGGTGATTTTTTTCAAAATAAATTTGTACCTAATTCTACATAGGTACTCTTAATCAGTTTTTATTTGCACTATATGTATAGAGGGTCCCTTTTAACTAGCGCAATTAAGAATGCGTATACCGCACATCAGAGTACGCGTTGTGAACCTGCAAATACAAGCGGTGTCACGTGACACCGTATACATCTACAGGCGCGCACTCTAACGTGCGGTATACGCATTCTTAATTGTGCTATATAAAAATGACACTGTGCCGCAGGGATGATAAGTCAGCCATAAGCTATAAGATTTAAGCCATAAGCTGAAGGTTTTGGGGCAATTAAGTCAGCTATAAGTTTAAGCCAAATGTTCTGTAAGCTATAAGCCATAAGCATAAGCCATATTTTTTCGGCTGACTTATGATTTTTTTGTTTGTTTCTCAAATCTGAAAAATTTAAATATATAAATTTTATCTTAACATTTTTTATTTTATGATTTTCAAACCAATATCCCACACACAATGTTAATGGGCATTCATCACCATTTCTTCCAAAATTGATAACAGAAAAACTTACCCTGACTATAGCGCTCATACCAATTGCTGGAAATAGGAATAAGCCATAAGTTTAAGCCAGCCATAAGTTTAAGCTATACGCCATAAGCTTAAGCCAATCAATTCATAAGCTATAAGCTATAAGTATCAGCCATATTTTCAAGGTCGTAAGCAAAAGCCATAAGTTTAAGCTTTATTGATTGGCTTATCATCCCTGCTGTGCCGTATATTTACTGATTTACCTCCGTTTAACTAGTATTTAGCAGTCAACAAGAACTGCTAGTGCAATAATTCATTGCTCAGGAGGGCTTCTCAAAACCTTATTTATAGTCCTCCTCCACAGAGAATTTCATTTATCCACAAATCTATCCTTCTCCTTCCTTCCTGACATTTGAATCCATCTCCGCATCTGTGGCTTAGTGCTAGGATTAGCCAAGTAACATATATTACACTTCCTCGGAGAATTTTATTTTCCTACAGATCTGTCTTCCTTCCCCTCCCCATATAATAACCCATTTCTGCCTTTGTGGCTTAGTTTCTACAATTTCCGGCTATCCTAAACAGTCTGTGATTCCATCTTTATGAAATTTCAAAGCAAGAACTAGGACCAGACTGTGCTAACCGAAAGTGGCCGAAAATCATTTGGACACTTCTTGCTCAGAGCTTTCCAGTTGGGCCCAAGATGATAAATACGCGATGGAAAATATAAATGATTAGACGATATAACTACATGTTGAGTTTTAACATAGACTGTTTCATTTCTGTTGTCATTATTATCATTATTATTATTATTTTGGTTGCTTAGGGTTCAGTTTTAGGACACGAATATTCGGGACGCGACTCCAAAGGCAAACGAGTATTCGGGATGGTTGGCGGTGGAGCTTTAGCAACAACTGTGTTGGCAGATCGTGCTGTAATGTGGGACGTGCCAGACCACTGGACTTTGGAGCAGGCTTCCACTATTCCTCGAGTGTATTCCATTGTGAGTGCAAGCATTTTTTCTGAATTACATGTTACCTTATGCTACCGATATTTTAACTTATAACATGCTAGATTTTTCCGGTACATTTTCAGTTATTTTTCATTATTCGTGAGTTTAAAATTCATTTTTAGTAGTCTCTGCCCTCTTTTTGTTTTTTCCTTTTCAGTTGTTTTCTGTCATATGTGAGTCTTCTTTGTCATCTTTTTACTTGATTCTGTCTTTTTTATTAGTATTCCAGCATTTTCTGTTGTTGAGGAAGTATTTTTAACCTTTTTCGTTTTTAGTATTAGGTATCTGTCACTTGTTTCTCTGGTTATTTCAGTATTTTTCATTGTTTCCTGTTTCTTCTCCGTTATTTTATTCGTTATTTTTAGCTTCTCTGTTTTTCCTTTCTTTTTTCAGTTATTTCTGGTATTCCTCTCTCTTGTTATTTTTATCACTTTTCTGTCTTTCTTGTTATTTTTGTTTTTCGGTCTCATTACTCTCATTTTTCCCAGTTTCTGTATGTGCCATCATTTTAGTTGTATTGCGGCTGTTATTTTTGTTATTTGTAAGTATTACACTCAACAGTCAGGCTAAAAGAGAAACATAAAAATAAAGGAACAAGAACTGATGAGTGGATGGAGAAGAGCACACAACCAGAGAAGACAAGACACATATGGAGATATTTACAAAATAGGTCCAGACTCGAATGTCAATCCTTTTGTTGAGAGTAGCTACATGTACCTACACTGATGAAATTGCGATTCAGAATGACTGGGGAGTTTCATAATCTCGAATTAATAATAATAGCCAAAAATAATACAATTGTATTTATCTGTTATTCAGGCATATTACGCTTTAGTAATGCGAGCTCAACTTCAAAATGGCGAAACCGTGTATATAAACGCCGGAGTAATGGGTTTGTGCGTAGCATGTTTGAATGTTGCACTGGGCGTTGGAGCTATTCCGTTCATAGGATTCAATAACCAAACCGAGAGGAAATACTTGCAAGATACATTTCCAGAGGTGAATGTAAATTTATATTCGCGAAACTTAAATTCCTCGTCATGGTTTATACACCCATGAGTAACTCAATAGTTACAATCAGTGAATTCATAGGCAAGACGAATCCTCCAGTTCATTGAAATGAGTAAATCCATGAGCTGATTGCTTAGCTTGAGAGCTCAAGTTCTCGAACTTTGATGAGTTTGAAAAAAGAAGGAAATTCCCAAAAGTGTGAGAGATAGAATCTTTGCTTCTAAAGTTCAGTTCTCAATTAGGTGAATTCTTCAGGTTCCTCTCTGGCCTACTGAAAAATCCTAATAATGATTTTATTCCCAATATATTTACGAACAATTTAAGACTGATCATAAAGATGAGTAATCAGTGAAGTTGAATCTTTAGCTTCCTGAGACGTGCTTCATAAATTTAGAAGAATGCAGTTTTGAATATCAGTTGTTGAAGATTACAAATGGCAAAGGGGTTGATGTCATTTACGACATTCTCAATAGTCACAAACGTAATTTGTTTGTGGATGCTCTTGCACGTAATGGCAGACTGGTGGAATTCGAGAAAAGTACAATTTTCAACGAATCTTTAGGTAAGTAGGTCAACGAAACTTACATTTTACACCCTAAAAAATCATGTAGTTTCTTGCATCACACTCAGTACTTCTACTATCCTAACTTATTACTGTTCAACTGAATTTCAGCACGTTCAGTTTACATCCATCAGAACTATTTGTAAGGAAAAGAGGTACCTACTCACGAGGCCCCATTAAAAATAAAGGAATCACTAAAAATGAAGTACATTTTACGCATCTTTAAAAAACAAAATGTGCGGTCTTTGCCTCTTGACTTTTTTCCCCCCTCCGCCCACTGATGGGATACTCGAAAGGGTAGTTTTCGGGGCCGGGGGTGCGGTGTCTTAGGGGCCATTTTGACACGCGTGCATCGCCACAAGTTCCACCACACCATTGTTTGTTTTTTGACTCAGAAGTCGAAAAACAGAGGCCCTCATCAATTCTGAGTCTGGGCTTCCGAGTTCTAAAACATCCCGGCATGTGCATAATTTTTAGTTAACATCTACCTTTGCCTTTCGTTGAATATGGTTGAACGTGTTCGCACATATATTGAGTACATTCATCGCATTATAATCAATTGACAGGTTACGCTGCAATGGAAAAGAATATCACGTTCCATAAAATATCTCACAATACTTTGTGGGTAAGTGAATCCGGTGAAGACGACAGAAAACAGATACAGAAGTTGGTGGCGGATGGTGTCCGTTCTGGTGTTGTGAAACCGATTGTAACGAACATATTTACAGAAGAACAAGTGGAAGAAGCATTCAGGTAATATTCAAATACTAAGTAAACTTAATCAAAATGCAGCGATGTATCTCAGTATTTTTTGGCAAAGGGTATTTCGCCCACAATGACGGCTGGAGTTGGCTTGAATCGTTTGTACCCCAAAGAATTACAAATATTCACTTGCCCAGATCATTCGGTACATCAAACCTCCAATACTGTAATGAACAACTGGCAGCTGTAAAGCTGCATAAAAATTGTTTGCAGTTCTTTCGCTCCCATCCGCGCCTCTTTCCAAAATTTTATTCAGTCAGTAGATCCTACATATACTTCCCTAATATACCATTTGTAATACTGTCATCACAGAATAGCTCAATCTGGAAAGTTCATTGGCAAAATAGTAATCAAATTTCGAGATGAAGAACCTCAAAAGAATACCGTACCCAAAATAAAACTCGTCAAAGGTCGTCCAAGTTCGTTTTTAAACCCTGATCAATCTTACATTATTACCAGTAAGTGGCGATCAAGCATAAAGTAATATTTTCAACTAATTTTGTGTAGCAGAGAAAGCGAATGCTTTGAAATTCGATTCACTATGAACCTACGTTATAATTATAGCTGGACTGTCTGAAATCGGGATTGAACTTGTGGATTGGCTGATTTCTCGAGGAGCAAATAAAATAATTCTACAATCGCAATACAGGCCAGTGACGGGGTATCAGTGCCTCGCTATACGTCGTTGGAAAAATGACCATGTGAATGTTATTTTAGCTAATGCTGACGTTAGCGTATTAGCGGGCGCAGAAAGCTTAATCAATGTGGCAGCTGAACAAGGATCGGTTGGAGGAATCTTTCACATCGGTTATGTATGTTACTTATTTCTCTTCACAATCGGATAAACTACGTATTAAAATAAACACACGTGTCGTCAACTCATATTCAAGCGAAATCGATGGGAGAAAGTAATTTTTCTTTTTAAAGGAGCTTACCTGTTGTTTCTGTTTTAAATGTTCCGATCTTTCAATTCAGGTAGCCGGTGAATACAAACTAGATGAAAGCGCCAAAAGTCATTTCCAACTTGTATGGAAAACCAAAGTGGAGACGGCCAAAAATTTAGATCTCGCATCTCGAAAACTGTGTCCGGGATTGAAATACTTCGTCGGATTCTCAGACGTCGTCAGTTCTTTCGGAGGGCCTCGAAAATCTATGTTCGGATATGGCTGCGCCGCGATGGAAATGATTTATGAACGTAGAAAAGCTGAAAATTATCCTTCAGTAAGTTTCCCTAATTTTACATCACATTTGCATATTTTCACAAAACATTATTAAAATTGGTTGTGTAAAGTGATGATGTACATTACTACCTTTCGTAGGTTGTAATTCAAAACGGACTTCTCGATAAATTCGAAGTTGACGCGCCTTCTCCAGAATTTTCCTCCGGCTTTGCTCCTCTGAAATTTTCTTCAGTTCTAAAGATTCTCCCCGAGTTACTGAATCAACCACAGACCGTTCTTTCCGTCTACAGAAAGGACGACAAATTTAGAAATTATTCGCAACCTCCTGTGATAGAAGTGGTGAATAATTTAGTTGATATTTTCGGTACGGTTTGTATAATATACATCATGGAAAGATGATGGTCGAACTGAACATGAAAGGTTCTCGTTCCGTTCCTTTCGGTTCTTCAAAACTTGACCTATGGTTCCGTTTACCTCAGATTTGAAGCGTTCCTGTTTTATTCATGGACGCATTCCCCTTATAGGTATATATACCTACCATTCATAAATTATCAAAATTTATACATTTTTGCCATAAATACGAAACCTTCATGGCGTTCGGTTACAGTTCTCGTTTCGTTCAAAGAAAATGATCGGTTCAGGTTCCGTTCGTTCTTTCGACCATCTTTGGTATTAATTGTACACTACGTAATTATAATATTCATACTTGAGCGACTTCGCCGTTATTACGTGCGCATAACATCAGCATTAAGGAGCTAGAACAAAACAAAAAAAAAACCAACGTAATCATCCGCCATTTTCCAGTAAGACAGGTCAACTAAAAAGTATAATCATCCGCCATTTTCCAGTAAGACAGGCCAACTAAAAAGTAATCTCAATACTAAAACTGATTACGCAAACAATGATCGAGTTTCACTTTTTGGCGCCACTGAATGGAGAATTGAAAGCGCTATCTGGTGATTTATTACCGCCCTAAAATGATTGTAACTATTTTACCCAATAATGGTGGAAAGTGGAAACGAACAAAATTGAGGCGTTATCTGTCAAAAGGGCGTCCGTTCCATAAGAAATACATTGAACGGACGTCCTTTTGACAGATAACTCCTCAATTATTGATAGTCAATTATGATTTATTTTAATTTAACAGTAGCCATTCTGCAAAAACATTGCGGCTCATTTCATCAAAAAATAATCATCCGAGAATGAAAACAAGCAGGCAGTTCATTCATCTGAACAGGGGATATAACTCAGTCTGTCATTTAAGTCAAAAAAAAAAAAATCAAAACTAACTACCTATAATATTTATTATAATAATGGTTGTTTTCACAAATAGGGTTCCATCTCCAAAAGTAATCATGAAACGTCGCAGTTTTTTGCAGTTTCCCAGAATTTTGTTTTCTTATTCTTGCCAGGATTATTTCTAAGTTTTGAGATAGAGTGATAGAGTGACTCACATTACATGGTATGAATTACAAGATAAGAAGCCACTTATAAATGAATTGTACACGATATAATCGCCCGAATGAAAAATGATGTTCAGTAGGGGGTAACCTCCTAGAGGACTTTTTGAAGATAGTTTGTTTTGGATTTTGGAGAAGGGGAGAACTCCACATAGAATGAACTTCAGAATCGAACATTTCTCAAATAAAGCGTTGAAGTTTTGTTAATGGTCAATTATGCAAGTAATATTTTCCTACTTTTTTCTTCTCCCTTTCTTTGCTAAAAAGTATTCTATGTTCATACAGGAATCAAAACGCCGCAAAAATTGTACACAACCCTGTTCGGAGAAATCGGCATTGAACCTGTGGTACTAGAAGAAATAGAACATCTTCTGAACGATTATGGAGTAATGCTTACCAAGGACGAAATTAGACAATTATCATTGAGCAAATTTCAGTCACTTCTGAATGATGGTCATTAAAAATGCCTCCTATTTGAAATGGTTCATATTTATGTCTAGTATGATGTGAAATGTTCATTAAATTAGCAAACGAACACCAATTTATTTTGTTTTTCAACGTGGGGAAACATAAAAGAAAGAAACAAAAACAAAAGAGGTCCTAGTTCGATTCTCAGCCGCAGTCAACGTCCTATGTCTCAAATTCAATTACATAGTGCGGACGATTTCTTGATCTCTGAAGAAATATTTGTTGAACAAAGAATCTTACAGGAGATCGGATATTATACAACTTCCTCTTCAAGTTTTTCTTTCATAAATGCACAATTCTTACTGAAAAATTGTTTACCAAGTAAGTGGAGGGTTCCATCGAACAAAGTATCATCAGCATGGTCTTATTATTCAGGATAACGAGAAAACCGTGTTACGAGACTATAGTGGGTATTTATGAAGTAGCTACAACTGTTCCTCTATTTCAACGACACCGACGAGCGCGATTTTCATATAAAAAACGAAGGTCATCCAGAGACAATATATATGACTAGAAGTTTTTGGTAGGGTAAGGCAATATTGCTTCAATTCTAGTTTCAAATTGGCTGAATGCACGGTAGAGTTATTATATGGGTCATTGTGACTCCTAATTTCACGTAAGCTGAAAAGGTTTCTGGGGGCTGAAACACGACCCGAGGATTCGGGTACCGATTGTAGTGCAATGTTGCTACAGCATCGGTTGATAACAGATTCATCGTTATTCCAGAATCTTTCAATTATTGAAGCTATTTGCCAAGATGAAAAAACATTTTCAATATTTCAGATTACACACTCAACAAATAAGAACGCGAAATAGAAAATGGATTTAAATATATATTTATATGATATTACTTCTTCGTATTTAACGTATCCCTTTTCTGAATCGTTCTTAACTGCTTCTTCTTCATTCTTTTTATTTTAGCCGAATTCTTTATCTGAAATATGGTAAGTAGTAATTATCAACGCAGTCATTAGTGAACCTAATTCAATTGTGTCTACAAATTTATGATGTAAAAACTGTAGCAATGGTTATATACCTGAATGGAGAATTTTTAATTTTTCAAGCGAGATAGTACATTCAAAAAGAAAAAAATTCTTGTTACACTTAGGAAGTCATGGAGAGAGATAATAATCCCGCAGTTTTATTCGGGAGTTCAGGTTCCATTCTTTCTTGGTTTTGATTGCCATTTCCAATATGAATGATTACCGAAGCTCCCATAAGTACTTTAATTCAAGAATAGACTCTAAAAATGTTGATTTTTTTGAAAGGCATTCAAAAGCGATTGTAACAGTTGATCGACCCGAGTAACGGTAACTATTAATGAACATCTATTTCACTTTTAGTGCAGCTATTGATTGATTTCGAATTTTCGGGAAAGTTTTATGAACGATCTGAAAAACTACGACTATATGGATCTTCCATTAATTTAAGATTCATTCTTCCATCCACCAAAGCAGTGCGCGACTATCTTGAAGATAAATCACGGGAATAATTTTTATAGCTGAGACATATTACATAGTGGGTAGGAAGTACTGTAATTAGAAATTTGGAAAAATACACGACAAACAACGTAGTAACGAAGAAAGAGACGTTTTGCTCAGGGTCAGTATGGCATCAAACGACGAATTGTATTCCGCATTAAATTTACACGCAATGATCGAATGATGATTTATAACGAATCCCAACGATGGTAAGATGATTTATACGACTAACCACGATTTTAGGCCCAACAAGCATCCATGATCACATTCATTCGGCATTAGAGAATTAAAGCACAATCGTTAATTCCCCTCGTGTAGTACTTGCGACATGCGAGTTCCGAAGCGGCCGGCCAACTTACTTACAGTTAGACGCTGATGTATTCAGAACGATAAGACACATTCGCATACAATTTTCAAATGCTATTCTTAAAACAATTCCAATGTATTACTCACAACTTGCAGGACTTCTGATTTCTTTTCATTCTCCCGTTTTCTTTCTAGATTCTCTCTCCTTCTCTGTTTTTTAGCTTCTTTAACTGCATTTCGTTGTTCGATCAGTTCTCTAGACAGAGATTTGATTTTCTTCAACTCATCTCTAAACTTCAATTTATCCACAGTCGTGGACTTCAAGCCGGGTGACTTCTTGACCGTAGTAAACCTACAGAGGAAATAAGACCAATTTAAAATGCATGGCGTCTGCATCTAAAGCGAAAGATTGGTATATTTTGTCCACATATACAAACTCGTTACAGAAATACTGTCACAAACCTTGTTTTTATGCCCTTCCACGGTCTGCCGGACACGGGCTGACCCCTGGGCAAACTCTTCGGTTCCGTCATACTTTAAAAACAAATGGATTTTCGATAAACTAACACTATTGCAGCTAGAATTTAAATGAATAAATTACGCATTATTGCACTGTACGCGTTTACCGATAAGTTTTACTTACTTCTTCACTTTAAATGGTCAACAAAGAACGAACCACGTGTGTGTCTTATGCGTGTTTTGTTATCAAGTTCTTATCACCTTAGGACCGGAACTTCAAGCACATTTTAGGCTTGTATCTAGACATCACTGGTAGCGTTTTGATTCTTGATTGTTTTCATTCCTCATGTAGGGAATTTTGGTTGGAACGTTTGAAATGAGAACCGTGATTCATTTAATCATGGAGAATCTCCCATTTCCCGTGGACACTTGGACAGGTTCAAATTTCAAAACAAGGGTTCAAATTTTTAAGTGGTTGAGGATTACAGACACCTCTTAGAACTACCTTCTGAATCACAAGAGCTAGCCATTTCGTACGCATGGCGTACATTACGAAGAACAATGTAATTACGCGTTAGTATTCATTTGTTGGTTTTTTGCGGGGTTAGTGATAGTGGTTGTAATTTTCAGTTCACTCTGTATTGTGTACTGTATAGGTATCAAATGTCCTGTGTCGGTGTGTCGGCGGCGAATGCGTCGTTCGACGGAGATATATGTTTTCAGCACTGCTACAGAATTGTAGTTTAGGCGTGAGAATCTGCGTTTTTGCACCTTGTAGATATGGCAATAATAATTAACCAACTTTTAATTTTCTGTGTAGAATTTGAGCCAGTGCTAGCTAGAAGGTTGGTCCTGGTTGCGTAAAATGGGCTGAAATGAAAACAGAATTATTCAGATGTCCTGATAACCTGGAAGTCTGCCCACTGATGCTTCCAGAATTTGAATATCAGTTATCAATGGATGACCTTTGGGACAACTGGTGAGTTATCGGACACTGTGACTTTCAATATTATGAGGTACAAGTAGCTTCTGGATCACAAGATCAAGCCATTCAGTACTCCTTCCGTAAATTACGAAGAAGAAATTAATTATTACATGTTGGTTCTTTCGTGGGATTGGTAGTTTTAATTTTCAGTCAAGTCTTAACTGCAAATTAAGTGCCGACGACGAATGCATCCATCATTCGACGAAAGTTCGTCTTGATTACAGCTGTGGAGCTTTAGTTTGGACTTCAGAATTTACATTTCCGTATTTTGTATGGTAATTCTCGTTAAGTAATTTGTTACATTCTGCGTAGAGTGTGAGGCCAATTCTTGGCTCGAACGTTGGTCCAACTTTTTTATCACTGGCTGAAATAAGAACAGATGGGAATGAAGCAATAGATATGAACCATATAAATGCTTCTTACCTACTTCGCGGCATCAATAAAAACTAATAGTTTGATCGGTATTCTCTCGTAAGTATAATTTCATGATATATTCCACGAATTAAAATACTTTCCTTTAAAACAGTTCTTTAATGCTAGCCACTTACAAATAGCGAATGTAATTAACCTGATTCTCAAGTGTTTTATCTCGTTCTTTTTCCCAGACTTAAGAAGTGTTAGATAGAAATTACTACCTTATGAAGTGTATCAAGCAGTAACTGGAATTAGAAGACGTATACAGTTACCTCATCGAACTGTACGATTTCAGTGCACGAGTATGTAGATTGTTCTACTGGATCATTGTTGACAAAGTAAATTATTAGTCTTTACTCCTACTCCCTAGTCTATACATAGTTTTGTTGAGTTGATGTTAGTTTCTGTATTCATTACAGCTCATTGATTCACAATTTGAAAACTGCATAGTAGGTTCATTTGAAATTTTATTCAAACATGTTTTTGATCCTGGGCATTCCGAGCTCGCTTTGTGTACTATCAAGTCAATGAGGTTTTCTTGGTCTTACGGAGATATAAAAACTGTTGACTGGTCAGCTGTGTTTAAAAATGTTATATTCATAGGCGTAGTGACGGGAGGTTGAGGAAAGTCAAGAAAATGTTCTTTCAGTTGGAAAAATCTACTGTACAGGTGTGGAAGATACTATTTCGCCCATTTTCAAGACAGCATAAAATCGCGAACATTTTCTCGCTTGTGAAATGTGATATGCCTCAGCTGAATTATTTGTCTGCCCCCCCCCCCAAATACTATTCACGTCGCTAAATCCCTGAGATGGTATTACTATCAAGTGTAACAATAATTTACTTGTTGATAAAAAAGTTTCTAATAGTTTATTTTGATGTGCTTTCCAACGCTGAACACAATACTCTTCTCCGTTTTCCCGTATCAAGTCAGAATTATTAGATCTGAACGTGTTCTAAATTTGGTGAAATTCTATTCACAATTACTGTTCGCATTCGTTCCAGGAGGTAACACAGTTTTGGTTCCAAACATAAACCTGTGAACCAGTATGACCACTATGAATTTCACAAGCCCTTCTTTCAAAAAGATAGGATCATTCCACACCCAGACTATTCCAGTATTCTAATCACAAAAACCAGCCGTAATTTGGTAATACTGAAGTGTTTTTTAAAAAATTTTGTTGCATAGTGTAATATATCTACATATACCGGTATTCAGTCAATATGAGTAGTTACAGACCACACGTGTCGTGCAAACGTTTCACCCTTTTCACATTCTCATCACATCTTGTTAACTGTCTTCCTCTTCCAACTGATTCAGAGTTGTAACGAATACTATAACATTTACAAAAAATGATCCGTTACTGTTCGTCTCGTCACCCTTTGACACAGCAGTCAGAAAATTTCGCGTTCTTTAATTTCATTTTTCTTCAATATTTTGATGAAAATAAAATTCAGAAAACTGAGGATGCCCTTCCATATGTGATAATGTAAATTTTAACTCACGGTGCTACGTTGTCAGATTTGGCTTTCCGGTCGGATGGGCGTTGATCATGGTTCAAATTTTCAAACCATAATTTGCGAATAATTTTCGGTGTACGTCGCATAACTCGTTCTTACAATTACTTGCAACACAGCGTTTCTGTTCCGACTGGACAGTCGAGAAGAGGATCAGTTTCTGACGCCCCTCCACTTAACACCGTACCATGGACTTCGAAAAATGATTCATGAGTACTGTAATTCGTGAATCGAATCTTTTTGAAGACAGGAAATTGATGACTCGTAATTATTGTAATTCAAATTACACTACCCGACATCATAACGTCGGTGGCGCGTTTGACACCTTGTATGTGCAAAATACAACTTTTACTCATCACACATACGAGGTATTCAGAAACCCATGCACATAGGGAGGTGTTATATAGCGTCTTCTAGCGGACAACATTGTAACCAAAGTCATATAGAAACCAAGTTAGAGATGCGCTCGCGTTCGCCTCATGCCACGCGCTGTACGCTGACCTTGTTGCATGCGTATATGGACTTTACTTTCGGATTTGTCAAAAACTATCATTTGATGAAATTGAAGCTAATTTGTTCACCTTGAATTTCCATCGAATGCGAGTAAATTCGAATTTGGTAAATTGAAACTGACTTACCTGATAGAAAAAACAGGTAGAATAATTTTGTTCTTCACTTTTTCATAAAACTCGACGTATGAAACGCAAAACCTGTTAGGCCACGTTTACATTGATTTCACGCAGTCGAACCTGCAGCGCAGTATCGGATAAATTATCGTAACATACGAAGTTTAACATGGTTAAATGGAATCGAACGCTTGGTGTATCTATATGACTTATGTACTAACACATGAATTTTATTCGACCGCTGTCGGACGAATGCAACAATACCAATTACCAATAAATGGTTTTGGCTAAACATGTCGCACACCAGGCGTCAAACGCGCCACCGATGATAAGAAACAATAGAATGAGATTATATGATTTTAGCTATCCTGAATACGATGGCGTTAACTATTTTTCTCAAGAACCTCTCGTTTTCTATATTCAAAATTTTATCAAATTTTTCTCATTTTGTTCTTTTTTGTCGTCCACGAATTGTTACACTGATACTGATGAACGCGGTAGTTGTTTGATCAGTGGTATCATTTTGATGATACTAAAATTCGCATATAAGATAGGAGATGAGAAAAAAAAAATGAAAAAATGAACTACTATTCACAAATTAACATCGGCATTTAATTCCTTTTTGAAAATACTTATGGAATCATATGTTCTCATGTCATTGTTGTTGTTGTTGTTTTTTACAAAATTTTAAATTATGTAGTGTTATATTCTCAGTTGGGATATAAATTAGAGTTGCAAATGTTGGCACGACAGTGGTCTGAATGGGTGATCATGGATATTTTTCTATTCAAAAGTACACAATGATCACCCATTTATTCTCCCTCACTAACACCCGCACAGGTGATTTTGCGTCGCACTCTAGTGCAGGTTTATACCCCAGTGATCTTGCTCATTCTTGTTGGGCAGAGAAGATTTCTAGAGTTGTTGAAAATCAACGTTCATAGTACGACCGCAACACCAATATTATGTCCCATTCTACGCAGCAAAATTTGTTTTAGTTTACCAATTTATTTATAAGAAGTAAATTCTCTACTTAGTATTAACATTGTGCCGTAATCCTTTGTTTCAGCCCGTTGACAAGTGACAAGCAGTAACAGTTCTGAACCCTTGTGCGGCTGATGGATGGTATCTTGTAGTGCTTGGAACAGAGCCTGAATCATCAGTGATCATCGTACTCGAATTATTGGGTGATTCTACTGAGCTGATGAGATTGCTTCCGTTGAGCGGATGCCAAAAAATTAACTGTTAATTGCATATCGTAGCCCTAACAATGTTGCAATAGTAGAGTTTTCACCTAGTGCAAGAGATACGCGATTTTTGACGATTACGGAAGTTTTAGAAACGAGCGACTGCAAGGGAAGCAAACGCATGAGGCAGTAATGGTGTACTCGATGTACTTGGTGAAAAATCTGTTTTTCTATTATACATGCATAAAAAGTATGCCATTTTTCGCGAATTTTAAGTGCAAAAAGGTAACAGATTGGCGACTACGACTGTAGCAAGCCGAAAAAAAAACTTTTGACGGGCAAAAAAAAATAATAGTTTATATGACTTTTTATGCACTGATAATAGAAAGTAGATTTTTCACCTAACTGGGGTATAAACCTGCACTAGAGTGCGCTGCAAAATCACCTGTGCGGGTGTTAGCGAGGAAAAATGAATGGGTGATCATTGTGTACTTTTGAATAGAAAAATACCCATGATCACCCATTCAGACCACTCAGACCACTGATAAGACGCAATCGTGTCAACATTTGCTACTTTAATTTATACCCCAATACATACAATACGCGATTATTGCCTCGTGCGTTGCTTCCCTCGCTTTCGCTCGTTTCGTCGACTTTTGTACTCTTCAAAAATCGCACAGTTCTTACACTAGATGAAAAATCTACTGTTTTTTAACTCACGTGAGTAGTCATTTCTCAACAGTTTTATGTCGCTGAAGTACGATTTTTTAGGCGAGCTATTAACTCTGTACCAAAAAGACGTGAGGCACATTTTCTATTCACTAGATGAAAACGTACACCATCTGTAGATATTCTTCTCATGCATTCTTAGAAAAAAATCTTATGCTGCTATGCGCTAGCAGCATACTATTCGTTATCAGCGCATAAAATGTTATAGAAATTCATTTCTTTTTTTGCCCGCTAAACGTTTTTTTCTTGGCTCGTTACTGTGGTAGTCACAAATCTGTTACCTTTTGCGCTTAAAATTCGCGCGAAATGACACGTTTATGCACATATAATAGAGAAAATATTTCATACTTGTTTTTCATCTTCTTTAGTATTTTGAATTGGTCGTTCAAATCGGAATGCTGTTAAGAAATTATGAATCTAATTTTAATGAACGCCGCTGGTGGCAGGCCATCTATGATATCTCTATATTTAGAATACTATATCAGGAAATGTGATGTGATAATTTCTCGTGGGTTGTTGTTATTATAAGTTGAGTATGGTTAGGAAAAAGAAGAAAAAAACCCTGTAATGTTACCATCTACATATTATTTGTAACTCACTATTAGAAAACCCTCAGTATATAAATACAACTGTAAGTGAAATGGCATAATTTAACGTTACTGTGATATTGGCCAGCATTTATGTATACCTGTCTGAGTACAGTCTGTATCAGTTATCATCATTTATGGTTATTCATTTGATTGTAATGGAGGAAAATGTATTAATTTATCTGAAAATTATTTCCGCATCATCATTTTTCATGGGGATCAACATATCAGAAGATACAAGAATATTTCGGGCGCAGTGTTACTAAAAATGTTGATTGATAGTGCTCACTTCAAAACGCAAAAGATGACCATTTATCTTTCTGCACCCAAGGTACAAATGCGGATTCAGAACATAATATGGTTTTAAATCAACATTGAAAGTTGTATATAGTAATCTCATCCTGCCGAATAATAACATTGAAGTTTCAGATCATATTTCTCGATACGTTGTATAGCGCACAAAATTGAAGGCGGTGTAAATTTCTACTAAGTATATATTGTTAATTGTTCAACGATTTTTTGGTGTTAGCAAATGAAATATGTATTCGGAAATTCAGTCTGAAGAAAATGCTTTACTTTATCGATGGAAACTGAGGTTCGCGATGAATTTGTTAACCTAAAGAAGAAAATAATGAAAAATCCCGATCTAAAACTTGTGAAGGTCAGTTTTCATTTCTGACGTCGGCCAGTGTTGTCAGACTCGTGAAATTAACGAATTTGAGATTATGAGTATTCTGACGAAATTATGTTTCTTCTTCAGATTTCAATAAAGACTGAGCTAATTGACTCATTTTACACCTTTTATAATACCTACTGTTCTATTCAAATGAACTGCACCAATCCCTTATTGTTCTCACTTTTTTGATTTTCTCCCCTCTCTGATACGAAAGTGGGCTGTGGGGGTCTGTATTTCTGGTGATCTTTTTTTTTGTCCGTTCTATCACGATTCAAAGCTTTCAAGTGAGGTTCATCTTCAAGGGTATAGGTACAGGAGCCTTATTGAAATCGTTCTAATGGCAAGAAATATTTTACGTTATTAGAGAGAATGTTTCGCTTTTTCTGACAAACAACTTTTTTGACTTGGTGATTATTTAGAAAGAATTCTTCGTAATACTTCATTCAAACGTGTGTCCTTGAACCATTTTGTTCTTGCCGTCTATCTATATCTAATGGATTTCTTTGGAGGTTCGTGTGATGATGTGATATGCGTTGATTAGGTATATTTTCGATGATAATGAAGGAACTTTAATAATCATGCTTCCATGGCTGTTCTCTTTTTTTGTTTGAAGAAAGAAAATTTACTCCCGATTTCCTCCGTTTTTTTTTATTAATTCAAGTAGGGAACATGTTAGTAAGTTGACAGCATGATAATACTATGTCACCTGGTCTGTCATTTAATCTGAGCTGAAACATACATATATAAATTCAATCTGTCTGATTTCAGTGCGCATAAAAATGGTAGGTTTGTTAGAAAAATTTGATCACGTGTTGAGTCGCCTTCACCTCAAATTCTTGATCCAATCTCCCTTAACATTATTACACCTCTGTTGTTTCATAGTAAACTAACTACATTTTTTCAATAACGATCTTCATGATTCAAACATCTATTGGCTTGACTATTAAGAACGATGAGACTGGCTGATGACTTCAAGTATTTTTTCGAATTAATTTCAGCCAAATTCACGTCATTTATTCCGGTTTATTCTGGTGGCCCACTGTCAATGCTCATATTTGTTGCCCTGCCAAGTTGAATTTTAGTGGTGGGAGGTATTGTTCGGGTCATCTACTCGACGCCGGGCAGTAACGTATGGCAACAGTGTACAGGTGCTGTTAACTCGAATTTTATCAGTAATGTTCTGTTTTAGTTTTCCTGTAAGTGGTTAGCGCCAAAATAAAATTGTAAACTAATGTTAAGGATTATAATAGTTTAATTATGTGACCAATGTTCTCAAATTTGAGTTCCATCTTCATCTGCGACCGAATTGTTCAGAATGACTCGTAAGTATTCTGCATGCGGTTCCATATGAAGTGTAGTAATTTAGTCTCCGCCACTCGCCATTTTGTCTGAAAAATCGATAATAGCTAGTTGTTCACGTGATATTCGGTGATTTTGGACTAATTGCTGCTGATTTATGATGCTAGATCAGCTGACTGACGATTAATTGTTTCTGCTTTCCTGCAAATGTCATACATCCGTTTTCCAGTTGAATATCCGTTTTTCGTTTACGTCTATGAGAAATTCAGAAAGATCCTGTCAGTGTTTCCAACTGATATTGTCGAACAGTGACCTAGAATCTAGAATGTTTTACGTGACTTATTCGGACATCGTTTTTTCCGGAGACCAATGAAACCCAAATGTTGATTTGCATTCTATATGTCAGTATATGATTAGAATGTTCAGCTATGATCGTGTGTACGGAAGTACAATACTATTGTTTTCGCATTACGGAGTATGCGCTGGGAGTATTGTATTCCATTCGAAATTCAAAGGTTGAAACTAGAGCATTCTAACCTGTTCAGGTGTGATTTGACGATGACTGATATAGAATTATAGGAGTATCAGATCTGCGGTCTACTTTCTGTTTTGCCATTGATTTTGTTACAATCCTGTTTTCGAAACTGATTGGACTGTTTCACTATTGCATAACGATTTTGGGGAAGTATTGTTTATGAACGATTATTGTTACCATTATTTTTCGTCGTTTCTCAAATTGAAAATGATAAGTCTTTCTTGACCAGTGATGATTGATTAGTCCGCTCAAATGTCCGCAATTGAAGTCGAGTGCGCGTTTCATCTGTATAAGCAGAAGTATGCAGAATAATAGTGATACGCGTTTCAAACTGTGGATACGCCGGCCGAATGTCAGCGTTATTCGTTGAATACATATTTTCATATTCGGATTATGTTGAAGATTACAAATGCTTGGGTGTTGAACCGATGTGTTTTCTATCGCGATGTTCAAATCGACGTTCTTCTGGCTGTTGGTTACTTCTCATATAATTTGATATTTAGAAGTGTTCGTATCAGTAGATGATGGTGATAAAGTCTGGAAGGTAAGGAGTGTTTTTCGATTTATGCTTATTACTGCATACGAGCATTCGTCCTAGCAATATACCCAGTTATCGAGTCTTAGTGGCCGATTTTTCTCGACTAATAATACCGTATTTAGTAAATTAGTACTTTAAACCAGTTTCAGAATGTTGACACAAATTGAAGACCAATTTTTAAAAACCGTAGTCACGAGTGAGGTAAGGTCCTTTTTATTACATGGCACCAGTGATAACGAGTATTTTATCGTTTGGACTACGGTGACCGTTTTAAACTGGTCTTCAATTCGTAAAAATGAACGCTAAAATATGCACACCGTGTTCGTATTTGTCGGCGATGCGAGTACATTATCACTATAATATACTGGGCATATCTGACTGGAATGTACTTCCTTTGCTGCTATCAAGTCCAGTGCTAGTTTCCCTCCTCATTCTTCATTTTTTACGGTTCTGTATGGTTCTGTATGGTTGTTTCGAATGAATTTACCTAGTATCAACTATTGGGATGTCGTAATGTTTAAACAACTTCAATTATTACATTCATTTTCGTTGTTTATTCTCTTGTTATTTGAGAGTCCCTTTGCTGCATTCGATGTGAGACTATCTCGTTGTATCCTTGATCACTGTTTTTTACGAAAGTTTTCCCCTCTTTTTGGAAGTGTTTATTTTGAAAACAGTCTTCAAATATTGTAGTTCTCTTGATCTATATCACTAACTTAGAACAGTGATAACCAATACAAAGTTAGAGATGTACATTGTGTGTATAACGAGGTTGGAGTAAGAAGTGCTGGATGTCATCAGAAATGTATAGAAGTTGGTATGTACATCAGTATGAAGGGAGTGTATTTTTCATAGATTTATTATGTACTGCTTACATGAACTGGAGTTGTTTTAAAAGCAGTCTTCAAATATTTCAATTCTGTAGATTGAATTGCTACTTCGAGCATGTTAGAGCATGAACTGTAACACCATGACCCTGAATAGGTAATACACAACAGTACAACAGCTTCCCTGTTGGCCGCCCATTGAAGTTAACGATGTATGTATATATAGAAAGTTAGTAATGTAGGTACATATGTCTACCGAGGTTTAAATAAGAAGTGCAGGATGCCGTCAGAAATGTGTAGACGTTATGGGTATACATTAGAAGGCGGGTTACCTCTTATAGATTCATCGAGCACTACTTATCTGAACCACAGTTCTAAAAATAGTGTTCAAATATTCCAGATCTCCAGATCTATATATGCGCAGTGTTACTCGTGCTGCACTCTATTACATCTCGCATTCACTGGCTTCCTCGCATATTGTAGTCGGAATGGAAAATATGAACCTAATCCATAACTTAACGCATAATTCAATATTATGATTTAGAACACACTTCTGTCTTCAGTGTTGGAAGTTTGGTAGATGTTGAAAAGGATGACTAATTCTTGAATAAGGAAGCAATGTGCAGATATGTAGCTGCAAGCATCGTCATTGCATTATTAGATTATACTGTAGGTCGAAGGAAGGTCGAGGAATGCTCGCAAATAATCTTGATCCGAGAATTTTCTTTTGACAATGATCGTGCTGGCTTTGCATAATTTCTGAATATTCTCATTATTTTATATCTTATTTGTCGAAGATTCTGAAGATTCTTAAAATTGATCGAGCTTAGACAATATGTGTGTTTTACTCGAAAATATATTCTCTAGTTCAAATTCTGATATTCCAACCCCATCTGCGAACGGATAGCGGGAACGAGAACGGAGAACGCGAGATGTGCGAGCTGCGAGGTACGAGCGGATACATATACAGCCTCATGTGAGAAGGGTGGGGGTTGTGAAATGTTGGCAATGTTGCGAGACGGCGGCGAGCAGGTGAAATCCAGTCGAAGTTAACGCATTTGCGTCACATTCAAATTCCCTTTGGTTTTTGCTTGATACGGTTAACCAGTAGTGAGTGCAAACATATCACGCTATTTCTTTTGATCCTCTATTATAAATCAGAAATGTAGGGAAGAGTTTTTTCTTGGAGGGGGTTGGTAAAATTTGTTATATTCCCAAGCAGGGACGTGAAAGTCCGTCCTATAAAGATTTTGCTTTCGGATCTAGCTTCCAGAGAAAATTCTATTGGCTTCTGATTTCACTTTTGACTTTTCACCATTCAACTTTCAGCTTTCAGCGTTTTTCTCCTGCCGCACCACATAAATAAAGATTTCGCTTTCGGATTTAGCTTCCAGAGAAAACTCTATTGGCTTCTGGTTTCGCTTTTGACTTTTCACCATTCAACTTTCAGCTTGTATCTTTTGACCTTGAGGGGAAAGTCTTTCGGCTTTTGGCTTTCAGCTTTTTTCTCGTCCCTGTTCCCAACTGATCCAACTCAAAAATTCGAAGTATCAAACTTTTTTTGACTTTCTGGATTTTTTCAAATTTTGATTTATGTGTTGAAATTTACCAACTCCGGCGGAGGCTTGAGGGAGCAAGCTGCCCCCCTCCCAGTTTTGTCCCTGGTGTAAATATTTTGGTTAAGACAGAGTGCATGAAGACGGTTTGATAATGTCGCATGGGTTATATTGTTGATGTTATTGATCACTATAGTTAAATGATCTGTAAAGGGATTAAAATTAATTCTGTAATATATTTTTTTTTTTGCGTGTGTATGACAGTACAGTTTTTAAATTTATGACTAACTTAGCTACAGTAAGGAGCGAACTGCTTCGTGTTTAAGTGGGGGAGGGGAGTCTCTTTATATTTTTTTATTAGGAAAATAAATCACGATAAGCGACGAGGAGAAAAATTAGTAAGACTTGTTTATCATCACCCCTTCACCCCTCTAAATTGGTTTCGAGCTAACTCCAACGTTTTTACAAGAAAATGAATTAAACATTTTTTTGGAGAGGGGGAGAGGGTTGTATCTTGAAAAAATGAATTAACCTACTCAAGTACCTACTTGGTACATGCTACCTTATTAAAAAAATCTGAAGATTTCTCAGGTAACACTGAGCGTGAACTTAGCACATCTGCAACAGACAGATGAGATCTATTTAATGTCATTGTGTCGGGGAATTCTGAGATGTCATCTGTTTGTATCTTCTCAGGGAACAGTCTTAGCTTCAACTTTGTACATCTGCAGCTGACAGATGAAGATCTGTTTCATGTCATTGTATCAAGGAATTCTGAGACGTCATATGTTCGTATATTCACTCTCAGTAGACTGGCGTTAATCTGTAATGCTCGCAAAAAGTAATTGAATAAATATTAGCTGTGACATGCGCACATCCTGCCCTGTTGTGGTGGGGGAATATAAAATACTGCAACGTTGCAATATATAGGACGTGTGCGACCTTCAGCTACGTAATTTTATTGATTGTTGAAACTTGCTGGTTTTTAAAATTCTTGTACTAGAGTTATGTCTATTGCAAGCCTGCATATTATATGATTGTTGAGAATCATGTGCGCACGCAGTCTTAGGAACATTATAATTCCTGCTAGAACGAGTTTTCTTTTTCTCTTGACAATTATTTAGCGCAGTAATCGTATTATCGTACGCTCTCTGCGATTACTCGAGTAATAGTGCACTGTAAACAGTGCACACGTTCAACTGCTGTCGAGTTATTTTTATTTTACTGATTGTTACAATTATGCATGACGGTCGTCATTTCTAAGTTGCTATGTATAGTATGGAGTTTAGCAATAGAGTGAGAGGTCTTCAAGTATGTAGTTCCAATATGTCGGGCTCAACTTCAGAAATGCATGAATATCCAACAGACATCCAAGGCTGCCTGAAACTGGTGATGATGACAACATGGTATTAGTGTAAGGATGCGGACATATCCTTTCAAAAACGGCATTACATGTGCATAGACAACCTAGATCTTGTACATTAAGTGTACACTTCTTATAATACCAGTCTTAGAAAAAAATCGAAGAAAATCTAATTGAATTGAATCATTTCGGATAAAATGATTTATTTATTATTATTATTTTTTAAATTAAGTTAGAAAACATTTTTACCATATTATTTAGTGGTAAATTGAGTTCTGTTTAATTTTGTTTTCTATCCTTTTGTAAAATTATTGGTATTTATTGAGAAATTCGTGAGAAACGCAATTCGACTTGATAAAAGAATCAATACATGCAAGCTTGACTTTCTCCTTCAGAACTGCGATGATGCCAAGCGTTCGACCGTTTCCCGTCCGAGCTACTAAACATCCACACCTTGGAGCAAAACAGAGCTATTATCTACATTTTATTGAAATTGGCAGAAAAGGGTGAAGTTTTCAGTAGCCATACTACTCCTGTGTCATGAAATCGTGATGTCATGCTAATTGATGTGCCAGCATCAACATGCAGTGTTGCACATGATAGAGCGTGAAATTTCCTTTCCAATAATACCAATAACTCGTTTCCCCAAAAAATGTTGATAGTACTACATATTTTGCTCTAAGGTGTCGACATCTCAGTTAGATGTTGTACAGTTGCGCGTCTGTTAATGAATATTCATAACACTTGTTAACTACAGCTTGGCTCGGGCACTTATTAAGAAGTATAATAGGAGTAGAATGTGATGGAAATTGGTGCGGAGATGTTAGAAAGATTTGTGATTTAGTTAGATAGTTAGTTAATACCTTTATTAGAAGAATTTTACATGCATTACCGTAACCGTTTCTAATTTACGCTGAAAATATCCCCGGTCCTTTAAGAGCAAAGTTATAGATTATAATCTAAAGGATTTTTATCATAAAATAGGGAAGCAAAGCCGAGTTGTAATTATTCATTAGTTTATGATTCCAGGTGTTACAATTATGAAATGCGTTTGTCTAAAGTTTTTGTTCATGATATAAATCACATTGCTAGGCGACTGAAAGTGGAAAATATCAGTTTTAATTCTGTAATGGAACTGATCAGTGCAACATTTTCTAAATGACATGTGAAATGAAGTGGCCCAATACTAAGATAAGAAAAAGCGAATTCTCACAGGACAGACGAAAGGATTGTATTAATTTATTTACTTTGTTACTTCTATTCACATATTTACACAATGTTTAAATCTGAATGAAGATCCTTAAAAGTAATTTTGGATTAAATCAGTAATAGAACTAGGATCGAGCTATCTAAAATTGAAACTTGGAAGCGAATTAAGGCACAATAGGATTAAAGTAGTCTAAATGTCTGGAATCGACCTCTATCACTGAATGAGAAGATCAGTCTGCCCTAAAAGTTGTCGCTGGTAACTCTTGTTGGGATTTAAATGTCAAGTTTCAAGTGTTGGCAACCCTGCGCGCGCGCGTGTGAGTGTCAGTGATCATGTATGATTTACCATAAGCGTGTAGCAAACTTCAGCTATCAGTAAGTCGATTAGAAATTCAATTCAAAGAAAATTTGTCTTAAATTTAACTCCATTGGCACCAAAAAAATTGAATTATAATCAGTTCTACTGGTAGAGTGGATACTTTTTATTACTCGATTTTTTACCCGTTTTGAAGATGGCAGTTTTTCTATTTGAAAGTACGCATGATCACTCATTCATTTTCACCCGTACAGGTGATTTTGCAGTGCACTCTAGTACAAGTTTGAACCCCAAATGAAAATCATCTTTACTTTTTACTATGAACCTTTTACCTGAGAATCATAAGCTATCAGTACAACAACAGAATTTATTGAGAAGGACAAGAACGGATTGATTTATTTTCTTTTGAAGAAGTCTCGGAAATTTAATTTTTTTTTTTGGATGCTCGGCAATCTTGTACCCCTTTCTCTTGAGTTGTTATGCCAATTCTGAGTATATTCTATTCCTGTAATGTGTATGCTCGAATTCCATACAAGCCATGTTCGTACATTAGAACTGTAGTAGATACTACTCTGTACGTTGATCTTCAGATGTATGTATCTTTTCTGATCTTTATGATATTTTGACCAGGGACCTGAGGTGCCGGAGTCTCAGAGCCGCTCCAAGGTGGCTCAGGAGCAAATTTAAATTGGGTTCCGGATCAAGTTGAATTCTTGAAATTAACTTCAGCTCAAGCAAACAATTTTTCCAGACTCGGATTACATCTGTGGCAAAGTGTTTTCGAATGCTCTGGCTGTACCAAAAAAGTTGGTGTTCGCTTCAGTGCCAGTTATTCTTCAGGGGAAGCAGTAGAGTGGATGGTTACTGGATGATCAAAAGATTAGGGAGAAGTTGAAGGGCGGGAGCCAAAGTTGGAGAATCAGAAATTGGCTCCGGTTTTAATTTTATAAAATTCTGATTTTGCTTCCGCTCCAGCGTACGATTTTCTGGGCTTCAGCTCCAGTAAATAACATTGTTTCCGAACTCCGGTTCGTGGAAATGATTTTTCTCCGTCTTCGGTTCCAACTTTGACTCCTCTGGAAAGTAATCGGCTCCCGAGCTTGTGTTTAGAGTCCCGGCTCCCTGGTTTTGTGGAAAGAAAAAGGAGCGCCGCGCCGTTCTATACCTATATTTGCGTTTCCAAATGGCAACCTGTGGGACTGATCCATATCAGATGACCAGATGCTGGTAAAGTGAAGTCACCATCTTCAATACGCAGTGTAGCCCAAAGTTGCCTAAAAGTTTCCCTCGTAGTTTATAATTTATATGTACTTCAAAGGGTGAATAGAAGAGATACCTCGCACCATCTTGCAAACTTATCAGCTGAATCAGTGCTATACAGCAGTTGGTGTTACCATTGGGATTTAAACCTGCACTAGAGTGTGCTGAAAAATCGCCTGCGCGGGTGAAAATGAATGAGTGATCATGTGTACTTTCAAATCGATAAGCTGCCATCTTCAGGAGGGTAAAACAACGAGTCAAAATTATTCTATCAGTAGAACTGATTATAATTCTATTTTTTGGTGCTGATGGAATTATAAATATAAGGCAAAATTTCTTTGAAAGGTAATTTCTGATCGACTTAATGATGGTCGAAGTTTGCTACATGCTTACGGTAAATCATACGTGATCACTCACGCATATATAGGGCTACCAACACTTGAAACTCAGTTTAAATCCCAATAAAGCGTGGACGATTTCCCATTTTTATTTACCACGAAAATGAGTAACACTGTTAACATTTCAAAATAGAAGTTCGAGTAATAAAAACGAGCATTTTTGGGGCAAAATATAATTTATTTTGTATGTGTGCGCCAAGAAGAAAGTCGCCTGAATAGATTTTTCGTCGCAAACGGGTCTCCCAAGTCGCCTAATTGGTGATTTATCGCCCAATCTGGTTACCCTGCATATCATTTCATGTTTAATCTTCAATCTTTGTCCGCCAGTTCCGGTAAATTGATGCATTGAAACCAGGAACTGAAAGCCAGACGATAAAGCTTTCGCTTTCGGCTTTAGCTTTTGACCTTAGAAAGTACGGCTTCCGTTTTCGGCTTTGAACTCAATAAGCTTTTGTTTTTCAGCTTTAGCTTTCATGCCAAAATCGTGCGGCTTTCGACTTTCGGATTTTCGGGCAGTTTTTACAATATTATTTCCCCCCCCCCCCCGTTGCATAGCACTTCGGTGTCTTTAAAGAGTCTAGGACTCTGAGGAGTTGATTTTTGGCAATTCTCATTATCAGTAGTCTATACTTTTTGGTTTTCGGGGAAAAGTCGAAAAACGCCGAAACAGATTCGACTTTTGGTTTCGGCTTTCGATTTCGAACCCAATTGGCTTCCGACTTTCAGCTTTGGCTTTCATGCCGAAATCGTTCGGCTTTCGGCTAGCTTTCAGTCCCTGATTGAAACTCAAAATATGGTGGGTAGCGAAGTGTGACGGGTAAAGAACGCCGTTCACGTTCGTTGTGCAGTTCGCGAACGGAAGAGAAGAACGCTTTCGATCGTTCGCGCTGTAGACGAACAAAAAACAACAAAGCGCCGTTTTCCATTCAAACACGAGAAGGAGAACCATCAGATGCGATGTTGCCAAGTACATATTTAATGGTCCGGCGTCCGGCGCGTCTCGTCCCTCTTGTGTGTCTTCATGTTACCTAATTAGGTATATACCAATCCAACATTAGAATCATTCTATTAGTATATTATTCACGTTGTAAAATTTAAATGTTATGGTAAGTACACCAATTCATCATTGTTCGGCACTGTCTTGCTGGAGTTTTAGTTGAATTTTGAACGTTATGCCCTAGTATGGTCTTTAAGTGGCAAGTTGATACAATGTAGGTTGTTGTAAAATCACCATCAGTGTGTGATAACATGCTTCCTACTTACCTCATTTTATCATTTCATTTATTGGTTTCTCTAGGTAAGTATGGCTATAACATGCGGAATATGTGGTGCGGGTTATTAATGTCAAATATTTTGATTAATTGTTCCTTAAATTTCGCTGCTAGGTGATCATGTATCAAACTGTGCACCTATCAGGGCTCCATGAACTGAATGTCTTGGCCAAATGAGATTTGTTTTCGTTCTCTTTAGCAAGAATGTTCGGTTCTGTTACTAAGGAACTATTTGTTTGCGCAACAGAGGACTTTTTAAAAGTCGGAACTAAACATGATTGGTTATAGAGCTGTTTGCAATGTGAACTGAAGTTTAGACTTGATAGAACCTGTGTTTGTTCTGTTGAGTATAACAAATCACTTCCTGTTCTGGGAAAGTAATGATCTGTTTGATCATCAGTGAACCTTAATATTGATACAAAACTGAACCGGATTGGATTTACTTCTTATATCGTTGAAAATAATTGATTCCTATTCGGTTTTGGAGGAGCCATTTATTTACTTAACCCGAGTATCAGTGCAGTGACTGATGCGAGGCCCGAAAGGTGTTGGGGCTGCAGTGTCTCAGGGGCCACTTTGGCATGCGTGCATCTCCATACGTCCCACCACACCATCAGTGCAGTGAACATTGCTGTGTTATAAGAAAGGGTGAATTGAGAGGAAAGATTTCATCCCGCAGATTCAAATCATGTCTTACTATTGTTATAAGGCCCATTAATTAAGTATACCGATTGTATTCGTTTTTGGATGATTCTAAAATCTTCCACATATTCCTGAATTAAATTTAATTGTAGTACTGTCGCAACATGGGTGTATTATGACACTGTGAACCATGTATAACAGCTGTACTCTGTATGCATGTAGTGTGTATTTTAGATGACTTATAACATATGTTTTAAAAGGATAGGCGGCCTACTGTATTGTATTTATCTGGTAGGGAAGCATAGGACCTAACGGTGAGTGGAGCTTATCTAGTGTTGTCAGATGATTTCACTGGCCAAATGTCCTTCACAATGGTAGGAATAATCAAGATATTGCACTGATGTTGATATAGTATTTTTTGGCGAGTAACCTGCTTCCTAGTAGGTTAGAAACTATTGAAGTTTCTGAATAAATGACCGCAAGCACAGTTTTGAACCGTGCCTACTACCATGTTACTGTACAACGAAATATTTTTCATAGTAGTGTGTAGGAATGGAATTTGAACCAGTTTTTTTGTGACTAATTAACTAAAATTTATGATATTCTAGTCGGAATGTGTAATAGCTTCGCTCCCCCTCCATCAAAGAAACAGTTTCATTGACTTAACTCTTGTTTCGACTCGCTTCCCTTTTATGTGAAGTTGATAATTTCTGTAGAACAGCCTATATTTTTATTGCAGGTATTTACTCTGAAAATGATGACGAAATATTGATATTAATTATGGCTGATGTATGTTTGCACAGATTGAATACGAGCATTTGATGATGGAAATCGAAGAGGCGCTTAGCGACTGCGAGTACACTTTGGACATCTCCGAGGAAGAAGCGGAGGTAGAAGAGGTTGTATTAGCAGTAAGTGAAGAAGTTACCAACAAACCAAGTGTTTCCTGTAAGTCGAAAGATCCAATCGTTCGTGTGGTGGAGGATGCCGATGAAAACACGACGAATTCTGCCAATTCGCTGGATATTGATCTCAATGATAGAGCTCATCTTATCACAGAAACTTTCATGGCTGACGACTTTGACGACGCTGGCGAGTTCGACGAAAGGCTAGCCGATGATGCAGCCTGTAAACCATCAGATAAAACTAGCCGAAAAGACAGGAATCTGCTAGAAAGCCATCTGAATTCAGAAACAAGCTCATTAGAATGCAGTGAAAAACAGTCAACCAAAGGTTCTGAGAACAGTTGTAACTCAGCACCAGCTAGTCCATTAACGGTTTCTAAATCGAAAGTGACGACGTACAGCTGTACTAATTCTACCGAGTCCAACGGTAAAAGTCAAGATGGCAGCTTCAAAAACGACAGGTGTTCAGTCAAAACTGGTAGTAAATCGGTATCATCGAATTCGTCAGAGAAAGTGGCGGATGGCCTATGCAATCAGTCTACCATTTTGGTCAATGGTAATGTCGATTACCCTAAAAATGCCGTTGCTAATGGTGCCTTAAATAGTTCACTGATATTGTCGAAGAAGAAATCATTTAGCGAGTTGACATTCGAAACGCCTAGTCGGCAGAATGGTTCAGTTATAACGAGTAAGCTTATAATTATTTTTAATACACTACTGTCGTATGTATGGAGGAGTTCTTACAGTTTCTTGACCTTGGACACAGTTTAAGATTCATACGTTACCGCAATGAATAATAATCACTTGGATAAGGAACAGGAACTTCTGTTTAACCTAAGTATGTTTTTAATTTGTAGGTAATGAAATGATCTGTGATAAAAGTAGTGACACTCCAGGAGATTTGTCTAGAAACAACGGTTTCTTGCTAGATTCAGTGTCTCATGAAAATTACGATTCGTGTCCAGGTAAGATGGTACCATTGCTGGCTTAGCAACTTGAGTCTCACTAAATATGAGGGTGTAATAACGATGAATACTATAATCGCACACTATAAGGCCATGGACTAAAGCTGATCCCAGTTTTTCAGTTTACAGAATATTGGAATACAGATTGTTACATTTGGTCTCTTATTGGAAGTCTTTAGAATCATGAGTGATCTTGTATTGTTGCACACTTGTTCTAGTTTTACTACGCATTCTAAATTAATTAATTGAGTAGTTGACTCGTAGCTTGGGAATGGAAATGAAAACTTCTAAAGGTTACATATATTTCCCTAACTGGCTGATTATTCAACCCTCTAAACTGAATGATGCAAGGAAAATATGCCTGCCTTAACCTGATAGGGCCAGACAGATATGACTAATTGATAATCAATAGTAATATCAGAGGTACCAAAATGGCCGACGGGAATACCTATATTAGTGGTTATAGGTGTCACAGTTTCACTGAAGTTTCACATTAGCTCATAAATCATGATGTATTGTTCAAGTTGTCTGAAGGTTCTTTGTTGTTATCAAGCTGCTGGACCATATCCAATAATGTCTTAAATAAGCTCAGACTTTCCTTACTCAGTGCTGTCATAACTGTAAGAATATCTCAATCTGTGTCGTCATAACTTACAGTGATTGTTATAGTTACGGTATTTTATGTATATTCCTTTATGCTTAACGTTATTTCATTCATACTGCATAACGGTTAGGTACTGTTATGCTATTTGATTTAACGGTTAACGGTTAGGGTTATATCATCGATTTCCTTTGCTTAATGGTTTTGTTATGGTTACATCCTTTGATTCATGTAGTTAACAGTTCTGGTTCAAGTTATTATTTGATTCACACAGTGAAGTTTAGATTTATGTTATCCATTTCCTTCGTCTAACGGTTATTCTATTGTTGCGGTTCTTAGTTTGACAGCACTCGTTTTACTGTCTCTAATGAGATGGTCTCGCGGTTTTATATTTTGCCTATGGACTAATAAGTTGTTGAAGAACAGTTGAAGATGCTTACTGAAGGGCATCGAGTTTTCATTCTTGAAAAGTCAATATTTTGATGTGCAACTTGAAAACGCTGTAAATGGTACTTTTCAGCGTTGCCTTCATGAACATTACCTGACGGCCTGTTTCTGGTAGTTAAATACAACCCCCGAGGATGGCTGATTATTTCGTTTATTCGTTACCTACTTCCCGTGAAATTTATACCTGTATTTATTATGATGTTTTATCTCTACAGGAACTAAGAAACGGAAAGTGGAAAATTCACCAAACGAAGAAAAAGCTCACCTTGACTTATCTCCATCTGATCATTCAGTAGAAAAATATTCGAAATTAAATGATACCGTAGGAAGCAACATAGTATCTTCTCCAAATGCTGACGCAGTTGGCTTTAAACGTTCTCTTACCGCCAAGAAGAATATAGCGCGTAAACATACCAGCTCTATAGTCACTTCGAAAGTGCTGAAAGATCTTGAGTCAACTGTGCGGAAGGAGATGAAGAAGTGCGATGAGAAGATTGTCTTGAATGGTGACTTGGTTTCTGATTTGGACGAGGCAGCCGGTGATTCACGAGACAGCATGGAGGACGAAACACATGGAACGGTGGCTGGTGACCATAAACCCTTCAAGGTGTCATTGCCTATTGACAACCTCGGAGATGCCAGTTTGAAGAGTATATTTAAGACCATGCGGAAGACGCTGAGTAGAAGGGTAAGCACATTCACTTCGGTTTTTTCTAGAACAGTTTTCTCACAAATAAGATTGTCCAAATAATTCGGGAAGGAGAAATAGTTTTGTCTTCCAAGAGTTCAGTCCAAGCGACTGTGGCGGAACTGTGGAAGTTCTTGTCTCAGATTCGTTCATGTGTCTTAATTATTATATTATTTCAAATGTTGCAGCAATTGGAAGAAATAGTTTTGCAAAAAGTGTGCGAAATGATTTCCGATAGCAGTGAAATAGGCGAACTGAAGAAACAGATATCTGAATTACAACAAGCAGAAACGCATAGGAAACAGACATGTTTCGATTTAAAAAAACAGGTGACTACAGAGTAATAATTTAATTTTCACTTTCTTAGTCATATTTGACAAAGATGTACAAAACTACTGAATTGTTGATGATATTTTAGGTACATCAGTTGAAAGGAGTTTGTCAAGTGTTCCTAGAGAAGGTAAAGAATGTGAAAGATGATAATCGTTTTGTAACTCCTACCGTGATCACGAGATCAGTGGGATTGCAAGTCGCTGTTGATTCCAGTCCAGTAAGTCTCCTGTCCGTTTTTGCGTTACAAAAAATCGTAGTTGAACTTTAAAAGTGCAATAATAATCCTCTTTGTCAATTTTCAGTACGTACTAAATAATGCGGATACTTACCCTGTGAAAAACAATTCTACTTCGCCGGTAAGTTCCCGTAAGACTGCCTACAAATTATGTTGAGAATTAATCGGCGAACTTCATTAATCGCGTTCTTTATGGCAGGTATCGAGTACTAGTTCTCCACGTACTCACTTGAGCCCTAGTTCGTCACCAACCCCGCAGTCGAAAGCTACGGATTCAAAGTCGTCCAGCAGCTGTACCAACGAAGTTGGCAGTTCCTCATTGCCGGCGAGCTTTAAGGATTGTTCGTCGACCGCGAGTAGTCCGGAAACGACGTCTTCGATTGAAACAAATAATCCATCGTCAAGTAAGGCACCCAGCAAAAGTACGACACCTGTTGATGTTGACACCAGTAACACTGCCATCATTGACCTTACAGACAAAGATGATAAAAGTACGTAAACTTGTGTCACGATATATCTCACCAGTTGGCGTCAACGATTATTCATGTATTTAGAAAAAATTAGTTCCCCTTTCAGTGTCGAAATCGGTCTGTAACGAAAGGGAACTATTATTACATAAACAAGACTAAACATTATTGTGAATATTGTTAATTTCTTTTGTCTTTTTTTCTGCAGTTGATGATCCCTTGACTAACCCGACTTCGAACACTATTTCTTCCGACGTAAGTAAAGCATGGTTTTTGATTGTTTCCTTGATGTCAAAGCGTTATATCTTCGTAAATTGCTTGCAAAATGCATAACCTTTCTGTTGAATCATTTAATTATTTTTTGGAACTTTCTTTTCGTTTACAATGAATGAGCTATTGAAAGTCGAACATAGATTAGATTCGGTGTTGAGAAAAGAATGTTGATACCTGATGGAAGTCCAGTGCCGATATGGAGTAGTTATTGATTTCTCATTCCAGTACCCCAGCTAGACATGCAAAAATATCTACTTAGTATTTGATTCAAGTCGAGACGATATTTTTCAGGTCCTATCGTACGCTTTGTATTAGTTTTTGTAACAGTTGAAACTTACTTTTCTTTCTTCCCTTTTGTCTGTAGCATTCAACCAAACCAACTGCATCATCAGCCTCAGCTAATCCAGCAGCCGGGGTTTCCAATGGTATGTTACTCGTATTTGATATTTTGTCATTTTATGGCAGAATTCATTTCTGTTCTAATAACTTATCCCTAATACACCGAGTAATATTTTGTGGATTTTCTTACAGGAATGAAAACTAATATTATTCGGCCGGTGTCGCGTCACCCTGCTCCTCTACCTCCAACACCTAATCTTACAGTTCGACCTGGTATGTTACTCCCACCGCCCAAACCGGAATTGAGAATTTTCCGAAATAAAGATGGTACGATACGTTTTATTCTATTTATAGTAATGTAATTTTGAACGATCTGAGTTCCTGAAGGGATGTGGAAAGAAAGAAGGAATACTGTAGTAGGGATGGCAACCGTGACCGAGAACGAGGCCGGAAGACCGAAATAATTTTACATGTAAACAGATCCCAACCGGGGCTGATAATATTGAAGATATGTCTGAAAACCACGACTGAAAAAGACACAGTGTCCTTCGTGTCCCTGTTCGTGATTACTGTGAAACCGAACGCAGTAACCATAGCCGTAATAGTTTCAGAAACATGCCGTTTGTGTCATCAACTGATAAAATAATGTCCTTTGTGTCCCTGTCAGTGATTACTGTGAAACTGAAAGCAGTAACCATATAATAACCGGGTAAATAACCGCTATTCGAAGGAAACTGATTACATAACTTGGGACTATGAATCGACTAACACAACTTGGAACATAATTATTGACTGTATGAATCAATTAATGGAACCATAAGGATGGGCGTAACCAGAAGAAATTAGCAGGTTTTTGCCCAGTTTCACTAACGGATACCGTATTCCGCTACTCGTCAAAAAGATAATTCTCATTCGTTTAGAAGGTGCCTAACGGTATTTGTTATCTGAGATTTGCTACAACTGCTTACTATTAATGTGATTACCGTAATATTACTGCGTCCCAGCAGTAAATGATTGAATTATGGGGGTGTAGATGACAGCACACCTGGTGAAGATGTATTTGGAATTTGCTTACTTATCATAGTGTCATCTCTGTTTAATATCGCTTTGGCAGTTTTGTTCAACACTAGCTACTATCCTGAAAGCTGCCGAGTCGATATTTCTCTATAGATTTGAAGGAAACACTTGGCTAAAATTTGATTATGATGAGCTGAATATAGAAGGTAGAAGAAAATTAATATTATGTGGCATTGCGAAATGTTCTACCAAGTCGTATTATGATTCTTCAAAGATTTGAAGGAAAAACTTAGTCAAGATTTGACTATGATGAGCTGAATATAGAAGGTAGAAGAAAATGTGTCATTCGGACCTAGAAACGTAGTGGTACGCTGATGTCTTTTACGACTTTACATTGAATTTCTTATCAACATTAAGATGAAACAATAAAAGTGTACGATTTTATCCTCGTTGATAAGAACATAAAAGAACTAGATGTTGTTGAAAACTTCCGCCAGATGTCAGCCATTACGTTGCTAGGTCCGAATTGTTTCTGTGTGACATTCAGAAATATTCCACCAAGTTGTACTATGAAGCTACATATTACAAATCTCGAGCATCTATGGAGTCAGTATTCTGCGATTTGCTTATTTTCAATGTTTGTGCCTTTTTTGTTTCGTAGGTATATCCTTATCTTGGAACATGCCTCTCAGTCAGCATTGTGCGAAGATCTCAAAGTACCAAATATACGCGTATCAGGAGACTACTGCCGCTCTTACAGGTGATCCGTGGAAACCGGTTGGTGACGTGGATGCGTTACCACTGCCTATGGAATGCACCTTGACTCAGGTATTTTACCTCAATCCAATCAAGCTTTGACGAATTTAGTATTTTAGGAATTCGTTTTTGAGCCGAATCCAAACAACATTGGTTTCCTGCACTTCGCATTATGTTTCACTTGTTTTTAAAAAAATCATTTTCGTCATATTTTTATGGTTGTAAAATTTTGTTATTACTAACAATGAGAAAGAAAAAGGACTTACTGTTTGTTGAACGTATGTGGATTGATAGTTCGATTTCTTTCTCATTTTGTTTCTCATCCGTGCTACTGAGTTATCAAATTGTTAAGGAAAAATATCGTAGGTGCATTTTGGTTGGGTCATTGAAGGGTTCTATTACCGTTACCTGCTGGAACATTTTAATTTCAACTTTTCAACTAGGCAAAATCCCTATTATTTACAGGTTACGTTAAATCTTGTTTGTTTTTTCGTTTTGCAGTTCTTTTCAGGCTACCGGTACCACTTCACGGTGCGTGCCATAGACGAACATATGAGAATAGGTCCATTTAGCACAGCCTGTAGCATCGCGCTGTAATTTGAAATTACGTGGATTTCGCTTGCCATCATCGAATAGTGTATACAATCTTGTATTGAATCATTTCATTGAGCCATAAAAGTCAACACAGTTGACTTGCTCGTGTTGGGATCGACCACATGTTCCTTTAATATATGATTTTTTTTCCAAGACTGAATTTAGGATTTATATCTTACGTAGGTACGCGTTTTAAAGAAACTATTTTTGTTTAGTTTTATTTGTAAGACCGGTGTTAATTAGGGATCGTTCTCGCCTGCTATAACAATTTCGTACGTATTCGACCCGAGTTTTAATTTATTCTTGTTTATGCCTTTGAACGGTAAAATGTATATAGTATATAAAATGACCTAATGTATAGAAATGTTTTTATAAGTTTTGTACAAGCTGTATGTTTCTATATTAAAAATTGTAATTTTCTTCATTTGATTACTTTATATGAATTCGCTGTTGCTCATGATGTTTATTTTTCATCGCGAGAATATAATGTTTGCAAAATGCGTCTTGGTGATGCAGACCAGAGACTGTAAGGTGAAGATGAGTTTCTTTTGTAACTCGTGACTCATCCGTATCTAATGATTGTGTTCTGGTTCCTTTTGCACCCCCCCCCCCTAAAAAAAACATGTAAAATTTGAATAAAATTTCAGCTTGGATTACTCATGTGTCACATGTGACAGGCATGAGAATTATGACAGGTTGTACCAATTATAATTTTTTAGAGACTTCTGCATAGTTACTCGCTGTAGGTGTGTAGGTAACTTTGTCATGTAGGAACTGACGAAAATAATATGTTAATTCTATTGATATTCGTATTAATGGTTAGGTACCGTTATTTTTTGCTGTACCATATCCCTACTTTGACGTGAGGATGTAAACTTCAGTAAAGTCTACGCGTGTGGAACGTTTTCCTGAAAAATACCGAATTCCAATGCAAGAAGGCAAGAACTCGAAGCAGGTACTTCCATCACAAGAGTCAGAAGTTGTACTCGTATGTAGCCAGGACCCAGGGTGAAGGGGTATCTAAGTTGGCACATGCACAGCGTAAGATACTTGTACAATTATAAGAATTTGGAAAACCATGATGATTCATCTTGTCATGGAATTATTAACGCGAAAGAATCAGCAAAATATCTCTCGTGCTTTCTTAGTTTCGTTTATCGTTCATGATATCTAATTCTTGGCAGAGGAGAGGTGACAGAACAACAAAAGTGGAAACAGTTTGCACCATAGCGCGATAGCACCTAAATTCTTAACTAATCCTGAGTCAGTGATAGAGTATGCTAAGTATAGATCTGAGTTCCCGATATGCAGATAGATGCCGCGTACCTATTAGTATACTCTATCATTTGATTTGGACGTCGCTTATGATAATCTGCCATGTGTCATTTAGTTTGCTGATCATAATTTCATATCAATTATTATCACGTCTTTCACTAAAATCCCGCCTTTCAATTTCAATTCTCGTATATCTTGTTAGTTCTTGGTTTTTAGTTGTCTTGTTCCTTACGGAATGTCAATCTTTTAAAATTTGCTGAATATTGGAGTTGAAGTTGAATCTAAATCTTCAATTGCGAAAGCGGAAGATTATATTAATATCATTGGAAGTCTGTATGATACTGTTAACATGTCTACAAATGCAAAACGAACGATTTATGTCGGTAAGTTGAAGTACCTAATTAACACCGGTATTTGCTGAACATAGTATCATTTCTTATTACTCAGTCGATAAGTATATTATATGAGAAAGTTCTGTTGTGTTCTCTTCCAATCGAATCTTATTTTCGTCTATCGTTAATTTAATTTTTTGTGCGGCATTAACTTTTGAAATCATATCGCAGGTGGGTTAGCCGATGAAGTTGATGAAAAAGTTTTGAATGATGTGTTTTTGCCGTTCGGTGATATTCTGGATGTGCAAATACCAATAGATTATGAAACTGAAAAGCATCGTGGGTTTGCATTTATCGAATTTGAGGCAGCTGAAGATGCAGCCGACGCTATTGATAACATGGTATTGTACAGGTATCACTGGTAAATTTGCTGTTTTGTTACCGATATTTCATACTGTTAATTGCATCGTTTTAGAATGAATCTGAGTTATTTGGAAGAACGATTCGAGTGAACATCGCTAAACCACAGAAGATAAAGGAAGGATCGTCGAAAGCCGTGTGGGCTGATGATACTTGGTTAAGGAAACATGCCGGTAAAACGATTGACGAAGCTAAAACTGAAACTGTGAGTAATATGTATGCATGTTACTCTCGCCAGATGAATGTTGTATGGTTCTGTATGAAAGAACATAATGTCGAGTACGGAGTAGTTTAATTGCCATAATTCATCTTACTTTTTTGTCGGGGAGATACTGGAACGAATAAAGGTAAGCTAGCTGATATTTTCTTTTACTGATAACCTGGTTCATGAATTCCAGGAAAATGAAGATAAAGAAGAATCCAGAACGAAAAATCCGCAAGTCTATTTCGATATTAAAATTGGTAATCGAGAGGCTGGGAGAATAGTGATGATGTTGCGATCAGATGTTGTTCCAAAAACAGCTGAAAACTTCAAGTGTTTGTGTACTCACGAAAAAGGTTTTGGATATCAAGGAAGCTCATTCCACCGTATCATTCCAGAATTTGTACGTATTTTGGCTATTTATGCAAGTAAATAAGTGAAGGATGTTGATTTGATAACTATCAACCGGCATTCCTGTGATGTAGATGTGTCAAGGTGGAGATTTCACAAATCATAACGGCACTGGCGGACGTTCCATCTACGGTAGAAAATTTGATGACGAGAATTTCGAATTGAAACACACTGGGCCGGGTATATTATCGATGGCGAATTCTGGACCTAATTCAAACGGATCTCAGTTTTTCATTTGCACGTCTAAAACGGACTGGTATGTATGTACATTGCTTGGTAGAAAATATTTCATGTTTATGAACTCGGAGAAGCCGATGACTTTACTACTTGGACTATCTAGCTTCGTTGAATTTTAGTTTTAGAATGGCCACACGCCTATCAAAAATATGATCGTGTAACGTAGTTACTGTAGAATACGAAGCTAGGGCTCTATAATTTCACATTGATACAACCAATCTGCCATTTCGACTGTAGAAAGTTTAAAAATCCGTCATATCAAGAACTTTTAACGTTTTAAAAAGTTTCTTGAAGTTTTAAATTCTATATTTCGGATGTATTATAGAAACCTGTGAAATCAACTGATAGAATAATATATTCGGAATTTTCTTAAATCTTGCAGTTAGCAGATTAGTATTATATTGTAAATTTTGTGCATGAGTGATTAGAATGAATTAGTAATAATTGCCACATGAATCTAGGATGTATCTGGATCGTATAACCCTAAAATAATTTCAAAAAAGCTGGAAGTTCTTGAATTATGACAGATTTTTGAACTGATTTGCTGCAATCGAAATGGCGAATCGATTGTACCTATATGTAACTATGCAGCCTTAACGAAACTCATTTTAAATTGGATAAATCTTCGAAGAACAGAACTTGTGATGAAAAAAGTAGTACTGTAATTTGAATATCGTTTTTATATCCAATGAACGCAGTCTTTAAAATCGAGAGTTATCGTTTGGAGATTGAATTTCTGAAACCTCCGACTAATGGGATATTCTACATTTGTAGGTTGGATAACAAACATGTAGTTTTTGGGCACGTTCTAAGTGGCATGGATGTGGTGAAGAAGATGGAGGTAAGTCTCGATTTGCTCTACGATCGTCGGTTTCCAGTTTTATTAATCAATACTATTAAGTCAAATTTTCAGTAATATGAAAACTGGCGTTTCTTCTTTCTTTATAGAAATACGGATCTAAAACTGGAGTACCGTCTGAAAAGATCGTTATATCTTCCTGTGGAGAGCTGGTTTGAAGTTGAGAAAACACTGGTGAGTTGATTCTAAACATTCTAACCTTGGTAGTCGCCCACGAATTTCTGCTTGTTATCTTGTTTCTCCTTTCATTTCCTCCCTACGTGAACTACCACTGTTGACAGTTTGAGAGTTTAGAGCCGTCTGCTAATTCCCAAGATAAGAACATTCAAACGCGTTTTTCTTTGATCTTTCAAATAAATTAAAATTAACAAAAGGTAACATGTTACGTTTTTCATCTCGCATAAATAAATAATACAATACAAAAATGACGAAGGAAAACATGTAAGGAAAATGAAAAACTAATAAAATAAAGGTACGTAACGTTAAAAAATGGCCACTTTAGGAATCACGTTTTAATACAACACGTTGTGTATTCGCGTTGTTTTCTTCAGCGAATTTGGAACTGTTTAACCGAAGTTCTCAAAATGGTGTATGAAATAGGGTAGGTTTCGTCCTTTATTCACTTCTTCGCAAGACGACATTATACTTTTGGTTAGCGGACGTGGCCCGCAGCTAAAAACGCCTATCTTACTGACCTGAAAATGAGAAATTTCATCCTCGATTCAGTTTCGTCCCATCAACCAGCTACGTTAGAATTTTGTAAATTGAATCGGTAATCGGTACTGATACTTACATAACTGTGTTTCTTTTGTACAAATCGTAGAAACGATGACATGTCTGGCCGACCAAAATGATTTATCGCTTTCAGACCCGTAAACATACTCATTTTACTTAATCTTTGGAAATGGTTTTCACATATATACTGGAAACGAGATAACAACACGTAAAATTAGGATTTCGTGGCTCGTATTCTATCTCTAGTACGAATAAAATCGTTACGTACCAGCATGGTCGTACGGAGATCAAATTTGTGGAAAAATTGTGTTATAAAAATATGTATTTCTAAGACGTTGGTGACATCTTTTTTCTCGACATCACGTAATACGTCGATAAACCATTCGAAATGGCGATGCGATGGGCATATCCATAGGAAGTAAACCTGCGAAGAAAACGTGTAGACATATTAGCATTGTTACGGTTGGGCTGATACCTAAAAACTGCCTAAGTTGTAGTCTGACACTCCGTGACATTATTATAATTCTCCGCTGCAGACACTCCTTTAGTCTTCGAGTTTGTCAGTCACGAATATAATTTCTTTGATGAAATATCAACTCGAAGACTGTTCTCCATAATATCATAACTCGAACCTCTAGAATATTCTAAAGCAGAATTCACGAATTTCTTTTCCGTTTCTTTGAATGTTATCGAGTTTTTCAAGAGAAACTAATGTTTTTTATCAGATGCAGGCCCTCGTACAATAGACAGACCTGTTCCTAGGGCAAGCCTTTTCAAATGCTGGCGATGATGTATTGTACGCGATGTGTACTTGTTGCTGTTATATCAAATTTCCATGTCGAGTAACAGAACGAGGAGAGTTGGTATTAACGACAAATCTACACAAATCAACTTGGGTATTTAGACTGGCGAAAACTACGTTGAATGGAACTATGCTAGTACGTTTGTAATATTCTAAGATCGCAGTCCTATTGAATTAAGATGGGTAACACAATTGAACAATAAAGGATTCGAGATCGTTGCATCTGAGTGATGCTTTATATTGTATCTCAGGATGTAGAAAATATTGTCGAATCTTTGGCTACTGCTCCTCGGATGAAAATGTGCCCCCTCCCCTTCACCAAAACACATAATTTTCTCCTCCGTTCTTCCACATTACTTTATGAACTCTCCTATTAAGTTTTGTCTATTTTTGGTTCTTGTGTGTGTACGACTAAATTACTCTTCCAAGACTTTCGAAGACTTGTTTAAAGGTCGCTCAGGAAATTTTGGACATGGAAGATTTTTTTCATTGGATTCGTTCTTATTGAAGATACTCCCGGACTTGTTTAAAGCTTTTTAAGACTCGCTGACACTTCCAGAATTAATTGAGATTTCTTCTGTACATCGTGTTCGAATTCATATATGTTGTGTAAGTAGGTATTTACTCCCCAAATTCATATTTAACTATTTTTTTCGTGGTCTATTTTGTCTCATTTAGCATACTTATCGTATCGGAGACGTCAGTGTCAATATTTCTTCATTTTACTCGCCTTTTTACATGATACACCCGAGTATCTGTTAGTAGAAGTTCCAAATACTAAGTCATTGAGTATTGACGCGTAGGGAGTCACTCCGATGCCACCACCAACCATGACAGCCACTTCAAATTTGTACCAGTCTTGGTTCCCGCCGCCAAATGGTCCTTCCAGTCTGATCTGTAAGAAATACGAGTTTAGTTTCGGTTTTCAGCTTCCTCCTGCTCTTGGGATATGGTCAGAAAATAGCGGCTTACTTGGGCTTGATCTTCCTCTTTTTTGTAATTATTAGGATCGAAGTAATTACGTAGTTTCCAGGTCCACGGGCCCTGCGCTTTGATATGACACGATAGGAAGTTCTCGTGCGGTGCCGATGTCAGTGTAAACGAGTGGTACTCATTCGTACGAAAACCGGTGCACGCCAGTCGCACCCATTGTCCGGAGAGATACTTGAAATTAGGCGGTCGGTAAAACTTGATTTTGATCACATCGGATGGCAATAATTCAGTCTCCAAAATGTCCAGTGCCATGTATTTCGTTCTAAAACTTACAACCTAAGGATAAAAATGGATAATGTGGTGTTAAACAAGGTAGTCCCACAACGAAGCCGCTCGTGGAAGTTAAGCTTGATAAAAATTAATGAATTATTAGGGGAATTGGTGTTCTGAGGGTGTAGCGAGGTAGTATTGGAAAATAGAAATTCCAAGATTTACACCGGTTTCATCATTATTGTGGTAAGATGTCGATTGTTAGACGCGTTCAATTCATACCTTATCGAGAAGAAATATGATGCCGGGACCGATGAAATAGAACCAGAATCTCGGCGGGCCCGTGATACGAGCTAAACCGTGAATCAACATCAACGCGTACAACATAGTGTAGAAGCAGTGCGTCAACCAGAAGAACCTGAACGCTTTCTTTCGTATCGTTGGGTGTGCGAATACGAATATGATGACCATTACAAGGAAGAGCAACACTCCGGTAATACCTGCAAGCCAGAAACCGAGCGATTAACGCTCATTCATCTGTTTGATCAAGTAACGGAAGTATGTTTGTAGTCCGGTTAACATATATGTGAAGTAACTTAGCTCTACGTTGGTGGTATTAGTGAAGAATGTAGGTGTTTACTATTACCGTACTTTGTTCGAATCTGGGAGTAGTGCACAAAGCCGAAAATTGGTCGTTTAGCAGAGTAATGAACAAAATTTCCCAGGTTCACTCAGTTCATCTCCAATAATAGTTTCGGTTAAATTTAGTTATTGTTAATAGGCAGAATACCTATACCGAAGGGCCGAAGCAATCGACTGAAAAGTACCAACCGGTAATTGTTTGGAAGAGCCAGAACGTGATACCGGGCTTATAGTCGGATGGAAAATGTATTTCGGACGTAAGACAGTTGAGATGTTCCAGCGGCTGTGTTGACAAGTGGTAGAAATTCACCAAATGACCGACAGTGTGGACGAGCGAAAAGAACAACGCCGTGCAGGCGACCACCTTGTGAAATTGTATATGCGAATCTAGCGGTATGTATTGCTGAATGGAGAATTCCTTCAGCTTGGTCAGCAAATTGCGGGACATCGTGAGCAGCAAAAGACAGTAGCAAAATGATAGAGAAGCCGCCGAGCCTCGTGTGATCGCGATGCCGACCCCCATTATGTGTCTCAAGTCTGTATGCTCAGCCAGGAACGAATAATCTGCGGAAAAAAGCCCGGCTCTTTATTTGGTTCCATTCGTCAGAAGCTCATTACGAGTCTCTTGAATGTCGATTACTCACGTATAAATCGTTCCACAAACAGCGCCACCGTGATGACGTAGAACAGGAATAAATAAAATATATTTTGCCGGTTCTCCTCCAGATATGTGATCACACAGTCGATTCGTCGCGAGAACCAGCCTTTATCTTCTTCGTTTATCGGGTCTACGTGGAAGCTCGTCATTCTGTGGAAATATCGGTTCATATGCAAATAAAGTGTGCAGCAGGTATTTATTGCATGAGAAAATGGCAGCTGTAACGATTTTACGTCAAGGTACCTATCTTATTGGATAAGGCTAAACGACTCGTTTATCAAGATGTCACGATCATTTTCTATCACGTGTCTCCCGTCAGTTGTTGGTATTTTAATTACACACATCGTCGAGAATAAATCTAGTTCAGTGGATTCTCTGGCCTGACATTCAAGAGAAATCACGCCCGAGGTGGAATTTATGGACTCGCGGCTTACAGTGCTTTAAACCCATCTATTTATTCATTTATGTTTTTAGCATCTATTGGTTAGTGTTCGAATACAATATTTCTAATTTATCTAATCCATACATATAGCGTAATTGTGTAGACTGTGTCACGATGCTGTATCGAGAATGAAAATTAGAAAACTTGGAACTTACCTTGCAACGTTAGTGGAGGTATCCAAGAAGTTTTGCTTCGCCCCTTTGCAGTCCAAGCCAATAGCCACGAAATCCCGTTTGTATTCTTTCATCATGATTTTGAAATCGTTGTAATCGAGCGAATCTTTATTTTCTAATCCGGCGTCCTAATTACATAAAATGCGTAGCGCCTGTAGACTTGTAGGTGTATACATCAACACACAGCTTTATGTTGAAATGCATTTGCTTGATACAAGTGATGCGAAATTCTGTTAATTCGTTATTATGGCTGTTACATTAACCTATAGGTGCCGCCATGCACCGTGTAGTGGGCTGTCATCGGGTAAAATTAGGACATTGTGATACATTTGTACTTGTTACATCAGACAGGGGGTTTCTCCAGCTATAGAATTAATTTTAGCGTAACTCGTTTCTTTAAGGCACCATAAGAAGTAATAAAATTATCTGAAAAATTTTTAATCAACAAATACTCCCTTTCATTAGATTGAAATGGGAAGCTGAAGTTCAGAACTTGTGTTATGTTGAGTTTAAAGTAGAATATGATCCTTGTGGTAAGGCATTGAAGGGTTCGCCCAGTTTTCAGACATATAACTGGGTTATTCGACATTGTACGGTAGTTTTTAAGCGTCTCATACCTGGAACATGCCTTCTATGAGCTCGGTAACTTGCGCATCCGACAAACTCGCAGTTCTGGCTATCTCGACGAGAGAGCGTAACATTTCGGACAGCTCTAGTTTGTCGATGACGCCATTGCGATCGTTGTCACACATATCGAATATTATCCTCAGTTTATCTTCGGTTTTTCCTCTAGAAAACAATACGACCGTATCCAAAAATTCCTGGAAAGAGGACACCTTTGTAAAAATTTGCTCGAAATTTTCGTGGTATTGGCGGGCAGCTAAGCTAGGGTGATGGGGGAACTTGGGACACGTATAGTTTTACCTGAAATGATATTTTTCCGTCGCCATCTTTATCCACTATATTGAACATCATACGAACGAACACGTCGTGCGGTTTCATTCCTAACGCGTTGGCAAATTCGGCCCTCGACAGTGAGGTGCGCATGACGACATCGCCGGCCTCGTCGTCATTGCGTCGCTCCCCCGGTTTCAGGCCGAATGTCAGCGCGTACGCTTCTCTGAAAAAGTGCTCCAATCTTTTCTGTCGACGTTCTCGAGTTTCGGCTTTGGCCAACAGAATTTCTCTGGACGCCTGAATGCAAAATAGTTCCTCAGTTAAACCTCTGTGAGGTGTGATTTATCCATTCCGCTTACTCTAGGAAACAGTGAGTTCAACTTGCCTGGATGATGATCAAATGTTTCTTGTGCGAATTGAGGAACGATTCAAATTTGTTGATAAATTTACGTCGTTCGCTCAGCGAGTCGAATTCCAGAACCAGGTCGTGATCTTTGGGTACGTGTATGAGTACCAATGGTCTCTTTTTCTTTCCGCGTACGATATTCTGCAAAATCAGAGGTATTACTTTTTCTAATTCGAAGAACTCGAAAAGCAAATTTCTATTCCGGTGTCAATTTTGAACTGAAGTTTAGTCTTTGCCATTTGAACAGTATTATGGAGAGAGTGTTCAAGTGTCATGAAAATCAAAGCTCTTTGCTCTTTGGTTGCTTTTTATGGAGAAAGTATCTATAAGTGCCATGAAAATTAAAGAACAGAATATGGTGAATGACACATGTTTTCATATACTTCAGCAAATACTTTGTAATTTGACTTTCGTACCAACTGAACTCTTTCCACAATGGAATGTTTTTTCTTTTTCCAACAAAGATGTCCAAACCAGTAGAGGTGGGTAAAACTAGTTTCGGATGAGTTAACTTTGCCTTAATTCATTAGCATACACACGAGTTGCAATGCAACTCACAGTTAACTCATCCTTCATGCAGAGTTGACTGGAATGAAATGGTGTTACCTACTCACTGAACGAGTTTTATGAATTGATAAGTTAAAACGTGTTGATGGCTTAGAATCTCGATGCTTGATGAAACACCCTTTTTATGTCCGCGAGAAAACCACCTTTTTCAGCCCACTTTATGCCTGGTTTACACCATAGTCATAGAAAATTTCAACCAATCAGCGACGACTACCCGGAATAAGCCCTCTTTCTCCCCTTTTTCACCCGGGTTACCGAGGGTGTTTCAGGGTAGCTACCGGGCTCACTGCTGAATACACCCTTTTGAAGCCCTTGCACCCGGTTTACACTCGGGCGCCAGGAAACCTAAGCATCGGGATGATTTCAAAATAAGTTCATGAGTTGAACTCATTTCGGAGAAGAATTGAAACTTGACTCATTTCAACTCATTTCCTAAAATAAATTGATGAGTTTTCCCGTCTCTGCGAATCAGTCATCCTGCTCGCCTTTCTTTATAAAATCATTCCACAATAAATTTCGATGCGTGTAAATCACGGTGATCTGTCAGGTCTATACTCACAAAACAGGATGTCTGCTTTTCTTCTGCTATACTAGAGAGCAGAATTCCACTCACTTGTGACTCTTCGATGGTTATCGTTTCGTAATTGGTAAAGTTGACCGATCTTAGCTTCTCTCCCTTGCGATTAACCGTGTGCAGTATCGAGTCTGGACCAAACCGCAGCTTGACGAAACGTTTGTGATTGGCGTGCAACCATTCTCGAACGCTCATTTTGTCCACCACGCCGGTGACTTTGGTACCCGTTTTCAGCTCCTCTTGCTTCATACGAAACTTCCGCTTCCTTTCATCCTGTAACTTGACCACGCAGTATCCAGCCCCAGCGCACAACAACGGCACCAATAACAAGAAAACGCATGCGTAGAAGTACACGAGTTCGCTACCCTGTAACAAATATGAATGATACGCTGTAGAACTCGTTTCATGGCGAAAAGGGGGCAATGCGCACCTCTATTTCATTTTTGTACGATTCTGTAAGTTTCTTAATTATTAGTTTGGTAACTATCTTCAAAGTTTTCGACTGCAGAACTGGAATAATGAGTTGGAAAATTTAGATTCCTCCCTCCTAAAAATGTTGCGTTGATATGTTTCTGGATAGACAGATAAGTGGTCGAAGTCAGTATACCTTCTTAATACAGGGGCAATAGGCAAAGCGGGAATCGAAGTTTTTCCTCTAATCAATAATGCCAGCGAAGGGTATTGAAAAAGGTTACGGCGAGGGGCCTGCAAGGACCCTGCAAATCCAAATGTGTCCCTGATTATAAATAGTGTCATAGATAATATGTTCACTTTTTGTCATAGAGTTACACACGGCATTGCTTACCTCGAAGTAATCGTATCCGGTGAGATATTTACAGGGCTCCATGTGTGTTGCGTTCAATTGAAAAGCCTGCGGACACGGATCCCCTTCGTTCCAGAAAAATACTTCACGTTGGATGGAATCAGGACTCACGTCTGAACTGTTGACTATGACGTCCCACAGGGTTATATTTTTGATTTGTTCGACCTCCTCTTTCGAGAATATTCTGAAATGAAATGTTCGTTGCTGGTGTGATTGGGTTTATGTCAGCGTTAAATACTAACCGATAAATAGCCGTTATCGAGTTACAATAGGCTGGAGTTTACGAGTACATGTCCTGCTCGGTTTGTTCGAGTTCCTATTCGGTCTTTATCGATAGACGGCCCTTAACCGATTATCATAATCAGAAAATTACCCGTTATCCGTGTTTTCGAACCAAAATCTGTCGGCGTCTCTTAGTCTCGTAAACTGGTCCAACATAATCGAAACGAATAATTCACCCGGCCCGTCCTTGGACTCTAACATACCGCCGATGTACAAATCGATGTTATCGATGCTACCGTAAGCTTTTTGCAGTTTATGAGCCATGTCTGGGTGTTTCTCGAAAAATTCCGGATTGATATCCTCCATGGACTTGATCGGGGGAAGACGAAAGTAAATTCGTACCTGCGACATGTACAAATCAGGAATGATATTTGTATTAGATTCAGCGCCAATGGGACAGTGTTGTTCTATGACAAGTCTTGGCATCGGCACTGTACTGGTACCGCCGCACAATTCTACTATATGAAAATGACAAATTACTCCGATTATAGGTATTTGTGTGGATGACAGGGCATTTTAACTCGACCTGCGAGGTGTCACTGCTGCAGCTAAGAAACTGTCATTTATTGTAACGATATTCGAGTTACTGGTGGATAGGTACATATAGGTATTGTAAGCAGATACAGACAGGATATAGGCAACTTGTACTTAGAAATAGAGCTATCGAATACACTGCCATGAATTAATTAACTTTTAACCGACAGATTGCCGCATCTATCGTGATCGTATTCACGGTTATAGGTATATAACAGAAATTACGAGTACAGAAAAATTATGCTCTACCGAGTTGGTGTTTGATGGTGTCGGATATGTCAAGGCAGTGCTACAACGGTCACGATGCTTCGGTAGAATATTTATGTTAGTCGTGCAAAATGTCGCTTATTTTTTTGCAATGAGTCACCTGGGATGACCATCAGTCAATCTACTCGTGATCTAGTCACCTCAGTTATCCGCTACTCTTTTTATATCTGCCAATCTAGAGTGCCTTTTGTCGAGGACCCTGCACTCTAAAATACGAAACAACTTGTTTTCTTTTTTCGTTTTTTCCCCCATTTCTTTTTTATACATACACTGATGTAATTTGATTGAAAGTCTACGTTGGATGTTCGCTTACCGTATTATAATCTGCGATACCGTTGTCACGTCCTCGCATCACGTTCAGTGCGGCCAGATCACGTCTCGAAAATTCGTTCGGTCCAAATAATTTGTCTCGTACATCCGAACACAGGATGGAATCTTCACGTTCTGCTAGTTGGGATGCCATACCCAGCATCATTTCTTCTACCGTATTGTCCGATATAACATCCTGAGGAATTATTTTTAAAACGATCTGTTACATTGTTCAGAACATGAATTCTAATTACCGATGTGAGGCCATAAGAACTGCAGCCGTAAATTGATATTTGCGAGTTGGACAAAAAGTCAGCAAAGATTTTTTTTTCATAAACCACTGGATTAGCTTCCTTATGAGTATATCCAAAGACCTTTATTATAACGGTGGAGCATTCTCCTTCATGAGGCTGAACGTCTCCCAAAATTTAATTCTCCTTAAGAATGTGAGAAATATCGACGCTAGGTGAAAATTTTTCGAACGAAAATTGTTGCTCATTAAGTTATACTTAGAAAAGATATCGTACAATTTTTTCGTAACTGTTCCCTACTGGAGGTTCAAAATTGCCCTTTATTTTCCCATAGACTGACACGAGCTTACGGGAGAAAACGTAGGTTTTTAAATATTTTCCTTCTCGTGGATAGTGGAACAGAGGGAATAAAAATCACCGTCGGACCCGTTTCTGTATATCTCCACCTACCCTCCCTGGGATCCCCCTCTCCCCTGACCTCTTGTTCTTAGATACCACAGAGGACTTTTGATATGTTCGCTAGAGAGTCAGTCCAAAGAGATTTGAGGAAAAAAGCTTTGCTGGACTTCTTGTCAAACTTCAATTTTTCCGATTTAGCCAGTTGAAATCGATGATTTATCTTTAGGTCTTGTAGTCTTAAATTCCACTAAATTCGCTGGAAGTGGCGAAGGTATATGCATGGAAGTGGAAAAATGTGGGACATAAATTCTCCAAAATACTTTCTGGTATTTAATTTTAAAACCAAATGTTCTCTCCTTTCCGTAAATTTCTACCTGCATCGTAGTTCACAAGGTGCTTGGTCAACTTTTTTATATGGTGTGATGTATGGCGATGCACGCATGCCAAAGTGGCCCCTGTGACACCGCACCCCCGGCACCGGAAACTACCCTTTCGGGCATCGCATCGGTACCGAGGGTAAACTTTTTGGTATGACGACATGCCAAAAAATATAAAGGGAGGTAACAGGTATTACATAGCTTCCTTGTCTTTCGAAATCGACAAGATTTCAACTTTCAAACTATAATTTTCAGTTTCTAAACCTGTTTTTGGAGTGGTTTTTGATCAGATTTGTAGTTTAAGTTTGTAAACGACGTTTCAAGTGTTCCTGTTTTTGGTCTAGTTTTCAGGATTTGTTTTTGATCAAATTCATAGCATAGATTTTTTAATGAGGTCCGTAACAAACTGTTGAGTCTTTAGACTGGTTCTTCATATAGTTCCTGTAAAATTTGAACTATAGTCTTTCCAGTAACTTTTGGACGAAATTTTTCGACCAGATTCCGACGCTGGCTTTTGAGATTATGCTTTTAAATGCGGTTCCGAGATTTATTTTCTGATTTTTTGAACTAAGCGAGATCTTAGAATTAGCTAATTAAACTTAGATTTCAAAGTAAAATGTTCGAGTACCCCTCATCTCCTGACTTGAAAACTCTGCGCAGATTCTCCGCAATGATGATTCGTTTGGTATCACCAAAGATTGAAAAAGAGAGGAGTGAAAGTAGAACGCATTCACATCATTTTCTAATTTCATTTTCAATTTCTCGGTAACATTCGCATTTTTATGTCTCCGACTATTGTGCAGCACGACGCCTAATTGCATTTTTGGAGGGAAAAAGTCCCCTACTTTGACTACTTCTGCACGTGACAGTTCCCATTCAAATTTGTGAGTTACAAACATTGGTAAAAAGGTACATTTCCGAGGTACCTCTCTCCGGTTCTTGCGACCAGTATCGTAAATAGGAAGTTCTCGGGGGGGGGGGGGGATAGAAGAAATATTTTCTTGATAAGTAAAAGAGCTCTTTAAAATATTACCCATAATTTTTACTTCACAAGCGAACAAAAAAAAATACAAGTGTCTCAAGTATGAAATTTGGCGCAAATTTAAAAGGAAGGAAAAAAGAGAAGGTCTCTGTTGAAATATTATTTTGGTGCCCAGTTCTACAATTTTATTTCCTCTTGGCTCGGGGAGGGGGGGTATAACCTCTGTTTGCGACGTGTACTAGACTGGAAGGTAGGCACGAAATCGTGTGCCTATACACAATTTAGATTATGTAGAAATACTTACATTCGAATCCCACCAGTGCGAACACAGTCTGAGTGCAGGACTGCCACTAGGTGTTTTTCTAAAATTGCACTGTCCGTCTCGACGATAAATACCCGGTGGTATCAACGTATGGCCGAATCGAAATGCTGCTGTTTGGAATACGTGACTGATACCGGGATGTACGTCCGGTTTGTAGCCCGTGTATTTCGGTAACTCTTCTCCCAAGAATGCTGGAATATATTCATACGCTATTATATTCTGTAAAGGCGAACAAAATTACAAATGAAAACAAAATGACTTGGTCAAGTACTCGTATATATACTTAAGTATTTAATTTCAGAAATAAAACGGTAAATAATTGAGAGTATAATGATATGATACGATTTCTCTAAATAGGTGTCTATTTCTTGGACATTGTTGTATTTGAGCTTTGTTAGATATAGCCTCTGTTTATGGTTTCGCTTATATTTAGTATTTCTGTTAATAATATTCGTTGGTGTAATACTTTGTACGTATGTGAATGTTGACTCACTTGCAATGTGGCAATCACGTATCTTCTGGCTCTTTGAAAAACTTCTTCGTCCGGCCAGTCGGGGTTCTTTTCTTGCACTTTCTTAGCGATTACATTGTGCCATCGGAACCATAAGATGCCGAAGGCCAGAAGAGCTGGGTTTTGATTACTCCTCGGATCACCAAGAACTGTAAAATATGACTTCAATATGGACTTCGTATAAAACTAGCGACATGACAGCAAAAGTATACGAATTGTGTGCTCTTTCTTGGAGATGGAACTGCGCTTGAATTTGGAATCATTTTCATGTACGAGCAGCCTCGTTTTCTTGTTTTCCCTTGTGATACCCACCCTCTGGCACCCAATTCAGAGTATTTTGATAAAACCCCTTGAATTTTTGGTAGTTTTGTAGCGTAATTAATAATTAGAATTATCCACGAGTAGTGGTCGGTAATCAACTTACGGAATAGCCTTTCTGGACTCAGCGTTCTTAGAGCATGTGGCACGGGATTATTAAATAAAGGAACTCTCATAGTATTTCGTATAGGCAGTTTTCCAGTCTTATCTGTTAGAAGAGTGCCGTTTACAAACGATCTCATCGCATTGACCCAGGCTTCACTGGTGCTGTATATGAAGCTACCATCCACCCAGCTAGTGACTCTATTTATCTAAAACATAAACTATTTTCTTCAGTGGACTAGAGTCTCCGATGGACGAACTAGTACCCTCGAGCTAGAAATTCTGACGGAGGAGAAACCTGCGTGAGTTACCTACTTACTTGTTGTCGCGGATTATTAGGACTTTGGCCGGTTTTGCGATCGTAACCGGCTCGATGAAAGGGGATCGATTTTCCTCCTTCGCAGTCTGGATCGTACATCTCGTCGCATTTATCTATCTCGATGTTGTGCACCTCGATTGGACAGCCTTTTTCACTTCCCATGACTATTTCCGAACTCACGACCTGTCCTGTTGAATAAAATGTTCGCGTTTAATTCCACTCGAGTCCTCGGTTTATGTTCAGTGCTTACAGTAGAGGATGGAAAACCGAGGCGGAATTCCAAGCAGACCATAACTAGGGAGTGCAAATTATTATTACTCCCATGATAACTTGGCTTGCTCCATCCTCGACCAAAACAGATCCATTATCTCCACTTGGTGACATTTTCCCGCCTAAAAATTTGCCCCTCCCCTCCTTGATACAAGAGGCATGTTATGGCTCTATCTTAAGTACACAAGACGACGTGCTTTTACGCATTTTTGAATTCTGAACGATTTTTGCGCAACACCTTCGCGAATGACCTCTTCTTCGCATTCTTTCATCGAATATCTTCGTTCAAAAAATTCTAGCCACACGATCGTCGGATATTACCCGATGGTCGTTCGGTAGTAAGAAACCTCGATACTTGGCTGATGCTGGTAGCCTTGGTACCTGTGTCGTGATGTCCGAAATTATATTGTCGATTAGGCTACCACACACACGCCTTTCTTTACTCGTGGGAGTAGTTCCCTCCAAATTAATCGGGTATATTATTGGTAACTAACGTTTATTAATTCCTTCAAATGAACGTACCGAAAAATGCAAGCAATGCGGTTCTATTCCTGGTCGACGACAATCCATCCTCGCCTTTCATGAATAGCGTACTCAGCGTTCGAGCGCTCGGTCTGTCTTGGCCAGCGATCATGTAAACGCCATCGGAGTAAGATGGAGGCGTCTTCCGCGTTATCTGGCTGTCTAACATATCAGTACCAATAGATATAGCACAGCTTATAACGACATAATATGCTATGTTACATACGTTATATTTATATCCCACTATGAGAAGAAAATAGATCCGAGAGCCATGATTTCTCTAGATTGCTGTATCTGATCGAGAGAAAATCACGCGACAGAAAAGTCATAAGCGTACACATAGAAACCTATAGCCCACTGCTGTCTTGTTCTTGGCAACCCAACTAGGATACAAGATCTAGAAAGTTATGATTTAGTAGCAGATCCAAGGAGACATTCTCGGAGGGATAACCTCCTCCTGAGTACTGCCGTTTTTGATGTTAAAGATCAAAATACCGTCCAAAGTTTGATGTCAAATTCCTTCAACTCGTTGGATTATCGACTGGGTGACAATTTTTAAAGAATTTCCGACGTTCAGCGCAATACAGTCCAATTTTTCTCGTGAAGATGAAGGGGAAACATTTCTCAAGGCTAGCTATCTTATTTCTTCTGTAAGAATTTTTTTTAAGAGCTTGCGGTGATGCTTATGTCCAAACTTTCCCCTTATATCAACATCGACTACGGCTTGTGAATAAATAAATAATCTTTTTGCCTCTCTGAGACTGTCCCAAACTCTTCACGGTGTTTCCAAACTTTCTAATGTAAAACTTGTTAAAGCTATATTAAATGTTGAAAGCTGGTCTATGCCTCTTAGTGATTTCTCTAGGCTTGATAATAGCTCTTCGAGAAATGATAAAGACTTCTCAGAATCTTACTGCTATATACATATTTAAACCCCGTTCTAAAACTCTAAAAGACATACTGAAACTAAGACGCTTCAGTGCTCGTTTGAGATTCTCCCAAATTTAAGACTTTCAAAAGTTCGTCTTTAAAACTCCCTGACTGTTCAAGATTTGTTTAAGACATTACAACGCTGCAAAGTTGGGTCAAAACTAATAAACATTCTTTTATATAAAACACGAAGATGTTTTTAAGACTTCCAAACTTCGCTGAGACCGTCCAAGACTCGTTTAGGACTTTCTTCGACTCCCTTTATGACTCTTCCAAACTTAATATTATTTTTTTGAATTTTCTCAAAAGTTTTTAAAACTTCTGAAATTTTTTTTTAAAGATCTAAACTTGTTTAAGACTCAGTAGAACTCCCTAAGTTTGCTTAAAATTCTCTAAAACTCTTGAAGATTCATTTACGACTTTTAAAAAGCTTTCACACTTGTTACGGATTCCTCGAAATACTGTAACCGACTGGCAAGCTTGTTTCAGATTCTGTAAGACGTTGCAATTTGTGAAGCGATTCTAATTTCTATATTCTTCTCGGGGGGGGGGGGATCACCTCACTGTATGTACCTGCTATGATCTCAATACTTCTCAAACAAACACGAACAATTCAGAAAAGTCAGCTAACTCAATCACACAAGTTCACCCAGCGTTTCCGACAATCAGCTGATATGAAAACTCTCGTATTTTCGAATTTTAATTTTTAATTAAAATGATTACAGAAATCGGTAAATCATTCTGCTCATAAGGTATCGGAGACTCAACACCTCCCCTGCTCTCTTCAGAAAAAAATCAAAACTTAAAGCAAAGATAGAGGGCTTAATATTCGAGTTTCCAGAGAGGTTAAGTCGTAAAGTGGGCAGGAAGTTAGTAATGTGCGAAGAAACACCCGAGGTTACCGTCAAAATAACCTCAAAAACGAATAAGGTGACTACTTCACAGTATCACCATAATTCGTAGGTTCTGCCCCTCAGTAGAGCCTTCAAAATAGAGGTCTGGACCAAATAGTTCTATAAATGGACAATCATTTTCATGTTTTTATAGGGTTTCTGTGGCCGGTAATGTTCAGTTTGAAAAAGTGCACTTTTACGTCAAATTTAACAGTTGCCATTGAACTTTGAATTGACTTTTACTCGAAATTTTCGATAGGTGCTTTATCCCTAATCCAGTGAGAACAATTTTTCATAATCAGACCAATTTTTTTGATTGAATTCGAAGTTTTGGAAGCTTTAAAGCAACGTTGTAGATTCATTATGGGAAACCATGTGTTAAATTTGAACCCCCCACCCTGTTCAGCAAGATTCCTTAAAATTGTTCGATTTCCAAAAATAAAAGAAAATAATAAATAAAAAATAAATAAATATGGCTGGTGGGTTTTTAGACCAGAAGAAATAAGTTTAGCTCTTGGTAGCAAAACATTTCAAAAGTAGCCAAATTTTGGAATAGCTTACTGTATATTTAAGTAATATTTCTGTAGAAATTATTGTTGGTCTCTAAACCTATGTATGGCAAATTTCATTCGCTTGAGTCTGATAGATAATAAATTAGAAAGTTTTAAATTCGAGTACCCTCAACGGGAAAACTGTGTACTTCCTCTTCCAGTATTCACACTAGGGCTCCTAGAAAGATTCGGGCAGGCCAGTACCAGGGTGCAATCCATCCTTTCCTATGGAATTATTAAGATCAGGCGCGACAACAACTTTCCCGGTTATCAAATTTAGCTCTCAGTCCGTCCCTGACCATGACTCGTTATTATGTAAAGTAAAAAGTTTTCTCGGCTGAATCGTGAGCACCGAATTCTATTACCAGTGTCAACATTCGTCGGGTCTGAATGTTACGAAAACGTGTCCGTTCATTTTCCGCCGTTTTTTTTTTTTTTTTTTCCATATCAATGCTAAAGCCTGAGATCGTGCCTTAATTCATTGCGAAAACAATGTCGAGTAGGTAGATCACTCTCGAGTCATTTATCATCGTGTCGTTCTGACGGCTGTCTAATATTCAACGGCTGAGTCTAATAAAAAGTTCCTTATCTATTGTTATGTAGTCCATTGTAGGTACGTCGTGTGTATGAAGAATGATGCATGGCTTACCAGTACAGCTTGTTGCCCATCTACCTCGGCTGCCTTTCATATGCAGACCAGCGATCCAAACAGTTCTGATAAAGTTGAGGATAAATTTGACATTTGAAATTGATGGACACGAGATCCGATATAACATAATAATGGTGATAGTGTATTCAGAGACTCGGAGCAGAGGACTGAATTCAGTTTTGTAAGGTTATTCGTTTCAACAATTGCCGAGATTTTATGGTTAAGGACTTGTGAAGTAGAGGATAAAACGTCCTTCATTATTTCCACTAAGTTGATGCAGTTGAGTTGACTATAGGAAAGTTCCGGTAACTAGAGGGTGGAACTGGCAAAGGATTTCTTGATGATATCATACAGTTATCGCATAAAAATCGAAGTATATTTTATGTACCTATTGTTTGTACTATTTATTGTTATTGTGCTTACTCTCGCGTGTGTTAGGATCGGTTGAGCAACTGGAGGTAATGTTAAAGTTTGAAAAAACTTTAAAGAGCTTAAGGAAAGTCTAGGAAAGCTTAAAATTCTTGAATACTAGCGCCTGAATGAGTCTTACCAAAGTTCTGAGTGTGGCAATAGACTCATTTACTCGTAGTTTTCATGCAGTCTGAAAGAACCTGAACTAGTTTGAACAGAGTATGAATGCTATTTAAAAGAGCCTGAACGAAACGAGTTGAATGGAATTGGTCTTAACACATTCTTAACTGTGTAAGAACGATTTTAACACAGTTTATATCCCTACATGAGGCGCTGGAGATGCTGACCCGCTAGATCGAGTCGACAAGGCTGTACTTGGCAGTACAGAAGACAGAAGCGTTGCTGTTCACGACGCGACGCAAGTACAGCACACCCACCTTTATTGGGCTTTTTACAACCCTGAAGTACCGGGGGCTCTGGTTCGACGGGGAAGTTGCTGTTCCGGAAGCATTTTAGGCGAGCTGCTGAGAAGCGTATCGAGTAGCCAGACAGCTGTCCTGTCTAATGTCGAACAAGTAGAACCAAGGGAGAAGAAGAGAAAGATATACGTGAACGTCATCATGTCGGTCCTCCTATATGGGGCGCCAGTATTTGCTGACTCCATTAAGATACCATATAGTAGAGCGGAGATGAAGAAGATTCAGTGGAAAGCCGCGATGAGATGTGTCAATGCGTACCGCACTGTTTCTTTGAAAGCAGGGAAATAGCAAAGGTACACGCTGCAAAGAAGGGAACAAAGATGAAATGGGAGACACGTCGGGTCAAGCTAGACATCCAGTCGTCCACGCTTCGTAAGTAGAATGACGCACTCGCCCAGTCAAGCAAGGATGAGTGAACTCGAGCGCTAATACGCGACCCCAATCAGTGGGCAGGCAGGTCCCTTGGGGAGCTGAACTTCCACCTGACCCAAGTCCTGAGCTATCACGGGTGCTTACATTGGATGACGATAGGGCTGAGCATCGTGTGCACGCACTGTGATCGAGGGGCGGAGGACAACCCCTGGCGCACGCTGTTCGAGTGTGAGGCCTGGGAGCAGGAAAGACGGGGGACGGTGATAGCGATCGATCCCGGCGACAACACGATCGACGGTGAGATTGACCGTCTGGTACCAGACACCTAGGTTCTGGAAATGCTGAAGAGTAGAAGAGGGTGAAACCGGCGGGTGTCGGCCTTTGTCTCGACCATCATGAAGAAGAAGATAGAGACGGAATGGTTGAGACAGAAGACCGACCGGCCCAAACTGGACACAGCGACTCGGTACCATCCTAGAGCTGCTGCAGCTGCTGCGGACCCCCTGGCAGGGCTCACCTCGCCGTCACATGTACCAAAACGAGGAAGTGAGGGGTGAAGGAAGGAAACGCGTCTGTCTGTGGTGCACCCGAATTCCCGGTTAATGCTGTGTGAGCGTTGCCTGGGTCAGTAAGGTATCCTATAGTGGCCCTGGTAGGACAGCGCGAATCCGAAGCGGAGACGCGAAACGGGGGCTTGGACCAGTCTCAATGCGTCCCACTAGTCACTGATGCGATACTCAAAAGGGTAGTTTCCAGGACCAGGGGTGCGGCGTCTGGGAAACCAATTTGGCATGCATGCATCGCTATACGCTCCACCAAACATCCCTATATGAATCTTCATGGGTAATGATGAAGTCTGAATGCGATCCAGAAGTTTTCGAATGAGCTTTTACAGAGTCTAAATAGGTCATGAGAGAATTTGAACGAGTTCTATGTAACAGTAAGCATCTAACAAAGCCTAGCCAAGTTTCGAAAGAGAGTGGTCTTGAGAAGTCCTGAGGGAATCCGAATGCGTTTCTCAACCGGAGTCAACTGGAGTCAAAGTCTGATGACAGGTATTTAAACTTGTCAAGAAAAACAAAGGATACCTTGAATTTTTCATTTTTTCCTTTGTTTTTTGTTTTTCGATTCAAGGAGGAGAGGTTTCATGTGTGCTTCACGCTGTGCCTCGAGCTCTGATTATAAGCATGACTTTATCTGTTAAAATTTTTTTCTTAGGCGCCTCCGAGTTGAACTAGATCACCCGTAAACGCCCATATTTATACGGATTTACATTGCCTCGTATATTGAAGTACGAAAATAATAAACGTTGAGAAAGTATTGTATCTAAGTGTGGTGACATTTTAATAATTTCGTTGGTGTTTATCGAAACTGATCGTGGGGGCTGGGTTTTTATGCCAGCCCTCAATAGACCTTGATACGATTCATCGATCTTGTTCGATAATATGATCATTATTTTAAATCGGATGGAAGGCGAATGGGTACCGGATACTCCGTGACTGACGTTCGTATTTCGTAGGCTTCTAGGCTATTATAGGACTGCTGATTAATTTTACGAATATTGACACAGGTTCCAATCTAGTCTGCATAGCATGGGCATGATCTACAATTCGTGCATATCGCCTTCGAGGAAGTGCTTAGGTAGGCGTTCCAGGTTCTAGAATCGAAACGGGTGGTATATATTTGATAACCTATACGAGATTGACTGCAACTATCGACGAAACTGGTATTTCGCCGACGTCACCCTGTCATGTCATGCACTGTCACTTTGGCTTCACTATGGCTTCACTACTGGTAAACGTTCTACAATTGTACGTATCTGCTTTAGCAAATGACTTACGCTCATTCGTAACTCGTCTACGTATACGTATTGAATAGCAAGGGCTAGGGTACCGGTATTGGTAACTAGGTCTAGAGGGTTCAGAGTAACAACTAATATAGCCTATGGGTAGAAGTACCTACTTTTCAAATAGTGGCCCGACAGACGGGCGTGGATCGAATTTTCTTACGTCAAATATTCGCGACTGATGCTCGCAACGTAGAATTAGAATATTATTGTCTTGTTCGCGTTTCAGACCTACTGGTTTAGCGAACGCAGACATGGCCGACAGACAAAATGAAATCGCTCCAGGACATCAGCAAGTTCAAAGAGTTGCTTTTTTAACTCGAGTGCGAGTGAAGCGAAGGTTACAACTAGTTGCTGTACACTGGTTTCAAAAGAATGCGTTATTATTATATCAAATATGTAACACCGTTGAAATTGGTCAAGCTTCGTGATATTGAGGTGTAATAAGTTACGCGCTGAGAAGGCTAAATTATGGCGCGGTTAGAGAACGCTGCCGCGCTGTACACGAAATTCGTACCATCAACTTGAAGCAGAGATTAGATCGGTCGTATCTTTTTCACTCTGTATAGTTCACTGTGTTACACGACAATTTTTGACGCAAGAACCGCGGAATTTTTCGATACCTAACGCTCACGTGTCAACCGTCGATTATTGACACATCGTACAATACGCAGACAATACGAAGAGCAGTGACGGGTTCAGAAACCAATTCATCCGGAAGGACCAGCTCAAGATGTACCATACACTGAGGTAATATCGGCCACTCATGACTTAGTTATTGATAGCGATACTAGCGCTCCTACAAGAAGTTAGGAGCAGCCGATATTACCACCCGTGTCTGATATTAACACACTTGACTTTACTGATAAAGGTACTAGCGCTCCTACAACAAGTCATGAGCGGCCGACATTACCACCAGTGTCCAATATTACCCTAGTTGAGGGTATAAATATTGAGTACCTTGTACGTTGGTACTCCACCCCACCTCCGTCCGTGTGTTTCTTAAAAATTATTCTCATGCTTAAATTAAGAACTTTTTCACTTTCAGTTGTAGGTTCATGTTGAAAAGAACGTTTTCAGATTTTACTTCATCATCAGTGTACAGTTCTCTCACAACTAAGATTCTTATCTCACTGCTAAGTTACTCATGATACAGTTGAGGCAGTACCATACGGTAAGCATCTTGTGTCCTGTCTTCAAGAACAGATACTACGAACCGACAAGAAGTCCAGAAATGAAGTCTTCATTGTTCCCCATACTGGTTGGAATATTCCATGAGCAACTTCGAAAATTATAACAAAACAAAAAATACAAGCCTATAACTGAAATTTGTAGACGACATCCTGTTCATGTGGTCAAAATCAACTGTCTAAGACTTGACAATACCAATAATCAACAACATGAAACTACACACACAAACTCCATAATACAAATAACTCTTTTCATCACTGTCAAGAAAATGGCAGCATTTTACAACTTGGGCTGTTACTATGCTATAAGATGAGGCGCTGTTTTTTCACTATTCCCCTTCTCTGTAGAAAATTCTGAGCTGAGAACGAAAGTACAGGGCTTGATATTGTCAATTGTTTTGATACCTATGAGACATGAAGCACAGGGGATTCTGAAAAGATTAGATTGTAAAGCGATCATAGAAATGTACGAATCTGGTTGTAAATTTCATAAACGCATATTAGGGGCACTCCACTCTTCTCTATACATGTCTTCTTACTTCCGAGTCCCAGTTTAGCTTTCACCTTATCCCTATTTTACTTTCCCTCTCTGGTCACCGACGCGAAACTCGAAAGGGTAGTTTCCGAGGCCAGGGGTGCGGTGTCTGGGGAGCCAATTAGGCATGCGTGCATCACCATACGCTCCACCAAGATGAGATCCCTATCTTACTTGTATGCTTTTGATACCCATGCATCTCTCCCTTTTTGAAGTGAAATACTGAAAATGAATCACTCGCTGTGGCTCGAATGTTGGGGTTCATATTTTTCTCAGGTTCTAATGAGCATCGAACTTCAAACCCTAATGAATGATTATTCTCATAAAATCTCTCGGAAACTTATCTACACTTCTGAAATATTCAGAAATTATCTCGATTTGCGAATGTACCCTTGGGGAACAGGACTCTCACTCGTCAAACCGTCCAGATTTCAACATCCGCAACTCGGCCCAAATTACCTGTAAGTTCATTTTGCTCGCGAAACCAGTATTAAATTCCTTTCTCGGGTCGTTTGAAATGACGCGAGCTGCGTTCGTCCATTAATTAGCGTACCTGAAGGCTCAAATGTTTTTGTTTTTTTTTTTGTATTTCTCCGCATGTATCTCGATCGCAAGCAACGCGAACGAGTTGAAACTCGTCAAATTTTTCTTATCTGGTCAATTAAAAGCGTTTACGAAGATGCCAAAAATTTCATCTTCCAACTCCCTCAAAAATTCGCGTTCACGATCGCCTTGAAACATTTCTCTCTCGACTGATTTGAATTCTCGATAATCGATTCGAAGGAGGAGAATTTACGAACTGACGCAGGCGACGTCAATTCGATCGGATGTTGTTAACATGAGTGGAACGTAAGTTGGCGTCGACAGGTGCTCAGAACGTGATTGGTACCTGTCCGAGTGATAGACGCCGTTGAATTGATTCTCGTGAGCCCCTCTTCCTCAGCGCCCACAAGAATGCAGAATATTAAAGTAATCCCAAAGTATTCGAACGATTTTGTCCTAGAAGTTATTTTTCAGCAACTAAATGTGCAACTTACGATCGGGTGCTTGTAGAAATGTACAGAAGGTTAAAGTTACCTGTCAAAAATTAGTTCGACTAACGACTGTCAAAACATGTATTACTGAAATATTTTTACCGTGTCAAAAAATTCTGGTATCGATGATTGGGACACATGGTATTTTTGAGAGGAGGATGCGGGGAAAATTGCTTTTAATAAAATTTAATTATGTTGAAGAATGTTGGTTGAAATTCTAAAATATGGAGGGGAGAAAACTAGAAACGCTGTTGGTTGCTAATTTTTAATGCGAGAAGAGTGGTGGTACTAAAGGCCAAAACTTGAATAACATTTTTTCTTTCTAAATTTTATGATTTTAAAATACTTGAAATACTGCATAAAGGCATAAAAAAACAATGGGATGAAATTATATGATTTCAGCTATATTTTGAATGCTAAATACATGATGATACTGAATAGGGGCATAATTGTTCTTTGATCAGTGGTGTCATCTTGATGATACTAAAATTCGCATTTAAAGAGATAGGAAAAGAAAAAAAAAATTAACATCGACATTAGATTCCTCGTTTAAAATACATATAGAATAATATATTCTCATGCCATGGTTTTTAGAAAAATCTCAAATTGTTGTGTAGTGTAATGAGCGATGAAATTTGTGGGGCAAAATGTAAACAGTGCTGGGGGTAAAAAACGTACAGTATTAGGGCAAAAAGCATACGTGTAATTTTTCGTATTAGTGTTACATTTTGTGGCGTTGGGGCATTTTTCATATACATTTTTTGGCAACAATGTTCAAAATAGCTTAGAAACTTGGTATACGCTTTATTTCATTTCTTTTTACGACATTTATGTACAAAAGAAGATGATAACATGTTTTCCTTACAGCCTATGTTGTAGCCTTGAAAATTACGTTGAAAATATATGTACGCTTTTTAACCCAGGGGGTTCGCTTTTTTGCCCCATATGTAAGGATAATAAGTGAACAGGAAGACCGGTGAATAACTATACAGCATTATGCGCGAGATTTCCTAACCTATCAATCCAAAATGAGCAGAAGGTTTCAAGCATACACCAATATATTTAAAAGAACGAAAAGAAAAAAAAAACAAGTAAAGAAATTCATAAAAATGTATTTTTTGTTCGACTTTTGCCCCACACCACCCTATTGCTAATAATTGGCAACACTGATATAACTGGAAGTGTCTCAATTAAGGAGTTATCTATAAGAAGGACCTCCGCTCAATGTATATCTCATGGAGGAGAGGCCCTTTCTACCTATATATATGTTGTTCTTCATCAGATTTCGAAGCACTTGGACGCTGTTCAGCAAAAGGGAATCAACTAGCAAAATCCGCTTTTTGAGAACACGCGATTCGAAGTTCAAGAGCCATGTAGAAACTATATGACATAGCGTTTACTGATAAGCTTTTTTCAACGTGAGTACACATTTTTGAATCGGGGGCCTAATTTTGAAAAATTCTACCTTTTACGCTCTTTCCAACGATATTAATAACTCATTTTGTTTACAAATGTTGGTTGATTCCCTTTTGCTAAATAGCGTCCACTTTTGATATTAAAACAGTGAGACGTGATAACAGTTTTTAGTTTGGTTCTTCATCATAATGAAATGATATCATTTCACTATGATGTTGTGGTATTTGGTTCACCTACTCTGTGAGAAAATTTTTTGACCCCTTGTTTTCTTGTACCCCATATAAATGCTACCAACCCATTTCATTTTGGTATACTCTTTTCTTCTTGAAAACATCTGGCAGTGTGTATCCTAACGGGCAGTACCGCCCCTATTAGGCACTACAAAAAACTTGTTAAGTACATTCAGAAAATTTGGGCAGCTCCGAAAAAGAAAGCAAGCACATGCTTTTAAAAATTTTATTTATTCAAAAAAATGAAAAATAATGCAAAAAAATCATAATTTTGGAAATTTTATTAAATGATTAAAGAATAAGTAATGAGCGTAATGAAGACGCTTTTTTTTGCAAATTTTTTATTTTTATCATATTTAAGTATTTTTAAGGATTTTCACATCAAGAACATTACGAAGTGTAGCGGTGTAGGTACATACATACTTTAATCTTGAAATGAAATTGGATTTTATATTTTTGTCTCGGGGGAGGGAGAGAGGGTGGGTTCTGAGGTAGGAAAAAATGGTAAAACCATCAGTTTTCCAATTTGGGCACCTGCAATGAAGAGCTTAGAATGTACACTGAAATCTGGCCAGCGTGACATCTAGTATCTACTGAAATTAGAAACGTCGTGTTTTCCTCTCTGAAAGGAAAAGGAGAGCTAAAATCATGAAGGTAAAAGGCAATATTTCTCTAGCTCTCAGATTTTCTTTTCAAGAATTTTGAATATAAGAGATTCAGAAATCTTGAATTACAACTAATTCCTTTTGCCCACTCATGATCAGTGAGCCAATTTTTTCCAGCTTTCCAAGTTAAATGAGAGAAGGTGAAGTGTTTTTGAATTGATGAGTGTTTGAACGCATTCATTTTGAACCGCAGTGGCAAAAGGTATTTTTTCAATACCTGCACGTGAAGTATTTCATTGCTTTCCTGTTGCTCGCCGCTTCTATTTAATTTTGTACGTTTTGAGAAGTTTTTGAAAAAATATCATCTGCAACTCGGGAAAAACAAGGAAATACGACTTGTATTGCAACCCCCGCCTTCAGCTACAAACTCGAGAGTCGTCACATTTCATAATTTTTTCTCTAATAAAGTCCTATACTATTTACCCAGTGGGGGTGGGTGGAAGTGGGGGAATCAAGTATACTCCATTAAAATTTAGACAAAATACTGAGTATTATATTCGAATGTACCTTTTTTATTGATGCTTGCTTAGATTCAAAAAAATATAAAATTTCAATGAGGGTTGGTAGTGTTCCCCTAAATTTTGGCTGGGACAGCTGGTCCCTTTGCCCTGCTTCGTTCTACCATCAATGGTCTTGGGCCATGCTTCGGTTTTATATAATGTAAATTTTGGGCTGTTCCATGTTTAGCTTGCTTGTTACTAGGCTATTCATAAGGGGTCTGGTTGGCCGAGTGGATAGCGCGTTGGTCTCGGGATCCGGAGGCCCCGGGTTCGAGCCCACGTAGTTACTCGCCAGATTTTGACCTAAGCCGGTTTTTCGGTCAGAAGGGAAAAAGGCCAAGAGAGCCCTAACAGCCTCCCTGATGTCTCTGAGGCAATGCTCGAAAGGGCGGATTCCAGGGCTCGGGTTGCGAGCAAAATTAGGAAAGAACTGAGCTAGGTATTCATACTTTTTGGGCCATTTGTCAGGTTTGGTGTGCTTGTCCATTTTTGGCTGCTCTTTCCTTTAGGGTTGTTCTTTATTTTTGATCTTTTATCAGTTCTGGGTTGTTGGTTATTTTGGGCATTTCAGCTCTTGTAAATTTTGAAACCTTGATCAGTTTTGAGCTGTGCGTCATTTTCAGGATGGCCGGTGATGTGTTTTGGACTGTTTATCCGTTTTCGAATATTTGTTAGTTTTGGTCCGTTTGGCGGTATAAGCTGTTCGTCATTTTAGACCCGTTGATGAATTTTGGGCTACTTCTTTATTCTTGGTTATTCGTTAGTTGTGCGACTTGTGTTCGTTTGTGAAGGTGTGAATATGAAGCGGTTCGTGAACTTCGAAGTATTTCTCCGTTTTTGCTCATTTCTATTTGAGTTATTTGTGTGTTTTCCGGTTCGGTCTGTTTATCATTTTTGGGTCGTTCGTTAATTTTAAAGCTTTGTTACTTTAGAGCAGTTCGTCAGATTTGGGATTTTCGTCATTTAAGGCTGTTTGTCAGTTTTATGCTCTTCACCAGGTCCCGACAAGTCTTCATGAATCCAGACGAGTGCTCGTGAGTCTCAGTAGAATTTTGACGAGTTTTAACGAGTGTCAACCAGTATTAGTGAATATTTCAGCAATGTCTTCATGAGTTATGCATCAATTTGAACCAAAGTAAACGTCTTATTCTACCCTAACAAGTATAAACGTGGTTTTAGCGAGTCCTAATGAATCATGAAAGTTTCAATTGGTCTGAGTCTTGCGTGATAAAACCATACAAAATGGCAATCGGATTTCGCCATCGAACGCGTGCGGAAACTGCAATAAAACTCGAGTTAAAAATAGATAGGTTCGTTACCGTGTACTGTATACGTATAGTGCCGCAGACATACCTGCTGGATGAGGTGTATGTTGGTACCCTATGGGACCAGCATTATGTGTATCCCACGTTTACGTATACGGTCTAGGCTGGTGAATTATATTCGTGAAATTGGAACATTTTACCTTTACATATCGTGGTGTAACCGCCACAAGACGTGCACGTTTTGTATACTTGACCGTAACCAGGTACGATTTGTCTAATTAATGCCAAATAAATGGTGGGTTACCTTGTTCGAAACACTCGTATCGCGTCGTTTGTTTGTTGAATTGGCCAGTTTAATTGTAGTCGCCGGAGGGTTAAAAACAATTGAATAGTAGAAGCCGTGTCCTGTCGATATCTTTCGACGAATGCAGTCGCATCAAGTAGTATAATCCAAGACCAGTGATGCCCATAGGCCTGCGTAATCCAGATCGATGGCTACTGGCCATCTACTGGCTAGTTTTGTTTCTTGGCACTCGTACTTCGAGCAGTGCATTGCGGTAATGCGAGTAACTCGAGAAAAGTACATTCGTGCATAGATGTATACGTAATCGCTAATCAGTAATCACGTATACTTATGTACTAATAAAGGAAGATTGTTGACTAAAACGAGTAACATGCGAGTTGACCCTCAAGAAATGGTGAAAATGGCCGGAGCATCAAAAAAGTGATTGATGGGTATAAAACGTAATAGGCAATACCTACTTAATAAATAACTGATGCTGGTACGTAGCCTAATGTACTGCTGAGCGAGAACACGATTCCGAATGAAGGATTAATACCTGAGGAAAATGCTGGTAGGGCGATTGAAAAGAAACTGATGTATGGATTGCTTGTGGCAGTTGTAGGCAGTGTAGCGCTGCGAGTGGATTTTATCCATTGATGTAACATCGAAGGGCCAGATTGTAGTTTTGCTGCGTCAGCACCTATTCAGTCTAATCATGCAATGAGATTCTTGAAATCGGTGTCGGAAGTTCATGGTTACAGCACGTTGCTCCTAGTAGGGTAGAAAAACTGTCGAACTCGCTTGTGCATAGAAACGTAAAATGTTTTCTTTGCAACGATGTTTTTTCCTTCCCCCCTTTCTTTCTTGGAAACAAGCGCTTAGTCTTCAACCGGACGCGAATTTCCAGAGCTAATTTTAGTCATGTCTAATTGAATCCTCGTGTAAGCTAGTGACCTGTTCGTTTGCGGAAAAATCAATTCTATAGGATAGTCGAACTGTCTTGGTTTTCCTCAAATTGTCGTTAATTTTTACGCGTCGTATGCTTTTCGCGAGCTCCAAGGACGCAACATTCGATGTGTTAGTTTCCGATGCACTTACATCGGCAGCGTCGACCTCTCCGCTCTCTATCTCTCATTTTTTCGACGCCGGTAAAAAAAAAATGGACGACTAGCATTTCGAGGCGAGATATTGGGCGACATTCGCATTTTTTCGTGCGCATACTTTCGATTCGATGTACGTTCCGAGCGTATGAAAAACCTTCCTCGAATTAAAGTTGACCTAAACCTTTACACCATCTGTCCATCAAAGACCAATATTGGTGATATGGTAGTTATACCTGGCCCGTTCATAATCGTATTAAGATGGAAGAAAAGAAAAAAAATTCTGCTGAGAAGGTCTTATCATAATGCGAAGAATTCGCTACGGGCCGTTCACCAATTTAACCCGGCGAACGCCTGAACGCAAACAACGAGTAAACATAATTTAGGGCACAATAATTTATGGAAGAAGTAGTGGACGGATGACTGATTGGATGGATAGAATTGATTGATTGACTGATTGATTAATTGATAGAAAGAGGAAGAAAAAGACTTATATTTGATCTGAAGATTACGAATGAAGGAATTAAAACTTTGAATCGGAACTGGTCGATGGGCGATTGAAAATTGGGCAAAATAATAGAAACTTTCCTCTTAGACTTAGAACACTATTTCGGCCATTGTTTATTTACAGACATCCAACTTTGAAGTCATCTATGTATGTATTGACAGTGAATAGAAAACTTGCATTGGGAACAAGCCGGTTACTCAGTTAAGACTTCTTTGAATCCGTGGGTGAGTCCATGTCTGTAATGGCTTCTTCAAATCTTTTCTCTTAGTCCCTGTTAATTACATCTCTTTTACTGTTTTATGGATGATTTTTTAATATTAGATATTATTAGATATTACTTTTGTTCGGGTTGGCCCTCTTTTTGGCTGTACTCGCCTTCCTGATATTGCGGAATTGTACAAACTTATCTATTTGTCTGATTTACGATACGTTCGGGTTTCTGTCTGTCGGTCTGTGATTGAGTGACAAACTACATATCTATCTCAGACTCTGAACGCTTGTTGGGTTTCGGTTCAGTTTGATTCATTTTGGTTTGGTTTGGTGGCGACAAGACGGACAGTTTTTAATTTGTTCGTAGAGGTTAGGATAAATATGGGATGGGCCAAGAAACGCAACGTCTTTCGAAATAAGGTGAATATGTCTCCAGTTCATTGGCTGTATTGTCTTTCTTCAGGCTTGCTATCAGAATTCTATGGAGGTAAATTTCACGGTGTTTACCCTTAAATGTGATAGAAAAAACACTCATTTGCGAGGGAAGAAATTTTTTCAATTTTTCCGAAAATTCTATGAAAAAAATCTTTATTTTGGACGGTTGGGGGGGGGGATCTTCAAACTTCAATTCCTTAAAACCGGCTGTGCTTCTCCTTTGTGCATGAAAGAATGAAGATACTGCAAATTTTAATACTTCTTGATGTGATTTACTAATTGAAGGGTAAAGAATCAAAATTCACATTTGCCATCTTGCTTCAAGGGCGCAAATAGGCAAAATACTGTACACGGGTGCAATATCTTTGCTGCGCCTGTGAATGTGCGATATGTATAACATACTCCACACTCACAGGCGCAGCAAAGATATTCCTGCATCCGTGTACAATATTTTGCCTATTTGCGCCTTTGAAGTAAAATGGCCAATTGAGTTCTAATTCTTTAACATTCAATTCTTTTTTTGATGACAGAAATATTTTTGATCAAAATTTTACTATTAATTTAAATAATATTATGTAGAAGCTGCACATTTTCAGCGAGTTCATGCACTACGTTTTTATTTAAATGGAGGCCATGGCGCCGGGAGCTAAAGAGAGACATTTTGATAACTTTTGCAGGGAGAGTGGTTGAAAGGATGATGATTTCAGCCTAAAGACAAATACTGACCAATATGAGAACTGAAAAATTATATGCGAGTTCGTGTGACGTGTTTTATTTTCGGGAAGTTAGAGGAGAGAGGACCTGGAGAGATGAAGGAAATTAATTTGAATGCTTATTCAATTTCTTTTCAATGAGGATATCTAGGTCTAGAAACGTACCATTTTCCCGAATAGAACAAGGAAAAACTTTCTTGAGTTTGTATGCGATATTTTGGGAAACAGAAGGAATGAAGAGAGAAACATTATTGAATATTTTCTTTTCAAAATGTACTGAGGAAGTTCTCAATATTTCATCAGCTGAACCTTCAGAAAGTGACATTTTTTAGTTGCATCAAATTGATGCTTTTTATATGATGCGGAAGGGAAATAGCCATTTTCTTCCCTCATGAAGAAAGTGATGACTTCTACGATTTAGTGGAAAGGAAGTAAGAAAAATAAAGCGATATCTTTAGGTGGAATTTTGGTACCGTTTTGAAAAAAAACTCTTCCACTGATAACGCCCCTTATAAAAGCCGTTTTATTTTTTTATTTTATTTTTTTAATGAATCTATACTTTATTGATTATAATCTATCGTTTTTGATTAAACAATTATTTTTGATTACTTGATTATTTTTAATTAATTGATTACTTGTGATTAATGGATCACTTTTGTCGATTGTACTTAATAATAAAATCACCATTTTTGATGAATGTAAATCGCACTTTTGCACTGGTTTCGAGGACTCCAAAAATAAGTTGCGGCTTAGTTTCAAGTGCGACTTACATTCGGTTAGGGTTTGCGACCGAAATAATTTGAAACGGTTTACAGTTATATCGGTCTAATGTCCTTCAGCAATTTAAACGGTTATCGGTTATTGGTGAGAACATCCTTACCCTGTTGAATTGGTCATAACTTTTATGACCGTTTATGACCGTTTCAAATTCATAACTCTCCATTTATACCCGTTTCGTAACCGATTTAAAAAAAAAAAACTATAACGGTCCAAACGGTCATTGGTCAACTAATTTTTTTAAACGGTTAACGGTTATCGGTCAGCAAAATTTTTTGTTTCGGTTAACAGTTATAACAGTTATAATAACTGTTATTTCGCAAACCCTACGGTAAAATACGGTATTTGCTTTTGACCCATCAGTTATTTTCCCATTCCTCAAGAATGACTGCTGATAGTGAAACTTACTTCCAGTTCTTTCATTCTTATCTTCCATCCTCATTCCCCTGATTAATAGAGCATATCAAATTCTAGTAACTGAGTATGAATGGAAACCTTATTCAAGCAAAATTGTTGTAGTGGTCAAGAAGGAGTATAACGACCTGATCTTCTGATCTACTTTGCTGAGAATTTCCTTTGCAAAAATTTGCCCTTCCGTGTCTCTCCTCTACTGCGTAATACATGGAAAATGACCGAAACATATAACTGTAGTAAATAGCCAATTTTTAAAGAAAGTTCTACATATGTATTTTGCGATCGGATCGATGATGCGGGAGGCACAGCTCATTAAAAAGTCAAATCCCTCTCCTTTCTCTTCATACTGACGAATTTCGTTGAATTTGAATGGAGTTTTATTCCGAATGGTACTTGCGTAATTACCCGTATGAGTTTCGTTGCAGTAGTGCATTCCTTCTCTAGTAGAATATGAAAAAATGTTCTGAAGTTCATGTGTCAGAAGCTTCTTGAAACGTTTCAAATTTTCGTGCCGTATTGTGAAATTTGTATGGAAAAATTCGAGTCTTCAGCTGCTGTTGTGTCTGCCTGCGTATCAAGAGTTTATTGAGTCATAAACTGCTTAGAGTTGCTTCAAGGTCACCTCTGCCAAATTTTACTTATAAAAATAAAGTACATTACTTTTTGTTCTCCCCCTTTCATGAAACACATCGTATACGTAATTTTATTGATTCTTTAGAATCATTTCAAGCAAATTTTTTCCTAGTCTTTTTTTTTTCGATTTCCTTAATCCGATTGATCGATTTGTTTCGCAAAGAATCGCCGTTATTAAATTCTCATGCTGAAGTCGTATCTGTAAGTTATACATTTAATTGGAGTGGTCGCCCCAATTTCTAAGTTTCTCAAAATAGGAGACACATACTGGCTGTCGGCCTGTTTGCCTATTTACTTGCCAGCTTTTCTGCTTTTTGAGTTTCTGGGCTTGGAATTTTTCATTTATGTGGGGGAGAAGGCTCGACTTTCAGCATGCAGACAGCCTTTTTAGAAAAAATCGTGGGTCTGAAAAGCTCTGTTTAACATCGGACCTCTGGATCCTTGCCCTAATACATGCTTGCTCTTCAGCTAATAAAAGATTTCTCTCGTTTTCGCGGTTTGCGGTTACGCTAACTATTTTGTATAAATGGCGAGCATATAATTAATCGCGGCACGGCGCGATGATTTTTGGAATCGACTATCGTGTATCGGATTCTCAGCTGGATTCTGCTTCTGTACACCAGCTAGGTGCGATTTTGCTTTCAGTTAACTGTTGTAAATTGTGTATCGGTGCTCGGGGTCGTACGGTAAGAGAGTAAATACGATAAATCATCGGATGCTGGAGCGTACAACTATCTGTCGACTCCCGCTGTTCGCCCGCGAATCGTTCGAATGTTACGGACTCGGCATTCAGACAGGTTATGTGGGATTTCAAAAGTGTAAAATTCACACGCGATGGTGTAAATGTGTAGAACATTTTCGAAACGAGTGATCACTTCAAAAACTAGCCAAGCTTTCAGTTCGAACAGCCTCGGTAGAGAGGAACGCTCGAAGTAACATTACGTGTTTGGACTGGAGAATCTAGAGGTGGTCTCAGGTCTAGGTGCGATGATGTGAGTCAAGGGGTTGCTTATTGAGAAGATGATGAAATAGCCTCGCTCGTCACTTGTACCACATCTAGTACAAAATTTGTTTTTGTCTATCACATAAACGTAAATAGGGGATTATGCCACTCACACACAGAAAATCCACTGAAAGCCCTTTCCTCACTACTGAAAAATTATACGAGCGAAAGAATCAGCATTCTTTTGATACTAACTTGTCAGTCCCTCCCTTTATTCCAGGTCAGGTATTCGGCCTCATGCGTCTATTTCATCTCGGTATTCTTAGTAGGAAAAAATCTTCACACAAAACCTTTTAAATTTAGCCTTATAGTCGTCAGCAAATTTCCATTAAAGATGGCGTCAACGAAGTTAAAAATTTTCCAACAATCAAAATACATGAAGGGTAAAGAATAAAAACTCACATTTGCCTTTTTACTTCAAGGGCACAAATAGGCAAAATAATGTACACGGGTGCAGGAATATCTTTACTGCGCCTGTGAATGTGTAGTTTACCCTTCATATACTCTGAAGACGAAGATATTGTGTTTGCTTCAAAATTAAATAACTATTCACACATAAAAGGCTCATTTGGTCGAAGTAAAGTTGAACTAAATTTATATACTAGATAAAATTACACTTATTTTGAGTCCATTTGCAGCTCAGTAAATTTACAACTCACCGAGAAATACCTATTTAAAGTTTGAATTTTAAAAAAGTGAATTTTATGACTTCGAAGAAAAGTAAACAGAAATTCGGACCCTTTACACTTCAACTATAGGGCGTTACATCTCGACAATAAAAACAGATACTCTGATGCGCTCAAACAAATTTTAGTTCAGAAATATTTGCTACTTCATACTACATTGTAATTCCAAGATCATTAATTCTGCTTTTGAAACTGAAAATCAGCTGTATTTCCAAAACTAGGAACAACCGAATTGGTCTTATACGTGTTGAAGACACAAACATCTCGATTAATCGGAGAATTTCCTTGCAATCATTATTTTCAGTCACCTCCGATTGCTAATTAAAATGTGCCTAGCAATTAAATTATCCTACAGGGAAAACATGAAAGGAAATGGTATTATATTCCTTAGTCTCTCGACTAATAGGTTGCGTCTCTCCATTTTTCTCTCCTGCGCTAATCTTTTCATCTATAAGAAGGATTCACATACTTTGCATCCTCTATTATCTGCTCTTTATAGCTCATTCTTTGCTTTCCGCTCCAGTTTTTTCCCTCAACTCTTACTTTTAAATTTATATTTGCCCTAAACATGTCTCTTAAAAAAAAATAATAATAATAAAAAAGCTCTCTTAAGCTTGTTCCATTCTACTCTTTATTTCTGTTTTACTTCTACATTATCTTGCCTTATCAGACTACCTAAATAAATAACGAAATCTTATAGGGAAAACGTAGAGAAAACCTAAAGGGAGGGACAACATAACTTGACTGTTCAGGGGTAGCAAAAAAACAAGAACGAAAAATACACAAAAAAATGATGTCGATCCTGGGAAACCCTGTAGAACAAAATTTTCGCATTTCTTTACGTGAATAACCAGTTTTCTCAAAATAGTTTTCTTTTCTTGTATTCCACCTTTAAGAAAGCGTACCTTAGCCAATTTTCATGCTAGAAAGCTCGCCGAGGTCTTATTTTGTGACAAATCTCCTCTACTTTCAGAATAGGTATGTATATGTTATGTACCAAGTCCAAAATTGTACATTTCGGGGATGGTACAAGTGATTTTGTACCAATCGCGAAATGCTCGGACCATTTGTGTGATTTCGTACTTGATACAACATTTGTTGTACCATTCGCGATACGTGTGTTTCATACTTTGTCCTATTCGCGTAGCGTCCGGACTACGCTGCCACATGGTACAACTAGCTTGTACCAAGTTAGAAATAGGTGCGTTACCACTTACCGATCATTCATGAAATTACCTGTATGATTTGGGGTTATTATTCGATCATTCATAAAACTTGACTAGAGATAAGAGACAATCTTCACCGATGTATCTATATTCATGCTCCTTTCAGTAAGCGTATGACTGTGGCATGCGATCGATGAATTTTGAACTATAGTGGAGTGTTATCGTGTCGATTATGGAGACGTGTAAAGACGATTTTGAAAAAAACTTGTTCGCGATGGAGTGTAGCGTAAATTCGGCGATTATTAAGGATCAGGAGAGTTACGTGCGGTTAGTGAATGAAGTTCTCGATGCGAAGAAAAAAAAAGAAGACACCGAAAGATTACCGTAGAATAAACCGGAGGACTTGGCAGTACTACACTTCCTGCTGCAGTAGCCCATGCGTTACAATCTGAAGAAGATATTGAGACAGCGTTGACGACGTCACCTTCGACATCTTCTGGTGCCACTTCAGTCGTACCGGAGACGAATATGCCGGATCCCCCTTCAACATCTTATGAGAAGAACACAGATAGCGATGGCTCCTTGTCTACCTCCGACGAAGAAAGTGACACTATATACACCAAAACCTACGCAGTGACATGGAAATAAACCGAAAACGAGCGATACACGGTCTTGAAAAGCAGGCCAAACGCATGAAAGCTGCAAGCGAGGCCAAATTTAAAGTTCTGGAGCGTGGTACCACGGGGTCGGTAAAGCATCTATTTCTAACTTGATACAAGACAGTTGTACCATGTAGAAGCGTGGTCCGGACGCCACGCGAATGGTACAAAATGAAACGTACATATCGCGAATGGTATGTACCAAGTCCGAATCTTACAAATGGTCCGAGCATTTCGCGATTGGTACAAAATCACCTGTACCATACCCGAAATGTACAATTTTGGACTTGGTACATAACATATACATATATTTACATACTTGATGAGCAGTTACTAATTTAAATTTCGGGTTTTTCGTATTTCTTTTGTTAAAAAGTTGATTTTTTTTTCAAAATAGGTTTTTCTGTATTTCACCTTTAAGAGGGCGTACCTCAGCCAATTTTCGGGCTAAAAGGCTCATTCAGGTTTCACTTTGAAGTTGCAGTCGCCTACTTTCCTCAATACCAATAGTTCCATATCGACAAAGTGGGACTTTTTCTAGGGCATGTACGCATACAGGGAAATTATCTAGGAAAATAGTGTAGGAAAGTTGTGCAGGGAAACGTTACAAGGAACTCATACAGGGAAGTTGTAAGCGAAAACATGCAGGGAAATAGTATTGAAATATAGCATATGAAAATCATATGGAAAATTCATAAAAAAGAATTATTATAGAGAAAACATACAAGGGGATCATAGAGGGGGATTATGAGTTTAGGGAAACGGTATAGGAATATATCGCACAGAGAAATCATACAAAACAATCGAGTAAATTTTATAGGAAAGTGTAGGAATAGGAAAATCATATGAAGGATGAATTATGAAAGGAAAACATGTATCGCAATGATCGATGATAGTGAGGCATATGGCGATGCACGCATGCCAAATTGGCCCCGGGACACCGCACCCCCTATCCCGGAAATGCCCCGAATGGGCCTGCGGTAGGATAGGGGGAGGGCAGCGTAATGATAAGAGTTATCCTATCTAAAAATTATGCGAGAAATTCATATGAGGGATTCGTATAGAAAAACTTGTCGATAAAATGCACACAGAAATTATATAATAGGGAACGATATAGAGTAATCATATGTTCAGGGAAATGATACAACAATATGTTGAATAAAGAAATCTTCCAAAGATATCATGATAGGGAAAACATGCAAGGCAACCATGTTATAAACAAACTCGATAAATTTGATAGCATTTTCCGTGATACCAACCTATGTAGGTTTATTTCCAGAATAATTGATAAACAGCAAACTATACCTTGAAAATGGCATGAATTTTATTTCCAGAATAATGGGTAAACAGCAAACTATACCTTGAAAATGGCATGAATTTTTGTATAAGTTCATTATGACATGAACTCAAAATCTCTCAAAGGCCAGCTAGTAGATATATGAAAAAGGGTTTCAGCGCGTAGGCCCGTAGGTAGGCACTGATCATAATCAAATCGAAAATTGAAATCTTCACTCCTCAAGGCTAACGGGCGCTATAGTCGTACCGCCGGCGATATTTAATAATTGTCCAATTAAATAAATAGTAATTACTATCGTCGACTGATTAATACTTAACGTCGTCGGAATTGTCGATCTATATTTTATTGCTTGTCAATAATTGAAGTTACGTGTGCGGATATATTAATTAATGACCTAATCAGTCGTAAGATACATTATCGAACAACGTCGGTGTTCGCGCTAACGAGATGACTTATATCGCGAGCTATATCGTTCAAATTATTTACATTTTTATAGCCGCGTTTTATTTATTTATATTGGCCTACGTTTTTCATTTGGTCGACATTATCTAATAATCGATGCAAATAACCGTTATAATAGGCTACCGTACTTATCACGCCTATATACTTACCTACTGTGCCCCAGTCTGGATGTGCTAAGTTATTAAACCAACCGTCATATCGTTGCTTCTCGGTGTACGCATAGCGTTTGTCTGAAATCAAAATCAGTTGCTCTATATTAGATTAGGTAATGCTAGAATATACTTGGAAAGAGTGGTTTTATGGCTGCCGAAACCACCGAAAGTGGAGGTAGAAGTCATCGACGGCAGAGCTACCCAAAGCATTCTATTTTCTCTCAAATTCTTCTTCCTTTATAGGAAAGGTTTGCATATCTCAAAATAAAGTGCTGCTGGTATTCTAAGGCTGAAGCTCATCCATGCCCAAGTGATTTTCAATTTCTGATTCTAGCCGAAAGCGTATCTTTACGATGCGCTTCAGAAGGACATTAGCTCCCTTTTGCTCCTAGTGTGAAGTCACTGCTGCTTCAACTAAGCAACAATAGGGAAAGCCAGAGTAAACTACCCCAAGTACATGCGTTGTAAAACTTTCTGCGGCATTATTGCGGCGGTCATTGTATCTAGGGAAATAAAAACAGAAATCTGATGCCAGAATGTCAAATTACTTATTGGACTTGAACATGATAGTTGTTCAGAAATTGAATGTATGTAGTTGCTCATAATGGCGGTCGCAACCAAGTTCACGACCTTCCAACGTCCAGATTGCTTTACTGCCTGAAACATTCACTTCCGCAAACATGTCAGCTACAGGTGAACACTGATCGTCATAATTCGGCTGTCTGTCTCTGTCTCTCTGTGCTGGGCATGTATCTTATCTGTTTGCCAATCTGTCCGTCTGGTTGTCTGCAAAGTATTATTGCGAGCCATCCCAGCAACGTCCTCATTTGAAATTCGGATAACCATAACGATGTCTATTGTGTATGGGTACCATTTACAGAAATGACGAAGCGTTATTATTCGTTGGTACCGTGACTTTCGTGTAGTTGATGAACCAGTTCGGTGTTCTTGCCTAGACCAATACCTCGTATATTTGCATTGAGATTCAACGTCCGTGTGAAATGAAAAACATATTCTCTAGGTTTCGGTGCTGAAAAAGTCACGCGAATACCTTGAATCGATTGCACTAGTACAGTATATTGTCTTGCTACTGCTGCTCCATTTCAAATCTTATAACTCCATTACGCGGGTACTGTACATCATTTGAGAGCACACTCGTAGCTCGTAATATTGTAAGACTTTTTTGGAATCACATGATCATTGATGCTTTTTCCTTTTAAATGGGTAAAAAGTGAAATTGAATGAAACGATAGGGCATCTTTGATGCTGATTCATTGTATCGCGTAATCGCGTAATCATGAAAAAGTATCGCGATGGATAAAAATACCTCATTCGGCTCAACGAATAATTACTATTCCTCGGAATTATGCACTACTACTCTTCAATTCAGGCACGAAGGCTTAAAACTACAGAGGAATTTCGGCACAAACCCATTCTATCGTTTTCTCGAGGCTTTTGTAGACGGGTCATTCCGCATGACTTCTAACAGACATTGACTTTTTGACTCCTCTGATTTTGAACGAAATTGAAGGAAGAAGGAAGGTTCTGGTGTATTGAACGTTGCCTCGGTCAGTAGCGTGTATCATAGTGGTCCTGGCAGGACAGCGCGAATCCAAAACGGAGAGGCGAAAGGGGGCTCGGACCAGCCTCAATGCGTCCCTCTGGTCACTGATGCGATACTCGGAAGGGTATTTTCCGGTATGCGTGCATCGATATACGCTCCACCAAGTATCTCAAGAATGTGCTGCCTATCTGCGAAATATTCAGTCGTTCTCGTATTTCTGATATTTTTGGGTCATTTTCCGAATTTGATGAAAACGAAGAGGTTGTATATTCGCAATGAAAAGCAGTTAAGGGATGCTTTTTGTTTTGGATTGATGACATAAGCGCAAATAGTCAACCTAAAAAAGGCTCATGAAGGCTGACAAGTAGCAAAATAATGCTAAGAATTCTTTCGCTCGTGCAATTTCTCAGTCTTTTCATAGCGGTGGGAGGGGAGCTTTCAACCCCCTATTTGCGACAGCAGTTGATAACAGTGTCCTGTACTAGGTATAATAATTATTGTATTTTCCTTTTAATTGGACTAGGCTTCCAATCATTCACTTAAAAAAGTTCCATCGTCGTAGCTGTGAGCGATCCAATTTCTTATTCAACAATACCAATTTTTGTTCTTTTCTTTTCAGTTTTGATGCAGCTATTTGGCATTATTGTTAATAATATGGATGCGAGTACAGCTTGGTAACGTTCAGAGCAGTGTTCCTTCCAACAGTGACTTTAGGTGTAGATTACGTGAAAGTTGAGTAAAATAATTTTCTCTTAGCCTGGCTATTTTTCCATCAACCAGAGAAAAGATTTCTTCAATATTTTTTGACGCGAAAAGTATTCAACCTGATATGTTCATGACAGGATGGCTGCTTCAATTTACAGCTTTGTTCTAATAAATACATTAATTTTCTATGTTTTTTTTTGGGGGGGGGGCGAAATTGTAGTTCTAAATTTTTTGTCTTTCTTGCTAATGGATGATTATGTATAAAGCTTTCGTTATTCTAAAACTTTTAACTACACCTAATTTGGCTGAACATTGCTAATTGAGTTCAGGCATTTAACTTCTTTCGAACAACCTGATTCAAGAGCAGAATTGCCATTTTTATTGCACTTTTCCTTCATTGTTGATAGATTTTGTTTTCATCCTTGTGGCATGTCATATCTAATTTTTTACAGCCCTCACCCTAGTGAATTTCATGTGTGTTATACTTGAGAAAAAGAAATCGAATTTTTTTCCAATTCGGAGTACGACGCTTTTGCGGCACAACTTCTCGGTTATGTGACAGACAGTCGAGAGTGAAATTATTGACATCAAATGACAGAGTAAACTAAAAACCACAAAAACCTTGGAATGATGATTATTCACAAATTAATCTAGTTTTTCGTTTGGATCGATCCTCTTGGTCAACACGTTAGATTCTATCAGGGCCGTAGTTAACAGGTTTCTTTTTGAGGAGGGGGGGATTTAGAGGGCAGAAATTATGACCGAAGTATAAGAAAAGTTGCTGGCAAACTTTGAAAAAATTCTCATTTTCCAAATTTGGCTGACTGGGTATTTAGGATTTGCTGAGTGTCGATTTCAAACAACATTAGGAGAGAGGATGAACTCCTTCCATACACTTTCTTTCCCTACGACCCTAATTCTAACTTGTTGATTACTTACTTAGATTTAATCGAAAAATCAAATTAATTAAAGAATATCGTGATTAAACCGTGCCTTCTACAGTACTTTGCATACTCTGTCACTGGATATCCATATCTCTTACAATTTATTATCTTTCATAAAACGATGAACTATTTTCAGAAAACGCAGTCTAGTCAAATTTCACGGTATTTCCGCAGCGAATTAAGCTGAAAAGATACCGGAGCACTCAATGTGGATGTCTTTTTCTAATTTCGGAAAATGCCATGGGCCGAAGTTTTCATAATTCATAACCAAAGACTTCGTTCACATTCAAATTTATGTTCTATTTAAGAAATAAATATTAGGTAATGGAAATACTTGGGACAGAGAGATGCTTGGAATATTTTTTCCAACCTGTAGATTTATTCTGTCGCGTCGCCTTTTATAGTGTAAATTCTCATTTTGTCTTCTCGTTGCCATATTTACAGTATAATTTCTCATTTTCGAGACCTATACACGTAATTATAGCACTACGTTTACTGTATTTTTCCGGAAAAAATTGAGCAAATGAAAAAGTATGATGACGGTTGGGATCGGTACTACGTGATTTTATCAGGAGCCCTGGTAGTGTTCAAATCTAAAATTGATGCAATATTCAAAATCGTTGACCTTGAAAACTCTAGTAGAAATAGTTCGTTCGATTTTTTCAGTCAAGTTAAAAATGCATTTTAACTAAAATATCTCAATCGCGCAAATTTATAGATGTCCGTTCTTTAATCAGCTGAGTAATTATTATTTTTATTTTTCATTTCTTTTGTATGTCTATCTGCTTACTGTTAGATAAAATCAAAAGAAGTGTAACTTTTCCCAAAGATGAACTCATCAAGTAAAATTAGTATTTTCTTTAACCAGTCCCAATGGTCCCTAATATGGTTAGAATTAGAAAATGGAATCATAGAAAATGTATTCCTCCCCAGTGTAGAAATTACGGTCCAAAAGTGTTTTACTTTTATGCCGAGTCCATAAAGTTCAGGTACCTACTGCTGGTCATGATTCTTTTGGGAATACTGAAAAAATGTAAAACTGTCCTGACCATTCTTATGGGGTTTCTACAGTTAACGCGTGCAGAAAATGAAAAGAAAAATTGCCGGGAAGCTAAAAATTTTTACTGACGGTCAAGTAACTTTATTGATCAATTTACTGAGACTCTAATTTGAGAGTTGTTGTATGTCTCTGCATGGGCACCGGCAGTAAAATAATGACCACAAATCAGCTTTTCGCTGTGAGTTAGTGGAAGGACGTCGTCTTTCTTCTGAATGTTGTTATTCACAAAATTTGCTTCTGAAATTATTCTATTTTGAGCAAGCCTAATGTCGGATCACTGTTCTGCCCTTGGGGACGGAACCCTTTCAATTTTGTGGAAACATTGCAGTATCTAGAGGTCTACTCTACATAGGTCCTCAAAACTCGTGTCCAGCGGATGACACGGAGCTGATATCTACTTAGTTTTCTAAAATCTCGTGTTTAGTTTATGTATTATTTCCTTTTTATTTGATTGACCGTCTCTCTGTCTGGATTTTGAAATATCTAGATTCCCCCCTCCCCTAATTTGCGGATTTTAGATAGGCAATTTGCCCGGGTTTCCTGCCGTGTAAGGGCACAAGAGGTCAGATTCTCAGTAAATATACTTTGGGGTAGTGATACAACAATATCTGTTTTTGAAAAGTTTGCCCTGGGAGATCAGCTCGTTGAACAAATTGAGCAAAGTTAATGTCCTGTGATATAAGAGTTGAACTTGAAGCAATTTCTTATTCGTTCATTTGGTGTTGCTAAGCAAGTTCATTCGCTCTTTTCATCCGTTACCGCAAACGCGTGTGAACGTGAGTCGGTAAGCCGATAGTAATTATTGTGGCACGACCCAAAACTAAATTATAATATAGTTTGTACCAAGCAATGAAATTAATAGTTGAATTACAAGGCGACGAATAATATGGTTACCGGTTATTATTATCATCATTATTTATCGTAAACGACGTTATTAAGTTAGTTCGGTTCGGTTCGATTTGGATAAATAGCGTAGCTCGATACAGCTTTAGAGCAGGGTTACGTTACAGTAAATGTCTATACAAATATCAAACACGGTCAGCATTAGTTACTTTGTTTGTTGGTCAAGAACAAACGATATTGCCTTGCGCGTTCTTCAACCGAAGTATTACTTACGTGGTTCAATATGAATTATTTGACTCCTAGCATAGTTTTGTAGATTATACATGCAGGAAAAAATGAAAGGAAACGATGATACTCTGTCTTACTGTGATCCTCACTTTTGGAGAAGAGGAACACTGTCCCCAAATTCATTTTTTCATTTGCCGTATGGGTCCTGAGTCATTCTATGCCAAGCGAACAAAAAATCAAGGCCCAGGATGAAGTCTATCTTAAAAGCAAAGAAGAAGAAAATTACTAGCATGAAAAGTATATAAGATTTGAGTTTGGATTTTACCTTAAATTTGAGTTGATTAGCGCAAATGAGTAAAAAGTGACCGATTTTCATTTCAGAGTTTTTCTTAATCCTTCATAAAAAAATGCTCGGATTTTTGTTCTCAATTTTGAAACTCAGCGAAAAATGATTACTTCCTGTAATGTTGGTTTCCAAGCGGGACAAAATCAGAGCTTCGCTGAGACTAAATCAGTTGAACTAGGATGCCCTACTCTCTGTGGTAACTTGTGGTAGCTTCATGGTCTAACAGGCCCAATATTTGACCTACACTCGCTGTGCTCTCAGTTTGTTCAGCGATGTGTCCAACTGTCAATCTAAAATTAGTTTAGTAATCTTCAGAACCTAAGGAATGATACCCGTATACCGTAGATTGCACCTATACTCATGAACCCTCTCGCCCACGCTCTTACGCTGTAGTTGTGATAGTGGTTTCTGATTGTAGTGAAAATAGTACCGAAAATGAATTCAGAGACATTCAAAACGAACAAAAAGACATCCATTATCTGCTCATAAATATCGTCAATAGTACAGTCCTTCTCTGCCTTCCCAGATGCCACAGTTTGCCAGTAAGGTCAAAATAATGCGAAAAGTGGCTAAAAAGTGATGTTTGTAATGCATCTGCTCATAAAAATATCGTCAGCAGTACATCCCCCCTTTGAGCCCTTAGTTGCTAGAGTTTGTATGTTACGGTCAAAATAAGGCTGATAATGAGTTCAGTGGTCTTTAAAACCTACAAAATGATACCCATAAGGCATCTACTTGTAAATATTATCAACAAAAAACCTATCCCCTCAGGTGTCACACAGTTCGCCAGTTACGGTCAGAAAAGGATGCTGAAAAGGAGTTCAGTAACTTTCACAATCTATGAAATAACATCCATAATGCGTCTGTCCGTAAGTGTTATGAGCTGTACACCTCTTCTCATCCTTAGTTTTTCTTTTTCCTAAATGCCACAATTTGCTAATTATTGTCAAAATGTTACCACTTATCAGAAATGAATTCAGCGACCCTTTAAATATGTATTATTTTATTTATTATAATTTTGAACACCTCTCTCTTCTAAAAGCTGTAATTTTCATATTGCTACTACACTAATATCGAAATTGAATTTTGGGACCTGGAAACTCTCGCAGACGGTACTTCGATTTGATGATAAGCACTGATAAGTTTTAAAAGTGTTCTTGTTTACTATGTTTACGGGCAGTCCCGTAGAGAGAAAAAGAGGGCCTGGGGGAATTTCCACGGGCCCTCTCTCCTTCCAGTTCATTTTGTTCCTTTGTCAGATAGGAAAAAATTATAAGCTACGGGATAACAAGTTTCTTTCATGGTGTAAGGAGTGATTGCTAATTCAATGTACAAATGTACAGTATGATGTAGCCGTAAGCGTTGAAATTCAGGCCTTTTAACAATATCACCCCCCGCCCCTCCTGAAAGTCGGGGTCCGGGGTATTTCCCCCTTTCCCCCTCCCTCTCGACAGGGTTGTTTACGGGCATTAATAAAACACAGAAAAACAATAAGTTCAAAGTGTGCTTTCTCAGCGTTGAAGGAAAAATTTCAGGCCTAATGGAGAGGGCGGTAAAAGAACCGGCCTGGAATAATTAGCTACCTCGCTGCTCACCAAACTTGATGACATCGGAAAAATGTTGAAGTTCAAGAATTCCTCCTATAAAGTCTGTGGTAATACGTGATAACGACCATTTTCAACGCTCGTGAACGATTTTTCTGGAGTTAGGAAAAAATTTCAGAGGATTTTTTGTAAGGAAAAATCAACGGGAATATGTTTTGCGTCAAATATTTTAAATAAAATCAATATTTTTCGACTTACCGAGAAATTCTCGAATGAGGGGGGAAGGGGGGATGAAGCTCCACTAAGATTCTCGAGGACTTCTAGTAAGTATATTGAATAGTATGATCAGCCGACTAATAGGGTGAATCGAAAAAGACTTCGGTTATTTCGATCTGTAGGCCTATTTTGTTGTCTTATGACCTAAAAACAATGTGTGCGAGGTAATTTTAGAGGAAACACTAACATTTTTTCGAGCTAATTTTCATTTGAAATTCGACGTGTGAAATTTAATTGATAAAAAAGGAAGTGCCTGGTTTCTTCTTGGTGGATTCCTTTTGTGGGGAAACCCTCTCCCCGATTGGTTTCAATAAGATGAAATGAAATTCCTGTACAGTTTCAAATCGATTGGATGAGGAGTACGCGAAACAGCCACCTCTCGCCTCTAATCTGACAATTTTAACTAACCATTTTTCCCGGCTCCCATAAGCATTAAAATTCAAAATCGTCTACCGTCCACTAATGACGCAGGTCACCATGGAACAGCGATTCGGATCAATGACTCGTCATGGCAACTCCAAAATATAGTTGGAACCTCGGAAAAATGAAATTAGTACCGGTTTTCAGGGCAGTTGGATTCATTTCTGAAATTATATTTTGGATATGACCCCTCGGATGCAACTAAAAGGGGTTCAAACCAAATTACAGTTATTTTTCCTCATGGTGTTCAATTTTAAGGCTATCAGAGTGGATGAATTTGATTCTATGATTTTTGCCTTCAATCGTTGGATAGCTACCTTTGAAGTGAGAACGAGAATATTGTTTTGCTATTGAAAGAAAATATTCCGGGATTTTTCCGAGTAGTTTGAGTGGGTTGGGGAATTGATCCAGATGCTGGCTGACCGGCGTCATCAGTACTTGGGATCTTTCAAAGCTGAAAAGTTTGAATTTTTAACGCTTATAGGTGTCGAGAAAAAAATGGTTGTTCAGAATTAATACATTAGAGGTGGAGTATAAGGAAGAGAGGATCGTGTGCTTCTTATCCGATCGGTTTAAAATGCTCCATACGAGACCAGCGCTTGATTGGTGATCGCTGTGTTCCTTAGAATACATCGGGCATAATGAAACTGGTTAAACTTATAATCAGTTTTGCTGATAGATGAAGCGGAAATGACGTATGGTACGACCTACGATATTTATAAATTTGAACTGTAAACCAACCCCACACATATGAACGGAAAGTACCGTAATGTTACCGCCCATACGTTACACTTATTACTGTTACGCGAGATAAAGCGGATCACCGTCCATCACCAAATGGTTGAAGGCCTGTACAAAGCGAATCCGGGTTTTGGACGAACCGAAAATGTTTATGAGCTGTAAGCAGACTAAGCTGGGCTTTTGGGCTGTCCAGCTAGGTGAATTTAGGTCGATATTTCAGCGAGGTAGTGCCACGCCAACGACCTATTTTGTCTGGTTCGATCTTTCGAGATAACATCGAACAGTGTGCCCGAAGGTTGAGCTCCTTCCAATTCAGTTTCCTCTCTTAACATTTGGGTGAGGTACTTAACGCCGACCTCAAACAATAATTGAGTTTTCGTCGCTCGAATTAGCGGATTTGTCGCCGCGCTTGGGGCGATTATGAAAATTTCACGGCTCGACGACCTCAGTACAGTTCGAAATACGAGGGACGTTATGTGGGCATTCTAATCAATGGTTAATGTCGGCGAATGATGTAACCGACATCGACATCAAATACGACTAATTACAAGCGAGGTAATTTTAATGGTATAACGATCGCGATCCCTCCCTCTGCTCATTTTGGTGTCGAATACGATTTTGGTTTTGAGGCGATCGAGTCCGCGGGCCAAGTTCGCGAGTGTGACACAATTTAGCCCGGGGTGATCGCTGCGCTTTCGGTGTGCTCGGGGACATATTTCCGGTTAGATTTGCCCCCCCATATAGTTGGCGACGAGTATGCTAAGTAAACCCACCGAGCTGTCGCTTCGTTTCTCAATTATTACAAGAGCAATCCTATGCATCACCATACATAAATGATCTACCTATATTGAGACCTTCCGTTTCAATGACACTATTTTAGAAATGATGATTTTTGGAGGAACTCTATATCAACGTTCTGTACAAACGTTGTGAAATAAATCTCCCCCCCCCTGCCCAATCAAGCGGCTAGAATGTGTCACCAACATTCGAATTTTCTGTCAGAATGAAATTCCACCACTGAACTAGGGAAAATTAACTTGAAAAATTGGAAAACGTACCGAAATGAAGATATTTTATATCGCTATTTTTGAATATCGTATTGTATTTTTAGTTCACCTCAAATTGGTTTCCAAAAGCCAAGTTTCAGATTTCAAGTAGATAAAACTGACTATACTCGGTTCAAAAACTTGAAAAAAATATCGAATCGGAGGTTTTCCGGGTTACTGGTTTCGAAGATCGCGTTGGATGTGCGCGGATGAAAATTTCATTCTTCAAATTGACAAAATTGATTTGAATTAGAAAATCGAACTCAATTTCGACGTAAAGGTCTTTCGAATCGCAATCACTTATTTTGAGTAGTACTACATTAGATTTTGGATTTGACCGCTCCCTTCCCGAAATCAACATTGTACGTTTGATAAAAAGGGGCCAGTGGGACACGAATAAAAAAATCGAACCAAACATAAGTAGCTTATCAAATTTATTCACGGCTTCGAAATTCGAATGCGAGTTTCTACTTTGGAGTCCAGTTGTAGGATGGAGTGAGAAGAAACATTCAATTTTTCTCTCATGGATGTGTGTACTCTGCTTAATACCAGCTTCGAACAATGTGCATGAAAATCTACCGTCGAATTTTAACGTGGACATTTTCATTTTATTATGAAATTTGGATTTTGATATCGAAAGTAAAATCTGATAAATAATCGAAATCAACGACTTAGAAAGCTTCCATTCTCATATTTAATTTTTTTTTTTTGTTAAGCTGGTTTCATTCTTTCTCTTAAGTGTGAAATTTTAATTTTCAATATTATCCCGTATTTAACACTTATGATCCAAGAAACTCTTATTGCGATACGTGATCGTTCGGTCCCTTTGTCGAGTTGATTTAGTTTCATCTTTCAACTTTCAAATTAGAATTTTCATTTAGAAGGCTGAAACATAAGTCGAATCAAAAACCTGATGCAATACTCGTATTTTAAATTGCTCAATCAAGAAACCATTATTTTTCTCAATTCATTTTTCTATTATTTATTTATTTATTTATCTATTCATTTATTATTTATTACAGCTCTAATTCGAGGAAGTCGCCCCTCTAATCGGCCCCCCGTAGGGCATGAGCCTGTGTCACCCTTTTCCATCTTCTCCTATCTTGTGCTATACTCACCCACTGGGGTCCTACCGCTTTTATTATTTCGTCTACCCATCGAGTCGCTGGTCGGCCTTTCCTTCTTTTCTGGTCGTATGGAATCCATGCTGATGTCACCAAATTTCATCTGTTGGGCTCCCCCTCACTATATACCCCGCATCTTTTAGTTTCAACCATTTACTCGTGTAACCCATATCTTCAGCCCCGGTTTTTTTCCTTATTTTCGTTTTACACTAACATCAGTTTTTTTATTTTTGAAGGACCAAGTTTTCTTTTTGAACCGCAAATTGAATTCAAACCATAAGTCTCGTACAATATTCGGAATAAGCAATCCAAGAAATATTATTTTCCACTGTTGTCTTAATTTTTAGAGCAAATGTCAATTTCACTCATTATTTCAAGTCCGAAATTTGTATTTTGGGGCTTAAATCGGGGCGAATCAAAAATTGGTAAAAAATATTCGAATTCAGTGACCAAATAAATCCCAATTTTGACTATTTTCTTAATATTCTAGGACGTATGCACGAAATCTGGATTTTATTATCTAAATCGGGGTGGATTAAAAATTGTAGAAAGTAGTTTAAACAGGCCACCCAAGACACTCTGATCTTGACTGCTTTCTCAGATTTGTACGACAAGTCAATTATTACCGGATTGAAGCGAAAAAAGGGCAGTTTTGCTACGTAGGAGGAAGAGGGGGTTGAATCTCTCCTCATCCGTAACTACGACCCTGCTTGTGAGCCTAAATTTGATAGAAATAATTCGAAGTGGAAAAAATTGAAAAATAATGTCAAGCTAAATTATTATTTTATGTTATAAATTGTAACTGGAATAAGGGACGAATTTCAAATAAAAACCTTTCTTTATTTTCCTTTATTGGCGTGTTTGTCAGAATTTAGAAGAAAATTAAGACGAAGCAGCGAAGGCATTTAAGAAAAAATGTTCTTGCTAACCAGAATTGGGGGAAACTTCGAAGTGGTGATTTCGTCATTCTTTTGGTTGGTTAAAATTTAAAGCAATAATGTATTTTTTCTTTCCTTGCGTGCACTGAATAAATAGCTTAACATGTATGTTGGTTAACCCCTGCCTTGACAAAAGCCTCCTCAATTCATTTTCGTTGTGAAAACTGAATATCAGAAATCGAATGTCCTAAGTTTCAGATCGGCGCTGAATCGACTACAGGGTGTCCCAGCTTAGGTGGGGGAAAATGAACAGGTTATATAGCACAGGTCAAGAGGAAAGAAACTGTTACGTTTATTTGTACTCGTACGCATATATATGAACTTCTCAAAGTTTAAATGTCTATGAATATCGTAAATTTGAGAAAATAGCGAATGTAACATCAAATTCCGTTAAGATGGTTAAGGTAGTGCTGAGTATATTAAAAATCCTGTAAAAACTAATCCAACTATTCCTTGTCTATTTTCAATATTGAAGGAGTAATATGAGTTTAAAAATTCGAATCATGAAATTTGAGTAAAATTTTCAAGTAGTAAATTTTTACTTGGTTGTTCCTGCAAGTATTAAAGATAGGCAACTAATTATTGTCTGTATTATTTTCTAATTAGATGTTTTCTTCAGATGTCACGGATAACGGAATAATTTTTCTCAACGAAATTTCGCTTCAAAATTTTATTAAAATTTAGAAATTTAAGTTGGTGTTTAACGATTTCTGTGCATTTTATTTTGAAGGGTAATAATGAACAATACTCCGAATGCGCTGCATGTTTTGAATATTGAAGGGGCTACCAAAATTAATTTATTCGTTTGAAAACTTCACCCGAATTTTATGATATGAATTTTCATACATGTATTGCGCCTGTGAACGTGGAGTGTTCACAGGCGCAGCAAAGATATTCCTGCACCCGTGTACAGTATTTTGCCCATTTGCGCCCTTGAAGTAAAATGGTAAATGTGAGTTTTTATTCTTTACCCTTCAAATGTGTCAACTCTGAATATTTTCAAACTTATTGGGAAGGGAGACCTCCTCCTCATGGCTACGGCTCTGCTTGCAGCGACAATCCTGAGCTCTGCTATTTATCTGGCTAGCAGTCTACTACCAAGCCTGTAACGTGAAGGGGGAGGGATAAAGGAATTACCCCGGAAGAACTTTAGTTTCCAAATTTTCGGAAAAATCGAAATAAAGAGTTCTTTTGCTCTGATTTACTAACATTTAGAGATAAGAGTAATTATTTCCATGGCCATATTTACTAAAAGGCGGATAAAGCGGCCATCTACAGTTCAAAAGTGAAAAAGTCGCAGCAGCGAGTTTTTTTTGTTTTGGAAAATGTATGATTCCTGTGTGGGAGGGGGTGTGGTAGGTACAGCATGAGAGAAAAGGACCTGGGACACCCCTCTCGAGTGAAAAGAGAAAAATACAAAACTTCGTCACTTCCTGTTCCGCCTACTACACTGCAAGGTGTAAATCCGTCTCTAATCATCCCTCGAAAGTTCCCCCTTTTGGACTTCAAACTGCTCAATGGTCACTCTGCGGGCTGAGTTGAGTTTATCTTCCTCATCTTTTACGTTCCTTGTAATTTATAAAGGAAGAATTATTTATCGACGATTAAATGATAATTTTTAAATTGTAACAGTTGCTCTACGTATCTTATTATCTAAATATGCAGCTAACTTGATGTTGCCTCGGGCGCTGCCATATCGGATTTGAGATAGGTGTAAATAGTGATACAGTGTGTGGCGGCTGCCGGGCAATTCAAAGCACACCGTGCCGTCTAGGGATATTTATCTTTAGTTTCTGTCGTCCTTTAAATACGGATTAGCGATTAATACTACAGAATTATAATACTTTTTTTTTACCGTGCATCGAGCACTGAACTGAGCTAATTCTGCCGATGCTAGACATGATACAGCTCTGAGGAGCCTTCAGTATCTGAGACATTCAACAACCCCATCATTTCGGAATGGGTGACATGTCAGACCCTGCGGTGTAGAATGGTGACCGAGCCTTGTAATCTGGTGCTGCACTCGGATCTACGAGAATAGGGTCAAATGAGGGTGCGTATGCATTATTTGCAGCTATGCGGGTGAGGCCAGATAGGATCTGCTTGGGGTTTCTCCACTAAGCCGAATTAAAGTCGCCTCGTTCCGACTCTGAAGGAAGAAGCCCTCCAGAAGGTCTGTACTCGTGAGTTGAGGTGCGGAATTGTGGCAATAACCTCGAAAAGCACTCGGGAAATTGCATGAAGCACGTCATTCGGTTTCATTCGTGTTATCACTTAAGATGTAGTTGGTGTTGCGAACTGGGTTGTTTTATCTTTCGTAATATTTTTTAGAGGCCGAGATCGAATAGCTGTCGCTATCCAGGGTTTAACCAGTCTTTATCCATGCACAGTTAGTCTAAAAAAAAAGGAGAAAGGTCTAGGTTACATATCGTGTACCTACTCCGAGTATGTTGATCCGAAATCGGCAATTCACATAGCTACTCTGTCGCGTATTCGCCCGCGCACCTTATTTTCATAATGGTGGCAAAGGCGTGATACGATTTCGCGGTCGTTGGGATCTGCGAGCAGCACACGTCATGACGCTGACGCGACGTACACAACCGTATGGTTTGACCTACAGACATAGACCGATGTGGACATTCAGATGGTGGACTAGTACGCTCTATTACCCAGCCGATGACGATGCATTTCATCTATCCCATAAGAATGCACACTTGAAATTCCTACAGATGTTAAACCGCCTCCCAGTCCCAGTGCCTAGACATTTCAGAAGTTGTTCTCATTCTTCGTGCAGAGATTTCACTCATCATTATCAACTCTGCGACGCCATCAAGTCGTTGCAAAAGAAAATGGGTTTATCCGCAGTCGTAGGCCTGCCTGCGAACTGCGGTGACCTTCGTTCGTGCTCCAGTTTTCGAGCACGCGGTACTTGAAAACTGTCACGAAGTTTCCATTTCTCCTTAGAGTGCCGCTGAAAGCGGTTATGATAACAGCTAGTCATTTGACGAAAATTACGCAACGGGTTCGCGAATAAACCTGACTAAACATTCGGTTGCATGGCACTGCATCGCACTTGGGCATTAATATTCCATTCCAGTTTAACATTGGCTCGGTCCGCTTTAAGCCAATGTTAGTCCGGAACTGGATGCCAATCCCTGATCACACTGCATCGCACCGTGGCCGATCAGTGGAAGGCGAAATGATTAACAACTTCCAGGGTTAAAGACCAGTTCTCAGGATGACGAATGTATGTAGGTTAAATAGTCCTTCGAACCCGCCGGCATTTTGGTCCATTTTAATAAGATAAGAGAGTGGCACCAGATTCGATCCTCGATCGCGTTTCTTAAAAAATTTTCATCGAAAATACTTATTACAGGTTCCGTCGCATACTTCACTAAACGAATAACGATGATGTGATCTGGTCCGCGAATTACGAAATACAGACGCCGTATAATTATTGTTCGTCATTAGCTTGTATTACAAACGAGTGATAAAAAAATTAATTTTACGTTCATTAATCGAGATTGTAGACATCAACTGCAGGCGGAGATGGAGAAAAATTACTAAGGGGGAGGAGGCCGAGCCCTAGCGCTCAATTTACTTTTAAATATGTATCATATGTGCAAACTGGTCCACAGTAGCATACGCTCACATTTTTAGGAGGAGAGGAATAGGTACGAGAAAATCCTCCGAAGGGTCAGTGAATTCGGATGTGATGTTGATTTGACCCTGACATGGAAATTGAGGTACCCAGGCTCGGAAAGAAGACTTGAATGTGGACTGAACATAAGTGTACTAAAAATAAGATGGAGTAAATCTGTTACCTCAAAAACGAGACAGCCCGCAAGCTATATAACCAGCTAGCGAAAAATATAGTAGGTAGCTGGACAAATAGAAGGAAAAAGATAAAAGCAGCTCCCACATGGAATATATATCCTGTTTAAATGCGTCACTTTTAATCGTCACAGATTACGTCGCTATCTCCCTTCCACCCTCTCAGATATTTTACAAAATAAAATGAATTCTTATATTCTATTAATCTTATTCACTCGACTTAATCATTTTATCCGTGTCTCTGGCCAAAATAAGACTCGTTAATTTAATGTAAAATAAAAATAAACATCTTTTGTTCAGAAAAACGGAGGCGAGAGCCAAAATTTAGAATCCGGGAACCAACATTCAAAACCCGGAAGTTTTCTGTAGTTCTCTGTATCCAATATGTCTTCGACCCCGGGCCAAGCAGGCACGAGGCCAAAAGTCGAGATATCGGTGGCATTCTACATCCTGCATTCTAACGTAATTATGTCTACAGAGTGTCTATCGGCCATACAAGTCATACAACTGCCCTCTAATTACTTCCAAATTTGGTAATTCCTCCTGAACATATGAAAATGTGTTCGTAAGATTTCTTATCAAAGTATGGCCAAATTGAAATTTAATTGAAAATGTGTGTTTTTTGCAACATTCTTTGCACCTAATTCTTTCGTTGTTATCGAAAAGTTTCTTCGAAGGTTTTGTTTACAATTAGCATGGTTTTGAAATTTTTTTCTTGTAGGAATTCTGTTCAGGCGTGAAAATGGCCAGAGAAAAGGTCATACATATAAGAGTGGCTGTTATACTCAGAAATAATGATGGTGCGAAATAACCAATTTATTCGATTGCAACAAAGTACTGACGAAATCGAAATATAAAAGTCCGTAGACCGCGAGAGCAATATAATACAGCATACGTTACACAGCAGTGGTGATTTCGGAAAAACTAATATACAAAGTACATCAATTATTGTATCTGGCAAAGTAGAAGCCCTTCCCCTTCATATGGTATAAGCTTGAACCGACATGTAGAAGTTGGTTACCAGTTTGTACGTGTAAGCCGAAAGAGAGAAGGAATGACTGATAAAATTACGCATTCGATGTCCTAACATGAGTGTAATTTTATATACATACAAAAGTTATAAAAATATCATACTATTGGAAAATTCATGTTTGGTAGACACCCTGCTCTATCTGTTCTGGTGGCTGATAGGGTGGTTATAACCAGAAGATGGATCTACTTACTTCTCTCGTCTGTCCATGCCCCAAATTCACATCGTAAGAAAATGATGGGAAATTTCAAATTTTGAGAAACGAGCTCGTTTTCGTTTTCTTTTTAGGCAAAAGAAGTGTAGCCTTGTGCAATGGTCGCGATATTATTTTTATTTATTTTTATTATTTTAATTTTTTTAATCCAAACTACGCTTGACAGCGAAAACTGTAATTGAGTTGTGAAGCTAAAATGTTGATATATGTTGTTCACAAAAACGAAATTAAGGTCGAGTTTGTAAATGGGCTAATCTGACCATTCCAGGAGGAGTGGGGGTCGAAATGTGTGTTCCAGGGGCAAATAGCGTGGTCCGACGCTCGAGTCTTTTGTAAATGACTAGTCAACTACAATTTTTTATAGTCATCTTTCACAGTCCTGATGTGGTTTGAGTTCGAAGGTGGGAGGTTGGGAGCCAGGGGTACTAAAGTGCGCGAAGTCAATTTTCTTTTTTTTAAAAATCGTGTCTCGCAAACCTACGTCCTGCCGAATTTTGGACGACAAAGAGTAATTTTTTTTTGTATCCACAAATTTGGTGACAACCAATTCTTTTCGTGGGATCAACGGTTGATGAGATGTTTGTTGTTTATGGAGTCGTGAAACTTACTGAATATTTATTCAATGAAATTGAAGTATAAATGGTAACAATCTGCGCAAATGTGTTACTTCTAATGTTTAAATCATGCATGTTATTATTTATCAAATTTGGCTCAGAGTGGGGAAAGAGATGCTATTCTTATACAAACTTCATTTGTTTTGATTTATCAAATGCACTGGTACATGTCTAGCAAATTTTGGCTGTTTTATTCTTCTTCAGGTGCCATATCCGATGCCGGGCGTTGGCGATCTTGGTTTCTGACATGCGAATTTTCTGAGCAGATTAGTCGGGGTAGTTTGCTCTTACAGTTTTCCTTCCCTATGCCGAAGAGTGTGCAGACGCAATGTTTTCACTACGTTGAATAAGCTATCGGCGACCTGCACACGCACAGTGTATTGAATCTTTCTGATCTAGTAGTAACACGCCCTGCGATTGTAATGCCTTGTTCGTTCGAACTGGCGGTTTTATACAAAAAGTCTTATGGTTTCCTGATTACGGTGGTGATCAGCTGTACCAAAGATTGGGCTTCAAATCCCAGTGGGGCTACTTTTCTCCCCTCGTTTTTCTTTAATGTTTGAAGAAAACATAGTTTTTCCGATTTATCAATACTGTTTTATTCGTTCAAGTTTTATTTATTGCTGTAATTACTTCATACTTCAGCTCAGGGTTGTCCTGTGAAATGAGTTATATTGCAGTGTGAAGCTGAAATGATTCTTGGGGGAGGGGGGAGCTAAGGAACTAATTTCTTATAGTCTACACCTATTATCCTTTAAAAACATAATGATAGAAAAACATAACTGCTGAAAAATGTAAAATAACAAAAAAGGAAGACTTAAAAATGAATAAAAATAAATAAATCTGTACTGCAATATCAGAAACTGACACATTTTTCATTCATCTGTCGAAAATTGCATTTAAAGTTCAGAAGCATGTAAAAAATCGAGTTATTGACAGAATTGTTTAACTGTTTTAAATTGTTCATTTAAAAAAAAAAATCAAAAAAAAATCTACCAATAACTTGATTTTGTACATGCTTCTGAACTTTGAATGCAATTTTCGACGAATTAATGAAAAGTGACGTATCAGGTTCTGACATTGCAGTACAGATTTATTTAATTTTCATTTATTTTTAAGTCTTCCTTTTCTGTTATTTTACATTTTTCAGTAGTTATGTTTTTCTATGATCATGTTTTTAAAGAATATTATTCATCCTATTTACCAGTACTGTTTCTCTACCTTGGTATTACTTACTCAATATTATTAGGTAATTCAAATGATGAGTAAACTGCAGCAGGTAACTGGACGCTGTCACTAGAGAAATGTCCAGGCGTTGTAAAAATCCCATAACAGAGTGTGCTAATAAATATCTGTTTTCGGAGTTCTTAAGCATACTCTGTTATTCGATTTTTATGTCGTTTAAACTCTCTTTTTATAATAATATAATGCCTAACATACACGTAACATTTTTTTAAATCTCGTGAGTAACTACCTTATCGCACATAGGAATTCCTGATTAACCCCGTTCAGCGTGCCTTCGTTTGACTTCTGAACTCACCAGTGAAGCGAGCAAGTCCCCTAGTCTACTGAATGCGGTATCTCGTAGAAATAACAAAAAAATATATCAAGGGCGCCAATTATAACAAAAAAAAAATTTCCATAAACTTCTGCATCAGTCCAACTTTGAAGACTTCACTGAAGTTTTCGCCCCTGTCAAAGTGAACCAGCCAAGGAGGCTGATGTCTCTATCTGGTTTTCTGTCATTTCTGGTTACTCATTTTTCATGCAGATCTTTACATTGTGTTCGTTCATCTTTCTATTTTTTCTGTCTGTCTTCTTACCATTTGTCAGTTGATAAGATCTCCAGTTTTTGACAAAAACATGTATCACCCCTTTCTTTCTGCCGTAAAAATAAACTATAGGCTACTGGTCTGCAAGCAAAGAGCAAGTTAATCAGGTGACAAATAGGCAGACTGGTTGACTCACAGAAACCGGAGCTTTCAGTGTTGAGAAGGCTAACTTGAGGAAAAAGCAAATGCCAACTTATTCATCAAGCCTCGAAGCGATGAAGAGGCTTAGTTTCTGACACTACCTCTTCGACATTTTCGTCTGACGTATCATCCAAGTAAAGCTTTACAAGTTTGATGTCGTATGTCAACTCATCAGGAGACACCCGTTATGGAGTGGACGTGTAAGAAAGTGCGGGATCTCCTAATCGGTTTTGTTTTCCGGCTTTTAGTAATTTATTTTTCCATCGATTTTCTCTCATAAGTTGTTGGAATTTTAAACGGACAAAATTGGTACACTCAAAATTGATGGCTAAAGCAACTTCGTCATACTCGTACGCAACTTTCGTTCTTTGTATGTTGAATACGTATCCTTCGGTCAAGTAATAGAAGGCTCGAAGAAATTCAAACTCTATTGAGAGATTGGAATACCATTTAGGCAGCCGTATCTTCTTCGTACCGTCAATGTCCCACATAAACCCGCATCAGCCTAGGCCTCGAGCTTGAACGAGACGGTTTAGTAAAATGCATTTATTCCCTTCGTGGTTGAGAAGCTCGCACCTTCACTCACAATTTGCACGTTGCGCAAAATACACGATCGCCTATAGTGCGATGCTTTTTTAATCGACCCTAAGCCGAGTTTGAAGTCTAGATCTCCGATAACGTGGAATAAACTCTTTTTTTCTTGATGACGCCATCGGTGAAATGGCGTACATGGTCTGATGAACACGATCAGTTTGATCAATAGGTATAAAGGAAGCCATAAATTATACGCGATAGAAGACAAGACAGCTGGCGATCCCCAGTTATCAACTTATTTTGTGAATTTACGATGAGTTTTGCGAATAAGAAATTTCAGCTCCGACTTCGAACGTTGCTAAATGGTCAAAAGATATCTCTCTCTCTCTCTCTCTCTCTCTCTGGCAGGGGATTGAAACCGAATCCGCATTTACATCGGCTCAAAGCAGAGTCGAATATTCTGCTCCCTAAGCAAATGTACGAATTCCGTTTTAAACTTCTCCTCTCTGGGGAAACACGAATTTACCGCCAAAAACAAAGTTTACCCAAGTATCGTCGGAAATGTTGACGTTGCTTTCCATGTTGAAGTTTCTTTTCTCTTCGCTGTACACTGGGTTCACACTCCTGTTTTGAAATGAGCATATAACTGACTTAACAGGGAAAAAACGAACAGGACTGTCACAGTACTGGATTTTTTGGTCGCCGATTCCGAATATTGCGTTCGCTTTCATCTTACCTCCGGATTTGAGTTACCTACGAAATCCAGATTTCATTATGAAAATTACAATTTTCTCGTTTCAACATTCGAAGTCATTTTGGTCGTTGGAATGATTGTGTCAAAAGCGAAATACGAGTACTAGTAGGAAAAGAAATTAAAATTCTGATTCCTTCCCATCCTCTCTTCGCGTACTTGTTCTAGGCAGTTGAATAACGAGAATTGTTCAATCTAAACTTCAAAATCGAGTCGAGCATATTTTTTGTTCGAAACCACATGATTCGTTACACTTGAGAAGTGTTTTCTCAAAACGTAGTGAGTCCTTTGTGTGTGTGGGGGTGGGGAGGAGGGGGGTCCGGTAATGAAACTCTCGAATTAACCATATCTTTTTGTCGAATTAAAATAATAAATTTTCTTCACGTACCACAAAATTTTCTCGTGAAAAAACTCATTTGCAAAACTCTCCAGGCCAATTTTTTATGTATTTTAATTGCAAAACGTAAAACAGTACAGTTTTTGGAATTTGCTTCAACTTATACTTTCGAAATATTTCATTACTGAAAGTGAAATTTTTAGGTCGTATCCGTTGAGAGAAAATCAAAACTGAGATCTGTAGACAGTTTTTCGTGCATCCTGAACAATAATTAAGAGGTATGCACTTAACTGTGTTTCGGAAAAGAGCGCCCATCAAGTAATATCGCTTTATTATCAAAACCTCAATTTTGCGAAGCCGCTCGATCCTCTGGAGGTGAAAAAGGTCCACTCGGATTCGTGGGAACTTTGAGTGTATTAATTAGTAAGCCCTAATGACGAACTGCCTGCGCCGAACCTCAGTTTCGCGAGGATTGTTGCATTTATATATATATTGGTGTGGTGGGGCATATGGCGATGCACGCATGCCAAAGTGGCCCCTGAGACACCGCACCCCCAGCACCAGAAACTACCCTTTCGGGCATCACATCAGTGCCGAGTAGGGTGACCCTTATTTCAAAATTGTTCTCGCATCTGCGCTTTCACCACTAGAAATTGTTCTAAATAATTCATAGAAATTCTCAAAAACGTTTGAGCTCGATCGGATAGTACCCGCTGTAAATACGCCGTTCTAAATTTCTAGAATTTCCTTCCTTTGAACTTTAAAAATAATATATATATATATATATAAAAGACTAGAACGGAATAGCCTTTAAATCATGCTTGTAAGATTGCAGTACGAACACTGAATCAACAAAAAGCTACAGTTCCGAGAGTGTAGACCACGACATGTTGTAGCTCGGATAACAAGTGTTACTCCGACCTACTATATATCTGGTGCACTGCACAAATCTATCTGCGAGTATCATCGCAACCAAGATTTCGGCGTGACGGAATCCTACATCTCCCCACTTTTGGAAAGGAGTCACCGACAACTGAAAATGACACCACAACTGAGAATGACACAGGGATCTCTCAGCTCTCTTTTTTTTTTTTTTTTATAATCAAAATCGTCCGGCATTCTCAGGCGGCACCGGAAACTGTCTAGCAAGGGACTTCTACCCTGTATTTAGTACAGTATATTCCAGTTATCTTTCAGAACTGTTTTGTTGATTTATAAGACTAGAACGGAATAGCCTTTAAATCACGCTTCTAAGATTGCAGTGCGAACACTGAATCAACAAAAAGCTACAGTTCCGAGAGTGTAGACCACGACATGTCGTAGCTTGGATAACAAATGTTACTCGGACCTACTATACCTATATCCCGTGCACTGCACGAATCTATCTGCGAGTATCATCGCAACCAAGATTTCGGCGTGATGGAATCGTACTTTTTTTTTTTTTTTTTTTTTTTTTTTTTAAAAGAGATCACGTAACAGCTTTAATGTAACAGAAGTCGACTTTCATTTCCGATACTAGTTGGAACATGATAATTTACCAGTAAACTTTGCCATACATATAACGATCGTTCAATTATTAATATTCTAGACGATAAATAAAATATCACAGAAATGTCATCAACGAAAAAAAAGCGAACTAAAGTCTGATGAACATTTTTTCGGGATTATATTAATTTTTGTGCGAGCTTAATGAATAATATTTAATAAAAATGGAGTCCTTAAAATCATACGCGTAATTATTAAAACGTTAAAAATTAATATCACAATTTCACAGGTATTTCTGATTGTCACGAGAAAAAAAGAGAGCAATGCTCATTCCTAAAAATGCGAGAAAAAATCTAAAATTAAATTATAACATTTCACATCTATGGAGTGCGAGGTACCACTTTTCCCATACTAAGGTCTACGTCCGAAAGGAGAACATTCAAACATTTGTTTATAAACGTCTTTGCTGTAATATTGGCACACTTAGTTCGGACTACTCCTGGTTTCTCGCAAATTTCATGAATAAGATCACTCAATAATCTGTATGCGAAATCACTTCTGTGAATACCAGCTTTTTTCAGATCATCACCCAACTTTGTTACTTCACGAGGGCAGCTCGATGTAGAGTAAAGCTGAAACAGAATGTAATGCCACTGTTGTTTACGTTTTTCTCTTTGTTTCTGCGCTTTTGTAAGGCGACTCAATACTGCATAATTCATCGTGAAGTTGATCATATACTTTTTTTTTTCTCGAACTGTTCAATTGAGTGCCTAGCGATTTCGACCCATTTTATGTACTGATAATCAATCAAGCTGACTTCAGCCTCCTTCCTTCGTTCTACTTCTGCTATTATTTTTTCATCTTTCACTTCTAATTGTTGACGGAATAAATCATTTTCTGCCTTCAGCCCAGTGATTTTATCTTTTAGCGCAGCGATTTCAGCTTTTAATTCTTCAACGGACATCGTGAAGAGACTTCTTGGTGGCTATGGTGCAACCGAATTCGAAAAATTAATGTAAAATACTGAGACTGACTGAAAACGCAATATAAATAAAATAATACACTTCTTGATATTTAAACCAATGCTGTTGCAATATAGGCTAAGCTTCTCGCCCCTCCCCTAATTATGGCAGAATACGTGAAGTTTGGGCATTTTAACTAAAAAATACTTTCTGGGTTCTCAGATTTATTGAAATTGGTTCTCATATAGATTTCAAGGCATTCGGCTTCGCAATTCGGATCAGTTGCTTCGGGGTGACTTCGAAAGGGGAAGGGGACTGATAAAATAATAAATGAGAGGTACCGCGTGATTTGTCGATTTGTGAGGTTTTTGAATTTTTTACGACCAGAAGCGAGCATGTGGCATGTGTTCTAATCCGATATTGAGCTGAAACATAGCAGGAATTTTTTCCTATTTTGTTAATATGGATTAAGGACCAGGGGGAAGGGAGTTGTCCCAAAAAATTAAAAACAAAATCCCTCCAGGAGTGGGTAAGGTCCACCGTAGTAAAGATACATGACGTAAAATTTTACATTCCCAATGTGTATGCCTCATACAACAATTCCTGTAAATTTTAACAAAATTGATACCTACATTAATATTTTTTTTTTCAATATTTTATTTAATTTTCTTATTTGGGCCGTATTTTCTGGCGTGTTTTTGAATTGCTCCAATTACGGTTTCCTGAATTTTAAAAATTTTTATGGAATCTACATACTTTGCCCTATTCATTGCAGGAATGGGCAAAATCATATGGTCTTTAGATTAAAAAGATCATAATTTAAAATCACCAAAAATCATTAGATTTGTAATCTAAGTACTTAATCGTAATATTTTTCTGATTTTTAAAATGATCTAAGGTCAAAAGTAAATGTAACAGAAGTCGAGCAAAATCGTGATCTAAAGATCAAAGAGATCACAAGATCTGAGTTTCTTTCATACTCTATTTTTCTTTTTCAAAATGATATTTTAGTCTTCGAATTTGTAATCTTTTCTAGTTTTTTAAATTATGTGTCCATCATAATCTTAGATGACTGGATTAAATTTTGTTCAAAGGTAATCAATGGGTTATACAGTGGAGTGGTAACGGAAATTCATCGAACTGAATCGCCAATGCTTGCTATTGAAGAGGTTCTACCTGTTCTAAAATTCATATCATAAAAGGGTGAGTCGGTTTAACATGCACCATAGGGAAATCCCATATGGTGCGTGTGAATTTGCATCAAGCCATTAATTGCAATAGAGAAGTGTACATCAAGTCGTTTCATGATGCACCATACCATCGCATTGTCTCATCAATGAATGGGAAGCCATACTGAGGAATAAAATCATGTTTATCACTTCACAAATGCGTTTGAGAAAAGGTGAACAACAAAAAGGAAACTAAAAAAAATTAAAACAACTGTGGTAGACACTTTGTCAGCATACAAAATGAAAGAAAAATGGTCAACACTAAATTATGAGATGAAGGTATCACAACCACCTGTGGACTAGATGCGGTGCTCAAATAAGTCACCATCCGCTAATACCATGTACCGAAGACGATCAATGAAGTTCCGTTGCACTTGTACAAGTTGGACGTTGGTGATCTCGGCGCAATAATCTTCAGTAGCTACTTGCAGTTCCTGAAGATTATGAAATGGAGCTTGACGGCTGTAGACTACCGACTGGATGTGGCCCCACAGGAAGTAGTCGCAAGGATTTGCATCTGGCGTTCGAGCAGGCCACACAATGGGAGCTTCACCTGTACCAATCACATGGCCGGGGAAGGCAGCGTGAAGGAACTCTTTGACGGGCCTGTAATTATGGGCTGGACATCCGTCGTGCATCCACCATAATTCCGTACCAGGGTCAACATCAGCAACTCTCGCGCTAATCGCTGTTTCCAGAAGTTGAAGGTACTTTTCACCCGTCAAACAGCCATCAATGAAAATAGGACCCAGAATGTTTCCATTCAGGATCCCAGCCCACACATTTAACTTCTGAGGGTATTGTGTACGGGTCGCGTACACTTCCTGTGGATTAGTGGTGGACCACATACGGACATTCTGCCTATTTGGAGCACCATGCAATGTGAAGGACGATTCATCTGTAAAAATTATGTTTCTCCCAAAAATTGGGTTGTCTTCAATATATTCCAGCATAGTGTTTGCGAAGTCCAGTCTTCTTGCAGCATCTCCGGGATGTAATTCCTGGCTCCGATGTACCTTGAAACTCTTGAATTTGTGCTTATGCAAGACAGGGATTACTGAACGTTGAGAAATTCCGTTTTCCCTCGCTATTTCACGCGAACTAGCATGAGGATTTGCATGGACAGCTGCTAATATAACAATTTCTTTTGTTGACTCCTCTCGATGGGGGTGAGTTCCAACTCGGTGGTAATCTACACAGCCAGTGCTTCTAAATCGCTCATTCAGGGGCATAATGGTTGTATGATGGGGTTTTGGGTGCTGTGGGAATTCAACATGAAATAGGTTTCTTACCTCACGGTACGAATGGCCACGCGCAACTTTTGTCACTATCCATACTTTTTCCTGTGTTGTGTACGACATTTTCAAACGCGATCAAATTACGTTTTTCCTCACCTCTTGTGTGCAAGACAGAATGAAAGCAAACACTCAATAGTAACTATGCGTATAAACGATCATGTTCAATTTCCACCGTTAATGGCATGAGTCATTAACTGTGCATATGAAACGACTCATGTACAATTTCCATTGCCGTTAATGGCATGAGTCAAATGCAAACACGCACCATATGGATTCCCTATGGTGCGTGTTAAATGGACTCACACTTTAAAATCCCGTGCACTGCACGAATCTATCTGCGAGTATTATCGCAACCAAGATTTCTGCGTGACGGAATCGTACATCCCCCCACTTTGGGAAGGGAGTCACCGACAACTGAGAATGACACCGGGATCTCTCCGCTCTCTCTCTTTTTTTTTTTTTTTTTTTTTTTTATAATCATAATCGTCCGGCATTCTCAGGCGGCACCGGAAACTGTCTAGCAAGGGACTTCTACCCTGTATTTAGTACAGTACATTCCAGTTATCTCTCAGAACTGTTTTGTTGATTTATAAGACTAGAACGGAATAGCCTTTAAATCACGCTTCTAAGATTGCAGTGCGATCACTGAATCAACAAAAAGCTACAGTTCCGAGAGTGTAGACCACGACATGTCGTAGCTTGGATAACAAATGTTACTCCGACCTACTATATATCCCGTGCACTGCACGAATCTATCTGCGAGTATCATCGCAACCAAGATTTCGGCGTGACGGAATCGTACTTTTTTTTTTTTTTTTTTTTTTTAAGAGATCACGTAACAGCTTTAATGTAACAGAAGTCGACTTTCATTTCCGATACTAGTTGGAACATGATAATTTACCAGTAAACTTTGCCATACAAATAACGATCGTTTAATTATTAATATTCTAGACGATAAATAAAATATCACAGAAATGTCATCAACGAAAAAAAAGCGAACTAAAGTCTGATGAACATTTTTTCGGGATTATATTAATTTTTGTGCGAGCTTAATGAATAATATTTAATAAAAATGGAGTCCTTAAAATCATACGCGTAATTATTAAAACGTTAAAAATTAATATCACAATTTCACAGGTATTTCTGATTGTCACGAGAAAAAAAGAGAGCAATGCTCATTCCTAAAAATGCGAGAAAAAATCTAAAATTAAATTATAACATTTCACATCTATGGAGTGCGAGGTACCACTTTTCCCATACTAAGGTCTACGTCCGAAAGGAGAACATTCAAACATTTGTTTATAAATGTCTTTGCTGTAATATTGGCACACTTAGTTCGGACTACTCCTGGTTTCTCGCAAATTTCATGAATAAGATCACTCAATAATCTGTATGCGAAATCACTTCTGTGAATACCAGCTTTTTTCAGATCATCACCCAACTTTGTTACTTCACGAGGGCAGCTCGATGTAGAGTAAAGCTGAAACAGAATGTAATGCCACTGTTGTTTACGTTTTTCTCTTTGTTTCTGCGCTTTTGTAAGGCGACTCAATACTGCATAATTCATCGTGAAGTTGATCATATACTTTTTTTTTTTTTCTCGAACTGTTCAATTGAGTGCCTAGCGATTTCGACCCATTTTATGTACTGATAATCAATCAAGCTGACTTCAGCCTCCTTCCTTCGTTCTACTTCTGCTATTATTTTTTCATCTTTCACTTCTAATTGTTGACGGAATAAATCATTTTCTGCCTTCAGCCCAGTGATTTTATCTTTTAGCGCAGCGATTTCAGCTTTTAATTCTTCAACGGACATCGTGAAGAGACTTCTTGGTGGCTATGGTGCAACCGAATTCGAAAAATTAATGTAAAATACTGAGACTGACTGAAAACGCAATATAAATAAAATAATACACTTCTTGATATTTAAACCAATGCTGTTGCAATATAGGCTAAGCTTCTCGCCCCTCCCCTAATTATGGCAGAATACGTGAAGTTTGGGCATTTTAACTAAAAAATACTTTCTGGGTTCTCAGATTTATTGAAATTGGTTCTCATATAGATTTCAAGGCATTCGGCTTCGCAATTCGGATCAGTTGCTTCGGGTGACTTCGAAAGGGGAAGGGGACTGTAAAATAATAAATGAGAGGTACCGCGTGATTTGTCGATTTGTGAGGTTTTTGAATTTTTTACGACCAGAAGCGAGCATGTGGCATGTGTTCTAATTGATATTGAGCTGAAACATAGCAGGAATTTTTTCCTATTTTGTTAATATGGATTAAGGACTGGGGGGGGGAGTTGTCCCAAAAAATTAAAAACAAAATCCCTCCAGGAGTGGGTAAGGTCCACCGTAGTAAAGATACATGACGTAAAATTTTACATTCCCAATGTGTATGCCTCATACAACAATTCCTGTAAATTTTAACAAAATTGATACCTACATTAATTTTTTTTTTTCAATATTTTATTTAATTTTCTTATTTGGGCCGTATTTTCTGGCGTGTTTTTGAATTGCTCCAATTACGGTTTCCTGAATTTTAAAAATTTTTATGGAATCTACATACTTTGCCCTATTCATTGCAGAATGGGCAAAATCATATGGTCTTTAGATTAAAAAGATCATAATTTAAAATCACCAAAAATCATTAGATTTGTAATCTAAGTACTTAATCGTAATATTTTTCTGATTTTTAAAATGATCTAAGGTCAAAAGTAAATGTAACAGAAGTCGAGCAAAATCGTGATCTAAAGATCAAAGAGATCACAAGATCTGAGTTTCTTTCATACTCTATTTTTCTTTTTCAAAATGATATTTTAGTCTTCGAATTTGTAATCTTTTCTAGTTTTTTAAATTATGTGTCCATCATAATCTTAGATGACTGGATTAAATTTTGTTCAAAGGTAATCAATGGGTTATACAGTGGAGTGGTAACGGAAATTCATCGAACTGAATCGCCAATGCTTGCTATTGAAGAGGTTCTACCTGTTCTAAAATTCATATCATAAAAGGGTGAGTCGGTTTAACATGCACCATAGGGAAATCCCATATGGTGCGTGTGAATTTGCATCAAGCCATTAATTGCAATAGAGAAGTGTACATCAAGTCGTTTCATGATGCACCATACCATCGCATTGTCTCATCAATGAATGGGAAGCCATACTGAGGAATAAAATCATGTTTATCACTTCACAAATGCGTTTGAGAAAAGGTGAACAACAAAAAGGAAACTAAAAAAAATTAAAACAACTGTGGTAGACACTTTGTCAGCATACAAAATGAAAGAAAAATGGTCAACACTAAATTATGAGATGAAGGTATCACAACCACCTGTGGACTAGATGCGGTGCTCAAATAAGTCACCATCCGCTAATACCATGTACCGAAGACGATCAATGAAGTTCCGTTGCACTTGTACAAGTTGGACGTTGGTGATCTCGGCGCAATAATCTTCAGTAGCTACTTGCAGTTCCTGAAGATTATGAAATGGAGCTTGACGGCTGTAGACTACCGACTGGATGTGGCCCCACAGGAAGTAGTCGCAAGGATTTGCATCTGGCGTTCGAGCAGGCCACACAATGGGAGCTTCACCTGTACCAATCACATGGCCGGGGAAGGCAGCGTGAAGGAACTCTTTGACGGGCCTATAATTATGGGCTGGACATCCGTCGTGCATCCACCATAATTCCGTACCAGGGTCAACATCAGCAACTCTCGCGCTAATCGCTGTTTCCAGAAGTTGAAGGTACTTTTCACCCTTCAAACAGCCATCAATGAAAATAGGACCCAGAATGTTTCCATTCAGGATCCCAGCCCACACATTTAACTTCTGAGGGTATTGTGTACGGGTCGCGTACACTTCCTGTGGATTAGTGGTGGACCACATACGGACATTCTGCCTATTTGGAGCACCATGCAATGTGAAGGACGATTCATCTGTAAAAATTATGTTTCTCCCAAAAATTGGGTTGTCTTCAATATATTCCAGCATAGTGTTTGCGAAGTCCAGTCTTCTTGCAGCATCTCCGGGATGTAATTCCTGGCTCCGATGTACCTTGAAACTCTTGAATTTGTGCTTATGCAAGACAGGGATTACTGAACGTTGAGAAATTCCGTTTTCCCTCGCTATTTCACGCGAACTAGCATGAGGATTTGCATGGACAGCTGCTAATATAACAATTTCTTTTGTTGACTCCTCTCGATGGGGGTGAGTTCCAACTCGGTGGTAATCTACACAGCCAGTGCTTCTAAATCGCTCATTCAGGGGCATAATGGTTGTATGATGGGGTTTTGGGTGCTGTGGGAATTCAACATGAAATAGGTTTCTTACCTCACGGTACGAATGGCCACGCGCAACTTTTGTCACTATCCATACTTTTTCCTGTGTTGTGTACGACATTTTCAAACGCGATCAAATTACGTTTTTCCTCACCTCTTGTGTGCAAGACAGAATGAAAGCAAACACTCGATAGTAACTATGCGTTATAAAACGACTCGATGTATCAATTTCCATTGCCGTTAATGGCATGAGTCATTACACATGGTGCATCATGAAACGACTCAATGTACAATTTCCATTGCCGTTAATGGCATGAGTCAAATGCACACGCACCATATGGGATTTCCCTATGGTGCGTGTTAAATGGACTCACACTTTAAATCCCGTGCACTGCACGAATCTATCTGCGAGTATCATCGCAACCAAGATTTCTGCGTGACGGAATCGTACATCCCCCCACTTTGGGAAGGGAGTCACCGACAACTGAGAATGACACCGGGATCTCTCCGCTCTCTCTCTTTTTTTTTATAATCAAAATCGTCCGGCATTCTCAGGCGGCACTGGAAACTGTCTAGCAAGGGACTTCTACCCTGTATTTAGTACAGTACATTCCAGTTATCTCTCAGAACTGTTTTGTTGATTTATAAGACTAGAACGGAATAGCCTTTAAATCACGCTTCTAAGATTGCAGTGCGATCACTGAATCAACAAAAAGCTACAGTTCCGAGAGTGTAGACCACGACATGTCGTAGCTTGGATAACAAATGTTACTCCGACCTACTATATATCCCGTGCACTGCACGAATCTATCTGCGAGTATCATCGCAACCAAGATTTCAGCGTGACGGAATCGTACTTTTTTTTTTTTTTTTTTTTTTTTAAGAGATCACGTAACAGCTTTAATGTAACAGAAGTCGACTTTCATTTCTGATACTAGTTGGAACATGATAATTTACCAGTAAACTTTGCCATACAAATAACGATCGTTTAATTATTAATATTCTAGACGATAAATAAAATATCACAGAAATGTCATCAACGAAAAAAAAAGCGAACTAAAGTCTGATGAACATTTTTTCGGGATTATATTAATTTTTGTGCGAGCTTAATGAATAATATTTAATAAAAATGGAGTCCTTAAAATCATACGCGTAATTATTAAAACGTTAAAAATTAATATCACAATTTCACAGGTATTTCTGATTGTCACGAGAAAAAAAGAGAGCAATGCTCATTCCTAAAAATGCGAGAAAAAATCTAAAATTAAATTATAACATTTCACATCTATGGAGTGCGAGGTACCACTTTAACCATACTAAGGTCTACGTCCGAAAGGAGAACATTCAAACATTTGTTTATAAACGTCTTTGCTGTAATATTGGCACACTTAGTTCGGACTACTCCTGGTTTCTCGCAAATTTCATGAATAAGATCACTCAATAATCTGTATGCGAAATCACTTCTGTGAATACCAGCTTTTTTCAGATCATCACCCAACTTTGTTACTTCACGAGGGCAGCTCGATGTAGAGTAAAGCTGAAACAGAATGTAATGCCATCGTTGTTTACGTTTTTCTCTTTGTTTCTGCGCTTTTGTAAGGCGACTCAATACTGCATAATTCATCATGAAGTTGATCGTATACTTTTTTTTCGAACTGTTCAATTGAGTGCCTAGCGATTTCGACCCATTTTATGTACTGATAATCAATCAAGCTGACTTCAGCCTCCTTCCTTCGTTCTACTTCTGCTATTATTTTTTCATCTTTCGCTTCTAATTGTTGACGGAATAAATCATTTTCTGCCTTCAGCCCAGTGATTTTATCTTTTAGCACAGCGATTTCAGCTTTTAATGCTTCAACAGACATCGTGAAAAGACTTCTTGGTGGCTATGGTGCAAGCGAATTCGAAAAATTAATGTAAAACACTGAGACTGACTGAAAATGCAATATAAATAAAATAAAACACTTCTTGATATTTAAACCAATGCTGTTGCAATATAGGCTAAGCTTCTCGCCCCTCCCCTAATTATGGCAGAATACGTGAAGTTTGGGCATTTTAACTAAAAAATATTTTCTGGGTTCTCAGATTTATTGAAAATTGGTTCTCATATAGATTTCAAGGAATTCGCCTTCGCAATTTGGATCAGTTGCTTCGGGGTGACTTCGAAAGGGGAAGGGGACTGATAAAATAATAAAATGAGAGGTCCCGCGTGATTTGTAGATTTGCAAGGTTTTTGAATTTTTTACGACCAAAAGCGAGCATGTGGCACGTGTTCTAATCCGATATTGAGCTGAAACACCGCAGGAATTTTTTCCTATTTTGTTAATATGGATTAAGGACTGGGGGGGGGGAGTTGTCCCAAAAAATTAAAAACAAAATCCCTCCAGGAGTGGGTAAGGTCCACCGTAGTAAAGATACATGATGTAAAATTTTACATTCCCAATGTGTATGCCTCATGCAACAATTCCTGTAAATTTTAACAAAATTGATACCTACATTAATAATTTTTTTTTCAATATTTTATTTAATTTTCTTATTTGGGCCGTATTTTCTGGCGTGTTTTTGAATTGCTCCAATTACGGTTTCCTGAATTTTAAAAATTTTTATGGAATCTACATACTTTGCCCTATTCATTGCAGGAATGGGCAAAATCATATGGTCTTTAGATTAAAAAGATCATAATGATATTTTAGTCTTCGAATTTGTAATCTTTTCTAGTTTTTTAAATGTGTCCATCATAATCTTAGATGACTGGATTAAATTTTGTTCAAAGGTAATCAATGGGTTATACAGTGGAGTGGTAACGGAAATTCATCGAACTGAATCGCCAATGCTTGCTATTGAAGAGGTTCTACCTGTTCTAAAATTCATATCATGAAATTCAAATCAAATAGTTGAAGTGCACAACTTTCAATTTTCATAACTCCTTCAATTTTGGAGGTAAGCAGTGATTATTCGGACTTCCTACACCGGTGATGCGCTAGTATCTGGCCTTCTTCCCTTTCCGCACTCAGGGAAATTATGCTTGTCAATGTTAGGATACGCTATACTTTCCAATGAGGAAACGGATTTTCACGTCATCACCAATGCGTCGGAGATTTATTTTCAAGGGAAATTCAAATAAAAGTCAGTAACTTATAGACGTTAAAGTAAAAGAGTAGAACTTAGGACAAGTTTTTTGGTGTTTTTTTTTTTTTTTTTTACAAAAATCAAGTTGAGAGCAGTTTGAAGATTACGCTTTTACATTATGATGAATCGCAGTAATCCTATCGTTGATAAGATTGCCAAAAATATCCGCCTGATGTCAGCTACTTTGCTGTTGAATCTTAAGAAGGCCGAATATTTGTTTCGAAAGTAACCGCAACTCATAACTTTCTTTGACAAAGAATAATATTATGCTCGGTAAAGTTACATTGAAAAACTGTTTAATTTTGCAACAATTTTTCAACTTTTCCAAATTTAGGAGTTGAATTTGGTCCGCGACATCTTTACGAGGTATAGGACGCTGAAAATGAAATAAGAATCAGTACCACTGTCGCCTATTTCAAGTATTGAAGAAGCTACAGAAGTGGAAAGTTGTGCACTTCAAAAAGCATACTCAAATTTTATTGTCGGATTTCTAAAACTACAGTGTTGCCCTTTCTTTATCAAAAATAGGCCGGTTAGTTCGGTAAATTGGTGGTACTCTTTCGAGGTTCTACTCCTTTATTACCTTTGAAAGAGCAAAAAATAATATAAAATAAAATGAAAAACAATCGGAATTGAAATTTGTAAACTATTAGACCTGCAATGGAAGTTTGTTGCTTTTTAAATTTAGAAAACTTGTAGTCCCTTCGATCTTAGGTATAAGCATACATGAACATAACGTTTTTTGTTTCCCGGGGCGAGTACTGCCTATCAGCTTGGCATCCCGTGTATATTCATAATTTTTTGGAAAATATTAAATAGCACGCGAGAAAAACATGTTTGAACGCGAAGCTTAAAAGCTTGATAAAGAAAAAGCTTGCAGCGAGATTTTAAATGAACGTCACGCGATACTCCTAACACGTTATTTCTAGTTCAATGAACGCGATATTACCTGTGGTAGAAAATCTTGAGACAACAGAGTGACAAAATCGACCAAGAAATTGAGTACCAATAGTGTGACAAGCGAGTGACAGAATCCACCAGGAAATTTAGTACTAATAGAGTGAGAACAGAGTGACAAAATCCACCAGAAAAATGAGTACCAACCGAGTGACAACCGAGTGACGAAAGGACAGTAGAAAACCCGATTCTTATAGGGTGATAACCACGTGTCGAGTAACAGCCAAGTGACAACTGTTTCCCTCCAGAGCTTCTGGAGAAGATTCGTGGGAGGTAACAATGTGAAAACCGTGTGATTTTCCCCTGGGTGACAACAGTGTGACAAAATTCCTCAACGGATAGCTACAGCTCTTTGAAGTGCCACCAGCTGCAAAACGAACCCCGTTAGGACAAAAAAGGAAACTTGGTCGTCCCGCAAAAGCCACAAGTGCACTTTTGACTCGATAAATATTCCTTTATTCACATTTTCGATATTATTTTTTCATTTTTATTTCGCGTTCTTTTTCTGTATTATCGCGTTTATATATTTCTTTTGCGGTCCATTCGCATGCCGATAAATGCATACCTGATTTTTCTAGTAGAGACTTGACTCTTAAGCATTAGACTGAAAACTTGAATAGCAAAGCTGATAATGAAATACTCGTGTGAAATTCGTATCTCTCTTCTTTTTTGTAGGCTAATCTTCACTATTATATTCTTTCCATAAAATGTAACGATCGTGTCGGTGTGACAGGGAATACCTTACATCTGCTCGTACATCCGTGATTAGTCTGTTGAGCTGCTCGCACCGATATCGTATTTGCTGTTATTTAAGAACATAGCTCACGTTTTTCATTTATTCCATTTATCAGAGAAAGAGAGAGAAATGAAATTAACGATTGGTATGTCGTACTCACGTGTCCGTAAAAAGTCGCAATCCAGTGCACAGCTCCGAGCGAAAATGTAACAAAAGCAATGTAGATGAATTTTAATGATTGTCGATCTAATAACTAAATCAGAGTGCGCGGCGCAGTGCACGTCATTCGTTCCAGCTAATCACAATTACAACTTAATTGAACTTTAGTTACAGAAAAGTGCCGCTAGCTTTCGACGTAATTGTCTCATTTCAATAATTTATTCTCCTTTTGTCAACCCGTTATTCGATGAAAAAACTAGCTCGTTGGAAATTGATTGAAGTTATGATTTCCTTGTGTCGGCGGGCACAAGTTGCACTTTTAAAGTGTTACGAATAGGTAATTACGCAATTCTGGTGTGTGGTGTGAAAATTAATGTGCGTCATTTTTACGCTCTGATTCGCAGAAATCGGTTTGTACATCGTAAAGGTTGCGAATTGGTTAGCTAGTGGGTTGAAGGGACGAAGTCGAATCGGAAAAAATGGGGAAAATGCCCACATAGATATTTGTATATCACTGAGCAGTGGCACGAGCCCCCTCCACCATATGTACAAAGTGTCTACCGGTCATGAAAGGCTTATACAAGTCGTACAAAAGTCCTGCAATTGAGACAGCGGTCATACAAGTCATACCAAAGTCATACTGTTGCCTTTAATTACAGTAGCATAGCCAGGATTTTCCCAAGGGGGGAGAGCGAAGTAAGATTTTCAAGGGAGAAAAAGTCGAAAATTGAAGTATTTGTTTAAAATCGCCGATATTAGAGGACTATTTTATAAAAATGCAGGTAAAATTACTGCTCGAGCAAAAATTTGTCAAAAAAACGTGTTTTAAAGGCGAGAAATTGCCCACTTTTGCGTATTTTACATTCAATTTCAGGTGCCTTGGGGGATTCGTCCCCTTCGCTCGCTGGCTACGCCACTGTCTAATTACTTACAAATTTGGAATAATATTTGTGAATATTATTAGTAAGCGTTTTGGATTACTTGTAGTGTTTCTTATCAAAATATGGCCAAATTAAAATTTTATTGAAAATTTGTGTTCTCTGTAACGTTCTTTGCAAAAGAATTCGTCCATTATTGTTAGTTGTTAAGTTTCTTCAAAGTTTTTGTTTGCAATTAGCATGATTTTGGAAGCATTTTTTTTCCCTTGTGGAAATTCTGTTTCGGCGTAGAAATGGTCCGAAAAAAGGTTGTCCAAAAATCAAACAAAAGTCATATAAAGGTCATACTATTGAAAAATTCGTATTTGGTAGACACCCTGGTGTAGCAATCCAGGGTACCTACCGGTCCCGGAAGTCTGGGAAACCCCAGAAAAGTCCCGGAGGCCAAAAGTAGGTCCCGGAAACCCGAAGAAGTCCCGGAATTCACTCAACTATTGCCAAAAGTCCCGGAATTTTTTACAAATGTTGGACCCAATTTTTCCCCCAAAGCTTGGACTGTTTCTCCGATACATGGAGACTGTTTTGTGCATAGTCCGGATCGATAACTATCACCCTTCAAATACACACCCGCACTATATACAGTAGAAGAATACCGGTAACACTGTTGTATATTATATTGAGCAAAACATGGTATTTTTTGCACCCAAATTTTTCCCGGAAGTGTCTTAAAAGTCCCGGAACTCCAAAACTGAATTCTGGTAGACACCCTGCAATCGCTACGCTAATTGCTGAAGGCGTGTTCTAGAATTGCGAGGAAGAAAGATAAAACTGAAAATAAAATTGATAAAAATGAGAGGCAAGGATGTAATGAGTCTTTAAGATTTGTATTAAGCTGGTTTAAGAATTTATTTGTGAAGCATTTTCGATTTCAGTTTTTCTTTCTGGGACTGAACAGTTGCCCCAATTGCATTCTCCAAGTATCAGTGCCAGGCTCAGTCCTCTTGCAGAATATTCTACTCTTTAATAACACTACGAGGATCTTAGTTTTTGTGTAGAACTATTTAAGATCTTTCCAAGCTCTTGAAAACTCGTTCCGACTCATTTAGGGTTTTTTGAAACTATTCAGACTTGGCTGAGGCTGTTTAAGACTCTTCTGTGGTTATATAAATTTCTTTGAGACTTGCAAATTTAGTTAAGACTCGTTAAAATCTTTTCCTAATTGAAACTTTAGGATTTTTTAAAAACTTTTCAGACGAACGAAGAGGTTACTTTATTTGAGATTCTCTAAAATGTGCCCGAACTTTCTAAGACTCTTTCGGACATTTTTAAAACTCTCTTAATAACTCCTTGAAATTTATGAAGACTTATGTGGTAGTTTTCTCAAATATCTCCAAACTATAAAAACTCTTATGTATTCCTACTAACATGTTTGACTTCCAAACTTTTCAACTTCTAAATTTACTCAAGACTCCTCCAGTATTCTTTTAGGACTCCTCTTGACTTGATGACTATTTAAAACTCGTTCCGACTCTTCTAGATTCAAAATTTTTGGAAGTTTCTTTATGATCAGTGTCGGACTTGAATGAAATATACCTCTTCATCAAAACGAGCATTCCGTCTTTCCACTTGATCTTCAAGTCTTCCCTTTAGGCACCTTGCTCCTGTTTTCTGTGTACTCTTTCCCTTCCTCTCAAAAATACTATGTGGGTTTCAAGTCGCACCACAACTCATCCTAGAAATGAAATTCGCGATGAGTATCGAATAACGGTGTTTAATCGGCGTAAATTTTGAATACTTTTTTCTTTTCTTTGCTGGCTTATTTTTCCGGAAGAAATTTGCCATCGTGTTTGATTCACAACTTTCCCACTGATTTATTCATCATTTTCCTATATAACTCGGTATAGTCCTATAAAACCAAATTATTGCGATCCAAATTTGATAGTTTTTGAAATATTTTACTCCCATTGTCAAATTTGTTCATTTTTGTCGAAAAACCAACTAGTAAAATTCTTTTGGAATGTAATTATTTTTTAAGGTGTGCTGGGAAATTGGGTCTAGTTAACACAGAGTTATTTACAAGAAAGACCGTGATTTTGCTCGAAAATTCCTGGAAATGTTTGGTCAAAAACACTTCATTCGACCGTAAAAAATCGTTTTCATTAGTGTATGGATCATGTACCTACCTATCAAAAATTTTGCAAAAAATCAGTTCCTAAAATCAATGACTTCTGTTCTTATTCGCGTGTACACTTTTCTTGCACATTGTTCATTAAAGCCCACAGCAAATGTAAAAAATCATAAGAACGGCCTACTCGGATTTCAGGAGCCCTAAGTCCATTTACGAACTTATTTTGAACTCGACCACCATCTTAAAAACGCCACTGATGGGAGAAACCTTGGAGTTACTGATTCTTTTTTGAAGTCATTTTAACTGAAAGGATCCACAGGGGGTGAGGATGTAAAAATTTGAAAAATTATGGAAGATTGCTTCAAGTATATCAAAAATCCTCTCTGCTGAAGCTTGTTGGCCGGCCCCGGTATTGACAGTTTTGTTATCTACAGTTTATTCGTTCAAAATTCAGAACATTGAATATTAAAGCTTACTCATTATATTGATCTTAGTTTCACTTATTTTGTGCAATGTGAAGTTTTCGGGTTGAAAACTGAAATAGATACTTGAAACTGATCAGTATCAAAATAGAAAAATACGATATATTAATTTAAAAAACTCTGATTTTCTTACGAGTGTAAATATGTAAAAACTGTCTCTTTTGTTTCACAGATCAGGTCTTCACATTATCGAACTTTTATGATAAGTAATAGTTTGTTAATGAATTTATTAATTTTTGGTAGCAAAAAATGGCAAATTTGAAATATATCTTAAAGCATCCCACGTCCACATTCCTGAGTGTATAGAATGCATAAAGAGGGGCATTTTTGCAACTTTCTCATTTTCACAATGCCACTTTCTAATTTTCATAAAATGATAAATATATTTTCCATAAACTCTCAAAATTCAGTTGCATAAGTCTGTAACCTCGGAGGGGTAGTGTCGTGACGAGATGATTGCCGGACGCTGCGATTGAGTATAGCGAGATGCCAGGTGTCGTAAGGTAACACCGATAGGAGGTCCGCTGCGTGAATCCAGGAGCTAGTGTCGTCCCTTGACTCGAGATTCTCGGTCTTGAAATAATTTGGCCGAGTCGCTTCGACCAATATGATACCTATTTCTTGATGTTTGAAAAGTTACGGTAATTCTGATACTAATAGTATTCACTTTGAAACATATTAACAGAATATTGCAGTATAGCCATTAGACTTTGAGTATACGACATGACAAGATTCAGTAAAAGATGTTATAGAATTTTCAAAGTCCAGATTTTGGACAAAACTTGATTTTTGAAAGAGAGCTAGACCGAGTTTTCGATCTTCGGAATGTGATTATAAAGTCTAAATTTTGATCTGGCTCAGCCCACTCGAGATGGGGTTCTCCCGGACGAAATATAGTTTGGCTATGTGTAACTGTCTGTGAGCCTCGAGGAGGGGGGGGGGATAAGCTAATATGAGTATTTTCGGTAATTGGTTTCATGCGTATTCTGGAGTATGAGTGTAGCCAATGGTTTATAATCCGAACGGCGGGATGTATTCATGGTGCTAAGTCGTCGGTAGGAGATATAGGTGATGTTCGTTTACTCTGTCTCGATTGCATAAGTGCGGTCCTCGAGTCCTGAGAATGGAGATCATCGACGAGAAATAAGACTCATGTGCATGAGTCATCGACGTCAAAAATATGATCGGCTGATGTCCAGCTGTCACTTAAGATTTCGGTTTACACGTGCGGCCGATGGTTGTCAAAATGAGTGAGTGTAATTGATGTCAATGATTCATTGTCTCTGCGAAAATCGCTGAACAGGGGACATTATGACGCCAATCGGATGGCGTGAGAGAAAGGAAGCTTCGAGAATCGAAGAAGCTGAATTTCGCCTGACGACAGGGAGGTAAATAGAGACATCGTCTCCTAATCCGATGTTGTCCTCTCTAGCAGAAAGACCAAGACCTTTTTTACTATTCTTAGGGCTTCCTCCTGGCTTATTTTGCTTTTCAGATGTGAAATATGCAACTCTGTTTCAATTATCACCTCTGCCCCCAAGAAAAATAGTCACTACAGGTCTGGGGATGAAGAGTTCACTAGGGAGAAACTTTGCGGCACCTCCCAGAAGGGTAAACGTTTCCATTCCAGCGACTGCTGCGCTACGAAAAGCTACTATTGTAGCCTTCCTGCGTCGCCATGCGTACCAAGACGAGGTAGTGAGGGGTGAGTGAAGAGGAAACACGTCTTGCTGTGGGGCACCCAAATTCCAGGTTAGTGCTGGCAGCGTTAACTTCGGTCAGTAGGGGGCCCCATGGTGGCCCTTGCAGGACAACGCCGACCGGAAGCGGAACGGCAAAAGGCTCGGGCCGACCTCAAAGCGTCCCTCTGGCCACTGATGCGATACTCGAAAGGGTAGCTTCCGGGACCGGGGTGCTGTGTCTCGGGGGCCGCTTTGTCATGCGTGCATCGCCATTCCTCCCGCCACACCACCTCTCGGAAGGGTGTGACCTTATCAAAAATATTAGAGCAGATGCGCGAGATATGGCCACCTAAAGGTCTTATTTCGGTTCACATCTGGCACATCTGCCCTACTGGAAAACGCAAAAGTAGTCAAATTGAGTAGGTTTAAGTAGTTTCTGAGTAGTATCGAGTGGTTACTTTTGAGAAGGTCATTAGTACTTTTTTGTGGGGGAGTACCTTTAACTGGCGATCCCGTCATCGTCAGACGTGTGAGACTTGAAATGTCGATAAAACCTCTTCCTTCTGTCCTGCACGAAGACGATCTATCGACCTGACGTGACGTTAATGTTAAGAAGCGCCTGCTACGGAGCTCCGCTGCGAAATTTCACGTTGGTATGGTACGGCAGCTGAGATAAAATCGTGTTTAAAGCGTCAAGGTTTCCCGTGAAAGAATAAAATTACCGTAGAATATAACGATCGGCGGAGCAATGACACGGTGTCATGTCATGTCCTTCTGCTAAAGATCTTTTACATGGAGTTTACTCCGCAGTATCATTACGTTACGCAATCTGATAGTCGTACGTAAACTTACCGCAGTACCAACAGCACTGGTACTCGCGGCTAACAAATAATTTTTCCACTTTTTTTTACATTTCTTCCGTCGTCTTCGTTTAGAAACATAATTTTCAGAAGCATATCAGCATCCATCCTGTTCTATATACTGGCACTACACACTGCATGGCTTAGACCTCAAATACTCATGCAGTAATATAGTGACTGTACACCTAGCTAACACGAGGCGACGTATGCGAGGACTAAAATTAATTATTAATTATTCGTCTTTCGCATTCCACGTTCAGAAGACCTGCCTACTCTTCCAGCGATACCGATTCGATTTCGTGGATCATTCTAGTCGGTAGGTGTGACTTGAGTCGCAAGTCTTTTCGCTGATTCAAAAATAACTGCTGAATTAGTGATTATTTACTATTTGACGTCCATATATTATAGGATTTGGTTGAATCATTCACAGTGGCGGATCTAGAAATTCTCCAAGGAGGGTGTTCTGAAAATAAGACTTTTTCCCCCTGCGACCCCTAAAAAACCGAGATGGATGTCATTTTAAATAGTTTCTGAAGACAAGTTTCATAATGTGATTAAATCGTTTCAAAATGAACGTACACGTTAACTACATTTTTATATAATATGTGATTTCGCAATGTTTTTTTCCTTCTTTCTTCTTCGGCCCGAAAGGGGGTGTCCCCCCTCCCCTCCCATCGATCCGCCACTGCTCATTCAGCTTTAAGTTTTTTTTTTCTTTCAGTTTCTCAATTAGGGCTCAATGAACATCAGCATTCACCTCAGTGATCCTGGAAACCTACTATTCGGTATTCATATGATATTCGTTTAACTCGTTGAATTTGGAGACCCTTTTCCTGTGGTCCAATTTGTTATTTAGAGTAAACCTGACATAAGACGAGAACTCATCGGCCCCGGCAACTACTATTTGTCTATAATTTTACATGTTACATCAACTTGATTCTCGAACTCATCCCCCCTCACCTCTTGTTTGATGAAAATATAAATTTTCACGGGAATATTGGCTTCAAACTTCCAACTACTAAAACTACTTGGATCTTCTCTGTAATTCAGTGTTTTACAATTTACTTTTCGGTAAATTCATTATTTTTGTATTTTTTATTCTTTCTAGACCGCACTATTTGTGTGTGCTTTTGTCTTTCTGTCTTATCCATTTCAATTTCCATGGAAATTTTTATATACTGTCAAGAACACACAACTGCTATGAAAATGAATTAAGATTTGGGTGGTGATGATGATAATGACTTCGTCTATCTTGTATTGTTCTGGTTTGTTTGTTTCATGTCTTCCTTTGTCTTACGTCTGTATGTCAGATGTTTTATGCCTGTAAGCGTCGGGAAATTTCGCTACATACTTATTGGCATCCCTGGTGGGGAGGGGTCGCGGTACATTTCACGAGAAATTTTATGTCTGTATGTCTCTTTAGTTGGAATTTCTTGTTGGGGGAGGGGATGTCAAGTTTTCAATACATGGAGAGAAGTAAGGCTTGTAACCTTAAGGGGAATATATTCCAGCACAAAATCAAAAAGGTGAGTACACAAAATTATGGTGCACAAAAAAAAAGGGAGAAACACAAAATAATAAGTGGAACTCCCGTAAGTACTCGTGTACAAAATAAGTAGACGTCAGCACAAAATAAAATGACATCAACACGTAACTGAATGACGCGAGCCCGGTGTGAAGTAATATCAAGATAATTTTAAAATTATTATATCAATGAAAAGAAGCATACAGCATAGAGAGAAGGGAAGTATTTGATAGTGTGTTTCTTCCATGTAATGGAAAACTGTGAGAAGTACTTGAAACCACTAACGAATGGGGTATGTGCAGCCATAAAAGTTGACCTACGTCGTCTGCAACTTTGTCGAAATGAAGATACATTCGTCAGAGCTACCGAACTGTTTATGGAGAAGTGGAAGAAGAACAATGACCGGCGCATTTTAGACTTCCTGGACTACTTTCAAAGGCAATGGATTGATAAGATGCCTTATTGGTATGAAGGGGCTGCCATTGGTTGAAAATGTGGACTGAGGCTTACCAATGGGCGTGTGCAAATAAGGTAGTTTTGCAGAGGAACAGTTTATATTACGTAGCGTCGAGCACTGCACAGCACCCTCTCAATAACAAACGACTGACCACATTTCTTAAATCAGGAGGTAAGTGGAAAACATTCGACGAGTTTAGTAAGTCCTGTAAAACAGTCTGGACGATTTCAATCAATTCCACAGATATTTTTGAGTCAACCTGTACATGTCCTATTTACCTTAAGGAGTACATTTGCAAACACACAGTTGGTATGCTTATTCGGCTGAAACTGGCTACTGCACCCCCCCCCCCCAGGCGAAGTCAGTCCCTCTTGGACAAAAGAGGAAGCGGGGCCGTCCATCTAAAGCCACGCGCGCGTTGATTGTTTAAATTGTTTTTTTATACTTTGAATCTTTTTATTTTTTCAATAGTTCAAAGTTTTTACTTTCAAAGTGTTCATATTTTGTGGATTTCCCATGTTCATTTCGTGATTTTATAATTGTAGCATACTGTCAATTCCATTTGTTTTTTCCGCTAAGTACGCTTCCTATTTTGTTAATTTATAATTATTTTGTGACTTCACTGAAAGTTTTGTTCAATCATTTATTTATTCCGCCAGTTATAATATTACTTCGTGTATGTATTTTTATTTTGTGTAAATGTATTGCCTTTTTGTGAATTCCACTATCTGATTTTACCGGTAACAGAAATGGCAACCGCATCCAAAATAATAAAAGAAGCAAACGGTCAGGAACTTAATAATATGATATCTTTATCAGGCTAACTCCGTATCTTGCGCCTCGTTTATTAATTTCACGTCATTATCAACTAATATAGAAAGATATCAGCTAATGGGACACAGTTAAAACTAGGACATAAGACGTATTAAAGATAAGGACATAATAGTTTTAAAATTTTCAGGAATAGAAAACTAAGAAAGTCAGGTCGTGACTGCTGTGAAAATTGGAATGCAGTCTGTTCCTACATATTTTTTCTTGGAGGTAAAATAAGTAGCTTATTCAAAACTTACACGCCCTCTTCAAAGGCTTGTGTTGAAGTGTCGTCCTCTATCTGTTATAACATTTGTCGGGCAAATACGGGAGAAATGGAAATTTCCAGTTTTATAAAAACTCCGGTTAAGAACATTTTTCTTATATCTGTAGTAGTTGAGAAGCTTTTTGGGAAGGGGACACCAACCAAATTTATCTCACAAAGGAGATACGAACTGGAATTGTAAATATGCGATTTAAGAGATTCCTTCAGGGCCATAGCGACGGGGAGTGGTTTACCCCCCCCCCCCTTCCCCCAATTAAGTTTGAAAAGTCGGCACTCGGTCAGTTCTAGTAACTAGTCGGTAAGGCTGGAAAATTGAAGGCATATTGCTTTTAAGTTTGCAACGAAAAGTATTTATATTTGACTTTTTTTTTGTGTACACCACCCTGAAAAAATTTGTTTGCCGACACTCAAATTCCTTTCGATGATTTCTCGCATACATAATACCGGTTGTTATTCTAGAAGCTGGTTTGTAATAGTACCATATCCTTATTTCTCCAATGGGGTATCGGCCGAGGTGATGGAGGGTATCACCCCTTACTTCTCATGTTATTTAAAAAGTCGAATATTCGGCAAATTCTCGAAAGTGAGAACTTAAAAAAAATAAAAAATTTCCCCTCCTCTCAAGGAGATCGGAACGAGTCTTATCAGTCTACGACAAAAGTCGAATTTTCCTGCCATCAACACCACTGTAGTAAGTTGATAACTAATTTTTGACAAGAGTAAAATTCAGTTAGTTTGGTACCCTGTTTAATTTTCTCAATCAAGTCAAATTAGCCCATTTGAAAAGGTTAAATTTGAATTTGAGGGTCAACTCGGGGTTGAATAAGAAATCTGATGAAAATTCGGAATAATTATCGACATTAACATATCTCGGTTACTACTTTCACACACTGCGCTACATTCTCCATCTGGCCCCATTCAGGTTCACCAAAATCAAGAATGCATGGGATGCTTCATGAATTGATCCCATCGGTTCTATATTGCACACGCAGACCGGATGACAGTGACTGACTAAAATTTCCTTGCGGTAAAGACAAGTTTCATCAGGAGTCAATAAACTGTTCTGTCCCTCAATAGAAAGGCTAAGTTTTCTAGTTAAATATTTTCTAATTTCTGTTTTTAATAAGAAAAAAGTCTCTTTCTGATCTTGTGCGAGACGTTTCCTCTAAATTTTGTTCAAACTTCTACAATTTACGAGAGAAAGAAAGAAAGAGGGGGAGGACTTGACTTTGCATTTTGTTCGTATTCTGATGCGTAGATATTTCGATGAACTTTCAGTAGGAATAATCTGCTTCTCTATTTTCATGAGTTGCGGAAATTGGTTTCAATAGTGGCAGCTTTTTGAAAATGCAAAAATTTTAAAAGGCCCCTTGGGGAAGGATGTTTGGACCAACTAGATTTGAAATAAATCTGAAGAATCAAGCGTTAAAAATAGGATTGAATAATACTCAGCCGACAAGCTACATTTATAATATTTGTATTGAACTTTAGTTTTTTTGGAATTTTAAAATTAATTTTTCCTAATTCGACTGGATTATTATCCTATATTCCTTAATCTCTGTGTACTAGGTGGTTTACCCGAAAACAGTGAGTAAGGGTTAAAGAGCCCCACTGAAATGTTTGGTGTTTCATTGAACTGATCCTACGCATTCATGAGTAAAGTGGATTGAGATCTTATATGATTTAGAAAATAATAGTGTTTTTAGCCAAAGGAAATCTTAATGACAGACACGCGTTCAGTTGTTAAAGTACTGTCATTGCAAATATACGTGTAGTATTCTACAATTAGATGGCAGAGTAATTTCCATACAATTTTGAATGTATGTATGGGTACGTTAAATCGTATGTGTGCGCATTGTATATGACTATACTTAGTAATCTGTAATCGATGATCGACACGAGTTATGCAGGTACCATATAATGTAAATTCGTTGCTACATAAATGAAACATAAAAATGAGAAAATGATGTATTATGTTAATGAAATTTTTTCGCGAGATATATTTCATCTAATTACACGTACAAATTTTTTGCATCCGACCTCGACGTAATTTAAGGCGTGTAAATATCGTAGTCCGCCGTCGGAACTTGCCACCCCCTCCTCTTCCTGGCTGATAAATCAACGGATTCTTTCTTCAGTACAAGATCGGACGAATTGCCGGATAATTTTTTTCCTCCACCTTACAGCAAAGTCATAACTCTTCCTTTCCTTGTGCGGTGCGGTGCCGACATTCTAGGAACCGCTGGAAATAGAATTTCAATGCCAGCATTCTAGAAACTGCTGGAAACAGAATTCAAACATCTCTCGACATTCTGTATTTCAACTCGAGTTGGTGATTTTCAAATATTGTACTCAGCGAGGCGGGTACATTATTATAATCGTGTCTTGAAATTTACTCGTGTTACTTCGTTTGAGAACAGACACACGAATAGCCTAAATGCGAAAATTTGACCATTTGTATTTATGAAACGGACCGAGGAAAATCTCACTTTTACTTTCGTTTTAATTTGTGTTTAATGCAGCCGTATTCAAGACTGATAGGTATGGTGTGGTGGGATCCAAAGTACAGCGTTTGCTTACATTAGTTTTAGCTATATTTTCATAACTGTGTAGAAAATTTTTATGCTGCGAGCGACAGGGGTACGAATTCAGTAGTTTATAGCATATTAATGGAAAAGTGTTTTCCTGTTCTATGAGATTCTAGGAGAATAAATTTTTATAACCTTTCTACCTATAAGTGCATTTAATAATTTATTTTGAAACATTAGGTAAAGACACTGGATCGGATTCGGAGGCTCAGGCGTCAGAATTGGTGGGACCCAATTTTTCAAAATTTTGAGTGAAACATTAGAAAAATAAAAGATTATAACAAGCAGGGTATCTGCAGAGTCCTCAAAAGTTCTGAATTTTGAAAATAGGTCCTATAAGTCCTGAAAAGTGCTGAAACTAAGAAAAAAACGTTGAAAAGTCGTTCATTTTTGTTGGAAATACCTACTCAAAAATAAATTTGTTGCGATTCCGATGTATGATTGGTCATTAAAAAGTGTTGCGCAGGATCTACATATGTTCATATGGAGGGGGGAGAGGGGGTAAGGCGGGTAAAACAAGTGAAAACAAAAAAAAAAGGTAAATATTCCGGTTACAGTCTTGCAAAGGGTCCTGAAAAAGTACTCCATTTTTACTTTTCAATTTCTGTAGACACCCTGACAAGTCAAAAATCTGCATTCTTTTCAGAGTAGTCAAGGATACATTGTTTTTGGTAGTTAGATATTGGGGGGGGGGCTATATTGCTGGGAGCCTTTCAGTACCTGGTCCCTGTGGACACCTCCAAAACTTGTTTGTCGATCCTAATGCCTGCTACGTTTTCAGTAATTATAAGGTCGATATCGTACACAGTACGGAGTCGATACATCTGAAATGTGTGTGCCATTTACATTTTATGGGTACGATGACACTCTCTTCGCGGTGATATTACTTTACAAATATATATAATATTATTATGCTAATGAGTCTGATATAAGTCACCCAGTGCGAGCGTGCGAATATTTGTCACATAACTACGTACATTTCCACATTATATTCCAAGAAAACGAAAATCACGAGATGTATAAATTATCTATCTGCCGATTGGAAAACCGAATATGTGTGACAACGTTAGAAGTTAAAGCCGTTTATTAGAGCGCGTCCTGACTTTACAATTTTTACTCAAAACTAAAATTCAACTACAAAAAATGGAAGTGCCTGTGATCATTAGGTAGACGTTATAAAACTTGGATATAGAAGAGAATTGCTCCCTGTTAGGTACTGGGGCCTCGGCTGAAGAAGACCTTCTGACTCGAATTATAAAATACTTTGAGTCTCCGTAGCAAGTTTCGCATTGGCCGCCTGAGAGAGGGTCTCACCTCCTTAGTTGAGGGAAGGGGAAAAAAGCTCAGCTTGAAAGTCTAGGTGAAATGAGGGCATTTTTTCATGAGTAACAATTCGTGAATTTACTACCCCTACTTTCGCCAGCAACTTTCAAGTCGATGTTTACATTAGTAGTTTAAACCCTGCACGTTTTGAAATGTAGAGAACTTCTGAAACGTTTCTCTGTACTATGCAGAGGCAGAATCGATGTACACCACGATCTCATATAAAAACAAAACCTCTTTCTAAATACTTTCGTGCGAATGAATGTCTATAAGGGGCACCTATCTGAAATGAGCTCAATTAGAATATGATGCTCGGTTCTTGGAGATGCTTAGCTCGATTCAGGTGATGGTAGCAAGTACATACTCGGTTTATCTCCAACATAAAAAGGAAGCAAATTATTATTTTGTTAACCATGTGTAATCGACTCCTCACTTCGGTTTCAGACTACACAGTGGTAATGTGGTAATCGCTCATTTCTTAGAAAAGGTGATTCATCTAAATTACTGCTTTACTTCAACTTTTTTGGACATTTTTAAGTAAAAAAATAATTTTTTGAAAAAAAGAATGAACTTTTTACTTTGGCAATTTTTTTAGGAGGGGAAAGGGAAAGCGAATCCGCTTCAAATAGTTCAAGATCGCCTCGAATGATTTCAAAAGGGGGCATCGCAAAAATTCATACCAGAGGTGAAGTATTCATCACTTTGTGCTCCGCATGGCGATGTATGCATGCCAGATTGGCTCTCCAAACACCGCACCCCTGGCTCCGGAAACTATCCTTCCGAGTATCGCATCGGTGACCAGAGGGATGTCTTGAGGCTGGGCCAGGTTCCATTTCGCCTCTCCTTTATTCTGATTCGCGCTGTCCTCCCAGGGCCACTATGGGATACCCTAGACCCTACTCACCGAGGTAACACTTACCCAGCGTTAACCTGGAGTATAAGTGCACCTCAACGGGACTGCGCTTTCTTCTTTTACCTCCCATCTCTTCGTCTTGGTACGTGTGGCAACACAGGAAGATGGTGACGGCGGGGTGAACTCTACCATGAGGGAGTCTGCAGCAGCTCTAGAATGATACAGAGTTATTGTGTCCAGTGTTGGCCAAGCTTTGCTCGTCGATCGTTTGTCTCGGACCATTCCATTACCATCTTCTTTATGATAGTCGATACAGAGACTGACGCACGGTTCCATCCGCTTCTATTCTTCAGCATTTCCGGAACCAAGGTGTCCGGTGCGAGACGGTCGATCACGCCGTTATTGTCTATGTCGCTGTCTTGCCGGGATCGATCCCGCGCTTCTCCTGCCCTTAGGCCTCACACTCGAACAGGGTGTGCCAGAGGGGAAGAAGGTCAACTATTGCGTATTTGAGCAAACTAAGTATTGTCATATGTAAGAGTTGTAATGTTTATTTAATTATTAACAAATTTTATTTCGACTGACCTGATCTATGTCCCATGCTAGCGAGGATTTAATCGAGTTTAGAAGCTAAAATTTTGAATTGTTATCCGCGATGACCAAACGAAGATCGAGTTCGGAAATGGGTCCATACAAACTGTTGAGGTGAAAGCAGGCCCGTAGAGAGCCTCGTCCGGGCCTGGGGCTGGAAATAAAAGAGGCCTCTCCCCTCATAACAATTTTTAGGGAGGGATATTTCCTCGGAGACGTTGAATAGAAATTGTATCTCCATCGTAGTATTTCTTATTTTTCCTGAGATTTTTTTCCTTTCTGCCGAGCTCCCAGCTTTCCCGGGCCCGGGGACAAAATACCCACTTGCCCCCCCCCCTCTTCAGACCTGGGTGGAAGTTGTAGGATCAAACGAGTTTTCAGGAGAAATGGCGTTGTCCGACGCTCTAGTCAGCTGTAATCGACTTAGCAAACTGAAATTTTTATGGTGAACATTCACAGCCTTGAGTTAGAGAGTTCGAAGGTGAGCCTAATCAGTTGACTGGGTTGGGAGCCAAGTGAGGTCAGAGTGAGCAAAGTGGGGTTCTTCTAAAAAAATTTTATCTCAGCCCTACTGAACATTTGATTATGAAGAGTAATTTTTTTTTGAGATCTACAAGCTGGTGATCGTTCCTACTCCCCCATAAGATCAACAGTTGATGAGATATTTGATATTGAAGGTGATGTGAGATTCAGTTAGCATTTTTTCGGTGAAATATTCTCGTATGGACTCAGCAGTGTTGTGCGTAAGTACATTCCTGTGATCCCATTCTTCATCAGTTTAGCTTTACCTGAGGGAAAGGGGTGCTAATATTTCACAAAAATTTTTTATTTTATGCTGTCAATTAACCCAATACAGTAGTGCTATGTGTGTAGTAAACTTTTGCTCTGTTATATACTTGACCCTGTGGCATAAAAGTAGTAGCTGAGACGTTACTCACAGTGCCAAAGTCCATACGTTCTGATACTCAAAAATAAGGTAGGTAAGCCCAATAAGGCCTGGATCCCCAATAAGGCCAAATTTACCAATCTTGGCTGCTATAGGCTTCAGACTGCATTACAGTGTACAGTAAAGTTGTTCTTTTATGATGGGGCAACACTGTACACTTATTTTTATCATGATATCAGTCACCGATGCGAGATATTACGGTTGATACTTTCTTCCAGAACAAAAAAGTGCTCGAATATGTCTTGCATGTAATTTTGGGGATTTATTATGTTGGTCAAATGGAATTTATGTAGGAACACTGGATAATTGTTGTAGTGGTAGTTGGTCAACGATCAACGTCAGAAAAGAAAAATTTGAGCAATTTGGAACCGAGGTATGTGATGTTTAAAAAAAATAACGGAATGTAACCTAATAAGGCCCAAACTAGTAAAATCGATTGTTTATCATTCCAGTAATTCAGAAATTGCTTACTTTCTCATGTCATATTCATAAATTTCTATTTGAATCATATTTACCTTTTTATTTACCGAATTTCAAGTCGAGTCTTATTAGGTTTTAGGTCAAGCCTTCGTGAGACCTTACTAAGTTTTGAAAAGGGGGTATTTTCGGTAGGGGATTTGAGGGACGTGGGGTAATGTAGAAAAAGTTGAAGACAGCCAGTTTGTAGATATTTCAGTCGACAACTACTGCAAAAAATATAAAAACATATGAAGGCCTGGAAAGCCAAAAACTTGAATTAAAACCTTATTGGTGTCATTTACCTTACTTTTTCCTTTTTTTCCCTTCATGTTGCCATTTTTTTTCTTTATCTACATATTTGAAAAGCATTTTTTAATCTCTTCTCTTTCATTTTTTCCTTTTCTGTATCTGTATGCCTTCTGAAGAACATTATTTATTCCATTTTTTTATTCGCCTCATAAACTCGTACGTTTTTTTTTTTGTATGCATATCATTTTTGTTGAAAACTATTGGTCTGTTTGAAACATGTGTAGTAAATGGTAAAAATGTTCTACGTGTATAAGGTTGGCCCTATAGTTGAAACGGCACCGGGGCACCGCCGTTAAATGGCGTTGCGTAGCGGCGCTGACCTCTTTTACTGACTCTACTTTATCGGCGACCGTATGATTTTCCTTACTCGGGGGGTTGAGGGAGGCTTATGCTATACACCTACTTGGTGTCATCATCTAACACCGTCATTACATTTATGGAATGGGACTAATGACGAAGAATTTTCTGTATTCGAGGTGTCGCTCGTTACATCATAAACAAGGTCAATGTCGTAACCAAGTCGGTCTAGTTGGAATTATGGGTACCGCATGAGAGGTTCTAGACTGAATCATTTCACGCTGATCTAATAAGGGAAACCGGATGCAAATACTTGTTCGATATACTCGCACTTACGTATTCCGTAACTGGGTCCGGGATATGTTGTGCCGAGGATTTTCAATTCAGTGTCGCACGTATTTTTACGAGAAAATAATCGGTAAACAGAAGAGGACTAACTGAGAATTCTACGAGATAGACAAAGGATACATGGAGAGAATTGGCTCGTTTCATCATGAATATTGCACGATTACCCAGACTATGTATTGGCCAGAATAGTTCTATCTTTCGCTTCGATCTCATATTCGAGTCAAATTAATCTGAGTAATTTTTACAGCACAGTGAAAAGACAACTCATAACTATACGATCTTAAGACCGGTTTTTATGAGCTGTCGACTGTAATATGAATACATTTACGACACGAAAGAGCAGATCCCATAAAAATAGAGTTTTCAATTTTTCGATTTCTGTATACTTTATTCGATGTACCTACTTGCCGCTATGTACTTTGCAAGACTCAGTACTCTGCGGCCATTGATCAAAGCGGACTTCTCATCGTAAAACATCCTCTTAAAATCGAGATTGAGTGGGAAACCAAGGAAAGTATTCCACATATTTCGTGAAAGCAAGTTGTTCTATTTAAACTTCCGTACGTAGTGTATTCGAATACTGGAGAGATTATTCTACCTTACTGTTAGCTCTATCCGATATTTTCAATTACTCTTCTACTATATGTAACAGAAATTCCTGACTGTCGAGTAATCAGCACTTCTAATCGAAATATGACTAACTCTAAATGCTGCAGAACAATTGCTATTGTGTACTTCGTGTGGACTTTATAGGATTTCCTAAAACTTTTCAATACTACAGGTGCAAATAGGGATGGCTTGGGAGCTTAACCCCAGATCCTCGGAATGCCAAAAACTGAAAAATTATGCGAGCGAATGAATTTTTAGCATTATTTGATATTTGTTAGCCCCCCCCCGCACTCCATGTTGGCTTTTTGCGCTTATATTCAAGACTGTAGTGAGTATGCGTATTTGAAACTCGGTCAAAAATTGTAATGTATGAAGCGTTTTTAGTTGAATTTTTCTCTGTGGGGCAGTTGCCGAAATTGCTGTCCTTCTGTTGAACAAGTTTCTGAGATCTTAATGCAGAGCTGTAGGACTCAACCAACCACACGAACAAAACACAAAATTATCTATTTTTCCGATTTCTTCGGTTATACTTTAATGTTACCAAATGGCATCAGAATTGGCAGATTTTACAAGTCATCACTAGGTGGAGCGTATGGCGATGCACGCATGCCAAAGTAGCTCTCCAGACACCGTACCCCTGGCCCCGGAAATCACCTTTTCGAATATCGCATCAGTGACCAAAGGGACGCACTGAGGCTGGCCCGAGCCCCCATTTCGCATCCCTGCTTCAGATTCGCGCTGTCCTACCAGGGCCACCGTGGGATACCTTGCTGACTAACTTGGAATTCGGGTGCACCACAGACGGACACGCTGCCTTTCTTCACCCCTCACTTCCCCGTCTTGGTATGTGTGACGGCGAGGTGAGCCCTGCCAGGGGGTCCGCAGCAGCTGCAGCAGCTCTAGGATGGTACAGAGTTGTTTTGTCCGGAGGGGACCGAGCTTTGTCCGTCGGCCCCCTGTCTCGATCACTCTGTCTGCATCTTCTTCATGATGGCCGGGACAAAGGCCAACACCTGGTTATATCCGCTTCCACTCTTCAGCACTTCCGAAACCAAGGTGTCCAGCGCGAGACGGCTGATCACGCTTTCGCTATCGCTCGTGTTGCCGCCGGGATCGATTGCTGTTGCCGTCCCGCACCTCTCCTGCTCCCAGACCTCACACTCGAATAGGGTGTGTCAGGGGTTGTCTTCCGCCCCTCAATCATAGCACGCGCACACGGGGCTCGGCGCTATCGCCATCCGATGTAAGTACGTGCCGAAGCACACGTGGCCGCTCAGGACTTGGGTCAGGTGGAAGTTCAGTTCACCGTGGAACCTGCCTGTCCAGCTTTTACAAGTTGAATAGATGTACTAGCAGCAAGTACAGTATTGCTCGAAACGAGTTTCAAAATGATTTGGCTGAACAAAATGCCATTCATAGAGCTTTCATTAGGGGTCAGAGACGGCAAATCAAACCTGAACGCATGGGGAGGGCTGCGGTGGCGATTGCCCCTCAGAGAGGAAAAGATGTTAGATACTTCAAAATGCTTCAAAAATAGTCAATTTGAAGAGAAGTCCTACGGAGTCTGACAGAAGACTGTAAACATCTTGAACAATCATTCGGAAGAATCTTAGTAGTCCTAAAATCTTAAACACGTCTGAAAGAGTTTTACAGAGTTTTAAACAAATCTTCTAGAGTCTTAAGCGAGTTTGGAAAAGTCTTTTCAGCGAAGGTTAGAAATTCTTAAAAGACTATCCATTCGAGACTTCGGTGAGTTGAAAAAATCTCATTTAGAGGGCTATTTTCATTTTCACTTTTCATTGAGAAAACAGTCCGCTGCACTGAGTGTTCGAAACCCGTAGCATTTTCCCGTTTTCTTGCTTATGTACTCACTCAGTGACCATTATGAGATTGTAAAATAATCCAAATGCTCGGGGGGGGGGCTGTTTTAATCTAACATGCTCTGCAGCGATTCTCAAAAGATTTCTTTTCTTGGATCTGCTTGCAGTTATACCTGCAATTTCTTAAAGCGAAAAACTTTCCCACCTTCTCCTCCAATACGCACACAATCTGCTCTCTCGTCTGGTCATCCTCATTCGCATAAATAAAATTAGTCGATTCATGCTGGCTCGTACACGGATGATGAGTTTTCAGAAAGTCTAGCTTGCCCACGATTCGGTACGTTCTTGAAACCTAATTTTCAGCATTCGAAACCGTTTCTCCCGAACGCGACCGGAATTCTAATTAGCCGTAATTTCAACGACGGGCTTCATATGCGTTAAATATCAGCGTTTTGTCATTATGGAACAACACGTTTTCCAGGTGTCGGTAGACCAATCAATTAATTTTGTGAAAATAAAAAAGGAAACTTCAAATTTCATACAATTGCTGGGTCGTAAAATGCAGCTAGAAGTAAAATAGAAAATTAGAGATAATGCAGGGGGGGGGAGTAGAGTGTTGAAAGAAAATTATTTATCAATCAACGACGAAATTTTTTCTATACCTAGTTGATGTTTTATTGAGACAAGTTGAGAAGATACGGTGATAATGTTACGTGCCAGTACTGCGAGTCGGGTTGCTGTTCAGAAATCAAAGTCTTGATAAGACTTGCTACTCAATAGCCGGTTTGTTCCACTTCTTTTCCTCTTATATGACCCGGACTTCAGGAATGAGGATTTTAAAGGTAACAGCTAGCGCTGAGCGAAAGGCTCATTGCCAGGGGGTTTCTACTATTGGACTTACGCTTTAGCTGACCCAAGAACTACGTAAAGTACATATTAGTTATTAAAAACCTAGCCTTCTCCTCGTCCTCTCCGGCAGAAGAAAAATTCCATGATATCTATTATCAGCTGATAAAACACAATGCCCTAGTCAACTAATTAGACATAATAATGACGTAATAAGACATGGGCACGACTAAGTTACACAATATAAAGATGATGAAAAAGTCAAAATTGTTAGCCCCTGAGAGTTGGCTGATAAAAATGTTGAGACCCTTGATTATGATCTGTATAAGACTGATACGCAAGTTGTCTGAATTGATTTATGAGCATACGGCTCATATGTAATATTATGTCTCAAGTCTTCATATCTCACGTATTTATGTCTAATGTCTTGCTATTCTTGTCATATGTCTTTACGTCTTGTATGTCTTATCTATTCCTCAAAACAAACTAGCCACAGTGAAAAGAGCACCAATGTTCGTAATGTTACATGTTACGATGTTAATGTTACTCAGATATAAATCACTTATGTTTAGAGCAAACAAATAGATCACACAGCCAACAGCAAACAGTAAATCAGTTTTCATGTTGATAAGACAGAGATTGTTAATTAAAATGACAAGTTTTATGTTCACCTGTTTGATAGCTAGCTATTTGCGAGAAAATATTTTTAAGCAAAATGAAAAGTGCGTTGAAGTCTATAACGTTACTCATAAATAAGGCACTCTCTGAACAAACAAACAAAATCCTCAAGAAAAAAAAGAAAAAGATGAAAAGTGATTTTTAAACTGCGGCTAAAGAGTCGTCATTTGGGTGATAAAACTAACTTAAGCGAGACCAAGTTGAAAATATCGGCCTGAAAAGTCACTCTGGCTCGCATTAATTCGGAGTAACGTTTACGATTTGATATAGAGGTCATCATAATACGTATTTTAGACTGGGAAATTCAAATTTGTAAGAATTTCCCCCGTAAGTCCCCTTGTAATGCCCTGGAGAAACGGGTCAATGTTTACACATTTTTCAAAGTTGAGCGAAAACACAGTAAGCGTATCAATATACAGGTATTTAGGATTTTCAGTAATTTTCACCGGAGTATCTTTTTTCATGTCCCAGGGTTGAATTATTCACCACATTTTCAAAATTGAAAAAGAAATCGACGTGGGCATTATGATGTAGATATTTTCGGCTGGAAAACTGGGTTTCATAAAACTTTCATAATGTCCCAGGCGAGGGAGGCAATGATCCACCAAATTTTCAAAATTAAGAAAAACTAGACATGTGTGTCATTACTATTATATGCATGTAGGGCTGGAGAATTCAAGTTTGAAAATCTTTTTAAAGCGGGGCCTTTTATAGAGACCTGGGATGTGAGGCAAGGTTTACCAAACCATTATACTGTATTTGAGAATTTTAAACATTCTGAAACATAACATTCAACCTTGAACATGACCATACGTGTTGAAGTGTAAGTGAAGCACCCATCTGGCCGGATAGTGATAATCTTATAAAAAATGGAGACGTAAAACAACCAGTTGTGTTCATATTTCATGAAATATCCTGCGATCGATGATGGACGGAGAAACCAAATGAATATCCTCTGAAAACTGACCTCTTGAGTGATGTTTCCGTGCCAACTTTGCAGATTCCACGAAACTTGTATCTATTTGTTATGATGCAATCGTGAAAACAAAAAAAGAAAATGTAACACACTAATTCTTGAAAAATTAGCGTTCATTGATGGTAGGTTTTGATAGAAATAAATTTCTGACGTCCACTAAATTAAATTTGTGTCGACGGGCTTAAAAAATGAGGCTGATCTTTGCTTCCCGTAAAAGAATAGGAATAATTGATTATGATCTCACTTGAAAAAATCTCTCAGGTTATTAGTGTATGTAGAAATCGGCGACACTAGCGCTCCAGGGCTCTGCAGCTTAAAATGAGGTATTTGCTTTGCAAAGACCTAATATATGAGAGTGCATGTGTAAATTACCTTATACTGAGGAGCAGATTAGCAGATTACGCCATCGATCGACAGTTGAGCAGGAAGGAGAAACGTAGAGAATTGCTAGTACGTTATTCAGTATACTGAATTCCCCAACTTGTCTGAAGTATACTTTTGAAAAAAATTGACACCCTTCATTCGCCTGAAGAAGACTTAAAAAATAACATTCCTACTGATGATGTAACAGGGCGGATCTGCTTCAAGTGAAACTTTTTAAAGTTACCATCTTCACTCTAAATAGATAAATACCTTTGTTTTTACATTATTAATTTAGAATAAGGATTTTTAACCTTATCTTCTCACTAACCTCTATCCCCTCAACTGCCCACACTGTGATGATGAAGGCCTTCTCACCGTGGACCACCTCTTCTCATGCCCTTTCCTCACCTGCCTTCGTGACTCTCACCGTGTCTCTCATAGTCGAATTTTGGTTTCCTCCAACTCCCACAAGCACATAAACAACACCCTCACCTACCTTTTCGCTGCTGGATACCTCTGCGATGTATGAATAACAACCTTTTTCGAGCCCATGGCCCGAGAGTCCAGCTTCATGGTTCGGTAATAATAATAAAAAATATATCGCTAAGGACCATGAACTTTCTCGTTTTATGGTTTTTTCTTCACGAGCATAATTTCACAGGAAAAAAAAAAAAAAGAAGAAGAAAGAAGAGAATGTTATATTTTTTCTTCCTCTGACGCTGAAAAGGAATCATGAGTTTCAGATCACTGTGCTCTTGACGTTATGTTGTATTACATAATCTAAATTTTATTAAAATTATACCAAATACCTGCTACCTGTTTAGAATCTAGGAAGTGATTGAACCCCAGAAGCCGATTTCGTACTGACGACCTTCAACACGTAATACTTTACATTATTAGTCCCGAGGATACTCTACGATTACTAGTTGTTTATGCGAGGGATTCATACTATTTATTGCTCTCATTTTATGGTACGAAGAATTGTAATAAGTTGATCCAATTTTTCGAATGAAACAATTAGTGGAGAACAACCTATGATAAGGTGAAGCACAGTGAGACTTCTGCTGTTTTAGTGATATTGAAAATGGAAAACATTTGCCATACATACTTTCTGGCACTACGTCTTCCTACAAAATTGGTTACTGACGATTTCCAACGAAAATTAATGTCGCTAAGAGGGACAATGTATAGACAATTGAAAAAAAAACCGCTAGTCGAAGCAAAAAAGGAAAACACGTTTTCAAATTTTAGATACGAGTACATGTTTCAGGTAGCCTAGCGAAAATCTCAAAATTTTGGTATGTTCTACGGAAAGTTGCTAGTTAGTACATTTAAAGAACAAATCTATTGCAGTTTTGATCTACTCCTGAAATGCCTACACTGAGATGTATCTGTCTCCCGGGTTACCTCGACAGAGACTCGTTTTGTCTTATAGATTTCTTACATTTATGCGATGATCCTAGTCCGCTTCAATGCAGGGTGTTGATCTCATGATGTTGACCACCTAGGAAGTGAATTTTTTTAAATTTTAGGAGAATTGCTCAGAAAAATTATATTTTGGACGGTTATGGGATGGATTATCTCCCAAATCCATTCCCTTAAACCCGACTGAGATACTTCTCCGTTCAAATTTTTTGAGAAATTTAAAGAGCAGAATACGGGTTTTTAGTTTTTAGAATAGAATCGACGAAAATTATTCCAGAACTCGGTATGTTATTGCTTTCTATATAAATCAAGTTATAGATCATACATTGCAGTGTTTATAGTTCCAGTCCCTGTCTACGAAAATATTATTGACTCACTGTTAATACTCTGGCCTCTCAATGGTTCCTGCAATGACACATTTTTGAACTTCTTTGATGATTCATGACGAGTTATGTACTTGATCAAATTTGGTGTTATACGGGCCATTTTACAGCCAAAGATTCAATCTTCCTGCTAATACTTCGAACTTTGTAAAATACTGAATATTAATGAATGTATGGAGATACTTACAGGTATGAGAAGAACCAAAACTTTCCTTTCTGCGTATAACAATGATCAGATAGTCTTGAAAAAAGTAAATGAATCTTGAAAAGACGTATAGCGACGTTTGAAAAGTCTTAAGGATCCTCAGGAATTTTGAAAAGCTTTGACTAGGTTTAGAAGAGTCTGGGGGAGTCTTTAGCACGCCTGGAAATCTCCAAGAATTTTAAATGTATCTTGAATAGTCTTCTCTTTTTTTCAAATTTGCTCTCATCCCGAGCCCTGGAATCCGCCCTTTCGAGCATTACTTCAGAGACGTCGGAGATGTTGTTAGGGCTGTCTTGCCGTCTTCCCTTCTGGCCGGAAAACCGGCCTAGGTCGAAATCTGGCGAGTTGCTACGTGGGCTCAAACCCGGGACCTCCGGATTCCGAGACCAACGCGCTATCTACTCGGCCAACCAGACCTCTATCTTGAATAGTCTTAGTGAATCTTAAAAATTCCAAAAGAGTCACAAGGAGCGTAGCGTCTACTTCGTCTCAAGTATGAAAGAATCATAAAGAGGCTCAAACGAGTCTAAAACAGTTAGTGAGTCTTGAACAAGCGTCTCAGTGATTCTTGAATGAGAATTAATGATTCTCAGTTCTAAGGAAATACGAGTCTTAAAAAGCTTTGAAGATTCTAAAAAGTTTTGATCATGTTTTGAAGAGTCATAATCAAGACTGAAAGAATCATGAGGCGAATAAATCCAACTTCTGGATAACTTTAACGAGTCTGAAACAAATTTTGAAAAGCCTTGGAGAGTTTTAAGCAGGTCTGGAGAAGTCTTGAAGATTGTTATATTTCAAAATTGTAGATGAGAGAGTCTCAAAAACTGCTGCTCCTCTTTCTTCGATTGAAAAAAGTGGATTGTATCATGATGAATGTGAAAAATTCTCCAAACATCGTGACTCAGTCTCAGGACCGTAAACAGTCTCTGGTATTTTGCGGGGCAAACCAATTTTTCTTGAAGACAAGTGTTAGTAAGAGGAGAGGGTATCAATGAAACTTCCAGCTGGGGAAGAAGGAAACAATAGTTTTGAGTATACCGAGTTGCCAAAGGGAATGCTGCCATATGGGTTTGTATAGTCGGAAGTCATTGAGCTGGAAAAATGTAACAATATACTCTTCAAAAGGTATTTTCACTTTCGCCTTTCCACAAGTGACTGTGAGTGGAGTACAAATCGTGTAAAACTAAAGTTTTTAGAATGTTTGGTGTACAGATAATATTAGAGAGTATTTGGTAATCAGAAAGCACAAGATGAGTAATTTTTGTAAAATGGTAGCCCTTTCCATTCGTGAGAGCCAAATTAATGAAGAACTGGTATTGCACGATCGAGATATTCTGAGGGAACAAACTTGCATTGAATATTTTTGCCCATGTTGTAATATTTCATTGAACAAATATTGATTAGGCCCCGCTACCCCAGAAACTCAGAAATCCATCAACCGTTGGTCTTACCAAAAGAAAAAAATGGTAGTACCAAATTTGTAGATCTTAAAATAATAATTTTACTACGAGTATTTATCGTACCAAATTTGAGAGGACTTAACGAGATAACATTTTTCAAAAGCAAACAGACTTCACTTGTTTTAAATACCCTTGGCTCCACTGGACCGAAGTATTATATGGCCTCCAACTCACCTCCTAATAGCCCGGTGGAGCACATTTTCGAACTCGAACCTTGTTCAGTCACTGGGGATAACATAACAACATTTTAGCTTCAGTTCGATTGAAACTTTTACTGCGGTTAGACATAAGTCGGATCAATCAATGAAGAAGAAAAAAAAAAGTAAATAATATAAAAATTGCGATTATTGCATAAGGCTACCCTTCGTTTGCCTGAAAACACGGCTGGCATTAAGTGTGGTGCAAGGCACAAACTGCACCGCGCAGAGCCATTTGTGTGGTGCTCTGCACCACATGGGCAAAAAATGTTATAAAGTCATATTAGCTTTTTCTTTTTTGCAACTCTAATTTTAATTTTCAAAAAAATCTATCAAATTTCATTATTCTACACGTGAACGATTATTTCAAATTCCTCCACTCTCTTTAAGGCAGGATAAAAAATGTTAACCTATTTGATTTCTGAAAGAAAAACATATTCCGTACCGCACGGGGAAAAGGCAAGATGCCGGTCATGCCTGGAAATAAGACAAGTTCTGTGTTGAGGGGTAGGAGGAACTATCAAGTCCTGACATATTCTAAACTGTCCTCATAATTGCTTTTTGGACCCATCAGTGACTGGTACCGATACAGTGTCGGGCCGAATATGATTGTATGTACTCGACTCTTCTACGAGAACTGCAGACTTTGTAACAACTGTACTCACAGAAGTACATTCATATTCCACATGGAGAAATCTGTATGTACGTGAAAATACGTATGTACATACACACACAGTTCAGTATAAAGTATAACGCGGTACCGCCATCAATTAATCATTTCTACATAACTGTTTTCTTCGTAATTTTTTCGCGTATTTTCTCTTCGCATCGACTGACAAAGTGCGGTGCGCGGTTTTGCGAAGCACTAAACGTACGTAATTCCATTGCGTATAGCCTACTCCTATCTGCAGAACAAGTTATTAAAGAGGTACTAGGTACGATCCCCCGCACCCGATTTCCGTCCACCGGGTTGTGTAATAATCATACGGTACTCGAGTACACTTATTCATGACGTATACTCGGATGAACGCATGTGGGTGGCTGAAAGTGTATATCTTAAACTGGTTTACTCTTCTCTTCGAGCCTCTACCTGGCCACAGTGTGCTCACTCACTATCATTCATTCATTCTCTCTCGGTTTCTATGGTTTCTTCTCTGTTTTCGATTTGCTGATAAGACAGTAATCAGATTTCAGACGTACAAATACATCGTCAAGTGGACCATGGCGATCAAAAGCGTTCTCGTTCCCATCTCTGCACGCAGTGTTGAAATTTTGGTGTTTCTATTCGAAGATGTACAGGAAATTTGAGATCAGTCGTTTTCGGCTACACACAGTACCTAGGTGTACGATATGAGTACCTACTCATATTTTTGGGATGGAGAGGGGGTTATCGCTAGCCCAACCCATGAAACGTTTCTTCTGTTACTAATTACACAGTATTGCAGTAAGACTCTGTTTAAATCCTGTTGAGACTTCAGTAATACTCGACAGGGTTCTATTGGGACCTATCAAGACTACATCCTTCGATCCCGTTAGGACTCATGGAAACTCTTCCATGCGCCATTGAGAGTCGTGCAGTGAGTGATTAAAACTCACTAGGACTCGCGAAACTTGTTAAAACTTTGTTAACACTCATCTTATTCATCCTGACTCTGTTGAGACTCTGTAGGACTTGCTAAGACTTAGCTATTCCGCCTGGAAATTAAGGCAGTAGAAATGTGTCAAGCGCAATTCCGGCATGGCTGCCAAAAATACACTTGACTTGCATCAGACACAGGAACGCCGATCGAGCCCCCGGGTATTTTTCCTACTTAGGAGTCAGCTGCAATTTGGAATCAACTACATTTATGCCAGCGCCTTCTGGCATCTAGAGCCTCTGAATATCCAGGCTGAATAAAAGTCGTCAAACTCCGTTAAATCTCATAACCATAAAGACTCCTACAGGCAGACAGGAAGGTAGGCCCCTTGTAGTCTCCGGAATCCGGGACGGATTGACAGAAGTTCAAAGAATCTGTTTGTCTCACACCCCCCCCCGTCCCCGCTGGAACAAAATGCTTGATGTGTTGCCTGACTTAAATCCAAAATACGTATGTAGGTATGTACCTGATACATGTGATACCACTCGAACATGTACCTGTTTGTACCGGCTCGGCTGTTAATCGGATGAGATATTGCTCGTGCAACTTTGTACACGATGAAATCTAAAATTAGACTCGCAAAAAGTGGCTTACTTATAGCCTCATCATTACTCGCTCATTTTCCTCACCATACCTTCTACCTTGTTCATGACATTCTGTGTGCCCCAACTTGGGCATGAGTTTAAAAATACGTTCATGTAAATGCCATTCGAAATTGACTCAGTCTGTAATAATAAATATTGTTAGGCTAGTTGGAAAGTCGGATGCGAAATGTCATGGTTAGTGGGATGCTTCTTGCGTGCGTAGACTAGCTGAGACACCTTGTAGCACAATATTCCATCTATCTCCTGCCGAACACGCACAAATTGGAATTCGAAGCCAGAGTGTCAAGTTGATGCTGTATCAAGGGGGTAATCAACGAAAGCGGCTACTCGAAACTTCGATATCGGGGTCATGAAGCCTTTATTCGGAAAAAGGTGCGACGTTACCTGCGGACGATGTCGAGCTGTAGAATATCAGTAGAAGAACGGAAATCACTCGAAATGGCCGGCAAGTGACTCGAACATTTTCCAATATCATAATGATCGAACTCGAACGATTAATTAATTATCGAAACCGAATTAGCGATACGACGATCCATCGGATCACGATGGTAGGGTTAGCGAGAACGGAGACACATGAACGCGAACACCTTACAGTCGGCTCCAGCGAGAAGATAACTGGCTAAGTGGCTGTAGGTACTGCTTCGACATCGTGTTCCGCCAACCAGTTCAGTTCTCTGTCTCGTATTTGAAAGAGAAAGTGGCACTCTATCGGCGAAGACGAGAAACTAAAAAACACTCGTTAGCTAGTGAAAGTTTTTTTTTCTCTTTTCTCGGGATTTATAATCTTTCGTGCACTTTTTGGTCCCCACCCCGGTCTCCAGTAGGCGCTGTGAACTACCACGAGGTTGAGGGATTCGTTCTGTGCCGAAATAAAATCGCGTAAAGTGGTATTAAAAAATACCGTTGAAGAATTCTCCGCGTTCATATCGACGTCAACTGCGAAAAACAGTTTTTCAGAGACGTACCGAAGAGTTTTCCTTAGGGGGGGGGGGGGCAAAATTGTGAAAGTCTCAATTGACTCAACTTAAAATTCCCAAGTATCAAAGCAGAAGAAGGAAAACGTTTTGACTTTCGTTGGATTTTCCCAACGTCTCAATTCCCAAGTATCAAAGCAAACAAAGAAATGAAAGAACCTTTAGACTTGTTAACTCCTAACTCCGTCTGACTGAAATGGTAAATTTTCCCAACTACTGAGTGAAAAATTCCTATATGGGGGAGGGGGTTCAGTTGCCTCCCCTACCCCCCTATCGGTACGTCCCTGCAGTTTTTTAAATATAATTCTGATGAAAGTGTTGTAGACAGAGCTGAATTTACATATGTGGCCAAAATGGCTACAGTCCTTGGGTGGTCAGCTGGGAGGGCACGCCTGGACAAGGTGAGAAGGAGAAACACATTCAGAGAGAGTTTCAGAGACATAAAAAATCTTTGAAGGCGAGAGGGAGCTTCTTAATGATGAGCCATGGTTCTAATCAGCGTTCGGTTTGGATTGTTTTTGGTCTTCGACCAAATTTGTTCAGATTTGGTCGTCTTCGAAAGAATTTGGTTTGAAATACAACGCGGAAATTTTCAAGCGAAAACATTCAATCTTGGCAATAACCTGATAATTTTTAGAAATGCAACTCATTAGACATGTCTCTCATCATGCCAGTACGTTGCGTTCTTCAACACTGAAGGTGTTCACTTGAACTCATGAAATCTCTTATCCTTTTATAGAAGTGGTCGTTTGTTTATCTGTTTGTTCTAGGTTGGTGGCTCAATCATGGGAGCTGGGGAGTCACAATTTTCAGAATATGTTCGTAGGAGTTCGAAAGAGGTTTTTGATTGAAAATTATGTTTTTAAACTAATTGGGAGATGCCACAAAATTTTACCCCGTGACTCCCCTATTTTATGTTTGGCCTGAAAAATCGGTAAACGTGTCTAAGGACCATGAACTTTCTCGTTTTATGGTTTTTTCTTCACGAGCATAATTTCACAGGAAAAAAAAAGAAAAAAGAGAATGTTATATTTTTTCTTCCTCTGACGCTGAAAAGGAATCATGAGTCTCAGATCACTGTGCTCTTGACGTTATGTTGTATTACATAATCTAAATTTTATTAAAATTATACCAAATACCTGCTACCTGTTTAGAATCTAGGAAGTGATTGAACCCCAGAAGCCGATTTCGTACTGACGACCTTCAACACGTAATACTTTACATTATTAGTCCCGAGGATACACTACGATTACGAGTCGTTTATGCGAGGGATTCATACTATTTATTGCTCTCATTTTATGGTACGAAGAATTGTAATAAGTTGATCCAATTTTTCGAATGAAACAATTAGTGGAGAACAACCTGTGATGAGGTGAAGCACAGTGAGACTTCTGCTGTTTTAGTGATATTGAAAATGGAAAACATTTGCCATACATACTTTCTGGCACTACGTCTTCCTACAAAATTGGTTACTGACGATTTCCAACGAAAATTAATGTCGTTAAGAGGGACAATGTATAAACAATTGAAAAAAAAACCGCTAGTCGAAGCAAAAAAGGAAAATACGTTTTCAAATTTTAGATACGAGTACATGTTTCAGGTAGCCTAGCGAAAATCTCAAAATTTTGGTATATTCTATGGAAAGTTGCTAGTTAGTACATTTAAAGAACAAATCTATTACAGTTTTGATCTACTCCTGAGTTGCTTACACTGAGATGTATCTGTCTCCCGGGTTACCACGCGACAGAGATTCGTTTTGTCTTATAGATTTCTTACATTTATGCGATGATCCTAGTCCGCTTCAATGCAGGGTGTTGATCTCATGATGTTGACCACCTAGGAAGTGAATTTTTTTCAAATTTTAGGAGAATTGCTCAGAAAAATTATATTTTGGACGGTTATGGGATGGATTATCTCCCAAATCCATTCCCTTAAACCCGACTGAGATACTTCGCCGTTCAAATTTTTTGAGAAATTTAAAGAGCAGAATACGGGTTTTTATTTTTTAGAATAGAATTGACGAAAATTATTCCAGAACTCGGTATGTTATTGCTTTCTATATAAATCAAGTTATATATCATACATTGCAGTGTTTATAGTTCCAGTCCCCGTCTACGAAAATATTATTGACTCACTGTTAACACTCTGGCCTCTCAATGGTTCCTGCAATGACACATTTTTGAACTTTTTTGATGATTCATGACGAGTTATGTACTTGATCAAATTTGGTGTTCTACGGGCCATTTTACAGCCAAAGATTCAATCTTCCTGCTAATACTTCGAACTTTGTAAAATACTGAATATTAATGAATGTATGGAGATACTTACATGTATGAGAAGAACCAAAACTTTCCTTTCTGCGTATAACAATGATCAGATAGTCTTGAAAAAAGTAAATGAATCTTGAAAAGACGTATAGCGACGTTTGAAAAGTCTTAAGGATCTTCAGGAATTTTGAAAAGCTTTGACTAGGTTTAGAAGAGTCTGGGGGAGTCTTTAGCACGCCTGGAAATCTCCAAGAATTTTAAATGTATCTTGAATAGTCTTCTCTTTTTTTCAAATTTGCTCTCACCCGAGCCCTGGAATCCGCCCTTTCGAGCATTACTTCAGAGACGTCGGGATGTTGTTAGGGCTGTCTTGCCGTCTTCCCTTCTGGCCGGAAAACCGGCCTAGGTCGAAATCTGGCGAGTTGCTACGTGGGCTCAAACCCGGGACCTCCGGATTCCGAGACCAACGCGCTATCTACTCGGCCAACCAGACCTCTATCTTGAATAGTCTTAGTGAATCTTAAAAATTCCAAAAGAGTCACAAGGAGCGTAGCGTCTACTTCGTCTCAAGTATGAAAGAATCATAAAGAGGCTCAAACGAGTCTAAAACAGTTAGTGAGTCTTGAACAAGCGTCTCAGTGATTCTTGAATGAGAATTAATGATTCTCAGTTCTAAGGAAATACGAGTCTTAAAAAGCTTTGAAGATTCTAAAAAGTTTCGATCATGTTTTGAAGAGTCATAATCAAGACTGAAAGAATCATGAGGCGAATAAATCCAACTTCTGGATAACTTTAACGAGTCTGAAACAAATTTTGAAAAGCCTTGGAGAGTTTTAAGCAGGTCTGGAGAAGTCTTGAAGATTGTTATATTTCAAAATTGTAGATGAGAGAGTCTCAAAAACTGCTGCTCCTCGTTCTTCGATTGAAAAAAGTGGATTGTATCATATTGAATGTGAAAAATTCTCCAAACATCGTCACTCAGTCTCAGGACCGTAAACAGTCTCTGGTATTTTGCGGGGCAAACCAACTTTTCTTGAAGACAAGTGTTAGTAAGAGGAGAGGGTATCAATGAAACTTCCAGCTGGGGAAGAAGGAAACAATAGTTTTGAGTATACCGAGTTGCCAAGGGGAATGCTGCCATATGGGTTTGTATAGTCGGAAGTCATTGAGCTGGAAAAATGTAACAATATACTCTTCAAAAGGTATTTTCACTTTCGCCTTTCCACAAGTGACTGTGAGTGGAGTACAAATCGTGTAAAACTAAAGTTTTTAGAATGTTTGGTGTACAGATAATATTAGAGAGTATTTGGTAATCAGAAAGCACAAGATGAATAATTTTTGTAAAATGGTAGCCCTTTCCATTCGTGAGAGCCAAATTAATGAAGAACTGGTATTGCACGATCGAGATATTCTGAGGGAACAAACTTGCATTGAATATTTTTGCCCATGTTGTTATATTTCATTGAACAAATATTGATTAGGTCCCGCTACCCCAGAAACTCAGAAATCTCATCAACCGTTGGTCTTACCAAAAGAAAAAAATGGTAGTACCAAATTTGTAGATCTTAAAATAATAATTTTACTACGAGTATTTATCGTACTAAATTTGAGAGGACTTAACGAGATAACATTTTTCAAAAGCAAACAAAGTTCACTCGTTTTAAATACCCCTGGCTCCACTGGACCGAAGTATTATATGGCCTCCAACTCACCTCCTAATAGCCCGGTGGAGCACATTTTCGATCTCGAACCTTGTTCAGTCACTGGAGATAACATAACAACATTTTAGCTTCAGTTCGATTGAAACTTTTACTGCGGTTAGACATAAGTCGGATCAATCAATCAAGAAGAAAAAAAAAAAGTAAATAATATAAAAATTGTGATTATTGCATAAGGCTACCCTTCGTTTGCCTGAAAACACGGCTGGCATTAAGTGTGGTGCAAGGCACAAACTGCACCGCGCAGAGCCATTTGTGTGGTGCACTGCACCACATGGGCAAAAAATGTTATAAAGTCATATTAGCTTTTTCTTTTTTGCAACTCTAATTTTAATTTTCAAAAAAATCTATCAAATTTCATTATTCTACACGTGAACGATTATTTCAAATTCTTCCCCTCTCTTTTGGGACCTTTAAGGCAGGATAAAAAATGTTAACCTATTTGATTTCTGAAAGAAAAACATATTCCGTACCGCACGGGGAAAAGGCAAGATGCCGGCCATGCCTGGAAATAAGACAAGTTCTGTGTTGAGGGGTAGGAGGAACTATCAAGTCCTGACATATTCTAAACTGTCCTCATAATTGCTTTTTGGACCCATCAGTGACTGGTACCGATACAGTGTCGGGCCGAATATGATTGTATGTACTCGACTCTTCTACGAGAACTGCAGACTTTGTAACAACTGTACTCACAGAAGTACATTCATATTCCACATGGAGAAATCTGTATGTACGTGAAAATACGTATGTACATACACACACAGTTCAGTATAAAGTATAACGCGGTACCGCCATCAATTAATCATTTCTACATAACTGTTTTCTTCGTAATTTTTTCGCGTATTTTCTCTTCGCATCGACTGACAAAGTGCGGTGCGCGGTTTTGCGAAGCACTAAACGTACGTAATTCCATTTCGTATAGCCTACTCCTATCTGCAGAACAAGTTATTAAAGAGGTACTAGGTACGATCCCCCGCACCCGATTTCCGTCCACCGGGTTGTGTAATAATCATACGGTACTCGAGTACACTTATTCATGACGTATACTCGGATGAACGCATGTGGGTGGCTGAAAGTGTATATCTTAAACTGGTTTACTCTTCTCTTCGAGCCTCTACCTGGCCACAGTGTGCTCACTCACTATCATTCATTCATTCTCTCTCGGTTTCTATGGTTTCTTCTCTGTTTTCGATTTGCTGATAAGACAGTAATCAGATTTCAGACGTACAAATACATCGTCAAGTGGACCATGGCGATCAAAAGCGTTCTCGTTCCCATCTCTGCACGCAGTGTTGAAATTTTGGTGTTTCTATTCGAAGATGTACAGGAAATTTGAGATCAGTCGTTTTCGGCTACACACAGTACCTAGGTGTACGATATGAGTACCTACTCATATTTTTGGGATGGAGAGGGGGTTATCGCTAGCCCAACCCATGAAACGTTTCTTCTGTTACTAATTACACAGTATTGCAGTAAGACTCTGTTTAAATCCTGTTGAGACTTCAGTAATACTCGACAGGGTTCTATTGGGACCTATCAAGACTACATCCTTCGATCCCGTTAGGACTCATGGAAACTCTTCCATGCGCCATTGAGAGTCGTGCAGTGAGTGATTAAAACTCACTAGGACTCGCGAAACTTGTTAAAACTTTGTTAACACTCATCTTATTCATCCTGACTCTGTTGAGACTCTGTAGGACTTGCTAAGACTTAGCTATTCCGCCTGGAAATTAAGGCAGTAGAAATGTGTCAAGCGCAATTCCGGCATGGCTGCCAAAAATACACTTGACTTGCATCAGACCCAGGAACGCCGATCGAGCCCCCGGGTATTTTTCCTACTTAGGAGTCAGCTGCAATTTGGAATCAACTACATTCATGCCAGCGCCTTCTGGCATCTAGAGCCTCTGAATATCCAGGCTGAATAAAAGTCGTCAAACTCCGTTAAATCTCATAACCATAAAGACTCCTACAGGCAGACAGGAAGGTAGGCCCCTCGTAGTCTCCGGAATCCAGGACGGATTGACATAAGTACAAAGAATCTGTTTGTCTCAACCCCCTCCCCCCCGTCCCCACTGGAACAAAATGCTTGGTGTGTTGCCTGACTTAAATCCAAAATACGTATGTAGGTATGTACCTGATACATGTGATACCACTCGAACATGTACCTGTTTGTACCGGCTCGGCTGTTAATCGGATGAGATATTGCTCGTGCAACTTTGTACACGATGAAATCTAAAATTAGACTCGCAAAAAGTGGCTTACTTATAACCTCATCATTACTCGTCCATTTTCCTCACCATACCTTCTACCTTGTTCATGACATTCTGTGTGCCCCAACTTGGGCATGAGTTTAAAAATACGTTCATGTAAATGCCATTCGAAATTGACTCGGTCTGTAATAATAAATATTGTTAGGCTAGTTGGAAAGTCGGATGCGAAATGTCATGGTTAGTGGGATGCTTCTTGCGTGCGTAGACTAGCTGAGACACCTTGTAGCACAATATTCCATCTACCTCCTGCCGAACACGCACAAATTGGAATTCGAAGCCAGAGTGTCAAGTTGATGCTGTATCAAGGGGGTAATCAACGAAAGCGGCTACTCGAAACTTCGATATCGGGGTCATGAAGCCTTTATTCGGAAAAAGGTGCGACGTTACCTGCGGACGATGTCGAGCTGTAGAATATCAGTAGAAGAACGGAAATCACTCGAAATGGCCGGCAAGTGACTCGAACATTTTCCAATATCATAATGATCGAACTCGAACGATTAATTAATTATCGAAACCGAATTAGCGATACGACGATCCATCGGATCACGATGGTAGGGTTAGCGAGAACGGAGACACATGAACGCGAACACCTTACAGTCGGCTCCAGCGAGAAGATAACTGGCTAAGTGGCTGTAGGTACTGCTTCGACATCGTGTTCCGCCAACCAGTTCAGTTCTCTGTCTCGTATTTGAAAGAGAAAGTGGCACTCTATCGGCGAAGACGAGAAACTAAAAAACACTCGTTAGCTAGTGAAAGTTTTTTTTTCTCTTTTCTCGGGATTTATAATCTTTCGTGCACTTTTTGGTCCCCACCCCGGTCTCCAGTAGGCGCTGTGAACTACCACGAGGTTGAGGGATTCGTTCTGTGCCGAAATAAAATCGCGTAAAGTGGTATTAAAAAATACCGTTGAAGAATTCTCCGCGTTCATATCGACGTCAACTGCGAAAAACAGTTTTTCAGAGACGTACCGAAGAGTTTTCCTTAGGGGGGGGGGGGGCAAAATTGTGAAAGTCTCAATTGACTCAACTTAAAATTCCCAAGTATCAAAGCAGAAGAAGGAAAACGTTTTGACTTTCGTTGGATTTTCCCAACGTCTCAATTCCCAAGTATCAAAGCAAACAAAGAAATGAAAGAACCTTTAGACTTGTTAACTCCTAACTCCGTCTGACTGAAATGGTAAATTTTCCCAACTACTGAGTGAAAAATTCCTATATGGGGGAGGGGGTTCAGTTGCCTCCCCTACCCCCCTATCGGTACGTCCCTGCAGTTTTTTAAATATAATTCTGATGAAAGTGTTGTAGACAGAGCTGAATTTACATATGTGGCCAAAATGGCTACAGTCCTTGGGTGGTCAGCTGGGAGGGCACGCCTGGACAAGGTGAGAAGGAGGAACACATTCAGAGAGAGTTTCAGAGACATAAAAAATCTTTGAAGGCGAGAGGGAGCTTCTTAATGATGAGCCATGGTTCTAATCAGCGTTCGGTTTGGATTGTTTTTGGTCTTCGACCAAATTTGTTCAGATTTGGTCGTCTTCGAAAGAATTTGGTTTGAAATACAACGCGGAAATTTTCAAGCGAAACACTTCAATCTTGGCAATAACCTGATAATTTTTAGAAATGCAACTCATTAGACATGTCTCTCATCATGCCAGTACGTTGCGTTCTTCAACACTGAAGGTGTTCACTTGAACTCATGAAATCTCTTATCCTTTTATAGAAGTGGTCGTTTGTTTATCTGTTTGTTCTAGGTTGGTGGCTCAATCATGGGAGCTGGGGAGTCACAATTTTCAGAATATGTTCGTAGGAGTTCGAAAGAGGTTTTTGATTGAAAATTATGTTTTTAAACTAATTGGGAGATGCCACAAAATTTTACCCCGTGACTCCCCTATTTTATGTTTGGCCTGAAAAATCGGTAAACGTGTTTTATTGACCTATTTTTTCCTATCCGGGCTTATTATTTAGTTAATGTAAGTGTCCCTCTTTGGAGATGTTAGAATTCATAAAGGTACCGAAGATACTTTTTTTTATATTATTCAAGATTGTGGGATTTATTGATAAAATATGAAACAGTGTATCGAGTTGTGGGGTTTATCGATCAAATATGGAACATTGTATCGCGTTTCATCGCTCTAATACTTAGCTCCACATTTCCAAAATGTAGCATTTTTTGGAAGAATTTGAATGTAGTATCAGAGGTGTGCTAATTGAAAATTATTTTTATGGATTAATTTTGTGTATGTATCCTAAAACTAACGACCTTACAAAATAATTTCGATGGGGGATGGGTAACATTTCTGTTTCCACTTTAAGTTTGGTCATGTCAGGTTATGATTCTTGACATAAGAGCCGCGTGGGAGGAATCCCAGATTTTGAAAAATAAATAAATTATTTTAGCAAGAAAAGCACTTCTCTTTTTTATGATGAGTGGTTTCTCCAGAATATAGAATCGTCGAAGCGTCCTACCAGTCCCCCTCAAAGAAAAGTCAGAAAGAAGAATTGATTACCTTTGAAAAAATTCTATATGGGATATCGAATAGTTCTACTGTATTTTTTAACATACATAGGCTAGGTATAAGGATATGATGATAGTTAAAAAAACTGTGAAATCTCTGTAAATGTGATATCTGATAGCTTATGGTTTCTTCAAGTTTGGCTTGAGGATTATCCCTGACCCGCCAGAGGCGGTTTTGGCCGGCCTAACCGACATGTAGATTCAAGAATATGTCATATCTCAAAAATTCATCACTTTTTCAAAATTATGATCAAAGTTTTACGTTCTACATGGAAAGTTATTCTATTTATCTTTTAAAAATAATGTAAATCAACTAATAGAACAGTATTTTGAATTTTCTTAAATTTTGCAACTCGCAAATTGGTATATTTCTTAGAAAATTTTAGTATGAATAATCAGAATGGATAAATAATAGCTATTTGATTCTAGAGTACGTATATCCTAAATATTACCCCCCCCCCCAAAAAAAAAAAAAAAAATCAAAATTTCAAAAAGGAAGTGTTTGGTTCATGACAGATTGTTGAACTGACATGCTGTAATCAAAATGACGGATTGATTGCCGCCATTGGGAGTTGAACGCAAGATGCTGGCTGACATCTGATGGCAGAACGATCCACTTCAAAGTTATGGAATGAAAAATTACTCGCTCCCATATTAGAAATGTACAAGTGATGATTGGGTATTTTGAAATTCTTAAAAATTACTGCTTTTTGGAGATAAATATTAAACTAATGCAATTCTGTGCGTCATGGACTCCAAATAAGAACAGTCTCCTAAAAATAATCGACGTTCATTGTTAGTAATATCAGTAGGCGCAACCAGGGGGAGGGGGCTATGAGGCTACAGCCACCAAAAACCCTTAAAAAATCTTAGTGGTTGTATAAGCAAAGTGATTTAAAGTGTTCATTTTGTTTCGGAAAATTTATCCTCCTTCCACTTGTCTCTGGTTCAGCCCCTCCTAGAAGTAATTCCTGATTGCGCGCCTATGGTAATATTTTGGGACAAGAAAAATTACGTCTTTACCTGTGTGTTTGCGTCTTTGCGTGCGTGCGCGCGCGCTCTATAGTAGACTGTACCGCTCCTAGTGAGCGGTTCAACTCACAAGAATACGTGACATTATGGAGCCTTTCGATACCTTTGTCAAATCAGAATCTGAAATGCAGTGAAATTTGTATAGCTATCAAGGCTATTGTTGAAATCAGAGCTGTAAACCGTAACGAATGGTGATTGGTTCGGGTTCCACTTATGAAAACACTTGTGATCTGTTTAATTGGGACATGGCTGGCGAGTCCTCATGTGCAAATGTGCGTCTGCATCTGATTGGAAATTCCCTATAATGTCTACTTTTTTCTTCAAATAAATTAAAAAATTAAAAATAAATAAAAATAAAAATAAAAACACTTGACTACTTACAAATTTTATCTCTCCCTCAAAAATTTACCCCTCCCTGTCAGTGGTTCCCACATATCACAGAATTATGAAATTTTGGGGTTTTTACCTAATTGGAAAGTGGAAAAGTACCAGCTATTAATTCGGATTATACTCAAAGAAGTATTCCATTTTTTTATTTTTTTTCCCCGTTTATACCTTCTCGTAATAAGCGCATGATGTATCGGTTATTGCTCATTTTCAGAATGGAATTTCAGGGCTTAGTGAAATGCTTAAAAATCGTGGAAAAGATCTTATTTTCTCCAATTATTGTCCTGGTCAGTAACCTTTCAACCCTAACCTGTCTCCCACTTTGTTTTCATTTGGTTCTGCTCATGTTTCGCTTAAAATTCTTTTAATTGATTCATTTGTTCTGGCTTACTGCTCATGTGTTTATATCACTCAGGCTTTGAAAAACTAATTGATTTGCTCACGGATTCACTCATGTTTTTTGTACTTTTCTTTCACTCCCTCAGTATTTATTCTTGAACGAATCAAAACGAATGGGTTCTGTGGTTATTGTTCTAGTATTTGTTGCAGTTTACAGCCGTGGTCGAAATTGAAGTGAAACCGTTTGCACACAACCTCGAAGTCTCACTTTTAAGATATGAGGTCTGTAAGGTATCCTATACGTCTCAATCAAAAATCTTAATTCGTAACGCAATATTGTTGCAGGGAAATAGTTATTTTCCCGCGCTGTAACAGAAAAGTGTAATTCAATGCTATCATTTGGCTGCACTGCTCGGAAGCAGTGTTACCGGATCCAAAAAAATCAGATGAAAACACATAACAAACTTTAACTGACATACTGACAAAGAAAATAGTAATTCCATTTCAATCTAATTTGTTCATCTTCAAGAATTAAGATAACTGATGTTTCAGTTCGTACATATAAATGTTGATTCTCATATAAGATCTTTTTACACGTCCAAGTGACTGAAAAATGAGTAACCTGCAGCTGAGTCGGTCCTCGGAGGAATGAGTAAGTCCCAATTCCCGTCCTAACACAGTGCTACGAGTGAATTTACGACTGATAAAATTTTACATTTTTTTTGCTTATTAGAAGTATGTCATTTTGAACAGTCTTACTCGTAAATGTATCGACTCTTAGAATGGGTAGTTCTCGATTGGAAGTGAATTGGTCTCCGTATCATACCAACAAGTTCTTCACTTGGGGAAATGATATCTCTTTGTACGAAGTAATAACCAATAAAGAACAAAATAAGCAGTCAGGTTTGTGCATTGCCCGGTTTTTACGTCTTATCAAAATCTTACAAGCTGTCAAGGAAGCATTCAACTTGATGTTTGCCCATTTGTAGATACCGTAATATCGGAAAACTCTTCAGCAAGATTACTGGCTACAAATTCAAATTACCGGTACGTGAAATGCATAGACGTATATCCGAAGTCGGAGTCAGACTTACTTCTGGCGGTTGGACAGGCTAATGGAAAAGTATCGCTTACTACATTCGGTCCTTCGATATTCGATACCGTTGGTTTGGCTGGAATTGAACTGAGTAAGTGCCGGTAATTCTTGTAACTACACTCGATGTCTGCCTGGTAATGGCCTATTCAATGTTCGTCGATCATCGAAAAGGTCAACTGATAATTAGAGAACGGTTTGAGTCTTCGAGAACTTGCGAAACCTCGCTATTCGTGTTTTCTTCTCATCTTTGAAGCAACTACCTCTTTTACTCGATCCACTGTTTAATTTAGATCCTAGATACGCGAGGCAATGCAATACAGTGAAATGGAATCCGACGGAGTCGAATTTGCTAGCATCCGGTTACGAAAAACATAGATCCGATCATTCGATTTTGATCTGGGATGTGCTGAAAGGACCGGCGGATTATCGAGCATACAGCAGTTATTCGTCGGTTCTAGGATTGACGAATACGGAATTCATCAGACCAATTATGGAAATTGGGTTGTCGGATATTGCACATTCGATTGCTTGGTTTAACCAGTCACCGCATGTACTTATCGTTGGCGTGAATAACAAGAATCTGAAGATTTTAGATATCAGAGGTGGGCTATTCGGTTGTAACACTGTTACTTACAAAAAAGTTTTGATTTAGTGTACTTCTATTTGAAATTGGCACTGACAAGTCTGTTCTGTTTCTATATATAGAAATCGCCAGTGCTGTGAATTCGCAAACAACGAAAGCTGTGTTTGGTGTCGAAGTAGCTCCCTACGATGATAACTACGTCGTGTCATTCGGTGATAATCTGATCGCAGTGTGGGATATTCGTAATTTAGATAAGTCGATATTATCGCTGAATCAGAGTAAAATTGTGTCAAAAGTGTCGTGGTGTCCAACAAGGTAATTTTGGTGAAAAGCTTCAACCAGTAGTGCGTAATTCTTGCTTGCGGTCTTAGAATTCCGTTTTAGAAAATTCGTTTAAAATTCTGACAATTGTAGGCGGAATTTACTTGGATCGCTGCAACGGGAAAGCTCCGCCATACATTTGCATGACATGCAACAGAGTGTCATCGATAGCGAACCCTCGGTTCTGTGGCGGAGTATCCAACCTGGACAGAGTATACCGCTTACTTCGTTTTCTTGGCATCCCCAGGATGAAAATCGTCTTATCACCATATCTTACGGTGGTACGTTGTTCTGTTGTTCTATTTTCGAAATCTGATTAAGTGTAAACTGTTGAACGAGTTTTTAAACGAAAGTCTTGGGTCATATTCGCCCCCAGTCCCACTTCTTGGATTTCTTTCTTATGCGCAGACGTACAATGGTAATTATCGCACATTTTCAGCATTTCAGTCTGAGCTGGGTACAGCTCATTTTAGTTTACTCTCAAATTAGCTCTTTGGTATGAAGGGTGCTCAATTCTTAAATAACTCGTAAATGATGAAAATTATTTCTATGAGCTGATTAGTTACCAATTCACTGCATGAGATTTTAAGGTGGAACGAGTTATTATTTGCATTTCAGTTACATGGCAGTTGAAGAATGCTTGCTCGACCAATTCAAAGATTTTTCTGGGGTAAATGCTCATTAATTCGTGAGCCCTTGCCCTGAGAGTAATTTTTAATTCTAATCACTTATTTTTTGAGCATTTGTTCGATAGATGTGTGAAATGCTAGATCATTTAGTAGCATTATTTGCTCTTCACTATCACTACCTGCAATGGACGAGCCAGAAAACCATCCAAACTAGGCTCTCTGACCGGCAGAGTCTCAGCCAAACAGGCAAACCAGGAGTCAACCAAAATCTCAGTTTCTACAGATTGACAGTTGTCAGCCTGCAGGAAAAAAGTTAGCTGAACACGGATTTACAAAACATAACATAATTGTAACGTGGAAATCTAGTAACCGAACTGCATAACGGAACAAATTTCAAAGTATTCAAATCTGTTATCTCTGTTATCTGGGAGAAGGGACCCAAAGTCTAAGTCTACCTATGCTTAGGTCATTTTTACATGGCTCAGGGAACTTATTGGTGTCAACGGAAATACCGAAAAACAACGCTGAAAAAATTAAGAATTTGAACCACTATGTAGCGTAACGTTACCGAATGGAATCGTTTATATCATGTCATGTTACCGAATCTTCTACTGCCATGCATCTCCGGGAGCCAGCCTGAAAGATAGCAAGAAAAACAAATTGCTGACAGCAAGGCAGATAAATAATGTGTGACAGTGAGTAACCCAGCCAGTCTGACTGATAGACTGACAATAATACAGACTAAACGACCGACGAACAGGAAGTCAGACAGACCAGCCGAATCATTTCACTCTTCAAATTAAGAAAATTGACTCAGCTTGAAAAATGGAACTAGGTCTTGAAATTACTTCTGAGTTGCTTATTTCAAATATTTCATAGCCAAGGCAACCGAATCTAGGTTTCGAAGTTATGAAATAAAAAACATAGAAGTCTACAAAGTTGAGAACTTGCTACAGTTTGTCTGATTAGATGCGTATCTTGAAAGAAAATGGTAAAGATAGTTTCCTTTTAATGATAACCGAGTGTAGATCAGAATTAACGAATAAACTCAGGAGATTCTCAAAACGATGTTACATATTAAATCAGTTGGGCTCGACCAGAATCTTATAAGATTTGTTATGTAATTTGACCAACAAATCACACTGCCGTCCTCGGTTCCAGGTACCATGACCGACTACACCGTGTTTGAAAGAATGACTCTGAACTGGTCACCCAGTACACATATTGTGTGGACGCATGGCCGCCATATTTTGAAATTGATCAGCGATCATGATAAAGCTTACTCGAACGTACAGGACTTAACGACGAAAATCAAGAGGAGAGCGCTTGCCGAATACGGGCTAAAAGTACATAAGTCCTTCGTCTTTGCTAAATAGTTTGCACATCTACTTTGCATTACGTGTAAGTAATGATGTACGTAAATTGATGTCGGTGCAGCTGGATTTGTGGAAAAATGGCGAAATTTCTGAAAGCGAAACGTTGGCTATGGTATGGCATTGGTTACATCTTAGTAGAAGTCTGGTTGAAAATGGTTACGTCACGTGCTCTTCGCGTTCTAGTCATCCTGGAATCAGGTAGATAAATGTTTTCCGTTTAGTTTCTTAGTTATGGTGTTCTCGATCGTCTTCAGTTGAACTCAAAATCAGCTCGGTAAAAGCGGAGCTAAACAATTAGGGATCGGAATATGTCTAGTTGGTTTTACTGGTTAATTTATAATTTCTTTATAGAAACGTTCTGGGAATTGATTCTACTCGTACCAATATGATCAAGTCTGAAGTGATCCACGCTCAATGGCATGACGTTACTATTCCCGTGGTAACCTACAGGTGAATTAACCAAACGATTTCGTTTCTATGACCTAGTTTGAAAAGAGGCCTCGCATTTCCAGTTATTCTATGCCTTCTTCTCTGATGTATTTTCAATAAGCATTTCAGTTTCTTTTGGTACCCGCCTCAGTGTTTATTATTTATTTTGCGCGATCGATAATGGGTTCGATTCTTAGGAGTCCTGGTCGAGAAAACGCGTTGCAGCTGTGCGGTTGGAGGTTCCATAAAGATCCGGCAGCGCTCGAAAGAATTGATGTAGACGGCGAATATGCTAGGGCAGCCGCCATTGCTGTATTCAATTTGAATCTGCGGTTGGCTATTGGTATACTGAACAAGGGAGCTACGAGACATCCGCATTTGGCAGTAATCGCTATGGCGTTATCAGGTTGGCAAATTATTCTCGTATATCAGCGATCCGATTATCACCGACTAGTGACTTCAATTATCAAAATATTTACATAAAATTGAGGCGTGTTATTGGTCTGTTAGAGAATGATTCGTCCTTACATCGATTAATGGGGTATATTTTGTTTTATTTGCATAAGGTTACACTACCGATAAGAAGAGTTTATGGCGAGAATTATGCTCAACAACCAAAGAACAGCTCACGGACCCGTACTTGAAGGCGGCATTTGCTTTTCTAGTCGATCAGTCGGAGACTTACAAACATGTGCTAGTAAGCTCCAAAATGTCATTGATTTCATTTATAGTTGCTGTGTAATCGGCTGTTTTGAAGTTTGAGACTACCCGACAAAGTTTATTTCATTCGAAATTCCACAATTCGCCCTAGTAGTTGGATAGAAGGTCTTCTAAGATGGATGACGCAGCAAAAAATTGAAAAAGTGTTGACTATATGTATGTGCTATAAGTTTTTCTGGTGACTGTACGGTACACGTTCTCGCAGTAAGTCTAGCTGAGTCCATATAACTCAAGAACATAGATTCGTATGTCGTGTACAGAGTGTTTTTAACTCTGAGAGCCCAGACAGTCAGTCAGTGGATATTCAAAGCACAAGTCAGACAGACAAATAGATAGGTAGCCTAACGAACAGAAAATCAGATAGATAGCCAGCCTAACTGATATCCTTCTAGATAAATAGACCGAGCTGGAGATCCACACTTGCTTTACTCGTATCGGCGATAGGTTGTCACGACTCCGGGCTAAGTTCCCTCGTCCTTTGTAAAATAACTTACGTCGAATAGTTCTTTCAATTGTTAACGTTTGATATTTGGTAGAGTGAAAAAGACATGCTGATTGACGATCGTGTTGGATTCGCTTGCACGTTTCTCTCAGATTCCGATTTGATCGAGTACATTAATCAACTGACGGACACGGTCTGTCAGATGGGCGATCTTACTGGAATAATGCTGACAGGTACTCGACTGTTAATTATTAAATGTACGCGATTCCCGTGGGTGCTAACTCAAATTTAATATGTGTACGTTGCCCCCCCCCCATTTTCATCATTAGGTACCACGGAGGAATGCATACCTTTACTCCAGCGGTATTTGGACAACACTGGAGACGTGCAAACAGTCAGTGTGATTGCCGTACGTGCTTTACCTTTTAGTTTTCTTCACGAAGACTCCACCTGTCAGGCTTGGATCGAGAGGTTAGTCGTAAATGTTGATCTTTTGCTACCACTGTACGGTTCGACCGAGAAAGAAAAATGATTTGTTCTTTTCGGATTTGTAGCTATCGCAGTCTACTTGATGGTTGGCGATTGTGGATGCAGCGAGCGAAATTTGACATATTCATGAATGCGCACAAAGTTCCTCCTCAGCAAGTATTTATTTCGTGTAACTTTTGCGGCAAGAGTATATCCGCGTTCATGCAGGATAAAATGCGTAGTAAGGCGAAGGTGAGTGAATCTGTGTTACTCGAATGAAGTGGGATTCGTTGATTCGTTGTGTCGTCATTCACAGTCGTAGCTAATGGTTATCAATTTTGGTAGATTACTTCTTGTCCGAATTGCCATAAACCCCTGCCCCGCTGCGCCATCTGCTTAATCAATATGGGTACGCAGAGTTCATATTTGGGTCCAGAAAGCGTGGCAAGTTCGACACAATCGATAAAATCAGCCGAATTTTCAGTTTGGTTTACTTGGTGTCAGACTTGCAGGCACGGTGGTCATGCTGAACATATGCTAAACTGGTTCAAGTAAGCGCCCGATGTAATATTCAATCTATCACGAACTTACAACGTGCTTATTGCGGAATGTCTTACCTAATTGTTTTTCTCGTTTTCGTAGAGAACATTTAGAATGTCCGGTTACCGGCTGCACCTGTCATTGCCTGTCTTTAGATGAGGTATAGCGGTCAGATCATTCACCACTTTCAAACAACCAAAACTGTGATAATATGCGTTATGTTTTCCTATCTTGTAAGCCAAATTAAATGGTTAACATTTACATCGACGCTCTTATATTTATTTGTCAGCATCGAAGACGAAGTTAACTAGCCCGGGATGTTGGGAGTATTAGTTAATAATAATAACTTTTGTTATTGTGGACGGGGGAGGGGGTAAATCATCCTAAAATGAGTTTTTTCTGATCTTGAGTATTGTACAAATATAAGGGAAAGTTCAAGAAAATTCAGTAACAATGATAATGCAATACCTGCTTCTCTGTGATTATTATTATTATTTTTATTTCTGTTCATATTTGCCCTAGAAAAGGTATGAAGGTAGCCTAACTGTAACCCCTTTACATATAATTAATACTTGTCATCAGAAAGGATCACAATTGTAATTTTCGCTGGAATTATCTCTACTTTTACAGCTTTTTAGTCCGTGAGAATTTTCCAGTCTCTCCCTTTCCTGTTCCTCAGGTACCACCCACCTACACTCAACCGCACGAAGTGTAAGTGTGATTATATTGTATATTCATAGTGTACTAAGAAAGATACCTAAGTGGATCATTTGTTTTAACAACGACCATTGGTAGTGACCCCGATATATTTGAGGACAATTTCCTCCATTCCTGTCGACGAAAAATTTTGTGAGGGGGGAGTTCATGCTTTTTTTTCTGAAAAGTAAAATTATTCACGAAGGAAAGCTGTACCACCCTCCCTGCCGCAAGAAATTATTCTTTTGGTGCTGTAGGAACTTTCGAGTTGTGAAGCAAACTAGATTCGTAATACCTACTAGTTGTTGGGCAGTCTTAACATTGATTTGACCCATCGTTGGATGCGGTAGCACCAAGGAGAAAGGGTTGAGATCAAAATTGCTTAAATAATAGGTTTTCAGGGTGCTGAAGTCAATTTCGATATCGGTAGTAATGTAAGTTGAAAATTAGAAGACTACAGGATGGGGATTCAGGTTCGGACGTGTCAGAAAAGTGTCATCTGTTTGTCAAATAGTTGTAAGGATCGCAGAATTCAGTTTTCATAATAGTTTCATTTTGAGTTGAAAATTCAGACACCTGGGACTGCGGTCAGGAATCAAGTAAACTAAAATACGATGTGTATCACGTAGCAATTTTCAGGGTCGTTGAATTCAGTTTTGATAGTAGTTTTGCGATAAGCGCGAGGAATTGATGATTAACATGACATGGAATGAACTCAATTCTGGTATTAGTTTGACTCTCAGTTGAAATCGATGTATTTACCGGAAATATTGCAGATCAAAATATTAAGCTTAACTAAACCGAATTTCTCATAAAAACTTTGAACATAGCCAATCTCGGGTCAAATTCACGCCAAACTGAACTAAGCGACCTTGAAAGCGTACTATAGTTATACTCAGTTTATCAGAAGGGGGCATTTTGGCATCTAAGGGTGCAACTTTGGGCTAGAGAAGGATACATATGTCACAAGTCATAAGTAGATTTGGCAACTTGTACCAGTTACAGAAGTTTCAAAAGTCGGTCAAGTTTGCTGTGGTGCGGGGGGGGGGCAGGTACAGGAGAATTACTGGCATTTGATTTGACTAATCAAAAATTGATGTTCGTTATGTAGAGCCATTACGATAATTTGAATTAAGCGTATGTATTGACAGTAATTTTACTGAGAAAAATAAACAATGCTCCAGTATGCAAATTCATTACCTTTATACGTAGAGATAAATGGCGTATAATTTTCTTGATATTATTCTGTTTAACTATTGCTTAGTTTGATTGGGAAGCCATCCGATAAAAATTATCAAACCGGGAATTATACTATGCATATTGTACGTACATTTCGAGCTGCACTACGAAGCGGGAAAATACATAATGGGAGCTGAATGTGATAATCGACCCGAGATTGACTTGCTTTGTACAAATGTGTGAATACATATTGACTCAACACGTTAGTGACATTAAAACTTAATTTCTTATTAAGCACGTTACGGTATCATTTGTTTTCTAGTCCTATGTTATATTAGTGTGTTTCGCTTCGTTTGCTTGTAGTTTTCTTTTCGTCCAACTTCCACAATGCTACGGGTAATGGCGAACAGAATTCTGTTCTCACATCGCGGCCTGAAATTAGGTAAACTAATATTCATAATCAAGTCGTAATTTTTCCATATAGTCTTTTCATTCTTCGATTTGATCGACTGTAAAAACGAATACTTATCGTAATTTATAGGTGGATGTACGCGAAACGTTAACACAACGGTTGGATTTATCGGATTGGGCAATATGGGCACGAAGATGGCCCAAAATTTACTAAACAAAGTATGCGCAAGTTCTTCAAGTAAAAAGCTGTTATCATTAATTTACAAAGCGGTATTGCGGAGGTACATTCAATGTTCGCACATTCCAGTCGAACGAATTGAAAATGAGAAGTAACTAAATGTCTTGGGAAAGAGACCTAAACTTCCGTTTACATTAGGTCCATTTTATAGAATATAGTAAAATGGATTTAACACTCAATATTTAGAGGCAGAATCGCCTGGTGTGTGCCTCATGGATGAAAACGTGTCGTGTAAAGTTTGAAAGTTACGACTTCAATTGTAGTTCGCCCCTCTTCATGTGTGGCGTAGCCAGCCCAGTGTTCGATGGGGTATGGTCTTGATCAAAGGAGAGAGGGTGCTAGTATTAGAAAAACCACTACCTGACGAACTCGCAAAGGGGATCCAGACCTCCTGACTACGCCTCTGCTCTCAGTGTCCATTTTGCCTTCGTATACTCTTGAGCATTTGAATTTTTCGCTTTTAGACAGAACTATATCCAAATAGTGTATGTACATCGTTATAAAGTTAACTCGAAAAACTTTTGTCTTCGAAAAAGTTTGTTGCAGTATAGTATATTACGCAACTAGGAAAAAAATAGTGAAATAGGATAATTGTGAGGCGAGAGCTGTAACACAAAAGTTGTGTTTCACTATATTCTCTCCGGAATGGGGTCCAGTATTTTTTTAAACACATTTTTGTCAGAAAGTGCAGAATAACAGGGAACTTATGAGCAACAGGGAGGTAATAAAGGTAATAATGAGCTTTTTGCGCAAGCGTTGAAACAATTTATTCTTCTACACCCTGATGGGATGTGGAATCTTTAAAGTTTAACTTCAAAGCGGGGATTAGCAATATGTAGGTTTTATAACGCGTATATCTCCGTTTCTACTGTTTATACACACGTTTCAGATTTTGTGAACAAAAATATTGTCATGCTATCGTTGACAAAACAATGGCCAGCCCTTATCATCCCGCCCAATAGCTGTTTCAAAAGAGATTCAAACAATTTGAGATTAATGAGAACGCTCTGATATTCTTTGAACAATTTTTCAGGAGAGCGAGTGTATGACTCGAAAAACTTATTCAAAATAACAGGAGTGTTGCTAATTTTTCTAAGAGGGCAGTCATTGCGGTTACGCCTTCTACAGAACAAATACTTCTAAGATTTTGGAATTTCAACTTGAACTGTTCTAACTCTTCCGCAATTTCGCTACTCCTGTGAAACCTACGTGTACATGCATCTATGATGAATTACCGCGTTTGCAATTTTCAGGGCGAAAATCTGATTGTATACGACGTTCACAAGTCTTACCGGGAAGTATTCAGTTCGAAAAGTAACGTCTCAGTGGCCAGTAGTGTGAAAGAGGTAGCATCCAGATCGTCATGCGTGGTTACAATGTTACCTGGTAACGACAGCGTCTGGTCTGTATACAACGACGACGATGGAATTTTGAAGTACGTTCTGGTCTGTTAACATCGAGCCCCGTTCCTTTTAAAAGAGAAAAAATTGATTAACCTAAAAAGAAAGTAAATCTTTCTACTTAAAAACCCGGGAGTCCCTTCGTAGGACCTTTCTCAAATGACAAAAATTGAAATTTTCTGAACTTTTATTGTTATAGGTAGGTATGTGCTTTGGGGGCCCCTGCTCTCACAGAACAGGGGGCAAACTACCACTGTTGCTCTTTGCGGACCACTCATCCAAAAAATGAAAAAGGGAATTTCGTGGCATAGGTATATAGCGTCATAATAAGAGTAAAAGAAAATGTTGAAAGGATATTGCCACAATAGCTTGTGTCGAGGAGGCTATACGTTTTACAGGCCACGGGTCCGGTACCTCTCACAACTTAGCTGCAGATAGTCAAATACGTACCCCAGGAGAAGGGGGAGAAAAGGTCCTAAAAAGTGTTCGTTAATTAGCAAAATCAACCCATGTTGGAAAACTGGGTTTTCACCTATTGGCAAAATTAAAGAAAAAAGGCTGTTCTTTCTTACTAAAGAAAGTTTCCAACTGGAATAATTTACTCTCCCCGCCCCCTTCCAAGATAAAGTTGCTTCAGTATGTCCCAGCATACCATCGAAATTGGATCTTACGTGCTTTACTCGACGATTTATTGTGTTCTTGTTGAAGGAATTGTCCGAGTAAGGATGCAGTGTTCATCGACTGTAGCACAATCGATCCTCAAATAGCACAGAAAATATGGCATTTAGCGAAAGAAACTGGCCGCTTGTTCTTGGACGCCCCTGTATCCGGAGGTAGGCAATAGTCAGAAGGAAAAGGCGTCAAACTGTTGCATCGATAGAGAAAAGTGCTGCCAATCGTCGGCGCATGATGCAAGTCACCATTATCAGCTACTTGATGCTGCCATCCGAACTGATTTGGTGACTGTACACCGTTCAGAATGTGACAGGAGAACGATATAAAACTGTATTCTTCTGCTTATATTGTGTATAGCTTTCTCCGAACATCACGGGATATAGTCACCAAATTAGCTTGAGAGCAAAATGGTAACTCAACATGTTAAAAATAATCTTGACATCGTAACTCATCGATGCATTTCATCTTCGCAGGAGTAGTCGGTGCTGAGGCTGCCACATTGACTTTTATGGTCGGCGGATGTGAAACAACCCCTCAGCCTGTCGAATCATTATTACTCAAAATGGGAGCTCGGGTGATCAACTGCGGTTCGAGCGGTATGGGTCAAGCGGTCAAATTGTGCAACAACATGTTATTAGGCACAACGATGGTAGCTGTTGCTGAAGCCATGAATTTAGGAATGAAGTGAGCCCGACACTTTCCAACTTAGACATGGGTAAATATAGAAAAAGATATCCAGTTTCATCGTCCCATCTACTATTCATCGTTTTTTAGATTTGGTCTTGATGCAAATATTCTAACTTCGGTTATTAATACTAGTTCCGGACGTTGTTGGGCATCGGAGGTCAACAGCCCGATTCCTGGCACTAACAAAACAGCCCCAAGCAGTAAAGAATATAAGGTACGAGATTTTTATTCTAGTTTTCAGCTAAGAAGTTATACAACGTGACATTTTGTCGATTGTTGAATATCACTGTATGGTATAGAATCGCTAATCATCTTCATGTGATACGTACTTCCCGAAAATATTTTGACGATTAGAAGTTAAAAATTTCAGTGTGAAGTACAGTTGCCTCGATTCGTTACATTACTTTGCCTCTAGGTTTTGAAGGTCGCATTGTATTGTTTTTGAATTGATCCTAAGCCTATAAGTATATAATAATACCAGTAGTATAGAAAGGTACGATTCTGGACCGAGTTCACATTTCTGTAAATTTTCTGTTGAAAACATTTTTCTGAGTGAATTCTGTTCTCTCTGGCTCGAGTTCACATTTCTGATCACTCTGGAGTTCATTTCTGTGTAAGTATTGTTCTCTCTGAATCGAGTTCACATTTTTGTACATTCACTGTTGAAAACACTTTTCTGGGCATTCACTGTTGAAGTCACATTTTTGTACATTCGCTGTTGAAAACACTTTTCTGTGTAAGTTTTGTACAATCCTAGACCGAGTTCACATTTTTGTACATTCGATGTTGAAAACACATTTTTGTACATTCGCTGTTGAAAACACATTTGTGTAAGTTCTGTTCTCTGTAACCAAGTTCACATTTTTGTGTTGGTGTTAAAAGAATTGATATTGTAATATAAAGTGGTCGAGTTTCCATTTTTTTATCAGACCACTTTTTTTTTCTAACTTGGATTTCAAGTGATTTTGGTTTGAAATCTTAATACTAAAAAAAATAATAAAAAAAAAAATCGAAAATTGATAACCTAGTTTAAAAAAAAAATAATAAAAAAAATAAATAAAAAAAATAATTAAAAAAATTTTAAAAAAATCGAAAATTGATAACCTAGTTTTAAAAAAAAATAATAAAAAAAATAAATAAAAAAAAATAATAAAAAAAATTTTTAAAAAATCGAAAATTGATAACCTAGTTTAAAAAAAAAAAAAAATATTATATATTATAAAATGGAAATGATTGAAAGTAAAAGCAATAACTTTAATTTTGATGACTCTACACATTGTGTATCTAAAAAGATACCATCAGTGAAAGTGATTAATCAAGAACCTGTAGGCTTCTGGATGTCTAATGAAAATTTGATGTCTTGTGAGTGGAGAAAAAGTTGCAACGAGTCATGTTCAGATGCCAGCTGTGTAGAACATTTTGTAAATACAAAACCGCACACAATTGAGACTCGAGATGGATCAATTCAAGGTAGGATTATTGATAAAAATCGTATTTTAATCATTAGACGCCAACTTAAACTTATCAGACTTTCTCGAAATGATTACTCTTTTGCTGGTTATTGGGTAAAAGGAGATACAGACTATATTTCAGCACGTAAGTATCTCTTAGTGTTTCTAGATGAAAAGAATCATCCACTACATAAAGAACCAATCCAACTTACAGCTAGAGGTGTATTTCAGGTAGAATTTGATAAGAATTTATTAAAGTTTAGAAAAGAATTTAAAACAGTTTATAGTAAAACACGAGGTGTAATGTCAGATTTATGGTATTCTATGCTTGTGTTCTGTCCTACTTTTGTATCAAACGTAGTAGGTTCTTTAAAAAGAGTAGAGCATGTTGTATTGAAAATTATATTGTTCCAACAGAATCTAATTTGAACTCTTTATGTGTAGGTAGAGATAAAGAAGTCTCAAAAATTGTTGAAGCTATGTTTAATGATTCTGAAAAATGGAAAGCTGAAAATAGTAAACCTTTCATAACCACATTAGTTCAAGAAAATGAATAATATTAAAGTTGTTATAATGTATTTTTATATGATTTTTCATATAAAAATAATACTTATTTGACTGTCCAAAATATTTCACTAATTCTGGTGGTGGAATGTTACCAAACGGTTCATAAAAATCAACTTGTGAATCATTCTTACAGTAAGCAGTCCAATGAGTTCCAGAGTGGTCTGAAGTGTCTAAATTTACAATTCCACATTCATATTTTTTGATTTTTGGTGGTAGCTCATCAAGCATAAAAACTCCTCTGAAATGAGGTATTTGCAATTTTTCAGCATATGCTTCTATTTCAAAATTAGTTAATGCGTCATTCTTGATGGTTATTTTTTTTTTTTTTCATTATCTAAGATTTTTTTAATTACTTGTTGAGTGATCATGTCACCCCAATTTTTCTTTTTTTAACGCCATCGCATTTTTTTTTAACGCCATTTTTTATTTTTTTAACGCCATTTTTTATTTTTTTAACGCCTCTTTTATTTTTCTCAACACCTAAACAGTCTTTTTGAATACTACCATTAACGCCATTTTTTATTTTTTTAACGCCATTTTTTATTTTTTTAACGCTCTTTTTCTTTAGAACTTCGTTAGGTATTTGTAGATATTGTCCTATGCCTTCACCAGACTTGTACTCCAACTTTTCATTACGACGTTTTCTCTCTTCTACTAACTCGTCATTGGCTTTCTTATTATCAATTGCTTGCTTGGCGGTTGATATTAAATTACCTACAGTTTCTACTATTTTAGTACCTACTTCTACAGCAGGTTTAGCTGCTGCAATAGCAGCCAATCCTGCTAGGATAGCTGGTGGGAAGAATCCACCATTTTTAACCTGCTTCAGTTGTGTTTTGTTCAGTTTTAGCTTTAAACCTTTTTCGTTGGTTTTTGCTGTCTCAATTTGATTCACTTGTGCTTTTGTTAGAGGTAAATATGTTTCGTTCTGTGTGCTATTTTTAGTTCTGATTAAATTTTCGTATCCTAAATTTAGTACAACAGGTACCCCTTTCTCAACACCAATATTAATTTTGTCAAGTTGTTCCTTATCTGGATTGATAGGATATTTAATGTATCTACTTACTTTGATACCCTCCCCTTTTTTGTTTCGACCATTGATAGCTGTTTCCCGATAAATATAAAATCCTTTACCTTTTTTTTCTATTTATAAATTTTATTTCTGGGAGATCATTGGTTGTAGTTTTTCGATCAATATGAAATCCTTTGCCTTCTTTTTTCTGATTATTGGTTATGGTTTTTCGATCAATATAAAATCCTTCACCTTTTTTAGGTAATATTTCATTAGGTAATCGCAAATGTTGTCCTAATCCACAGTTTTTACTCATATTATTTATATTATAAAATTTTTTATAAATTCCTAAACCTAACTTCTGTTTTAATTTCATTAAATTTACTGCTACATATGCTGGAATTTTTTCATCTAATTTAGCATTAGGATCTTTGACACGCTCCCAGGCTCGCCATGTGAATCTGTTATCAGCATAATCACGTTCATGAGGATCATCTGTATTTGCATAATCTACATCATGATCCATAGCTATTTCATCTAATTTATTTTTCAGTTTTACACCTTTTTGAATATCGAGGTCTGTATTCGAACCAGGACCAAGAGCTTTATATCCGGGCCAGTGAAGTGGAAATGGTACATATTTACCAATTGTATCCACAATATCACCACCTCTTTTAGATAATCCACAGTTTTTACTCATATTTATAGTAGAAAATTTTAGAAAACTGTTTTTTGAAGTTCCTGGCGATAAAATTTACCTAAAATTTCTTCACCCTTCAAATCTTTAATAGAATAGACGGGAGGGTTTGTGTGGAATACTTTGTCAACTACAAATATTTCTCTTGTCCAGTTGTTCTTATACTTGTTCTCAAAAGTTTCTTTCTTTTTGGGTATTCTCACACGATCTCCTTCCTTGAATTTTGGTCGCGTGGAGAAACTTGAAGAATACATTCTATGAAAAATTTCTTGTTCATTTGTTTTATTCACATCACAAGGACGCATTCCTATTGTTCTATGTACCCTCACATTATTATATTCGTGCAATATCTCTGGTATAAATGGAACCCATTTATGATTCTTATGAATCTCAAAAATTATTCTCAACATCCCATTAATGGTTCTGTTTACTCTCTCACCAATTGCTGATTTTTCCTCATTCTCTGTGTGATACATATGAATATTATATTTTCCCATTAATTTTTTAAAAACTGAATTTACAAATTCTGTACCTTTGTCGACATGTAATTTTTTAGGTGGACCATATTCGCTTTCTTCAATAATTTTCTCAAAAGCTTGAGAAACCTCTTTCCCTGTTTTTTCCTTGAGGGGTTTTATCCTGAGTACTTTTGAGAAGGTGTCAATAACTACTAACATATACTTATAACCCCTATTTTCTTTTGAATACTGGGACATAATTAATAAATCACCTGTCCAGATTTCATTGATTTCATTTGTGATAATTTTTCTTTTCTGAAATTTTTTTATCACAGGTTTATGAAGTTCTTTGGCTTCAAGTTCAACTAATGACTGCATTTTTTATATTACTTGACATTTTCTATTGACCTTCATGATAACCTACATTTTGAACATTTCTGTCTTTTCCTCTAATATTTTTTGAACATTTTCATTTGTTTGTGGTAAATTTTCCTGCAATATTTTCTGAATATTTCCAGTTTTTTGTGAATTTTTCTCCAATATTTTCTGAATATTTTCAGTTGTTTGTGGTAAATTTTCCTCCAATATTTCTTGAACATTTTCCTCCAATATTTTCTGAATATTTGATTTGTTTTTGATATATTTTTCAATTCTGTTAAAATTGCTCCTAATTGGGTAATATTGAAAAGTGAATTCTCGCAGGTGGTAGCCAATCCAACTACCTGCCGCGTAATATTTTTCAGTTCAGTTACAGCTGATTGATCATGTTCAGTAATCTTTTTCAGTTGTGGTAAAATACTGCTTGTGTTATCCTTTATATTGTTTATGTACTCTTTCACACCATTAGCATACTCTATTATACCAACAGTATAATTTTCATTATTAATGACATTTTTTATACATTGTATTATCATATCTGAAATTTCGCCAACATCTTTTATGACAATTTTCAGAACAGACTCTAAGATTTTCCCCGTGTTATTCTGAATTTTTTCAACTGATTCATACAAATAATGATGATTTTTTCTAGTAAACATTTATTATAAGGTTTTTAAATTTTTTTTGGCTTCTATCAGTTCCTCCCGAATGTTGGTCATTTCATTGAATATTTGTGGATTATGATTACCTGCTTCCCACATACCTTTCAGTATTGTAAATCGATCAATTAATTCTTTAGGATCGTTCCAGTATTTATAATCAGTCTGATTGGTATAAATTTTCTTAAGACCAGAGCCACGATGTGAAAGTATGAGTTCCTTCTCAATCAACATAGGTTGGATGAAATTTAAATATTTGTACCCACGACTACTTTTAATTTGTCCATTCTCAGAACGATAAGATTCTGTACTGAGAATAATTTTTTGATAATTTTTCAGGTCTTCATCAGTATAATTTTCAGGTTTTTGCATAGTTAGTAATTCCCATAGTCCTTGTGTTCCTGGATAAAGGGTAGTGTCATTACTTAGCTTAATATCAGCACGATCATTATCAGCATAATGATGAACTTCCATGAGTCGTGCATTTCCTATATAATAATCTTTATTTTCGTATCTAATACCAAAAGTTGAATCAGTAGGTATTTTTTTATTAGTATAGTAAGACAAATATCTACATGCAAGACTTTGAGACATATCAAATCCTGGTGTTTCCTCTGACCGTTCATAGGTAATTTCTCTTGGCTTGTCAGCAATCATAGGTAATACTGGTTGTTGTATTACAGGCTTAAGGTCTTTTATTGTATCAATGATTGGTTTATAGTTTTCTTCCATTTCTAGTTTTCTATTCACTTGACCTAACTTTGCACATTCAATATTTTTTTGTAGAAGTGCACGTTGTTTTACAACAAAATCAATATCATTTGAATTATAATCTGTTAGCTTTCTCATTTATAATATAAAATTTTCCTCAAATTTGTATTTGAACCTACCATTTTTCTGATCACATTCTTTATCTATAACTACAAAGTCATACGGTTTTTGCCAGCAATCATTACATATTGATTTGAACTGATTAAATGTTATGGTCCTACCATATTCGTTATAAATATGTGTCAGATTGGTAAGATCTTGTTCAAAAAGAATTAAGTAATTAAAATTATCTCTAATCTGTTGTTTTGGAATTTTTGAATATGTTTGGGATAAATAGTAGCATGAAATATCATTATGACGACTCCATGAATAATATTTACCTATTTTATCATGGTTTTCTGTGTAGATATCATCAAAGATTACTAGTATAGAAAGGTACGATTCTGGACCGAGTTCACATTTCTGTAAATTTTCTGTTGAAAACATTTTTCTGAGTGAATTCTGTTCTCTCTGGCTCGAGTTCACATTTCTGTAAATTTTCTGTTGAAAACATTTTTCTGAGTGAGTTCTGTTCTCTCTGGCTCGAGTTCACATTTCTGAGCATTCACTGTTGAAAACATTTTTCTGTGTGAGTTCTGTACAATCCTAGACCGAGTTCATATTTCTGTGTAAGTATTGTTCTCTCTGAATCGAGTTCACATTTTTGTACATTCACTGTTGAAAACACTTTTCTGGGCATTCACTGTTGAAGTCACATTTTTGTACATTCGCTGTTGAAAACACTTTTCTGTGTAAGTTTTGTACAATCCTAGACCGAGTTCACATTTTTGTACATTCGAGTCTCTAACCAGCTGTGTTCCTTGTTGGTCAGAATAGAAACAAAAACTGTTTGTTCAATAGCAAGCAAACTAAGGAAATTGTGCATGGAATTGTTTCCAAAAAGCTGAAATTGTATACTATATCAATCAATAAAATTGCACTATCTCCTTAGGATGATAAAAGATACTTAATTGATGAAATGAATACACTTCCATATGGCTATAAAAAATATTGTATAATAAATGAAACGAACTAAAATAAAGAATAAGACTGAAGTTTTAAACTTTGATAATAGTGTTCCAACTTGTAGATTGAAGGAAGTGTTTCCTAATATAATGAGATGTTGTATATGTGGTCCTAGTGGGTCTGGGAAAACGAATGTTTTATTGACTATATTAGTGGATAGACCATTACCTGATAATGTATATTTATGTTCAAATACTTCTAATCAACCAAAGTATGAAAAGTTTCGCCAAATATTGCAAAACGAGAAACTTAAAAACAAAAAATTTCATACAGTATCACTCGAGGATTTACCAGACCCTAATAAAATAGAAAAAGGATCAGTAGTAATCTTTGATGATATCTACACAGAAAACCATGATAAAATAGGTAAATATTATTCATGGAGTCGTCATAATGATATTTCATGCTACTATTTATCCCAAACATATTCAAAAATTCCAAAACAACAGATTAGAGATAATTTTAATTACTTAATTCTTTTTGAACAAGATCTTACCAATCTGACACATATTTATAACGAATATGGTAGGACCATAACATTTAATCAGTTCAAATCAATATGTAATGATTGCTGGCAAAAACCGTATGACTTTGTAGTTATAGATAAAGAATGTGATCAGAAAAATGGTAGGTTCAAATACAAATTTGAGGAAAATTTTATATTATAAATGAGAAAGCTAACAGATTATAATTCAAATGATATTGATTTTGTTGTAAAACAACGTGCACTTCTACAAAAAAATATTGAATGTGCAAAGTTAGGTCAAGTGAATAGAAAACTAGAAATGGAAGAAAACTATAAACCAATCATTGATACAATAAAAGACCTTAAGCCTGTAATACAACAACCAGTATTACCTATGATTGCTGACAAGCCAAGAGAAATTACCTATGAACGGTCAGAGGAAACACCAGGATTTGATATGTCTCAAAGTCTTGCATGTAGATATTTGTCTTACTATACTAATAAAAAAATACCTACTGATTCAACTTTTGGTATTAGATACGAAAATAAAGATTATTATATAGGAAATGCACGACTCATGGAAGTTCATCATTATGCTGATAATGATCGTGCTGATATTAAGCTAAGTAATGACACTACCCTTTATCCAGGAACACAAGGACTATGGGAATTACTAACTATGCAAAAACCTGAAAATTATACTGATGAAGACCTGAAAAATTATCAAAAAATTATTCTCAGTACAGAATCTTATCGTTCTGAGAATGGACAAATTAAAAGTAGTCGTGGGTACAAATATTTAAATTTCATCCAACCTATGTTGATTGAGAAGGAACTCATACTTTCACATCGTGGCTCTGGTCTTAAGAAAATTTATACCAATCAGACTGATTATAAATACTGGAACGATCCTAAAGAATTAATTGATCGATTTACAATACTGAAAGGTATGTGGGAAGCAGGTAATCATAATCCACAAATATTCAATGAAATGACCAACATTCGGGAGGAACTGATAGAAGCCAAAAAAAATTTAAAAACCTTATAATAAATGTTTACTAGAAAAAATCATCATTATTTGTATGAATCAGTTGAAAAAATTCAGAATAACACGGGGAAAATCTTAGAGTCTGTTCTGAAAATTGTCATAAAAGATGTTGGCGAAATTTCAGATATGATAATACAATGTATAAAAAATGTCATTAATAATGAAAATTATACTGTTGGTATAATAGAGTATGCTAATGGTGTGAAAGAGTACATAAACAATATAAAGGATAACACAAGCAGTATTTTACCACAACTGAAAAAGATTACTGAACATGATCAATCAGCTGTAACTGAACTGAAAAATATTACGCGGCAGGTAGTTGGATTGGCTACCACCTGCGAGAATTCACTTTTCAATATTACCCAATTAGGAGCAATTTTAACAGAATTGAAAAATATATCAAAAACAAATCAAAATATTCAGAAAATATTGGAGGAAAATGTTCAAGAAATATTGGAGGGAAATTTACCACAAACAAATGAAAATGTTCAAGAAATATTGGAGGAAAATTTACCACAAACAACTGAAAATATTCAGAAAATATTGGAGAAAAATTCACAAAAAACTGGAAATATTCAGAAAATATTGCAGGAAAATTTACCACAAACAAATGAAAATGTTCAAAAAATATTAGAGGAAAAGACAGAAATGTTCAAAATGTAGGTTATCATGAAGGTCAATAGAAAATGTCAAGTAATATAAAAAATGCAGTCATTAGTTGAACTTGAAGCCAAAGAACTTCATAAACCTGTGATAAAAAAATTTCAGAAAAGAAAAATTATCACAAATGAAATCAATGAAATCTGGACAGGTGATTTATTAATTATGTCCCAGTATTCAAAAGAAAATAGGGGTTATAAGTATATGTTAGTAGTTATTGACACCTTCTCAAAAGTACTCAGGATAAAACCCCTCAAGGAAAAAACAGGGAAAGAGGTTTCTCAAGCTTTTGAGAAAATTATTGAAGAAAGCGAATATGGTCCACCTAAAAAATTACATGTCGACAAAGGTACAGAATTTGTAAATTCAGTTTTTAAAAAATTAATGGGAAAATATAATATTCATATGTATCACACAGAGAATGAGGAAAAATCAGCAATTGGTGAGAGAGTAAACAGAACCATTAATGGGATGTTGAGAATAATTTTTGAGATTCATAAGAATCATAAATGGGTTCCATTTATACCAGAGATATTGCACGAATATAATAATGTGAGGGTACATAGAACAATAGGAATGCGTCCTTGTGATGTGAATAAAACAAATGAACAAGAAATTTTTCATAGAATGTATTCTTCAAGTTTCTCCACGCGACCAAAATTCAAGGAAGGAGATCGTGTGAGAATACCCAAAAAGAAAGAAACTTTTGAGAACAAGTATAAGAACAACTGGACAAGAGAAATATTTGTAGTTGACAAAGTATTCCACACAAACCCTCCCGTCTATTCTATTAAAGATTTGAAGGGTGAAGAAATTTTAGGTAAATTTTATCGCCAGGAACTTCAAAAAACAGTTTTCTAAAATTTTCTACTATAAATATGAGTAAAAACTGTGGATTATCTAAAAGAGGTGGTGATATTGTGGATACAATTGGTAAATATGTACCATTTCCACTTCACTGGCCCGGATATAAAGCTCTTGGTCCTGGTTCGAATACAGACCTCGATATTCAAAAAGGTGTAAAACTGAAAAATAAATTAGATGAAATAGCTATGGATCATGATGTAGATTATGCAAATACAGATGATCCTCATGAACGTGATTATGCTGATAACAGATTCACATGGCGAGCCTGGGAGCGTGTCAAAGATCCTAATGCTAAATTAGATGAAAAAATTCCAGCATATGTAGCAGTAAATTTAATGAAATTAAAACAGAAGTTAGGTTTAGGAATTTATAAAAAATTTTATAATATAAATAATATGAGTAAAAACTGTGGATTAGGACAACATTTGCGATTACCTAATGAAATATTACCTAAAAAAGGTGAAGGATTTTATATTGATCGAAAAACCATAACCAATAATCAGAAAAAAGAAGGCAAAGGATTTCATATTGATCGAAAAACTACAACCAATGATCTCCCAGAAATAATGAATTATTTGAATAATTTATATGTTAACAAACAGAAAAAAAAAGGTAAAGGATTTTATATTTATCGGGAAACAGCTATCAATGGTCGAAACAAAAAAGGGGAGGGTATCAAAGTAAGTAGATACATTAAATATCCTATCAATCCAGATAAGGAACAACTTGACAAAATTAATATTGGTGTTGAGAAAGGGGTACCTGTTGTACTAAATTTAGGATACGAAAATTTAATCAGAACTAAAAATAGCACACAGAACGAAACATATTTACCTCTAACAAAAGCACAAGTGAATCAAATTGAGACAGCAAAAACCAAGGGAAAAGGTTTAAAGCTAAAACTGAACAAAACACAACTGAAGCAGGTTAAAAATGGTGGATTCTTCCCACCAGCTATCCTAGCAGGATTGGCTGCTATTGCAGCAGCTAAACCTGCTGTAGAAGTAGGTACTAAAATAGTAGAAACTGTAGGTAATTTAATATCAACCGCCAAGCAAGCAATTGATAATAAGAAAGCCAATGACGAGTTAGTAGAAGAGAGAAAACGTCGTAATGAAAAGTTGGAGTACAAGTCTGGTGAAGGCATAGGACAATATCTACAAATACCTAACGAAGTTCTAAAGAAAAAGAGCGTTAAAAAAATAAAAAATGGCGTTAAAAAAATAAAAAATGGCGTTAAAAAATAAAAAATGGCGTTAAAAAAAAATGCGATGGCGTTAAAAAAAGAAAAATTGGGGGTGACATGATCACTCAACAAGTAATTAAAAAAATCTTAGATAATGAAAAAAAAAAAAAATACCATCAAGAATGACGCATTAACTAATTTTGAAATAGAAGCATATGCTGAAAAATTGCAAATACCTCATTTCAGAGGAGTTTTTATGCTTGATGAGCTACCACCAAAAATCAAAAAATATGAATGTGGAATTGTAAATTTAGACACTTCAGACCACTCTGGAACTCATTGGACTGCTTACTGTAAGAATGATTCACAAGTTGATTTTTATGAACCGTTTGGTAACATTCCACCACCAGAATTAGTGAAATATTTTGGACAGTCAAATAAGTATTATTTTTATATGAAAAATCATATAAAAATACATTATAACAACTTTAATATTATTCATTTTCTTGAACTAATGTGGTTATGAAAGGTTTACTATTTTCAGCTTTCCATTTTTCAGAATCATTAAACATAGCTTCAACAATTTTTGAGACTTCTTTATCTCTACCTACACATAAAGAGTTCAAATTAGATTCTGTTGGAACAATATAATTTTCAATACAACATGCTCTACTCTTTTTTAAAGAACCTACTACGTTTGATACAAAAGTAGGACAGAACACAAGCATAGAATACCATAAATCTGACATTACACCTCGTGTTTTACTATAAACTGTTTTAAATTCTTTTCTAAACTTTAATAAATTCTTATCAAATTCTACCTGAAATACACCTCTAGCTGTAAGTTGGATTGGTTCTTTATGTAGTGGATGATTCTTTTCATCTAGAAACACTAAGAGATACTTACGTGCTGAAATATAGTCTGTATCTCCTTTTACCCAATAACCAGCAAAAGAGTAATCATTTCGAGAAAGTCTGATAAGTTTAAGTTGGCGTCTAATGATTAAAATACGATTTTTATCAATAATCCTACCTTGAATTGATCCATCTCGAGTCTCAATTGTGTGCGGTTTTGTATTTACAAAATGTTCTACACAGCTGGCATCTGAACATGACTCGTTGCAACTTTTTCTCCACTCACAAGACATCAAATTTTCATTAGACATCCAGAAGCCTACAGGTTCTTGATTAATCACTTTCACTGATGGTATCTTTTTAGATACACAATGTGTAGAGTCATCAAAATTAAAGTTATTGCTTTTACTTTCAATCATTTCCATTTTATAATATATAATATTTTTTTTTTTTTTTAAACTAGGTTATCAATTTTCGATTTTTTAAAAATTTTTTTTATTATTTTTTTTTATTTATTTTTTTTATTATTTTTTTTTTAAACTAGGTTATCAATTTTCGATTTTTTTTTTATTATTTTTTTTAGTATTAAGATTTCAAACCAAAATCACTTGAAATCCAAGTTAGAAAAAAAAAGTGGTCTGATAAAAAAATGGAAACTCGACCACTTTATATTACAATATCAATTCTTTTAACACCAACACAAAAATGTGAACTTGGTTACAGAGAACAGAACTTACACAAATGTGTTTTCAACAGCGAATGTACAAAAATGTGACTTCAACAGTGAATGCCCAGAAAAGTGTTTTCAACAGTGAATGTACAAAAATGTGAACTCGATTCAGAGAGAACAATACTTACACAGAAATATGAACTCGGTCTAGGATTGTACAGAACTCACACAGAAAAATGTTTTCAACAGTGAATGCTCAGAAATGTGAACTCGAGCCAGAGAGAACAGAACTCACTCAGAAAAATGTTTTCAACAGAAAATTTACAGAAATGTGAACTCGAGCCAGAGAGAACAGAATTCACTCAGAAAAATGTTTTCAACAGAAAATTTACAGAAATGTGAACTCGGTCCAGAATCGTACCTTTCTATACTACTAATACCTATAGGTAACCCGCAAAACGATGACCATCGGTAGTCCAGTCGTAAAAGTGATGTTCAGTGTCTGTTGCGAAATTTACTTTCTACTGCTGAGGTTGTGTTACAAGCAGATAGTTTCATGAATGTACATACTAGTCTACTGTTCTAGTTCTATACTGATCCTCTTGTTAAGCGGAATACTTTTTGCTCTTTTGTAGGGCGGTTTCAAAACCAGTCTAATGATAAAGGATATGGACTTGGCTTTGAATATGGCAGAAAAGGCCAACTTGAAGATGACTTTGGCGAATACAGCTCTGCAAGTATATAGAGATGCCGTACGTGTGAACAACGTGGGAGATTTGGACTTTTCTGTGGTTTATAAAACTATGTCCGAGAAGGACGAAAAATAGACGTAAATCAAGAGATTTTTTTTTTACTGTAGCAAATAACCGAGCGATATAGCTATAATCTTCGGCCGACTCGTTGAAAATATTTGCCCCTATTTTATGGCATATCGAGAATGAAACATGCTCCGTTCGCGGTAGCAGATCATGTGGAAGATCGATGTTGTTAATGGAATGATCAGTAATCGGAAAGAAATGAATGTAAATTACTGTAGTGGTATTCAGGGGGCATCTTTATACATACAAATGGAAGTTTTACGTCTGTGTATGTTTGTGTGCATGCTACTGGTTGGTTCCTGTTGAACCAGCAGAAGTGTGAGAATGGAACTTTCATCTATATAATATTTGTACTTGTCTAGAATCGCTTTTAGTATATGAATCATCTCTCTACTCCAAAAAGGAGGACAATTTTCCATTCAGAATCTTCTAAATTTAGCAGTCGTTAATACCTCTTGAAACAGCACCAAAGACGTCCGAAATTATGTATGTATAATACAGAAATATAAAATACCATCTAGAAAAATTATACTGGGGGAGTCATAGAGGCAAGAAACCAAGTAAGAATGGAAATAAGTACTAAAAGAACATCATAATGGAGAAATGATGTAGGTATACTATGAAGGTGGAATAAATTTATACCTACAGTCTGTTCTAAATGAGAGTATCAAAAACCCATGGACATGGCGGATCTCAGGGGAAAAGGGAGGTAAGAAGTTCACACTGAACGGGTTAAAGACGCAGCACATAAGTCAATGTAGGTCGTCTGTGATTTGTTGAGAAATTGGCTTGTGAACACATTAGTCTGTGGTCTGTCTCAGAGTTTCTGATAGGTACTCTTATTTGGAACAGATACCTAATAGTAGTTCGTTTTATGATGTGAATTCATAATTTCTCATATATGGCTAACTAGTCTATTATACGCAGAGAAACCGGACTTTCATCTCATTAAACACAACAAATATAATAACACACGTGAAAATAATTATATTTATAGGTAGTTAGGTATGATACATAAATGCGGTCTATGTATTACTAGTATACGTTCGATAATACAACCTCGCGAAGCGAAAACGTAACAAATCGAGCTGCTTTACAATAGTATTGTTATGGTCATTTCTTTCTCTCATCTTCAACCTATAGACGCGACTCAGCAAATACGAATTAATCAGTCCCAAAAGAGCTGATCGAGACTGAAGAAACCTGGAAGTATTTTCGACATTGCGAACTTGTATTGAGGACGTATACAATTCGCACTTGGCGAATACTAATTTTACAACATGCGCGAAAATCGCATCGAGATTATTTATAACCACGATCTTAATAACACGAGATCCAAAGTTTGGGTTCGGGGATTACAGTGAGCCTTACTCATTAGTGTACATTTTTCATCTGTCTCCACAAAATCACCTCTTCTTCAATCGACATACCGACACATGTGATGTAAAACTCCCGACAATATTTACTACGTTCACGACGTACCTACTGTCGATGATCAAGCGACGTAGAGAAGATCGTAGTGTCGAGGGAATGAGATTTTACCCTTTTCGTCTTGATTTCGCATTAGCCGACTGAACCGATATCCCTTCAACTCGCACTTTTAAAATTAATCGTTCACCTCCAGTTAGTTCACTCGAACTCGCAGTACCGCCGAACAGAGAAAGTCGTATTCTCTACGTCGGTTATAACGCAGCAGCTATACAACATATTTTTCGATAGTTCTGTACAATTACAAACATATTCGTAACGCCAACGCCATAACCACAGCCGTTACGTCGCCCCAGACTGGTCGACATACTTCAACGTCCTATGCACGCTTTAGTCTATTTTGATAGCCGAGTAAATTTTCTTGATGAAGAAATAGGCGGAGAAAAATCCAATGGTCGATGTAAGCAGCCAGAACGTGACTACCATAATGGCGGTGTAACCGAAGTATAACAGGGTGGGCACCGCTTCGGTAATTTGCAGTTTCGTCATGAAGTAGAAAATCGAATAGAAAAACATGTGAACTGCCGAGCCGCCGGATACCATCAGCGATCTCCACCACCAGTGGTAATTCTGTAATCATGTCCATATTACACGAATATGTACGTATTATTTAGCGAGAAAGAGTGCACAACCTTCTGCATTTGATGCGCACAAAACTGTCATCTTTACAGCAATGAAAACGACTAATTACCTCGGCGCACAGTTGAAAATATATCATGACGATAGAAATCTGGGCGCACGAAATGACTAGTATAACGAAAACTAGGAACAGAAATCCGAAAAGGTAGTAGAACTGATTCTGCCAAATGGCGGTGAAGATGAAGAACAACTCGATGAAAACAGCTCCAAACGGCAGAAGACCGGCTACCAACATTCTAAATAAAGACAGTCAACGTTATAAAATTGGAATACCGACTTCCTCAACTACGAGTGTTGATGTTCTAAAATAAGCATCCGACCGAATAGTTGATAAGATGTACATGAAAGTGGAAGCCAAACAAATGCTCCAACGATTAAATACTCCATTGTCAGAAACAGAATCTCCCCATTTTTCTTCACCAGTACACACACATTCAAGATGAAAAATGCTTTGTAACCTCTTTTTTTTTCCCCGATATTTTTCCTGTCTCAAATTCCATCCAGACTCATTCAAACTCATTCAGATTCTTACGTATCATTCTGATTCTGTTAAGACTCGAAATTCTTTTTCTGATTCAATAACAAGACTTCTTAAGGACTTGTTGTGGACTCTTTTAGAACTCCTTCACTCTTCGCGAAGGCTAATTAGTTATTAGGATTCATTCGGAATCTATTAAGGCTTATTAAGATTACTTCAAGATTCGCTTATACTCTTTCTGCTAGTTAGAACTTATTAAAAATCTTGGAATTCGTTATCTTATCCAGACCTTTTCACGTCTGCCACACACATTTGGCCAAGATTTGTTGGGAATCTACATGCATTCATAAACAGGATTAATGATCGACATTAGCTCAAATAATAATTACTGAAGCATCGTCAGCCCTAACACATTCAAATCAAGTTCTCAGACGTACATCAAATACTTTCCCTTACTATCCCCTTTCACGGTCTAACAGGAATTCGTGGCTAAAGTAACCGAAGCACGGATACAGAAAATACTTACGTGAAAAAAGGATTCATATACCACAGCTGATCGGGTATCTGTCTGGGAATTTGATTCGTCCGTACCGGATTCTGGATCGGCGGTTTCTTGTATCCGACATAGTAGCCGAAATATACCAATGGCAAAGAAATGCCGAACCAGATGAACAGCAGAGAGAGCATAGTTGAAAAAGGTACGGCGCCACTCGAGCTCTTCTTCCATATGAAGAAATTAAGTACGAAGCACGTGCCGAACACCAAACCAGGGTATAGAACACCTGTCTGAATATCGCACATAACGCCCGAGATATCAACTTACTGCATGTAGCAATTCAATTACGAGAATTGAGGAAAATATTGATCAAATGATTGCGTTGAAAAAGGCAGTCACGTCGACACTCACCAAAAATGCAGCTTTTTTCCACCTTCGTCCGCGTATCGTTTTGTATATTCTAGCCGAGACGAAACCAGCCACACTTCCCATCGCCGCATAGAAAAATATAGCGCATGTCATGAGTGCGCCACGGGAAGCAGGCGATAACATACCCAACATGGCGAATACTGAATGCAACGAAAGAGGGAGCACATTATTAAAATTCAATACGAGGTTAAAAGTGATGAAAACAGTAGAATAGCAAGCGCTACATTCACACGATACCGTTCGCTTCAGCTAACAGATACGTACGGATAGTGACAAGAGACATTAAAAATATTTGCACTCCGGAACCGATAGTGGCTACAAACAGCCGCGGGTACTTCGGAGGTCGGAATACATCGCCGTGCACCAATTTCCAACCAGACTGCTCGATAGCTTCGTCGGCTACGTCATCGGCGTTATACTTAGCGATATCTCTTCGTAACGTTCTGATAATGATGAGCGAAACTAAACCTGCGCAAGCGAAAAAAGCACGATTAAAGACTGTGTTTTACAACTTTCTTCAATGTTAGAAGGGATCATCTGACCTTCGTTTAATCGATCACAACTGCTTGTTTTTGCCTTAAGATACTTCAAGAGCCATTTTAAGGAATAATTAAAATTATAATGGCTTAAATACCTATCTAAGATATTCAATGAAAGAAAATCTTCAATTCTACCAAGAAAACTGTACCATGCCAAGAGACATGGAGATAGATTAGGAGCAATTATGTTCATATACTGGGTAAGACGAAAAGGGAAAACACAAAGCTAACCTGTCAAGAAGAATATAACGACTATCGAATTGATAATGGAAAACCAATGAATTTCTACGTCCGTCATGGCCAAGTAAATATCCCATCTAGACGCCCAGCTAATATCCGACGGTTTCCAAGTTACTGAATAGGTAAAGTAGACCTCCAGAGGTCCGTTTCCTTTGGCGATTACCGGTTGCGGTTCCACGTCTGACCCGGACGGTAGATCGCAATTGTTGACGCCGTCATCATTCCCCATACTCGATTTATCGCGATGAATACTTTGCGTTTCCACTTCGAATCCGACTACTCGATACAACTCTCTGAAAACATTGATACGCTTGTAAAATCTACAAAATCTCGCAAGCAATCCGAGTGTAATATTCCGATACTACTGAGGCTGAAAAAAACAAAGAAAAAAAAACAAAGGCGAACAGTAAGGAGAAAATGAAAATGCAAAGAGAAACGCTTATGTAGACTCAAAAGACAAAATTATGAAGGAATCCGGACAGATAGTTGAAGAAATCACGGCTGTTAATTCAGTTTTTCTGACGGAGAAGGGGGCTATACGTGTGACTGCCTTTCTGCCTCTTTTATCTTGCAAGCTATCTTTCAGTCTAGCAAACATTCCGTCCGGATTTGGGAGTAACAGTTTAGTTTCTTAATTTTCGTATTTCAGATGGACAACTCGCCTGAAATTTTTTATGGCTTGGAGAAGAGGCAGTATTCCAATTCAATTTTTTTTTCACTTTGCAAAGGGTAATTGCCCTCATTGCCTCTTGGCCAATCCGCATTTCGAAAAAACTCAGGTCACAAACCTATACAAGGAAACAGGTTGTTGGACCTCCAAAAGGCTAAAAAGAAAATCAGTAGTCAATATCCATATGACATTTTTCAATTTTCTTTAGGCTTACCGATTATTAACTTGATGGTAATGGAAAATCAGCTTCAAGTGATTGTGTATGTAAACGTTCTTATCCTTGAAATATCCCAGCTTGTATCCGTGCTCGAAAGTGACGCTGTCTGTGATAGGATTCGTGATTCTCGTGGCGCATGGTAAATTATCAACCAACCTGGAAAGAAGAGCATATCAGGTACTGATAGGGCAGAAATACGAATTACAAAAATCGGCTAACATACGCACAGGTGAACGTAATAATCGTGAGTGATTCTGTTCATGATTATATTTTGTTGGTTGAAGGACCACAGCTTGTTACAAAGGACGCGACATTTTACATCTTGCGCCATTCGTACTTCGTACGGAGTGTTTACGATTCGGTCTCCGCGCAAGACTTCGCCTATTACAGAAAAAATACCAATTTCAAACTGTTGCGATGTGCTGCCATGATGAACAGAATTCGAATACTCATCGAATCACGCTCGTGAGAATGATTATATATATAGTCACCGAGGTCGCAGGCGATCTCGTAACAAATTGGGGCAAATATTTAACGGTAAAGAATTTACCAAGATTTTCGGATTTATAAATGGTTCCATTCTTAGGAGTACACAAAGGCAACGAGTAGTACTCGTACGGTAACTGGGTGCGGGTGCTCGTCATTTTAACGGCTTTCACTTCGATCACGTCCCCATCTTTGAACTCGACTGGAGCAACTCCGGGTACATAGAAACCATCGACGCTGATGAAGAGTAGAAGGCAAATAAAAGCTTTGAAAAACGATGGCATTTTTCCTGTTCACAAACAACAGTTAACTGTGAAATAGAGTACAATCGGTATAAAAGCCTAACTTATGACAGCGATGTTCACTCGCATAAATCAAAATGACACGATACTTCTTCGAAGCTTGACGAGATTCATGTCAGTATACGTAATCGATCACGATAAGAGGTTAACGTGAAAGAAACACTCACCGTACTCACCCCAACAGCTGAATCGCGAGAAACGATCGCTGATGTATGAAATATTTGTTCCACCCGAGGAAAAAACTCAAATTAGCAATATTTTTTGGCACGGATCATTCAAACCCTACATTTTAATCCAGGATTCTACTACGGCTTCTTATTTTTCCATCACACTCAGTTACTAAATAACGGTGACCGAAGATAAGAGATACCAGGTGACGAACCGTCAGACCAATGGCTGTGCGGATAGTGAAATGGCAATGCTGATATGACTGATTAAACTGAATAAAAATAATTCTACGCGAGAACTCGGACTCAGTCGATCTGACTCATGATCATTAATCAGAAATAATGAAATTTATTATCACAAACCGCTGTCAGAAACTACGAGGATATCTTTCGAGCGCAATAATGCCTCACGGAATGTTTACTCACGTTTTTACCCGGTATATCTGGGTGTATCCACAGATGATAAATAATAGATCGCATTATTTTCGGAGAAGCAGCATTGTACTATAGTAAATGGATAGAAATGTGGTACCGTATCTTCCAGAATAAATTGATACCTTTCATCTTCATCCGTTATAGGGCGCTGATTTCTTATCAGTGCTTGCATTAGTTCTTAGTTGGCATTGCTTAATGAAAGAAAATCTACTTGAAATTTATAATTACTTAATTTATTTAGTTCGAATGATCTTTATTAATAGTTTTCTATTGATTTAATATCGTGCATTCTTGTGTTGATACTATGGTTCGGAAATGTAGTGCTCCTGGATGCAAAGGAAACTAATGAAAGGCCGTAAAGGACTTTGTTGCAACAAATTACAGCGGAGTAAGTTCATACGTTTTCTGCTGTGTTAGAAGTATTTTTGAAGTGTATTATAACATCGTTTATACTTTGTTTCTTCAACTACAGGCTTGTGAAAAGCACTACCTGGAAATGGACATAATACGAACAACATCCGTTTTCAACTAGAAAACTATGAGAACGTTGGCTGCCAAGTTGGAAAAACCAAAAGATTAGAGAGCGATGCAATGCCCAGAATTCTTTCCAACTATTCAGCGCATCTTTCAACGATTGTTACTCTGCGAGAAAGTTATAAAGAACACTGGGAACAAATTGAATGTTGATTAAATACGAACAGTTGCAGCAAATTCTCAGTGAGTGTTCATTCTAAAGAATAGTGTTTTTAAAAGAAAAATCATTTCTAAATTTTGAAGAATTTCAGCGTTGTCTTCAATAGAATATGAATTACCCGTTAACGGTCGAAAGCTGCGGGACATTGTTCAAAATGATGTACATGTTCTGTTTTTAATCATTGTCAGAAAGCCTTTTCCAAAAATCATGATTTCAGTTGTAGTGAATAGTGAATGTAATGTTCAAAGTTTTAAAGATGACATTGAAATCGATGAACTAGATTCCGAATTATTATTTCCATTTCACCAAAAAAAATTATCGAGTTGGATACCATACTAATCAAAGTTGTGAACTTACAGGATACCAGGAATGAAGATAATTTCTCCGAGATAAAATTTTACATTGAACTGATAGAAAAGCTGCTTTAAAAACTTCACAAGTTAGTACTGGCCGAACAAAACCAGCTTTCAACTTTTTATTGGAACAGGTACGAGTTTTAGTTATATATTTTATTTGTAACTGCTTACTGGTGGTGGACAGGTACGAGTTTTAGTTTTTCTATTTCTAATTGCTGACTGGTACAACTCTTAACGCAATTGCCCTTGCAGAGTTGCAAATTCTGGGTCGTTATTCGAATTTGAGTAAGCTAATCAACGTAATGGCACTGGTACAGTGTGGTTCATCAGAAATGTTGAAGTAACGTCAAAATATAAAGTAAATTCTGTTGTTGCTGCTATTGATTTTGAAGAGAGGCAGCTTTCTATACAAGCATTCATTTGTTTATTCCAGTGTGGCAAACATTTAAAGATGACATGTCTCGTTTGGTTATGGGTAAATAACCCAAAATGGGTAGCATTCTGTTTCCATTAAACTCCTTTTTTGATGAATGTAAGATTTTACATGTTTCCGAAGCTAATATAATCTATATGTAAGTTTTGAAGAAAAATACCCTATTGCAATTTCTACTCGTTGTAATTTTATTAGATTATACATTTTGTATCTTCATGAGAAGAATTTTCGTTGTTCAAAACACGCAAACTGTCGAAGAAATTTTATATTGTGAAGGTTTTGCTAATGTTACCAAAGGAATTATTTGTAAATGTGTTTCGTGTCGTATAGTACATGCGTTTACTAATTCACAGATAATGAGCCAATTACCCAAAGAAAGAATCAGGGTCGCTGTACCGTTCTGTTCAGTCGGAGTTGATTATTTTAAATACTTCCTGTTCCGTTTCCGAGGTATTTCCCAATTGTTTTCATACTCACATTTCTTACTGTAAATCTTATTCTTGCAAGCAGTACTTTTATCCTAGCAGTATGGACGTTTCAATATCTTATTTTTGTAATTTAAAATTTCATTTGCACAACTGGGAATGTATCATTAATTTTGTATTTTTTATTTGCAGACGTTCTTTTCACCAATCTTCAAGAAAAAAGAATTGGAAGAAATCTCGAGATGTACTTTTTAATAACATTTCATCGCTATGGTAAAATGATCAAAAATAAAAACTTCGTAGAAGTATTTAATTTTATTAAATATTATTGTAATACTTGATGAATATTATTTAATTCTTGACGGATGTTTATTTCAAAATATAATTAACTAAATGTTCAATAATAATTTTATTTTGGTTCTATTAAAAAAAAAAATTGATGAATATCAACGCAGAAATATTATTATACCATATGTTAGTATGGGCCTCGTAGTGGTGACGTCACAAAACCAGAGTCCAAGCCTTTTGCTATAAGTGCTGTTGGTTTCTGCTACTTGGTCGTGTTGCTCCTTGGTTAATGGTATTCATGTCCAGAGGTCGGCGATTTTATATGCTTATTTTTCTCGGAGTTGGGTGTTTACTCTTCAGTCTTCATTCCTCACTGAAGTTGTTTTGTATTTTTGTTAATTATAATCCGAGATGTGCCAAACTATTTTGTGGGGAGTACCTATTTCAAATGAAATACACCTATTTTCTGTTTTACATTTTAAAAATAGGTTTTTACGATGTATTTTCCAATTCAAATCGGTTTTCTTGGAATCTATTTTTTTTTTACGCCTTTACAATAGGTTTTTGGCCGCTATTTCTATGTATTTGAAATAGGTTTTTGCACCTTCCTCATCTCCTCATCAAAATATCAGGCGATATTTATGATACTTTTTTTGTGAGTATGCATTCACACAAATGGCGCTACATTGGCACGGGGAGGGCAAGGACTCGAAGAAATATCTTACTGGATATTCTGCAACAGAATATGGAAATACCTATATCAAATAGAAAACACCTATTTTCTTTATCAAATATGTTTTTCAAATTTGAAACCCATTTCCTATTTTACATTTTCAAAATAGGTTTTTGTGACCTATTTTCTATTTTCCGTTTCAAATAAGTTTTCTTGAGATCTATTTTCTATTTTACGCATTCAAAATAGATTTTTACAACTCATTTTCCATTTAAAATAAGTTTTTACATTCGAAATACCTATTTTCTCTGTCTGTTGAAAATAGATTTTTCTATTTTGGCACCTATCTATTCTACACTTTAAAATAGGTTTTTGCAATCTATTTTCTATTTCAAATAGATTTTTTAATTTTAAAACTTATTTTCTATTTTACACTTCTAAAATAGGTGTTTGCCGCCGATTTTCTATTTGAAATAGGTTTTTTGGCCCCTATTTGCACATTTCTGAGATCTTTTGACCGATTATTGTTGTTCTTAATACGAACTGTACAGTGAACAGAACAATGAAGGCCCTGTTAGTAAAAGCACGATAATTAAATGGAAACTGAAACAAAAATATAAAAAATATTTTGGCTGATATGAAAGCATCACTGATGATCGTACACGTAATTATTCGTATTCTTAGTTTATTAATGTACTGTTTAGAAGCACCTTTCAGTCAATGGACTACTAAAATTTCAGTTTCTAAAAAACATTCGACGTTCTCTACCAATAATTTTGAAATGAAATATTGTTGACTTTTTCTTTTTATAACAAACAAGAAAAAGCCGGTGAGTGTGCAAAAATACCGAATAACAGGAGCATCAGAAACGAAGAGGAAGAACTTTTAGTTCGACAAACGTACATACTAATGTGAGCAGTACAATCAGTTGCACGTGTGTACTATTATTTCAAATCTAATGCGGGCGGACAGAATTGAGCTACATTAAACGCCTTCAGAATGACTAACGGCAACTTTAGAAGCGTTATGTTGATATTATTGCAGCATAAACGCCGCAAATTACGAATAGTTCAAATTTGTTATCGATTGGTATAGTTATTTAGCCCCCAATATACTACTTATTTGTTGAATGTTACTGCCGCGAGCTTGCTAGCGATGTTCTTATTAATGTGAATTTCGTAGCATTTAAAGCAGACTTCTTAGCTTCATCCTTCATATTAAACTAAAATTGTTCAATTCCCTCAGTCGGTATTATGATTTTACAGCCGACTATACTGTTTCAACTTATTTCGCAAGTATTGCGTTCACCCCTCAATAATGATTGCCTGCAGATTACAGATGAAACAATATCAGAAGATATTTTTATTACATGATGTTAACTGAGGCTGAGATCGAGCTGACCATAAACAAACAAATGAATCCGCTGAGGAAATTTGGAGTTATTATGTTTGGCACCCGCTATTTTAGAATATAGAAATGATTTTAGAATACTGCCTGAATCACAGCCGGATTTGGTGCATTAATTTAAAGTCGGCAGATTGCCAAATTTTGGAATGTGTAGAGTACGCGGAGACTGAAGAAGAGAGATGAAAAGTTCTCATCAAAAGGAAGAAGAAGGCTGTGAGACAGGTAGTAGATGAGAGGATTCGAAGCTAGCAGGAAGCCAGTGGGCCTCGTGCTTGGGCGGAGGCAGGATATGGGGGACGATGTCCGAGTATCCTCCTTCATCACAAGTTTCTATCTCCTTTACCATCATACCTCCTGGTGAGAACACCTGCTGGTGGCCTCAAACTTGCCTCAGCAAACATCAAATAGATTTAACTAACTTGACCTACCCTAAAATATCAAGCAAGTGGTGTAAAAGCTATAATGTTAAAGAAAAACCATCAAATATTGTCACAGTGAAGGAGATATCAGAAAACCCTCACTTGAGAAACAAAGAGATCCGATACAAAAAAAACTGAAAAACAATGTGAGCCGGCGAAGCGCAAAGCGACGAGTTTGGCTGGCATGAGCAAAGCTCCCTACTTTGCGTTATTTGCGTATTCATCTCTCCACCCCCAGTTGAATGAAAATTCCCCAAAAGAAAATTAAGAAAAAGGGTTTAAAAAGGGGGAGTCACCCCCCCAAGAATAAAAGGTTGGGGTTATAGCCCCCTCTCACCCCCCTTACCAATTTTTAAAAATGGCAAGGGGGGTTGTACAAATTTTACCCGGATTTAACCCCCATTCATTCCCCTTTCCTTTTTCCCTTCCTAGCCCCCGGAACCAAAAACATAAAAAAAAATGGGTTCTATAAAAAATTTGGGGTCCCTTTTTTTTTTGGATTTAATTATGGTTTTTCCAAAATCAACACCCCTTTTTTTCTTCAAAAAGTTTAAAAGTTTTTGGAATTTTTTGGGGGGGAAATTTTTTAATAGGGTGGGTGGGTTAACCTCTAAACTCCAGAAAACCTTTTTCCTCTTCTAGAAATTTAAAAAAAATTGTCCCGGGCCTTAAAAAAAGGGCCTATCTCTTCCCTCCCTTTTTTCCCCTTTTCCAAAAAAAAACCACTACGTTTCCCTTACAAACTTAGGATTTTAGTAAAAAAACACCAAAAAATTTTCTCTAAAAGGGCAAATTAAAATTTTCCCCCTCAAAACCAAAAAAACCCCGGGCACCATCTTTAAAATTTCATTTTTTTTTTCTTCCCGCCCTGTCCCCTTCCCAAAAACATTTTCAAACCACCAAATTAAAAACTTTATATTGTCTCCATCTCCCCCTTTTTTGCCACCACGGACTTTCAGTTCCCCCCTTTTCTTTTCATCTCCTTTTTCCCAGTTGGTTTCCAAAATTTTCCCACTTATGGGAATTCCAAAAAAAAAAATGGAAATTAACGCACAATTTTGTTTTAACGTTAACTATTTTTGGAAAACAAACGTCAATTAATCTTTAAAATATTTATTTTTAACTGTTTTAACTTTATAAACCCCATAAAATTACTTTGAAAAAGAACAAAAAAATTAATTAAAATCTATTTTTTGCTCCGCCTAAAAATTTAAGAAAGAAATTTTAAGGGCTTTCATTAAAGTTTTAAAAATTTTTAAAAATCTAAAATTAAATTTAATGACCACTGATTTTGAATTTTTGCATATTTTCGCCAATTCCTTTAATATTTTGGGCACTGCCCCTTTTTTTTCCCCCCAAAAAAAATTTTAAAAAATACCATTTTAGTTTTTTTAACCTAAAAAATTTACCGAAAAATATTAACCCCCAAAAAAAAAAAATTGAAAAGACTGAATAAGGTATAACCCAAAATTTTAAAAAGGGGGTTTTTTATGTAAGAATAAAAATTTCCCCTTCCCGATTAAAATTTTTTCATATAAAAATTATGAATAAACAAATCTCCGGGTGATTTAAAAATAAATTTTTACCTTATAAATATTTGTTACCCACCCATTTATAAAATTAGAGAACTTGTTTGTTTTACTCATTATTTAAAAAATTTCATAAAAAGGAATTTTATCCCATTCATAGTTTAATTATTTTGAAAAATTTCATGCAAATTTCATCCATTTAAAAATTTTTATTCAAATTCAAAAATTTATTTAAAGAAAATTCTTTAAAAATTAAAAAACAAAAAACCATTCTTAAATTTTTTTTTCTTTTTCCTATTTTAACCCTTTCATAAATAGGGGCGAAACGGAACCCCCCAGTATTTTTACAAAATCTTGAAAAAAACCCTTGTGGATTCTTATAAAAATAGTAATTTATCCCCCTTTTTCAATTGAAAACATTTGTCCCCCCCCCTTAAACCCCTAGCTCTACTTTTAGGTTTAAAAAAATATTTCATTTCAAATTTAATTTTTTAATTAATTTTAAACAAAAAGGAAATTTTTAAATTTGTGTACCGGTTTTTCCCTAAAAATTTTCCGTACAGCCTTGTTTAAAAATTGGCTTTCTTTTTTTGCTTTTTTTAAAATTTTTGAAGGGGGAAAAAAAGAAATTTCTCCCCTTGTAATTCACATTTAAAAATAAATAAAAACCCAAAACAACTTAATTTTAAACTTAAAAATATAAAATAATACCTTGAAAGAGAGAAAAAAAATTAATAGAAATTGAAAAAACTATTTTATATATTGACCCGGCGCTTTTATGGTACAGATTTTTTCCTGTTCGGTTTAAAGTTTCGTTTTCGAATCAGAAAACGAATTTATTACACACTTTTTTTTAATTTGAATTTTTCCATCACTTAATTTTCCAATTTGTTAAAATTTTTCCAAAAAAGAACCATTTCTATTTTTTAAAAAAAATGAAAAAAATTTAACCCCCTAAAAATTAAAATTGGAATGAAAATTAAAAAGGGGGAAAAAATTTTTATTTTTTTGCGGGTTGAAACCATTCTCTTCCCCATTCAACAAACCCCGAAATTTGATGAGACATATTTTATTTTCATAAAATTTTTTCGGGTAAAATTTGGCCAAAAAATTAGACATATTTTTAAATTTTAACATTTTTTCATTAAAAAAAACCACAAAAGTTTTTATTTAGCCCCTTTCAAAGCAATTAGGGGGGGTAAACCAAATTCAAAAATTTTGCCCTTTTTGGGTATCCCTTGGTTTTTTTGCAAAAAAAAAACCACAATATGGGGCAACAAAACTTTTATATTTTTAATTCACTAATTCGGTATTTTTTAAAAAAATACCCAAAACTTTTACCCCCTTTTGATCATTTTTCCCCCCCGTTTTGAAAACCCCGTGGAGATGGTTTAAAAAAATTTTTTTAAATTTTAATTTCTTTATTAAACAAAATTGTTTTTCAGAAGTGACTTTTTAATCGTAAAAACCAAAAAAATGGCCGGCATAGGGGTTTTAGGTTTTGGGGATAGGAAAAATTTTCCCCAAGCTTTCGTTCGCTCTAACCTTTTAACTTTACCCAAACAGAAAATAATTTAAATTTTGGTTTCATGGGAAAAAAAAATTTACTCATTTTTAAAGAACCTAAGTACCCCAAAACCACCAGACACGCGATTCGCTTTATTTGTTTCCCGCGTAAAATTCTTCCCCATCTTTGACAGAAATAAAACTTTCAAGGTTTTTCTATCAAAGTCCGTAGGTAAAATTTCCAAAAAAAAGGAAATTTCTAAAAATTTTGGTTTAAACCATTTAAACCGAATTTAAAAATTTAAAATTTAAATTCCCCTTTTTCTTTTTTACTATTTCATCAAAATTCCGAAAACTGATAATTTGATGCGAATATATAAATTTCGATCAAATTCAATCAATTGGGGCCAAAACCCTGAACCCATTTAAAAATTTTTGGGAAATTCCGCACTTTACCACAACTTTTTTTTCTCTGTCACTAGAAGGCCCCTTTTTCAACCCCCCTTTTCGAAAGGGAAAATCCCGAGCTTTTTTGGGGGTCCCCCGGTTTTTTTCCGAATTGTTGCACAAAATTTCGTTTTTTTTTCCCCTTTAATATTCTTATTCTTTTCAAAGATTCACCCCCCCAAACAATTTATCAATCTCAGGATTTTTTCTTTTTGCCAAATTGGCGGGGGGGTCGTTTGGTTTTTTTTTAAATTTAAAAATTTCTTTTTAAAGAAAAGTTGCCCCGAAGAGATTTTAAAGTCAAAAGCAAAATTAATTGGACCAATATTAGTATATGTGCTCTGCCCTTTTTCCCAATTTCACAAAATTTTCAAACAGTAATTTTTTTAATTTAAATTTTGGGTTTGGAATTGTGCCTTTTGTCCGAAGGTGTACCAAAATCACGTTCCTGAAAATTCCGCCGTTTGAAATATTGAATTAAATTTTTTCAGAAATAATCCCTTTCTAAATTTTTATTTCAGCGCCAATACGGTTCAAAAATGGTTTTTTTTTTTTTTGTCCCCCTTTAAATAATTTTTTACCAATATTAGTACAAAAATTTCCAACTATTTCTTCAATGGTATTTCTTATAAAATCTTTCAACAAGGGGTCAGAGATAAGCTTCAAGATTTTAAATCCACTCCCCAGGATTTTCACTTATTTTTAAAACCATTTAATCCCTTTCGATTTTGGATAAATTAATTTTAATTTGGTTTTCCAATTAAAATTTCTTTTGTTTCTCCCTTTTTTCAATATTAAAAATTCTTTAAAGAGTCACAACAAATTTATAAAAGGGGTAAATTTTTTCTTTTTATGTGTACCAAAAATTCTTTGTTTTTATATTTAATATTAAAAAACTTTTACCGTGGGACATTTATCCAAAAGTCATTAATTGTCCCAATTTTATTATTTCCCCCTTTTTAATATTCAAAAAATTTTAAGAAAAATTTTTTTGAGGGGAGGGTTTTGGGAGTTCTTTGTCCTTTAACAAATTTTCTCTCGTTTTATTGAATCACGTAGGTTCCCCCTTTCTAAAATTTCCATCCCCTTTTTACTGCTTGGTTTTTCTTTTTTACTAAACTAAAATTTCATTTCCACCCTACTGTTCCAATGGTATTTCTAATCAAATATTTTAAATTTTGTTTTTCCCTCGGACACTTCCGCGGACAATTTTTTCCTTTTAATGTTTTAAATTTTAAAAATTTTTTTCCGCTTTCCAATTTTTATCATTAAAAATTTTTATACTTTCCTTTTTTTAGATTTTTTATCTTTTTATTTTTTTTAATCCTCGGTTTTTTAATTTTTTTAGACTTACTTTATAATTTAAGAAATTGCCCTTTCATAGCCAAAAAATTTAAATTAGGGGAGGGATTTTAGAAAATTGCCCTTAACATTTTCCGATTTTTGTACCTTGACCAATCAAAATTATATAAATAATTTAAATTTATTTAAATTTTACTAAACAAAATTTAAATTATTTTCCTTGTTCCAAAGCGCCTTTTTCATAACAAATTTAAGAGCCGGAACTGGGGGAAAAATTTTTTTCCTTTTAAGGAAGTTTATAAATAGCTTTCTTTTTCATTTTTATAATTTTTATTTTTGAGTTATACCTTCGTATCAATCCGTTTTCAACATGGAATACAATGACTTATTTATTGTTTATTGGAAGCTTGGGGTATACGGAAAGTTTTTGAAAAGCGCAACAGTTTTAACTAAATTAAACCGGTTTTGTAAGGCCTCGGACCAGCAGGTAAAGAATTGATTTTAATTTTTAAAATTTCATTTTAAACTAAACCAAAATTCAAGATTTCGGGTGTTGCTCAAATCCGCCGATTTCTCGATAGGGGTAATATTTTCTCCTATAAAGGCTACAAAATTTTTGGTTTTCAATTTTTGTTTTGACATCGTGGCCTATTGTTAGATCGTGCTTCGATGATGAATTTTAAACTCGATCCAGTATTTTGTTTGCAATTGTAACTTGTATCTTAAAATGTCTTTGAAACGATCATTTTACGCCTGAGGTTCCTAAATGTGACCGGCCCGACAGGGATTAATTGCGAAATTTTCGTTGGGGCATTGACGGCCCAGACAATGTTTTACCTCCTAAAATGCCTTTGAAATTTTGGTTTAAAAGGTCTTCCCAGCCCCTTTGTTAAAACCTTAGTGTAAAACCAATTTTCTTTTGCTCTTTCCTTCCGGAAATTTAAATCGGAAAGGACATAATAGTGGGTTTTCCCAAGGAGGGCGGGACACGTTATCCCCAACGTTGGCCGATTGGCCAAAAATGGGTGAAATGGGTTGTTCGGTCACTTTTGTCTCGTTGAAAAACTTTGTGCCTATATTATTGTGTTTCACCCCTTTCCGGAAAATCAAACAAAAATAGTAATGGGGGCCCGAGACAGCGAGATTTTTCCGCCAAGGGGAATGCTAAATTTTGTGCTTCGTTTGTGCCCCTTTGTTTTCCCTAAATTGATTGGCTGTATTTCTATGCCCCCCCCCCCAAAGTGGGGTTAGCGGGGTTTGGGAAATTTAAAGGCACAAATTTTATCGTAATTTGTGTTAATTATGCTCCGAAGTACCAGAATTTGTGCCGCCTCCCGTGGGGCTACATTTTAATGAAAAGTTTGGGGGGCCAAGGAAATGTTGCCCCCCCCCCCAAATGAAGGTACGGGGTTGGAAATAGCGGCACAAATTTTATCGTAATTTGTGCTAATTGTGCTCCGAGGTCTCAGAATTTGTGCCGCTTTTCCTGGGCTCACAGTCCAGTGCCCAATTTGGGGGGGGGGGGCTGGAGACATCATGATATTTTTAAAAAACGATCTTCAAAAGGAGAAATTAAATGGTTTCTACTGTCATCGAATTCATTTTTCAGTCCAACTCGAATTTGGACACGCTTTGTGGACTGTTTGACGAACATTTTAAGTTAATTGTAATTTTGGTGCTATTGCTATTGTGATGTCGTATGGTTGCGTTACTTTCTAAAAGCTTTCATTTATAGTATAAAAGCTGAATTTGTTATGAAAATTTCAGGTTAATGCTTCGATAAAAAATTTTCCCAGTTGTAATTATCTTGTAACCCGGGTTACAAAGGGAATTTTTCGGCGGGTGCAAGGGTCAAGAGCGGTGACAAATTTTTTTATCGGGACGTGGAGAGTTCTTAACAGGGACGTCGCGGGGCGCACATTTTCTATTCGTCGGCATTTCATCGAAATTTTTTAGTACTCCGTCGGCAAGTCTACAGTCGACAAAAAAACACATTTATGCGTATTTACAAATCAGGGATTAAAAGAAAACTAATTGAAACGGAAGAGCAAAGATAAATGTAAAAAAACGCAAAACCGGTGAGAATCTCAAACTTTGCCATCTCTTACTGAAAATTTGACTTCTACTGAAGAGCTTGAGATTGTTAAACGAAATTCATCTCTTGATGTGCTAAAAGTGGAAAACAGCTCTGACTCGTCAGTGTATACTACGCTGAAAATTCATTGTCTTCATTCTCCTCAAAGAATATGCCCACCACTGTGAAAAAACCCCAGGCTTTATCTGGTAGTGAAGATTTTTCTGGTATTTATGAGACGCAACCAACTGTTCTTGATCGAGATAAGTCGCCTGATTCGTAGATATGTACTTAGTATCAGTAAAGTTACTGAATTTTTGGCCAATTTTAAAAACATAAAGAATATCTTGAAGAAATTTAAGAACGAAGATATTTCGAATACAAAAATATTCCTCGTTGAAATAACAGATTGCTTTTCGAAAATTTTTGAAGAAAGTCAGACGCTCCTAAAGTCTTTGATCGATGTGCAGAGTAAACTTTCTCCTGATGACTCTATGAACGGTGAAATCTCCAAGGAAGAATTTGTGTCACATAATCCAGAAAACAGAAAGAAGATAACATCATTCAATGAACAAAAGTATTTGAATTCTCTTGGACCCTTTCGCCCGAAACTTGATTCATATCCTATAAATTCTGACATTCCAGCAAATACCTAAGCAGCCCTCCTTCAATGCAGCATGGTACTTACCATACCCTATGTTAGAATATAGCACTGAACAAGATGCTGCTTTTTGCTTTGCTTGTTCTCATTATTTCCTGATGGTCCAGGAAGAACATTCAGCAATTCCGAGCATGGTCCTGATCGTAAATTTGATTCGTGTGATCATATGAGACATAAACGAGGTTAATTTTTGGGAATATTGAAGTTGACTTTTTCGGTCCCTCATTTATAATTTGGTTTATTTCAAATCCTTATGTTTTTAACTTTTGTAAAAATACCTCTCGTTTCAGTTTGATTTTTTCTAATGTTTCTTCAAATTTCTCTCTGAAGTCCAACTTATCCCTTATACTTCATGGTTTTTCGAATTTTACCGACTTTTTGTGTTTGTACTCGGTTTTGTGCAATGGATTTGATTTCGATAGAATCGGAAGTGGCGGGTTTTCACCGTTTTTGACACTTTGATTTACATTATATGGCACTTGAGTAATTTTAGGTCCTGAATTAATAAGCATCTGATTAGGGATCACATTAAGTCAGAATTTCCATCACGTTTTAACTAGATTATAAACGGAAAAAATACGTCTCCGTCTAACCGCAAATGATAAATTAAGAAGTACTTTAATTTTGAAAAGATCATTGACCGGTATTCAACCAACACAAAACGTTCACATCTTCCGACCCAGAATTCAGCCAGGCGGGACGATGAATACAAAACCGTACATATTCGAGCATGATTTTCCACCCTGCATTATTGGCAACGCAGCAGGATCTCAACCTGGTCAGTAAATCTCAACCATATATATGTATGTGATCTCACCTTACCCATTTTTTACACTGGATCTCATGTTTTACGGAATTCATCATCGAATTTTTCCCCCCAATTTTCTTACCTCTATGTGGGTGTAACTATTATATGTATTTATATTTCTAAGTATTTTGACACAAAATATACTCTGAAATACAAGTACCTATTTTAAAGCAGATCTCGGGTTGTCCACTTTGTATCCGGATCTCACCTTGGTCAAGAAACCTATATACATACGTACATACATACATACACATATAAGGAAACCTGAAATTCAGCCACTATTTCAGTTGCAATCTACACACTCTGAAACGTAAAAAAACATTGCCCCCACCCCATCTCGACAACTGTGACGAATATAATACCTCTCTTTTCTTCGAAAAGTCGGTAAAAGATTGGGGCAAAATTCGGACTTGAAAAGAATAGTGGCTGACATATGGTGGAATTTACATAATTTGATATTGGTGGTACTAAATGGTACAAAATAGGTACAAAATTTCCGTATCACTTCTGGTGCAATATTCTGAATTGGGGGTGCTAAGTTTCGCTAGCCCCAAATTTATTTAAAAAAAAATGCGGGTAATGATGTGGGTACAAAATTCGGGATTGGTGGTACATATTGGAACAAAATAGGTACAAAATTATGAGATAGTTTTTGATTTCGGAATCCAGTTGGGGGAGGGGGGCTGACGAAACGGACCTCAATACCGCTCCTGATTACACAACTGAAAGAGCGACTTCGCGCCAACCTAATTGCCGTGCGGTTCATCTGTCGAAGAGTTATCAGTCGCAGCGAGCAACCTGGAGCGAGAATTAGCACAAAGGCAAAAACCGAAACCGTTCTACGTATCAGTACACATCGAAAGGTCAGGACGGTAATAAACTTGTCTCTCTGCAGGAACAGGTTGATAATGCATCCGCGGCTACAACACGCAAAGCGAAACTGATGCAGGGTAATAAAAAGTCCTCAAACTCAAATGCGTTGCAGGACAACAAACAGCCGAAATGCCGCTATTGTCCGGAATGGCATTTTCATTGGCACTGTCCCGTATTATTGGAACGAGCATTTTTACACTACCAAGATTCTAAAGCCGGCTACAGACGATTCGCGAGAGTCCACGAGACGCGTTTCAAAGCTGTCTCACGAGAAAAAAATGACGCGCACGAATACTTGCGAGAATACCCTACACACGTCTCGCAATTCGCACTATTTTCTCGTGCATTTAGAAAAGCGCGAGAAATCCCTTTGTCTCGTGCAATTACCGCTTCTACGGCGAGACAGCAGGAGACGCGAGACACGAGAAATCTGTCTCGTGAAGCAGTTAAAACCACACGAGATAACCTCTACACACGTCTCGCATATTTTCGTGTTGCGAACGCGTCTCGTGGACTTCTCGCGAATCGTCTGTAGCCGGCTTAAGAACTTTTAATACGACAATAAACTAATTTCTTCGTCGCAAACTAGCATGCACGTTGATTACGAGATGAACACACTGAAGCTGAAGTCACTAACTGAGGACTGACACAAACACAGAGACACACTGCGAAGTAAGCAGTCAAGGCCATGTCGATGAATCTCACACGTCACACGTCACACACTGCTGATTTATAATCGCCTCACTCTGCACAACAGCAAATCAGCAACACTGCACCTGCATGGGCAGTGTACATGTCCGCACTCAGGCGCCAAGGAGACGGCAAAGGAGTCAGTCAGATGTCAGACACAGTCAAGTTTTTTTCTTTAGTACACTACAGCAAGAATACTGCTATATGCTGGGTGGCGTTCAGATTAAACGTCGGACACGTCGTAACGTATTTTTCGTCGCAGTCTGGAGTACACGTGCGACTGCGATAAAAAACATCCCGATGCGTCCGGACGTTTATTATCGTTGTATTTCCTACCGGTACTCGTCCAAGAAGAGATTACTACTGTAACTGATACTTACACTTTTTTTGTCCGAACACTTCATAGAATATCGAGCAATGATACACTTTTCATATTTTATTCTAGCACTTCATTAGTCACCAATATAAAACCATATTTTTGACATTTGTAAACTCATTTCACATTAATTTTATTTGTAATGTTACACAACACATCCACTTCGTTTCACGATCAAACTGTAACTGAAATTAAGCAATATGAGTATTTAAATTCAACTCGCGGAAGTGAAACCCCGTTACAGACTTTACTGTGATGACAAGAGGAAAAACTGCAAAAATTGAGAAGCATTTTTTGCCTACCTCTCTAGGCAAAATTTACAGATCCACGAGTAAAATACGAGTTAGGGCTAATTTCTTGTAAATAATTGTGTAATAACATACTGATTTTTACAGTTATGTACTGCAAAAAATACCATTTAAACAGTATGAACAATCTTTCATGAATTGTGCTGTAAATAATGCAGTTTGTGAATCAAAAATTACTTTTCGCACTGCACAATACTATTAAATTCTGTAATTTTCTCTTTTCTGTTTGTGAATTAATACTATTTCTTGGATGAAAATATCAGAAACCACCAGAGTAAATTTTAATGAACTCCTTGATTCATTGATAAATGTTGCGATTATTCCAGAGCCTTTATCAAATTTTACAGATTTTCTATTACATTTCGCCAAGTTTCGATTAAATTTCACCATTCTTGCTGGAATAATTAAAGTTTATTTCTCTCCGTGAAAATGATTCAATTTTACTATATCGTTTCAAAAGAAAAATTAAGTTGGATACACTGAGGCAATTTTTATCATATTATTTTTAAATGATCCAGCAAAGTATCTCCTTAAGAGTCCAATCTTCTTTTAATAGGAGATGCACTCAGGAGATAATGCACCTATTCGTAATTTCTTTATGATTGAATGTGATGCGGGCAAGAGAAAGGTTATCTCACGTGCAAAAGAACATATTTTTCTAAAAGCTTTTCTACTGATTCATTCACCATTAAGTCTTCACAGTTTTTTTTTTTGGAGTCGGACATCATTCTCAACACTAAAAAAATAATTTTTTGGGGGGAAAAATAGAAAAATAAGTAGAATTAGTGCAAAATATGCGGTAAATGCCAAACTATATGAAATATGCAGGATGAAGTGCTGCTCATTTGACTTAGAATTCTGTGATTCGTGAAGATCTTTTGAAACATATGTATACCTGTACGTCATAGATAAAAAAATGCATTCGCATAAAAATTGCAGCCCTGGTCATTATAATAGAATTTTCCAATTCTAAATTCTCTGTTTTCTCTTTCATGATATAATTTGCTGATTCTTAAATTTTTAAATGACCATGACTGAAAATAAATCACAAATGACTGTTAGACACTTTGATACAACATACTACACCACCCCCTCCCCCCAAGAAATCCACCAACGTCGATGAATGTAGGTCAATACTACTAAAAAAATTACCCCCTCCCCCCCCCAAAAAAAAAAATCCAGCGACGCCACTGTAATACACGTTGGTACTGTATTTGAATATTAGCTTCAAAGCTTCAACATTTCAGATTTGGTTTTGTTTTATCACTACCAGTGTAGGAAGTTACCGCAACAATACCACAGATGCGAAGAAGCCGGAATTTTTGCAGTTTTAGGATAATTTTGTGAAGCCAGAAGTTGGAAGCTGAATGAATTAAAAGCTGGAAGTGGAAGCTGAAAGTTTTTCAGCTTCTCATCAACTTCTTACAATTTTATGAAAATTGTTTGGTGAGAATTGGAGGCTAGAAGGCAGAAGCGGAAGCTGTATCGTTCGGCTTCCGCATCCCTGAACAACACCTTTTAAAAATGAAGCTAGCGAAACGCTCATTCTATTGACTTCTCATCAGGTAGTCAGTGAATGCAGTAAAATTCCCGAAAAGAAAATCGAAAGTGGGGCTGGGGGCTACCAATCTACGAAAGTGGGGTGTAATAACGAAAATAGTGCCTGTACTAACGTGCACTAACAAAATACAAAACTTTGAGACTGCTTTTGAATAAAATGTCGAAAGTGGGGAGGGGGCTATCATTTCACCAGCCCCCCAGTAATATTTTTGAATTTTCGGGGGTGGAAATGGTGTATTTACGAAAGTAATGACTGTACTAACGAAATACAAAACATTGGAAATATTTTTAGGGGGAAAATCAAAAGTGGGGGGACTGGTGAAATGGACCTTATAGCAGCCAGTGTATTAAATATTAGGTAACATAGGGAGAAGTGCCAAAATAATATGTAACTTATATCTTTAATTGGTAGATCTACATATACTGCATGTACTACTGAAGCTTAGTTGGTTTCTTTTCCTCTCCTCCGATAATTATTTGCTTTTCCTTTCACATCGTCTCATTGTTTTCATATTTTCTTTTATATTGTCCTACTAGGGGGCTCCGCCCCCTGGCCGGCCCCACTCCCAGAATTAATGAAATATACGTTAATTTGCATCCAGTGAGATTCAGGTCAGAGTCGCCTGTAAAAAAAATTAAAAAAAAAAAAATTACATGATGAAAATGTGCTTCAAATTTTTGTAGAGAAAGAACACTTACCAGAAATGAATACGAGTGTAGCAGACGTGAAAATGCATCTCATAAATAGAAAATTTCTGCAACAAATCGCATGTAAATATAAGAGTACGAATATCAGATACGAAAAGGGATTGTCAGAATTTCATAAGAAATTACTTACCTGTAGACATAATTTGATTATACGGTTCGATACAAAGGGAAAATATCCACGAACAATTAGGCAAACTAAGAAACCGATCAAAAACGTTATGAACGCAAAGTAATTTATAGAGCTCGGAAAAATATGTGCTAAAAACCTCGTTTTATGTACATAAAATATGTACTTAGAAAGCTCAAAATATGTAAAAAAATATGTGCTTATAAAGCGAAATATGTAAAAATATGTAAAAACGATATGGGTATCTTTGGAAAGGAAATTTTGAGTAGATTAACTTGATCATATTGCGAGCAACTCTAAAGTTCTGGAATTAGAATACAAAGTCGATAAACAACGAAAAACTGTTTATTTTGAAATGATTTTAAACTTTTACATAATTAAATTTTTACCGCTACAAGCAATGACTAAATGCATTCCAAGAGAGACAATGTTAAAACTTCGTCTTCGATCAGATAGGACGTGTTTGTAAATGCTGAACGAACGTTGGACCTCGCAGGAAACAATAAATTGGAGCATACTTGAAGCAGGCAAGATCAGTAGGAGACATGTTTTCGAAGTTCTTGTACTGCAATTTTTCAGAAACATCCGCGCTGTTCAATGCTTTTAGAGCTTTTAAATCTACGTTTTTTTGCAAAATGCCTCAACAACGAATTTTTTTTTAAAGAAAAATAAATTGTTTTTTTTTTAACCGGGCATTTTTACATTTTTCTTATCAAAAATGGTAAAAACAAACAGAAAAATGACCGAGTTTTCGTATTTTTTTCAAAATATATAACAAAACTAGAAAATTGATCGAAATATGTGCAAATATGCGCTTAAAACAGCTAAAATATGTAAATCTATGTATTTATACCTAAAATATGTAAAATATGTAATAACATATGGGGCTCATTTTGCAGGAAATTTTATGAATCGTAAAGATAATGTTGATATGTGCTATCTTCTTGCAAATAGAAAAATATGTAAATAAATATTTTTCCGAGCTCTAGTAATTTAAGATACATTGTAAATATAGCGTGTAAAATTGACGTCGACGTGTTTTTATTTCAAGTGAGAACAATCCAACTTCAGTAGTTCCTTTTTTTCACGTGCTTAAAATTATAGAGGGCGACTCTTTCGCGCTGGCAGTCCGAATAGTCATTGAAATTTGAAATTCAACGTTTGCTACCGACTATCAGATTTTCGCAAAATATCTTCCAGATTTTAGCTTTGTTTCAACCTTTTAAATAACGTTTATACTCAGGTTGAAACCTTCTGCTTTTGACTGACTAGTCTCTAACAGGGATCTAGGGTACTCCATTTTCAGAAACGGAATTTGACTTTCAGTTTGGAAAGGTGGAGAAGAAAAATTTGCCGACAAATATTTTTTGAAAACTAAAAATTCGCCGACAAAATGTTTAAAAATTAAAAATTTGCTATTTTTTAATCGAAATATTTTTTAATTGAAACAAAAAAATAATAAATGAACAAACAAACATGCATAAAAGAATGAAAATTCAAATGAACAGTCCTAAAATTTGCCGACTGCCAAATTATGGGGTGAGGGGGGGGGGGGTTCAACCCAGCACACCCTCCTATAGTTTCGCCCCGGGTGATTTACCATCTTCTTGCCTGCAGAATTGCTGCTCTATGGGTCCTTGATTGGGCTTATGAGCCGAAGGAGTTAGCCCAAAGTCGGCTGAGGTTAGTGATTGGGGTTCTGTAGGTACCTAGGGGGTGGAATGACTTGATCCCCTTCAACTTAGTGATGCTGGTCCATGTTGGCAGCTCTCATTCAAGTGCATCAAATTTCTAAAAAAACAACAAAAAAAAAACTGTCTTCGTAATAGATGACCCGGGGAAAGCCAGTTGCATTTAAGGCAATTATATTACGATCATGATGTAACTGATAATCGTGTTAGAATATGAACCGTTTTCAAGTGACTAGTGCGATTTCACAATTTTCTGTTCTACAAATATTTGTATTCAATTTGATTTCAAAATTTTTTCTTTTTTTATTAATTTGATTACAGAGTACATGATTTTATTTATTTTCTTCGGTGTATTTGTTCAGTATCAGGGGTGGCAAACGAAACGGGTTTCTTTCGTTTTGTTATTTCGTTTCGTTATTTTCAACATTTTCGGTTTTCCAAAAGAGATTTTTCGTTTCGTTTTTTGTTTCGTTAAATTCAGACCGGTGTTCATTCGTTTTGTTTACAACGAAACTAAATTATTTCGTTATCATTTCGTTTTTTTTCATGTCATTGGGTACAATACAGATTAGTTCAAAGGATTAATTATTACAATTAAATAAAAAGTAAAAACGTTAGAAATTCTTCACGTTTCAGTTTAGTTTTTTCGTTACGTTTTTCATGCGCTCTATTTTTCATTTTGTTTTTCATTTCGCTTTTTTTTGCTACATTTTCATTTCGTTTCGTTATTTCATTTCAATTTTTAGACAAAAATCAATCGTTATTTCGTTTCGTTTCGTTTGCCATCCCTGTCAATAATACGTAGCTCGGAAACGTCGGTTTTGCTTTCGCCACTGCGAAAGCTTTTTCTGGTTTTGATGTCAAAATTTTGTCTTGCCCAGTAAACAGCTACTCACAGATTTGGTTCAAATTTTTGTACCGATAATGACATTAGACAAAGAAACAAATAGGTTCTTATCGCGCAGGAATAACAGAAAAATTTATGGTATGAAAATACAAAAGTGTAGGATAGGTTGCGGCTCGCTACATCGAAGGCACAAGTTTAAGGTGGACAATACACGTGCCTGAGCTACGTACCTAATAATATTTTAACCTTGTTATGAATCCATTTTTCTCTTCTTTCATTCTTGATTTTCATGGAATTTATTAATGTGCTTGGCTTTTTTAACTTGGCGTTTTCTGGCTGAAAGCCATTTTCACAGATCAGCTAGTTTGCCAACTTCTTTTTTATTTTTCTCTTCCTTTTTTTCTAAATAAAATGAACTTTTTCTATGTACGTGTGAATTCACACTGCGATCGAGGAGCGGAGGATACATCATGACACACCCTATTCGAGTGTGAGGCCTGGGAGCAGGAGAGACATGGGGCGGCGGTACCGATCAATCCCGGAGAAGAGGAGGAGGGGGATGACCATGGCGTGATCAGTCATCTCGCGCCGGATACTCTGGTCCCAGAGATGCTGAGGAGCCGATGCGGATGGAATCGGGTGTCGGCCTTCGTATTGTTCATCATGCGGAAGAAAATGCAGAGTGTTCGAGAGCTCGCCTGTAGGCGAGGGCTGGAGCGGAGAGTGAAGAGGCAGCGCGTCCGGCTTTGGGGGACCTGAATTCCAGGCGAGCGCTCAGGGAGTGCGGACCTAGGTCAGTAGGGAACCCCATAGTGGCCCTGGCAGGATGCGCGCACCGTTGCGGCACGCAGAAATGGGGGCTCGGGCCCAGCCCCAAAGCGTTCCCCCCGGCCACTGATGCGACACTCGAAGAAGTAGTTTCCGGGCCCGGGGGTGCGGTGTCATAGGGGCCACTTTGGCATGCGTGCATCAGGTAAACCTCCGTGACTTTCGCCAACGGCCACTCATAAGGGGGTGACTCGTCCTTCACCAAGACAAGCTGTCCGATTCGAACATTGGGTTGAGAACGTTGCCACTTGTACTTCTTCTGTAACTGGTTCAAGTAGTCAGAGCGCCAAACTTTCCAAAACGACTTCAGGCGCGTGTCGATTTCCATTAACCGCTTGGAGAGAGGTAACGACGAACAATCGGAATTCAAATCTGGAGCTGAGAGCAGCGACTGACCAATCAAAAAATGGCCGGGTGAAATTACTTCTTTGCCTTGCTCCGATGAAGTGCAAAGAGGGCGTGAATTTAAAATGCCTTCGATGCGCGTGAAAACAGTTGAATACTCATCGTAGCTCAGAACGCCGCCATTGAGAACACGACTCAAATGAACTTTGCCGACCGAACTGCGGATTCCCAAACGACACCAAAATGGGGCGAACGAGGGGGAATCATTGACCACTGAATCCCTTCGGCTGCGACAAATGACGAGATGGCTGACTGATTATAAACGATCAGATTACGAGTGCCAACGAAGTTGGTGCCATTATCGGAATGGATGACTTTTGGGGCACCACGTCTGGCTATGAACCGCTGCAAAGCTTCCATGAATTTGACTGTAGAGAGGTCGGAAACGATTTCTATGTGCACAGCTTTGACTGTCATACACACAAAGATGGTCATGTAGATCTTGTAGAACCGTGTCGTTCGGTGAGAGACGCAACGGCACTGGAAGGGACCGGCCAAGTCGACTCCAGTATGAGTAAACGGTCGACTAACATTGACTCGAAAGGCCGGCAACTGGCCCATTAACTGAGAGGCGGTTCGACCCTTATAACGAACGCAGGTGACACAATTCCTGATCACTGCTTTGGCCGCATTATTGGAACCGCCTACTAACCAATACCGAGCGGCAACAAAATTGACTACGAACTTTCGACCAGCATGGAAGTACCTGTCATGGATCGAAACGAGCATGACCCTCACCAAATGGTCCTTGGCGTGTAGGATGATGGGATGTTTCTTCGCTGAAGACATTTCTGCATTACCAAGACGGCCGCCGACCCGCAAAAGCCCATCCTCGTCCAAAAATGGTGAAAGACTTTTACTAGTATCCTTAAGGGCACAATCATTAGATAATCGAGCGATTTCTTCAGAAAAGTGTAAACTCTGCAAAATACGAATTACAATCTTCAAAGCGTTCTCCAACTCAGTGGCATTAGGCAAGAGTTCACAATTAATTTTAATTCCGCGAGTACGATCGCAAAACCTAGCTACGTAAGACACTACTCTTAAAATCTTAGAAAACCGATCATAAAAACACTCTCTCTTGACTACCTGAAATACCGACTGCTTTTTCTTTCTCCTTTCCAGCGCTTCAGACACGTCTAGATTAGGTATAGGGTTCGAACTAATAGTACATGACGATAGAAAACTTGGCCCGTGTGGAACCAAAGACTAGACTCTAGGAATTCGATAACAGGCAATCCACGAGTTGCCAAATCAGCGGGATTGTGAGAGGTATTGACATAGAACCATCGATCGTAGGGAACTAGCTGGTGAATCTTTTCCACTCTGTTGGAAACGAACGACTTCCATTCACTTGGCGAGAGTGACAACCAACAAAGTACAATGGTCGCATCTGTGAATAAAAAACAATTACTAATGCCGACACCTAAGTTTTTTCGCACTCGCGTGACTAATTGCGCCAACAATAGCGCAGCGTTTAGTTCCATCTTGGGGATGGTCAGCTCCTTGGTTGGGGCGACCCTTGTTTTGGCGCAAATCATTCTACACGACGTGACAACGCCTTCTTCCAGCGTACGAACAAAAATGACCGCACAATAAGCACGAATGCTCGCATCACAAAATCCAATTAATTGTACAATAGAACTAGGTCTAGAAACAGCGAGAAATTACAAACTTTTTGAGCTTCAACAAATCCTTTAAATAATTTAAAAATTCTTTTTCGATTTCACTTGGTACTGAGGCGTCCCAGTCAATTCCAGCGCGCCACAGCGCTTGGATTATGAGCTTTCCGCGTAAACAAACCGGCGCAATTAATCCCAATGGATGGAAGGTACGGGCTAGTAACGACATCATCACTCGTTTTGTGGTTTTTTTTCGGTAGCGATTCCAAACGTAAATTTAGTTTAACACGAAATCCATCCTCTATAGGGTTCCACACGATGCCCAACATAGCCACATTGCTAACCAATTCGATTTTTGATCCGTTTAAAACTACGTCTTCCGGCAAATCTGAAAGCAAACCCTGCGAATTCGCAGAATACTTGCGCAGTTTAAAGCCCCGCGCGGCTAACGAATTATGGACAATCATTAGGTTACTCTTTACTTTTTGGAGGTCATCACCTCCCGCAATCAAGTCATCCATGTAAAAGTTCTCTCGAATCATTTTTGCTGTGATCGGTTGTTCCTTTTCGATTTCCTGGGCAATCACTTCTAAGCACTGGGTTGCCAAAAAGGACGCAGGTCCAGTGCCATACGTGATCGTATTCAAACGGTATTCCATGATCGGGTCCTTGGGAGAATCTCTCCACAAGATTCGTTGCATGTCGCGGTCCGCCTGGTCGACCCAGACCATCCTGTACATCTTTTCCACGTCTGCGGAGAATATGAAGCGATATGTTCGAACAGAGATTAGAATATCAAACAACTCACGCTGTATTGTCGGTCCAATCATTAGCGCCTCGTTTAAGGAAAGTTGTCCTTTTTCATGGGACGAAGCGTTAAACACCACTCGAACTGGATTCGTTAAGCTTTCTGCGCGAACCACAGCACGATGTGGTATCAAATAACAATTTTCATCTGTTGGATCCGCTGGGCTTGCATGCCCAAGTGCAAAATATTCGTGCATAAACTTAGTATATTCGATCTTTAACGACGGCTCCAACTTCTGCTCCATCCTAAAAAGACTAATCAAAGTCAACCGGCGATTTTTAGCAACCTTAAATCTATTTACTTTAAACGGCAGGCGAACACTGAATTTTCCATCCTCAACAATTTTATAGGTACTCTGGAAGTGTTCACGACATTTCTCGGTTTCCAATTTATTTTCCATTTGGATCGTTCCTTCTCTTTCGACTTTATGAAAATTCACTAAATCATTCTCGATCGCTTTTAACGTCAGTCCAGCGAATTTACTTTTTACAGTTTTATTTGCTACTAAGGGGCCTGAAACAGTCCAACCAAATTTCGTTGACCTTAAAAATAAACCGCTTACTTCCATCAATTTTTCATTGAGGATTTTTCCGACGTATTCAGCTCCAAGTATCAAATCCACATCCGATATTTTAATGGCTTTTTTCGACAACGCTGGATCAGCCAATTCGAGCTTAGATAACTTTTCCATTATTTCCTTTGATACTTCCGTGTGTACACTATAAGCCAGCGACGAGGGCGGTACAACTTCTGCTTCTATTTCGATCTCAAAACGGTTAGTCCTAGAAACTAAAAGCAATTTCACGAATCTGTTAGCACTTACGGCCCCCGGCGTTACTCCGCCGATTAACGAATCCACAGGCGACTCAAAAGTGGACAAACGGTGCCTTTTCACAAGTCGATCAGAAACCATTGTTGCCTGTGCGCAATCGTCGCCCAAAAGTCGCAAATTTCCACGCGCATCACCACTTTGAAATTCGACCACTGCTGATGGCAATAATATGACTTTTTCCTTTCGAACTGTTACACTGGTATAGACTTTTTTACTGGTTTGCTCCTCTTCCGAATTATTCGAGCTTTCGATGGCTTTTGGAGCATTTGAACCTTCCGCAGATTTACTAGAAGAATTCTTAAAATCGAAGTGCAACAAATTATGGTGAGGTTGACCGCACCGACATTTAAAATTAGAAGTACAAGAAGAGGAACTATGTTCTTTCGAAAAGCATACCAAACAGAGACGATTTTCCTTTACAAAATCGAACCTTCGATGGGGGTTCATAGCTTTGAACGTATCGCACTGATTCAAGTAGTGCTGCTTTTTACACATCAAACACTTCGGTTTGGAGCTGGTGGATGCCAAAAACGATTTTTTGGACTGAGCGACTTTTGGCGTATCCTTAGTTTCCTTGGGTTTTTCGAACCTCCTTTCGTCCATTACGAAGGCTCTAAGACCCTGCAAAAACTTAAACAATTCGTCGAACTTCGGATAAGTATTAGACTCACCTGTATGATTTTCCCAATCTTTTGCCGTGGTGGGATCCAATCTGTTCGCAACTTGAAACGCAATATATCGAGAAAACGTATCGTTTACGGTTTCACCGGCGACTTTTAAACCGCATATTATCGCCATCGTTTGATCCAGCAATTCCCTTATTTCGGCTTCAGATTTTATTGGCTGTAATGCAGAAAACTTAACAAAAAAATTACGAACAATCGCACGCTTACTTTCGTAGCGATCTAAAAAATACGACCAAGCCTCCGGATAGGCATCCTCTGTGAGGTCACAATCTTGCAATACGATCGAAGCTTTCCCAACCAAAGCTCGCTTCAAGTAGAACAACTTCTGTACCTGGCTAAGCTCAGAATTGTTATGAACAAGGTTAAGAAATAATGCCTTAAAGTTATAGAACTTGCTTAACTCGCCATCGAACTCCGAAATTTCGATTTTCTTTAACTTGGGCTGGTCGGCGGACGAAGTAGACCTGTTTTCGAGCAACGTACTGCTTGCGGACGGGGTGATCGAGTGCCTAAGATGTTCACCTCTCAGAACTGTCGCCTCTTTTTTGATCCTCGCCTGCAACGCACTGTAACTGAGCCGAAGCTCCGATTGATCAAGCATCACTCTTTCTTTTTTCCAGCGCAATATCATCCGATTCCTTTTCGTCCACGAGCAGAAAGAACTCCATACAACTGGACTCGAACTTTTCCCAAATCTGCTTCAAACTACCTTCGTTCAGGATTTCGATCTGCGACATTATCTCGTTGTTTATTTTCATCTTTAACAGCGTTTCGATCTCATTTTTCACTTGTACGAAGCTCCGTTTTAAAGTCCTTACGGTACGATCTGAGGGTGGAGCCATCGTTAATGCGAACTTTTTTACGAACTTAAATTTTTACTTTAAGAAAACGAACTTGACGAACTGGATTTATTTGATTAAAGAAACGATCGAACTGTACTTGCTACGAATTTAAAAAGGTTTGGCTCGGAGGACCATATGAGAATGACGAAAGCCATTCTAACGAACACGAAACTAATGAAAGCTCTTTTATTTGGCGAACTTCAATAATTAAACAACAAATTTAGCGAAATGAGAACGAGAGAAACATGATGTAAAAAAAATGGTAACTTTAAACGCGTAGTATTAACATGGCAAAACGCATCAAACTTTTCGTGCAAGTAATAACATAAAAACTAGGAATAATCAAGGTGTGATATTTGAATCTAACGGACAACGAAAGCTTACACGAGTAGCCAAGTGTAAAGTAGGGGCAAAACAGGTAAAACTCAACGAATGAAACAGATAAGACCAGAATCATCGACGAAACATTAAATATTTTCAAAGGTTACGGAAATTATACTATTATAAGACTCTACCATTCACCACAGAAAATGTTTCGGGATCCTCACGACGGAATGGATCACGGGGCTTCAACAATCTGAATTCAGGCCTGCGTAGCAAGAAATGGAACACACCAGGTGAACTGTTATTTTTAATTCAACATTTAATTCACGCGAAATGCTGGAGTCCATGGGAATGAACCAAATGATACTTACAAACTACTGTGTTTCAATGTATGTCGCTGAAATGATTCAATATCTGTTCTCCTTAGTTGGCTCGAAAGCAACTACATCCTTATTTCAATGATTTTCCGACAGTGCTATGATCGAGTAACAGCAAGCGTGCTGATGTCAGTTCGTGACATTACGAAATAATGGACACCTCATTTGATATTTAGTCGAAATTCTCTGCAGAAACAGATGATTGACAAAAAGAAATACGTCCATCAATATAGCGAATTCTATCTTTCTTTTATATAATGTCTCACTCGTAGATGGATGATTCTTCTTTATAAAAATTTGTTGATTGTTTCTTTTCCTCATGATTATGCTACTTTTCCTCATAATGTTACAATGGGCACACAGTTTCTGTGCATTCATTATGCTATAGGATCACCTAATTTGCAAGAACAGTATAAATAATACTTTTACTCCATCGTAAAGGGATGACTGAGTATCACGTTCTTCGTTTGTAATGCTCGCCAAGAATCGATCATAATGACACCACCGGTTTACTTCCATCGGGGTTGGAGAGTATTACCAATAGGATCACTCGGGCTTCTCAAAATAATCTAAATACGAAACAAGAGAATATTTCAATAATCATTAATCCTGTACCCAAATTTCGATAGCTGTTAGAAATATAATAAAATTGCGGATGATCATACTGCGCAGGGGAGATATTGGTCTTCATTTATGAGGAAATACTTACAATGACGTTGTACATGCACTTTCAGTTTCATTCGTTCTCGTTAAATGACAGAATTGTCTTCTTTTTCACTCATAAATGGTTAAATCCTCATTAGTATCACGTATTCGAAAAAACGACATTTCGGAACATCACATTCTAAATTCTAATGATTGAAAAATAACAAATCGACAGCATTGATATAATAGCAGATCACGGGTCGGGAAGTGTGGATGGAGGAAGAACTCTACTCTCTTCGCTTCCCTTGTTTCAAATACGTACGCTGTTGTTCGAGTTACCAAGCATATAGCTATCATCTGTGGATGAAATGAGAAAATCTGTGAAATCCGTGACAGATATACTAGGTAAAAACGTGAGTAAATGTACGTGCTGCACTATTGCGCTATTGAGCAAAATCCCAGAAACTACCAAACGTTAGCTAATATTCAGCAGGCAGTGATCGTCGGAAGTGAACATAGATAGACGCCTCGACATCCTAGCGCTGTTGTAATTTCCTGTCATGAAAAGTGTCCTAGAAAATGGATCTTAAGTTCGATTGCTGTGAGGCTTTTTTTTTTTCAAAATTATGTAAAAACGGAATCGAGAACATAGACATCTAGTTTGAACTTTAGAAATTAGAACAGCTGGGCTGACGTAATGACAGTGAAATGACGGAGAAATGCCCGAAACAAAGTACCTAAAAGTTCTTGATTTATGTGTCTTTTTCAGAACTTCAAAGAATATAGTATTGTGCGGTTGTAGCGCTAGGACAGTCAGCACTCAGGTCAGCAGTCAGGTGCAGCGATACTAATCGCTAGTTTCAAAGCAAATGGCGGATGGCAATTTCATCTTCACGCAGAAGATTTTCTAATAAATTTTGTAGCTGTAGAATTCTGTTGACGTGTATTGTATATTCAAACAATTTCCAATCAAAATTTTCTACTGGCTCTTCGACAAAAGCTCATCTATTCCCTGGTCACCCATCGTATATAGAAGTTGCATGTAAGTTAATTGTGTATTTCTATGTTTAACCACAGAGTAGCTTTTCATGGGGGAGGTATGTTAGGTGATACAGTCAATCAGTTTTCCTTGGAATTGTGACTCCAGAGGTTGATTTTGCTTTGGTCTGGTCATGAAACTAATTGGTTACACATGTGAGAATGAGTATCAAAAGTAGAAGTCAGTTCTTAATTTTGAACAAGAATAAGCCAGAACATTTTTGCTGATTCAGCTATGCCGTATAAGCACATATGGATAACAATAGTGAGTATAACCTCTTTTTTCCCCGATATTTTTCCTGTCTCAGATTTCATCCAGACTCATTTAAACTCATTCAGATTCTTACGTATCATTCTGATTCTGTTAAGACTCGAAATTCTTTTTCTGATTCAATAACAAGACTTCTTAAGGACTTGTTGTGGACTCTTTTAGAACTCCTTCACTCTTTGCGAAGTTTAATTAGTTATTAGGATTCATTCGGAATCTGTTAAGGCTTATTAAGATTACTTCAAGATTTGCTTATACTCCCGGTTGACGAAAATCCGCTTTTGTGTCCGCAATTGTAGACACAAATTCGCCTCAGTGTCTCAAGTGAAGCTTCAGATATTGGCCCCGCCCACATCAAGCGGACACAAGGGGTTACAAAATCGCCTCAGCATTCATTCCGGACACAAAGTTATCATTTTGCCTCAAATCAGTCACAAAATAGCCACTGAGTTCTTAATGTCGCCACTTTGTGTCCTAATTCTTTTTGCAGTTACAAAACGGACACCAATTTGCCTCCGATGCGTGCGCATGTAAACATTTCAGATACATACGTGAAGTATAGCTGATTATAACGGTTCAGTTGGTTTGAATGTGAGTGAATAAAAAGCAAATTTAACAAATTATTGAAATTTACGTTTAAAACATTAAAAATCATATTTTATTGCAAATCGTCAGCTGTAAAGATTTAAAACAACCAACAGACTCCTGTGAAATCAGACGAGCAGTGTGTATGTTTCTGTGTCGTTCCTTTATTCGTGTTTTTTTCTCTCAGAAAACCACCTGCAGCACTTGCCGTGTGTCGCCGGCTCGCCGATGCTTGATTATAAGTTTATTTGTTTTGTATGTTCGTTGTTTTCGTTTGGCCGTTCCTTCGTGCGTTTTACACACTGAAGATGTCCACCGAAGATTATAATAAGGTAAGGCATTTGGCGTTTTAATCACCGTATGTAATTTGAAGCGAAAGCCTACCAACTTTTGACACTGTGATTTAGGCTCTGTACAGAACTAGCTTGCTGGTAAAATTGTTAGGCTTCTCTTCTCACAGATTGAATATATCGACTGTAGATGGGCCGAAGTAGCTCATATGATGAACTGACTACAATCATAGCGTAGCTAGCTTCATTTTTCAATTGGAAGGGGTGAGGGAGACAAGTGCAAAGAATAAATATAGAATTTTTAGTAGAAAAAGGCAAATTTCAACAATTTGCAAAAAGGAACATAAACAGGAGTTTCCTCCCTTTTTCAACCTGCCCCAGCCCATTCTGCTATCACGTAGTTTTATTTAAATATTGATAAAGACATTCGCCATTTACAGTATTTTTCGAAAAGTAAGTATTTATACTCCACATTTACCTCGCTGGCCTACAAACTTTGCTCCTTCCAAAGTCGTTCTGTGATTACTTCTATTGCAGTATATGCTTTGTCATATTCTTGAATATTCCAGCTCAAAATTTGAAGGTGACGAGCTAAAAAAATCATCCTTTCTCGAATTACGACTATAAGCCAAAATTCCTTTATATCCTCTTGCCTATATCAGTAGACAGCATAGCTATAATGTCTCTAAAACTGGACTCTCTTTGAGCTTGTGTAAGATCACTGTATTTAAAGTGATAATAAATAGCTGGAATGAAAGTACAATGTATGGTTGTTGGAGCCTAATAAAAAAGCTGAGTGGAAATAGAACTTCGAGTTACAAAGTTGCAATCGAGTCAAAATAAGAATGATAGCAGTACTACCTGGGGTCAATAAGTTAAGTCTACTAACGAAAAGAAAGTAAATATGAATAAGACGTAAATTAAAAATTAAAGTGGAAGTTACAGGGGGTCTGAAGTCCGAGCTCCCAGCTGAAATGGAGACGGCAGCAAAGGTCAAATGAATCAAAGTTAGAATCTAAATTGTAGTTGAAATTAACAAATAATCTGGAAATAAAAGTTGGGAGTGTTCAGGACAAGTCCACAGCTGAAATCAATGTTGAAGTATATTTTCGAACTGACATTGGAATTGAAGTCTGAATCAAAGTTGTAATCCAAGTTAAAGTTACGAATTGAAGGGCCTATTATGTGACCACTGTTCCAGGAGAGGCAAGTAAGGGACGAATTTTGAGCCTAATATAGAAGTTCGAGTAGAAGTCAGAGAACTGAGAGTCTCGAGGTCAAAGTTGAAGTCAAATCCAAGTTAGAGAAGAAATTACTATTTGATGCAAAACTGAAGTGAAATCAAAGAGTGGGCTCATAGTGGACATGAAATTGAAGTCCAAAGACAGAGTTAACCTGAATGTAAACGGCTCGGCGCTGAAGGGAAGTGGGAATCAATATTAAATTCAAAGTGAGAATAGAGGCAAAAGCAAAATACTAAGTCATAGTCAAGTTAAATTTATAACCGAAGACACAGGAGAAATGAAAAGACATTAGTCAAAAGCAACGTCACTAATAGAGGTGAAGTGAAATTCGGACCGAAGTCACAGTAGAAATCAAATATTGAAATTGGAATTGTTCAGGAGTAGGTGTCCAATTTAGCGTCAATGTTGGAGTTGAAAATGGACTTAGAAGTGGTAGGTGGAGCCGGTGCTGTCTCAGTAGTCGAGTTTGAGTCCATTGTACAGTGAAAGTGGAAGGTAGAGCCGAAGTCAACGTAAAGTCCATATTAGAACTGAAATGTAAGTTAAAGTAAAAGTGGAAAATTCGAAGTACAATAAGTCTGTTCGGAGTTGAAACTTAAGGAGGGGATGGGATCATTATTGAACCTGAAGGAGAATGGGAGTATGGGTCTATGTTGTGTTGAATCAGAATTGGAAGTCAAAAGCTAGAATTGAAGTCCCGGGTAGAAATTGGCGAGCAAGTGCGAATGCAGATATATATATAGTCTCAGTAATTAAAACTGTAATACTCAAAATTATTGAGAAATTTTCAAATCTTCAGATACACTGAACTTCTAAATCTTTTCAAAGAGAACTTGTGGATAATTAGACCGAGAAATGATCAACTGGATCTTCTAAAAGAGAACCGAATGATCATGAGGGAAAGAATGTACCTACTCTGGTGTAAAGATGGATTAGAATGGGAACATCCTATGACAAAAGAAGTACGAGATCATTATAGAACAAAATTAATTGATACACCTTTTGAGGCAGAAACCTGAGCATCAATAACTGAAAATCATCAGCGATGGAAGCGAAGTGTTAGACTGTTTTAGAATCAGTGAATTTTCTGACAAAGAGTTGAACATATATCTTTGCGAAAGATCTAGGGAATCTTCTAACCCTCCCACAGCCAATCTGCATCTTGTTCCTTCCCCTGCCCACTGTTTCCTTCAGAAAGAAGAAGAAGAAACGAAAGAGGAATGGAAACATCATTAGCTTCCATTTCCGCATCACACTAATCCGTTTCCCTCACCTGCTCTAAATTCCATCCCTTTCAGTCTTTTCCGCCTCCCTTAATCTCTATTCTTCTTCAAATGTCTTGCTTTCCTCTTACTCCTAAGCATCTCCTTCTTCCCCCTGCTCTTCTCTCTCCTCCTTAGGGTGGTCGTTATTTACTAATGTCAAAAAATGTTATTTTATTTTTTATGCAGGATCCCTCAAGTCTATTCATTTTTATAAAAAAGATGGAAACAAAACAATAATGTGTAACTCTCAAATTTCTAGGGAATTACTGCTGTATAAATTACCTATTCAGAAACTTTCCAAATTTTGTCGATCCTTAGAATTATTGATCCGCATCTGATAATATCATGTGTAAGTAAACAACTTAATACATCAGTGCAGGTTTACATTCTCTTTGTAAAAGTCTACCCATATTTTAAGCAAAAAGTTCCCTGCGGATTTGTTATTACTGTTCAAGTCTTTATTGGGAAACATTGGATTCGGATATTCTAGTCTTTTATCAAATTTGAATTACTTCGAACTATTTCATGGTATACTATGTACTAGCCTTACCTACTGCCCCTGTAACATTTTTTATAGGGTAAGATTAACATATGTATGCACTCTTGTATTATTTTTTCTTGAAATTAATCTTCACTTTGTGCATTTTTTCCTGTAGAACAATCTGCGAATAATACCCTGAACATATAAAGACGCGCCAGCTGTGACAGAAGACGTGCCAGTTACAACTAAAGACGCGCCAGCTACGGCAGAAGACGCGCCAGCTGATCATGAAGACGACGTGAACCGCCTTTATAATATCGTGTTCGGTTCATCCTCCCAGTGAACTATCCTTCGTTCGTTTTTTAATTTTTGATAAGAGGCCTGAAATCATTTCGGTATGAAGTTGAAACTTACCATCTGTTCATTACTAGGCGTCTCCGTTTGAACCGCTTATTTAACCATTTCATTCTGCTCTGATCCTAGATTAGAGTCCCTGCCCCTAATATAGATTGATAGGAATTATCCCTGAATCTCCTGTCTGCATACTACAACAAAGCTGAAGGTCTCTCAATCCCCTACTCTATGGCCTGTACTTTTATTTCACTGGTTCCTTGCATTCAGTTTATCTGGCCGATCTTAACATTTTAGTTCTAGTCTATTTTGGTTTCTGTTCCTTCATTTGTCTTCCTTTTCTCACTTTCTTTATGCATTACTTTAAATCATTTTTTATAAGTCTCTGTTGTATTTTTCTTTTATTTATTTATTTATTTTTTTTAAGAGTTCCTGTTTTATAACGATTGGTTTAGAATAAAACACTAGTAAAACACTAGAAAATAGCACAAACCGACAAGATGTTAAAGTAAGGTTAGGACAACGACGACGTTTCGGTATAAACCATCTTTAAAGTCTTAATTGCAACATCGTTCCTATGAAAACTTTAATTGAACATATTGCCGGATTGTTCTATTTTCTAGTGTTTTACTAGTGTTTCATCTGTGTGATTCCTGCCAATTTACGAACTTTATTCATTAGTTTAGAATATTTTGTAGGGATGCCATGGGAAGAACATGAATATTGTATGACTGCCAGATATAGTTCCTTAGGAGTAAATCCATGCATATACTTTTATACACAAAACAGAAAGTTACACCATAAAATTGTTGAACGCGGCTGTCACAGGGATAAGAAAAAAACGGCTTATGCTTTCAGGTTTGGAAGTTGAAAGTTTCATAATGGAAACGGGAAAGCAAAACTAAAATATTTAAAATTTCAACTCGTTATTTTTTTTTTTTTTTTAATATTTCGGCTGGCGTTTTCAGTGACGCCTCTCGTTTCAAAGTAAATTTAGTCTTTCAGTGTAAATTGTAAATGGAGTTATTTAACTGACTTGTAGAAAAAAAGTGTGTTCAGAGGGAAATAGGTCAAATCTGAAGGATTTTCATTTTCAAGCCCAGAGTTAAGACCTGAAAACTTGATGAAAAGTCAGAGCGGAAATGAAAATTACCTAATCAAAATTTTTCTGGCAGCTATTTCAGAGCTTTTTATTACTGCGGTTATTTTTCTTTATGAATACAGCAGAATCTCGCGTATTTGACATGAACAACCGGTTGGACGTTGGGTAAATGAAGATTTTAGATAATGGAGATGTGTTGGAAAAAAGCCTATTAAACCTCAAACTGTTTTATAATTTCGAATAAGTTTCCCGATCTGCGTTTTTAAGCTTGTGACACTATCTGTGGCAAAAAAAAGTGCTCAAGTCTGTAAATTTCGCAAATTTGTGGTAAAAGTGTGGTAAATATTTAGATCCGCCCCTTTTATCACTGGAAATATGTCACACGGCCTCCGTGACATTAAAGTGTCACAAATATGCTTATGTGTGACAGTTTATGTTGTCATATTTAAGCAGAAAACTGCTTCTTTGTGGCAATTTGAGAGAACCTAGAAATTAAATAATTAATCGTTATACTTAAATTCAACTTTGAACATATATTGTCTTGTACTAACTGGGATTGTGATTGTGCTCTCATTTCTGTGTTTTAATTTGAAATTTGACGACTACTTATAATTTATGATTTTATATTTAAATATATTTCGTTCGTGTGTTGCTGTGCTCCTTGACCACCACGTGTGCGAATGAAATACATGGCTACAATGAAAACGAGTAAGTTACCTAATTATAATTATTATCCTGTGTATTTTTCCTCTTTCAGTCTGTTCTATTATTTGGAGCTTCTTAGTATATATACGAGTATATATTTCAAAATCACTGGTAAACAGCGCGTGTATGTTCCTCACGCTGTTCACCAGTGATTTCAAAATATACTCGATCGTATATAGACGATGAAGCTCTCCAAATAACAGAACAGGCTGAAAGAGGAAAAAATACACAGGATAAGTATATAATAAATCTTCCTCCGGATGATCTTTGCTGGCGGAATTTTTCTGTAGAATAACATCCTTTATAAGTATCTACGCTTGTTCACCTGATAGATAAGCTGGAATCAACATAGCTGCATGATACCTGTATTTTGTGATTGCACTGCGCTGAGAGAATAATATCCGTGCATTTTGGAATTGCTGGCAGTTTGTATTCTGAGAAGGAGCGCTCCAACATCAACCAAAACCAAAAGTGCATATAAATAAGAACTCAATATTTTGGTAGAAACTATATATGACATAGCGTTTACTGATAAGCATTTTTCAATGTGAGTACACATTTTTGAACCGGCAGTCCAATTTTGAAAAATTCTACTTTTTACGCTCTTTCCAAACATACTAATAACTCATTTTGTTTACAAATGTTGGTTGGTTCCTTGACGCTGAATATAGCGTCCAATAAGTTGATCAACTTAGTCAGGGGTTGTTTTTAGTCCTGTACTTTATTTTTAGTACCTATCTATAATTATTATTTTGTTGTATGTATGTAAAATATACATTTTCTACGTGCTTTTTGTAAATATTGACTACATTATTTACATTGTTATCGCGCTCCTACCACACTCGCTTTGCGGTATCGTGTATTTATTTATTCTTATGGCAGAAATATATTTCTGTAATATATGTAATATACCTATGCGATGCTCACAATTGAGGGTGCAGCGGGGGCTATAACCAGCGCCTGCAGAGGCGAGCAAAAAACTGCGTAAATGTGACACTTATTAAAATGGCACAAATGAGCACATTTCTGTCACAAGTGGCATTAAAAACTGCCCAGTAAGCAAAAAACTGCTTAAACGTGACATTTTTTTAATTGACACAAATGAGCACATTTCTGTCACAAATGAGCACATTTCTGTCACAAATGGTATTAAAAACTGCCCAGTTGTGACACTGGTGGCAGCAGACTGACAAAAACCCGTTCTCGTCTCTGATTGGTGGAATTAATTGTCACAAATTGTACAAAAAAGTGCTGAAATTATCATGTCACATTTGAGCACTTTTTCTGAAAAATTCGCAGATCGGGTTACTTACGAGTATTACAAACTTAATAATCATGTGAACAAGAGAAAAAATGAACTTGAAAATGAACTTGCACTTTCATCCTTTGATGAGGTAAATAAATTCTGATACGTCGTATAATGCAGAAGGTTGGGTAAATGAAACTTGTACCTAATTAAATTTTTTGACGCTCGTAGTTCTTCCCTTGGATTCCTCTTTGTATGTTAAAAAGAATGTGATGTTTTATTTTTTGTTTCTCAATTTTCTTTGTGTTTGTTAAATTTTATACAACAAAGTTTCATGCATTTTATTTGTATGATTTTATTATCAAGTCGTATACTTACATATGTTACACCAACATTCACGACACAGTAATGCCTCACATCGGCTACAAAATCGACCCGTGCCTTGGAATAGTCACAGAATCGACCCAATATTGCCTCAAAAAGGTTACAAAAGTGACACAATAATGCCTCAAAATATTCACAGAATGGACACAATACTGCCTCAAGAGGTTACAAAAGTGACCCAATAAAGTTTCGGTCACAAATCAGACACAAAAGTGCTTCAAAACAGTCACAAAGTAGTATCTCGTGTCCGCAATGTGTCCAGAACGTATCCAATCCCGTCGGTTACATTATCGCCTCAGAAGGACACAAAATGGTTACATTTTAGCTTCATTGTGCCTTCGTGTCTATTTTGAGTCCAGTGATCTGATTGGTGGAAAATGAAGCTACATTTCGGACATTTTTCCCACTTGTGCCGATTTTGTGTCTGAGGCGTTTTTGTGTCTTTTTTCGTCAATCGGGCTCTTTCTGCTAGTTAGAACTTAAGAAAGAAAGAAAAGAAAAAAAAGTCGGTGTGGTCTTAGTGCTTATTCTGCTAATGTACGAGTAATGAGCTATTCATCGCCGGGATGAAACATTTTGCAATCAGTTTGTGTAAGTAGACATGACATGTTGAGGAAATTTTTGTGTACCAACTCTACTCTTATTTACCTAGGATGCACGTCTAATACTTATTTGATGTCCCCATTATTCCTTGTAAGTACCTGCATTAAAACATAAAAAAACTGTGTTTTTTGTATAAATTTATTGAGCCCCACAATCAGAGTTTTAATTCTTAAAACGCAAAATTTGGCATTTATGTGAAAGTACCGACTGTATACACTGTATACGTTTGGTATAATACTTACAATGTTCAGTGCTGAATAATGGAAGTCAAAATGTTACCCATATGATCACGTCATCGCTTTTTGAATAATATGTACATACCTATGTGTACAAATATAAGTGTGTTATCAGGCATATTAGAGTTTGAAACTTTTTTATAACCCTGTTCTTATGTTTTAATAGCTTGCATCTCTTGATAGACTTGATATGTTTTTTTTTGATGGAGGTGTTTAATTTGAACCAAAGCTCAAGTTTTCACAAAAGTGTTGATGATCAGTGAAATTTAGTGGAATCGAACTGTCAAGAAAAGCCAATGCAAGTGTTGTTTCGCGTGGTTTTTTCTGATTATTCTCCTAATTTGCCTCTTCAGTACCGTGCCGCGTTTTGTTTTTCGCGATCATATATATGAATTTTGTTTTTATCCGCCGTGCTTTGGAATTAGTATAAGCAGCATTGCTCTCTTTTGGGTTCAACACCTTGCTTTTAGAAGATGTGTTCCAGTCGGTAAGTGATTCCACATTTTAAGTGGTGGGTTCTATACTGTGGCAGTGGTAGACATCCAAAAAAGCTAACGTGCCTTTTTTTCTGATTAAAGTCTATACAGTAACGTTTAAGCAAGTAACAATAGTTAGCTGGAAATTTTGGTGTTTTTGGCTACAGATTTCCACAGATAAAATTAAAATGTACTATTTCAAGTACATTAAAAAAAGAAACATCGTGCTTAATTCAATTCATGGTTTTACAAAATAGTATTCGTTTTAGAGGGTAATGAATAAATTCTAAAATTGTTCTGAGAAGTACGCGTTTTGAACTTTTCGATAAAAAACACATTTTGCTTGATTTGATTTTTAAAATTCTCTGGGAAACCGATGTGTTTCATCTCGCTATGGTTGGTTAGTTAAGTTTGTTTTAGTTGGCGCTTGTACTAATGGATAGTCTACCCTACCTCTATAGTACTGGGTGTTTCATGTTTGATTATACAAGTTATTTCTATAAGTCCGGTACTGCGACTAATTGTAAATCTAAAGCATTTTGATACTATTAGTGGACGTTAAGTTTAGGAAAACAGGTCAGCCGATTTCATTCAATGAGTTTGAACTGAATATGAAGTACCTATGCTATCAAGGATCTTCCGTATTGGTCGTTGAAGTTGTGTTTAGAAGACGATAGAGAAATGAATGAAATGCATATCACGATCGTAATCGCAGTTTTGTGGCTCTCAAGAGCAAATAGTGGTTTTTCGTTGACTTTTCTATTTGTGTATTAACTAGTCTCGCGTATTCACACTGGTGAGTAGTAATTTTTGAAATACTTTTTATGTATTATATAAAATAGTTTGATTATTGATTTAATCATAATTAATTTACGAGTATTTTAGCCCATGAGTACCTAGGTCTTGAATATCTTAAATCGTCTTGAAGAAACGATGCTAGGATGGAGAAGTTGTTAAATATCGCTGTTGATACATGAATTGTAAAGTTTATTTCAGAATATGTTTGGTATTTTGAAGAGAATGCATTGCCTCAGTCATGTGTTCGTATTCAACTTCTTCATCTGTGAAATTATCTACCTGATTATGTGCCTATTTACATTAAGTTATTTAGAAACAATATTATCTACTTCATTTTTATCTTCTTGGTCTATAATACCCTACCTATGTCTTTCTTTCTGCGGGACTGCAAGGCATTTCTCTTCGTGCGGATTAGCTCTCTATTAGCTGAGAGTGAATACTGTCACGTTTTCTCCTAGATGTGCCTTATTCATAGTAGGTGCTCAGGTCATCAGTTTGCTGAGTATTTCAATTTCTTTTCAGAGATTTCATGAAGTAAAATGTGATTTAACTAATTTTGTACCGTATTTTCAGGTAGAGGATATCTTTGAAGATGGACTCGACTGCTCAGCTTAGACCATTATATACCTCCGAGAAGTTTTTAAAAGTACATTGAAAGACAAAAATCGCAGTACGAGTGGTGTAAATGTGACGAAGAGGTAGAAAAACTCAGTTGGTTGTGCGTCAAGACTTTGGATATGAACTAGTAAAGTTCTGAAATCTCCGGAACCATCAATATACATCCACTGCTGCAAAAAATACTAAAACAGAAATAACTTCCGAGGTTCTTCAGTGACGAAGTCAGTGCCGATTATGACGAGTAAAACGAGTTCGCGATTTTAGAAGAAGAGGTACCTATGCATGATTATCTGGAGCATAAATTAATAGGTGTGCTGAAAAATCAGGCAAACTAACATTAATTTGTCGATCGAAGCGTCTTGTTTGAGTACTTACATATGTATACTCGCATTCACTCATCGAATAACGTATAAGTTCTAAAAGGTGAGATACCGATACTCAAGTATACAAATAGGCAAATGGTTAAAACGAAGGCTACGAAAATTACCTATCTGTCTGACGCTACCATTTATTGTAAATGTCGATCAAATTCTGTGAAAACTTGAGAAGACTTTTCTTTCCCTATTAGCTATTACAAACATATATACTACTCAAATCATTCTTCTTGCGAGAGTGGGAAAATGGTCTGTGGTTTGCAGAAGTAAAGAAAAATATCAGGTATCAAATTAGATAAAACTATTGTAAGTTATTCAAGCTTTGCAAAGAAGAAAAGAAAAACTAAAACTGTGTGTCTTCGCGGTTTGTTATAAATTATTGTATCCTTCTTGTTTTTTAGTTGGAATTCAACCCACGCTGCGATGTGCTTGAATGGTCTGTCGAAAATTAAACTGATGTGATGCGGGTCACTCCTATTCTTCCCAAATTGTCGTTGGATGAAACGGCCTAGGATTTTATCGAAGATTTGTGAAAAGACAGCATAGAAATATCGAAAACAGCCGCGACATTAATAACTACGAATACGTCAAGGTTAAATGAGGAAAATGGAAACTACATATACAGTCAAGGAAGAATCCGCAGCGTTTAATTATGGGGACATATATATTTTAAGCAGATATTCAAAGCATCATAAAATTTTCCTTTTATCCGCCATCTGAGGTGTGTGTACGTCAGTCAGTACTGTACAGTGTGTGCACACAGCTACTGCATTCGGTAATTACTTGGTTGAAGGAAGACCAAATAACGACATAAATTGTCTATCGGTAGGCCTACGAATACATATGACTATCACCTATCCATTTAATACGATGATAATGGTCTATGCGGTTACGTATGGTACTTGTACTTAGGTAACGAAAGCTTACTCGGGCGTGCATACTACAGGTGTGCTAAATGTATTACGTAGTAAAATATCCCAAACTGCTGCCCACCAAACCGCCTGGGATTAAACCTTGTTGGTTTTTTTTTTCCTCGCAATTTCGCTTATTCTTATATTTTCTTTTCCACTTTTGTTCACCCCTCCGAACCGAAAGCTTAAGCTAAATCTGTTGTTAGTTGGCTTGCTGGTTAAAGTTGAAGTCTATTCAAAGTTAAAGGTGAGGGACACCGCTTGTAGAAATTGTTCTGCTTGCGCTTAAAAGGTTGCGCATTAATTTTTCCCAAAAGCTCGGCCCGATATCTCGCTTACGAACGGCGCGGCGCGCATTCTGCTCTCGGAGGTGTTTCTCTCTGTTCACAGTAGCAATTCGTCGTCGTCGTAAGTTCGGTGCCAGTATATCTGTTGCTTCTTCCATTATCAACCCTTGTTGATTGCCGCAACAGGTGAGTACGCTTCGCTTCTTCCCATTATACTCGTAGGTACACTAACTTTCTTCTTTCCCGCCGTTAGAATTGTGCAACAACGTATCGTCGCGTCTATATTTCCACCACTTGGTTTCATTCTTCCCGATTATTGCTCGCCCGTCCCTCATATTTGTCTTCGGCCCTCAATGCATACGCGTGAGAAGTCTGTACCTCTGCGTGTTACCTTACCAATTGCTCAGGTCTTCGAGCAAATTGAGATCGAGCGCCACACTAGCATGTCGGGCTCATTTCATGTAGCCTGACAGTTTCTCGTGAAAACCCAGAAAATAATGATAATAGTATTGGAGTACATCAACTTAGTTTATGTATTTACCGACGTTTCCTGGTATCGCAATCAAGAAAGGAAAGAATTGAAAGAACGAGGACCAGAGACTGTTACAAGTTTTTTTCTTACATATAGCCTTTTTTGTACGGTCTTACAATTTTCATATTTCTCGGAGTTGGTGATGGCAAACGAGATGGACACCCTCGTTTTCTCGTACCAGCCCAACATTTCCGTTTCTACATGTGACACTTGGACGAAAGATTTTGTTTGAGAACAATTATCGTGCATTCGAAACTACGAATAAAGACGGCGTTTCTGAATTTATGTCGATTCTTGTTGACAAAATCTCTAGACTAGGGTGAAAATGAAGAATAAAACAAATCAACGGCGAAATAAAAGTTCTATAAGGCTTGTAGAAGGTTTATTTTTCGTACTGGATTAATCTGGCGGGAACTGATGTGAATGTGCAGTCGTAATGTCTGTATAGGTATTTACAATCGGACGAAAATGCTGATTGTTCGAAGTGTAATCCGCCTCACTTGTATGTTTTGACTTTTGTTGGATAATCAAGGCCTAGAGCCTAGAACTTGGTAAAAAGGAACGACTATAGCGACTTATACTTACATACGAAACTGAAGTTTTTCGAAAAATCACGGTATTAAACTAATTTTTTTTTTGTGTAAAGACATACATATAATATAGAATATAGCTCAACAGCTCTTTCAAGGCCATAAAATAATGAAAACCAAAGGTTCAGATTTCAAAACTGAAGAAAATTACATTCATTTGAATTAAATACGTGTAGATCACTGTACCTCATCAGTGAGTTAAATTGAAAAAGTGGAACACATTGTGACTCGCTCTGAAAAAAGGATTTCGAGGTTTTTGACTTTTCGGATGGAGGACATCCTGACACATAGTACCTAAGACCACGTGGAACTTCGTAGCTCAAAAGAAAGAATAAAACACATGGATACGGGAGTTTGAAATATTTGAATTGAAACATAAATCTTCGTTTTGAGAAAACTGGGTTCCAAGTTCTTGTTTTCCTGATTCAGTGAAAAACGCTCGACTAAGAACATGTGAGTAGTCAAATCGCACCGAAATTTCTCTTCGATTTCAAAAATTGACTGTAAAATGCATAAAAACTTAATCATGTGTATAAAAAGTCAAAATTCTTCGGTAAGTAGATGGTTTATTGAGCTATGAAAGAACAAGATCGCAGAATACCTTTATAGAAGTTGAAACATTAATTCAATATTTTTCAGACTATTATTTCATTTAACAGGTTCTAAAAGCATGTAGGGAGCATTTTCTAACAAAACATAAAATTAATATATTATTTACTCTGTATTCCTTTTCTTGATTTTTTGTAAAATTTACGTTTCCAGATTTAGTTACCATATCCCAAAACCGGTCACGTATTATTATCTATTCGTTAGATTTTGAAAGAAGGGCTATTAGTGTTGTTGAGATATTTCATATGTTCTTGTAGGAAATTGGCGACGTTTGAGTAAGAATTAGAAATACGTAATCAGTGATCAAAACTGATCATATTTTGAGTTATAATGAAGTGATAATTATTAGTGTCTCTCTTCAACTCTCATCTTCTTAATTATATAAGTAAAATGGTTGGTTGTTTGAAAATATGAAGTTTCTCAGACTCTGCCACCGTGTCAAGTCGCGGCTCGGCCCTCGGTGGAAATGTAATACAGACTTGAATCTAAAAAATTTTTATGTCATCTGACTTATAGTTTTTGTTATTTTTATTCTACCAATTTGCATTATTCCAATTCTCAATGAACTTTTACAAAATATTCATATTTTTCGACTGCTGTGTGAGCTTTATCTCATCAATTTGGGCTTAATCGTTTTACATGACTTTCTGTGTTTCTATCCTTTTTTTGGCTTCCTCCAACTTCAAAAAAAATTTTTTTTTGCACTTTTCTGTACTTTTCCTAGTTTTTGTTCTACTGTTCTGTCTTTATCAACAGTTTGCTACTTTTCTGTGAATTTTTGTTTTTGTCTTTTCCACCTCTTTCCTGTTTCTGTTATTCTATCTTTTCTATTTTTCAGTCCTTTGTTTTTGTTTCTTCATGTATATATTTTCTGTCTGCGTCAATGTGTTTCTTTATTTTTCTATTTTTTTTTCTATCTTTCTGTTCTCGTTTCCTCCTTATCTGTCTTTTCCACATTTTCCGTCTTTTTATATCTTTCCCTTCTTTTTCTGTTTTTATTTTGCCTAATCTGTCTCATTCTGCTTTTTCTCATCTATCTCTTATTTTTATTTTTTTATTTTTTATTATTTTGGTTCTTCTTTTGTATTTAAAAAAAAAACTTTTTCTGTTTTTTTTTGTAATTTTCCCCTCCTTCATTTTTTTTTTCATTGGCCTCGTCAATTGTTCAGTTGTTTCTATTCTGCGTCTTCTTTTCTGATTTTCTCATTTCCAGATTCTGTTTGTCTTTTTCTACCCTCGTCTTTTGTCCAGAGCTAGCGCGAAGAACGTATTCTGGAAGGGAGGGGAAGATGTAGATACAAAAAATGAGGATGAACAAAGAAAGAAAAAAGTAGCTTTCCAATTTTCCAATCTTCTGGTAAATACCGACTGGCGTGTACTCCGGCTCTGTCCATGTCTTTTTCTACATTTCCCTGTTATTTTCTGTTTTTTTTTTGTTTTTTTTTGTTTATTAATACTTTACTGTTTGTCTTTCTGTTTTGAATTTTCCTGTAGGAAAAATTTAGGATAGTTGAGACAGTGTTGTTTCTTCAAGCTTTGACCGTAGTCTTCTTGCTTTGCTTTCTTACCGATTTATAGTAACAATAAAAAATCTGGTTGTTTCTTGTACATTCAGTTTCTCCTAAAAAACATGAACTTTACGATGAAAATGTTTCGAAGGTTGAAATTTTGTGCTAGTCGAATTTGTGTTTCTCGGGCACTTTCTGTGAATTTTTGCAAGAAGAGCATTTAGTCTCAACCTTCAGAAAAATAGTGTTGAGGGTAAACTGACGTTCGCGGCAGTTTTCTGTAAAAATTGAAAAAGTTTATTAGAAATGATTGGGACAAATGACGCGAGTTTAGTAAGATTAATGTTCCGTGGGCCAAAATTGGGATTTGATTAAAAACTCAATACGACTCTTAAGATACGATGAGTGACTACTAAAATTCCTGTAGAGCTGATTTGTTCAGTTTTGTCAAGTTGATTTTTTTTTTTTGTATATTTTTATAGGCTCATTGCAGAATTACATCAAAGGAAACATTATTTTCAAAAGTGAACCTGTAAAAGTGAAAAACTGAAGTTTTTCCCCCTTTTTTTCTCTACTTGTCCCAAACACCTGACCCTGAGAATTGTTGAAACAAACTATAGGATTTCGAAAAAAGAGAAAAAAAAAGCATCTGTATACTCCTTGTGTGTAAACCCTCATTCAAGAATCATAGAAATTAATATTTAATATCTGTGTCCTCCGTTTAATGTAAATCAAATTATCCATGATAGTTTTCGGAAAAATTGAAGAAATTCTGCTCCTTTCTGCCTACTATAGCTTCTTAATTACTTTTCAGTATTTTTTTCCCTTCTCCTGTCGGTTTTATTATTTCTTTTCTTTTTCTTTTCTATTTCATGGAGATTTTAATGGAACGTGGAGACTGTATTTGTTATCTCGCAGCCTATGAAATCGGTGTCAGAAATAATTTTCTCCGTGAATGATCTATTTGAATCTTGGATCAGAGTTGTAAAAAATTTTCTTATTAATTAAAATTCATTAATCACGACTTCGATGCTAACTGAGAAATGTATATTAAAAGATACATTGCGATCTTTTCTAATGAAAAGCTACTATTGTATGTTAACGTATGTCGATCCACATTCATGAACTTGATGGAGTTGTTTCAGGACACCAAATCCAGTTTTGAAGGGTTTTAACTTTTCGTGTGTAAAGCTATACCTCTTGATCGAACAAGAATCAGTCCGTATTGTGAAGTTTAGGGTAATGTCTCTACCTCATTGAATTTTCATACAAATCAAAATAAAAGTTCTAGTTTTTTAAATTGTGACGAGGTGGTTTCGTCCGCCCTCTGGCCGTTTCGAGGTCTACCCCAGTCACCGACATCTACTTCGCTCGTGTCGGCTCCTGCAGTGCACGCTTTACTTTTTATATTTGCGTGTGACTGATGGCCTGTCTTGACTGTCTGGCTATTTGTCAATTGATCTATCCGTTTGCCTGTCTGGTTGGTAGGCAAATTTTCTTACGTGTCACCGATACGCGATAGAATATGATGGAAAAACGGGCAAGGTCCGAAACATACGGCGCTACCTTCAGCGACTTGTCCGCCGGAAATCGGTACTTTTCACCTTTTTTATTTGCACGAAACGTGGTGATTTTTCCTATATTCACGACCCTTTTGTCATTTTCCTCGCGGCGTCCTTTATTTCACCGGAAATTTTGTGTGTCTTGTGTGGGACGAATGCATGAAATCGCAAACCGTCCGAGTTATGAATGTGGGTGGCAGAATTACGTGCATAAAGAAAATCAGCTTTTCAAAAACAAGTCGATAAGCTTACAAATTGAATATTTCCATGTTTTAATCATCGAATACAAAGGTTGATTAATTAATTGGATGAAAGAAAGAAAGAACGGGAAGAATGAAGGACGAGGGTGCAAGATTAGTCTCGCCGATTACACTTTTAGCTAATGATATCGAATGCCTTCGACGTAGTTCTGTGCATCTATCTAAGTAGAGAAAGTCGTGCGAATTGAGACCCTCGCTGGTGATTCGGACCTCCTTTTAATCTCGCGCTGCATTGAGTGCACCTCTGGCGTAATAGGCTGAAAGTGTCGCGTATGCGTCCCAACAAACTTGCCCAAGATATTACGTTCGTGCGTTGTTGTCATCAGTCCCTTACAGCTCAGTTTTGTTTTCGAGAGCACGAAAAGCTTCTGAGTTTCATTCGTGAATTTTTTGAGTAAAATTAGCATATGATATTTTATACGCTGACTAGCTGACCCGCTTGGCGGCTTATCTAAACCGTCTGCTAAAATGAGTAGGCTAAGGTGAACTGGCTGCCGTAAGTTGGCTTTAGTGAGTTAAATGGAGGAACATTGGTATCTAGCTCTGTGTCGCAATGGACATAAGTTGTTATTAATCCAACTATTTGGTGCACAATTTCCCTTACATATGGTTTCTAGACTTGGGACTGGCTACACATTATTTCATGCAGGTATGTTTGAAAATGTACAGATTTGCAAAAGTATATCGTGTATGAATGTGTGCAGTACACGTTATACAATTTTTTTTTGTACTAATCTACATTACTTGGACAGAAGAAAGAAGGCTTTAATTAATAAAAATGAAAGATTCCGCGTGATTATACGGAGACTGTTCACTGGTGAACTCGAAGAAACCAGAATTTCGGAAAGGAAAATGCAGGAAAACCAGTTTGAATATGCCAGATACGTGTATTCAAAATATTTTGGAAATTCTTAAGAACCATCATTCATCGAATATTATTTGCTATCAGCATTGTCACTATAGTTATATACTTCGCCATCTGGACGTGAGCTTCTCGTTTATTTGCTAACTGTATGTTTAGATATTTTGTTTATGAATTTAAAAAGGTCAATGGATCAGTCTTATTGATGGTAAAGAGAGCATCTATCATACTTAGGTACCCAAATGACCTTTGTTATAACTGCAGCTGTAGATATCTACTTTTCGTGGGAACAGGCCGAATAGGCCAGGTACATGCATTCAAAATAGTTTGTGAATTTTCGGGAAATATCATTCTTTGGACATAAGGAATTTAAAATATATTCTGTTTGACGAAGTCACAAGTGGAGATGGCGTGTCCCAGACCCCCCTAAGCATCCCCTCTTCAATTCGCATTGCGTTCATTCTAAGTGTGCTGATTCATTTGCAGTTTATAGCTTCATGTTTGTGTTGTTCAGACAAAGATGTTATGTTTTAAAAATTCAGTCAGATAATGAGAATAAATGCTGAACACAGTTTTTAGAAACTGAAATTTCTGGAATACGGGGCTGAAAATGAACCGTGTCATACATAAATGAGTACTAAACAATATCCAAGTATATTATGGTCGTGTTAAAAAAAATAATTAGGGGGCCCAGATGAGGCAAAATTCTGTGTCCCCTTTTTGAATAAGGGTACCGAAATTTCTATTCGCCCAAAACCTTGTCAGAGTTCATACGAACTCATCTTGAAAGTACGAACCCCTCGAACACCCGCCAACCTGGAACAAAAAAAAAAAAAAACACGGACGAACACGTCTGTGGCAGTTTCTATAAAAAAGGTCAACTTTGTCAGTCAGATTATTTTTGAGTTGAGCACATGTGTATGTAGTAGACTCAATTCCTGACAAAATGAGACCTTTTCAGCTTCCTATGTGCTATATTCATCTCTCTACATCCATTAAGAAAGAGGTACTTCGCAATTTTCTAAAAACAAGATTTTGAGAAAAATGCATTCAAAGTTTTTGAATACATTTTGTTGATTTTCTTATCAAAGATCAAACTGTTTCATAGACTATTATACAGGGTGTCCGGAGTCCGGACTTCGTTCAAGAATACGCTGGGTACACATAGTACTCGATAAAACTAAAACAGTTGAGTACGAAAAGTTGCCTGTGAGCAAATTGAAGGGGCTATGCCGTTTAAAGATTACAAATAAACACAATCACATATTTTCAAGACGATATACAAAAGACATGATAATTGACGGAATAAATAATTAACCAGTTCGATGGTCGAAGATGTAAAACTACTTGCTGATATTTCTGGAGGCTGCGATCTTCTTCATGTGAAAAAGCATCGAATTTCGTGCAAGAATCCATAATAAACTTAAAATCGATTATTTTTGCTAAAAATTTTACTTTTTAGTTTTTCCAGTTTTTCTTGTCTTTTTCTTACCGACACAGTTGTCCCTTTTTATAGAAACTGCCACTACATGTATATTAGAGATTATAAAAGAACCAGCCAGCTTTACTTATAGTTCGCAGGTGTGATTCATACAATTTCGAAGAACTGTAATATTTTTTATGGACGTTATCTCAAATGCTGATAATTATGGACCCCTTTGGAGGAGAACGAAAATGATATGACATTTTCATTTAAACTACCTTGTAATTGAAAATGATTGCAATAGTTTCATCTAGATTCATCTTCTAATTGAAATTCTTGTGATTGTAGACATGCCTAGAGGGATACAGTGTGGATGCGGAGTGAGACCACGTTAACTGTACCGACTATGAGTGAGATTCATGTACTGTTGTGACTTCTGTCGTGACGCATAATCAACTATTGACTTGTAATACCGCGTTTAATCTCACTGATACATGTTTTTCAATAATTTTCGTATTCATTTTCAGGGGGTCCAAATTATTAGAACCGGTTTTCAAAGGTATACAGGTTGAGTTGTTTTAGAAAAATTGAAATTACAAGGGCATATTTTTTGAAACATTTGAACGAATAGGGCGTGTGTAGAGCACTTTCTTTCACCTAACCATGAGAGGAGATTGATAATGACTGATTAGGTTCTGAAAAATAGCCTAAAAGGGAGGTCCAAATTGGCACCTCTTCCTCTAGCGTTCGTATTTCCTTAGTCTGTGACAAATTAACCACGCGACACTGCCGCGTTGGTTCGTAGGCTCCAGAATCACAAATCGGATCTCAGATCAGACTTGCGACTTCAGCACGAAATACTTTATCAGATTATTTACTTAGCACGACACCCGTTCGTGCATTTCTTAACTCACTGCACGAAGAAGCCCATATCGCTTTTCTCCTTAGTCTTGTGCTCTTCTATTCCTCTCGCCGTAAATTAATTTCGTCTTGTTATCTTCCCATACAAAATCAAATCAACCTTTATTATGCGAGGAACACAACTTACAATATACCATTACGTTCCTTAAGTATATCTTCGGTAAGTTGCCGAGTGTACCCCCGACCCATAGAAGGCAAGGGTCTGTTTCACTCTCTCCGACTTTTTTCGATCTAAAGCGATTTTCTGGAAGTTTTTGATACTGCAAAAATTTGTCGATATCGTCCCTCCATCTAGCTCTCGGTTTACCTCTGTCTTTTCTTTTATGACTCAGAAACCAGAAGAGGTCGCCCGGTAGATTTACCTGGTGGGGGTAGTCTTGCGACGTACCCTGCCCAGCCTGATTTTAAGTTTCTTATGGTTTCAATACAGTTTTTCATTTTTGGTAATTTTTTCTTGATGGATTTTAGACTTATACAGTTTTTTAATTTCAAACCCAAAATCGAACGCATCACAGAATTTTGTATAGTTTCTATTTTATTGATTAATCTAGCGGTAATAGCCAGGTAGGGAATCCGTATGTAAGAACTGGTATTACGTACGTGTTAAGGATTTCCGATTTGTTCTTTGTTGCTAAAATTTCCTTTTAATACCCATGTGTTTAAGTAGTATTTCTTCCAGGCAAACGTGACTCTAAGTGAAATTTATTGTTCGTATCTGTTTTTGAGGGAAATCAGTAGCCCCAGATAGGTGGTTTCTGATACTATCTCTAGTTCTTTATTTTGTAGAGAACTTTTATCCGGAGGTTTCGAATTTGTGACAATTTTAGATTTTCCAAAGTTGATAGTTAAGCCTGCTTTTTTACCTGCTTTGTTTAGCTCACCAAGCATTTCCTCCAGCTCCCCTCTGGTCTCAGATGTTAGGATGATGTTTGCGAATCTCAAATTTAGGATTTTTTTGCCTGTTATTTGATGGACATATGGTCCTGTTTTATCAGTGATAAATCCGTTTTTTTGGGTTCGAGTACATTTTTTGGACTATATTGGTCAGCTGATCGGAAACCACGATCTTTTAGTGCACTGACTATGAAGCCATGGTGCCAGGAATCGAAAGCTCTGTTGTAATCTATAAATGCAAGGTTTATGTTGACTTTGTATTCATTAGATTTTTCGATAATTTGGTTGATTGTTTGAAGGTAGTCTGAAGTAGAGTAATTGTTACTAAACCCGGCTTGGTCGGGTGGTTCTTTTGGTTCGAAAAATTGTCTTAGTCTTATCTCTACTAATTTTGAAAATACTTTGAAGATTGTGGGGGATAGGCTTGTAGGTCTGTAGTTACCTGTATTGTGTCTGTCTCCTTTTTTGAAGAGGAAGACGATGTCCGGACAGTCCCAGCTTTAACCGTGAGAGGAAATTGATAATTGACTGATTGGGTTCTGAGAAATAGCCCAAAAGGGAGGTTCAAATTGGCACTCTAGTGTTCGTATTTCCTGAGTCTGTAACGAATTAACCCGGCGACACTGCCATATTTGTTCGAAGGCTTCAGAATCACAAATCGGATCTGAGATCAGACTTCGGACTCCAGCGTGAAATACTTACCAGATTATTTAGCTACCGACGACACCCATTCGTGCATTTCTTAACTGGCTGAATGAAAAAGCCCATATCGCTCTTTTCGTTAATCTTGTGCTCTTCCATTCCTCTCGCCGTAAATTAATTTTGCCCTATTATCTTCCCGTACATTTCCTTTCAATTTCTGGACGCCGCGTGTTTTTCCCTCGAAACATTTTCCGCGCTCGTTTTCTTCTCTCCCTTCCTTTCTACCATCTTGCCTACCTTCCTTCCTTTTTTACTTCTGAGCGATCTTTTGTAAAAATTTTCCCCGTCGTAGTTTCTTATTTTATTGTCTGTTCGTAAAATACGCTTTTCCGACGAGTGAGTTCCTTGTCGGTGTGTATCGCTCAAAATGATTATAAATCTCGTAAAAAGCGAAACAAAAGCAAATGCTTCAAAAAGAAATACCGTTAGTTTATTAAGGAAACGGCGTCTTCGCTGGGCCGTGTTATTATTGCGAGCGTTTTCTTTCTCTCTCTCTCTCCTTTTTTTTTTTTTTTTTTTTTTTTTTTAATAAGTATTACAAAAAGAAAGAACGATGCCTCGTCGGTAATGCGATTTCGGTGTCGCGAACTCATTTTGCCGAAAAAAATTTCGTTTTTCGCACAGGTAGCTATATACATCTTGGATTTGGTCCGCGAACATCTGTTGTATTAATAGAGAGCTGAGGTGTACTGAAACAGTTTTTTCTGGGAGGAGAAGGGAAGTCCTCCCAGTTTTTCCAGCTAAAAGCGTATTCTGTTATTGATGAGAAAAAGTAAATGCGGAGTAACAACTCAGTAACGCATCACAAACCCAGTGTAGGATCAGTCTTGTATTGCCCTTGGAAATATGAATGGCGCGCATGACGTGAAGGCACTCTTTCAAAGACCACCTACTCTACCTGGAATGCCCTTTCCTATGAATTTCATTTTGAGGCAGCAAAAAAGAACTGTACTGCTCAATGTTCCAAAAATTGTAAAATTTCATCTACTGCCAAAATTTCACAGTCGACCCAAATATTCATTTACGAAGGCGCATTCCTATTTTTGGTGAATTTAACAAGTTAGTTGTGTTGAGAGATGTTGTACTGTGAGAGTATCGAAGGTTTCCCCGTCCACTTATTGTGTTTTATTAATTTGCTGATTACACGAAATCAACTAACGAAATATCTTTCATCAAACATATTTTGCGGGTCAGATTATTTTGATCAGTTATTTGTTTCATGTATGTATTCAATTTGAATGTAAAATTCAAATAACGTAGGATAAGGTTGCCTAAATCGTGACACGTTTTTTCGTTTTTCCAGCGGGGTCAAATTATTTTTTCGAAGATCAAATTGTACCTTGGACATTTGCGTATCTTTGAGTGTAAAAATGATATTTTTAACTTGAATGATAAAAGCACAGTTTTAATTCACGCGAAGGTCTGAAAGTGGTATGATTTTGGCAACTAGTTTTCAGTGTCAAAATGGTACTCTCACTCTCGCCTGATGAATCCAGTACTCTCTAAGAAATTTTTAGTAGTCAGATAGCACCCCAGTTCCCCATCCTCTTCATCGTACCAACTCCCCAAATCCAATTCGGAGCTAGAACGCGAAAAAAAAAGTCACAAACGCAGTATATTTATTGCAGAAATATTTTCTCAAGTACAGAAATCGCGTTCGTAAGCACCTGTGCCATTATTATCAACCACAGCACTTTGATATGTACCCACCCATGCATGATTTTTGGTACACTTGATATTGTTTTCTTGCATTTTCGGAGCAAACGGGTCCATTTTCCATATTTTTGCTAAGATTTTTCATCAGAAATGTAATCTGTCAAAAAGTTGAAAGGTATGATTTAGGAAACCGTATTATTTTAGAATGAAACTGTCCCCGCCCAGCTCACAATTGAGAAAAAAGTATTCGTGAATACACGAAGAGAACTAGAAGTGGTATATTTAGAAGAAATAAATGCTTCTTACCTTTACTATTTTGCTTTTCTGAAATTTTCATACTAAGAATGTAAAAAACATTGAATCAATCGTGTTTCTTATCAATCTCTATAAAATATGCACATTTCACGTCACCGGCCGAGTTATTGGCTCAAGATTGTTAAAATGGCTTCTAGTAACGAGTTTTAAAGGTAGAACGCGCTGGTTGATTTTAGGTTGGGTGATAAAACTAGTGGTACGATTTAGGAGGCGGTACGATTTAGGCTACCTTACCCTACAAGTTTTTGATTTTCATGAGAAAAAAACTGATCCATACTCGTAATTGACTATGTTCCCCCGAATATTTCCTGCGAAATTCTTCAAAAATTATCGGAAAATCCTCCCGAAGATTTTTAAAGAAATGCTTTGGAAAACATTGAACATTTTTCTCAAAGATCTCCTATGAAATTCCTTAACAATTATTGGAAATTTCCCGAAGATTTTCGATGAAATTCTTAGGAGATCATCGAACATTCTTTGTGACAATTTTTTTCATAAAATTCTTACAAACCATCGGAGTTTTTCCCCGAATATTCCCGATGAAATTCTTCATAAATAACCAGAAAATTTTCCTGAAGTAATTTATTGAGATTCTTCGGAAAACATTGGAATTTTTTAAAAAAGATTTCCTGTAAAAATCTTCGGAAGTTATCGGAATTTTTTCCCAAAAATTTCTGATGAAATTCTTAAAATCATCGAATATTGTTCCCGAAAATTCTGATAACATTCATCATCGGAGATCATCGAACATTTTTCCTAAAGATTGTTTTATTAAAATTTCTTCAAAAACCATCGGCGTTTTTCCCCGAATATTTCAAATTGTTAGAAATTTTCTCGAAGATTATGATGAAATTCTTCGGAGATCATCGAACATTCTTTCTGATGATTTTTCATAAAATTCTTCAAACCATCTGAGTTCCCCCGAATATTTCCTACGAAATTCTTCAAAGATTATCGGAAAAACTCCGAAAGATTTAAAAAGAAATTCTTTGGAAAACATTGCCTAAAGATGTTCGAAGAGATTCTTCGGAAATTATCGGAATTTTTTTCTCCAAAAATGTTGGATGAAATTCCTAGTCATCAAAGAATTTTTCCGAAGATTTTTCTGGATTTTCGATTAAATTCTTCAGAGAACATTTTACCTGAAGATTGTTGATACAGTTCTTCAAAAACCTTCGGAGATTTTCACCGAATACTACAAAGTACGAAATTCTTCAGGATAAAATTCTGCAATACCGTTTTCTTATATATTGCGTGTTGATATGTACCATTATGACGTTTTCCACAGTGGTACACATGAACGTGCGCGCTCTATGGGATTTTCCTATGTTGCGTGATGATCTGTACCACACTGTATACCGTCTCAACCGAGTTGAAATATTCTTGATTATTCGTTCTTAGCGGAGTCTCAATGAGTCTTAACAGCCTTAGTAGAAGCTTAACAGAGCCTCAATGAGTTCAGTGAGTCTTGATTTGTAAATCTGCTGACAAATTTGAAAACTAAGTGGGTGGAGAAATTACTCCCATACACTAGGGTACGTGTGCGGTAGCAATTGTGTTGTATCATGCAACATTATAAGACGAAACATCGGAATACGTCCTTTATTATATGCCGGTTCTAAACAGACTAAAAATGTACGAGAGAGCGATGAGCAAACTGGTTGAAACGTACGCGTGTACAGAGCAGGCTTATCGCCAGATAAGATTACGATGACGATACAACATCTCCCCCCTTTGGGGCTCGCGAAGGGACGATTTTTATTCTGGATACTGGAGTGGTTTTTTAGTTGTCCGGCCATACCGAGTCTCGTAGCCAACCGCCGGCGTTGAGGACTTGGGCACCTTGACAGGCGGTGGAGTTTTCTCCGGTCTCTGCGATGCTGGTGTTCTCGATGAAATTGGCGTTTTGGGCGGAGTCGGTGTTCCCGACAGGGCTGACGTTCTTGGCGAGGTCGGCGTGCGCGTCGGCGTTGACGGCGTTTCTCGTGGTGATGCCGCAGCCCGAGGCGATGCGGTGTCGCCGCTGGGGAGGCTGGGTAGCGTGCTCGGAAGCGCACGGAGGCTCTTACGATTGCGGCGGGTAATTCCACCGTTCTGCAAGCGGACGTCGTACGATCGCGGCTCCGCGCGTTTCCCAATTATCGTTCCCCTTTGGCGCAAGTCTTCGACCAGGACCGGCGTTCCAGGTGCAAGTTCGGGTAACTCGGTTGCACCTTTCGCGCGGTTGAACTGGTTTTCCATTTGACGCTGACGTTTTTTATGGTTTTGGCGAACGTTGTCGTAGTTTGGGTGTTGCCCGTCGATGAATGTTGGGATTCGTGTTCTGACTTTTCTATTCATCAGTAGTTCGCACGGACTATGACCCAGTGATGTCGGTGTTGATCCGTAGTTCAAAAGGGCTATCCAAGGATTTTCGTTGGCTAGAATTTTTTTCGCTATTTTTACCCCAGCTTCCGCTTGGCCATTCGCCTGGGGGTACGATGGGCTGCGGGTAACTATAGCGAAATCCGCAAATTCGGCGAAGTCGTACATTTTGGCCGAAGTGAGTTGAGTGCCATTATCCGTGAATAGCGTTTCGGGTATACCAAAACGGGCGAAAATGGCTTCTAGGTTTCTGATGACCTCGGATGTTGTTAGTTGGTGCATAGTGGCGATTTCCAAGAATTTGGAAAAGTAGTCCATGACAATAAGATACCACTTAGATTCGAACTTCATAAGATCTACTGCGATTTTCTGCCAAGGTTGGTCGGGCAATGGTGTGGTTATGAGTGGCTCGCTGCGGTTTGGTCTTTCTTCTGCGCATTTTTGACATCTCCGAACAGTTTCTTCGATGTGTAGGTTGATTTTGGGCCACCAGATGGATGATTTAGCACGCTTGATCGATTTCGTGACGCCTTGGTGACTCTCATGCAGACGTGCCAGCATCTCCTGTCTGAGGGGGTGTGGTATCCACAATCGTTTTCCACACAATATTAGCCCTTGTTCGTAGCTGAGAGAACCCTGGTGTTGCCAGTATGTTGCCAAACTCTCCGGAAGCTCGTTGCGATTTTTGGGCCATCCATTTAGGATAAGTTCACGAAGTTTTTTTCCTTGCTCGGTGGTTTGTTGTGCAGATTTGACGGTTTCGAGCATTTTGGACGAAGCTGGGATATTGTGGACCACTTTGACTGCGTGAATTTGCATCTCGTCTTCGAATTTTATTTCTTCCTTTTCTGGTTGGTTTACTGGTTTTCTGGACAGAAGATCAGCAGTAATGAGCTCTTTTCCGGGTGTATGCCGAATTGTATACGTATACCGGAAAAGCTTCATACGGATTCTCTGCAGTCGCGGCGTGAGGTCGTCCAGAAATTTTGTGGACAAAATCGGTAGGAGGGGCTTGTGATCCGTCTCGATAATAAACTCCAAGCCCAGCACGTAGAATTTGAATTTCTCACATGCCCATGCAATACCAAGTGCCTCCTTTTCTATCTGCGCATAGCGTTTCTCCGCGGCGGTGAGGGTACGTGATGCAAACGCTACCGGGTGTGGTTTTCCGTCTTCATCTAGTTGGATGAGAACGGCCCCTATTCCATATGAAGAGGCGTCGCTGGAGATGATTGTTGTTTTGGTTGGGTCGTAGACAGTCAATACAGGAGGTGAAGCTAATGTTTTCTTCAATTGCACAAAGGCCGATTCTTGTGGCCAGTCCCAGATGAAGACTCGATCTTTTCGTAGTAATTCGTGTAGTGGTTCCAAATTTTGAGCTCGATTCGGGATGTGGCGAGCCAAAAAGTTCAATGACCCGAGCAGCGACTGAAGTTCACGTTTATCTCGGGGTGGTTTCATCTCGATGATCGCTCTTGTTTTCTCGGGATCGGCGTTTATTTTCCCTTTCTCGATGATGTGCCCTAGAAATTTGACACGTGTAACCCGGAAAATGCATTTTTCACGATTCAGGGTCACCTTGGCTTGCTCGATTTTCTGGAGGACTTTCTTCAAGTTCTGGTCGTGCTCTGTTTCTGTTTGACCCCAAACCAAGATGTCGTCCATGTGGCATACGACGTTTTGCAGTCCTTCCAGGATTTTTGTCATACGCTGCTGAAAAATTTCTGGCGCGCAGCTGATGCCCATTGGTAGACGGTTAAAATAGTATCTACCGAATGGCGTGATGAACGTCGTTATTTTCTTACTCGCGTCATCCAGCTCGATTTGGTAGAACCCGGAGTTCGCATCGAGCTTAGAAAAATACGTAGCTCCGGCTAACTTTGCGAGCGTCTCCTCAACCGGTGGTAGTGGGAAGTACTCGCGCTTGACATTCTGGTTGAGTTGTGAATAATCGACGCACAGTCGGATGCCTCCATTTGGCTTATGGACGACGACGATGGGTGCCACCCAGTCCGTTGGTTCGGTGATGGGTGTGATCACTGCGCTGTCTTGCATCTGGTCCAGCATTTTTTTCAGCTTTCCTTGAAGTGGTAGGGGGACTCGTCTTGGCGCCGCCACTGCAAATGGTTTAGCGCCGGCTTTAAGGGAAATGCTGGTTTTCCCTGGAATTAGGCCCAAGCCTTTGAACAAAAACGAATACTTCTGTTCCGGGTGCGCCTTCTCCGAAGATGTAGCAGAAGTCTTATTTACTCGCGTCACTAAGCCTAAAGCTTTTATTGCTTCTCTCCCTAGGAGGGGCGCTTTAATATCCGTGGCAAAGTAGACTTTCTGTCGCGTTGATTTTTTTTTTGTTGAAATGGGCAAAATCTGCATGCATCGTACATCGAGGGGCTTGTTTGCCGACTCCAGATATGCGTCCGGCTTCAACATTTCGAACTTTGGGTCACGGAAACTCCAAGGAACAACCGTTTTATGAGCCCCGTATCAATCTCGAATGTACGATATTTGCTGCCCATTTTTAATTTGGCCATCCACGGATCTTCGTCCTCGGGCGTCGGGCCCCCGATTTGGTGGATACTGTCGACATAGAAGACGTCTGAATCATACCCGGATCCGGCCTCACTGTCGTCGCATTCGGCTAGCTGGTTTACACGAGATGAGCGTCTTGAAAAAGACGATTGTTTGGAACGATTGGCGTTCCTGCGCTTCGAAGTACGTTCGTTGCTGAAACCTGCTTTACTCGGCGTGCCGGTGCGACATAAAGAAGCGTAATGACCTTTGATGCCGCATTGATGGCACTCCGCATCCCTAGCTGGACATTGGTAGCGACTATGGCCGTCGCCTCCGCACCTTCCGCAGGTATTATTTTTCCTATTTGGCGCTTGGCTGCGCCGGACCTGGTCTATCTCCTGCGGTGGATTCAGGGTGGCGCGCTGCACTTCTTGTTGTTGCTGGACGTCTTCGTAGGTTCGGACTAACTCTACCGCTTTGACAACCGTGAGTTTTGGGGTGAGCTGTAGTCGTTTGCTTAGCTCACCATCAGCTACGCCTACCACGATGCGGTCTCGAATCATTTCGTCCTTAATTGTAGCCTCGGTCATGGACTCGAATTCGCAGGTTTCGGCTAATTTGTAAAGGGCGCTGATGAATTCTTCTGCTGACTCTCCGGGTTTTTGAGAGCGTGTGTAGACTCGTGGATTGGATTTTTGTGGGGTAAAAAATGATTATCGAACTTACCCTTGACAACGTTGTATTTGTTTTTGTCGTCTGCCTGTGAATACGTGAAGGATTTGGCGATGGTAATTGCTTTGGGTCCCATTACATAGATGAGGGTGTCGATTTGCTGCTTCTCACCTTGCATGAACAGGTTGGACGCCGAGCGAAATTTCTCAAAAATTTCGATCCACATTGGCCAATTCTTGGGGTCGAAGTCGAATCTCTCGGGGGGGTCTAGACGGAGGGCACACATTGCGGCTACTGGCACTGACACTAAACTCGCGGCACCTGCTCCCGACACACTTTGACCCGGAGGTGACGCACCCTCGCTTTTCACAGGTGGAGGGGTCATTTACGAACTGCACATTTTAATTAACAAAAACGAAATTTGCATTTAGAGGCGGGAAAAACAATGGTTTACCGCTGCCACCATGTTGTATCATGCAACATTATAAGACGAAACATCGGAATACGTCCTTTATTATATGCCGGTTCTAAACAGACTAAAAATGTACGAGAGAGCGATGAGCAAACTGGTTGAAACGTACGCGTGTACAGAGCAGGCTTATCGCCAGATAAGATTACGATGACGATACAACAAATTGTATGATATATGAGTGCCAACTGTAGATTCGCGCCTCTGTGCGCCAACACTTTGATGAATTGGCCGTCTCAACTGCTAGAGAAACATTTCATTTTCCAAAACAAGGACGAATTTTCGGGATTTTGGATGGGCTGTGTTATTTGACTTACGAAAATGCGGACGCAACGAGCGAGTAAATATAGCTTTGTATGTAAAGTCGATGTTTTTCGTGATGAAAGTTACAAAACTGAATCATACGAGTATAATACAGTACATACATATATTTGGGAAGTTTACCTCGACACTTGGATCTGGGACCTGAGACACTATTCAACGGGGATAGAATTACTAGCAAAGCGCGTTAATTTAACGACATTGCGAAAGTTACAACATTGTGACCTATTCAATGCCAGATTGAGAATTTCCTATTCATATAAGAGGCGACCGAAAGTAATTCAGATTCGAAAACGAGTCGGATGAATGCGTTTATTAGTGTAGCGAATTCAAAACAGAATCGCTTTCGAGATTCAAATACATACTCGTAGTGTTAGCCCTTAGCTGCGTATAGCGAAAATGAACCGTCGTGCCATTCCCGAAGAGCACACGCGGTCAGGTAATATCTAGCGGTACAAATGATGACAAGATAATTCGTGAATTAATACTGTACGACGAGGGGATAGCGAGTAAATGAAATACTAGATGAAATACAAGGTAGATAACAGAGATTATCTTACATTCATATCCTCTTTTGTGGCTCCTTGCACCATTTCTCCGCTTAAAAATAATTTTTATAATATGAAGTATTATACAAAGGGGGCTTACTTCATAGTTGCTTCGCTCAGGTTGGTACTCTTCAAGCAATGTATTGATGTCTCGTCTGGTTCACTCGGCGAGGATTCCGGAATTTTTCTTTACGAATTTGAAACCTGAAACGTATCGTGTTACTTTGAATATCGTATTGGAAAAATTGAATTTATTACCATTAAATTTGTATTTCGGAATCCCTAGTGCGAGCAAATGGAATATATGAGAGAAACGATCATGAAAATTCCAGTATTCAGGCGTTGGAAAAGAATAAATTTCAGCGATTCTCACCCGTTCATTCTCTTTCAGTTGCTGTCTAATCAAAAAAAGAACTGTTTTACAACTCTTCTGTAGTATCGAGTAATACATTAAGATTATCAACTCTCAGTCTTCACGGAGTTGACTGTAAGTCAATGATTCATTCGTTTCTGTTCACCCATGGGAATGATGAATACTTCCAACTTCTTATTTTTATCAATAATATAATTTCTGATCGTCCTCACTTGTACATTGCCAAAAAGTGTGAATTAGAACTTTGAAATGATATTTGATTCATTGTCAGCAAATTACATGGACACGACTGCGTAAACAAAGCTCAGAACTGATTTAAAAAAAATTAAAACTCGGCAACCGGTAAGAATGAATGGGAATGAATGAGAGCGATTTTATTCTAATTTGCTCTTTCTTATGGAATTGAAATGAACCAGTTGAATTGATTCATTTTTAGATGAATTATTCCACACCCACTGATTCAAATGGTCACTACCATCGACCTCTCGAATTTCGATCTTAGGCCTGGTCCACTTCAGAAGTTCACGTTATGTTGATAGCAGTTTTTTTGTTCTTTCTATGTTAATTCAGTTTTTCTCTTATTTGCAGCCTTAGGTATGTGTTATCGTTTTACTCTCTCATATTTACCGTCAATTAATAGAGCATTTCATCCTTAATGACCTGAGTCCACTAAATGGATTAAACATAGGGAAGAGGTAATATGTGATCATGAGTACGTGTTTTTTGTTTAACTGAAATTACATGTAAGGATATAAAATTGCAACGTGCTTTATTTTCCTGGTTGGTTTGTGAACAATACAATGAGGATGGTTTAGTTTTACAGCAATTTTTTTTTTAAATGAAAAATTGTATTTAGAATAACCTTTGCTTGACATTTTTCTGGATATATTTGTTATAAATCGGTTTTAGACAACTGTTTTACTCCTCCCGGGGGACAAAACATTGTCCAAATTAGTTTAAGTTTTGAATAGGTTGATTACGAGAGCAATTTGATTATCTGTACAAATTCTCAATTTCGTAGTGCATTTTCCATTTTATAGCTAATTTTTAGTTTCTACTTTTTTGATAAACCTAAAACCGCAATCGTCAAATTTTGGTAGAAGGTGAGATAAGCTTTGGGAAGAATTCGGCCAAGTCCATTGATTGTAAGTTTTTCAACAATAATTTCATATTTGTAAAACATTGAAAAAAAAAAAATTGTTGAAAATATTTTCAAATCAAAAATATGATGTGGTTTCGTAGCTAAATAAGGTCACGAGGTACAGAAGAAATTCTATTCTGTTTTTTGGGAGTAGCTGTAGCAACATCGAAATCGTAAGAACGAATCGATATTCTGCAAAATAATTTCGCGGTAGACCTCGGATATTACTTGGATTGATTTGTATCAATATTTGCGCATAAGAAATTAACATTGTGCGCTGTCTAAAAGTAGATATGTGTTCCAGAAACTGAAGATAAACTACCTATGCGCAAATGTCAATATGAAACCAAAAGGATATCATCCGAAGTCTGTTTCACATGCTTCCTTTTGAGATAGATTAGCGCCTTTCCAGTAAATTCGGTCAAAATCTAAGAGGTTGGTGGTAGAATTTCAGTCCAATGGGAATGGAATAACCCCAATTTCTCCTCTCTAGAATTTCACTCATTCACTCTGAAAAATTCTTAGCTTTTTCTATCTGTCAACTTGATCAAGTCGCTCTTTATTCCTTCTTATTTCTGTTGTTTTCGCTGATCTATTCGACCTGGTCAGATCAACCCTTGGGGCTGAAATTAAAATCAGTTAATTCCCGTTTTGATGTGTTCCGTTTCCAAACCCTGCGTGTGTTCAAAAATTAACGGTCCAATGTCTGGATGCTAAATCCTGCACGTCCGCGACGCAAGTCGTATTTGCGGCGTTTTGTGTATGTAATTTCACTGACGTGGTTGTCGTGCTTATTGACACTTGTTACATTACTCGGCGTATTTTGGATGACTAGCGTAAAAGTGGGTATTCTGATGTAAATATCGGCAAATTTTTAACATCGATATGTATCGGTCTCTGTTTGGTTTTCGCATCTCGCTCTCCCAGCTTACCTTCTCGGTTATCGGGTTGCCACATTTCCAGCAAAAAATCATTCTTATCACTTTATCAGAATACAAAAAAATCTTTTTATTTTTTACTTTTTCATTACGTGTGACCCAGCCTTTGTGAAAAAGGGTTAAGCGATATAGCTATGAACCACCTTTGCTTTTTTGCGAGAAAATACGTCCATGTTCCCTCAAAAAATATGGTTCTTATCGTAGTGATCGGTGGATCGGCTGATGGCCGATATGTATCGATATTTCGAATTTCGTATCGATACGATCTGATACGGAAAAACATAGATACTTATCGATATGTATCGATTTTTGTCATCACTAATGGGTAGGTGTAATCAGGCCTATAGCCTTGGGGAGAGATGGATGAAGATACTGCCTCTTTCCTCGAAGATTTTCCGATTCCGAGTGCAAAACTGAAAATTCGAGTTGTACTTTATTTTTGTTTATTTACTAAAATTTTAATGGAAAAACTGACGAAAGAACTAAAGAATGCAAGCCAAGAGTTTAAACTTTCTATGAATTTATCAAAAATAAATTTTATGTCAAACAAAGCAGGGGAGAAGGAACTATGGTCGGAAGCGGAAAATATTAACAGAGTAGAGGAGTACAAATACCTAAAAAAAATCATTTCATTTAACAATAACATGGGCCAAATCATTGGTGCAAGAATATCGAATGACTGGAAACCCTTCTGGACATAAAAGTATATTTTAAAAAGTAAAATGAAAATTATGCTCAAAACAAAAATGTTGGAAAGTTGTGTAGTCGCCATCCTGACATACGAATGTCAGACATGGTCACTAACAAAAAAATCAACTGAACGTCTGGAAAAAACATATAATTCAATGCTAAGGAGTATGCTGGGGATCAAGTTGGGAGATAGGCTGAAAATGAGTTCCATCAGGGAGCAAACAAGGTTAAGGAACATAGGGTACAAAATAAAGCAATTGAAATACAGATATGCGGGGCACATGATTAGAAGAGAACCGAAAAAATGGAATTCTGCTTGCACGCTATGGATCCTCTTGGACAGAGAAAGGAATCCAGGACGACCAGCTACCCGATAGGTAGATGAATTTCTGAAAACCTTAGGCCCTCGCTGTGGAACATCTGCTAGGGAAAGGAAAACATGGAAAAGGGTGACAGAAGCCTTTGCCCTCCGGTGAGCAGATTAGGCAGAAACCCACTTACTAAGGGATGCAATCCCTAATCAAGGCAGTAAATGAAATAAAATAACAAAATTAACTAAAATTTTAAAATTTGGTAATTAAAATAACCCTTGTCCATACCTAAGTTGTCACGTCCCTCCTGGAAAAGTGGTCACGCTACGGAGCTAGGAGTTGATAGAAGCATTTATTCCTTTTCAAAGTGAGGACTACAGTTAGTTCTAACGACAATTTTTCATATTCTCCGGCGTAAGATTGTGTAATTTCATGGTATGTTTACTATCACATTTCTACAATTAATAGTATGGCAGTATCGAAAAACCCGAATAAAAGCAACTTTCGAATGAGAACGTAATACTCTTTTACTGTTCTGTGTTAACAAAGTTTCAGGTTTTTTTTTGCGACTAGATTCGTGTTGGGGAATGGACGCTTTGATTATGACTACCTACTTCGTTTGTATTATCTGGAACAAAGTGGAAATTTCTCTTGTTTGTTTCCAGTCTAGTCATCGTTGTTCGATTCAACCAGGAATTCGGATTCGAAGAACAAGTGATTCTTTGTCGTCTCGGGTTTTGAATCGGAATTTACGAGTACAATGCTAGAGAAGGTATTGACGCCAACGTACCACATGTCGTAACAGTATCTCGATTTTTGATTCCTATAATAAAAATATTATTCCTAATCCATATTTTAAAATTCGAGAGAGTGGAGTACGAAAAGGCTTGTTTGCTTGTGCCTCCGCGCCTCACCACCCCACGCCACTCAGTTCCCTCGTTTGAATAAAATGCCGAGATTCGCTTTTTGTACGATTGCATTATTGTTGTCATTGTCGTAACCGTTCTAATTGTTGTTGCCCTATCGCGTTGTCAGCACCGTAGAGCTGTCATTGTAGCATAATACGGGCTCGGATTCAATAACGTTGAATCACGTTAATGTCAAATTTGATCATCGATTGAATATTTGATGCAACGCGAAATGACATATAGGGTTGATTTTGAATAGACTCTGGAAACCCCTCTTCTTCAGGCGCCGTATCCGATGCCGGACGTTGGCAGTCGCGGTACTGACGGGCGGCTCTCCTGATGGCTGAGTTCATCGGGATAGTTTGCCGTTGCTCTCTCTACCGGTTTGTTGTATTTGTATCAAAGTGTACAGCCGCAGTTCGCTTTCGAGCCACGTGTTTCATGACGGTGAGTAAGCTGTCCACAACGTGCACACCACAGTACCAATCGTTCTGATCTGGTGGTAAGATGCCGTGCGATTGTAATGACTTATTCGAGTGAACTGGCGGGGCTGACATGCTTGTATCGAAAGAATTTGCTTTGAAAATTGTCCAGGTTCGTAACCAGATCTGGCTTACTTTCTTAAGAGTAAATGAAACCGCCGTCTTTTTCCCAGCCAGATCCGGCTAAACTTCTTAAGAATAATGAGACCGCCGTCTTCTATAAAGGTTAAGCGACATTCCAAGTCTCATATTGCTTTGGATTCAGTCTTGTTTTTCAGGAGGTAAATAGCGTAAAAGGCTCTACCCCCTGGCCGTTTCGTGGTTCCAATTCCTGATAAGATTGTGTTGTAATTTTATTCGATTTTTCGTTCTGACGTTTGGGTTTCAATGGTAAAATGTTGGGAATTTTCAGTTTTCCAGTTTTTTTTTTGTTTTTTTTTTTTTCATTTTTTCATTTTTTAATGATTCGTTTCGGGAATAATCTATGTGATACTTCTGAACAAACAGTTGAATCACTGCTAATTTAATAGAATATGCGATATGAATATCGTAGGAAAGCTGGACAGAATTTCGGGGTTACGTTGTAATTATTACGTCATTTTATATGATGTGTATTTTGTTTTGTTAAGTCATTTCCTTCATTAAAGTATAATAATGTATTTTTACCCATCTATCCGTAAGCTAATCGTGGTAATTTGGTTATTTTTGTCAGTTCTATCTCTCGTACTGGTAAATCTTATCCCTTCCCTCCATTATGTTCTTACATATTTTTTATATTTGTGGTCACTTTTAATATTTTGATCTATTCCCTTACTTTTGCCGCAACTGATAATTGTGTTATTTCTGTATCTTCTGTACTTATTTGAGGGTTGCTACGTTTTGTTTTTCCGTTTTTTTAATCGAAATTGGGCGATGGAACTTTCAACGCATCAGTTTCTGCTTTTACCCCTACATCGCTCTTTTCCTGTCTTTGTTCTTTTTTAACATACCTTTTCCGGCCTTTTTTTCTTGTTCAGCTATTTATTGTCTGTCTGTGTGGTTGACTAACAAACAAAGTGACTCTTGTTGGCAACTTCTGTCTTTTTAATATTTCTCGATGTTTTTTTTTTCTTCTATTAATTATCATTTGCCTCGTTCTTTTTTTGTCAATTTTATAATTCTGTCTTCTGTTTCATGAGAATTAGAAGAAATCAATTTTCAGAGGCACGATGTTTCAAAATTTTTGTACTCTTTGCACGGTACCTGTTTTTCAGTCTTAGATATTTCAATTTCTATAGGAATTTATATAATCAAAAGAATACAACTGCCATGAAAATTTATGATAATGAGGATAGTGACATGCAATTCAGTTTGTGTATAATATTTTTTATAAAATAGCAGTGATACCAGCTGATGACAATACGTAACATGAAAATAATATACACATAAGTAGATAATTTTAAATTTTTAACCTGCACGCGGTGTACGCCCTGCGTGCTTGAAAAGCGTTAACAGCAGGGCATCCGAAACAACAAATATGCAATTTACAGATAGTACGGCTGAATAATAAATTAAACAGAATGAGAGGGAATTCTAGAAACGTATTGAATGAAACAAAACAAAAATAAGTAATGAAATTAATAATAAAGATCGTTATCCGCCCTACTTTCAGCCCCAATTAGGGCGGATGATTGAGAGTCTGCTGTATGTCGTTATGTTCTATCAGTTGCGATTTCTTCTTTTTTTTTTTTTTTGAGGTTGGGGAGATTAGTTTTTCTATTACAGTGAAGATGAATGTCTTCATAACTTATGTTTTGATCTTGTGTGGACCTTTCTTAATAATTAATAGTATCTCATTTAATGAAAATTCTATCCAATATTATAAGTTAATTTGAGAATAAATGAGTGTGCAAAAACTCATTGTCAAGGCCCAACGTAAACGAAATTTGAAATGGAGCCTTACATGTTATTAACGTAGGTTTTTTCGGTTACCGTTTTGTTAATTTTATCTAAATTTAAGTATAAATGAGCGTCAGTGGCTTCCTTTACGTCTTGAGGGTGGAGGGTTCAGATCGGTAAATTCATTTTTGATGTAATTGTGACTATAACCCCTATACTAATATCTCCAAAAAGGCTGTGGCCTGCCAAAATTGGTAAACTAGCCTATGACAGCTTCAGTCATATCGTTCAATTTTTTCGGGGTCGCTTATTTTTCGCTGGTGAAGTTGTTTCGAGTGTAACCTTTGCTCCAGTAGGATCACATGGGATCGTGATCTAAGTATTAAAAAGGAACGAAAACGACAAAGACAGTTTTCAATTTTACTCATGTATAAATACCTTAATCCAGACCCCGGTGGTCTCACAAGGGCGGCAGTTAGGTTCGAAGCAACATCAAAAATGAGATAAGTGGCAAAAAAACGAAAGCTGTGATTGAAGCTGTTATGTGCTACTGTAGCAATTTTAACAGGCCATAACCTTCTGTCGCGACATCAAGATACGGGTTAAAGTAAACAAAAACGAATTTAGCGACCCAAGCCCATCCCCCTCACAGTATAAATAAAGCTAATTCTGCTCATTTATAAGTATTTAAATGAAAATAACTATATGATAATCGAACTATCATTCTTACTTCCATGTAAAGCTCCATTTGAAATTTCACTCGAGTTGAGCCATGGAAAAATTTCAAATAATATTTTAAAACAAAAATATGCCCATGTTATTTTGATCCCGAAATGCAACTTTTAGCCCTGTCCAACCGCCGAATTTCATTTTTTAGCCGTTTTCGTTCTTCCCTATTATACACACTTCAGACTGAATGTTTTACTTTAATTAAAAATTGTTCTTCTGTAATCACACCTGGACCATGTGCCGAATCTTACGAGCTATCATCGTAGCACCTTTGCAGATTTAGCTCAGGTTTTGTTTTCAAAATATTGTAATTAGAATTGCTAGCCAGTCTCGTCATGACAGAAGTTTATGCCATTATGATGGGGCGGGGGAGTCTAGTTTTTAGTATGATGTCAGTCTGCCGTCATTCTGTTTTCATCGATTAATACGAAGAGATATCAACTGATAAGACATAATCAAGATCAATAATGAGGTATAATAAAGACATAATTTAACCGAAGGGTGCAGAAAGGAATTCATTTCAGTTTTTGCCGAAAATGAGTTATACATGGTTTCACAGTAACAAAGGGTACGTCGGCCGATCCGTTTATTAGAAAGGAATTCACTCCGACATCAGTTAACATCGAGAAATCGTAACCCTGAACTTGACGAAATATGGAGAAAGGAATTCATTCCAGAAACTTAATTCTATTCATGTCCGTCGTTAAATCTGAGTAAAAGGGTAAAAACGAACTCATTCCTGTGATAATTTTTATTATCAGCTGTGCGATTCGCCTTTTTTCCAATAATAAGATTAACCATATTTTTGTGTTTGGGCATTTTCATCACTTCTTTCTGTGTTTTTACGGACTCTTCCCCCCTTCGCGCAGATCACGGTGGTATTGTGTGTGTGTGTGTGGGATGGGGATGGGGGTTCAGTGGGAGGTGATCAAGAATGCTGTTGGATACCCATATTCAGCTTTACAAAGTTCCATGTGTAATTTGGGTGAAAGTAAACAGTTTTTTTTTTTTTTCAGTTTTCTCACTTTTATTACTTTTAGAATAAATTCCTTTGTGCTTCTGCCGACATGACACAATAAAAACATAATGAAGTATATTGAGACAATGTGAGTAAAGACTTAATCAGACATAATAATTGTAGATTATGCCGTTATAACTTATCAACAGTATTTCTTTGAAAGAGAGTCACAATTCAGATTTTTAGTGTATAGAAAAATAATAATTGTTGATTATGCCATTTTATCTTATCAACAGTATTTCTTTGAGAAGGAGTTAGAATTCAGATTTTCAATGTATAGAAAAAAGAGAAGAGATGTAAAGAGTTGCAGTGAATACTTACTTTTGAACATGATGTGAGAAGTCATAAAGAAGACTGGAAAAGAGATAAAAACCTAATCATGTGAAGGACGTTATTGGCTAATGACTCTTTTGAACTCATTTTGACTCTTATTAGACTCATTAAAATTTTGTTAGGACTCGTCAAAGCTTATTTTCATTCTGCGAAGACTCATTAAAATTCGGCCAGGAACCAGTAGTACTTCATTAGGACTTATAAGACAGTTTAGTGCCCATGTTGGAGTGTGAGTGAACTTGGTAAATTCTGTATGTAGGGTGTGCCAATTCACAGTTTCTTTCTTCTGTAGCCCAGAGCGCGACCACAACCTCAGAACAACAGAAATTAACAAAATCAAACAAATAGTCATTAACAACAAATACCAACCACAAACAGTAGACAGAATAATTAACAAAATTAATACAACAAAAAAGTACAGACATAGAACCAACAATCATAAAACAGGCAAATACGCAGGAGCAATACCATTCACAGGGACATACATACAAAATACAGAAGATATTCAACCAATACAACATAAAACTCGAAATCAGAAACGGACTATTTGTGATCAAACAAATAAGCAAGGACAGGAACAACAGCAACGGAGTATACAGATTGGACTGCGAACTCTGTAATATGACCTACATAGGAGAAACAAGCAGAAAATTCACAACTAAAATAACAGAACATGAAAAATCACAGAAGCTAAAGAATAACAATCACTTTTTGGAAAACACTGAAACGATCAGGGACACAATAACCACAAGTTGACAGAAAAATACAAAATCCTACACATGAAAAACAACACAAGGAAAATAAAATTAAAGAAACAACTTGAGATAATAAAGGCAAAAACAAAACAAAACAACCTAATAAACACAACAACTAACTTCCAAAGCGAGAACCTATTCCAGTTAATAACATAAGACTCAGTGTTTGGACAGACTACACAATCACAGACAACCAATAGACTTACCATACAGTACTGCACATCACTATAAGTACATGATGACCTTAGACCATACGCGAAAGATAGACCGCTGGCGCTTTATAAGAACCCGTGTTATAGAGTGTGATCAACATCGTACAGCATGTGCATAAGTGGTAGTGTGTAAATGTGTATAAATGTAACCATCAGCTGATCATGAGCGGAATTAGATATTAGAAGCGCGACGTGGAAGAGGATCTCTGTCTTGTAGGGAATACATTGATCCAAGGTCCTTTTTCTACGTAGCTATCACCTATCAATGTTGATCACAGGATTTTGTAAACATTAGCCGTCTATCATTCCTGTATGGTCTAAGAGGATGACAAACAGAAAGTGTTAGGATACTCCACTGAAGATGGCATAACAGCCGAAAGCGCCCTGGACTACAGAAGAAAGAAATTGTGAATTGGCACACCCTACATACAGAATTATATGACAGTGCTAAATATCTCATTCGATATTTTCAAAACTGATTCGAACTCACCTGGACTTCATAACTCGTTGAGACTTCCAAAAACCTGTATTAAGACTAGTTCAGACTTTTCGATCTCATTTTAATCCAATCAAGCCTAGCTGACATCAAGTCACTAGGTTAAGACTCATGAAGCCTATTCGGATTGATTTGGATTACGTTAAGACTCTTTTCGGCTCCGTTACGATTCATTCAGTATCTTTTACGACCCATCCGCCCAATACCCTCGTTAAGACTCGTGAGAACTTTTCTCTAGACTTATTCAGACTTTCTATGTTCATTGAGCTCTGCTAAGACTTGTTCAGATTACATTATGACTATATAACTTGGTTATATGTGAGGGCGTATGCGAAAAGGGACCAGTTGACCAAAAGTAAAATCTTACAGGAAATGTGTTTAAAATTGAGAGTATTTTTTTTTTTGTAATTACCATTTTGTTACCTACCAACGTTTCAACCGTGAATCTCTTGTCCGTTCTTTTCGGAAGAAATTTCCAATATTTTCCAAATAATTTAAATGTTTAATGATTTCCGAAGAATTTCATCGAAAAACTTTAGGCAACTTCTCCAATGATTTTCAAGGAATTTTATCCCAAAAATTCTGATACTTTCCGGAGAGTCTTTTCGGGAATCTTTGGAAAATATTTCCAATGTTTTCCAAAGAATTCGAAAGTTCAATGATCTCCAGAGAATTTCATCGAAAACCTGTAGGTAAAATTTTCGATGGTTTCGAAGGAATTTCATAGGAAATGTTTGTGGAAAAAATGTCGATAAGTTTCGAAGAATCCTATCGGAAATCTGTAGAAAAATTTACCAATGTTTTCAAAAAAATCTCAACAAATTATTTTGGAAAAATTTTCTGGTAAATTTTGAAGAATTTCATAGGAAATATTCGACAGAGAACTCCGATGGTTTTGAAGAATTTTATGAAATCGTTACAGAAAATGTTCTATGATCTCCGAAGAATTTCATCGAAAATATTCGGATCCGAGTCCCTTAATCAGTAAGAGTAGACAGACATTCATGCAGCAGGATATGTTGCTTACATTGTAAGATTGGAGGTTCCCCACGAGAAGTGCGAGACTCCACTTCAGCAGGTACATAGGCAACTCATCCTGACAACAGGTAAATGTATTTTCCTGCTCTCGCATTTAAAAGGGCAAGAAGAAAATATGTCCAGTATTTATGGAAAATTGTTTTCGAACAATTTAATTTTACATAAGAACGTGCTATTTCCTTTTTGTACTTTTTGAAATAATAAATTTTGACTCGCCTCGCTTTGAAGTGCAATATCTCGCTGAATTTTCAAGCTAGAAGTCTGGGGTTGGTATTATTCGATTTCTAAGGGTTTTTACATAAACTTAGGCAAAAAAGTAAAAATCGAATAATTGGTCAACTGGTGCCTTTTCGTATGCGCCCTCACATATATTCATTTATTCATTCAATTTTCGAACGTCTTAAGAGACGCTTCAGACCTTTCTCTTAAGAGGGGAGTGGGGGGAAGGCGGCAGTAACGTATTCACCAACCTTGAAACTTCGTAGAGGAAGTCGTGCTTTTACGTACATCATTTCGCAGCTTACGTCACTCAAATTTCAGATCAGTTGAGAAAATTGGAATTCCTCCGGCGGTATAGGCGATGCGCGTTATCACATCGTCCTATCGCGCGTCGTCTTCACACTCGACGCCATTATTTATTGCTACTTGCGCTAATATCTTAGTGTTGTTCGAATACCTATAGACTATTATAATTTGTTGCTGCGAGAGGCAGCTTGCCCCGACTTGTTCGTAATTATCGAGGTATTTAGTATAGAATTTCGAACAAACGCGCCGAAACAAAGGCCGACTGAGGCTGGCTCACAAAACCTCTTTATTATTCTATTCGTCGCATCGGCGACGCAGCGACAGTAGCCGACGGACCTTTTCTCCGGGCTGACAGCGGCGGCCAAGATTAATGGTCGTGTACGGTGCGGCATTGCGCCGTATATGTACGTATACGGTATTCGTTGCCGCCATTTTCTCGAAACCGATATCACTCTCGATTACCGAGATCGTGCCGCTAATTTCGGATAAGTTATCGGTACGCGTTACGAGCATTTCCCGAGTGCCATTTTTCCAAACCAGGTTGAACGTGTCGAATGCCTCTCTCTTCTACATACACTCTGCAGGTTACAAATAGATGTACAGTAGTTGTGTAGACTGTTTTCCAACGTAGAATCGTCGTAATTTCTCATTCAGTGTCGAATTCGTGCATCGTTTCGCTTCCTCTCCAATAACCACCGTACAGTCGCGTCTCTTTCAATATCCGTTCAGTGGTGATCGCGAAAACACGCCGTCGGGAAATTGGGATTTTCTGCGTTGAGACTTCCTATTGTTTGCAAGTTTATTCTACTCTTCACGTTGCTAATATCGCCGTGTTGCCTGCAGCGTCCTATCGACGCTGGCCGCTGAAAAATTTAGGACATCTGTGTTTCCTAATTTTCGGTGCGATGTATCAACGGCAGATAATCGGACGGCAACGTAGTATCGCCCAAGATTTACAATTAAAAAGAAAGCAATGCTGAAAAACTAATTTGAAAATCGACTGTTGATCGAAGAAAGGCACGATGAGGCAGATCTCGGATATAGCCGGACGAAATTATTTTCCTTCGTAAATGGGTCAGAAATGAGGTTAAACATGCGAGGAGCATGTTTGAAAAAATTACATTTTATTATTTGGTCTTTCAAAGCCGGATAAATCCGGTATCTCGCCGAAAATTTTTAATTTTCTCCAAGTCTGTTCTAAATGAAGTAGATACAGAATATCAAAGAAATATTTAAAAAACCAAGAAATAAAAAACAGTCCTTAACTTTTGGTCCTAGACGGACTGAATGAATCCAAAATCTATTTGAAGGTTCATTGACCAAGGACTAGAAATTATGGTCGTAAAAAATAGGGGTTTTCCCTTTAAAAAACATCGTTTTATCTGGTTGTAAAAATGCCCTTTTTGGCGCTAAAAAATGCGAAATTTTACTTCTCTTTTCCAATTGTAAGTTGAGTCTTCGGTTACCTTTTTTCGTTACTTTTTTGTATATCCTTTGTTTTTGGTCAGTTTCGTTTTGCTAGTTTTGGCCCTTGCCGTCGGTGGCAAGGGGTTCTACTACCCACTGTCCTCATTTGCCTTCTCGAAAATGTTGTCTCCCCCATGACACAAGAGGCTCTTTAAGGGCTCGACTTGTCTTATGGCCACATAACTCATTTCCTATTCTTTTTTTATGGATTTACCCTTCTTACATTCAAAATTATGTTCGCACTTTATTGTTTTTGATCAGGTTCTGACTGAAGTTGATCATTCTATAGTATAGTACTGTGTTTAAATGATGATATTGGAAAGAGGCACCTTTACTGAAATAAGTTGAAAGTCATCTTTCGGCATTTTTACACGAAATTTGAATAAAACACAATATTAGCTTTGAAGTCGTAATGCACTCGATTGGTGCCCTATTCCGTTACACGTCTTAAAACCGAATGAAGACTCAAATTCTAAAAGCTGAGCGTACGTTATGACTTGAAGCAGAGGTATACCTACGGCACCGTTGACCATTTATATCGATGAATTATTTCACCATTCATAGGAAGTATCGACCGATCATTCATGAGTCTTCCTTTTGTTTTTTGTCAAATGTAAAATGTGAAGTCTGAAATTTCTTAAAAACTAACCTTTTCCTGTTCAGGTTGACCAGTTTTATGTCTACAGCCGGCGTTATTACCTCGCCTTTTTCCCGTTTTCACCTTTTTTTTTATCGTTTTCTCACCATAGAGGTTCATTGTGAGTGAAACAACGTATTAATATTGTCTGTTAATTGTCAAACCTGCCTATTGTACTTTCTACAATTTTCGTTCTTTAACGGACAAGAGGGACAAACGGGAATATCAATAAATACTACGGTCTTCTTGAGCGAGGCATGTTAAATTTCCATGGTCTAAATGTTCGAAATGTTTTAACCAGAACACATTATCTCTTCACTCGACTCACTCATTCACAACCCCCCCCACACACCATCATTTCCGGTTTCCGTAATACAAGTATGAGGAGGAAGCGAAATCAAATTATCATTTTTAATTACAAGCGCTATCGGGGGTCAAAATAAGCATATACTGTGCTACATAATAATATAATCCCCCAAAATCAAAGTTTCACTCTTGAAACTGGAAAACATTTCAAGAATCTTGGGTAGTTATTCTCTGACTTTTAGCGATTTCACGCACTCTTTAACTGCAAATTATAGTAATTTTTACCAGAATTTGGTGACCATTATTGTTAGTTTACTGAATTTTAAGTAGTTTTACAGTAATTGCTGTCAGAATCCAGTAAAAATTAATACAATGCTCATTTGAAAAGTTCGCGAAATCGCTGACACTGTTAGTGACTTGCTGAAATTCTAGTAATTTTGGTCGTAAACTTTTTTTCAGTGTACTACAGAAATTAAAAATACGTTTCGCAGTATAGATTTTCAGGACCTTCGATTCTAAATTTTTCATCTAATTCGTCTGGAATCTCGATTTGGAACCAAAAATACAAATTTCATGTTGAAAATAATTCTCGGAGTAATTTGTTTTAAAATTCGAAGTTATTTTTGATGGGTTACACGAAATCCAATTAGGTAAGAAAAAAATTCTAAATTCTCCTCCTCTATGCGAAGTAGTTGAATAAAAATTGAAACAAACTTCAAAGCAAACGCTGCTTTTTTTACTAATCTGAATCTGAAAAATTGGAACGAAGACCAAAGGCAGTTTTTATATTATCATCTAAATTAGGAACCGAACTAGCGTAGCGACTTTTTCACTTTCTTCCTTTCCTGCGAAAAAGAATCAAAATTTGGATAAATAGTTTCGTCCATTTTCGCGAACGGAAATTCCTAGGAATCTTTCCTCTTTTAGTTTAGGTTGGTGGTTAATCAAAATTTAGAACGAAGTTACATTGTTGACTTTCCGACTTCGGCGAGCCCAATCTAAAGTTAATAACTTCTTTTTCGACTCGTCTGTCTAATCAGGGCTAATTTCTCAGAGGCTATTTTCTTTTAACGTGAACCGGAATATCGATAAGCAAATAACAGAATTTCGGACAAGGTAAAGGAATTTTTCAGCCCCTTGTGAATGATCTGCTCAATGCCTATTTTACAACAAAATGCGGGAACGTTATTTCAAATTCCCAGATTTGGGCGTGGGGTGGATCAGTTCCTCTTTTAATTAAAGGGAAAACTTTTTCAACATGCCAAAGGAGAGGTGCAGCTACGAAGAGAAAATTATAACTTAACGGAAAGTTTGGAATCAATGACTAAAGAAGCTCGTTCGACTGTTCATTCGAATTCTTATTCGAGTTTTTACTCGTTCCGAGTCTTTTTTCAACTTATCGAGTGAGGGGGGTTCGTTTTTCCTAACAGATTTCATTAGATTTCCAACAATTTCCCTGCATAAAAGCGCATGTTCTTTAGGTTTCAAGCGAAATAAGAGCTCCTTGGATCGTTGATTTCGAATATCGCGTCAGAGTTTTGATTCGGCTTTGATCTAGGCTCAAAAACCCAAATTTGGGATTCAAAAAAGGTGAACATTTAATTTTCTTGGGGAATAAGCTAAGTATCAGAGTATCGAATATTACATCAGGTAGTTGATTCAATCACGAACTGAAGCCAAAAAAACAAATTTACGACTTGAAGAAGGTTAAAATAATTAGATTGACTTGAAAAGTTAAACAAAGTATTGAAATGGTAAAACTTTTTGATCCGCCTATTTGGGCTCGAAAATCCCAATTTCGAACCCATAATATGCTAAAATAGTTTTGATTGAAAAACGGAATAAACTATCAAAATTATTTTTTCTGGATGAGTCGCGCTTATTTTGAATATCGCATTAAATTTTTGTTCTGGATTCGATTTGGACTACAGATTCAACCTTTTGCCTATTAAATGAGCGACTGTAGACTCCAAATGAGGCCAAATGCTGAATGTAATGCGATATGTACTTGAATTCTGATCTTCAAAAATTCGTATTTTAATTCACTTCCAAATCGACGCAATTTTGTCCCCTAATAGTGTAAAATGCTTTATTCAGAGCTCTAATTGGGGCCAAGTGGAAATCGAACACGATATCCGGAATCAACGACCCCCTCTGTCGTCAAGAAGAAAATCTATTTCAATATCTCGTTCATTTTTCGAAATCCGCGTTAATTTCGCTTCTTTTTAGGGTAACATCAAACTCGGGATCCAAATCAGAGCCCGATGGAAAATTTATTTTGATAATTTCAAGTGAACGGTCCAAAAAAATTCAATACTTTAGCCAGTTTTGTAAGTCAAGTTGAATTCAGCTACTTGAACAGAGTAATTTTCTTTGACACTGAAACGCGTATCGGGTTAAATAAAGAATCTAATATAATTATCGAAATAAGCGACTCGAAATACTTCTACTTTGATACGTGGTTCGATTTTTGGAAGCCAAATTAGAGTAGGATCAAAATATAAGAAACCTGATACGACAATCGAAAAGTGCGCCCCCTCCCAGAAAAAAGGCAATCTCGATATATTATAAAATTTCTTAATACAATTCAGTTTTTTCATTTTGATGGGAACATTTTGAGTTTGTGGTCTAAATCGGGGCCAGACCGAAAATCGAATGCGGTATTCGAAATCACCGATGCAAAAGTAATTTCGATAATATTTGTTTAATATAGCTAATTCATATTTTGTCCGTTTTGAATTCGAAATTTAGATTTTGCGCCCAAATCGGAGCCGGATGCAGAATCGCATGCGATATTCGAAATTAATGATCCTACAAAAACGAAACTTAGATACATAGTTCAGTTCCTCCTGCCAGTTTCATTTTTAATTCTCCTAAATGTGGATTTTTGTGAATAAATCGGAGCCGGATCAAATATCTGATGCAGTACTTGGAATCAACGACCCGCGGAACTCCTATTTGGATATTTTGTGAAAAAAGAAACTATACCATTGTCCCTTGTCACTTACAAATTCATTGTCGTCCCGTGAAGATTCAACTTTGCGATAACAAAAAAAGAAATAAAGAGAAGACCAATTCGTGAAAACTCCATGTGTACAATGTATAGGTGTTTAAATACTACAGTTACTTGATTGTGCCACTGTTGATTGTATTCTATACGAGCTAATGAAATGAAAGAAAAAGGAAGACAGGAATGGAAATGGAAAATCGAAAGTATACGGCTCTGTACGTACGCTACGCTACGTACTGAAACAAAAACTTTTTCTTTTTCCTTTATTTCGTTAATGGGGGATTTTGTAAATGCGGTACGTATACACGAACGTTCAACGATAAACTTTACGAAAGTAAATAACCTTTACCCTCGGCGCGGCTCGATTCAAATGGAACGAATAAGTTTTGCCATCTTCGGTATTAGCGCCGCGCCGGAAATGTTTAACCGCGACTACTCACTCGTACTTGTACAGCAGGTAGCAGTACGAGCGCCGTTGCCTTCAAGTCACGTTGGGACTACACGCTGTCGCTGTAAATTAGTGCTGTCCAAACTAATCTCATCCACGAACATTTCCATTGCTACTGCTACAGCTATACCCGTACAGCAACCAAATGATACTCGTATCAACATTTCGAAGACAACCACACACCATCAGACTCGCGATATATGAGTATATTTGCGAGTCGTCCTTCTGTGACCTATGATCAAGCTGAATTTTTAGAGTTACTGTTAGAATATGTATCTTTTTTCTAATTTTACTCTTGAACCGAGTCCTGGAATCCGCCCTTTCGAGCTTTGCCTCAGAGACGTTAGACTGTTTGGGCTGTCTTAGCCCAGTTCTCATCTTGCCGAAAAACCGGCCTAGGTCGAAATGTAGCAAGTTGGTACGTGGGCTCGAACCTAGGACCTCCGGATTCCGAGACCAGCGCGCTGTTCACTCGCCCAACCAGACCCCCGTTAGAAGGTATACCACATTGAGTAGAAAATGTTCCCTCACATTGTTAGCTCTAATAATTTCAGTGATCAGGTTAGGGCATAAACCTGGCATTAGCCACGTATTTGGTACTCGATTTCTGTCTCTGACCGTGAGTCGTGAGCCAATCAGCGAACTCTAATGAAAAGGGCACGTGATTAGTTACCCCTATCAAAACTTATGTCAGGTAGAAGGAACATCGTTAGATGACAAAATACTTTCAATTTTTCATTATTATTGTTATTATTATTATTATTATTATTATTATTATTTATTTATTTATTTATTTTTTGTTGTTTATTCACGAGCCACTAGCTGCACCAAGAATGTTCCGTAGCATTTTGGGTAGTCTGGATTTTTCTTGTCATCTTTTTGCTTAAGGCCGAAGTTTGGCATCCATAGGATATGACACGGACTAGGCATAAGTTGAATATTTCACTTTTTAGTCTGTTACTATACGGTGCTTTGAGTATTTCCTTTATTAACAAAATTTCTTCCAAGTTGAGTTAATTCTTCTATTCACCTCTTTTCCCATTTGATTTTTAAATGAAATGAGTTACCCCAGATATATTGCTTCTCCTACTTTTTCTATTTCTTTCCCTTCCAGTAAAACTTTGTTTTCCTTTATTTCTTGGTTTTTTGTTAATATTTTTATTTTTCCTACGTTCATAAATAAGCTCGCATTTTTACTTTTTTCTGCAATAAGTTCCTTGATCATTCCTTTCAGTTCCTTTTCTGAGTGGGATATTAGGGCAACGTCATCCGCAAATCTTAAATTTGATAAATATTTTTCGTTGATATTTATTCCTTTCTTTTCCCAATCTAGTAAGTTGAATATCTCTTCTAGTGCACAATTAAATAGTATTGCGGACAACGGGTCATCTTACCTTACCTCCTTTTTGATTTCGAAATATTGCCCTTCTTTATATGTTTTTCTTCTGGCCTTCAATTCTTTATACATCTCTTGTATGATTATCAAAAATGTTTCTGGTATTGCTTGTTTTCTGAGTGCCTCTATCATAAATGAGTCATTAGGGGAGTCAAATGCCTTGCTAAAATCTGTTAGTGCTATGGATTAATCAAATTGATACTCTATGCACGTTTCCATTATTTGGTTTATAGTACTGGTCGATTGTCGAAAAGTTTTTTCTGAAGCCTGCTTGTTCTACTGATTGCTGAAGGTTAAAAAATGGGCGTATTCTAGTTTCTATGATGTTGGAAAAGATTCTTGAAATAGTGGGGAGTAAGCTTATAGGTCTATAGTTGTTGATTAAATTTCTCTCTTCCGTTTTATGGATCAGAAATATGTCCGATTTTTTCCTGTCTGAAGGGATAGTCCCCGTTTCCAGAATTTGATTGAATAGTCTTGTCAGACTTTTTATCAATTTGGGGCCCCTTGCTTTATGTGCTCATTTAAAATTCCATCATGCCCTGGGCATTTTTAGATTTCAATTTTTTGATTACATTTTCTATTTCATCTTGGAGGAGTTCTGTTTCTTTTATGATAGTTTCCTCTCCTTTCTCTTGCTGGCCTGTTTGATCATTGAAGTCCCTCATGATGGTGATATTTTTATTATCCTTGTTTTTGTTGAAATGTATTTCTGTACTCAGTTCTTCGTAGAACTTCTCGACTTCATTGCCCTCTGCGGTTAAGATTGGGGTATACTTGGAGTATTGTAAGGGGTTTGTTCTTGCCCAGTTGGAGTGTTAACTTAGTTTGTCCATCTAAGATTTCTTTTGTTTCCAAAAACTTTTCTTTTCATTTTTTTTAAATTATGAAACCTACCCCATTTGTCCTATCTTGTTCCCTATGTAAAATAAAGTATTTATATGACTTTCTCGGGTTGTTGTTAATCTCTCTCCTTTTCTGCGTATCTCTGATAAACCTGAAATTTCTGTTCAAAAGTTTCATCCAATTCTCTTAATGATTCTTCTTTTTTGAGGGTTCGAACATTGAGACATCCTATTGTTAATTTTAAGTCTTTTCCCGTGTTTTGTGGGGTTTAGTTTCTTTTGTTTTTCGGTTGCCTGGTTTTTTTATAGTAAAACGTCTTGTATTTTCTTCTCTTTTTGATGACAGTGGATCGGTTACATGGTTTTGTGTACACATCTCTTTCGCTTACAAGGATTACTAGGTGTCGTATCTACTCAGTTCTATAATATTCTGTATTTCTTAATTTAACTTATAAACTGGTCAAAACGCGAATTTGAGGAATGGGTTCGGATGATATGATTAAGAAGTCGATAAGTGAAGAAGCTCAAAACTGTTTCATGATTCAGAACTATTCTAGAGACAAATAAAAATGTCAAGAGTAAACCGCAAAGGAACATTCGTAAAATAAAACTGCGAGCTGTGAAAAATTAAGAAGGACCAAATTAAAAGATTCGGATCAAAAACGAATAAAAAACTGGCAAGCTAACAAAAAATAATTAAAAATGGCGGAAAATTGAATTGAAAATCGACTACAACTAAATATGAGTAGAAACCGATAGGAAAACGCGGATAATGTGGTATAAACCAGAATAAGAAAACTAAGAAAAAAAACTGGCGGTTGCATTCGGTTTATCCGCTGAAGACTGAATAAAACCAAAAACCAGCTGGGAAAATCAAGATTAGTCGGTTAAAAACGGTTAATTGGTCCAAATCGATTTAGTTGGTTAAGGAGAAAGAGAGAAAGAAAGAAAGTACGTTTCTGGTACCATCGCCCTTTTTCTTCTTACTAAAATTCAGAAACCCACGGAAAATATTTTACCATTAGAACCTCGAGTTAAAATGTGAAGTGGCCTTCCACACTGGGTACCACAACCCTAGTATACTCAAACAACCAAATACGTTAAACTTCGTTCATCTGAAATCAGAATTTTTTTTTATTTTTTCGTAATTGACATAACGTGGAACCCTCCTTTGTTCTCAATGTCGAAGAAATTGCCTACACGTTTTGCCGTAAATACGTACAAAGAGGACATAATTATGTACAGTGCGAGTAAAACGAAGTGGTAGTTGAAGCGAAAAAATTCTTATGTCTAGACCATGGTTCTAGCAAAGTGTGAGGAGTTACTATACCCCCTCCCTCCACATGCATACACCAATTTATTAATTAAGGACTATGCTTCGTAATCCAGCAGTTTCGTACTGACAGTTTAACAAAAAGTGCAAATCAGCTAGAAAAATTGAATTATGTTTTCAAAAATTACAAGCAGTAAAATTTTATTATAAATTTAGTTTCAAGTAGCGCCTCAATTTTAATGGAATGGTTGGCAATTCAACGAACTCTAGTTGGCACATGACATTGGTGATTTTATAAAAATATATGTATATGTGAAAAATTGAGCCGAATGTCCAAAACTTGTTATCAGAAAAGTTTAGTACAAACATTTGACGTTGTATTAATTTTTGCACTGATAATAACAGTCTTTGATTAGCTTTTTCGTAAAATAATCAAGTACATCGGATAAATTAAATTCTATTTTTGTAAATAACAAGTAGATAAATTTTTATTTTACATTGGATTATTTTATTTTAGAGTTGCATAGTTCGCCGTTTGATAAATGCGCATTGTTAATTTTGGAATGAAGTAAGGTCGTCCATAGAATAAAATTTGATTTTCAAGAATTACAAACAAGAAAAATTGATTTGATTAACTAATGTAGTATGATTTCTAGAAATTATAAAATCGGAAATTAGATTTAATTAAAAATACAACACTGTAAAATAAAATAGTAATTCTCTATTTTCTTGTCGCGCAGTGAATCAAAAATAACTCTAAATATTCATGATGTTCAAAGCTAATTTGTTCTGATTTCGGTAACTTACGTTTGTCTAAAAATTAAATAATTATCGGAATTTTGGTAGCTGTTTTCGAATATAGTGTTGCGCTTTTTACTTGGTCTCGATTTAGGCTCCCAAAATGAAATTCTAAAAAATGATGATATTCTCAGTTTTTTATTTTGTCATCTCGCGTTATCGTGAAGCATATCCTCAAGAAGCCTATGCTAAAAAAATTTTTAAATCTTTTTTTCGTGACGTAGGGGCTGAAAAGATGACCTCCCATTTCACTAAGCACAAACTGTGTAACATATTGTGCTGGAAACAAACTTGTGATGTCGAGATGACAAAACGGTTGTAATTTCCACCATGATACGTAAATTTTGGCGGCCAAAATCAACGATGGATTAAAATGATATGTGTAATGTAATTTTCGAAATTATAAACCTAAATAATCTGTTTCGATAATTATTGTCTCGATTTTCCAAATCAACTCAGTTTAGCCCACCTGGAGTCGTTTCTCAATCGACTGTGCAATCTTTGTATCGATTTGCATTTCGTTTGAGACAAACTTTCGAACCAATCTTTACCCCTTCGCCTCGGAGATTTTGCGCTCAATACTAAGTAAAAAACTATGTGGACAGAAAAACGATAATTTTTATTCAACATTTCGAAATTTTTCATGCGTGAGTGAACTTTAGTATCTTTATTTTCCTTTTGAAGTTTTCCATTTGCTCCGCCTACCGGTTGTTCTTCCATCTGATTTATCATCCAAGCTCTTTTTTGGTTTTCTTTGAGAAGAAATCCCATAGGCATTCTTGTTCAGTAACGATGCATGTAAAAGAATACTTCGTCAGGGGGAAAAAATCCAATTTGTTTACTTTAAAGGATTTTGATATCCTCTACTGAATCCTCTCATTTTCTTTAAAATATTACAAACACTTTACAAATATATTCATTTGAGAATACGGTTTACTCTCCGAAACTAATGCTCGTTTATGCAGCCCTTTGAAAATGTCACCCCTTTCCCTCAAACATGAAGATCTTAAGAGTTAAATTAATAATAACTGAGTTGGCATTTTTAAGTCTCCCTCTCCCCATCTTCCTAAAAAAAAGTTCGATTTCGAAGGCCTTGCCTGCGATTTGAAATTGAAATTCAAAAATTGGTGGTACGTTCTTGTCGTTGTGTATGTGGGGGGGGGGGTCACTGGAAGGTGAGTTATTTTCCCTAACACTTGAAAATTCTTGTTTCCATGTGAAATTTGACTACGTGTTGGAAAAAGGGTCGGATGGTGAGCTAAGAATGCCCCGTATGAATGTAAGACTGTACAGTGTAGTGGCGTTAGTAGGTTTTTAAGGGGTGGGGGAGGGTCAAAATTGAAAAATAAGAAGGAAAAAACGTTTTAGTTTCTAGATGTTGGGTCAATAAGCAAAGTATTTCGTGAATCTCGTCTTTGAAGTCTCTCAAGGCGTCTTACCAACTTGATGTATTGTTTCTACTTTTTTCATCTTGTTAGGGGAGCGGGAGAAGTACAGTGTACCACTTTCGACTCCACTGTTGCAGTGCCTTATTCCGCCGGTAATGGGTGGAGAATAAAAAATGGTGAAAACAAATTACGAATTTCAACCTGATTAACGCCTCGTATTTCTACATCAACCCATTTCCGTCAGTAACAACGAAATGCAAAATATAATACGAGTGTAGAGCGTAAACCCGACGAGAGGGGATGTTTTTGTATAAAACGCCATGGAAGACAACTCGGTTTTCGTTTTCCTCTATTGTTCTTTTTTTGCGTGTTCACAGTCTTTTTTTTATACTTATTTCTTACCTCTGTTATTCCCTCGGCTCGACCGCACGAACTTGGCTCGCAGAACGAATTTTCATTTTATGATAGATTAGGTGTGTTTTAGACGGAGGTTTCCAGTTTCGAACCTCTTAAACTTTCGAAACCGCAAACTGAAATACATACTTGGACACACATCAACTTATGTCGAGTATTAAAGCGTTGTTCGTCGCTCTACATATTTTATTTTACGGTGTTGTACAATACTGTACAGTAGATATGGACTGGCATACGAATTCGTTTGATATTCTTATTTTCATTACCAATTACGTACAAAGTGTGACTTCGGAAAATCGAATGCACACATAAATCGTATACCGTATTCGTGTATTTCGACGCTGGCGGTGATAAAACTCGCTGGGGTGTACGAAAAACAAATAACGCCGGGTATTTCAAAAATTGACGTTAATAAAGCGTAGTAAACCGAATGAAAACATCGAAGAGCTGGTTCACACGCGAAAAAAATTGTCGGAACGACGATCAAATTGGCAGATAAAACTAAAATTCGTGTCTTTTTTCGTATATCTACTATTTCACTCTTTCGCTTTTTTCTTTCTCTCGCTCTCTCTTTCATTCTATTACTCGTCCCTTCTCTCTTGTTTGCCGATGTTTTGTTGGGCCTCGTTTTTTCTCCCTTGAGCGTGTAATATTGGTCAAATTCAGCGGCTCTCTAGATGTAGGCCTCATCAAGTAAGTTACGTACTAGAAATCAGAGTTTTGTCGAGGACAAAGGCTATCGATGCATGCGGCGAGACCTATCAACCTAACCTACCTATAACCTAATTGTGCTGTACAATCCCGTTATTCTGTGCACGTAAATGAAGGTATCGAATTTTTTTTTTGTATTTGTGGAGCTCTTGAGGAATAATGCGTCAACGTTTAACTCTTGATCAGACTTTTTTATTGCAAAATGATCAAAAGCCCGATTATCGAAGGGAGTCCGAGGGCTAAACCTTCGACCCGGAAGTGTGCGGACTCAAAGAGTTTTTCAGCTAGTTCCGTAGTACCGAAGCTGTAATACTAGCGGGTCTCCGTCTATTCAATAAGTAGTCAACCACTAACAACGTAAACGTAAAGTTCAAAATCGACCTCTAAAGTTGAAATTAAACAGTGAAAGTTTGCTAGCTAGTATTACAAAAAAAGTGGCCTTATCCAAAATCGACCTCTAAAGTTAAAATTAAATAGTGAAAGCTTACTAGCTAGTAATACAAAAAAAAAGTGGCCTTAGTTGCGCAAACTCAAACTGTTTTCTTTTTTTTTCACATTGCTTCCATTAAAGATATGGTTTATCGGATTTTACAAATTTCTCTTGAAACTGCTGTTTGTGCCTTATTCGATATCACAACTAGTGACTGATACTCTCCTCCCGCTTCTAAATAATTTCAAAGATATCAGGCGAAGTGCATTAAAATTCTACCCCGAGACAAATTTTATGATAAAATCTGTTAGTCTCTGATGTTCAGTGACCTCACGCACTCTAACGAAAAATTCTGTAATTCTTAATCAAATTTATACTTCAAAAAAATCTGTCATTCTTTTCTGTTTTGCAAATCTAATTTTTTTCGAATGCGAAATCCCTCTCCGCCGCCTCATTATTATTCGATCAGATAATGCAATTAAAGCTTTCTGTATGGCCCGAAGACCCGCTTAGAATGATTCAAATCAGCAGATGTTTCCATATTCTTGTGCTCGTCGTTGTCGTCGTTGTCATCATTACCACGTCTTCATTCGGTTCATCCACAAGTTGAGTGATATCATCTTCTGTCACCTCACAGCCCTCATTCGCACATTCATTCACTCTACAACATCTTTTTTCTCCGTGTCACTGCAGCCTGGAATCTCTCGTAACAAAACTCAATAAGGCGACGATCTTCTTCAGGATCCACAATTTCTTCTAAATTCTCATCAATAACTGTACCCACTTGAATTTTCACTTTCTTTTTGGTTTTCAAAATTTCCCCAAGCCTTATCTGCAGCTTTATGGTCTAATAATTTTCTCCACGAGCGTACTATTGTTACTGGCTGTATATCATTCCCTGCTTCTACAATCCATTGAATAACATCTAAAATGTCGTTTTTTTGGCTGCTTATGTATTTATGATCAAGGTCTTTATCATCTTTGAGGAGAATTTTATGTAAAAGCTTTCGAGGGTACTTTTTCTTCAGGCTCTGTATTACACCCTGGTTCATTGGCTCGCAGATTGAGGTTACATTGGGAGGAAAAAACATCATTCTTGTGTCACTATCGGTCAAACGTTTAGGATCGGCATGACATCGAGCATTATCAATTGAAAGGAGGGCTTTTTCCCAGGTAGATTTTTACTTTCCAATAATTGCTGACTAATGGGATAGATTCATTTTTGAACCAATCAACAAACATCTCTGAGCTTATCCAGACACTCTTTTGATTGGTGTACCGTATTGGAAGAGATAACCTATCAGTTCTTCTTATGTATGTCCGCGGATTTTCCGATTTCCCTATCAGCACAGGTTTCAGTTTGTGTTCAGCTGTCACACTGGAACACGTCATAATAGTTACCCTTGTTTGTGCTCTTTTTATAATTAGGAGCTGTATGCTCTTTTTTTATAGTCAAATACTGTACCACAGTGGTATGGAGTACGTACTATAAATAAGACCTAACACAGACGCAAACTTGCACAACCTTGATCCAGCATCGAAAAAGTTGGTTGATATAATAGAGAAAATGATGACATAATTGAAAGTTGATAAGATAGGGAGGGAAATTCTTGGTAGATATAAACCGAAGTTGATAAAATTGGGGGTGATATTATCAAGGTGCTCCCTCATTTTATCCAAGGACTGTTCGTCCAAAGTTTTTTCGTCCACGGGACATTTCGTCTAGGGCTTCTTCTGCCCAGACACATTTCGTCAGCAGCTATTTTCGACCAAAATATTTTTCCCACAAAAATACATTTTTTATTGCAAGCGCCGTCATTACAAGGTATGCTTAATCAAGTTCTTAAGTTTTCCTAAATTACAGAGTTGGGCGTCATTCGAATAAGACGCTATTCGAATAATAATCATGAATAACAGTTCAATCATTATTCGTTATTCATTATTCGTAAACACGTAAAATTATTCATCAATCATTATTCAGTGAAATGAAGATGTGAATAATATTCGTCAATCATCTTTATTCGTTATTCATTGTGGACGCAGTAACAAAACAAAAAATTTAACAAGGATCAGTGGCGTAGCTGGGATTTTTCCAAAGGGGGCCGGGGGGTAAAATAAGATTTCCAAAAGGGACAAAAAGTCGAAAATTGAAGTATTTTTTAAAAATCGCCAATATTAGAGGACTATGTAAAAATATTGGGAGGGGAGATTTTGTGTCTGTGTGTGTGTGTGTGGGGGGGGGGGTAAAAATATATTTTTGGGAGCTTTTTTGGGGGTGAAATATTTTTGTTGGGAGAGGGTGTAAAAATATATACTTTGAGAATTTTTTTGGCGGGGAGGGGGTGTAAAAATATATATTAAAAATATTTTTTTTTGGGGGGGGGGGTTAAAAATATTTTTGGTAGAGGGAATATTTTTCTCTCTAATCTTACTAGGGTAATTAGAAAGTAAGTAAAGTGTTCCGATTTTCAATGAGGGGGGCAAATGATTACGCCAGGGGAGGACAACGCCCCCTGGCCCCACTTTGGCTACGAGTCTGATTTCATTATTCGCGTGATTGATGTTACTGAATAATGAATGACTATTCGTTATTCATACTTACGACTAATGAATAAACTATTCGTTATTCATGCGCTTATGAATAACGAATAAATTATTCATTATTCATGAATAACGAATAAAAGTTGCGTTATTCATTATTCAGTATTCGAATATTATTCTGCCCAACGCTGCTAAATTACACACTAAATTTTACAATGATAATCTTTGAGGATTTTTACTTTGTATCCTTGTCGAAAAAATTCGACTTCGACTTTAATTACTAGTGCCCCACTATAATTAATAGTCGAAATATTATATTCATGTGGTCAGTCAATATCTCGAACGTGTATCTTGAACATGCGATAGCCTCGGATGCTTTAACAAAGGCAAAGCATATGAACCTATCACATCGAATTTCAACTCCGACCGACTACCAGCATTAGTGTTTCGTTATCGTTGATAGCGGATACTGTAATAGGTAAGATAAAAAAGGTTCAGTCCCTATTGTAATTCCTCGTACCGACAGCCACAGATATTTCAACAAAGCCAAATCGCTTGAGCCTGTTACTTCAAAACTAACGATAAACCAATGAGTCATGATCTTGCTCATTCCAGCCACTGCGGTATATGGTAGCCGATAAGAGACCCGTGTCTTGTGTTGAACTTTATGTAGTTGAGAAGTGCGGTTAGGCTAAGCAAGCTCGTGATACGCTCTCGTTCGTGTTACTAGTAATTTTGCCCGTGTTAGTGTTTCGGTTCGTGCAATAAGTAACAAGCTCGTGTACTAGTATTTGTATCAGTGTTTCAAGCAAGCTTGTGAAGATTTACAGGTCAGATAACCGTTGCATTAATTACGATTTTACTTTACAGTTGATCTCTCGCGAACGCTTACCCTCTTACTAGCCATCTACTGGCAAACGTTGACAGGCACTTATAAGTTGGCAAATGCCAACTCCAACAGGCCCTGCAGTATATCTAACGACTCCTCGTATCGACCTACATTAAATGAACCTTTCAAGTAGTGCTTGGTGTTTGAGAAATCCTTGACTCCGAGTATACCTTAAGTTGTGGTGCACTTAATGATCAAGCAGTCCTCGACATTGAATCCACCTATACTGGGTGATGAACGAGAAGTCGCACCATAGGGAAACATGTAGTAACGCGCAACGTGCATGTAATGCATGTAGCGGAGATAGTGTTATCGTGTCGGCTGCATGTAGCGGAGATAGTGTTATCGTGTCGGCGCCGTTGCGCCTTATCACTTGTTGGCCCTATGGTGCGACTTCTCGTTCATCACCCTGTATATTCCTACGTAGGTTTTCATTATGTTGACCACTAATGCAAGTCACTCAAACCGCCCCACACGCCGCTTCGTATTGACTTCACGAACCGCCTTTAGAATACTAAATTGGCGCTTCACCTAATAAATTTGTCGCGCTTCGGGACCGCGGGGGCCAGCGAGACGCGCTTTCCGGGGGAGTTCGATCACTGAAGTCGCGAGGATGGGTGACCTCGCGGGGCACATTGCGGGAGCGTAAGCTCCAGAACGCGGACATTTCGATACGAAAATTAGCACGGCAAATAATGACACAGGGGGTTGATAGAGATAGGTATATTCACGCAAGTGTTTATACGAAGAACAACACCCTCTGCTTGTGAAGCTCCGGTGGTAAAATACTCAAGTACTCTAATTTCTCCAATTTCCAAATTCTTTACGTTGTTAGCCTTGTTAGTAGGAGTTTTTCGAGTCCCTGAATCCGTATCTGTTTTTCTTTCTCTCCTCAACCCTTCGACAGACGACATCAGAAATGTGGCAGTATATTGTATCTGTATTTCAGGAAGCTCTCCTTCAAACACGGGCTCATCATAATTCTGTATTTCACATCGCGTTCTCGCCGCTAGTGGCCTGCCATCCCATTTTGAATCTATCATATTTGCTACTAATTTCGTTTAATTGAGTATTTTGGTTTTGGTTTCAGGTAAGTTACCTTTGAACAACGCTCGGCTTCATAGAATCTATATTTTGTGAGTACCATACTTACCAGTTCCTAATTCGTGTATCAACTTCGGAATATGGATATTTTTTGCACGCTAGATTTGAAATACTTGAATTTCAAATATTTTTTTAGTTTTTCATGTTTTTAATAATTTTATCAGAAAATTTTAAGAATTTCTACCTCGTATATATCTGTGCATTCAGACAACGCCAATCTTTTGATTCACCTCTGTACGCGGAACTAGAATTAACGTTTCCCGGTTTGATGTTTGCTGAAAGTTCAGAAGTTATATCACATTGAATTCAGACAAAGTATTTTTATACATAGCTCTTAATTTAGGATGATGCTACGTGCTACACAAATCATGGAGGGCTTAATATATTCTCCCCCCTCCTTTAGTAGGTAACTAAAATTAGTAAACGCTAGGATGGTACTTACTTTCGAATTTTGATTTTTTTAAAGGACCACCCCTACATCGGTTCCGTGAGATGAAAACATTTTCTGCAAAGTTTGAGCAAAATCGAAAAAGGTTAAACCGTTCCGCAAGGAAGAGACGTTATTATGGGAATCAACATTAATTTTTGAAATTTGAAATTTTCAAAGCCAAAATTGACCACGAAGAGCAAAACTTTACTGCAGATATTCTTATTGTTGTCTTGTTGATGCTTTAGGTTCCATGTAAGATAAGTAAAATACGTTACGTATGATTTAATTATCTAATAATGTGCAATCTGATAAATTCTCTTCAATTTTATGTCAGCAAGCCACAAAATCCCGTATTTAATATAATCAGTGTGAAGATTGGAGTAATCGCAGAATAGCCCCCCGTGGAACCTAAAGGGTCGACGGAAGGAGAGATGGGAGCCGACTGTGCCACAACGGTATCGACTACATACTGTAAATAACACCGACGTAAACTTGCACAACTTTGGACCGAAGCATGGAAAAAGTTTGTTGATATAATAGGGAAAATTATGATATAATTGAAAGTTGTTATGATAGGGAGAGAAATTCATGGTTGAAATCAACCGAAATTGTTAAAATCGAGGGTGATATAATTCAGATTGTACCGTAACTTGTACCATGAAATTTTTTCAGTGCTAATTTTGAATAGCCAAAAAATGTAGGTTTTCATCAAAATTCGTTGCTTTAACATCACTAGTCAATATTAATTGGCAAAATTTTGCTTGCATGGTGTACTGACCCTAAACAATACTTTCTGTGAGTTTCGTTGGAATCCGTCAATTGTTGACTTTTCAGTATTTTTCATTCTGAACATGGTGATCCCTGTGTGAGGATCGAGTTCCTATTTAATCCGATCAAATGCTGACTTTCTTAGATGATTTTTTTTTAATCATTCGAAATAACTTTTAGAGGTGAGAACGGAGATCCGAAAAAATGTTCAATGTATGATTCACCCTACATTAGTAGTTTCTTCAAGTAAAGAAAAACATGTTTAAAAGTTTTTCTGCTCCCGAAGCATGTTTCGAGAGGAAGTTGCTAACTCGACAGAACTCCTTTATCTCTTATTCGGAAAAAAATATGTTTGGTTTAAATAAGAAAAAAGGAAACAAGCAGGTCTGCGTTCGAATGAGTCGCTTCCTTGATCCCCTCTCCTCCTAACAGAAACATGAGCTCGAGAACAGCTGTCAAAATAGTTGAATTTCGAATCAGCAACATCTTCATTACACGAAATTCTTTGAATAGACGGAGTAGTTAACTAGGGTGTTCCTTATTTTAAAAATTTTCGGGCTTTTGAGTTGCTTTTTACTTTGAAATATCGTATACAAAATATCAGCCTTCTCAATATTAAGTCATGCCTAAAGAATTACTGAATTTAACATAGAATTCCTCAAAGAAGGTATGTAGTTCAGCGTGTTATGCTCTTATAAACGAATATATTTGTAAAAAAAAAAAAAAAAAAAAACTTTGAAGGGTAGACAGGATACGACAACCCGGTCCCGAAACGTAGGATATAGCACTATGTTTCAAAATTTGATTTGTTGCGGTATGTCAATATCAAACACTACTCACAAATCCAATTTTATCCTAGAATTTTTTATTTTTTTATTTTTTTTTTCAACATAAATTAAGAATTTTATTCCTATCGAGCCGTGACCCTGACAGTTAGATTTCAGTTTTTTAACATTTAATTATTCAATCATTTCGTGATACAAGTAATATTCTTCGTAAATCCCATGTATAACTTCAAAGCAGTTGGAGGTACGAGTTCTCATAATAATTGAAAATGACTGAAAATTTTGTAGCAATACTACCTCAGGATACGAAACAAGATCGGGGGTGACCTACCCAATTTTCGGAAATGTGGAAAAAACGGACACTAATACCGATGTTTGCCTTGGTTGAATTCTCAATTTTGAGCACCTTACCATGAATGCCACAATTTCAAAGTTTTGTACAAAGTAATGACGGAATCGTATTTGGGGGCTATGAAAAGCTGTGAATCTACATGCATATTGTATTTACTACCATTTTCGTCCTTCACTTCTTCTTGTGGAGCCATAATTTTGTATTTGGGGTCAAACATATATAAAACATGAATTTAGAGAGTTCAAAACCCCTCTGAACGGTACAACTGAAAGGTTCAAAATTCCCTTTGAATTTTTTTTTTAAAGACCGATTTGACATCAAAACTAAAAACATGAATTTACATATGCTGTGTGCAAGGAATAAGGGTAAGGGGAAGAAAATGGTAAGTAGGTACCGATGTATAGGAATGGGTCAGTGAGTAATCTGTGTACTATCTATTCGGAATGTCGAAAAATTCTGTACCTTATCCCATCAAGCTTATGTTAATGTATGGCAATGTGAAGGGCTATTTTCAGTTTTCCTTTGTAACGTTTCATGTGCAGTTACGAAAAAATTGTAAAGGACCACTTTTAGAAATTGTTAGGTCTAGAATAATGTTTTATTGAAACTTTTTCTTATGCAGGAGATAGGAAGCGAGTTATATCCTAAAAACAAGATTTTAGGGCTTATCTTCCTTCCCCCGTCCAGTGGCACTGAAGAGCTTTTTTCCCTTCATCAGGGTAGCGATCTGCACATTTCTGACAAAAATCAGCTTTACATGGTTTTCGCCCGAATTGATGCCGTTTTTGGCGTAAATTGACTGGGCTACGAGGCGGGCGCGATGTGACGTCGTAAAGGTGAAAGGTATATATCGCGTTATTTTTCGAAAATGGTTCGCCTTAGTATTCGGTGTTCGGTGTTCGCTGTCTCTAGTGTGTGCCTGTATCTGCGTGTACAAAAGGACGCGGCGCTGGCACTGAGTGTGCACCGTGTGTATTTTCGTGTATGTAGAAATAAATCTGACATAAGTTTTGGAGCGCGTTACTCCGCCGCGTACTGCGTCCGCCACGCTGTGTCGGGCCGGGCCGGGGCGCAGCGCGTCGCATCGCATCACGCCGCACCGCGTCGGCTTATTAAATCGAACGAGGGTTTTTCTTCCTCCAGTTCGGCTGGCTGGATATTCGTAACGTCGACGTGCCACTTTTCCCCGGTGATATTATAAATCCGCTGCTACGCCTTCGGGGACGAGCGAATGAACTTGTCGTTATACGAGCGAATAACTACCATTTATTTAGTGAGAAAAGGGATGCGAGAAGAAAAGCAACGCTAACGATATTCTTACGTTTCCTATACTACCGTCGCCCCCGCCCCGCTGCTGCTGCTACAGTTACCGCCCCTGCCCTTTCACGAGCCCGAGCCACCACTCCGCCGTTGCTGCTGCAAACGAAACGAAGAAAACAAATCAATAAAACCGGAAGCGGTCTTCTGGTTACAGGTCTCCTCCTGGAATTGCAAATTAGATCGGCACTTTGGATTTTGAATAATGAATACGAGCGCGCATTAGGATGCGACCCTACGTGCCTCGTTGCCTTACGTCGCGTCGCGTTGCGTCCCGTTCCGTTCCGTCTCAACTCGTCTTGCCCTGTTCCGATCTGTTCCGTCTCGTCTCATTTTAAGGCGGCTGATAGTACGAAAGAAGCGAGTGGTAAGGGGGTTCGGTAACGAAGCGGCTGGTGCGCGAAGCCCCCTGCAAATATTATTAAAATGACTGGCGAAAAAATAAGAGAAAAGGTTATTGAAAAGGGGCTCTCAGAGGAGACACGGAGTGGCTTTGACGCGCGTGGATCCAGAGACCTCGCGGAAGTCTTCATCTGGTCCTGTCCGTTCGAATATTGTCGAGACCTCGCGGAAGTCTTCATCTGGTCCTGTCTGTTCGAATACTGTCGATGTGTTGAAATTTCATTCACCCGTCAATACTACTTCAGGTTTCTGGTTCAAGTAACAATCCGGTGACGATGTGTAGCTCAATGTGCAGAGTGCCTACTGGTCATCTATGGCATAAATAAGTGGGGTGAGTAGGAGGTGTAATGACGAGATTTGCTCGGAATTCCAATTAAAATAAAATTCAGATGTATCTATCAGCAGTAGTTCGCGAAGTCTAGCGAAGTGCCTGGTGACAAGTTGACGAATGACGAGGAATATCGGCGAACGTATAATTTCGGTTACTAAACTGAAACCGCTTGAATCTTTGATTTTAAATTATTGAGACTCATAACGTCATAAGTGTCCTGACCAAATTCAACCATCCATATAGGAAGATAATCCCCCCCCCCTCGGCCAGGTGGAACAGTAACATTTTAGAGCTCCTCAACTAACAGACTGTTTTTTTTTCTTTCTTTAAATTTTGGCAAAATTTTGTAAACTCGCTTTTTTTGCGTGTCAAATTCAGGCTTAAGTAAAATTAATGAATCCATTTTTTATCCTTCTCTTTCTCTTGTTAAATCAAAATGTTGACGGAATTTTGTAGATCGGCCGCCACTTAACCAATTTACCTGTTCCTCATCCCCTCCCGGAGAATTTCCTGTTTACGCTATTGCCAGTAATAGAAGTTGTAGCTTTTCAAAAGAAGTTGGAGAAGTCGTAGACCATTATAGAATATTTTCTGAAATATCACGCAGTTATGGAAAAGTTACGATTTTACGATTATCATATTTGGCGTTTTATTAACTCATATTACGTGATTATTAACAATATTGACTATTGAACGTGTTGTAAAAAAGGTTCGAGACACTTGATAAAATCGTCTAGGTCTGTAGATCTCATGTAGACGTGAGATACAATAATTAAATTCCATCTACCCGAGTTCGGCGGCAGCGTTCAAAATTGAGATATTGTTATTGTCTCTTTACTGCTGCAATACAGCACTTTCAATGCTAAGGTGGAATCGTTTTTTTTGGCGGGGGGGGGGGGATTTTATATTTTGCTCTAGAAAATTGTATTTTGAAGTAAAAAAGTATACAAAATTTCATTAAAAATATTAATATTCAAGTTTTGTTCGATAAATTGAAAATTCGGGAGGATTTTTAGTGTTTTACACTCCTTCAGGCTTAATTAAAATCTGTATTCTACAGACATAAGCTTCTCAAAACTTTCTAAAGATTCTTGGAGCGACGGCTTAGACATTTCACGCAATTCATCCAGATGTGTTCAATGCTTTTCAACATATTCAGACATATGTGGAACTACGTATTCCAGGACTTACTTCTCTATCACTTGTTGAGACATGTTTTAAAGTTGTTTCGAATGTTTAAGGATCTTTTGGAATTCTTTCAGACGGGTCGAAAAATCTTCGAGACTCTCGAAAGTTTTTCCAAACTTATTAATTAACTCTACAAACGTCTTCTGTATCTTCTTCAGGTACCGCATCCGATGTCGGACGTTGACGATCGCGGTTTCTGATGCACGACTTTCCTGGGCAGGGTTAGTCGGGGTAGTTTGCCGTTGCATTCCCCACCGTTTGTTGCGTTAAAGTTTTCCTGCTGTGTGCGGGAGGGTGCGCAGCTGCAGTTTGTTTACTAGCCACGTGTTTTCACTTGAGTAAGCTGTCTACGACGTGCACCGGACAGTCTCAATCTTTCAGATGTAGTGGTAATACGCTCTGTGATTGTAATGCCTTTTTTGTTCGAACTGGCAGGGTTACATGATGCGTTATCTTTCCACCTCGAGTGATACTGTTGTAGTCGCCGTGTTCGCTAGGATGATAGTTGGGGGGGGGCATTCGAATATCACTAGCTTTCCGAATGGGACTCGAACAAGAGATGAAGGATAGTGAAGCGGACACGTTAACCACTCGGCCACACGCTGATTTAAAATCCTGTCAATCCTGTCAAATGTACTTTGTTTTGACTATATATTTTCAAATCGTACTTGAACTTTTTTAAAATCATGATTGAGATTTTTAAGATTATTCGATGCTTTATTGAAGCATCTTGGATTCTTCCGAACTTGTTCAAGACTTTAATTTCAGAATCTTTAAGGATTCTTTTATGAACGCAAGCAGCATTTAAAAAATGATCGGGGTTACAGTTTTATAATTTCCTTCACTCGGGTATTCTTATAGTATGGGTCGGTTGCTTTCGCTCTCCATTCTGCGAGAAAAGCTTGTAGTACTTAAAAGGGAGCGCCCCTTCTGTTCTCCATGTGTAATTTTTAATTTTTTTGGGAGAAGGGCTTTCAGTACATTGAAGGGCCAAGCTTCACTTCAAGTCCACTATTTGCGCTTGCCAGGTATCCAAACATTTTGTCATGTTATTCTGAAAGTTCTTCCAGACATGTTTTACAAGTAAATTACTTTTAAAGCTCTTTCAGATTCGTTGAAACTTCTCCAGGCTTGAATGAAATTTCCTGAAATACTTCTAGGCTTGACTGAGATCGTTTGTAGCTGTTGACGAATCCCAAAACTTCTTTGAGACATATCCACATGGGTTTGAGATTAAGCGGATTTCAGCTCTTTTGAGTGTGTTTTAGTGTCAACTTGAGTCTCAAATAAACTTTTAAAAGTCTTGAGTCTTTTCGAATTTCGACGATTTTCAAAAAGTCGTAGGAAGAAGTTTTAAACAAATTTGGAAAAGGGAGAGATTTGGCGTTAAACCTGCTGGAGAAATATTTGTAATTTAAAATGTAGCAAAAATCAAATATTCGTAATGTTGAAGAAATTCTCCAGAAAGACGTTTCGGTACCCCCGTACAAAATGATGGATAAGGTCATGAAAAAGCCTCAGATTCTCAGTTTCAAGTTCTAACAGAATAGTCTGGTATAATTGTTTTGGTACACCTGCTAAATTATTATTATTATTATTTTAATGAAATTAACTAAATTGCTTTTGCGGTGGTTGTAACCGTGTTATCAATCTAATCGGCAATGACAAAAGTTTTCTCTGTATAAGAAATGGATCAGACGTTAGGAGGGTTTTTCTGTCCACAAATAAAAATCCGAGGAACTCTCGGCTGATGCTGTTGATGCTCTTGTAGGACAAACCTTTTCAGTATGAGCCCCAAAATTGTCAAAAAATGGATATTCTTTCCGTTTGAGTATCAACTCCGAGTTAATAAACAGAACTTTATTTTCTTTACCGAAGAAAGAAAAAAAACTAAAAAATAATAAATTGGTTCTTTTTCTTGACAGGGTTTCTACCGGTCATATAAAGTCATGTAAAGTCTTATATTTTCAATCAAAGCCATATAAATATTAGAAGAAAAAGAAAAAAAAGTTATCTAAATTCACCAAATAATGTATAAAGTTCAGGAAAAAAAATTAATTAAAATTTTCACTTTACTTATCTTTTAACATGCCTTGAAATTTGAAAATTGCAACTCAAGCGACGTCGATTCTAACAGTTAAAATCTATGCAACTCTCAGCTCTTTAGATTCAGTATTAGAACAGCTGTAAAATGACATCCATGTTTGTTTTAGAGGAGGAGGGGGGGGGAGAATTTCTTCTCTTTCTTGAATGAGAATATCTTTGTTCCTTTTAAGAAAGAACGGAATTCTTATTCACGAAAGAGAAGGAATAATTTTTTGCTCCTTTTTTTTTCCAAGGGAATGAACATGGATTTTTCTCGAAAAACAGAGAACACTTTTTTCTTCTTCATTTTCTGAAGGAAAAGAACAAGTCCATTTCCTGATTCGGCGACGTTAGAACCTCTTGAAAGGAGGGAATAAACTCCTATCCCCTCTCCGTGAAAATTCTGAGTTGGTTGAATTTGCGCTCTTCCCCTTGTCTCGCCGCCTATGTACCTACGCTTACAAAATAAATCAACTTAAAGGTTTCATCATGAGTGCACGAGTGTTGTGTGTAAGCATAAGAAGACGAATCGGTATACACACGCGACATCAGTTAATGTTAAGCTGAGGTATACGACAAGCGACTTTTCATGTAGGCTCAGCGTCGTTCCTATGTAATTAGTAACGCTGCCATTAACATTTCACGGAGAACGGGGGTCCAAATATACAATTAGCTTAGACAAGCGTTTCTCTAGCCTCGAGTTGTGTAATTTTTGCTTACTTAACTTAATACCCAGCTTCTGAAAATACTACACGGTGTAGGTACGCGTATTCGTAATAGTCGTACGATACAGTACACAATATCCCTGAAAGTTTGGCGACTGCTAGAATTGCTGCCGCTGCTGTCGCTAATGGTTTTAACGCTACCATTGAAGTACCTAGCTTCCTGCGATACAAATACTGAACGATGGACAGTGCACATGTGTCTACGTAGAATACCGATAACGAGTTTAGTAATCAGCATTTTGCGGTGAAAATGTTGATTCGCGTTGAAGATTGGCGTGTACTAATAGGATTAGCCGGTAGCTTTGCGAATTAATTCGTTCCGTTTGTGTACAATAAACGCGATAGTGGATATTTCCGCACAAAACGGTGCGACCCGAATCGACAGCGACCTAACGCGACAGTAGAATTTAGCCTGTATGCAAACTGCAACCTCCATATAATAGGTTTTGGGACGATATATGATTGTACATATAAGTACACCGGTAGAATGAACTCGTAATAACTATTACTGTAAACTTGGTTTAAGATCCTTTTCCCATATTTTAAATTTCATTGGACACTCATCGTACAATGCCAGTGTGAGCGCAGTTTGCAGTCGACAAATAATATTCGTTCAGTTAGGGGAATATTAATCAATGCACGCCACGCTCGCCTGGCCCAACTAATTTTTATTTAGCCGAGAATAATTTGATAAAAATACGGTTTGAAATGGGAAAGATATGTGGGAGATGATTTTTTAGCAAGGTGTCATTATCAGTAATGAAAGTCATGAATTGAACTCAGTGGTCCTGAAAATCCTGAAAAAGTCATGAAGCCAATTGTGCATATGAAGGGTACAGGGAGAAAAGGTTCAATGTCACATTTTTTTGAAAATGAAGATATGGGCATCGTTGGATTCAGGATGATGTGTAGAATCATCCTAAGCACTCATTCGCCGAAAAAACTCTGTTTAAGAGGTTGAAAATAGCCGGAGAAAAAAAAGTAGCACAGGGAAATAAAGGTGAATGTCAGACTTTAAAATGATTTTTCTCAAAAACACAAAATTGTGACATTGAACCTTTTTTCCCTGTACGCTTCATATAATATTTGTCGCGAAACTCGGGCTAAGCGTAAAGGAATCAGAAAGGAAGAGCTGACGAGGGAAGGGGTTGGTGTCTAATACCTTTGACTTCGGTCGGGCCCGCAAGGACGCGATCGTAGTCCGATGTGAGTGAAGTCGCAACCTGGTGGATACCTCCAGGTACGCGACTTTTAGCTTGTTCGCTAAAGTTTTCAACCCTTTTGACTTTGGTCGTCCCGCAAGCGCGCGCTCGTAGTCTCGGTGCGAGTGAAATCGCATCCTGGTGGATACCTCGAGTTACGCGATTTAGCCCGCTGGTGGAAAGTAGTAACCCTTTACTTCGATTGGGCCGGCAAGGGCGCAATGGTAGTATGAGCGAGTGAAATCGCAACCTGATGGATACCTCCAGGTACACGATTTAGCTCGGTTGCGAGAAGTAGCTCGACGGTGGAGAGTTTGACCCCTTTAACTTCGATCACGTCGCAAGGACGCGATTGAAATCTTGAAGCGAGTGAAATCGCAGTCTGGTGTATGCTTCCAAGTACGCGATTTAGCTCGGTGGTGGAAAGTGTCAACCCTTGACTTCGATCGTGCCGGCAAGGACGCGATCGTAGTCCGATGCAAGTGAAGTCGCAACCTGGTGGATACCTCCAGGTACGCGACTTAGCCTGATCGTAAGAAGTGCTAACCCGTTAACTTAAGTCGGGCCGTGGGGACGCGATCGTAGTTTCGGTGCGAGTGAAATTGCAATCCGGTGGATACCTCCAGGTACGCAATTTAGCTCGATAGTAGCAGACGGTAACCCTTGCTCCGATTGTGCCTGTAAATGTGCAAACGTAGCCTGATGCGAGTGAAATCGCAACCTGGTGGATACCTTCAGGTACGCGATTTAGCTCGATCGTCGAACGTGGTAGCTAGGCGTAGGCGAGAGAAAGCGCACGGCGCGATAGCAGGAAAAGCAACGGAAGTAGGCCAGCGGGAGTTTAACGAGGTAATTTAGGTGAGTAGCAAGAGGCCACGGAGCAGAAGTTGTAGGCTGGAGGAGTAAGTTGTTCTAGGTTGGAGAAGTAGGCGAGAATTTAGTCAGCGTTGCGAGCGAAGCGCGGATCGACTGTCAGCGAGAGAGTCACCGATTGAGTGTGTTGAATGAAGGTGGAACTGGAGAATTTATTAGCTCTTTCTGGTTGGAGGATCTGGGGATTCGCTGGGAAAATACGGAACGTTTTAGAAACGCGGGTGCGGCTCGATGACCGAACTCGCCGATATCAGGAGAAAAAGAACCGGCCGAAAAGGTCGAAAGAATACCTAGGGATAAAAGGTAATCCAGTCGTGCGATCATCGCATCTTCGGATGCTTAAGAATTGGTTTCGGAAGGAAGCGGAGTACGGGAGGGATTCAGTCGGTACTGGTTTGCGAGGGTGCATATTAATTAGGCCGCGCGTTCTACCTGTGAAGGTATTCGGACAGTTCGTTTGCAGATCGAGAACTTTAGGGCGACGAAGTGTGTCGTCATTACATATTCAATTTGCTTTTCCCCAAAAATCATTAATTCTTCATAAATTCTTAAAATTAAAACATAGAGCGTAGATAGTGACACAGCGTGCCTAACTGTTGATTTTTTACATAGGCCTATTCGGGGTAGTTCCAGGGCAGGGGTGCGGTGTCCTGGGGCCAATTTGGCACGCGTGCACCGCCGTATGCCTTACCATCATCGAGGATATTAAAAAAAAGGGGACTGGGCTCCTGCGACGAAGAGAACGCAACCCATCAAACAACCAGCTAGTGGAGGTTGTAGAGCAACTGACACTGTATTAATATACCAAATTTCTGGCGCTAGCATTAATCTCTCGATGCAAGATGCACACGGAAAAAAGAGTTCATGAATTTAGCCGGTCAAGTAGAGAGAAATATTATAAACATTAATTCTTTTTATTCTTTAATCAGTAGGGTAATGTTCACACCCCCCCCCCCCAGCCAAAAAATAAAATAAAAGCTTTCTTCCGATGCTAAACATTTATCCCAACATTCAATCAATTTTTCAAACGTTTTTTGGAATTCACTTTCTGGTATTTTCGCTAAGAAAACATCGGCGGCTCGAAGAACTACGGAATCCGATGGGAAATGCTTCCCTCAGAGTGTTTCTTTCATTTCCTAATACATAATCGTTCAAGGCTCATTCCGTCCAAATTCTGGTAAAATTTTCTCCACTCTTTCTCCTTAGATAAGAACACAGGTTTTCTTATAGAGGAAACGAGACGGAAAATTTTCCTGTTATTCCATTATTAAAGAAGGCAGAAAGTATTTCCTTACTCCAGAAAAATGAAAGATGCCCTTGTTATTTGGAAAAGCGGAGAGACAATTTTCTTCGATTTAAAAGAGTCTCATTGAGCTTAACAAATTGCTGCAATTAATTTTAATGTCTTACATTCTTCAAATTTTCAATGTTTCTGTATAAAGACTTCTTTTTTTAGTACGTCTTAATGAATCTTTTCGAAGTCTCAATGGAGTTTTTACAAGTTTTATAGTTTGAATGGTTCTCAGAAAATTGTAATAGTCTTAATGCGCTTTGAACCATAACTTGATGGAATGCTCTAAAGTGATAAAAATAATTTGAAATTTTTCGCCTTCCTCGAGGAAAGGAATCAGGTTCTTCTGGATCTTTATTTTTCCATAAGAACAAAATTATTCTCATTCCGGAAAGAAAAATAATTTTTCCTCTTCCGTCCAGGAAAGGAACACATTCACGTTTTTCAATTTTTTCCCATTTTTCGGGAAGATGGACTTCTTGGCATTGAGCCAAGGAAATGGACTATTTTATCCTTTTTCGTGAAAGAACTGAAATAGTTTCTCATTCCTGAGAGAGCAGTAAGCGAAGTTCTTCTTATTTACAAAAGAGAAAGGATAATTTTCTTTTTCTTTTTCAAGGTAATGAACACGGGTTTGGAAATTTCTTTCAGCCAAATCAACATTCTCGATCAGCAACACACAATGCACCTTTATTTTGATATCTTGGTACATTTTTTCAGCAAATCAACTTGTTTTCTTAGAATGAATAAAATCAATTTGGAGTCCAAATTGGGGTCGAATTGAAAATCTGATGTGATATTCGTAATCGCTACCAAGAATATCCCTACTTTGATACTTTGTTTGATATGTTTCTATTTATTACTCCAAATTTAGGAGCACGCCCCAGCTCCCTTATGGGGGGGGGGGGTAAATATATCGGGCCTCATCAAACGAAGAATCTCTTTTGTTGCCCACTGATCCATGTTGTTCCAAAGGTATTCAAAAGTTGACACCTTTACAAAACGGTTTCATCCGAGTTATTTTTCTCTTTTTTTACTCGGTGTACAATGGTGAGGTGCAGAAGGTGGAACGCTACAAAAGCCTGAACGAAACCGGTTTATAATGATATTCAGTTCGTAATATATAAATGAAAATAGTTTATAACGTCATTTTCGGGTTCTGTAACCAGAGGTTCAAAAAGAAATTTTTTTCTTTTTCTTCATTATAGTAAGTTTTATTGGACTGATAGGTGGTCGCAATTACAATTTTTTTTTTTTTTATAAGTAAATAATCGCAGAATATAATGGCCAATGTGTTAGGATGCGAAAGCAATCTTCTTTCGTCGCTTTTGGCCTGTGCTTTTGTCTCGTCGACACTGGGTACTGAGAGATCGGTGTGAATCACACTGTTACGAATGAACCACGGTGCGCCGGTTATTGTGCGAAGTGCTTTGTTTTGGTAGCGTTGAATCACCTGTTGGTTCGAGGCAGCGGTGTAGCACCAAATTTGGGCTCCATACTCGTACATCCAAATTAGTTTCAGGATAGACAAGTGCAGCAGTCGTTTATTTGTAAGGTTTACTGTCGAACTTACTTCTAGCAACCAGTATAGTTTACGGTTTAGTTCAACTCTTTTTTTGCGGACGTGGAGCCTATAGTTGAGTCTCTTGCCAAGGAACATTCTCAGATACTTTGCTTGGTTAAATCTAGGAATTATCTTGTCGTCTATCGCAATCGGTGGGTAGCTATGCGGTCTCAAGGCAAAGTCCACGTGTTTTAGCTTCACTGATAGCGAGTCTCCATTTTTTGGCCCATTTGACCACTTTGTCGGTGACCTGTTGCAAATTGGTAGTGGTTTCATCATACTGGTCACTCACGGATAGTATCGCTGTATCGTCCGCAAAAGTCGCTAGTTCGGTTTCCGGGTGCGGAATATCAGGCATATCAATTATGTAGAGTGTGTATAAGACTAGACCAAGTACACTACCTTGCGGCACCCCGACTAATAAGGGGCACACATTCGAGTAGACGGTGCCGTGAACGTCCCGAAAGCAACGGTCTTTGAGGTAGTCAGCTATTATTCTGCAGTACTTAGCGGGCAGTACTTCTGCCAACTGGTAGTTGAGTCCTTCATGCCAGACCTTATCAAAGATCTGCGAGATATTCAGGAAAATCGCAGAGTAAAATTTATGTTCTTTTAGAGCTTTGCGAATCGCCCCTGTTATTCAATGCCGCTGATCCACCGTCGAGTGCTGCTGTCTGAAACGAAATTGGTGGTCCGGTATGATGTCACTAATTATCGTGCGCAAACATTTAACGAGCAGTTTCTCAAACAGCTTAGAACTATTGAAAGGAGAGAGACGGGTCGGTATGACGTGATTTCTTGGGCTGGGTTGCCAACTTTAGCGATCATTATGACTTTCGCGATCTTCTAGTCGGTTGGTACATGTTCTAGTTTCAGGGATGGTAACAATAAGGGCGTAGCCAAGGAAGGGGCTAGGGAGCTATACCCTCCCTCCCTCAACAAAAAAATTCTTCAAAATTTTTTCAAAACCAATTTTGAAACGAAAAAAATTGATGCTGATGGCCTAATGTAGTTCCGTTACGTTGTAGGTTCGTACACATTTACAGCTCATGAAAATAGGTAGGTACCAAATCGAGCTTTCACTCCTGTCTTATTTCCCCCCCCCCCCCAAATTCTAGCTCCCCACCAGAAAAAGTTTTGCTTGCGCCCCAGGATGGTAACATATTAAAACGGTTTCATTCGCGTTCTTATTCTCTTTTTCTGTGCTGGGTATACAGCGTACTGCGTTACGGAACTGAGATGCGGTAATGAATACTACAATTCAGAATGGAGCCTTTCTGTTAATTTACATCTGGCTTGTGTACCCAACGATTCAAAACGAAATGTAGCCGAACTCAACTCGGTAAAACGTAATGAAATAGTTTCATTCGGGATTTTATTTTTCGCTGCTGGGCATATAGCGCCGCTTGTCATGGGACTGAGGTGCGGTGGATGGGATGCCACGAATCGTAGTGAAATCGCGTTCTGTAACGTCGGAGAAACGAAATTTTGCCCGAAACGGTTTTTGAGGAACTGAACGTAGAACTGTACAGCTAAGATGTTCCGCTTCGGATCCCTACGCACTATACGCTACATGCCAAGACGCGGTGTATCGCTGCAGGGACCCTACAAGTAGCCAGAATTTGCATGCTTTGACATGTTAGTTGTTCATTTATATAACCCGAAGAACGTTGCAGGCTGTATGGATGATGCGAATGTCAAAAACTTTCAATTCGTGAATGTACTTACTTAATTTTCTCGCACTGAAACTATGCGAATATGTGGTTGTTGAAAGCCCCGCACTGGGTACCTAGCCTTCGCTAAAAATATTGCTTTAGCATTTCAAAACTACGCGGTCGACCTCACGTGTGCTAAAAATTTCCGACTTAACGTTTATCCCTCAGTATGTATAGGCCTAGTATACCTACGATGAAAATGAAAAAGAAAAAAAAGTTGAGTTCAGACACCTCGCGCTTTGTATGATTAAGGCTAGTGTCCTGGGGTAAGGCAACTTGTAAGTTACTCGCGGTACCTGTTGAAGAAACTGTTGCTGCTGTCGCTGTTGCGGTGGTGACGACCACCGCCGCCGTTGCCTTTTCGTTAGTTGTTGCTGCGCATTTTCATTGGTAAATTCATTAGCTGGAAAAAGGCAGCGTATGCGCCGCGATCTGTGTACTTAGGCCCACCGTTGTGGTGTGTACGAGTATTTCGAACATTGAACGTGGCGAAATCGACACGAGTAATTCTCTCACCGTCAGTCGGGAAAACATTTTCGAGCAGGTGTCCGGGTGAAACTTCTTTTCTTCTCGTACTTCGTACGAGTGTTTCGGGAAATATTGGCTCTTGTGGAGCGACAAAAGCAGTATCGACCTAAACTCGTGGATTTCTCTTTTTTTCTTCGTGTACTGAATTCAAGTGACGCAGGATAGAAGCTAATTCGTTTGTATTTATTCTTTTGAACGGACTCAGATATGGTCCTGAAAAGAAATTATTTACGGCTACAACCGATTTAGAACACTCGTGTTTGGAACTGAGATACCAGGCACGTTCAAAAAGTAAGATAACGAGGCCAATAAAAAAATAAAGAATCAGAGAAAATTGTTCTAATAAAATATGTTTAGATGTATCCATGTACTGCTTCTCGACATAATTTCCCCGTCGATGTAGATTTTGTCCGACCGGTGGATTCGCTTATCTACATACCACTAGCATAAAACGTTGCCGCCAGTGATTTGAACCACTTTGGCAAATCCTCGATCAACTCATCTTCGTTGTCGAATCTTTTTCTGGACAAATACTGTTTCAGATGCGATAAAATATGAAAATTGCTCGGTGGTAAATCTGGTACGTGGGGAGGGAGTATTCCCGAACTTCCCAACCGAATTCCTGTGGCAAACTCTTCGTTACATTCGTATTGGAGGAAAATCTTTCCTTGTGTCAGAAAACCACGATGTTCATTTCGTATGGTTAGTTTCAACTTTTTCAAATAACCAGAGTACCGGTCCCCATTCACCGTACGACATGAGGAGTGATTTTCCTTCATGGCATTGTGACCTCTCGCACTGCGAATGTAAAGAAGAGCTTGCTGCAGGAATTCGCATGAGAAGTTTGGGAACACCCGCGCCCACTCATCAGATTTAGCACTCAGCGATTTTCATTTTTTCTTGCATGTGAGACAGTATTTGTCCGGAAAAATTCGACAATGACGATGAGCTGATCGAGGATTTGCCAAAGTGGTTCAAATCACTGGTGGCAAAGTTTTATGATGGTGGAGAGATAAACTAATCCACCGGTTAGACAAATGTTTAAATCGACTGGGAAATTATGTCGAGAAGTAGTACAGAGATATTATATCCAAGCATATTTCATTAGAACAATTTTCTCTGATTCTTCGTTATTTTTTTATTGACCTCGTTACCTTCCTTTTTGAACATGCAACAGGTGTTCACAAAATGAATTATAGTATGAACTCCAAGTACAGCTTTTCATTCATTTTATTAATTGGACCCCTACTGTCCACTGAATATAATTGTCACGTTCCATTACAGTACACAGTTTTTGATTCAAAATGTTTCATCTTTATTATACTTATGTTTCTTATTTGATACGAATTCTGTACAATTGTATTTTCAATTACGATATGTAAAACTGGCCATTTCCTATGATGTTCTCTGTGACACCCTGTGTATATCTCAGTTTTGGACCATTAGCGAATCTGCAGCGACTGCTCCCCTCTATGAGTCTTGATAATTCCTTTCCCCTTCCCGCTTTCAGAGGACGCATTCCACAGGTTGTGAACCACTGCCATACAAAAATGCTAATTTTTTCTGAGTCACCGTAGTTTTTTTTTCTTTTTTTTCAGTTCAGCAATTTTGTACGGAAAACAATTGTTTCTTATACCCTATAATCCTAAATAAGCTTTGAAGAACTGAAAAGAGTTTTAAGGAATCAGACTAAATCTTATGAGTCTTAAATTAATTTACAAGTAATAATAGGTCGTAACCTACCTGAAAAAGTATTCACGAGTCCTTGTGAGTCTTGGAAAAGTCATGAAGAGTCCTAGTAAAGCCCAAGAAAGACTTGAATAAGTTTCGAAAAACCTCCAACAGTTGCAAGAATATCAGGACAAGTTGGTATCGAATTTTGAAGAATATTTTGGAGTTCTGTAACGTCTTAAAAGAGTTTTATACGGATCTTGAAGAGCTCTTGAGCTTGCAAGCATGATTCGATTCAGTAGAAAATTTTATTCAGCAAAATCATTTACTTTTTTAATGTTTGTCCGTTTTTCTTTTAATAATTGAGACATTTTTTTGCACTGTACCACTTTTCCAGCTGATAATATTTATACTTCGTGTTCGGAAAAATTAGAACTTTCCTTTCCATACCTTACAGAAAAATTAACAAAATTATACCGTCATATTCTCTCGAAAAATTGAAAATTCAATATGTTGCCCTTCTAGAAATAAAAAATCTTCCGCCAAAGGCGGTGGTTTTTCGAAATTAGACCTAAGCCTGATAGACTTTTTTCTCTTTCAAATTTCTGTGAAGACAAGAATTTCCTCCAAAATTTTAAGATTATATTCTGCCCCCTTCCATTGCTCCATACTAATGGCTCTTTTAGCATAATATTATACCAAAAAAATGACCAAAATATGCATAAAATATACGACTGTTTTTACCCCAAATATTGCCAAAATATGCGTTTTTCTTAGAAATATGTAAATCTACGTAAAATCAATATGGGTATCATTTTACCGATTTTTGAAAACCCCATTCATAATTATTATTCAAATTTTATTCTAAACTGAAGGTTTTGAGAAAACTGAAAAGAAAAAGACACGATATGCATTTTTACCCCAAATATGTAATATATGAAAAAGAAAATGGGGCTCAAAATGCAGGGATTTTTCTGAAATGTAAATATTTTTCATCACTTTTGGGATCAAAGATAGCTTAAAAAATATGCATTTGCATATTATATGTCGCTCTCCATTTATGATGCATTATTCTACCAGTTAAGCGTATATTTTTGCGCATAATCTAACAATCTTGAATCCATATTAGCCTCTTTATATCTTGACGAAATTAGTGCAAATGTTGGTGTTAATGAATGGAACAATTTGTCCTAGTGATTCTTTCTTAGGTACTTATTGAATATTGATTGAGTTTATGCTGTAAAGTTGATGTTCGTATCTTGTTTCTCTCTAGTTCCTTGAAAGACTGGATAGATCATTATTGTTACCCGGAAATTGAATTATTTTCAATTACAGTCCAAACGGATAGCTGAACTGCTGGAAACTAAATAGTTCAGAAACATTTTTATGGCTTCATTTATTGCCTGCCCTCTCTTTTGAACAAAATGCAGAAGTGGGAAAAAGTAGTTTTGTGTATTTAATGGAACACGTAAAACGGATGTCTATTTTTCAAAAATAGGACGGCATATCGCCTAATCAGCATCTTGATCTGTTCACATTATCGTACCGTAAATAACTGTGATAAAAAGCACGGCGTAGGATTTCGTCTCGTAACGAAAATAAAGACAAACGTTTGACCAAAACCTGGAACGAAACTCCAAACGCATATTTCCTTCTTCCCTCTTAACTTCTTACTCGCTACCGTGATCTTAACGTCCCCGACCAAGTTCAAAGACACCGCTTGTACCGCGGATATACTGACAGACGGACTGGATATTCATAGCTACTCCCTTTTGCCTCTCCATGACGTGGTAGAGCCGAGTTTCCAATTACCGAAAATTAACACTCGATGATACCGGATGCGGATGCTTTGTAATTAGATTACCGAGAACAAACAAGAATTTTTCACGATCGTAGTTTTTGAACATTTCGCATTCTTGTTACTGGAGTTACTACGGTACTTAAAGTGAACGTCAGCTAAACTTCAGGTCTGCTTTATAAAATATTCGGCTGAAATACGAGCTGCTGAAATAGCTTCGACATTTTCTAACCAGACCACTAACTTGCCTATTGATTGTACGTACAGTGTTTTTAGACGCGTACTTTGGCACAATTCTTTGTCTGTAAAATGTAGCATTGCATGAAGATTGGTCCACGAGTCCTCTCCCAATCAACCAATAGTCTGTAACATAACACAGATTTTACCATACGGTATTATTTTTGGTGGGACTCTGTAGTTTCATATGGGTACGATGAATCCGCTATCTTGATTACTGAAAGTCGTTTCAAAATCTGTCACAGTCGACGAATTAATTTGTCCATCTCTCAAATGAAATCTGTTGATTTTGAGAGATAAATGCTACGTATAATTTCTTTGAATGATTGTATCTTTGCCCCTTGGAATATACGTAGAGGCAAACATATTAACGGGTTACCAGGATAAGCTTCCTACTTTTCGGTTGAAGGAAGGGTTACCTAACATAGGACATCCTGTATGGAGACAATATGATTATGAAAATTATTTCCGCCATTTTGAATACTATACATTCGATACCCATGTGCAGTATGATATTTTCGATCATGGCCCCTGATCCCGTTCCAGTAAATTCCAAGTCTGAGTAGAACTGACATCTAAAATGAATTTAATGACATCAGAAACCTTATATCTGATCTTTGAACCTGGCTCCACGCATTTGGTGCTACAATTTTCTCCTTGGGAGCAAACTGAGATCAAGAATGAATGGACCCCAAAACCCGTGTAAGTGATGAGTTTATTGTATTCCTAATTTCTTTCAGTCTCAGCTCCGTCCCCTCCTCAGACACCATAGATATGAAAATAAAGTCAAAATTGGAGAAATGAATTCGGCAACTTTAAAAACACTACATTCATAATACCACGGCTTGTGTTAAAATATATGCTCGGAAGAGTCATTTTAAACCAAATATTTATGACGTATCTGGTGTAGTGACCATAAAAATACTGGAGAGAATTTTTTAAATGGAGAATCTAGTATAGAATAACTTTTATTGAAGCTTTTTTGTTTACTTCATAGTACTCAAGATTTTCGTGAAAAAAAAAATATATTTTGGAGAAACGCCCCTAGGGGTAGGGACTTTTAGTTTCTTAGTTAGGACATGACTATCAAAATTTTTAGCAAACTGTTTCTTGTTACTCCCCCCCCCCCTGAAGGTCCTTATTTGCCTAGACTGCACTAATTATGTCGGCGTCGTCGTCGTTTTCAATTTAATACGGTAGGCTTACTGGCCTGTCTGCGATATCTTCGCTGGGAGCTTTCGCGTTTTTTGTCTTTTGCAGACCTTTTTCCGTCTCTTTCCATGTCATTTCCTGGTTCCTTTCCAATTTTTCCTCCTTTTCTTCCACGCTTTGTTCTTTTTGTTGCGTCCTCCATAATTCCTCGTAGAATGCCTTCGCGTCTTCGAGTTTAAGTTGGGTAGTTGGACCCTTTCGTTGAAATTCGTGTCAAATTTTCTTGGGATTTGTACACAATTTGCACGTTTTGTGTTCCAGATGTGTTAAGAATTTGTCCCAGCTTCCTCTTCGCATTTCTCTCGACTTTTTTTTTGCTATTGCTGCGTAGCTGTAGTATTTCACCATATTCTCTTGTTGTTTTGAACTCATCCACTTTCTAAACGCCTTTCTTCTTTCGTCGTTAGCTGTTTTATTTTGTTGTTCCAATTTCGTAGCCTTTTGGATGTCTTTTGCTTGGTATTGTCTCCACACTTTCATTTACTGCAGTGCTAATTATGTGTTTGATGTTTCCTCATTTTTCCACTATGTTTGGGCTTCATGTTTTATCGCTGATGATATCTAGGCGTTTTGGTATAGCCATTTGGCTACTGGATCGTCCAGTGACCTGACATTCAGCTTATTTTCCGGTGGTTGTTTCTTTCTTTTCCTCGTGGTGGTGAACTGGAATACCCTTCGTACTAATCTGTGGTTTGATCTGATATCCGATCCTTGGTATGACCTCACGTCTAGGCATCCTTGCTGTTTTTGGGTTCGGTGTAAAGTAATCGATCATTGAGCTTTGTATTCATGTGCGCTTCACATTATTTTGTGCTCTCTTTTGTGTTTGAAAAAGGTTTCATTATTCTCAAAACGTTGTAGCTGCAGTGGCCTATTAGTCACTTGCCATTCGAGGTTTTACCTTCTGTTGCGAATGTTTCAGTCGCCGTTTCCTAGCGCTCGTTCCCTACTTTTACGTCCATGTCTACTGTACATACTTAAAATGAAAATTGACACTTTTTTATGACGTACTAGTAATTAGCGACTTCACTTATCTCTCGAAAGTTATTGTTCGGACCAAATTCCGTGCAGTAAAATTAGTCGTGGTAACTACTTGAAAGTTGTCTCTATCGATGATCAGTAGCAGTGTGGGAAGCCTGTACTACCATACATGGTACCTATTAATAAGCCTATAATATGTACAGCCGAGGGTATATTCTTGTAATAAAGTTCACGCGCTTACCTACTTGTTCACGATTCTCCATACCAGAGGGCAGGCGTCTGCCTAATTATATTTTATCGCGTATCGAGCCCATCAGCGTAGAATTTATAACGAAATTGTTATTGTCCTCGACGCACGTCTACTGATAGCTATAAGCCCATGTCTGACCCGTGTACAAGTAAAAGGTTGGTTTATTTCATAGGAAACTTTCGAGCTGATAATAGCAGCACTGGCCTATGTCAGTTAGAGTGGTTTTTGCTAGAGAAAGCGTAACCTGCGAACTCGTAAAAAATTACCGCTGCCCTCGAGTGTCTCAGCTCGGCTCGGTTCGTAACTTACCCAATTACCGCTTCATTTCGCCAACTCGTTTTGCTTGTGTACTTAGTAGTAAGTTTACCAACTTGTATATCTTATAACCCGGATCAATAACAGCTTCAACCGCGAAGCCATCTCGTCGAGATTTTCGCTCAACTCTCGTATTATTCCATAGGAACGTTATCGCTATTCGTCGTAATGCTCGGTGAAGACGTAGAGATGGTGATACTCGGATCGCGTCTCCTGCCATACAGTCGCACTAAGAACCAGTATCGGTACCGAAATGCTATACAGTTTTTATTAGTAGCCCTGACGGTATCGTTAAAGGTAAATACACTCCACGCTGACCAAACTAAACTAATTGCACGTACTTCAGCGCTGCATGACCACTCGGGCGAAGCGAAATCGATAGAAAATACCCTCTCCTTCTTGAAATCGAAAGTGTCATGGAACAGCTCTACCTCTAGTTTTGTTGCCTTTTTGGGTAAAAATGAAGCGCTCTAATTTTCGTTCAAAAATGTTGATGCTTTTGGGCCGCATGGTAACCCACGCACTCGTTTCAGCCGCCTCAAGCGCCGGGAATTCTGTTTGTTTGTTTTCCTACCTGCCAGCCTGTCTGATTGGCTGTCTCGTTATATCTGTTTCATCTGAGTGACTACCTGCCAGTTGATTAGATGATCGTGGCTGCAGTTCTCAGATTCTGATCATTTCTCAAGCCAGAAAAAGGCTAGTTTCTGTGGTGTATTGCAGTCGTTGATGATGACTCTATATGACCTCTGAAGAATTGGAAGCTGATAAGACTCTTCAAGACTCATCAGGACGATATTGAAAGACTGGGTTAGAACTAGTTTCGATTTGCGAAAACTCTGTTTAGATTCATTGTGATTCCATCTAGTATTTTAAAGACTCATTAAGACTTACGTAGGCCGGAAAGGAAACATTTTCGATTTCGGCTACAAACTTAACCAGAAAGTTGCATTCTGGTATGAAAATTTCGCGTGCGAAATTGGGGCTTCTTACTTAGAAGATGAACTTCTTTAAAACACGTGAGTTTTAGGAAACTGCCAAAAAACTGTCAGAAGATAATAATACATATATTTCATGTATTATTTTATGGTAGATTATTGGTAACATTGTTGGAAACCAGTTTTCTGTATCCTCCCGCTTATACATTACTAGTAGATCTGGTGAGTTGGTGTAGCTATATCACACTTCATCGGAATAAGTATAACAAGCTAACCTAATTATTTTATGTAAAATTTCTCTGACATATTATTTTCTGACTTGCAATCGTATAAACATTTTCTATTCCGCTTAATTTTTCAAAATAAGCATCATATTTGTACCTGACCTATCTTAAAAAAGTAACAAAGTCGGTAGCTACATGCCGTTTACATAATATATTTTTATGATCGTTATATTCTTATTCAACCTAACTTGGAAAAGCCACAAACCGTCACGTATTATGTTTATATCTTCTTAATGACCATGTATCATTACTTAATACACTTTAAAGAAGCATTAGAATCATTAGATAACCCGTTTACATTTTTTTAATGAGCATCATGATCTCTGATAAACCCTGCCTTAAAGAAGTAACAGAGTCGTTACCTATCACATGTAAAATTTTTAAAGATTGTTAGTGATCATAGGCGCTGTTGGACTTCCGTAGGGGTAAGACGATTCCAGGCTTTAGGAGAGAGAGAGGCTTAATACTTGTTTGGAAAAAATATGCCGTTTCCTGGGAAAAATGTATTATTCTTTTCAAAATCCGGCCAGAGGAACGAATACTGTTGTCAATGATTTTCCCGACAGCGCGTAAGAATACGTGTGGTAATTGAAATATTCGCTATCCTGTTGAAATTATTTCGTAATGCAATTAGTTTTGAGTGATTAACGCGAAATAAATCCCTGAAAATAACTTCTGATTAGGTACACCATATTTCAGTTATTTTCCACTTCCGATTTGTAAGAACTAATGTATAGGATCCATTCTTCCAGGGGTAGTGACGTTGTGACGAATAGTTTAGCACGTCACGCGAAAACACTGAATAAAAAACCGCCCTCTGTTTGACATGTATGTTTACAAATGAGGGGTAGATAGCAGGGGTCATTAATATTATCGAAAATGTTACATTCGTCAAAACACGTGGAAAACTAAATCATGATTTTTCTTCAACTGACTCTACATCAAGTCGGAGTGTCTTAATTCGTTAGCATTTTGCTGCATTATTTTCATATTATTAAGATGAAAGAGCGGATGTTTTCAAAAACTTGAAGCGGCACTTCAAAATCATTCAAAAAAGTTATATTTTAGGGCTTACGAACTTATAACGATGTCGAAACTCTCGATACATTGATGTATAGGTATTTAGTCAATAAATCATGCTGAATTTAGGTGATATGAAAATGTATTTTCTGCATTTTCCTTGAATTTTCGAATCTCTGATCCCCTCCCCTCGTAGTTTCTGAAGGGGCATTTACTATCACGAAATTATAGAAACGTATGAAGTAGATCGAGTTGATACGTTTTGTGAAATTTCAGACGTATCATAAAATTAGGGGGGAGTTAGTAGAAGCAAAATTTTGCAGCCCCCTTAAATTTAAGGTAAATAATAGTTTTTAGCGTAAAACCTTTTCTGGACTCATACGGACATACATATTCTGAAAGTGGTGACTTCCTAACTCTTACGGCTAAGCCACCAACCTTACAGGAAAATTGAACGAATTTCGGCAAATGGGAGTTATTTGACCATTGCATTGAATTTCTGATTATTGAGACCCCATCTTCAGTTGCAAATCAAAATTTTACCTGTGAGAAAGGAGTGAAATCAGCTTTACTAAGAAAATCGAACCAAAGAGCGAACGATTTTGACTATCGTATCAGACCTTATGACCGTTCCCAAAATCGAATTTTCTCAATGAAATGAGTATTTTCACTTCAAAATTTAAAAACATCTTCTCGCAATATTGTTGGATATAGCTGTTTTGTCAGGAGGGGTTACTAATCTATTAAAAAAAGTTGTGTTTCTGCTCTTTCAGTCGAACAATTGAATTAGAGTTAAAGTTCTCATTTTATTGTGATATTTGGAATTAAGACCCGCGATTAGTACCAGACATAAAATTTGATCAAACAGTCCTAATCAACAACCTACATAAGCTGTACTTCGATATTTTGTTCTGTTTTCTCATAGATGAGCCAGTTTAGCTCCTTCTTTGACGTAATATCGGTTACTGAGTCAAAATCAGGATCAAATTTAGAGTTCGAAATCAAAAACCTACGAAAAACTCAATTTAATTCTCTTCCACATTACAAAAAAGAAAGTCAATTTTTTTCATTGTTGACTGTAAAATTAGAAATCAAGGCTAGATTAAAAGTCTGACTTTCGACTGTTTTTTCAATTTTCCGAGTCACGTTAATCTTGCCAACTTCGGTAGTATGCTATTTGGATTTTATAGCTCGAATTGCGGCTAGATCAAAAATCTCAATAAATTTGAAATTCGTGACTCAATAAACTTACTTTTTCGAATCATTTGCTTGATTCCGTATCGTTTAAAATTTAAAAGAGTTATTTTCTCTTCATTACAATCAACGGTATCATTACATTTGGTAACAACATTAAGTGATCCTATCTTGCTTTGACCGAATGAAAATTGCTGTTTTTCGTTCCGAATTGTGATTTATCTCCAGTTTTAAGGAAGTATTACTGGTTTGGAAATATTTTAGACTTGTTTGTATGAAGAATGTTGTTCTAAATTAATTTCCGTCAAAAACAATGCTTCAAAAGATAAAGGTGACACTTGTTTTCTGAATAAAAAGTTTTAATTTTATTGGAAAATATTAATTATACCCATTTACAGGTTTAGTCCAAGGAGTCAGGAAGATTTAAATACTATGTCTACTTTGGACTGAAAATGTACTTATCTCAGTGTGTTATGGTTAAGACTCTTTGAAATTCATCAGATTCTCGTAGACATTTGAGACTTTAAATTCCTTCACACATTCCTAGAAGTCTAAGACATTCTCGATTTGGTTATACTCGTAGCTTCCTGAGGCTTTTCCACACTTTTGTGAGACTGTTTCCGACCTTTCAAGATCTAATTCCGATTCATTAGGACCATTTGAGACTTTTTCAGCTCTATTAAAGACTCTTTTGGATTTGGTTATAAGGCATTCAGTTTCACTGAGATGTTCTCAAGACTCAATGAGGAAGGTTTTCCTTGTTGTAGAGTCTTCAAAACATTTATAAATTTCAAGCTAGCTCAACACTCAAGATATTTTGAAACTTTTCCTGAGCTATTCGAGACTCCGTAAGATTTCTTCGAGACTCGCTAGGACTCTTCATAAACTTTCTCAGACCTCATTAGGACTCGGTAAAGCTTGCCTTGTGTTCACACGCGAAAGCATGGAATTCACAATCGATTCGTGCCGATTGCGGCAGAAAAAAAGAGTAAGTCTAGCCGTTGAAATTTTCTGGTTTCTAGATTTGGTCGAAAATGTTCGGAAGTTGTGTTCTGCTGCTCCTCTTTGCGTTGTTTCCGCGTCTGATGGGCTAAAAGAACTTCGAATCGACCGCTGTTAGAATTTGAAGCATGTTGCAGCGGCATAGGGCAAAGTAATGAGGCCCAATCGAGCGCGAATTTGTGGGACTCGTTCGGGAAGTCGGTCATTGTCGCCGTCATTGTCAGTAGCTCCCTCGCCCCGAGTTATTATTGAAAACATAACTGTACTTCACGAAACTCGAACTGTCGAGTATCCTTGATACACGACCGGCCATTTAAAGTCGGCAGATTTGTCGCGGTCGGTCGGTCGTTCGTCGTACGTAGATGACACCGGGCGACGGGGCGCGAAACGGTGAGGCATAGCGCTCCCTTATTTTGTCAGCTCACTAGCTTTCGTATTTTTGGCTCTTACCGATGCTCGCTACTCGTAAATTTAATCACTCGCCGTCCGAAACTTTCGCCCAACAATCTGGACGCATTTGTTAAAAACAACATTTGGAACTAAAGTTACTCGGAGGGCGGTGCGGCACCGCACGGGTAAGGGATGGAAACACCGTAATATTTCATCAACTAAGTATTCGCCGGTATCGTATATCGTGTGGGCGAAGTAACGCCGTGTCTACACCCAACCTCCAGATTTTTTCCTTCTCGAAAAAGGTACTTACTTCTTCATTCCGGCGTTCGTGTACAAGTTGTATCTGATGGAAATGTACTTATCGATGGTCGCGTAGCGTGTCTTTTCAACGATTTTAACAAAAGGCGAGTGTTGAATTATGCGGTTCGGACAGAATATTTTATCGTGTAGCGCGCCGTACCAATGGCACTGTGCAGCGCTGTATGCTAGAATTGGTGATTCTCTTGAGTTGTCAGGCTTGCGTTATTTAATAACTCTTCTACAAGGTACGACATAATTAAAACCCAAAACGCGTTTCTGTATCGCGATTATCGTAAAATTGCTAGGTTAATAAAATTTTACGCCTAGTGCCTATACAGTATGATGGAATGGGTACGAACGTTTCTTTTATGCCAGTGCTCGGTGGCTGCTCGTAAAAACTGCTTAATAATGTGGTGTCACCGAGGACGGGCTTACACCATGCTGTAGCCTACTTACGAGTATGTCTCTACGTTTAGGTGTACAATGTATTGTGTGTATAGGTCAGAGTGTCCGTCATTTTCCGCATTTTCGAAAATTGGGTGGGATGCTCCCGGATCTAATTCCTATCACGAGGTAGTATGGCCACAACATTTTCAGACATTTTGAATTACACGTATATTAACCCTGCCGCAATTTACATGGGATTTGTATGAGGATTTTGCTTTTATCGAGAAATGAGTTGAATTATCACATTTTTAAAAGCTGAAATCCAACATTCAAGCTTACAGTTCGATAGGGGATAAAGTTCTGAGCACTTTAAAAAAAAGACAAAGTTTCTGGAATAAATGTCGGGGGAGCGTTACGGTTTTCGCTCAAGTATACCCATGGCTAGAAGAAATAAATTTCCATTGAAATGTATAAACACAATTTCCGCTCAAGTATACTCACTAGGTAGTATGATGTCATAGTATGTAACAGGAGCGTTATAGGTAACCGTGACGGAGGGAGCGTTAGTCCAGGAAAATTAGGCTTTGAAATGGACGTAAAAGATATCAAAGATTTGTTTTGGCGAAAATGTTGTCTGCGCGAGATACTTCTAAAAAAGGGAATTTCGGGGTCTTTGAAGTTCCCTGAGGGGCTTAGCTCCGCTGGGATCGCTGTAGACTTTTAGTATGTTAATTAGGGAGTCATTCTGAAAACATTCCAAAACAAATCCTTGATATCTTTTACGTCTATTTCAAAGCCTAATTTTCCTGGACTAACGCTCCCCCCGTCACGGTTACCTATAACGCTCCTGTTACATACTATGACATCATACTACCACATTGTACACCTAAACGTAGAGACATACTCGTAAGTAGGCTACAGCATGGTGTGAGCCCGTCCTCGGTGACACCACATTATTAAGCAGTTTTTACGAGCAGCCACCGAGCACTGGCATAAAAGAAACGTTCGTACCCATTCCATCATACTGTATAGGCACTAGGCGTAAAATTTTATTAACCTAGCAATTTTACGATAATCGCGATACAGATAAGCTCAAAAATTGGAATATAATATGTTGATAAAATTTCTCAAAAATTACTCTACTTCAATTTTGTCGGCAGATTTGAATCTGTTTCGGGATATTGAAAAATTTTGATCAGGTTTCGATGCCATAGTTCTCGAAATATATAAAAGTGTTTGTTTGCCTGCGGGTGTGTGTGTGTGCGCGCGCGCACGCGGGTGAACCGTAAGAGCTGAGGGTAAGAGTGGATGGGGCAGACTCCCTCAAAATATCTACATATCTACCAACATAACTTATTTATCATGTTTCATCTATAATATTTTTCATTCAGGCACCTCTCCCTCCTCCCAGACGAAACTATTTTCTGTATCCGCTACTGACTGAGGGGTTTGAATTTTAAGGATGTGTTTGTATGAACTCTGAATAAGTTTTAGACTAAAAAAAAAAAATCGGTACTTACTCTTATTAGAAGGGGGCACAGGATTTCGCCAATTCCAGACCCCCTAATTTTTTTACTAGAATTTTTCGGAATTAATTTACATTAAATTTCGATTAAACCGTTTCAAAATGAACAGTGTAGACTGTAGTGCTGCAGATACTCAAAAACAGGAGAAAAACTCAAAACTCATGTGTTTTTCCAATGTTTTTTTTTCTTCAGCCCGAAGGGGGTGTCTGACCCCCCTCTCGTAGATCCGCCACTGTCTTTCCCCATCTTTTTCCTGTCGAAAAGCAGAGAGTGAAGGAGAATAATTTTATTTTCAAGGGAAAAACGCATAAACTCATGTCGTCTTTTCCCCCAAATTTATTCAATATTTTTTATACTACAGTAACTTCACTTCTTCTGTTGATGTTTTAAATTTTATATTGTTGAGGTTTTGTTCTTCACAATGACCTCGTTTTGGATAAAACCCGTGTTTCCTTCACAAAGATATTTCGAATTGGACGTTGTTGAGCACAGCAAGCGACCATTTGTTGACAAAATAAGTTATCAGTATCGTTGGAAAGAGCGTAAATAGTAGAATTTTTCAAAATTGGGCCTCTGATACAAAAATGTGTACCCACGTTGAAAAGAGCCTATTATAGTAAATGCTATGTCATATAGTTTCTATATGGCTCTTGAACTTCGAATCACGTGTTCTCAAAAAAACAGATTTTGTCGCTTTTGGTTCTGTTTTTCTTAACGGCGTCCAATTGTATCGACTTCCGATTATTCGACATAAACGGGGAATAGGGTTTGCCGGATAACTGAAAATCCGGATAATACGGCTTTTTGGGATGTTTGCTTTTAATACTTTTCTTTGGCATTTTTTAGTGTGTACAATAGTATATTGTTTGTAATGTGTGCTTACGTCTGTCTAAAACGCAGAAAAGAAGATACAATCCTACTGCACTTTAAATTAGGGCCGGATAAGACGCGGCAAGCGACCGGGTAATTAGAAGTCCGAATAACAGGGAGGAATTTTTTGAGGCTGGATGGGAAGTCCACTCACAAAGTCAAAACATGATATGTCATTGAGCAGGTACTTCACTCTTAATTTGAGTCTCAACAGCCAAAATTTTAGAATTTAAACAAATTCTTTCAATGGTCCCTCGAAGTAGACCGTATACTGAACAATTAAAAAAAAATCAAACAGTTCTACGAATAACTCGATTTTTCACATACTTCTGAACTTTGAATGCAATTTGCGACGGAATGCGTATCATTATCTTAGCTGGATCTCTCTGATTTACTTGTCGTGAATTTTTTTATGATCCGGGAATGATGTTCAACTTTGTTCTCCCTAATCTACGATAAGATGAAAAGCAAACTGAGTTAATTACATCATAATTGGTTACTACCCTCATATCGTTGATTAGAGAGTGCTCTATTTTATGTTTTGTTTTGTTATCCAGAGACCTTCACGTCCATTTTATTTTTCCTGGTTTATCAATAAAAGTGTTAACAATTTTAAAATTATTTTCGAATGCTAAAGTCGACCATTTTCTCGCCCATCCTGAACTTGCCCACTGTCCCAGACTGTGGAATGCCGTTGCCAATTTTGGCATTCCAATCACCCATTAGAACTATGTAGCCCCCTCCCTCTCTTTCTAGTGTATCTTCTACCAGCTTGTAGAAGGTTTCTATCTCTACCTCTTGAGCTACACTGGTGGGGGCATAAACTTGGATGCTTGCCAAAATTTTATTTGCCTCGAATTCGATTTTTAGCACTGCCATTCTTTCCGAATTCTCCTGATTTCTTTGATTTTGCTTACCCATTTTTTCGAAACGTAGAATCCCACCCCTCCATATCCTTTGGACTCGCCATACATGAAAAGGAGGTTGCCGTTGTTTTTCCTACCTACTGTTTCTCCTATCCGTCTCGTTTCCGACAGGCCTAGAATTTAATTTTATTCAGTCCATAATCTAATTCATATTCCCTATTTTCTCCAGCCAGACCTTGACAGTTGTAATGAAGAATTTCTATTTCCATGTTTTGACCCGTTTCTCGGCCGTGATATTTTTAATGGGATTGAATGGGTTGGACGGTGAATTTATGCAGGCTGGGTCCCCCACGGTGTGTGCATCCCGGGTTGGGGGACGTAAAGTAGCTCTAATGCCGGTGAATTGTGAGAATAAAAAAAGTGTTCACTATTTCCGCGTCATCCTACTATGCACTGCCCCTGTATAGCAGATGGCGCAATTTCCACAGACCACTAGCAGATCGAAAATGCCCCGGTCATAGTCGTTAGTCGCAGTCCTATCGCAGCGCTGGCGATATCCTTCAGTGCTAATAATAATTCTCGACGGATGCTCGGCCAGCAGGGAGATTAATCGTCCTGCACGCTTTACGACCGACGAGTCATTTATTTCTTTTAAATTTTCACGCTCAACCGTATTCTTTTCGCGCGTGCTTTTCATCGTTTAGGAATCCGACCGATTTTTCTCGACTCGGTCGTGCCCGAATATCCGCGCGTATATCTTCACCTCCATAACGCTATAACGGGAAATAAGTCGAGTTCGGTCTAATATCTTACTCGTCTTTGACATCCGATCCGTCTTTGTTTGTTCCGCCGTCAGTAATAAACATCGCTCTTGAAATCTCGCTGTTTGCCGATTTCGTCCCCCGCGAACGTCGCCGTGTCTGAGCAAACTGGAGTACGCGAAGGAAAACGAACAGGTACTCGACAGTAGTACACGATATACGAATACGGTGATTTCCTCCCCACATTTATAATAGACCAACCCCTTACAGCATTTCCGCTCCGCTATTCAGAATTATACATTTGATTTCTACTCGCTAAATGTACTCACTTTAGGTTCGAAATGTAAGAGGGAAGGGTATGTGGATGTATTCCTTCCGCACCTGGTTGTGGCTCCCCAGACACCGCACTCCTGGCCCCGGAAACTACTCTTTCGAGTATCGCATCAGTGGCCAAAGAGACGCACTGACTCTGGCTCGAGGCCCACTTTCGCCTCTCCACTTCGGATTCGCACTGTCCTGCTAGGGCCGCTATGGGATACCCTGCTGACCGAGGCAACGCTCACCCAGCGTTAACCTGGAATTAGGGTGCACCGCAGACGACGTGCTACCTTCCTTCACCCCTCACCTCCTCGTCTTGGCACGTGTGGCGACGCTAGAAGGCGGTGACGATGGGGTGAGCCCTGCCGGGGAGTCTGCAGCAGCTCTAGAACAGTACAGAGTCATTGTGTCCGGTATGGGTCGAACTTTGTCCGTTGGCGCTCTGCCTCGTCCACTCTGTCTGCATCTTCTTCTACATGATAGTCGAGACAATGGCCGACACCCAGTTCCATCCGCTTCCACTCTTCAACATTTCCCGAAACAAGGTGTCCAGCGCAAGACGGCTGATTACGTCGTCGCTATCGCTCGTGTTGCCGCCAGGATCTATATCGCTGTAGCCGTCCCGCGCCTCTCCTGTTTCCAGGCCTCACACTTGAACAGAATATGTCAGGGGTTGTCTTCCGCCCCTCGATCACAGTACGCGTAAACGGGGCTCGGCGCTATCTCCATCCGATGTAAGTACGTGCCGAAGCACCCGTGGCTGCTCAAGACTTGGGTCAGGTGGAAGTTAGTCCCGAGTGGGACCTGCCTGTCCAACTTTTACAAGTTGAATAGGTGTACTAGCTACGAGTACAGTATATTTATGCTGCTCGTCAGGATTTTCAAAATGATTCTCAGCAATGTTCATTTTTCGCTGAAATTATAAGTGCCAAGTTGTTACGAGTAAAGACCCGAATTTTTTATGTGCGAGTGAGATTCGAAGAAAGAAAGTGCATGCCATCCTGATCCCCTTTCGGAGTTGGCAGGGAAAGAAAAGTAATTTTAGAGCGTCAAGTAACATGCCAGGTCGAAGACCTTTTTTAGGCAAACGAAGGTTATAGGCCCCGACTCCGAAGCTTATTTAATTTTGATTCTTCCGATTGATCCTAGACCTATGCTCGACGATACTGAAAGAAACATTTGTGTTACGAAGTAGAAATTTTGATAAGTTGTCGACAATAGCAAAACGCAGATTGAGTTTGTGGCTGGAATTCATCAGACCATTCTTGGCGAAGTGAGGGACCGAAATGTGTGTTCCAGGGGGAAATGGCATTCGTAGACGCTTTAGTCGTCTGTAATTGACGTAGTCAGCTGAAAATGATGCACTTTCACGATCCTAATGTGGTTCGAGCTCGAAGATGAGCCTAAGTGGCCCGTTTGGTCGGAAGCTAAGGATGCTTGAAGTGCGTCATTTCGATTTTCATTAGAAGTTATATCTCACGAACTATAATCCTATCGAACTTTGCCTGACAAATAGTAATATCATTTTATTGACATTTAGAAATTTGGCAAGAGCCATTTTTTCATAGTTGCAACAATTTAGGAGATTATTTATATTTATGGGGTCATGAGGATCACTCATGATTTGTTCAGTAATATTACAGTTGGTATGGACGACCTTCCCACCGTCGCACTTTGGGTGATCGCCGGGCTGATGCTCTTGCACATCAAGGCGAGAGAGCGCAGCAAGGGCGAGCCAATCTCTTGGAGGACGACGGAGCTGCAACCGCCGGTCGACGGCAAAATCCGCGACGCATTAAAAGAGCGTGTACGGAACTGCGTCGTAAGTGAGTGGCAACTAGAGTGGGACGCGTCCGATAATAGGCACCGAATGCACCAGTTCCTTCCCGATGTCAGTCGGCGTCTGGGGATGCGCTGGCTCAGGCCGTCCAAGTATCTTACTTGGCTGCTTACCGGGCATGGTCCATTTGGGGCGTATTTCGAGCGATTCAGTCTGCGAGACCCTGATCTATGCGGTTGCGGGGAGGTGGACGTGGCTCCGACTCACCTCTTCGATATTTGCCCGCTTCACACTGACCGAGCTGCGGGAGTTGGTCGGTGAGGCGGCCCTGACGCGTGGCTGGTTCCATGTGGACTGGTTCATGTGTCCAGTAATCTTCTGACTGCTGTCGCGGCACGCCGAAGACATCCTTCGCTCTCGGGGGGGGGGGGCGGTAGACCGAAGTACGCTCATGTCCGGCGAAGACCGTAAGACCGCCAGAAAGGCCAGGGTGGTCGCTAAATTTAAGGAATACGGGGTTTTGAATTTACAAGCCCGGTCCCCGTCACTGTGGTCTGAAGTCTAAAAAGATCGGCAAAGAAATGGGCTATGGGAGGTGATGTAGGTGTATAAAGATAGACATCAGGGAACACCCAGATTGGCGGTGGGACAAAACACTTCATAGCTGCCCCACAGCCGGACGCTCTGCCTCTTCACTCACCCTTTACCTCTTCGTCTTGGTACGTGTGGCGACGCAGGAAGGTGGTAACGACATATATGCCTGCAGTAGTACTAAATGAGTATTAGTAATGTACCGAATTTGAAGGGGAAAAAAAACCAAGTTCACCGTATTAAAGATATTTAATTAGGACACAAATGGTTCCCGAAATTTAAGAATCATCCAAATGCACTCAAAAAAATCGAATTCTAATCTAGGTTGCTACGCATATTTGGCTGAAAGAATCGAATAAATTGTGAAGAACGAATGTTGAAATTAAAAATTGTGCAGACCAAGTCCCATGTGTCACAAGCTGTTATAGTTTATAAAGTTTTAACCATAAACTTCGAATAATACAAATAATGACCGAGGGTAGGGGGCCAAAATTATTGAGTAGATGGCGACAGTCTGCAAACAGAAAGCGAGCTGAACATGGAGGAGGTGGTAGGTACTTTTTTTTTTGACGCACTCTCCGAAATTGATTTCTCGATATGCGATTGTATACAGGTATAATGTGTTCTACTTAATAGCTAGGAGGAGATTGGATCGTACGTTATGTGATGAAGAACTCTGGTTCGAGGGCAAAAAATGGCGTTTGCCCTCCTCCTCCTCTCCCTCCCCCCGGTTCGAGAGTATGTAATCTTGCCGTAGGATTAGAACTTTGGCGTGATCTCTCATAATCTACGCACAAGTTTTCAGCGATATTGATGCTCGTCCGCGGAATAAACGAAAAATTTTACCGACTTCCATCGATTTTGCTGACTTTTCGCGTTTTAAAGTTCGCTTTTGCAATTTTAAAATATCTTTCAAAGACACCCGGTCTAGACAGTCGTCTGTGGGATTTCTTTTTACTTCGCTTGTAGAGAGAAAATACCCTCCCCCCCCAAAAAAAAAAAAAAAATCAAAAAAATCAGACAATTATTCTTGTCCGTCGAAAACAGAAACAGCACGTATTTAACGTATTTACAGCTAAATGCTTTTGCATATAATTTTCGAAGATCGAAAAGCCGTGTGCAGAACAGAGTGCGAATCGAACTGAATTGTAGTTGAGTCGAGTAAGCAGTTGAGTGGAGTGAAATGAAGTGGTGTGGCGTGACACGAAATTTCATTGCGGCTGTGGCTCGTCGTAACGCGACGTTTCTATCGTCATTTCTCTGGCCGGAACAATGAAACGCGTTCGTTTGTCAGTTTAATTGGTAAATGAAAAGGCTTTTAATTTTTTATTCGCTTCCGATGGGTGAATTGAAAAAGCCGTAGCGCGCCATTTAATTATATTGTCGCGTACATGTCAAGCAAAAATATAGGCTAGTTGAATACGACGTCAGCCGGCGCCGCCGCGTCTTCCGATCACTCGAGCCTGCTCTTCAGTATATATTGTGTAGTTCGTTTGCGTCTTTTCTCTCATTTGTCGTTATAAAAAGAAAGAGAGCGTGTGAGAGCGCCAGGGAGCGATGAAAGAAAGAGAGAGAGAGAGAGAGAGAGAGAGAGAGAGAGAGTCAAAATGAAAAGAGGAAAGAAGAAAAAAACTGATGGGTTGAAAAAAATGCGCCTAATGCACATTCGATTCCGAGCTTAATACTGATTTTAATCCGTATTAACAGTTAACACCGGACGCTAAACAACGATGGACATCGGAATAGCGCCAGCTAAACGAATGACAGCGTAAATGATCAAACGCTGCAAATAATTATTTTCATTCGACTAATTTCGCTGTGTACTCTTTTGAGCAGGTTACTCGCATCGCATCGCTTCGTTACGTTGTAATTTAATAAGGCACCCTTCGGTACCCTATATACTTCATTTTCCGAATTAACTTTTTCATTTTATGGAATTTCGCCGTTGATTTAATTAGTGAGCTTATTCCTATGTACAGTCTGCATGTTATTTGCAGAATAGGACCAAAGTACGAATGAGTGTCACCTTCAATCAAATTCTAAGTCAGCATTTTGGCAAAAGCTTTAGCAGGGTATAATAGGTGAATCGGGTCGATTTTTTTCGAATTTCTCTTAGTCCTCTACTTGCCTTTTTCTTAATGTTTAAGCGTACGAAAAAAGACTCTATGAGGTTATATATCGTTAAAATCACGACCAAAAGCACCTAGGAGAAGGCAAACTCCGACAGACAAATCCTGTTGAAAGCAATGAAGAACTACCACAGTATCTCTTTCCAGGAAATGTAGCTTTTCCTGACATTAATTACTGATGATAACGTTCCAACAGATGAATAATTTTTCCGGACTTGAAAAGCTCCCCATTCAGATGCCCGAGAGGGAACTACTTAAGGGAGCATCATCATCGGAAAGTTTTAAAAAGAAAGGTGCAATTGAAATAGGAACTTGGAATGTAAGAAGCTTGAATGGAGTTGGATGATTAGAGAATCTTAAGAGAGAAATGAAAAGGCTTAACCTAGGAATAGTTGGAATAAGTGAAGTAAGGTTTAAAGAGAAAAATGATTTTTGGTCAGGAGACTTTAGAATAATAAATACAAAGGGAATAAAAGGGCAAGCAGGCGTCGCAATTGTTATGAATAAACAAATAGGTAATAAAGTTATATATTATAAACAACAAAGTGAAAGGTTAATCTTGATGAAAATCAATACCAAACCAGTACTTACAACAATAATACAAGTTTATATGCCTACTAATACTCACGAGGGCGAAGAAATTGAGGAGGTATATGAAGGATAAGAAGGACTTATGAAGCATGTTAGAGGGGAAGAGAATCTTATTATTATGGTGATTGGAATGCTAGAGTTGGTGGAGGAAAAGAAGTTAATATAGTTGGGAATTTTGAATTAGGAATGAGAAATGAAAAAGGAGAGCGTTTGATACAGTTTTGTGCGAAGTATAACTTAGTTATAGGAAATACTTTATTTAAAAATCATTATAGAAGAAGATATACATGGAAGAGTCCAGGTAACGAAGGTAGATGTCAAATTGATTATATATTATTACAAAACAACGGTTTAGAAATCAAATACTAGACTGTAAAACTTATCCGGGAGCCGATATTGACAGTGATCATAACTTGATAGTAATGAAATGCAGGCATACATTGAAGAAACTTGGTAGAAAAGAATAGGTAAAAGATGGAATTTGAAAAAGTTGGAAAATATTGATGCTAGAGAGAAATATCAAGAGGATATTGTATAAGAATTAGACGCTGAAAAAACACAGGAACTTAACAGTGTGGAGGAAGAGTGGGGTAAAATAAAGGAGGGAATATTGAAGTCATCAGAAGAAAATCTGGATAAACTAAGAGAGAAGAAAATAAACCATGGATGAAGGAGGAAATCCTCAGGAAGATGGACGAACGAAGAAAATATTAGAATGTAAACGATAGAGAAGGTAGATTAGCTTATCAAAGGTTAAGGAATGAAATAAAGAGAGAGTGTAAAAAAGGCAAAGGAGGAATGGATGAAAGAAAAAAGTGATAAGATAGAAGAGTTTATGAATAAAGGACAAACAGACTTGGCCTATAGAAAAGTAAAAATGGAATTTGGAGAAAGAAGGAAGAAAGCAAGCAATATAACAAATAAGGAGGGAGAGCCTATTTACGCAACTGAGGGAAAAGTGAAAAGGTGGGTAGAGTATGTAGAAGGACAATATAGTAATAATGGGGATGAAGAGATAAGAATGGAAAGGGAGGAAGATGTGGAAGAAGATGCGAGGGGAGACTCAATTTTAAGAGATTAATTGCACAAAGCATTGAGAGATTTAAAGAAAGGGAAAGCTCCAGGAGTGCAAGAGATACCAGCTGAATTATTGCAGAACTTAAGACAGAGTAATATGTTATATTTATGATAAAGGGGAAATGCCAGAGGACTTTAAAAAGAGTGCTATTGTAACTATACTAAAAAAAGCAGGAGCTGATAGGTGTGGAAATTATCGAACAATAGTCTTCTTTTGTATGAATCAAAAATATTAACTAGAGTAATTTACAGGATAATTGAGAATGGAATAGATGCAGAATTAGGAGATGATCAGTTTGAATTTAGAAAAAGTAGAGGTACTAGGGAAGTAGTATTAGCTTTGAGATTAATTATTGTAGATGGGAGACTCAAGAAGGGGCAAGATACACATATTGTATTCGTCAATACTGAAAAAGCTTTTTGACAATGTTAAATGGGATAAAATGTTTGATATTCTAAAAAAGGTAGGAATAAAATTTAAAGACAGGCAAGTCATTTTAAACGTATATAAAGACAGAAAGCCACATTAAGAATAGAAGGACAGAAAAGAGGGGCTAATATAGAAACAAGATGGAAGGCAAGGGTGCTCCTTATCTCCAGTATTATTTGATCTGTACATAGAGTGGGCCCTAAAAGAAATAAAAGAAAAATTTGAAACAGGTGTCGCTATACATGGAGAGCGAGTAAAGTCGCTCAGCTTTGCAGATGATATTGTCTTGTTCGCTGAAAGGAGTATTGATTTGGAAAACATTCTAAACGGAATGGGAGTGATTTTGAGTATAGAATATCGTATGAGAATAAATAAAAATGACACTAAAATAATGGTATGTAATCGATGTGAACATGATAGCTTAAATATAAATATTGGGACCCATTTATCGGCCCGAGAAAAATAATAGAAAGCACGAGATAAATAGAGAGATTGAGCAGTATTTATAAATTATGAACGAGAGAAGAAATGTTTAACGAGAAAAATGAATGATGACGAGAAAAGAAAAATTTTGAACTACATATTATTCTAATGCACGAAAAATCAATTTTCACGTTCAGTAAAATTACATATGCACATGAACAATATTATTTCGCACGTGATACTGTTATGGTCCAAAATTCCGCTCGCAAAGACTTAAGATCGTCGAAATCAGCCCATTTACCAGAACGTTTCTGATACATTTTCCAAATTTTCGGCGTAATCGCTGAATTCATCGAAATATTGCTTGCAACTCTCTTCGTTGTGCTGTAACATGGGGGAGTTCGAGGGTGCCCAGTGGTATAAGCATCTCCACACTTTACTCGTAGTTGGTTGCTTCATGGACAATGTTCAGCGGCTCCCTCACACCAATTTGGATACTTTCGAAGCTATACTTCATTAAAGTATTCAATGAAATCGAAAACACGTTCCTTCTTCTTCTGCCATTTCCTCCAGAGTGCACTGGCTTTGGTAAATAATGTGGCTTGATCTGGAGATGTCTAAAAACTGTGAATATCCTCTTTTAACTGGCCAGCAACTCCACCTTTTCTGGACAGTAAGAAATCGGCCACTTCCCCTCTTGAAAGTATTTCATACATGATCACACATGACCTGCTTCCCGTTGCAGAGAAAACTTTTCTCGGGGAAGTCTGTCAATATCTCGTGCGTGAGTCGTCTCTGGCAATCCCTATTTACTAGTATTTCTCGTGCAGATCTTTCCTTTTTCTCGTGCAGTTTAATATTTCCCATAAATATTGGACAGGAGAAGATCAAGCTAGTGCCTAAGCGAATTTTGCTATTTAGGGAGTAAAATAACAAAAGATGGAAGGAGTAAAAAGGATATTATGAGTAGAATAGCGCAAGCCAAATTAGAATTTTATCGAAAAAGTAATCTTTTCAAATCAAAAATAAATCTGGAAATCAAAAAATTGTTCTTGAAAACTTACGTTTGGAATGTAGCCTTGTATGGATGTGAATCTTGAACCATAGGAAAACCAGGGAAGAGAAGGATCGAAGCTTTTGAGATGTGGTGCTGTAGGCGGATACTTAGCATCAAATGGACGGATAAGGTAAGGAATGAGGAAGTACTTTACAGAGTAGGAGGTAAAATGAATATTTGGAATTGTCTGAAGAGAAGGAGAGATTAACTAACAGGGCATAATTTGAGGCACCCAAGAATCATATCACTGCTGCTAGAAGGATGAGTGAGGGGAAAGAACTGGGTAAGTTGGCAAAGATTCCAGTATGTTCAACAGATAATCCAGAATGTGAAATGTAAACGTTATTACGAAATGAAAGAACTTGCACAAGATAGGGAGAAATGAAGAGCTGCATCAAACCGATCGTAAGACCGATAACCTGATCATTATCATCCTCTATTTGCAGGAGTAAAAAAAATTTCATAGCCCGTCGTCACAATCCTACCCTAGAAGTGAGTTTTCATTTTTTTTTCTCTCTTAATGTTCTGTTGGTCAAAATTGGACTAGAAACACACTAAAAACCGCACTTTTGGTCACTTCAAATGCATTTGCGGAAAAACTTAGGGTCTGGGGGGAATTCAGGAAAACGTATCCGGAATCAACATGAAAAATACGTCTAAAAATGATGATTCCGATCCATCGGCATTTGTGGTGCTGCCCTAATCTGACTGAACTTGAAACAGCAACGGATCCCGTTTGCTATCCTGTATAAGCTTTCTGTATGACTATCTCACAACAGCTGCATTTCCAAAACGAAGTTAGTCCATAATTCTAGATTGTTCGCAAAGTACGAAAAATGTTTAGATATCTTAATTTTTATTTCCTTTCTTCTTATTTTTGGCAAAAAGCAGCCTCACTCTTAACGGATACGACCTAAGAATTTTGTTTTCAAAACCAAAGAGTATTCGCGAAAATATAAACTGAAGAAAACTCCCAAAATCTGGACTTATTGCGTTTGGAAATTGAAAATGGAAAAATGCATGACAATTGGACGTTCTGCATTTTGAAAAGAATCTTTTTCATCAACAAATCTTATGATAACATAAAAGAAAACAAGTTTTCTGTATTTCAGCAGCAAAATATTGATGAGTAGATTCCATCACTCGATGTCCCCCCCACCCCCACACAAAAAAGCTGCACTTATTGCGTTTTCAAATGAGCTCTAACATTAGTGAAAATTGCGATAACGTGTAGGAAAATGATTTTAGTTTTTCTTTACAATTTGACGAAATGATATCGATACGTTAGGGCTTCATTGCCTAATCCTGAAAAAATTATATATGTAAGATATTCGTTCTGCCGAATATCTTAGTCGTTGGTTTTGCGGTGATACTCGCAGATGGTCGAGCGCGCTCCAACTGATAAAAGCCGGAATTGAATAATCTCGATTATCTTCCGAGAGCAGACAGCTGTACTGCAATCCTACGGGACTCTCGACTTTTTGAATCGATTCAGTATTTTACTGCAATCGATTATGATTTGTTAAAGTTACCACTTTACATATATATTATGTTTTGGAAAAGTATTTCTTATATCCGCAGGACCTTACGACCTGGTTCATTTTTTGCGCAACAGCAGGACCTTCAGCTACCTTATGTACATTCTTGATGATCCCTTACTCAAGCAAACTTGAAGTGGTGACAGAAATGTCGGCTATCTGTTCAATTTTGTTGGTGATCTCATACACCTCAGCTAATCTAACTTGAAATGCACCAAGAGGCTCGTTTGCTAACTTTCTTCTTTCCAAATACTTAGATCCTTACTACTCTTGATCACAGCGCGTATCCTTTTCTTGGTCGTCGGTCTGCCTCTGGATGGCCGGTTGTCTCCACCTTTGGTCCTGGATTACCATGAATAATAATATTTGCGAGTAAAAGGAAATGCTTCGTTTTATAATTACGGCTTTACATCCCAGAGAACTTGGAAGTAAATTTATTTAAAGTTTTTTTTTCCTTTACTTAATTTTCGCTCTTGTTCTACATTCATGCCATTTTGTAAAGCTGATGTATAAAAGGTGATTTGATCTCGTATCTACGAGTAATTGATATAACCTAACTAAATCTAACTTATTGAGATTCTGGGCCACTGGTACACCTTACAGTAACCTACAGTCAGAATTATCGACATCAACAGCGGTTAAAATCGAGTAGACTTATTAAACTTGTATACTAAAAATTTATTTACCGGAAAAAGTATATACGATACTCTCATCCGCTACGATATAGGGTCTCGGTTTTCTATTTTTTTTTCTTTTTCTTTTCCTAAAACTGCCGCTCGAGTTTCGTTTATCTTTTCAAGTTAATGAGCTTAGTTACCGCTCGTTTTTCTTTTTCCAAATTCTTAGAGCTTATTCCGAGTTCTTAAGCCTAATCCCGGCTGTATACCGTATCCACGATCTTTTCATCTTCTCTTTTTTTCCTTCCTTCTTACTGGTTTTTCCTTGTGCTCGTTCCCACTTGCTACGATCAAAATCGATTTAATAAATGTATAGTGGATTGACCGGTAATACCATTCTCATGTACAAGTTGCGTCCATTCGTGATCGAAGCGAAACGCAAAATGAAATACTGAAATATAGTTGATAAATTCAGGTTCTACTCTTTTTGAAGAATGGAAACATGTGATCGTGTACTCGTTTCTGAATTGATAAGTAATCTTTCTTTCTGTATCAGTGGTTCTAAACTTTTTTTCAGCCGAGGAACATCGTAATGAAAACTATATTTGCTGAAGCCACTTTTCGAAAAATCGTTTTATCTGAGATATTTATCATGTTCAGTGTCCACTTTAGTACGTAGGTTACCCCGGGGTGGGGGCAGTGGATCCCGAAAAACCAAGTAAAATATCTCAACGCTATAACTGAGAAAGTCAGTTCTGACAATGGGCTGCTAGACGAGTCTATACCCGGACTTCGTTCCCCTAAATTGGTATTTTGAGGTACGACATTGAATTTCTCTTTTAAAAAATAATAAAAAAAGAAAAAAAAAATTAAAAGTCCATCAGATGAAGAGATATCATACCTAGGACATAACATTCACACAGTGAGGTTCACAACATGTACCAGTTTCAACGTGATCAGAACAAGTGTTGACTTTGTACAGATTTTTGTCTAATGACATCTCCGAAGTATGAAAATAGAGTTGTCATTGGAAACAAATTTGTGTAAAACCAATGATGTGTTTAATATATTGAAATTTATAGATATTGTGACTTACATAATGTGCACATCATACCTCTCTGTGATTAAGTTTTTGATTGATGAGAAATTAATAAAAAAATTAAGTACCCTGAAGTTGTATTTTCCATCTGCAATTAAAATTAATTAAAAAATATCTGTGTCAAATCATGTGAAGGTTAATATAAGGAATGGTCCTTATATTTGGCATTTATTCCTGTATATAGCAAGTCCTTATCTATAGTGCAATGGACTGCAAAGTTTGAGTACTCGGCGCATACAGCGCCACCTCACACACAGAAAGTCCTTATCTAGTTGGAGTGATTTCTGTTAATTCTTGGTTTGTGACAAAATTGAGAGAAAAGAATAATTTCTCTCTTGTTAAGGAAAAATTAATTAAAAATCAGTCTCAGTAGGCGAGGACCTGAAACTTGTACATAAACGAAATGTGGCTCATTCTGCAAATGAATTTTTCTGTGATTTGATGCACGGTTGATGTTTTGTCATTTTTTTTTTGGTGCTAAATTGACGTATTTAAGACGTAGAATTCTTTTGAATTTCATCAATTAAAAATTATTAAACATCTATTAGACAAGAAAGAATCATAGTGTCATAATGCTTAGAACAGAAAATTCACTCGATGAAACTCGCACGGTATGCCAATTTAAACGTGATCGGACGCAGAGTTGGTTTTATACAAAATTTTTTCCAATAACATCTCTGAAGACACATACATGAAAATAGGGTTGTTGTTGGAAAAAAGAAAGTGTAAAAAATTTACCCTGCCTCAGATCACGTTGAAATTAATACATATTGTGGCGCATGTTGTGTGTATACCACGTTCCGAACATCGTGTCTTTCAGTGGTCCGAAAGATATTCAAGAAAAATTTTGCACCTTGAAGTCGTCAGTTCCAGCACGAAAAAAATTAAAAGTCATCTATACGTCAAATTACGTATCTGCAAATTAATATGAAAAATTGGTCATATTTTGCAAGTATGATCATGTACGTTGCAAGTCCTCTTTAATTGGATAGAATTAATTTTTGATTTGTGACGAATTTCGAGAAAAAGGAATTACTTTTGTCATCAATATCGCTACACGAGGATTCTTTAAAAATCGAATAATTCTTTACTACAGGAAAGGAACTATTAGGTATTTAAAAAAAGTGATGGAGGAGAACAATTTACCAACAAAACGTTGCCGTATTAACGGACAAATTATTTTAAAATTTTGAACAAATTGAATTTTTAAAATTTGTTTTCTATTTAAATTGGCCTCTCAACAACACTGGTTGATCGATCGTGATTTTTTTTTGCAGTGGTTGACATAAAACCGTACTTGCTTTTCCTTTGTAAATGGGAGGAGGGAAAGATTTCATGATCGATGTTGTACATTCTATCAAATATTCCACCGTTTCAATCCATAGGGTAGAGAAACCATTATAAACAAGTTTGTAACATGGTGTCCTTTGCAGAGAAGTCCATTTAATCTACCACGTTGTGTGATACTGTTAAGTAATTATGTTATTAAATAATAGCTGCATGATGTTATACTACAGCTACCCAGTGGCACAGTCAGGGAGGTTCGAGGGGTCTGGACCCCTTTATGTCTTCTTCGATTAGTAGTTTCCATGATCTCAGCACCCCTACAGCACCCCCAGTATTTTTGATTAAGACCAACTCCCCTTGAACACTAGGCTGGCTACGCCACAATGCAACTGCTTACATAGTACCTACTACTACAAAATTTTAGAAATACTAACGACTGTTTCTTAACTACTACACATGGTAATAAGCTGAGTCGCCACCGCGTACCAAAATCATTTTACTTTTGGTGCGAATTCACACCTTAATTTCGACTTATGTACGATATTTTATGGCACGAGAGTAATCGACATTCTCCCTGCAAAGCACTGTAATCAATATCCGAGAAAAGAGACCTAAAATAAGTCTACATTAAGGTCAACTTTCAAAACGTCTCGGTATGTTTGGTTACGATGTTCTGCCGGAAAGTTGTCTATTGCCTACGTATAGTTGTATAGGAAAGAATATACACCTAATATGTAGCAAAGTCACGCGTCAAGTTCAGACCTGTACGTGCAGCTACAATATGTATACGAGTTAAATTCGAAAGTAATTATTTTACCCTGCACTGAGAAGACAGTTTGGCATGTTGCAGTGCAGTTGGATGAGACGTTTCCTATGTATCTAGTAAGCTCTATGTACATATCTTATACCATATGCACCTTCGTGCATGTATCTGAATACTTCATACGCTCGTATACTCGTATAGTAAAAGTGGACCAAGACTGCGCATCCTGAAAGACGGTAATGCCGTCACATTTTATCCCATTGACAGGTTAATCGAATATTCTTGAAAGTTCGGTTCGCACCGCGCATCAATTTATTTTGTAGTTTTTGCGCTCGCACTTCGAATGTGGCGTGGCGCCGCGTCGTCCCTGCAGATTAACCACATGGTTACTGATTTTTCAAAGACTGAGTTCCCAAGTTCGGTCATGAAATTAGGGAAGTTGTAGGTATTCGCAACAGGCATTTATGTGCAAGCAGTTTAGACGATTCGCTGCGCGTAGAATGTGTTGATCGACACCGCCATCATCAGTAATGATAATCGGATGCCGACTGTGTCAGTGTCAGAGCCTTATCGGAAAGGGAAAACTAATTTATGAAAGTTTCTCGGACGCATAACACATCCAGACGTTAACCGAATTCTCGACGTCGATATTGTCACCCTGCCAACCAGAGCTTAGTCGGAGATGTTGACTCATTTCTCCGAAACCAATTGTGAGGGTGGGTGTTTCCGAGAAAGTTCATGGAAAATTCTGGGCAAAAGTAAATAAAGGTCATCAAAATGCGAATCTAAACCAAGCTCATAGGCCAGAATTGAGTATATTCTTGATGGGGAGGAGGGGAGGGCAGTCAAAACGATTCTATTGAGGCAGGTTCAATCAGTAAAAATTTGATTTTCAAATGAAACTTAAACCATTCGCGGCAGACTGTGAACACAAGCCAGATTCAGAAAACTTTTACCCCCGTTATTTTCTCGCCATATGGCACACTCCACGGGATGAGTTGAAAACTTTTCAAATAAAGTATGTTTTCCTTCCACATCATAAACACGCGTACTGGGTATGAGAGACGAGAATACTCGGTCACAGATGATCGCGTTGCCGCGGCCTAATTTGGGGTCTCGATGTGGGTGTCGTCTATAACGCTGTTCTAGCTCGTAGGAATTCATTTTTTGAAAGGTGAATTCAGAGAAAAAAAAGTTTGTTACACATAAAAGGGTTGTAGATTCCCTCTCGGGTTGTGTTGTGTGTTAATGTTGGGTTCGTTCGGCAACATTAATAGTTTCAAAATCAGTTTTAGGCAGGAAAGAATGAAGGTTTATTTCTGTTTCAAAAGGCGAAACACATTCGGTAAAATTAAAAGATTACAATATTTCTTTTCATCTGCGTGCCTGCTTGTTGTAAAGTTTAAGCTACAATCTATTCACAGGGTGTCTACCAGTCATGGTGTGGTGGGGTGTATGGCGATACACGCATGCCGAAGTGGCCCCTGAGACACCGCACCCTCGGTCTCGGAAACTACCCTTCGAGTATTACATCGGTAACTGGAGGGATGCTTTGAGGCCGGCCCGAGCCCCCATTTCGCCGTGCCGCTTCCGGTGCGCGCGTCCTGCTAGAGCCACCATGTGGTTCCCTATTGACCAAGGTTTGCACTATCCGAGCACTAGTCCCGCAGCTGTTGGTATGGAGCCTAAAAAAGTAGGCGTAGAAATGGGCTATAGGAGGTATTGTGGATGTATAAAAATAGATATCAGGGAACACCCGAGCTGGTGGAGAGACGAATTACCTCATAGCTCCTCGAGCATTAGTCCGGAATTCAGGTCACCCACAGCCAGACGTGCTTCCTCTTCACTCACCCCTCACCTTCTCGTTTTGGTGCTTGTGGCGACACAGGCAGGTGGTGACGGCGGGGGAGCCCTGCCGGGGGGTCCGCAGCAGCTCTCCTAGGATGGTACAGAGTTGTCCTGTTCGATGGTGTGGGCCGAACGTGGTTCGTCGGCCCTCTGTCTCGACCACTCCGTCTGCATCTTCCTCTTCATGATGACCGAGACGAAGGCCGACACCCGGTTCCATCCGCTTCGGCTCTTCATCATGTCCAGCGCGAGATGGCTAATCACACCGTCGTCTTTGTCGCTTCTGCCGCCGGGATCGATTGCTATGTTGCCGTCCTGCGCCTCTCTTGCTCCCAGGCCTCACACTCGAACAGGGTGTGCCAAGGTGTGTCCTCCGTTCTTAGATCACAGTGCGCGCACAGGGGGCTCGGCGCTGTAGCCATCAGGGTAGGTACGTGCCGAAGCACTCGTGGCCACTCAGGACTTGGGTCAGGTGGAAGTTCAGCTCTCCGTGAGATCCTCCTGCCCATACATCGAGGTCAACGGTCACACAAGTCATACAAAAGGCCTACAAGTAACGCACTGGTCATACGAGTCATATGAAAGTCATATAGGTGCCTCTAACTACTTACAAATGTGGTAATTCTTCTTAAACGGTCGCAATATTTCCAGTCAAAATATGACCAAATCGAAATTTAATTGAAAATTTGTGTTCTTTACGACATTCTTTGCATTAATTCGTTCGTTACTGTTTAGTTATTAAGTTTATTCAAAGTTTTTGTTTGCAATTAGCATGTTTTTGAATTTTTTTTCCCTTCTGGAAATCAGATTCTGTCCAGGCGTGAAAATGGTCCGAAAAAGGTCGTACAAAAGTCGTATCAAAGTCATAGGAAGGCCATATTATTGGAAAATTCGTATTTGGTAAACAATCTGGATGTGAGAAATACAATAGCAGCGCGTAATATGAATATTTGGACCATATCTTGAACCATATACTCGCTGAATCATTTAATGGTATCAGATCCAAAAAGAAAAGAAGCGTGTTTTAGCGTAAAAGATAGAGATACCAGACAATAGGAAGGATGAAAAAATACGAGTGTGAGGAGGATCATTATTTGAGTAGACGTTTTTCAGAGAATTGACCAGTACTGTAACATGTCAATAATAGATTATTGCCCCCTTCACGTTCGCAACACTATGGAGAAAGAGGGTCCTACTGTGAAAATTCTTGCGAATTGTAATTGTCTAACTGAAAATACCTGTATACACCTGTATCAGATTTTGAAAATTTAATAGGTCATTGACTCCCGAGGCACTTTGAGGGTCCCCTCGATGAGAATTCTTGCAAATTAGAATTCTCCATCTCAAAATATCTACATATTGACACCCTGAACGTATCGGATTTCTACTCAGTTTTGAAAATTTGGTAGCTCATTGGCCCTCCACAGCACTGTAAAGAATGAAAAGGTTGAATGGTGAAAAATCTTGCAAATCCCAATTCTCCAGCTCGTATTACCTAAATATTGATACATGTATAAAATTTTTACTCTATTCTGAAAATTTGGTGGATCGGTGGATTATTGGTTCGTGAGGCACTGTGGGGGTCCTGTAGCGAAAGTTTTTGCAAATTTGACTTTCTTGAGTCCAATATACCTGTATGATGACCCCCTGCAGCAAATCATACTCGGTATTTTGAATGAACAGTTCGCTTTTCCGGCGTGCTTGTACGGTAGGATGCGACGCAACAGGCTAACGAAAGGTTTTCGAAGAGGCCACGCATTAAGATCGGTAGTACGGGTGCCCAAACTACCTACGCAGATCACTAAATTATACGTGCGTGTAAACGAGTACGTAAACCGTTAATCCTACCCATGTCCTAATTCTCGTACGTCATCGTACTGGTACCGTATGCCGTGCCGCGTGTAGCATACGACTCAACATCATACTAGCTTGCATATACCTTTTTGGTAGGTAATTAATTTCGCTAAACGACGCCTCATTTTCAAACGAAGTTACTTCTTGCTGTTGCTGTTCGGCTTAAAATCACATTTATCCCGCTCCCCTCTCCATCTCTCTTGGTTAGACGAATGACATGATCCATGATCCGGAAAATTTCTAAAAGGTATTTAGTGGTCTGAAGGAATTCTAAATAAGTCTGGAAGAGTCCAGCAAAATACTGTTCCTTTATACTTAAGTCTGAAAAAAGTCTCGTGAACAAATCTAGACGAGTCTTACAGAATGGTAAATCAGCATAAGTCTGAGAATAGTTTTGAGGAATTTTATCAAACCTTGAATAAGTCCAGAAGTATTCTATACAAGTCTTGCTAAGTCAATAAAAGTCTTTAAACGCTATAGTAGAATTTACAAGATTTTTCGAAAAATTGTGGTCTTAGATGTGCTGTTTGGTCTAAAATGTAAAGTATGCAAATTTTTTTGAATTCGGTCGATGTTTAGAGATAACATATTACGGTTAAACCTTAAGAAAAAGGGCAAAGAATTTAGAGATTCATCTCTTAACATATTCAGTTATTCCCAGGCCGATTGAATATATTCAACTGTATTGTACATTACTCGCATTAAACTGAATTGTATAATACATAAATCTAGCTGAAATAATTTGCAATGATTATTCGTTCCATGTGCAAAAATTGAGTGTAAGGCTCTTAACCAAATTTTAAAAAATCTAAATTGGAAGGGAAAAGCGGTGAAAAATCAACGGAGAAATATTGGTGGTAGTGGCGGGAAATGAGGAAGACTTACAAAGTGGATGCTGGAGGAGTTCAGCTGGAGAAGCGAAGAGGCAGGTATGAAAATAAATCTGACCAAAACAAACATCTTGAGTCGTTCTGGACGTACAAAACAAGTAACAATAGAAAACGGAACAACTGAAACAGTAAACGAAGTAATATACTTGGGCCAAAACATCTCATTCCAAAACTAAACTGAAAAATAAATAAACAACAAAGTGGCGATAGCTTGCAGCAAATTTTGGAGTCTAAGATTTGTATTGCAAAATAACTATCCAAACACTTACAAAAGCCAAATCTTCAACAGCTGTATTCTTCCGATTTTGACTTTCGGCTGTCAACGTGGACCCTAACCAAAAAGGGAGAGAAAAAACTTCAGGCTACTCAGAACTCCATTTAGAGAGCCATGTTGGGAATCAAGCTCCGTGATAGAATGAATTTCATGAAAATAAAAAGAAAATTCAGGTTAAACGAAAATGTATTGCACATTGTAGTAAAACCAAAATGAAACTGGGAAAAATAAAGGCCACGTTCTGACAAGTTCACGGAAGCAGAAAACCGGGAAAGCAGGAAGCCAGGCGGATAGATGACATTATTTTGCAACTTCATCTGGTACAAACTGTTCCACAGAATCGCAGCTGACCGATCTGAATATGACAGGATGAGGGAGGCATATGCCCAAAATTAGGGTTTTTTTAGGTTCACGCCTTGACCTAATACAAAAAGAACACATACAATACAACATGCTAAGAATGAATACGTATGCGAAAAATAAAATCCTTGTACTGTCTACCTCAAAGTGATCTAGTGATTCGACTTATTATCTAACTAATGTAAACTTCGTCTTTCGAATAATTTATCTTATCAAATAGAGCCATTGTCGTATTACTCTTTACACACCGTTAATGGAAGTCGATCACACTTTTTGATTTCACTCAAAAAATATCAACTTTTACAAACAAAAAAAGTATTGAAAAAAATATCTAGATAACTAAATTACTCAGCGTAGAATTTCATTTCCGATGAACATACAGTAAACTAAAAAATTACCATAGTTCTTGTATTATCAGCACTTCATGATTTCTGAAATCTGCAGTAAATACACAACTTTCTTATTTATTTTGAAGCGATTTTCTGTAGCTTTCGATTGAATAACTTTTATTTGAACAAAATATTTCGTCGAATATCGCAGATTTCAGAAATTGTAAAACAAGAATACAGCAACTTTTTCATTTATTGTATATTTAGCTGAAGTGGAATTCTATGCTGCATAAACTTTGGAGGAGGAGGGGTGAGGATGCCGATTCTCTTAGTAATTCCAGTATCTCATTACATTTAGTATTTATTTGGTCTCATTTGATACCAGAAGTAGTAATTTCCAATGTAAGTTGACAATCTTACTGTGTACTTCGGAGGTATTTTCATAAAATCGTTTGAAAGTTAGTATTAAGCGAAATCGAAAATCGTGGACAAAATCGACTTTCTTGTCCTCCTTGGCCACATTTGTGGGTTGATCGGAAATTTCGGGCAAACTCAGTTGAATAACCAAATTTTGTAATAAAAATGACAATTTTAATTTTGTCACTTTATAGTAAGTTGTTTTCGCATTGTACCGCTAGAAAGTCAAGGGCGAGTTGCATTACAAAATTATGAACAAATTAAAAAGCCTCTTTTCTCACCGTACAGTGTGTCGAAAACTCATTTAGGATGACATAAAATTAGCTCCTTGGGGTAGATCAAGTTCTAGAAAGCCGTATCAAATTTATCAGTTTCATCAATTAGTCACGTATACCTGTGCGAGGTTTGTGAAACGTAAAAATGCGTGAGGAATGATTATCACGTCTAATTTCAATTGTTCTTCACTGTTCTATTTGTATTCTGTCATTCTTTTGACAGATGTGCCGCACAAAGGCAAGAACTTCAATCTTACCCAACACATTTGTAATTTCATTCTTCACAAAATTTTTAGACACGTCAATGAATCTAATTCTGAATTGAAGTAGGAAACAAATTTAAGAAATTACTGTCGTTTTCATTCTGAAAATTGGACATAGTGACTTCCCATATAAATTGGTATAACAGTAATGAAATAATTCAAACTTTACTGACATAAAAAATTTATCAGGATACTTCATGCAGATTTCCAAGTTGAACTGATCTCTTTCCTCCCTTCACGATAAAATCTAGATTGTAAGAGGCCAAATTTGACACGCTGTTCAGTTTTTCAATCCAAGTCAGTTTTGCTAATTTGATGGGGAAAATATCGAATTTTTGGCCCAAATCGATGACAGACCAAGAATCTGATGCAATTTTCAAGATCAGTGACCCTTCTCCCTCCAAAAAATTGATAATTTATTCAATTTTTCAATCAAAAATTTGGGTCAAAAATTTTGATTATTGTGTCCAAACTAGGACCAAAGTGAAAATCTGATGCGATACTCAAAGTCAGAAACTGAAAAACTCTTACTTTGAAATTTATTAGATTCTTCATGCCAATTTAATTTTGACTATTTTCGGGCTTAAAATTCGGATTTTTGAACTTAAATCTGAATCAGATCAAAAATCTGTCGCAATATTTGAAATCAAAGAGCAAAAATACTTTTATTTCGATATCTTGTTCAAATTTTTAAGTCAATTTAACATTAGCCAACTGGGTCCAAAATTTAGATTTATGGACCCTATTCGGGGTCGGAGTAAAATCAGTGGTACAAGAACCCCCTCATTCGATATTTTATTCGTTACCTTTCCATTTAAGAATCCAAAATTGATAGTACATTCGATTCCCTTTTTTTGAGGAGAGTATACTTTTATATCCAAAAAGAAATTAGACCCTTTCACTTGAAGGTGCTTCTTTACTACGCGTCGATCCGACTTCGCGTTCATATACATTCTGTATTGTTTATCATTTGTGTGCATATTATGCACATGAAATTGCATACTCAATTCCCCGTAAATACGCCATTCAGTTCAACAATGAGAGTAGTGAGTTACATAATAACATCGAGCGCTAATGACTGATCATGATTTCGTGTTATTGGTCATTATTTTATCTGTTAATTTTTGTTTATTAGTTTTATGTCCTTAAATAGCCTTGGTAATTTTTCATAATACGAGTATTTGTAAATTTTTGACGCTTACCATCTTTAAATTTTGATTTTGTGATTTTTGTATTTTTCGTTATTTTTCTAAAAGATTTGTATTTGTCCCGTAAACATCTGATTTTGCGATTAATCTGAAAAGAAGGGGAGGTATTTCGGTATAAGCGAAATTGACAGATCAAGACCTCGTTTACGGTTTTCCTAACTTACCAATTACATTCGTCGAGTCAAACTGATGCTCTCGTTCGACACGAAATTTAGATTACAGGGATTAAAATTTGTGTGATTAGTCAATTATGTTGAGTTCAAGATCCTATCCGATTCGAAATCAGCGATCCAAGAAACCAAGCTTTCGATATTTTGTTTGTTATCTTTCTATTTAAGATTCAAGTGTTGGTGGTATGTCCGATTCTCCACATCCGACTTCGCGATAAAAAAAAAGTAAGGGGGACCAATTTCTGAAACACCCTGTATAACGCAATGCAAAAGTAGAGTAATGTAACGGCAGCTCTGTGGATAAGTATGCGAGTCGAATCACTTGGTTATATATACCTATATTATTTTAATGTACTATTTAGCATGAATGTTACTTTAAATGATTCTGCTACTCCACCAACTGTTTTCCACCTAGAACAGACTGATTATGCTTAAGGGTAGGTTGAATGCCAAAACTTTAGGGTGATGACACATCTGAAAGGGGTGATATCTGATATCGCTTCATTTGTATGTATGTATTTCAAAATTTCTGAACTACACCATTGTATAAAACTTTTTGAGACCGTTCTTGACTTATGCAAGACTCTTCGAGATTCCTCGTGAAACTTTCAAACTTCTTCAAGACTTGGTAAAATCCGTTAAGATTCTTCCAGTCCTGTTTAGTACTTGTTCTAGCAGAAAAAGCGGGCATTCGAAAGGAGGGCACGTCGAATTAAAACTTACAATCAACTGATTTCAATGTAAAAAAGGTACTTCTTAGTCAGACCATTAAGCCCATTTGCTAAGCTATGATCTGTTTCAAATTATAATTCAAAGCTTTCAGAGATGAGAATTTTGTTTCTTGTTTTTTGTCGACTCAAATTTATAATTTTTGTAACCTCCTAAAATAAAACCGTCCGACGCCACTGGACTCACGTAAGTTTCTTCAGAACTCTTCAAGACTTGTTTGACACTCACTCAGATGTGCCGAATTTCCAGAACATGGCGGAATTGGAATGTTTGAGGGTGGTATCGGTATCTTGGAGGAGGAGGGGGTGGTGCAAAACTGAATACGGCGCAATATTACCCGGACCAACTTTGCACGAACCCAATTTCGCAAAGAATCTGCAATGGATGGGCTAGGGAATCGGTTATTGTTCTATTCATGTAGGGCTGAGCTAGACTTGTATTCAATTTTGACTGGTATTTCTGAGAGCAGTGGGCTGGTAAGAAGTGATTTACATCCAGGCCTTGGCTAGTGTCTACGTGGGTCTGAGTGCGGCTTTTCGTCGAGACTTAAGGGCCGCCAAAACTAGGGTTGTCAGATTGACTAGAAATTGAAAGAGTACATTTAATTTCAGTGACACTAGGAAGTTTACTTCAGAAAGTGGTGGGAGGGGTTAAAAGTTTCGGATATTTGATCTTCGAAATCTCTCAAGACGTGCCTTTTTATCAATTTGCCAAACAGTTTTCGAATTTTTCTGAATTTTTCAAGGAGGGAAGTACAAATGATACTTGCTGTTTTAACTTTTAGTAAATGGGTCCAGAAATGATGGCTCGAATTTAATAAACTTGTGTAATGGGAGCTTGAAAATCGGAGTTCAGAAGTGAACGATTCTGAAATAATAATGAAATATTACAGCTAGATGATTATTCTTCTTTCTACATGTATGTACTTTGTTTTAACATGAGCGCAAATAACCGCCCCCAGGGGGGAGGGTTCCTAGCACTCTCTTCCCATTTAAGGGTGCAGGCACAAACTTATGTTACCAATTTCGATCAGAAACTAAGTCTCTCTTTCTTAACTGAATTTGTCAGTATCCGGAAAGGATGATGACACAAAATGCTACAGAATGAATAGGTACAAAGTTATATGGTTCCGAATTAAATCCGAAATTTGATAGGGGAATGGTCACAATTCCTATAGCTCTACTGAGTTTACTATGAGTAATATGCTTGAAGCGGATTGAGTATAAACATACGATACCGAATTCAACACTAAATTCTATAGGGAGGCAGACCCTCAGTCTACCTCACTAAAATTTGTAGATACCGTGGGAGGAAGTCAAATACAATCTTTAGGAATGACGGTACAAAATTATACAGAATTATGATACCGATTTCAACGCAAAATTTGCACATGGGGCAGCATTCTCCCAGTCTTTAAATGAATTTGCTAATACTTCCGGAAGGGGTTGACTACAATCTTTATGAATGGCGGCACAAAACTGCGCCAAATCTGATTACTGGAGAAATACTCTTGTGGCTCTCGACTTATTTTTTTTGTAAGGAAAGGTCAGGCCTTTATAGAGTGACGCAACCCGTGCTAATCAATTACATACCTTTAACTTTGCTAATTTCCATGATTTTAATTTGTTGTTTTTGTTGTTTGTTCTAGGTAAGTCGTGCTGTTTACACTATAAATCCGTAAATTAATTGGAAGGCGCGAAATTTCAAAAAACAGGGTAACGTATGACTACTATTCTTCATCATTTCGGAAGCCTAAATAATGAACTGTCTCAACAACAGACAGGGAGAGAAGCGAATGAGGGCATTGTCCTTCTAACCTGATGGTTTCACCCTTTTGGAAGGGTTTATTTTGCAGTCAGGCGAGCGAGTGAAAGTAAAGAGCTATTTTCTTGCTCATTCATATAGAAATTTGAATGCTGAGTACGTAAAATTTGCACTTGAGCATTTCTTCAGCCACCCTCAACTGTATTTGCCAATATCTCTGATCAGGCTGCGTAAAAAATTTAAGAATAACGCGAAGAAATGGCATAAAATGTGAACAAATTTATGATACTGGTTACGATGGAAATTTATACTTAGGGCAGCTATTTCTCCAATTCCCCTAAACTGTAGCTGCTCTGTATATCAGATAGGAGCTCAGTATAAATGTTAGGAGTAAGGTCGTGAAGTAGTAGGGAATGAATGCTAAATTATGGCACCAGATTCGAGCCAAAATTCCGACTTGGGCGGAGATGGCATTTCCTTATCCCCCTTTCTTCTTCTGGTATAATCAGCTAATATCTCGGAATGGGGTTGGTTATAAAAGGTATGGGTGGGTACCGGTTCAAAGTGTTTCAGATAATAATAATAATTAGTTTTTATTTGAGATAGGTGGTACTTTACAAGGAATAATATTACATCTTTACTTTTAAATATTAAGAGATTAATTGGTCATAGTAAATAAATTTATATGTACATTGTTAGATCTGCTACGAGTGCAGTTCTGCATTAAATACGAAGCTCAAACAACCCATCTTTGGCATAGACCTCCTCGATATTTTCCACATTTCTCTATTTGCAGCAACTTTAGACCAAATCATTCCCATTCTTTGTACCATTTCTTCACTCCATCTTGTTCCTGGATAACTTTGTTTTCTTTTGAGACCGTAGGGTGTCCATTCAGTCAAGATTTTTGGCCATCTGCTTCCATACTGCCTTGTATCTGCTATATCCTTACTTCCTGTTTGTTGTCTTATTTTTTAAAATGAAATTTCATCTTTTCTTTTAATTTCCAGAATAGAACGTTCCATATTCCTTTGTGTGCGCTGTAATCGTTTTAGTTGAGTTTAAGTGAGTGACCATGTCTGAGCCCTATGTTTGAGAGATGTGAGGGTACAGCTTTCTAGAATCAAAATTTTTTATTTGAGGTTCAACTTCTTAGCTTTGTAAAATTCTTGAAGTGTCCGAAACTTCTTCCACGTTGCTTCTATTCTCCTACTACATAATTCCTTTTTTTGTTTTATCTTCGCAGGAAAATAATTAGTCCAAATATACATATTCGTGTACTTTCTCTGTTTCTTTTCCATCAGTCTCCAATGTAAAGACAATGTTTTTTGTTTTTTTTTTGTTTTTTTCCAGAAAGTGTTTAAGAGTTTCTCACATTTTCTCCAGTTCACCCAAGTTTTTACTTATCAATCTGTGTCATCCGCGAAACGAAGGTCATTTAAATTTTTATCTTAATTTTTAAGCTATAATTTTCCAAATTTTCTTGTTGAAAACTTCTTCAAGTACGTAATTGAAAAAGTTAGGAGAAAAAGGGTCCCCTTGTTTGATACCTCTTCTTATTTGAAAGGGTTCTTCTTCCTAATCCAACTTTAGTTGAGCCACGGAATGCTTATAAACTGTTTGTAGTATTTCATTTTTCTCCTCTACTCCTTGATTACATTAGCATACCAAATAAAGTCATGATCTATTGTACCAAATACTTTTTCGAAGTCTATAAACAAAAAGTGATCCTCAGTTTGATATTCAGTAGCTTGTTCCACTACTTGGTTTAATGATAGAATGTGGTCAAGTGTTGAAAAAATTTTCCTAAACCCTGCCTGTTCCTGGGGCTGGTTTTGGTCAAGTTGGTTATATATTCTGTTCTTGTGAACCTTCATAAAAGCTTTACACACATTTGAGCTAAGAAGGGGAGAGGGTCTCATGAAAAGGGGCTGACAAATGTCAGAATAATTCCGAGACTTCTTTTTCATGTATAACTTTCCAGTCCTTTGGGGGGGGGGGCTTTCACCGAGTGGGGGACCATGCCTTCCAAGCCTCCTCCTTGTCGTGACATCGGATAGTCCTTCAGGCTGTTGAGAGCTGCTGGTGCTAGTTGGTGCTGAAAAACCAGGGGGTCCACAGTGTGGGCACAGGGGGCTGATCGATAACGAGCCCCTAGTTGGCGAATTCTCGGCTCAACATGATTTGGCCGAGTCAGATTAATTTGAATAACTTTTATTAGATGATATGTACTTTTACAGTACTTTAAGTTTACGTCTTACGAAAAGATATAACAAGTAGCCACTAGGCTTCATGAGAGGACACGACACGACGTACGTGAGTTGTACGTTATTGCTCAAAGTCCCAGGTATGGGTTCGAGAAAACGTGGTGACAGTCTACTTAACTTTTGGAGAGAGCAAAGACAGAAACAAGGCCGAGATTTCGCGGCCCGTGTGAGAAGTTTATAAAGCCCGAGCTTCGTATCTCAGCATGGCCCATTCGAGATGGGGTTCTCCCAGATGGAATGATTTAAGGAATGGTAGGATCGCATGCGATGGACTAGGGATCCAGACGATGGGTCACCGCGGGCGAGTGAGGCCGAAAGATGATCTATTTTCGTATTTAATAATTTAGAATGGATGCGTTTCGGAGTGCGGGATGATATGGCACGGACGACGTGATGAGTCGGATTGGTGTGAAAAGACGTCGGTGGGCCTTGTCTTCAGAATCTGCGACCCGGGAATTCGGAAGAAAGCGCGTGTGGATGACTCATCGATGTTAAAAAGTAAAATCGAATGCTTTCTATGAGTGTTGAAGGTCTTGTGCGACCGATAGATGTGAAATTTAATTGACACGAATGTACTTTGATTTAGCGCAGACGGTCAGGCAGAGGACAATACGACGTCCGTCGGATGGCGTGAGATAAAGAAATTTTCGAAAGGCAGAGAAGGTGAATTTCGCCTCACGACACTCCTCCTATCTCCTCCTGTTTCTGCCTGTGGTAAGAAGTGTGAAAACTTAGGAAAGAATACTTCAGAGTATACGGAATAAAAAAAGAGAATATTTGAAGTCGCATGTTTGAAGGAGCACATGTACTCTTTAAAGAGTAGGTATGTCTGGACCCGTAGCCAAAACTGAATCATTGCAACTGAACACCACCAGCAGGTGCTGATGAAACCGAAATTGATCGCAGCCACGATGAACGTGGCTGTCGGCTGACTAAAAATTCTATCCCAAATAAGGAGTGCAAAATTGTTTTGAATTTGGTCGATTTTTAGAGACCGCAGATAGAACTTGAACATTCGACTGTAGTACGTCCAAATATTAGCTAGCTGACTACATACCAATAGCTTCGTTTCGATCCCCTATAGATATTCCCTATGGTCTTATTCATAGTAATATCTACGCCTGCTTGCCCTCTTTTCGCTGCTGTGTTAATTATTCTATACTCCCCCCGTCTAAAAATCATTTTCTTCTGGCCATCTCACTTCACTAATTCCTAGTATATCTAAGTTTAATGTTTTCATCTCATTCTTTAAGTTTTCTAATTTGCCTACCTCATTCAGTGTCTTTACATTCCATGTCCCTATTCTCAATTCTGAGTTTCTCACTAGGTAGTCTCCGTCCGGACATCCGAATGGGAAACTATTTTCGTTCGGAATTATTATTTAATTCGTGGATGACCATCATAATTGTGGTGGTGGAGACGCATCTCCAGGGAAGATTACTGATGTACTTTCCCCTTGCTCTCATCGAGGTTTATCTGCCGGAGTTTTCCTTCTCCTATGTACATTTAATTTTTCTATAAGCACCCTCACCACGCCAAGGTAGCGCACACAGGGGGGCGTTCTAACATAACAATACCAAAAAGCTATTTCATCTCTAGCCTAGCAACACGGAAAATGCCCGGACACGGCTGTTGAAGCACGTTTGAAAAACGATTTAGAAAAGCATGAATGAATGAATGAATGAATGAAGTGTAGGAAAACAGATGGAACGTTGTTGGTAATGAAAAAAATGTCAAGCGCTGTGGGCCTTTGGGCCCTAGAGCAAGTACAAGTATCGTAATTCGCAGACGGAAAACACGAACTATCGCCGCGCCGAGTCGAGTATGTACAGCGTGCGTCGGCGACCAGAGCCACGCGGTCACTGCGACTAGCGCTGCAGACAGCGGCGTTGCGAGGCGCGCTATGCTGCGGCATGGCGCCGGCGGTAGCAAATCGGGGCAGCTTGCTCCTTGTTCGCTTTATACGTGGTGTAATTTATCGCTTCGTTTGCTGTCGAGAGTTCCACGTTAATGGTTAATTTAATCGAACCGAAGTGTTTAATTTAAAACGAGCACCTACTCGTATTAGTCCTCGTAGCTCTCCATTTACCGCCGCGCTATACGTAGGGTTGAGTTGTGCCGGGTATTGTGTTGTCGTAAAATAGTCGGCTAACGAAAACTGCGTATTATACCCCCTCCCCTCTTTACTTAACAAGGCGACGATAAGCGTTAATGGGTCGACTTCGGTTTCGGCATCAACATTTCAGCTTCGGGCTGAGGTGCCAACTCGTGGCGTAGTTCTCTTTTTTATTCGCTCTTCTCTCCTCCTGTGTTTCATCCGGTCTGTTGCACAGTGGATGCTCAAATCTGTAAAGCGGATCTGGTGGCTTACCTTTTCCGCTTCCTCAACGGTTTACGAGACTGCCTACGCCCAAATTCGACCTACGGAGTCCCGTACTCGACGTCTTGTACACAAGTGAGTATAAATTGCGGTGTCGGACATGGTAACCGCTTCATTGCCACGTTTCCGATGCTGTTGGCTATGTATCGACAGTGAGGAGTGTTTGTTATTTCAAAATGGAAATAATACCGAGATACACCGCCTTGTGAATTGTATGTACGTATCATCGGGATATGAAAACCCATTTCGTTGAGAGGAAGGCGCGTCTCAGTTATTGACCTCGGTCCGGTTCTGCGTTTAGTTTATTTTTATTCTTTCTTGGTGATGTTACATGGTGGTTTTGTAGACGATTGGAGATTTTCATCTTTCGAATGCCTCATATTGTACCGTGTCTTAAATTCTACCTACAATAATTTGAAGTCGCACCAGAGCCGTGTTCTCTTCAGCCAAACTTTTAGAATATTTCATCGCGAAAGTGCAAAATTTTCGCGTGAGAGTATGAGACGACGAAGAAGCAACCAACAACCTACGGGTCTTCGAATTGGTATAGATTAGCGGAAATGATGTGTCGACGAGTTAAAAACTTGTTTCTGGAATTCGTTTACGTTAATGTAAAACGCGTCGTGACGACTCGACGAAAAGTCGCCGACTTTCGTGGATTTCCTTCATTCGTGTTTGCTCGTGTCCCAAGTGCCTACGTGTAAAATGCTGTGCGCAGATAGCGAAAGAGAAAAGCCGAGTTTGCTTTTCCAAGTCGACCCTCATCGACTCTACTGTATGTACGTACAAGTTTCAACTCGCACTTGTAAACTTTAGGAAGGACGGCGACATCGACATCGAGTCATTGTTTACATTTACCTAGATCGGCTGACCGACCGAAGTTTTGCCTCGCGATTTTGTTAGACGCTTGACCTCAGAGACGCGATGTCTACTTTGACGGTGGAAGAAGAAGTAGATTCAACCCTATCATTTTGAAGAACGAGAAAGGCGACGTACTGTATTTCTCGTAATGTTGTAGAATTTCATCTCTTCGCTACCCGAAAGATTATTGAAACCCTAATTGTGAAAACAACCATAGTCAGTTTTGATTTTTCGAATTAAATGACAGACTGAGCTATATCTGAGTCATGCAAGAACATGACAGCTCATTTTATCAATTCATCATCTGAGAACAAAAACAAACAGGTAGTGCTTACATCTGAGCAGTGGATATAGCTTAGTCTGAAGTCAAAAAATCAAAACTAATTATGGTTGTTTTCACAATTAGGGTTCCAACTACAAAAAACCTTATAAGACTTTTGCCCCCGAGACAATCGATTGATGGTGAATTATTACAAGAACAATCAAAGATGACCGGAAATATGGGGTAGAAATAGGGGGCTCAAAGGGCAGACTGGTTTCCCTTGGACATTATATCTAGGATCGTTTCTCGCTTACAAGTTTGTAAAGAATATCATTTGTCATTTACATCCCATTTTGAGAAATGATTTCGCCAAAAGTGTATTTAGTAACTTTATGGACTATCAAACGTGGTTATTCAGGAAATTCGCTCGCGAAACATATGTGTGATTGGTGTTACTCGATTCGCGTCTAGCTTATGTGCAGAATTTAATTTATTCATTCGAATAACAATATTGACTAAATAATTCCTAAGTACTCAATTAAATCAAACAATCTTGATAAATGACATAGCGTTCTTAAGGAAATTAAGAAATAAGGAAACAAACAAAATAAATTAAAAAGAAAAAAAAAGTTCACTACTTCACATACATTATAGCGATAGATTGCTACACAAAGTACCAGTGCATTAATAACTGAAAAAAAGTAATTTTTCAGATAATTATAATACCCTTGTGAAACCTAAAATAATGAGGAATGCGCTCTACTGACCGAAGTATTCGACGTGAACAAATTTTTACAGACTGTTGTTCATACTGTAATATTTCATTTAAAAAATTATTACCTTCATCCCGAAACTCCATCAACGTCAGAAATCTCATCAACTATTAACCTCACAAAAAAAAATCACTAAATTTGAGTATTTCAGAAAAATACCTAACGTTATTCTTTGTCATTGTAAGTTCAATAGAACTTACTGTTCGTGAGATATAATTTTTCAAAAGAAAATCGACGTCCCTCATTTTGAGTGGGCACCCCTGGTTTTCGAACCGATGAACCTATTAGGATCGTCTTAGAAGTCAAATCTCATTGAGGTTGCGCAAGGTTACTTTGAGAATTCCAGTTTACTAGGTCATTTACAACTGACTAAAGCGTTGGACCCTCAAAACACATTTTGCCTTTTCATCCACTCCCTCCGAACTCGACTTTAATTTGGTCAATACGGATAATATATTGAAATTTCACTCAATTACGACTCTTACTATGGTTCGATATTAATCGGATCAATCAAAAAAAAAAAAAAAAAAAAAAAAAAAAAAAGATAAAGAGCGTATCCATTGCATAAGGCTACACATCACTTCCTTAAAAACCGACTTTACTCACTTTTGAGTATCCTATATTGAAAACAACTTCGGTTGCAAAGTTTGAGCGAAATTGTTTTAGAGCATCCATGTCCAACGGGGTTTGAAGTTCTTATGGAAATTAACATTGATTCTTAGAATTTAGATTTTCTTGTTGCTGGAGGCTCCTCCATATGAGGCTAGTAATTCTGATGAAGAGTTCAAAGGTTGCCGTCATCCATTTCTCAGGTAATTTTCCCCTTCCCTCAACCTTTTACACGACATAGGAAACTAATCTTCCGTTACACTGATAAATTCTTGGGGTCTCTGAAGTTTTTCCTGAGTTTTTTTCTCCTTCCCCTTAACTCTTCAGATGCCATAGTAGACTAATCTGTAATTATTTTAATTTTCAAGTTCTTTGATTGAAAATCTGGTTTTGTGGGTCCCTGAATTCATTTATGGGGCCCTCTTCACAAAAAGTTAGTGTTGAATAATGTCGAATAGAAGATGAATTCGCATTATTCAGTGCTACTCGGGTGTGGAGTCTGAACGATTGAATGGAGGGAAGGGACTCAGTAGATTCAATGGCTGACCCAATCCATTTTTCAATATAAAGAAATTTGGTAATTGGGGTAATCTGAGATTAACTCCATGTGATGTTTGGAGGGTCGAGGAGAGAGGGAGGTCACAGTGGATTCAACAATAGGAAACAATCCATTAAGAGCCTATAAAACTTGAAAATTCGGATGATTTGAATTAATTCCTGTGGTACCTAAAGGGTTGAGTAAGAGGACCCCAGAAACTGATTGACTGAGTTGTATAACGTCAGTTTGAAAAATAACATAATTTGTAGCTTCATATGGAAATACGCTAGTTATGTAAGAAACCTCAAAATCAATTATGATTCCCCTAAGAACTTCAGACTTTTTGAGGCTCGAATTACCCATCATCAATTTTGCCTAACCCTTGTTGATTTTTTTTTTTTTTTTGTAATACATGGAACCGATCTGGGATTGTCTCTTTGAAGAGTCAAAAGTAGAAAATAAGGAATACCCTGTATAGATTAGCGGTGAATTTTTTTATCTCTGTATTATGCAAAAACACTCGCACAACTAGTGCGCAGTTTGTTGAAGATGGTTGAACTTTTCTGGATTACTTTTTTGAACGTATTAATTTTCAGTGTGACTGGGATTACCTCCCCTCCCTCTGGGCTGAATTTATTCCTCAAAGAGCTCTGAGCTGGGGGCCGAGAATGGACGAGGAGGAAAAGTGACGGAAATCTCTGGAAACTATAAAGATTTTCAGAAGGGAACGACGGAATATAGAGTGTAGTAGACTTCGTCGTTTGATTTTCATAGCCTTTGACCCTATTTTCTTAATAGCGTTCATTTATGCTATCACAACTGGTAATACACTGTTTCGATACAGTTAGGAAAGGTGTAAAATTCGTTTCTCCGGTATTTCCGATTAATTCGTATTGAGCGTAGAGTGCTCGACAAGCGAGTCGAAAAAAGAAATAAGTAAACAATCTCGGTGCCGGCGGAGCATTTAATTTTCTTAGGTACCGAGTAAAAGCGCTGAAAAATATTCGTATTGACACAGCGACGTTGATAACTGTTTGAAAAAGCGTCGTCGTCTTCGTCTTTGTCGCAACACTCGATGTCATTTCGAACTTTTACGTCTTCTCTATTAAGATCTATAAGGGAGTGAAAGAGTGAAAGTTGAATTAATTTGTAGATAGGACGAATCTTTGAAAGTTTTTCTTACCTCTGTTGACGTTGCGTGGCTGTAATGATGTGGTACGGCATTCAAAAACTTACTTCGGGTTTCGTCCTTGGCACTTATTTCCCAGCTCTTTTCTATGTCTAAATTACGCACGTGTTTACCTTCTTAAATAGGCCGGCGAATGATTTCCTAGACCTACGAATGAGTGCAAGTCGATACGGAAATTATACAGGAGGTCGCAAAGTCGGTGGGTGGTATTGTGCCAGGAGATAGGGGACGTCACGTGCTTCAAAAAATGTTGACCATATGCTTGATTGTAATTAAGATTAGGGACTGAGCTGCAGGTTTTGAAAGTACAGATATAGAAGTTTTCTAGAGAAGTTCGGGTTTCAGTTTTTTTTTTTTTTTTTTGCTGTAGCATTTATAAAAAATTACAACAAATTCTTCCATGTTACGCCCTAGCTTAGTGCGCGCAGTGACAGAACTTCAGATTATCCAATGGGGAATGAAATTTTTGTTTCATAATTGGTCAAATTGATTTGAAAACTTATCAGATTACGAGTTCAGATGAAAGCATTTGTAACATATCCCGCCTATTCTAAAATTTCAAATGAAGTCTGACAAATGTAACTGCGGTGTAGTGAAATGTATTTGTACCAATTTTACGTTATATCAAAATGCGTTTGTACCGATTTACCGATGTACCAGAATGTGCTTGTACCCCAAAGTAACGCGTATGAAGTACAACATCAAATCGGCACCTACTCTTTCAGTACACTGGAGTTATATTTACTATGGTGTATCAAACCACTAAAATCTAATCTAAAGTCTTAAAATTTTAGAATTCTTGTCAAAAAATTATGTGCCAGGTGGGGAAAGGGAGTGATGGCCGTTATGATGACCTTCGTTTGAACTTATAACCCAACAAATTTTTTAATCGATGTCAACAACTATGAAACAAAAAAAAAATCTAACCAACTTCATCAAGCATGAAAAAAAAACGTTACGGTTTTCGCTCAAGTATACCCAGTAGTAAAAGCATATAAAATGCTAAAATATCATCCAGTTTTGGAGAACGTGGAGACGTATACTAAATAGAACTGGATATGGCACCAACCTAATGATAAGGCATCTTCGGATGTGTCGAATTAAAGGAGGAAGACGGGTGGAGCTGGGCCTCGTCTTTAGTCTTGACGAAAATACATATTTTACCTTGCCTTATGGGGAAAACTCCACTTCTATAAATTCGTAGAAAAATATTAGAATGAGTTATATTTTAGACTTTTCAGACATGTATAATATATTTGTCAGCCTCACTGTAGTAATTTTTTTTAAACCGACGGATTTATTGACACAAATCGGAGACCGCGTATATAAGCACTTTTTGAATACCGAAAACGTGATTTTCTTCAGCGAACCCTTCTTTTGCCTCATTAAAAAGGATTATGTAAGGTCTAGTATTTTCTTGAATGAAAAAATTTCCTGTGTCTCAAAATCAAGATTAAAAAATTCCACCAATTTGGAAATCTTAAAAAGAAATTTATACAACAAAATTATCAGAACAGAAATTCTCTGGGTCCTTAATTTCGAATCTTATTTCAGTATTTTGATCTTGGAAGTCAAAATTTCACATAAAATATTAAAGAATGTAGATTACGGGCAATGAAAATGAATGGAAAAGGTACCAAACAGAACACAATGGACGAGGAACATTAATTAACAAGTCTTGAAATAATAATAATTATAACAGTAACAAAGAATGTGATCATAATTATTCATACAACGGTTTACTTAATTAATTCATTCAAAAAGAACGTAAAGAAATGTGAAAATTTGAGAAAATCCATCAATGTACATAGGCTGTCGCTAAGTAACTGAGACTAAAATTCGTACGGCCCATCAACGCTAACTATCGGTGTTTCAGCGCAGTAGAGGAATAATTTGGTTCATTAGCCATCGATTGAGACGACGTCGAGCTTATTTGATTGAAAACTCGCTGTTCCAGACCAATTTGTAAGAAACCATATGCGTTGACCCCGACAGATTTTTTAAAGATTTTTTTAAATAAGGAAAAAAGCATACGATTTCAAAATTTTTTATGAATCATGATCTTCATTAAGTACACAAATATCTTTTTCAAAATCAGCGCCATTCATTGCTGTACAGGCGTCCATTCGTTCTTGCCATTTATCGAACGTTTTCGCGTATTAGCCTGCCGGTAACGAGGAGAAAAACATCTGCACCGCGGTAATGACTTCTTGATTCATGTTGAATTGACGACCGCATAAGACTACCTTCAGTTGAGGAAGTAACCAAAAGTCACAGGGGGCGAGGTCAGGACCTTATGGTGGGTGGGGGTGAATTGTAATTTTTTTAGAAGTCATCACCGCGGCGCAGATGTTTTTCTCCTCGTTACTGGTGGCAGAATACGCGAAAACGTTTGATAAATGACAAAAACGAATGGACGCCTGTATAGTCATGAATGGCGTTCATTTTGAAAAAGATATTCGTGTACTTAATGAAGATGATGACTAACAAAAATTTTGTAATCGTATGCTTTTTTTCCTTCTTTAAAAAAATCTTTAAAAACCTGTAGGGGTCAACGCATATGGTTTCTTACAAATTGGTCTGGAACAGCGAGTTTTCAATCAAATAAGCTCGACGTCGTCTCAATCGATAGCTAATGAACCAAATTATTCCTCTACTGCATTGAAACGCCGATAGTTAGCGTTGGTGGGCCGTACGAATTTTAGTCTCAGTTACTTAGCGACAGCCTATGTATTCACACAAAGTTGTCACATTTTTATCAGTCTGATAACAACCAATAACAAACTAAGGACTCACATAAACTAATGACGGTAAGACACGACTCCTTCTTTGGAGTTCAAATAACATAACGTTATCGATTTCACCAGTGGAAAAAATTTATTTAAAAGAGAAATCATGTGACATCTAGTAACTAAAGCTTTGAGCGTTCAGTTCATTCTCTGCATTAATAATGATTCTTTTGAAGACCCCAGTTTTTCGATACGCGTAATATAAGCTATTTTTGTTAGAAAGAAGGAGAAAAACTAATAATACCAGTACCAAGACAAGAAGAATAAAACCCCAAAAATACAAGATAGAACTTAATAAATGCTTGAGCAAAACAACAACAAAATAAGAATGATAATATTGAGAAGAAGAAGAAGAACGTCAACGTGAAATATCATAAAATACGAAATGCAATAACAATAGCTATACAAAAAGCCACCGGTGACGAAATAGAAAGAAACGACAGAAACAAGAAGGAAAAGAAGAAATTAAAAAACTGCATGAAAAGAAAGTTCTAAATTAGAAAAAAAAAAAAACAACAACAACTAAATCGATAAAATAGAACTGAACTTAATATCCAAATTAATGAGAAATAAAATAAGAACGAAGGATCAAGCAGAAAAAGAAGAAATTATTAGGAAAACCATAGAAGGTAACAAGACCATCTGAAATATGAGAAAGGAAGTCACGTTAGGGACACAGTGGATTGCATGAATATTTTGTTAACGACAACGATGAAAAGATTATGATAGAAATGAGATAAATAAACATATAACAAAATTCTGCGAAAAATTATACCATGATAATGACGAAGGAGACTTTGGGATATGCGACAACAGTAGAAAACAAGCTAGAGCCAGAGTTTAGGGTTGACGAAGTCAGGAACGCAATAAAACAACCAAAAACAGATAAAATCCCAGGTCATGACAAGATAACCGACGGAAGACCTTATAAAAACACTAACCGAACTGTTCAGTATCATTCGAAAAACGGAAAATATTCCAATAGAATGGAAATACTCGAATATAATACTACTCTTCGAAAAAGGGAACAGACATAAAATCGAAAATTATCGCCCCATCACGCTAACTTCAACTATTTCTAAAATGTTCTCGAAACTAATACAAAATAGAATCCTGCCCATAATCAACAAACAGCAGTCAAGAGGACAGGTAGGCTTCTGGAAATCGTACTCAATAATAGATCATCTAGACGCAATGAACCAAATGATTAACCTAAACATAAATCAATTTGTTATCCACGAGTACTATCGCATAAGACCATGAAGCCCGAATTTGTCTGGAAAATTTCAACATCTGCATTTTCACAACTTGCAACTCAGTCCCTAATTACAATCCCACATATGGTCACATAACATTTTTGACGTAAATGACGTCCCCTATCTTGTGGCGAGATATTCCTCGTCGAGCTTGGGACACCCTGTATTCTACCGTCCATTTGTAGTTTTCCATTTTCTGGTTTTCTCTCGTCTCAATTAACAATGGCAGCTCGAGTAAGGCATGCAGTGCATAAACCAGAGGAGAGAGAGAGAGAGAGAGAGAGAGAGAGAGAGAGAGAGAGAGAGAGAGAGAGAGAGAGAGAGGGAAAGAGGAAAAGAGAGCGAAAGTACATGGAAATACGAATGTAAATATCTCGAGGCTGAGTTGGGAGAGCGTGCCAACGAAATATGCGAAGCGAAGGTGTTTTGTTTTAGCTCGCCACGCCGTGTTTTTAGTGTTCGCGCGACTGGACATATCCTGGTGTATACGAGAGTACGAATGTGAGCAATTTGCGGAACGCGAGGTGTAGTCGTGTCGAAAGGGCGTGATTAAAAGCTCACCTTGTGGCTCGTAGCTTTTCGTCTCCGCTCCGTACTCTGTACTTGGCGCGAATTTATGCAGCCGAAAACCGACCCGTAGAGGGAAATATTTCGCGAGCCTTTAAAATGCTCGGTGGCCAGATGAGAACGAGTATACGGATACGCCGAACGGTTTTCATCATTTCATTCCTTCATGGCGCGCCGCCCCGCCCGCTGCTGCACAGCGCGCGATATTCCATAATGTCGGTCGAGATTCGCCCGGACTTCGTAATTCGACAAAAATTGTTGTTTTAGCAAAATAGCGAGCCTCTTAATTGGGCCACCTCGAATACTGATAATAAAATATTCTACTTTTGCGTTGGAACTAAAAGTATGTTTCATCGGTGGAAAATCGTGCATGTCATGAAAGCGTAAAATTCGATGTGGGGTCGTTGAAAGACAGAAAGATCAATTTAAAGATTGAAGCCCACCTGTTGACCCCTCCTGGGTCCGTAAATGTGCAAAAAGTGGAGGCAAAATCAGAGTATAGCCTTTAACTAGCCTTTTTCGTATGTACCCCGAAATGCCGCGTGAAAAGATTCAAAATAAATCCATGAACGGAGGACTGTGAATTGACACTTATTTCTAACTCAATTTTTGTGCTTTCCCTTTCCAATTGTGGAGGCTCACTATGACGGGAAGAAGTCCGAGGCGAGGGCCTTCGATGCACTGTGTCAGGAAGTGGAACGAAGTTTTTGGTATAAATTTGACCAAAATTTGTAGTTAGCAATTTTCTTTTTACAGCATTCAATTTTTACTGATATGATCTAAACCCTCTGTATGAATTCGCGTGTTAAACTTGACCTTTCTGGAATGTCGGGTTACAATTTGTCGATGTCCTTGAAACGTGACACACATTTTGCTAAAAAACTCTTATTTTGCCGAGATAAGGGCCACCCTAACGTTCTTGAAATTAAGTAAAATGTGGAATAATTTTTTCTTTTCCTCAAAAATTTATAAAAAACCGTTTAAAAAAAAAAGAAAAAAAAATTAAAGTTGAAAAAGTGGGTCTTGTCCGATTTTCTGCTGGAATTCTTCATCGGACGGCATATCCGATGTCGGACGATGACGGTCACGGCTTATGACGCGCGAGTCGTGGTAGCTTGCCGTTGCTTTCCCCACGCTTTTGTTCCTTAGAGTTTCCTTCTCTGTGCCGAAGAGTGTGCAGCCGCTATCCGCTTACTCGCTACGTATCTCGCGACTTTGAGCATGTTATCAGTCTTACGACCATTTTGATGCAGCTCTCAATTTCTTCCTATCTTGTGCGAGTTCTTTCACTTTCAAGTAACTCTCACATTTGACATCCTCGATTATATGTTGAATATACTGAAATTTTTGCCGACCCCTATCCAATTCTTTTCTTCCACCCTTCCCTCTAGCAGCAGTGATATTATTCCTGAATGCTTCAAGTTATGCCCTATTATTTTATCTCTCCTCCGCTTCAGACAATTCCACATACTCTTTTAGGAACTTCCTCATTTCTTACCTTATTCGACCATTTAATACCAAGTATTCGCCTATAGCACCACATCTCAAAGGCTTCGATCTTTCTCTTCTCTGGTTTTCCCGTGGTTCAAGTTTATGGTTCACCCTCCAACCTCGAACAAATAAAGAGACAAACTTACACTTTTATATAGTTGATTATTCTCTTCTAAGTTCTGTAATAATTCTGCTGGTATCTCATCCACTCCTGAAACTTTGCCTTTCTTGAAATCTGCCTCTTAAAATTGAGACTCCTCCGTCATCTTCTTCCACATCTTCCTCCTTCTCTATTCTTATCTCTTCATCCCCATTATTACTATCAGGTCGGAATCCAAGACCGATTAACCCACTTTATCTCCAACTTCCTCAACAAACGCTCCATTCAAGTTCGAGTAAACAACTCACTATCTTCAACCTACCCTCTCCAAAACGGAGTACCCCAGGGCAGTGTAATAAGCGATAGCCGTAAATGAAACGAAAGAACCCGTTGATCCTCCAACCGCTAGTAAACTAAAACCCAAAATCGCTAACCCTAATTCTTTCCTACGAAGTAAAACCGATGTTGGGAAAGTGATAACCCCTAATTCTTTCGTACGAAGCAAAACCGATGTAGGGGAAGTAATTAAGTCAGCCGTAGAGACAGTAGCGGATAAAGTGATGCTACCAAGCACGATCCTCGATCAAATTATCAAGGCGGTTACCGAAGCGGTAACATCGGTAATCAGTGAGCATTTCAAAGAAAGTCTCACACAGTACTATCAAGAAGTTCAACAAGTCATTGAAGTTCAAAACAGAAAAGTTGATGACCTGGAACAATATTCCAGACGAAACGCCCTTCGTGTATACGGGGTGCAGGAGAGTGATAAGGCGGAGGACACGACTGCAGCCGTACTATCAATCTTTCAGAAGCGAATGGGTGTTATTGTTAAACCGGAGGAAATATGCCGCTCGCATCGCGTCGCCCCAAGACGTTATACTACTCAAGGAGATAAACCAAACCGACCAAGACCGGTAATAGCGAAATTTGCGACGTATCAAGCGCGTAAACGGGTTTTCACGCAAAAACGAAAACTGAAAGGATCGGATATTGTCATTGGAGAAGACTTGACCCATCGTAATGCGCGTTTACTGAGAAAAGCTAAGGAGGAATTCGGCGCTAGAAACGCGTGGACGCTCGACGGCAGAATTTTTGTGTACGACTCGGTGACCAAACAAAAGCACCGGTTTACCTGTCGTGACATGGACAGCCGAGAAGATACTATTCACTATTCTGCAGTACATTGATGAATCGCCAGCAAAGTAATCTTATCGAAATCTGGTACGACACTATTATAATACTATGAACGGTGGATTGTAATGCTCAGAAATGAACGTGGGCTATCGACAACAGTGATGTCTATCATAATAGCGTGCGGAAAACTATTTTTTGTTTTTTTAATGTTAATTTTGTCATTATCTTTACTTATAGACAATTGAAGCAATTCCTATAAATTAAGCAAGCGAAACTACTATTTACTAGTGGTAAAATGTGGATGAATGAATGTAAGTGGGAGAGTGGAGATAAGGCTGTTGTAGGCGTAAATGAACTGAATGGGTGCAAAAATCGTTGTAGGAATATGTGCACTCGCGCTGCAGGATTGGTGTATCGAGAGGATTGTGAGTTTTTTTTTTTTTTGGTCTATGCAGGTCTGCTCAACTCAGTCTATTGAAGAAACAGATATCTGTTTATATTCGGAGATATTGACTGTTTTATATGGATAGCGGAATAGAAATCACATATCAAAACGTTAGGGGGCTGCGAACTAAAACTAAAGATCTGTTTCTCAACTCTCATACACTGAGCTGCGATATAATCGGTATAACAGAAACCTGGCTGTGGGAAGGCATCTATACCCCGGAGCTGTTTCATGAGACATATCGAGTGTACAGAAAGGATAGGGATCGAGAACACACCGGGCTCAGTAGGGGAGGGGGAGTGCTATTGGCGGTGCAGGCGTGTCACAGGTCCAGGCAAGTTTTCCTTCCGGATATACATGGGGGACGGTGTGACTACTTGTGGGTCAAAATTGATATACAGGGCTCGGCAAAAAAACTACATTTTGGGATATTCTACTTTCCACCCAACACCGCGGTAGAGACGTATGCAGAAATAACTGATATCATAACTGCTCATATAGCCACTTTTAGCTCCACCGATGGCATACTAATCCTGGGTGACTTCAACGTTGCGTCTTTCACGCCTGATTGCGCTTCGAGTTGTAGTAAGGCAGAGACTCTTTATGACTTCATGGACTTTAACAATTTGATCTCCTGTAACGGAGTAAAAAACACATATGGAAAAACGCTAGATCTTGTGATGTCTGACAGGCCTGGTATAGATGTGACTAAAACAAATTCCCTTGTCGACAGTGAGGACCCATATCATCCCCCGCTGGAGATAAATATCCCTTTGCGGAAATCTGCTCATACAAATACAACCAAAAGCAAAACATTGCAGCCTAGGCGACTTTATCATAAGGCAAACTTTTGGAAGATGTATGACCTGGTCCAAAAAAAGAACTGAAGTGACTTGTACGATTTGAAAGACCCGGATGAAGCGGCGGAGTATTTACATGGCTTTATGAATAGGGTAATGGAAAAAACCGTTCCCAGGTCTAGGGCTGCCGATAGCAGGGTCAAAGCGAGATACCCACCCTGGTATACGAAGGATATAATATCCAATATAAGGGCGAAAGAGAGGTTACGGCGAAAAATTAAAAAGAAAAAGAAAAATAGGAAGAACTTAGGAAACCTGGAAAATGAAGCTAAATTTAAAGAGCTGCGTGCAACTGTAAAAAAGCAAATAAAGGAAGCGCATGATGAGTATGAAAGTATGTTAGAGCGAGGTCTAATACAAAATCCTGAGCGATTTTGGCGATATATGAAAGATGAAAGGGGGGCAACTTCAGACTCGGATGTGAAAGAGTATGAGGGTCAGACATGTACCGAGCCAAAGGATATCGCGAATAGATTCGCCGATTATTTTTCATCAGTGTATGTCTGGAGTAATTTAACGGCACCACTAAGTAAGAACAAGCAAAACAGCGTAGGGACGATCCGATTACACCATATCACCAAAAATGATGTCGAACTCGCTATCAAAAAGATGAAAGCTAAGAAGTCATTGGGCCCAGACGGAATACCTACAAATGTTTACAAGGAACTCCGGGAACTACTCTCGGCCCCCCTAGCCTATATTTACAACCTGTCCTTACATTCTGGGAAACTTTCTAAAAGTTGGGCTGTGTCCAAAATAGCACCAATTCCCAAGGGAGAGAACACCATGGATATCACAAATCATAGACCAATTGCACTTATCTCAGTACCTGCAAAAATTTTCGAGTCAATATTACAAAGCCAAATATACGTTCAGGTGGACAGCCAAATAATAAACGCACAGCATGGATTCCGTCGGGGCAGAGGAGTACAAACAAACCTGGCCTCTTTCGCTCAATGCCTGTCGGAGCATATTGATAGAGGGGTGCAGGTCGATACAATCTACACAGACTTCCGGAAAGCGTTCAACAAGGTAAATCACTCCCTTCTGATAATAAAAATGACGGAAATGGGATTTAATGCACAAGCTATATGTTTCATGCAGTCATACCTGACGGGCAGAACCCAATACGTTGGGTACAAAGATGCAGAATCGTATTTTTTCCCATGCCCATCAGGGGTTCCTCAAGGGTCAAATCTGGGTCCACTGCTATTTGTGATTTTCATTAATGACATAGAGAAAAGTGTCAGGCACACGAATGTCCTGCTGTACGCGGATGACATGAAGATTTACCGTAGTATAGAACGTAAAGAAGGGTGTTATCAACTACAAAACGATCTAAACTCAATAGCAGAATGGAGTGAGGAAAATCATTTACCCTTCAATGTAGAAAAATGTGAAAAAATGACATACACTCGAAATACAGTAAGAACAATAAGTCACACCTACATGATAAACAATATGCGGCTAAGGAAGATTGCAACAGTTAGGGATCTGGGTGTATTTATGGATAGCAATGTAACTTTTAAATATTATACAGCGCAACTCATTAAGCAGGCAAGAAGGAGGGTAGGATTTATCATCAGAAATTCCAAAAACCTCAAACAAATTCAAACCCTAAGGGTCCTTTATTCTACTTTGGTACGCTCGTTACTGGAATTTGGGGTGTTAGTGTGGTACCCTTCGTCTATAACGCTTTCCGGAATTCTGGAATCAATACAGAAAAGATTCCTCAAATTTCTCTTTTACAAGACTTCTGAATACTACCCGTCTGGTATGGGATATGAGGAACATTTGCAGGGCTTCGAAATGCATTCATTGGGGGCAAGGCGTAGGACAGTTTCCTTATTATTCCTCTACGACCTGATACGGTGCAGAGTTGTGGAGCCAGAACTCCTCTCAAAAATCAATCTATGGGTACCTAGGGCTAACAGCCGGTCCATGCAAACGTTCCGCACCCCATCCAAACGTACGGATATCCTGGGAAACAGTGTCTTATCCAGAGCATTGGATTAATATAATAGACTGTGTTTGAGCTGTCCGGACCTTGACATATTTTACCAGACCAGGAATAATTTCCGTAAGACCATCCTGCAGGCTAAAGATTAGGAAATGAGCAAAAGGTGAGAAGAAAAATGAAATAAAGAATACGAATGAATAGATGAATGGATGAATGTATGAACGAACGAATGAATGATTGAAGGATGAATGAACGAATTATGAATGAATGATTGAATGAATGAGTGACTGAATGAATATAAATACTATACTCTTAGTTTTGTATTCTAGTAAACAAATTATTAAGTCTTTAATCTTAAGTGAAATTATTTTGTAAAGGTGGTGTCGGCGGTAATTGGTCTACGGACTGTTGTCGGCACCACCTCAAAAAATAAACAAATTTAAAATAAATAAATAAATAAATAAATAAAATAAATTCTTTTCGCAATTACTTCGTTCTGATTCCCTTCACGTACCTCAGGTTGAGAACCGCTGCCCTACTACACATAAGGAATAACTTCCTCGCGAGCGAGTTCCCGATCTTCACTAGAGAGGAAATAGCAAATCTGGCTGTAGTATGTTCCGCCTTGACTACGCTCAACTTCCATATAACTGTGGATACCGCGTGATCCGCACGGGGGTTATTCGGCTAATCTACGGACGTAGAACGATGCGTCCGAATGTCCAGATACCGGCGGATCGAGCAGAAAAGCGACGCCGATCAGTCAAAATGTGACGTGGCCGCTTTCGCCGATACGAAGCGCGCCTCGAGTTGGTAATTTCGTTTTACAAACACGCTAATTCGAATGAAAAGCTCTTTCGTTAGAATTTATCAAGCGGAATGGAAATGATTTCCGCGCTGTAGTGCGTTTTGATCGTGTTGGCGGGCTGTTAGCAGCAGTTAGCTGTTAGCTGTTATACGCGCAAGTAACCTACGTAGTGTTGGTAATGTAGCCCGCACCCTGGCATCGCCGCCGCCGCCGACCGGTAGGTTACCGCGCGCCACCGCCGCCGACCACGCCTCGCCTCGCCGCTGCTGTCGCGCTATACATCACCAACAAGCAACCTTTCTCGCGCGCGATACCATAATTATGTCGGGTGTAACGGACGTTGTCGTTATTTTTAATTAAATTAATGCGATATGTACGATGCGATGGCGGGCTATATCGCACGTAGCTACATACACTCGTACGTGGTATACACACCGGCACGTACGCACGCTCACTGGCACACGCGAAAACGCAACGGCGATATCGGTACCTATGCGAAGGCAGGTATAGGAGAGGCGTCGTATACCTGTACCGGACCGCCGCCGCCGCCGGCTACGCTGGTACCGTGCCACTGACTCGTACACACGTTCGGTTAACTGGGGCCACAATCGATTTTTACGCCGCACCGCCGTTTCGCGTCTGTGATGGTTCGCGCGGGTCAGCCACCACAGCTGTATCGCCACTGCCTACCCACCTACTCACCCACCCTCGTGGCAACTGCTGTTGCTGTACGGCCGCTGTCGCCATCGCCGCGGCCTCGCCGCTTTTCGCTTCCATCGTCGGTTCTCGCCTAACGAATATTACGCGAAGTAGATCTTCGTTAATTCGTATTTATAACGAAATTACGGGCGCGAATTCGACTAACAGAGAGCGCGTTTTTCAGCGTAATTACCGATGCTCGGTGGGTGCGCTTCGCTTCGCTGGCGTATATAGATTCAGCACCAGGTACCTGTTGGACGAATATTAAAAACGTCGAATAACCTACCTGTATAATGCGGTGCGGTACGAGAAGTGCGGCACGGGGAGTGACAAAAGAGACGAATAAAACTTCCCTCGTATCGAGTTACTTTCCGTTTTATTTTTCCGCCTTAAACCTCTACAAGTATTTATTAGGTAGGTATTCGTTTATTTTTTCTAAGAATGGGAGAGGGGGGAAGGCAAAGTTTCCACCTTCCATCCGATACGCGGCGTAATTTATGGAAAATTTAGTTTTTGCTGTGTATCGATGGTAATTGTAGGAATTTTAGCGAGTTCGGGGTAGCTTCGCAATCGTGTCATTACCATTGAGAAAAAGATCGAAAGTGCTGAAGAAGAGTATTGTACGAAATCGATCGCACAACTGGATTAAGGAGAGTATCGACGTAATTTGAATATCGAATCACTGCTTAGTCGGACAATTCAATAATACAAGGTGCAGTTCCTCGGACTCCCACCCGCGTCGATGAACTTAAAATATATGCCATTCGTTTGTGCTGGTTTGTGCTTAAAACCCCGTCGTTTGTGCTGCCTCCTTCTTGAGATATTTTGAAAAACTTTTGGGGATGTCAGTTGTTTGTGCTGCGTTTGTGCTGGTTTATGCTACCAACCGTAATCGCCGAGCCCATCTCCCCGTCGAGAGAGGGGTATTTGTCTTATAGCAGGATACGTATCAGATTCGCCTGAAAATGAAGGAGTAGCAAAACATATCTGAGCAATAAGGAAAGCTTAACAAACTGGATTGTATCTATGCTAAAAAGCAGGGAGATCCGGATAACATACCAACAAGAACGGATTCATGCAACGACCATCAGGGCTGCCCACAAGGGGGAGTATTCTCTCCCCTACTGTGGAGCCTGGTGGTAGACAGTTTACTGGAGGAGTTAAATGGTCAAAAAATATACACACAGGGCTACGCTGATGATTTGGCTGTGGTGGTAACCGGCAAATTTCCGGGAACCATCACGGAGTTAACGCAGTGGGGACTCCGATGTGTGGAAAAATGGTGTGTGAAAAAGGGGTTATCGATAAACCCGGACAAAACTGAGATCACTCTTTTCACCCGTAAAAGGAAAGGCAAAGAGTTGATCAAGGTGCAATACAAAGGAAGACCGTTAGCCCTCACAGGAAAGGTGAAGTACTTAGGAGTATATCTTGATGAAAAACTCTCCTGAAGGGATCACGTCTCAGATAAAATAAGAAAAGGAATTGAGGCTCTTTGGGCCTGCCGCACCTATGTAGGCAGGACCTGAGGACTCTCTCCCAAAATGATGCACTGGATGTATACCGGTGTAATACACCCCAGAATTACATATGCGGCCATTGTGTGGTGGGGCCGGGTCCACCTGGCCAAAGTCAGTGATGAACTAGGCCACCTGCAAAGGCTCACATGCGTGATGACAACGGGGGCAATGAGTACGGTGCCGACGAAGGCACTAGAAAGGCCCCTAAACTTGCCACCACTTCACACTGCTATAGGAGCAGCTGTGATATCGGGGCATTGCGATGGAACTCTTCTTTGACAAACCATACCGTGCGCTAATACCCACACGGGAGGCTTGGGAAAAGAGGTGGCCAAGCATTCTAGTAAAAGAGGAGAATGTGTGGTTTGCAGATGCCTCTAAAGCTTATGCCGAACCCCCGGAGGCCGAGTGAAAGCTAAAGAGTAAATAGGGATATTAGGTAGCTGCTTTTGTCAAGAAGACATTCATCCGCAAGATGAACATGGAGTGACAAAGACAAAGACAGTGGTCACGACTAGGATGATGTCGCTGCTGCAGACAGAAGAAGAGGAAGTACTGGCGTAACTAGACCCTGAAGAAGACGAATAAGACACCGTAGATTCGCCAAGAGGAGAAATGGGGTAGAAGGGTTGTCTACCTCAAAGCGTTTCCCCCTATCCTGACGCAGGCCCAATCGGGGTAATTTCAGGGTAGAGGAGTGCAAGTTTGGCATACGTGCACCGCCATACGCCCCACTATCATCAGAACCACCGTACAGAATATCGCCGGAGAAACTTATCATGCAGAGTTACCCAACTTCGAGACTACCACAAAAGACCTACAGTCTTACATATCAAAAAGGGGATTTTTAGTCACTGAATTCGTGTATGTGTTTGTTTTGATTTTAACTTCCCCTAATTGATCCACAGGTGGTAGGGACTTGAAAACTCCGACATTATTCAACATATAGTTCCAAGTATGTCGACATAGGGTTTCTGTAGTCGCTGAATTTATTTGGAAGTTATTTTTCTTAAAATCCTCGCTGATAATGACCTCAGGAAATCGGGACTCGATTCTTTGGAGGTTTTAATGCAAAATTGCTAAGTTGATCGTAGGGAATTCTGTGTTAAATTTGACCCTCCCCCGGTAGGATTCCTCAAATTTTTCGGATTTAAAAAAATGTAGGCTGGCTCATTCTCTCATCAAAAGGAACAAGTTTAGTTACTGAGAGTAGAACATTTTAAAAATAGCAAGATATTGAACCACCCTACTACATATTTATGAATGGCATATATTATTTGGTCCGTGAAAAGAAGAAAAATCACAGGAAAAAATAGGTATTCAACACGGGAAATAGAACGGAATGAAATACGCTTCCTGACAAAATAAAATATGAAAAAGGGGAAAAAAGTAAATGTCAGTAATATAAATATAATGAACAGCAAATAAACCTTCGAACGACTTATTAATGAGAATAACTGGGATTTCCCATATCAGTAAATAATTAATTCGCGTGTCATATTCCGTAATTGTAGTCCTTGAATTCGTCAGGTGATTTCCACTGGAGGTGTTTCTTTTCAAAATGCGGCAACAGTTTCGTGGTCAGCTTCTTCTTATAAGTTGTGGAGAGACGAGAAGATACGAGTACTCTGTACAACATGGAGTACTGTACGGTCACTGCAGTACGTCTCCATTTTATTTGTCCAATAGTACGCTGAAGTCCACGTTTTCAATGAAACAGACGCAGTTTCGGAAAATTGTGTGCGATTTACGGAGGTGGAATCACGCCGTTGTGACCATTGGCGTTCGAGGTCTACAATGCTATTGACAAACTAGCCATACAGGTAACCTCTCCCGTAAAGTATGGCCTCGTTTCACCCTGGAGTTTGTGGCCTCCAGACCATTATTAGTAGATGGGTATCATCTGGCAGCTCCTTCATACCATGTCGCTTTCTTCCGGAGCCATTGGTCTCGGAAGTAATCCAAGAATCTCATTTTCAGTGACTAAGAGTGACGTGTACTATCAATGAATTCTCGTGCATGAACTTCCACACGATTTTGATTTCAAATAACGCTGTGATTATTTTTTTTACTGTGTACTTGTTTCCCGTGCATTTTCTATTTACATGGCGGGCCGTTCAATATTCCTCTCTATAAATCCACCCCTGCATGTATTACAATTTATGGTGCATAAATTGACCACATATAAGTAGTCTTATCTAGCGATGAGGATCCACATTAGTTGCTCCCGTTCGGTCGAGCTTTTCCGGTGAATGTCTCTCGGACGTAATCATTCAACATTCGAATATTACGTCATCCGTTTACGGAAGGTTGCGTGAAAATTAGCAGCGCGCTACTATCAGCGGCCGCCTCCCTTCGGTATAGTCGTACGACGTGGAAATAAAGAAGAGAAAATAGCTTTTCTTGGATGAACAAATGTGCTCGCAATATGAAAGCGAGTGAGCTGTGCATGGGTGACTCGAAAACGTTTTATAAATTGGTAACATACGGAGCTGGAACGTAGGGTGTCAGGCTGGCTCGACTCGACTCGCGCAGCACTTACTTGTGGAATAGGAGAAGCGTATCTAGCTGTGGAGTTTACGAGTTACTGCTGCCTGTTGCACCGCACCGGTCGCAAAATTCGTATACTTCGTTCTCATATCACATATTAAATTGGTGTACGCGCAGCGGCGATACGACGGTACCGGAGCTACGAAGCGGCACGACAGCACGTATAGCTCGTGATGCGGCTTGTTCATTTCTTACAATTAGCCCTCAAATATACTCTCGTTCTCCTCTTGCCAGCAACTCGACTCATCGCGCCCGCTACCCGATGAATGTAATTTGTTTACCTTACCCGAGTAATCGTTCTCGCTGTTGTTCATAACAGCTGTATCAGGCAGACGGACACGGCACGGCATGGCATGGCACGGGTTATCAATCTTCAAATACCCGTAAGGTTTTCAGCTAACGATTCCCCTTGTTTGTATTCCCGGGCCAGGCTCGCGTTCAGCTGGTTTTCTGTTTTTTTCCGCGCATTTTTTGCAACTTTTTATGAACAGATCAAAATACGTATATACTCGAATCTGGCGCATGAAATTGATTGTTGGAAATAACTCGCATCAAATACTCGTTTCCACCAGGCTGGAATAGATTCGTATTACAAAGCTGCGAATTGTGCTCGCGGGCTGCCATACGATTTGTTATACTCGTTTATTTTAGTCCTGGCTCTTTCGTGTACTCTGTTTTCAGGGTATAAAACAGATATCTCTTCTCCCACTCGGAAAAATAACATTTTTAGTAAGTACTGCCGGATCATTAATGGTGTTGATTTTCAATTAACCGAAGGAATTTTGATTAGAACCGGGCTCAGTGAGCCTGTAACTATCAAAGGAGAAAGTGGGAATGCAGGCGATGGAAATACGTAGTACCCAATGATGATTTTATCATTAGGTACTGTAAAAATATTTCTTTTTCTTTGCCTGCCGTTTATTTACTTCTACTGTACATAGTATGTACCTACTCGTGTAGGTATGTACGGCAAAACCAATAGGTAATTTATCTGACATTTCGAGCGCATGAGTGTGGAGGTATTTTTACCAACGAGCAGATGACGTATCAGGGGGAAAAAATAAACGTTTGAAAATTGTGAAAAGGCTCCAATTGGAATTACTGAGATAAATGTGCTCAATATTGCAGCATCTGAAAATGAATATATTGCTGTAGAACTTTTACGTATTTACGGCAAATCGATTAGGCAGTCTATTTGACATCCCCAACGCGTCAGTGTGGAAGGCATTTTTACGGGCGAGTAGATCATGAACAAAAAAAAGTGACATTGAAAAATGTTGAAAAAACTGGAATTTGATATATTTGGTCATTTAAGCGTATTAAGGTCAGTGTGTCCAATGTGGCCTCGGCTCATTTGTAGCCACCGGGTAAATGAACGATGCTATAGTACTCGTTTGTGTGCATTTTGGTCATTGCCAACAAATGTTGATATTTTTCTATCGCTTGAGTATCTCATAAACAGAGGCCAAAAGTTTTAAGTTCTGGTTTCGATTATTGTTTTTTCATGTCAACGGATGAATGTATTTCGATTGAAACATTTTTCAGTGCACCCCTTTTATGGTCTTTCAATGAAGTTTTATTTTGCTTAAAAATGCCGAAGTGAACGTTATTACCGAAAATAATAGATTTTGTAGCGCCGAAAAAGGCTTCTTAGTATCGGTGGAAAAGCTCTCTCAATACTAAAAATTCTTTTTAGCATTGTATTCTGATAGGTATCATGTAAAAGGTGTTGATTAAAATTCGTGGGAACCCATTATATTAAATTTGGCTTAAAATTCAATCTGCATTTAAAGTTAATTATCTGGTTTTTCGTACATGTATTTTTTTCAGTTTATCGTGAATTAATAATTATTGTTAGAACCTGCAGGCTGCAGTTGGTAGATAAGGCTAACGTTAATTCCTTTCTTTTCCCTCCTATCAGTTTTCGTTCATGTTCCTTCATATTTTTACATTTCTCTATCGAAAAGTTAGTTGCGTTATTCTGCCGATCGTGCCAGTTCTGGTGTCGATGTTACATTTGACGAATTTCATGTTTGCTCATTATTAACGTTTATCATTGCTTTTTCCCCTTTTCTTTTTTTTTGTAGTTAACTTTTGAATTTTTTGTTGTTATATTGTTGTGTTTACATAGACAAAGTAAAAAAAAAAAAATAAATAAAACATGTCAATTCATTCATTTGCCGGGTTCATATTCATCATTCGGTTAAAAAATGAAAATAATTTAAAATAAAACTTTTTCAAGTATGAATTATTGATAACTGTTCATTTGGACTTGACAAGTATATTTTTATTTTTGTAAAACAGAGCAGTCTAAAATAGGATGACCTATGAACCTGGGAAAGGATTGGGGGCGGCCCTTGCTCATGAATGGGGGAGGGTATTTGAGCGAGTACTCGGTGAAAAACCTGGACAATAGACTATAAACACTATCGTAGAATACTCGTGGCTAAAATGAATCGTATATTTCAGAAATCACGAAAGTCCAAAAAGCTCAACTTTTCAGGAACAAAATAAAACAGTTTACAGCCTTCTAACGTGGTCTCTGAGGAAAAATTGCGTGGCACTCGATGGCTTAGTAATGAGTAGACATTGTTACACAAATTTTCGCACATTTACGCAATTGCTATCGGTGTGGGCGTAGTTTCAATGTGCTGGACTTGAGTGGTTTCTGCACTACATGACTGATTCGTACCGTAGCTCATACTGTTCACCGCCTAGAATAGCGTTAATTTGTTGGTATCTCGCCTAAATACGTCTTTTATTTCGTAATAACTCAGAATTCAGCGTTCTAGAAGCCTTAAAAAGGAATTAATTGAGGAGTTATCTGTTAAAAGGGCCCCTGGCGAATGGGAATCCTATTCGTCAGAGACCCTTTTGACAGATAACTCCTCAATTGTTGATGATTTTGAGAAATCACTATAAATGTAACTCCAACTCGTTCAAAAAAGGAGCTGAATGAATCTATAGATGAGAAACGGGAAATATTTGGGTCCAATTCAGTTTGCGGAATCAACTTATCTTGTTCATATGCAAATGCATAGTTTTTAGGTCATCTCTGATCCTAAAAGTGATGGAAATTTAGAAAAATCCCTGCATTTTGAGCCCCATTTCATTTTGCATTTGTGAACATTGTAGTTAATTATACTTTTTCCTTTCATGTTGTGAGCAAACTGATCGCAGAATATTGTGATAAAGAATTATACGAATAAATTAATAATGCTGACAATAAGTTTTCTTTTTGATATTCAATGTAGCCAATTTATAAAATCAATTCGCTGTTGATTGGTCTTATAGCGTGGTCAATTTTAGAGCAATCAGACATATTCTCTAAATTTGAATCAGCGGAATTTGATGGGCTTTCAGCTATGCGTATACGTATACTTACAACTGAAAACCAGTGAATTGCACTGATTCAAATTCAGACAGCCGACTTACAGCAAATTTTTGTTATCGACAAAAAGTCAGTATGATGCGTTCTCATCAGTTCAATTCGGTGTGGCTTAAAAATTTAGTTGTTTGTTGTTTTTATTTTCTTCTTCAAAGATTCACTAAATTATGGAATTGGGAAAAGTTGTGTATTCAATTTTCAATGAGGTCAATCATCATGGTGTTTCTCAAATTTTGAGACAACGGCAATTTCATTATGAGTTAATTCGTATTACGCTACGGTACAAAATGAAATTCATCAAAATTTACAAGAACAGTATCAAGTCCTAGAAGTATTTTTCATGCGAATTTAATGACGTTTGCGGTTCTTTTGTGGTAGGTCGCATTTTCTAGTAAAAAATATCTCTGAGAACAAAGAAATAGTAAGTTTTTGTTGCGTAAAGCGCATGCAATGCTTACCTTTTTAATCAAATTCACAGTAGTTATTCGGATTACAGATACATAGTAGATATTCAGTGTTGCCACTTTGGGATTCTCACTCAAAATAAGGGAAAATTAGACAGATTCTGTAGAGAAGAACGCGATGTTCTACAGAAAAACTGATTGTGCCATCGTTTTCAGCGTTAAAAAAATAATACAAAATCGACTAATCTGAATCTTGTAAAAAATTGGCTGTACCGTAGTGTTATCAGTTATTTTCACCATATTCGAGTATATTCAGTATCGAATTTAGGATGCACGAATACCACTGTTTCCAATTTTGTGAGATTTTTCTTATCGTTGCGGACCTGTTTTTAACTATCATCGTGCCACTTTTAAGAACGAAAAAGTGGGGCTGGAGTCTGTCGTAGTCCTAGCTGTACCAATCTGTGGTATCGGATGCGTATAAATAATTCCAGGAATAAAAATAATGCGAACCACAAAAAACAATGTGATGAAAAAGGTGAAGTAGGTATCCTCATTTGGTGATAATCACCCTTTATAATAAGTTAGCGCATTTTGACTCTCTAGGTTAGTTCCTGTCCGTAAATTTGTAAAATCTCCAGGTAGCATTTGTCAAGTTACCATCTACCAATAAAACTGATGAAGTCGTATTTATAATAAATTTCTGTGCCGGTAATATTTGCAAATTCTATTCAGTAGCTTCAACTTGTTTATGTTTTTTCGTCTAACAGCCCTAAACTCTTGGAGGAGGGAAGGTAGCATGCTCCCTCTTCCTCCTCTTCCCGTTCGCTACGGTCGAGGTAAAAACGTGATTTCTTTTCTCGCTTTGTCCATCATTCTTTTACTAGCACCGTACATACGCTATATTGCTGCACTTGTACGTATTTACGGCAAAACGAATAGGCAATTTGTTATACATTTCGAACGCCCAGAATGTTGCGAGTATTTTTACGGCTACTTTGATGACAGCGAAATAGAAAAAAATGAAGATGCAAAAGTTTTGGAGTACCTGAAATTTGATGTATCGATCATTTGGGCTTACTAGGGTAACGGCGTTCAATATGGCTTCATTGAAAATTAACACTTCTGTAAAAATCAAGAGGAAGAAAGGCATATAATTGTTGGAAAATTGGGTAAGAGGCCATTCTAGTTTCAGTTTTTATTTTAAATATTCTGTGTAGGTTAGTGAATTATAGCGAGAAGGAAAAGTGCGATGGTGCCGAAACGTGCTTCCCCCTCGTGATGCAGCAAGAGAATATGGTTGATTTGAAAATACCCTATCCGTTCAAATTTATTCATGTTTCTCAATAGGTAATTGATTTACTCGGGTAAGAAGACATAGAAGTCCGTAAATTATTTGCTAGACTCGCTGTAACGACAGTTTAAAATTTCATTTCAAATATAGCCATATTAGGCGTTGAAAATTTACTGTAGTCCAAATGTGGTCACACCGATGATAGATGCATTTGGCTTCTCTATAGGCCTGTTGTAACTGTCTTGAAAATTGTTCTGATGTTTTTACGCTCGACTTACACAATTTGTTTTCTTTCTTTCAGTCGTCCACTGTTCTGATACTAGTGGCACGTTTGGTATCTAGAACCTCTGTAGGCGTAACCAGCTGTGCTGCATGTACGAGCGTTGAAAAAATACACAGGAAACTGCCGTCTAGTTTTGCAACTGATGGGTAAATTCTCGTTCATGATAGGCTGTCCAAGATTCTGCTATTAAAAAGCGAGAACATTTTTAAAGAAGAAATTACTATCAGTAATTTTTGGATCAAAGAATTTCTTTTGAAGTATGAACCGGTGTTTAAGAAGTATCCTAACCTATATATCATTTTTCAAATTTGTGCATGATAGTTTTTTTTTGTTTCCCCCCCCCATTTTGAATATTTGAATTTTGAGTTGAGCGTGCTTCATGGAATAGAATGAAGAATTTTGTTCTGACAGTATACGCAACCCCACAAAATTGGTGTACAAGAGGCTAAAACTCTTAAAATTTTGGTCTTCTTTAAGGTCACTTTTTCAATTTTTTTAAGGAAAAGTTTGAGTATCCACCCCGTGGTACTTATCAATTAAACCTCATCGGCCAAAACATAATATTTTGGTAATTTTTCTGTTCTCATTGAGCTATGTGAAAGGATGTACTGTTAGTTACTTCTGGACTCACTTTCTACCTTATTTTGTTTCTCTTTATACGTGAAATTTCTTTTTCGTACTCCCTTTCGCTCGTATCACATATACGTGCTGTATCTCAGACTTTACAAAATCTTGCGAAAACAGTTTAAAAATTCTCGGATATGTACGAGTACGAGAGAAGGGATCAGATGATCTATTGCTAGGATCTTCAGATGTTTGAAGTCGTTTTTGATAAAATCTGTTTATTCGTGAACTGAAAATGACGGTGCCTGAAGAGAGCGGGAAGACTGAGTGGTGACTGCAAAGTAGATATTTTCTTAGGTTTGTGGGATTGTTGCATTCATTTTCGATACCAGTTTTAATAATTCATCGTGAGAATTGAGATTCCTATAGAGTAAAAGTTGAGGCTAAAAATGGTGTTAATGGGTACAATGTGGATAGTGATTTTCAGGTTTCTAAGATAGGCATAACTAAATTAATTTTTGATCTTGGTTTCATCCTACGTTGAGTGAAGATGTCAATAATCATAAAGTGTATGAACGTCAATAGACATCTTTGAAACTCTATACGACTTACCTGTTTGGCGGTTGGCCAACGACGTTACTAATCGCTTCTCTGTCAGTATCATGAGCTCACTAGCAGTCTCTTTAGCTGCTTGACTCTCAAGGCAACAGATCTTCCCCCGCGAGTTTTCAGATTTAGAGAGAGGCTACTCACTTAGCCTTTATTTTTTCGGATGGTGAGAGACTTAACACGTATCTTTCCAGTTCATCAGTCTCATTGAATACCGTGCCTTGCATTATCTGTTTCGAATAAAATGGATAATTGAAGCGCTGCGTGAAAGAAGGACCTTCGTCTCATAAAAGATACATTGATCGAAGGCCCTTTTACCACGCAGCGCTTCAGTTATTGTGAAACCGTTGCGCATATTTAGTGACGAAAAGCGGCTTGGAAAGAGAGCGGGTGTCGTATGTGTACCCTTCAGCGTAGCGCACTAATCCGCGTTAATTCGATTTGTCAAATTCGGGTAGGTCATATGGCCTAGTGTATGAATATAGGTAATAAGCAGTGACGAATCGAAACGGCCAACGATTTTAGGCGTAACGATATTAATCTGAATCTCGGCTATAGTATCGGTATTTCGATTACCTGCACAGTTTCGCTTGGGCTAGTAAAGGGTAGCTCATTTCGAATGTGCTCGTTTATTCGAACTTTTTCTCGTTATCCGCTCGTACGTACTTACTCGTGATCGTATTTTCTTACTCGCGTAATTTGACGACGAAAGAAGCTCCACCAAATTAGAGCTTTCATCTGATCGTTATTACGTGCGGGCACGTACATCGATAGCGCTAACGAGCGCTTATATTAGTTTCATTTCGAACTAATCATCGAGTCGCACTATACAAAATCACTCCAAATATCATTGCAGTCCATAGCTGGTTTCAAGGATGGAATTTAGGGGATAGTTTCCTTTTGTTCATACAGAGGGGATTCGAACCCTCGGTACCTTTTAAGAGTACACCCATTCTCTAGACAGGCAACTTAAGCCTCTCTCTCGGCCACTCCAAAAAGTTTTTAAATAAAAATAATTTTGTATAACTCGAAAAAAAAATACCGGAAATAGAGATTTTTCGCAGAAATTTTTTGAAAAACTGAAAAAATTGAGCTCGTCTTCTACGCAAGGAAGTGTTTTTTGTAACTTTTATGAGTCAACACCATAATTTTTACGCCTGTAGAAGAATTCTGGTACCTGGGCCTGTTACAGTCAGAGGCGCCGGAAGGGAATCATGAGTCGGTGAGAAGGGAGCCCAATTCATAAATCTTTCTTACTTCTTCTCTGTCAGAAATCCAACCCCAACTGAGGTTGGAGGAGATGTGAGAGTTAGAAACCGAGTAGTACAACTGAATTTTTAAAACAATCAGGGATAAATTTATTGTACGACGATACACTGCTAGCCGCTTAGAAAGCAATCGAGCAGGATCTTGAAACGCGAAAATCCTGTTTCTTGAAGGATCATCTGTTTATTCACTCTGTCCAAACAGGAGCTGGTGGGCCACCAACTTTACTCTTTCTAACGAAAGAATATCATATCGAACGACTTATTGAAATTGTTTGTTTTTTGTTTCGCTACATCCGACTATCCTAGGTGGAGATGTTTAATCCATCCCCGATTATTGCCCTAAAATGAAAATATTGGCGAGAGTAGCTTAGCAGCAGAATATCAAAATAATGGTTTTTGGGTCTTTAGTTTCGAAGATTGCTAGAAACTTTCGATCAGATCCTGATTTCGCCGAAATAGAAATTTCACTTTTGACAAGAAGCTGAACAGACTTGACGTGAAAAATCAAGCTGTCAAAATAGAGGGGACCTTTATATCATTTTTGTTCGAATACCCCATTAGATTTTATATTCAGGGGTCCAAAACCTGAACTTCGCTATAGGAAAACTTAGCAAATTATTTTCATACACATGGTAGGGAAATCTATTATCAATATCTATGAAAATCTCAGTCACTGCGCAGTGGGTTCGAAAACAATTCGAATGTGCAGAATCGATTAAACCCGAAAAAGCGACCAAGAAACAGAATCTAAATCTAACTTGGATCCTTGAAATTCTAATCTCACTTCCGAGTTTTCTCAATTTTATAATTTTAAATGGAAAAATTTCTGCTAATGTAAGTACACTGTTAGAAGATTTGCGGCAACAGGAGTACAAAGTCGTAGCAAAAAACGGAAAATGCTTTTAACTTAAGATGAGTAAAATCGACTCGACCTCGATAATAAAAAAAGATACATACCAAAATTAGGGATCTTGGTCGTGGATTCCGAATATTCTGATTCAATTTCGGATTGAAACCTGTCAACTCAAATTTTACAACAAAAAATTCTGTTTTATTCACAGTTGTTTCATTTTTGTTCTACCTATATTTTTTGTCTTTTCAGATGAATCAAAAAATTGAAATTGATATTTCTACTTCATAGTGCATCTTCATACAAACCGTGAAAACTCTCGAGATGTAAATTTAAATCTACAAAAAAAAAAAAAAAATCATAATAATAATTTAAAAAGACTTCTTTAAAGAAAGACATTTCTTAAAAGAGACAGTTGATTGAATAACAAAAATTCAAGATTATCAGAATTTGAAATATAAGAAATTGAAAAAAGTAACAAGATACTGATTTTGAAACTGTAATCATATTTTCTTAGTAGGCTGTATTTAAGGTGTGAATGCCCAAGAAATTATGACGTTTCTTGTATTAAATTTACATTTTGAAAACTCAAGTCGAAGTCGGATCAAACATTTGATACAGTAATGAAAATAATTAGTGACTAAAATAATACCTATTTTTCAAATAGTTTTTCAGTTTTTGTTTTTTAGTCAAGTTAAATTGTATTCTGCGACCCTTTGTGTGACCCAGGATGAGAAATCTCAATGTCCCCCAACAGTTTTTCAATGCCACTTCACACGAGCTCTATTAGCAACGTCCGTGAAGATTAATGATGTAATATTATGAAATCGTCACTTTCATTATGGAATTTGGGCTTTATGAGCTCCAGTTGGGAGCCAGATCTGAATTCGAAGAAAAACTATTTCAATTGCATTCTTAAGTTTCATTTCCTTTTCGATATAGTTCCTGACCCATAGGGGGTCAGATTATCTCAGAGTACCTGACGCAAACTTCCAAAAGATATGCTTTGATACGTTCTTTAATTTTTTAAGTCAAGTCAGCTCCGTTCATTCGAGGAGTGCAATTTCAATTTTGATGGCCAAATTACTCCGACCCAAGGAATCTCCTTTTTGATATAGTTTGTTCAAGTTTTTCTCATGCATTTAAAATTCCCACGTTAATGGACCTTTTCCTAGCCCTTCATTAACAGGGGTAAGATATTGTTTGAACCTTGAGAAACTAGACTTTAGCATTTCAAAATTCAAGACCCCTCTTGATCCTGTGTTGATCCAATGTGTGAAGACAATAAAATCATTCGCTTATGAAATTAATGAGTGAGTAAGCTTCGTGCTTGAGGGTTATAGGCAGTAGCGTAGCTCAGAGGAGGGGTGTCGAGGGGGTCTGGACCACCCTTTGCGGTTTCGTCAAATCTTAGCACCCCTTTTAACTCCCTCCACCGCGAATTCCCGGTCAAGACTACCAGAGCCCCTTCAAACAGTAAGCTGGAGGCAGGCTACTCCACTTGTTACAAGTACATTCGAATAGTCGAGTTGAAAGAAATGTTGAGAAGACAAGAAGTATGAGTGCATTTATCTTCGATTTTAATTGTGCTACTGCCACCGAAACCAGAGGGACAATAATGCTCCTTGGCGCAAGGTCAAGAATCTCAAGATAGTCGATTACAACCAAATACATTAGACATATTGTATGCTTCATTTCCATGCTACCTGCAGCCATGTGCAATTCACGTAAACAGTATATTTTTTTTACCGAAATTAAAGATCAATTTTTGTAACTATAATCTATTTGCCTGCCACCTCTCTCAACTGAGTCGGTAACTGATATCTTTTCTGAAGAAAATAAGCCTTCTTTTTCCCCCTCCGATCTGAAGGAAAATGGGTATCCAGCGCATTTACCTGGTCATACACCGTTTCATGTAATCAAGCTCTCATGCTTACAGTTCCTTTTGCTGAAACTTGTGGAAGAGGGACAAAATTTTACTTCTGTCTCTCCTGCCCGCGGCTTCGGCATCTCTGATTATATTATAAGATTCGTACGCCTCCTTCTTCAAATGTATCTCTCCTGCCTAACATAACCGTGGTAGTAACATAAATTCAAATAATTCGAAGAAAGTTTACGGAGGTGGAAACAAATATCGAAGTGAAATCGAGAGAAAATAAGTCTGTACGGATAACGATAGATTTACGACGTGTTTTACTTGTACAATTGGAAAAAGAAGAAGAGAAAAAAAATGGTAACTGCTGGCATTTGCTTCAAACTACCGACTTTTGCAAATATTCTGTGAGGCATTGTAAAACCCAGAAGTCTGAGCGCTTTTGATCGTTGCTGAAACGTGGCCATATTCTATACTCGTACGGATGAAGTACATCTCCATCCTTTTGCCACTTTACCCCGGGAACTAAAGGCAGGTATATTTATCTCACCGGCGATTGTCTTTCAGCTCTTCTCTCCATTCGAAGGAATTTTGAAGTTCTGTATTTCGGCGTGGGTCAAAGCACTTTCAGCATCAGCTTGTCAGCCTCGCTTTGCATCTAGGCGGAGGGTAGAGTTCGAGTAAGGAATTATGATTTTGCTCCGAGCACGTCTGACGTCATAATGTCTTTTTTCGCTGTACTGGGAAAATAATATTCGCGAAAATGCGTAATAATTACGTAAATATCGCTAATAAGGCAGTAGAGTATATCGCGCGTGGAATATTATATCGATGTAGAAAAACATAATTGCTGTTTTCTACCGCCCACAGAACGCCTACTGAAGCTTAATTAAATATCGCCGCAGCGTTTTGAATACCCACTTTAGAAAATTTGAAATCGAATCGAAAATCATGGAATTTTGAACTGCGACGCGACCCGTTTCGCTATTTCGGTTCTCCCGTGCACCAAATGTCACAGAAGTCTGGCTTGTGTCAGTCGCCATAATGGCCAACTTCAGATTAATTTCAGACGCCTTTCTTTCGGCATAGGCTCTTTTCATGGCGTAGTTATAATTTTCTGAGTTAGAAAGACTTCGATTTTCGGAATGTTTGGTATCCTGAGGAAAAACTAGAATTTGTCTCAGTCATCGAGGGAGGGGAGGATGGTGAAAAATGTTGGGTTCTGGAAGCCAAATGGAGATTTTATGTCAACGTACCTGTTTTGTCGGTGACCCAGCATTTCTAATTTCGCGTGCGTGCTAGATGAATGGCCGGTAATTCATTCTCTGTGACATACTCGTAGAATTTGATATCAGTGATTTTATAGATATTTTGGAAAAGGGCACTCAATAAAAGGCTTTCAACACAAGTCATCATGAAGTAACCTAGGTCGCCCTAGCATCCCATAGTGTCCCATCCACAGTGGTGAAATTACTAGAAAAACTTTACGAGAAGTCGTTTGTATCTTTGAATGAAAAAGGAGAATTTTCTCGATCGAAAGAGGAGTCGGACCATGGAACCCCTTTTCATCGAACATATTCAATAGCATACTGGGGTGTACCTTTCGCAAGCTAAATTAGAAGGAAAAGGGGGTCAATGTGAATGGCAAGAGATTAACTAACCTCAGATCGCCGACAATGTATTATTTGTCAGAAAACAACCTAGAGATAGTGGAAATTATCGAAGAATTGGCCTCCGAATGTGAAAAAGTTGGCCTAAGGATGAACATTTCCAAAATCGAAGTTGTGTCTCAATTGGAAGAATCTCAAAGAATAACCCTTTCGGATGCAACGTGAATCGAAACAGTCAACGAACAGAACTACTTATGTCAACTAGTATCTTGTAAAAATAGAATTGACAAGTAATTTTCAATAAGGGTAGCAAAATCAGGGAAAGCGTTTTGGGTATTGAAGTAAATATTGAAAGGAAAATCTGTCTAAGAACCAAATCAAAAATTCTCAAGAGTTTCGTATTCCTGTAACGGTGTACAGTGCCCAAACGTGGTCTCTCACAGAAAAACAGGTCTGTAAGCTCAGAGTGATGCCAAGATCAATGCAGAGAAGCATTTTGAACATCAGAGTTCCGATGATGGTGAGGCGTATGGCGGTGCACGCACGCCAAATTGGCCCCAGGGCACCGAACCCCCTGCCTTGGAATTACCCCGATTGGGCCTGCATTAGAATAGAAGGAAGCGCTTTGAGGTAGACAGCCCGTGTACCCCCATCGGCGGCGAATCTGCGGCGTCTTATTCTTTGCGCCAGATCTTCCTCTTCTTCTGTCTGCGGCGGCGACATCGTCGTTGTCGTCCTCGTTAAGGTTGGTGGGATGGCGAGTGCCAGCATTGGGTGCTGTGACCGCAGCCTTTGTCTTTGCCACTCCATGTCCATTTTACGGTTCGTTTTCTTGACAAAGGCAGCTTCCTGATCCCATCCGGCTTTACTCTTCAGCATTATCAGGACAAGGCTCTCGGGTGTAAGCGGTTCGGAGCCCGCATTTCGAAAGGCGGCCGGCACTTTTTCTTTCCATCGGTCGAATACCGGGCACTCGAACAGGGTGTGTGAGGCATCATCATGTCGCCCTCTTCCAGCACAGTTAGAGTACCGCAGGCTCTCGGCTGTGCCCATCCGATGCAATTACATGTTGAAGATCTTATGGCCGCTCATCACCTGCGTCAGATAAAAGTTCATCTGGCCATAGCGTCTAGCCAAACACGCGTCGAGGTTGCGTATTAGCAGACGGGTCCACCGAAGCCTTGGAGTTAGGACTTGCCTTGAGTTTTTATTAGAACACTGAGAGCGCACTGCAGGTTTGGTGCTATAAGTGTAGGCGGTGGAGGCCAGCTTTTTTGTACACAGATGTTAATTTTTCTTTAAATTCTGCATTTTTCAATCTCAGCGTTTAGATTAGACTTAGCTGCCCGTAGAAATGTTATTTTTGTTTGGTACCTGAGTTTGGCATTGAGCTTGAAGCCCCGCTAACTTAAAATGAGAATATTTGAAAATTCCTGCGTATTTTAGCATTATCTTTTGTGCTTATTGATTGCACGACTAAATCATACTCTTTTATTGTGTTGCAGGACAGGCAGTCGTACACTCGGACGTGCGGAGGAAGGGACGGACGCGGACGTGCGGACGGATATATTTCGTATGTCTGGGATTAAGGAAGGCTCGTATTCGCAGCGAAAGCGACAACGACGCGGTATCTCATGCGAGGCAGCGGACTCGGCGGCGGCATCGACTTTCGGGTAGGTTACGCTGCTCGCATCCGCCGGCCTCCAGGGTTGATACTCATCATCCACCGAACGAGCACGACGAACGCGCAAGGGTGGATAAATACGTGAAGGAGCGTTATCACATGCTTGCTTCGAGCATGTTCGCTAAGCTGAAGGCTGCCGGAGCATCGATCAGTAGTCCTTCAGGACCGAACATCCTCAGCACCAATCCTATCTCCCAGTTCTTCGACATCGGCCCGCAGATTTGCACTGCCGGTCCGGAACAAGTGTGGAGAGTGTTTCAAGCTACCCGCAAATCAGACGCGAAGGTAAGTCTTACCGTACATCCGATTTTTTATCTCTTAAGAATGGGCCAACATCCTGTTTCGTACAATTAGAGATTGCACTGAACTAGCCTAGAATGCGCTGTCATAGTAAGGAAATTGAAATTGATTTTTTTTTAACGCAAGGTTTAGAGCTCTTTATTAGGGTTAGCATGAGTACCGTGTGACTGTCTCTAAACCAATGAATAGCCGCAGCCTCTTTTTCATGTTAGCAGAACATAGCATTAGTTCCCGAAAACGTGCAAATGCTCACCATTACCATAATGGTTCATCCAGGAAGCCATCATGAGAGAGGCAGTTCATTATGTGTGTAAAGATTTATTTTCTACATCACTTCTTCAACTCTCGTAGAATCTGGAGTATCCCCCTCCCCCTCTTCCTCGATGGTAATTGAATGACAAGATAAGAGAGCAGTACTTGGAGTATTATCAGCTTGCTGCATTCTCTACTGGTCGACAATGTTTGGAGAACTTTCGTCATTCTCCAGAATATTCGTACCATCCAATTTTTTCCCTCAAAGAGGAAGAGGACGAAGTAGTCTGTAAGAATAGCTAAGACTTCTTCAATCTTCAGTGCTCACGCAAAAAGCTTCTAGAATCTTCGTGACATGTTTAAAACTTATTAGCTGAAACGATTCAAAACTAGTTTATATGTGTAACTCTTCTAAACTCTATTATGGCTCTTTCGTACACGATCAAGACTTTTCAGATCTCTTAAAACTCTTTAAGACTTGTATATGACGCCCACGGCTTCTTAAAACTACGTATGTGAAACTTTTCCATGCGCATCTGAGATGCCTCCCTTATGACTGATTGTTCAAAATTCGTCCAAAATTTCCTATGGCCTTACCTGACTAGATTAATAATCTTCGTGATTTATAAAAATTCTTCCATACTTCTTCAGGACAAGTGGAAACTGTTTAAAGCTCTTTTAAATACCCTTACTGCTCACTAAGACTGTTCCAGACCCACCTAAAACTTTATTATTCTTCCCGGCGTGCTCAAGACTCTTTTGGACTCGTTTAGATTTGATCAGGACTCTTCAAGTTTTGATCATGAATTTTGAAGACCTTCGAGATGTTGCCATGCTTGTTTATGGTGCTTTGAGACTTTTTGACTATAGAAGGCTTAAACTCGGCGAGACTTTGCCACATGTGTAGAATTTTCAGGTTCATTGTTTTTCTATGGGAGAAGCAATTGCCCCCGTTGCTTCGGTTATACACATATCTGAAGTGCTTTGAAATTAATGGCATGTTGATTGAGTAAGAGCCGTAGCCAGCTGTGTAGCTGTCGCTAGAGTGATTTGAAGTGTTCGATATTGTGTAATAGCTCTGTACCGATTTTTCCTTAATATTAATTGACGCCGCAGACTTACTCGTACTTACTCTCAAAAAATACGAAAATAACGTGTGTCGATTATTATAAATTTTGTGACTGTTTTTGTCAAGATCGGATTGAGTATCTCCGAGCCCCGAGATTCATGTCATGGGCATGGAGGAAGAGGGTGAGCCTATCATCTTTAAAAATTCGCTATTTTATGTCTATTTTTGTCAAGATCGGATTTAGAATTTCTGAGCCCCGGAATTGATGTCATGAGCTTGGGGGTCGGGGTGAAAGTGAAACTATCATCTTTAAACATTCGCTGCGGGGAAGGGCCCTCGCACCTCCCCTCATACAACATTTTCGAAAAATTTAGCGGACTGATCGAGAAATAATTTCCATTTTTTATTTGAAAAATACAGTTTTTTACATTGATGGAAAGGTTCATGGGTCCACTCCTAATCACGGGCTTAATTTTTATTGAAAATTATGTTCGGAGTTTGAATTTTAATTTTTATGTGGCCATTTGTGCGATTTTTTTTATCTTTCACGTCCTCACGCGGTACTTCAATTTAAAACTCCCGGACATACTAACATCACTAATGGATTTTAAGTTATTTCTGAAACTTGGAAAATGATAACAAGTATACAGCCGACTTTTTTTATTTCCCAAGCTTAAGTTAAAGGTAAAAGGAACCTTTTTTGACGATGCTCCAGCCATTCAAGCTGCTTGTACCAAGCATCTGAAGAGGGTACCAGTTGAGCAGTTCTCTAAGGTATTTGATGCGTTGTACCAGCACTCCCAAGAGTATATTGCTACAGAAGGGTCTTTTGTAGAATCCTAACCTCAATAAAGTTTCTTATCTCTGATAGTACACTCTTGTTTTATTCTAAGTTCGGGAACTTTATTTCCATACTGTGTATTGTGTTTTACGCAGTTATTATCCTCCACCCCTGTGGCCACGATTTTGAATGTATGGTCCAGTCGCTTTGAAAAATCCATTCAGCAGCCGATATTCCGTTAGTATTTATAGTCATAAAAAGCCTGCTTTCTAGGTCCTTTCTGAAATCAATAAAACGCTCACGCATTTTTTTTCAGTATGTATGCGTGTAAGCGAAGCGGATAAAGAATAGAAAACTGCTCCGGGGCGGTTAGGTACGGATATAGGGATTAGGTTTGGCAAGTAATCATCATCGTGTGCCGGAAGAGAGGATGAACAACAGTATTTATGAAAATTTTGGGATGCTAACTTGGAGCGGAGGAGAAGGTAACAATGAATTTTCTGTGCTTTTAGGAGGTAAGAAGTTTTTCTGGGCGGGACATTGTCCCCATTCGTCCTTTCCTAGATGCGGGTCTGAGTTTGGGTAGAACTCGAAAACATCTAAATTTTCACTTTCAAAACCTATGTTTCAGGTGTAGTAGTGTAACTAATTATTTTGAATCTTTCAAGACTTTGCCGGGGCAGGCATCGAAAAGTTGTAAAATATCACTTTGTAGAACACAATCTGGAACAATTTTTGTTCGAACACTTTCTGATAAAAATTATATTTGTTGACTCGTAATCGTAAATCCATCGTTAAGGGTGGAGTTCGACTGGGATTCTCCGGAATTCCTAGAACATAAATCAGTGTATTCTGTTAACTACCTTTACCAATTTTCAGAGCTTTTTGCAAATTTTAGTCGAACTTTTTTCTGTATTGCCGCGGCTCTATGCGAAAAGGTATACCTCACGGTATGGTGCGCTGGTTTTCTCCATCTCACTCCATTTCACACGTCAGTCTTCACCGGCGAACGCGTCTAATATTATCCGTTCTCCTTCAAACGAATTACGAACAGTAGTTACGAACAACTGAATTGGATTTTCTCTCGATATTAAATCGGAAACTGACCAAATGACACGATTCCGGCGGCTTGTTTGTGAATTCGATTCGAGCTGTCGCTTTTCGTCGTCCGTCATCTTCGGAATGCTAAAAATGTACCTATCAAATGGAGAAGACCCCTTTTTTGCGATAAATGATGGAAAATACTGCAGCACTGTCCCCGACTGTATCTGCTATATGTACTCGTTGCTCTTTATCGCGTAAGTTCGTTAATTTTCTAAATATAAGAAATAAAAAGATAAGTAAATAAACTAAACAAAAAGTAAAATGTGTTCTTCTGTCGAATTTAAATTGTTCGAGCCGAAACAGTAATGTCGGATCGAAAAATTCAATTATAGGAAATAATAAAACGAAATGGGACGCAATTATCGTTGAAAATCGATTACTCGAATGAATAAAGGAAATAATTGCGTGTTTTTTTTTTCTTTCTTCTTTTTTTTTGTATTGCTAATTGTTTCCCGTTTCGGCGGCTTTTCTTTTCTATTCATTTTTTATATTATTTTTGTTCCCGCTTCAGCAAGTTAAAGATGGCAAACATTCAAACTAGTAATTATTGGTATCTTCTCGGACGCTGAAATGAGATAGACAGTACGATATGATACGATAAAATGTACCGAGCGTGTACGTCCTGAAAATTTTACCCGTTGGAATAACGAATTATTTAGTAATTTGTCAGAGGGAATTCCTCTGCGATATAGTTAAAAGGAAAGCCGTGTTCTTTTTGGAAAACGTCACGGAGAAATTTGTTTAAAATTCTGAGGTCCGTGTAAAGTGGAGTTGCGCTAAACAAGATTTAATCCTAATGGAATGCACGCAGCATTTTTCATAATTTCTTCGTTCTTGGTGATATTAAAGTCGAATTATTGAGTTTCTTCGTATCCAAAAATATTTATTGCTGCCAAAATAAATCTTGCGGGAGGATGTTTTCAGGAAGATGAACATCGGTGAAAATATAGTGGACTACCTTTTACGTATGTCTGTTCATAATAAAAGTTATTAAGCCCTCGATGTAAGTTAATGACAGTGCAGGAGAGACCTAAAACAAGATCAAAACAAAATTTACTCGTGTATCTTTGATAAAGGTCAATTACCAGCTTCGGAGTTTATTTCTATTCAGCCTTTTACTTTAATATGTTTGGAACATGTAATCAGTTTGATATACACCCTTTTAGTCATTCAGATCAGAAACCCACAATTACGACAATATACGTTGTTCATCTCTGACCACCATTAAATACAGCTCTTCTTTTTAGTTTACGTTTTTATTTTTTCGTATTAGTGTTCCCTGAGTATCATTGTATTCGTGCGTTTTGTTCACCTCACCAGCCATGCTGCAGGCGTACCTCATCACTAGCCCCTGCTCAGCACTATGTGCTTTGATTTCTGGCTGTTCGTCTGTCTACAATCTACCTAGTTTGCTTCTCTTTCTGTCTGCTTATTTTCCTGTATGTCTATCTTTTTATATACTTGTTACCTGCCTGTCTACCTTCTTACTCTATCTGTAGACCTGTTGCGTCATTCGAATCAATTGAATCTTAAAGTGACAGATCTACTCTTGAAATGTTTGGTTTCTGTCTGGTAGATAACCTGCTGGTGGTTATTTTATTTTATAAGGGAGGGTATGAAAGCCAGGCTATCAGCATATAAAGAGAAACAAAGAGAGAGAGAGAGAGAGAGAGAGAGAGAGAGAGAGAGAGAGAGAGAGAGAGAGAGAGAGAGAGAGAGAGAGAGAGAGAGGGAGAGATTTGCGTGCAGATCCGTGTCGCCAGTGCTCTGCGACTTTGTTCCCTGTAATTTGTCCTAATTATTTGTTCTTCGGTCAGACTCTTGTCATTCCCCTGACAAGTTAAATTATTCTTCAAATATTAGCAAAGTTTTCTGTCCCCACGACCCTCTCAACACCAAAAAAGCAAGATTTTCCCTTCGAAACCCCCTCCTCCGCCGCACCCTCTTACATAAATTGAAGCGTCTTAGACTCAGTTTTATGTGTTAGCGTGAATATTTGCGCACAAAACGCTCGATCTTATCTATAAATGGCAGTAGCCCTGAAGATGGGAGTGGGATTGAATAACAGTAGCGAGGGAAGTTTTTTTTTTACATGACAACCGCGATTTTTGCCTTATAATTAGTGATTTCAATCATTTATACCCCCCCCCCCCCATTTTTTGGCATTTTTTACATAAAAAATCAATTTTCTACCGTATCTGGGGGTTGAACTGTTTTAAATTAGTGGATGGCCAAGTTCTCTTTCTTAATACGCTGTAATTACACATGAAGATGAGTTTTATAGAGAAAGTAAAACGGAACAAAAATCTATATTGAAGAAAACAGAAAGTAAAAATACAGATCTGGGACTTTTCCCCAAGTACCAGTTGTACGAGCTTAAAAGTTGAAAGTTATTGAAATTTATACGCGTATTCTTTTCTCTTCTGGAAAAATGTATCTTTTTCCCCATTTTATCAGTTAATTTCTTTTTTTTTTTTACTGTGCAAATTAATGACATGAATAATTATGAAATATTTTCAATAAACTATGAGATGCGGAATTTCTTACATGTATAAGTTACTTGGTTAATAATTTACAAAGTTTTCTCGAGACAGGGAAATCCTACAGGGGCGTTCTCGGAACATATTTCGTTAAATCTTCTGAATTCTCGACCCTGTATAAGGGTGTAGGTATCATGCAATTTTCAGTCGCGTGACTTTCAATTTTGTCAAAATTGACAACTCCAGAAAACATAATACCCGTGGAAAGTTAGTCAGTATGTTCCGCTTTCGGACTATATGGTTTTCGTTCTTGTATCAGATTTCCTGATGAAAATTATATCTACTTGGAACGTTTTGGAATGCATTCATTCACTAACGCTGTGGAGAAAATTTTTCAACGAGAATTTGAAAATTCGACCGAGGCGAGTAGCACGAACCTTTTTGGAGTTGGGAAAGTATTAAACGTCCGTTTGAGAGTGAGTTGATGGTGGGAAACGTATTAGGCAAGTGTTGCGCATGTTGACGGACAAGGTAGAAAGGAGAAAAATTATTTGAGGAGAAAGAAAAAATTAGAAATTTCCAAAGAGATGAGGTTTTTTGTACAAGAATACGAGTAGAGAAAAACTCAGGTAAAAGAGAAAATATAGACTACGAAATGGGCGAAATATAAAGTACGCTGATATAAAAATTTAATACATCGCGTGAAAAAGTTTTACTCGAAAACGGAGTTTTATTACTTTCGAAACAGTTAAATAAAAATATGTAACCTTATAGGGTTAACTTTTATGAAGAAAGAAGAAAAAAAGAAAACTAAGTATGATAATAATAAAATAAAAAAAGGAAAGAAAATATAAAATGAGAGAAGGAAGAAGAAGAATATTACTTATTTTATACATATGAATAATGAGGCGCGCATTGTTGTAAGTTGGTCGCTGTCTTTTGCAAATTTTGTTGAATTTACCAAGTTATTTGTAGATAAGAAATGGCATAAGGGATAGTTGCAGTCGTATTGCAACTGTGATCAGATTTTATGTACCGACAACTTTTACGTATCTGACTCCGGAAGAGGCTTTGAAATTTCTTTCCACTGTTTCCTTGCTGTAAACTGAAATTTAAAAAAAAACAAAAAACGTAACATGGTAGCAGAACATGACTCGTTTTCTTGTTTGGTTGTAAAATGCCCTTGGTATTCAATTGCTTATCTTTCAATATCATTTTATGCCGTCCAAGTAGAGTTGGATTTACCTTAGAAGCTGAAATGGTCATATTCTTGGTGATCTGGAAAATGAGGTAAAGTAAAAGGAAGCAGATAGATGAAAAAAGTAAATAAGTTAGTAAGTAAGTATGTACTAAGTAAGTAAGCAAGCAGAAAACAAAGAAAGGAAAATAGTTCGATACTTCTGATAGATCTGACGGAGTGGGGGTTTTTCAACTATTAGCACAGGACTAGCTTTGTATTGGGTTAGGTTGTTACACATTTGTCCATATTTCGTCATTTATGGTCGTTATTGTTCATAATTTTAATTCAGGTTATGTTCCTAAGTTAATTCCTTTTTCCATTATTAATTTTAGTCGGACGTCATTGTTTTTAGTTGTGTCTGTTTGTACGGTTATTTTTAGGCGGATTCAGTTATGTTTGGTCAGATTTGGGAATTTTTGTCAAATTCAGTCTTTCCTGGTCAGATTAGGTTAGTATTGGTGAAGTCTAAACCGACTTGGTCATTTTAAGTCAACTGTTGCCATATTTGATCAAATTTAATAATTTTTGGATTATTCCGCAGTCTCCCTGTGATATACCATGAAATCGCAGTTATTACTGCACTTTGTCAAAAACTGAAAGAAACCACAAATTGATTTTATCAATACACGCTTGTTTTTCCAACACCGGTCACATACCGACGTGCAACTGAGGAGTCCACTTCCAAAGTGACCCGACTGCAAAATTTCAGTTTTGAGAAAAACAAGTAAAACACTTTATCAGCAATACAGTAAAGTAAGGTAAAATTTGTCGTTTTTGTTTTTGCAAAGTATGCCCCTAGCGCGGCAAGACAGCGTCTTGAAAACTAAAACTCATGAAATCATAATTTTACTGTTAGGTCACTTTGGAAGTGCGCTTCTCAATTGAGTTTGCGGCCTTCGAGTTACAAACCAAAAGAACTGCAGCCAAATTTTGTCGCCAGACCTAAAATGAGCCAAAAAAGAAGATTAAACCATCTAGAAGGTATTCAATTAGTTGAAAACCTAAGAAAGGCACTCAGCATGTTACTAAAAATTAAAGAATCCTCGGCAATAGAGTATTGTACAAAAATATGCGACTAAGTAAGGCGTCGCTTTAATTTCCTGCTTGTCGATGAAAGCGAAAACATAAAACGTTTATTTGAAAGTTTGAAATTTCTAATATCCGTTCACCGACCGTTAGTTACTTTTCTCTTTAGCGCATAATCGTAATACTTCCTGTCTATATTCACCTTTTACGTGAAAGTATTCGCGAATAAGACCGAAGAAATAAAATTATGAAGAAAAAAGAGGAGAAGAAAAATAAATAAAAAAGCAAAAGTGAAACTCAGCTCGGTAGCGTGTTGGTATGAACGAAAGAATTATTAATTTGAGAACATTCGCGGCTTTGCGAGAGTGAAATTAAAACGTTCGCGCGGAAGTATTCTAAAATATAAATGATAAATTACGAGAAGAGCAGAACCTAAATGCGGTTGAATGAAAAGAAAAAAAAAAAGTCTGTTTAAAAATAGGAAAATAAATACGGGTTAACTCGAGGTACAAAAGAGATATTAATAAAGCGAAAAAAGTGAAAACACGAATGCAGTGAAGGTAAAATATGGTATATCATTTTAATGTTTGTATACCCGTCTTCCATGACTTATAGTTAAATATTAATTCAATATTCACCGAAGTAAATATGACAATGTAAATAGTCATACATAAATATACAGGGTGTCCTAGGGTGAGTGATCTCTCTTCAACGAGGTAAAGAGGTAGTCATTCTAACAGCACATAAATATTACGCTCGCTACCTTCACTCTTCAAGGAGCGTAATACGATCAGCAAAAAAAAAAAATATATATATATTATACTTCTTGATTGAAGTTTCTTTTCATGATTGGAGATAACATAGCACGGCAAAAATTGCTAGTAACAACAGAGGATGCAGTTCCGGCGACCATCGAGAAAAGAAAAATGAAACAAAAACAATGAAACAGATTGAAACGAGTGTCTGTTAAATCAGTTTTATAAAAATTGCATACGTCTTAATGTTTTGTCAATTTCCCACGCGGGTTGCCCGTTTTAACCAAACAACTGAAGACAATTTCCCAGGCATCCTTTTCACAAGTTCCTCTTGATCTCGATTTCCATACTTGTGTAGCTAATGTTTTTCATAAGTAAATAAAAAGGTTTAAATGTCTTACTCAAACTGAGATGAGAATTCATCTTGCTTTCCTGTGGAACTGACTTCAATACTTTTAATAGTGGTTTTGCAACGGTCCTTTATTGACAGACAATTTCCCATAGGTTCTATCTCAAATTAGAAAAAAATTTAAAAAAGATTGTAAATGTTCTCCTAGACGTTGAACTCTTCTTATATTGAGCTGTTGAAGGAGAATCATTCACAGCGACACCCTGTGTATTAAAAAAAAAAATCTCATCACATCTTTGGCAAAACTCCTCGTAGGTATTAGGTGTACTTATACGTACAACAATAATACAGCACAACAGTCTGTCACATTTTACTGGAAATTCGAAATGAAATTATTTTCTGCTGCAAAGCAATACTCTCAACAATAAACCGACTGAATTGTTTACAACATTTGGTCCCCGATCCGCGAACTTTCCTTCTTTCAATTTACAAATAAATGAAATGCGACGACAAAAAGCACTTCTTTTTTTTAGTCCCCCGCTTTTCACCTATTGTTCATTTTTTTTCTTTTTCCTTTCATTTTTCAATACACGCGCAATACAGCATCGAAAAAACTGAGAGTGAAAGCTTTGGTACTTCAGTTATAATTAGTGAAGACTTCATTTTCTGGTAAACTTCATTAGATAGCGAATCTCTAATCTCTAATATATATAGACGTGTTCGTTTGTCTGTTTGTGTGTTTGTTCGGGGTTGGCTGGTGAACCGTAAAAGACATGGGGGTTCGTACTTTCTGAATGTGTTCGTTTCGTACAAACTCGGAACAAGTTTTAAGCTGTAAAAATTTTCGATACCCTAATTAGGAAGAAGGCCACAAAGTTTTGCCCCCTCTGGGTCCCTTAATTTTTTTAAACTTGGATTTGTCGGAATTGGTTTATATAGAACTTGTTCGCATTATGGGTTGAAAATCGAAAATTTCCAAAACGAGCTCAAAATGTCTTATTATTATGTTTACATCTGATTTAGTACGACCATAATATACCTGGATATTGTTTCGTACTCATTTATGTGTAACATACGGCCAATTTTCAACCACGCATCACCTCCAAAAGCCCTAAAATTTCCGTTTTTGAAAACTATGTTCAGCATTTCTTCTAATTATCCATTGCAGTATTTTCGAAAACACCAACATCTTCCTCTGAATAACACAATTATGAAGCAGTAAACTGCAAATAGATCAGGGCCGTTCGACAGAACGCAATGAGCAGTGGCGTAGCCAAGTGGGGTGATGAAGGGGCGAATGCCTCCCCCAAGGCATTTGAAATTGAATATAAAATATGCAAGAATGAGCAATTTTTCGACTTTAAAACACGTTTTCCCAGAAAATTTTTGCTCGAGCAGTAAAATTTTACCTTCATTTTCATAAAATAGTCCTCTAATATCGGCAGTTTTTTAAAAAAATACCTCAATTTTCGACTTTTTCTTCCTTGAAAATCTTACTTTGCCTCCCCCTTGGGAAAATTCTGGCTACGCCACTGACAATGAGAGTTGAAGCTATTTACAGTCGTAAATTTCCATAAGTTTTAGTAGCGTTGCCTATTGAACCTCCACGCAAGCACCCGCTACATGGCGATTCATCTATCAACACACACATACACAGACAGAAAGGGAGAAAACAGAAACCAAATTGTTATTGTTCGATTGTTTGTAAAAATGTGCCCAGTATCTCATGCATCAAACTCTCTAATCCTCCATCTTTTTAATAATTACACAAGTGTTCGATTGTGTATGTTTGTTTGTTCGAGGGTTGGCGGGTGAACCATAAGAGCTGAGGGGTTTGCATTTTCACGATGTATTTGTATGAATTCCAAATAGGTTTCAGGCTAACGAAAATTCGGTACACTTATTAGAATGTGGGGGGGGGGGCACAGAATTTTGCCACCTCTGGACCTCCTAATTATTTCACTTGGATTTTTCGAAATTGTTTTACAATGAATTTCTTCACAATATGATAGAATTTGGTGGCTCTAACTGTCTCCCTTCAGAAATTATTAGAGGATTGAAAATCTACAATTTTCAAAACGAGCTCAAAATATCTTATTACATTTACATCTAACTCAACGCGACCATAATATACTTGGTCATCGTTCCGTTCTCATTAACGTACCGGCCCATCGAATGATTTCAGTTTTTGGAAACCATATTCAACATTTATTCTAATTATCCAATTGAATTTTTAAGAACACTAACATCGTTGTCTGAACAACGCAAACATGAAGGGATAAACTGAAAATGAATCAGGACACTCCGAATGAAAGCAATGCGACTTGGAGAGGAGGTGTCCAGGGGGTCTGAATCTCCTTGCGACTTCGTCAAACAGTGTTTACCATTCAAGCCAGCAGTTGACTTATCTCAAAAACTTGAACAAAATATAAAACTGAGGAATTCTGGGGCATTGATTTTGATTTTGATACTTTATTTGATTTTCCATGTCGAGTTGTTTGTACAATTTTCTCCTCGATACTTTGATCGATTTTCAAAGTTTAGTAAATGTCAGCCCTTTCATGGGTAACATGTCGAATTTGGGGGCGCAATTCGGGGTTGTATCGAAAATCTGATACGAGGTTTGAAATCAGCGACCCGAAAAACGGTTATTTCGGAATTTCAACATTTTGTTCTAATTTTTAAGCCCTTTATTTCGGTCCTTTGTTTTTATATGTACTTAATTTCACTTTTTTTCAATTTGCTCGCTTATGGTTCCGTCATCTTAAGCCTAACGTTTTTAGCCGATTCAAATTACATAGCGCTCATGGAACTTGACTGGTTCATTACTGATTACTGTATGATGGAAGCGAATATCGCGTTACATTTTATATTCGGCATCATGCATACGGGGCCTCAAAATTCAAATTTGGCAAGAATAAATCAGATTTTCTTCGTTTTAAAATTCAAAGCTAACCTTATGCACATCGTTGGAAAGGTTCTATGAACTACAATTCGAATTTGTGAATAGAATACATACCCGATAGGCGAAAACATCGCGATAAGTAATAACATGGTCCATCAGCTGCAAGCTGCAACGTTTGCACATTGTAACGTGCATAATGCATATAGGGTTGTGGGAACAGGCGTGTATCCAGACGACCATTTTGGGGAGGGAAATGGCCGAAGGAAATTTTCTTGCTGCCCCCTTCTCCGCAGATTTTCCCCTCCACCACAGATTTTTCCTCCTTCTTTTTGGTTGTGAGGTGGGGGTGGGTATTCTCCCACCCCCGTAGATTTGCGCCTGCGTAGGAAATTCATGCGTAATGAGTGACAGGCTGTCCAGGTGTCGAGATATTTTTTAATGGAAAAGAGTACTACAGGTGGTTCAAAATACGTACACGCATCTCGCTTCGCTCAATGCTCGCTCCAGGAATCTTTTTGGTCTATGTTATTAATGATTCTCGCCTACTCTTCCTCTTTTCCTTTTTTTTCTTCCTGGATCGAATCAAGTGTTGTTAAAAAGAAAAATGGGCTGGAAGAATGGTCACGCTTAAATTTCATTTGCTTTAATCTTTGTATTGTTTCATAAGTTGTGTTAATGTATGGTAACAAGCCAAGTAGAAGAGTAAATGCATAAGATTCACCAATATTATCATGGGAAAACAGCTACTGATAGCCCACGACACGTCCCACCACGCTAATTTTCCCATCGCTCTAAAAAAGGCCACTGTCATTTTCCTTCTTTCTCAATTCGTCCGCGTTTGTTTCTGAATGAACTAAACAATTAATTAGTCATTTCTGTTAATAAAGTCACAGTGAACACTTTTTATAATAACATATTTTTTCAGTTAAATACGTCTGAATGGAGTATTTCAGCTTGAAAACTTTGAAGTTGTTTTTCTCAAAATCATTATTGCTGACAGGGGTCCCTTTTGACAGATAACTCCTCACATGTATGTGGCCCTTTTCACAGATAACTCCTCATATGTATGTATCATGTAGAATCTGAATGACAACGTAACAAGGCATTGATAATAAATGAACTTATTGATAAGATAACAGAATCCAACTGGCGACCCCACCCGTCCACGGTAGTTTAATGTGGTTTGACAAACTTAAAAAATAAAATCACAATACTACAAGACTACAACAAATAATGAAAAACAGAACTGTATTTGTCCCTTCATAAAATATCAGCACGAGTTACGAATAATGAGTAATATAAACCCTTATTAGCACACATAGAATTTTACATAATATGTAAATGGCACACATCGGCGAATTTTGCCGATCATTAAATATAATTATAAAACCTCTCCTACCAATCTTCTTAGATTATATGATAAAATAAGCGTATAGAAACATATTCTGTACTGGTTGAGGGAGAATAATTATTTTTTCAAGAGAATAAGTTATTACTACGATTAGCTAAAATAATAAGAAATTTAGTAAATATTTCAACATTAGCTATGAATTTGTTTTGGTGTAAAGCCCCTGTGGAACTCCAAAGGGGGTGATATTTTTTTCATAAAAAACCAAGGCTCATTGGCATAAACATTAAAGCAAAATACACTATACATACAAACAATTACAGAGATAAAAACATGTTTAAAAAATTTACCAAAAAAAAGACTCGAATTCCCCCACTCCAAAATTTCCAAACATCGTAGAATTAAAATTAAGGTTAGATCCTGCTGCATTTGTAACATGCAAGAGATAAACCAGTTAGTTAAGCACCCTCGCATTCGTATACATACCACCATTTATACACGTATCGTCATCGGCGAAAATGTGTGCCATTTAAGGGTAAAGTTCTACGAATGATGAGTGATGCCCAACTCAGCTTGAAAACCCGATTTAATCGCGTGACTATTCTAACATTCATTCAAAACATATAATGAAGCGACCATTTTCTGATACGCTGTAATTGTGAGATCAGATTGCTAGCCTATTCTTATAGTCATGAGTGTTATAAGTTATAAAGCATGATTAGAGAGTCAGTGACGCTTCAATGAATAAATACTTGGTCAGAAGTTACAAATTACCATGAATCATCATCATTCAAGGGAAATGATTAGCACTAGGCTGAGTCTCTGCCCTGTATAGTAATAGTTGGTGAAACTTAAAAGACTGACTGGACGTGTTCTATTTGTCCTGGAAAGAATATGGACATGTCCGAACATGAATGACATGTATTATCCTATCTTCCTATCATAGAGAATGACTCACCTTCGGTGTTCAACAGCAAGATAGAACTTGCGTTCGAATAACATCTCGTGAAAGGACTAGTGTCAATACACAATTACACAGCTCCGTGAACTGGCGCCATCTTATCGTCCCGTTATCATTTCCTGTTGCAGGATGTGTCTATATTTGTGTTCGAAAAACGGCCCAGTGATCGTCTTCACCGTCCGAGAAGAAAAGATGCTATAACTGATATAATGAAGAAAAGTGTCAAGCATCTGGAAGTGTATCGTCAGCCCAAGTTGATATTAACCGTGTTACACAGTCTGGAAGAGTGTTCCGATACCATAGCATTCGCTTCCGAACCAATTCTGGCCAGTTTGGCTAACATACTATCCTTTCAAGCCTACAAAAGTGCCGTCGATGCTACGAGCAGAGGCGACAACTCGCAAAACAATATTCCGCGACCACCGAACGCCACCGACTATCAATTTATCGACTTCGAACTGAAATACGGAATAAGACAGGTTCGTTATTTGTATAGTTTTTCATACTGATGTCTTCAAATCTTGCTCCGCTATTTTTAGAAGTACGATATGGATAATACGTAGAAGAAAAGAAAAATGTTTTGAATTTTGATGATAGAACTGTATTAGAAAGTCGAATGATTGTATGAGAATTTCGTGTGCAAAATTTCATGAAGCTAATAGTTTGCGGTTTCGGAAGATTTAAGTTTTTGCACACTACTTAATACTCTTCCAGATCGAAATTAAAATCTTCAGGACTTACTCGGACTTGTTTAAGATTCTTCATCGAGACATCCTCACTTCACAAAATTCTTTCAGACATGTTTAAGACTCATCAAGGGTCTTCTAGACCTGATTAAGGCTCCTTAGCATTCTTCGAGATTTTTTTAAAGACGGTGTCTGGCGTGACTGAAACTTGGCATATTTAAACGACACCGATATTTGGGAGAGTTGGGTCTAATGATTTGGTAATCCAATCTTCAAACTTATTTTCTTTTTTCCGATTTAACTTTTGAATCATTTGAAAATATTTGGTTCGCCTTGCTTACAAATTATATTTCAAAAAGTTAGGCCGCGATTTTCCGTCATTCCGTACAATTTTCTTTCACGTAGCGTAGCTTGCTTCTGTTCTACTTCATTTCGAACTTGGTGTGGAGCGATTCGACCATCACGACGAGTTCACCGGTTATAATGTATTCCCGTCTTGATTCCAGATAGCCGAGGCGTTGGACTTTTTATCAACGCAAGTGTATCATCATAATATCTGTCCAAGCAGTATTCTCGTTACGAAACTGGGAAACTGGAAACTCGCTGGAATGGAATTTTTAAGTACGTGTTTTCTTTTTTAGTTATATTTTGCTAATCACTGGTATTCAGAAGCATTCTTTTTTCAAAAGGAAGCGTTTAAGGTAGCTCCGTAGTCGCCTTGAGCATTGTACGGAATTCCTTTTCGAAACAGATACCTTTATTTTCATTTGCGAGTATAGCCAGATAATCTCGACCTTTTAACAGTCATAGTCATCATCAGAGTCGTGGGAGGAAAAGTAATGTTTTTCTAAAATATGACGAAGTCCAATTGAAGCCATGGTTTTCTGACTTGGTAAAACCTAAAGTGTGTTTAATTAAGATCATACTGTTTTATGAATACAAATGCATGAATAGTTATCGTATCATGTATAGCAAGCTGTATAGAGTGAAAGTTGGTAATGTCAAATGAATGCCATTGAAGACACATATTAGTATTCGTCTTTTCCAACTATGTACTCGAAAAAATCTGGCCAGTTTGTGAAATTTGATTATAGAAGAGCTTTTACAATATAAAAGAATACATTTTTGGCAATTCCATAAATTTGCGTTAAAAAAATGTATTTTTGTCAGTCAACGGCGGGAGGGGCTTCGTACTTTGACCTGGAAAAATGTTTAATAAAGGCGTGGAAAAAGTCATATTCTTATTATTTTTTTTATTTTTTCAATTCTATTAGACACTTTGCATTTGGCTTTCTATACTAAAGAATCGGACGTGACCTAGCTCAGGTCGGTCAATTGTGGCTAATCCGGCACCCTGTCGTCTTCTTTTTCCTTCTACATCGTGCCGTTGCGTTCAAAATGTTAGTCGGCGAACCACAAGATGTTTTATTCGATAGAAAAATAAGTACCTTTTATCGTGAATTTGCCTTCGAAAAATGCCCTTTGAATCTCGAAATGACGTCATGAAATATGACGAACCGCCGTGAGGCCAGGGCTGGATGTGTGTGGGTTACGGTGTCACAAAATACTCTTCACTCGAATTTTTTGCAGATTTTCACCCGTCAACTTACTCGCACACTAAAATCATCTTCACTCACGACGTGGGAAGTCGAGAAAGAAAATTCTCTTCGGCGAATGATGCCTACGAACTTTCTTTACACTGATACGTTGCTGTCTTCGCACTTTCCTCTTCCAGTAGTCGCTAGCCGCTACTGCTGCTTAGGGTCCTGGGTTCGTAAAACGAACATGCCTAGATCTGCATTCCTGGCCGCGGCTGTATAGCTGTTCCTCCCTCAGTATTCGAGTTTTACGAGTATGCCCTTATCCTCCGGAAATGCGTGGGCCAGCGACACGGCGTGATCCACTTTTTAATTCGACGAAAGGAATTTAAAGAGATGCGTGTCCCTCGGTGTTCTGAAAAAAGGCCGCTATTTTCTTACCAACAGAAAACGATTTAACGAGTTAGGTTGTAATGTAGACAAATGTATCCCACGGTTTTGATTAGTTTGTAAATCTTCGAAAACGTTGGCGTAAATTAAGGACTTCCCTCTGGGGCCGTTTCGCAGCCCAAGCGCCATTCTGAAGATCCCTGCAGAACAATACTTGCCTTTCTACAGGCTACCCAGATCATACTATTTTTAGAGGAAAATACTCTTTTGATACTGTAAAAAAAGATAACTCTCTATCTTTTCCCCCAAGAATGTCAAGACGTACTCTTTTGTTATGCTGAAGCTGATAATAAAAGATAACCGTATAAATGATGCATGATAGCGAAGGCCAAAATTCGCTTGAGATCGAGACACTCGCTCGGCACTCTACAGTCAACGAAACCAAAAAGTGACGTGTCACAAGAAAAGAGCCTCAGTATCCAGTTACCACTAAGGCCCTTTTCTTGTGATACGTGTGTTTACTCTAGGTTGTGGCATTGTGATTTTCTCCGTGCTCATGAAAAGCTATTTGCGTTTATGACACGAAGATGCTTGTATATCAGACTCTATTGGTAGAGCGTATAGCGATGCACGCATGCCAAAGTGGCTCCTCAGACCCCCCACTCCTAGCCTCGGAATCTACTCTGTTGAGTATTGCGTCGGTGTCCAGAGAGACGTTTTGAGGCTAGCCCGCATAATAAATGAGTAACGGTGTTACCACATGTAACAGTCGTACGTAATAGCCCGGACCCACATTTCATCTCTCCTTGATGTGTGGAGCCACGCTGTTTTGCCAGGGCCACTATGGGACATCCTACTGAGCGAGGCAACGCTCACCAATTGAATTTGGGTGGCCCACAGACAGACCCCGCTTTGTATATCAGGCTGTGGCTCAAATTTTATTGCGAATTACGAAAATAGAGTGTGGGACGACTCAGGGTTATTTGTGCGAATTCAATTTAATAAACTTTTTTCGATTTCTGTTTTCAGTTGCTGCCGATAAAAATGATCACGTTTTGTGTGGTTCGTGGACATCGCGAATGTCGAAACTCGCTCAGCCAGATTTGGATTACATAGGTAAGTGCTCTCTGATTTATTTGTCTCTTCTCCGTTCCTCATCTTCCTAGTTCTGTTGTGCAGTTTCGTTATCACCGTATCTCTGGCACCACATTCGCTCGCCATTCTAAAGAATATCAGTTAAAGTTTATCGAAGTGAAAAATGGTTCGCATACGACGTACCAGGTTTACTTTCGTGAGCATCTGCCATATGATGTAGTCTCCAGCCGCACATCCGAATGAGAGACTTTTTGGAATCACTATATTTACTCTGTGAGTTGCCATCATAATTGTGGTGGTGGAGACGCATCTCCGGGAAGAATACTGATTTAGTTGTCCCTTGGTTTTCATCATGGCTTATCGTCCGAGTTTTCTGTCTCCTATGTGTCTTTATATTTTCTTCAAGCTCCGTCACTACGCCGAGGTAGCACATATACGGAAGAACGAGATTCTAATAAGAGAAATCTATTGTATATTTTTATTCTAACAGGAACTTAGTATAGCTTGTCGAAGATGAGCTGTAACTTTGTGCAGTTTTTAACCGTTGATGGGATGGCTACTATATGGCTAATACTGACTGTGTGAGATTTTCCTTACCTGCACCATGCGTTGCGTTACCGCCCACTCGGTCCACTATGCTCTAAAAGGGGTGCTCCTAGTTTACCGTTAAACAAACACATACGTGCGTTCTTTACATGTTGAGATGTGGCTCTATGAAAGTACTACCTTTAAAGCTGTGTGTGCCTTGAAATGAAATCAGCCATCTACTCATCAGATGAGTACTGTTTGACACGTTGTAAAAAAATTGACTCTACTATTCGTATAACGAGAGTATAATTTACTCGGAAAGAGAGACTGCACAGATACCGCATCAAGTATTGTTGGGGTGTACTGCCAAGTTCGAGACTCTCTTCTCGTCAGTCTCCGTGTACTCGGGTTCAGATTTCCGAGTACCTAACTGGAATATGTACGTTGCGTCGTACGTATAATATTACGGTAAATTGAAATGATATACGTGTTCGTTGCTGTTTTTGCTCCATTCTAATGCGGCGAAACCGAAGGGTTGCAGGGATGGGTGACGATCGAGTGACGCTGTTATGTAACACGTCCATCGCGCAAGTTTCGGCCATCCACGGCTACGTGGATGCGACATAACCTGATGTACGACTTGCGTTGAGGTGAGGCACGGGTCCGAGCACGGCACAGCGCGAACAGAATATTAAAAGCTTTATCGGTAGCGATCTGCCGATTAGTTGTGTGTAACGCTTTTTAATCATTTTTATACCTACCTAATCGTAACATGTTCGTATTTACCGGAGTTAGCCGTCGTTTTGTGGTGAAGTTGACGTAAAATGGGGTCAGCCGGTAATAGGTATGTAGAGGTGTACGCCATTGTAATTCAGTAAATAAGGCACCATACTTTGGCTCAGAATGCCAGGAATTGAGCTGATACGAAACTTTGCGACGTTCTCACTGACACCTCCCTCCCTCCGGCGATATCCCAAAGATCTACTAACATCCGAGGGGTGAGCTGTACGTGTCATAATGAAAAATGAGGGGGCTAATCTGGTTTTTGAATATCTTACTTCTTTTAGACTTACTAATTTAAATTGGATTATATTTTCTTGGAAGGTTCTTTATAAACTTTGTTTAGTATACTGGTGTTGCCAGTGGTAGGTCACGCTTTCCCAAAGAATTCTCGCCGGTCCCCCTCCCCCCCCCCCTTTAAATCGAACACACTAGTTCTTCTTACCGGTGAACCTCGAATGATTTTCATCAACAATAAGCAAGAAAAAGTTGCTTTAGGAAATTACATTGTGCTACATCTAAAACAGTTGGTATTCTAGAAGATTTCCGTGTAATTTACCACTTCTTCGGAGGAACAGCTTGTATCTCGAAATCGCGTTTTGAGAAAAACGCATTGAAGACTTTTCAAAACCGTACCAGGCCTTGAGAATTGCATATGATTGAAAAAATTAATTTCATGTTTGTAAAACTTGTGGACTCAGCGACACCAAGGGTGAGATGCCGAACCAAAATGCTGTACATTTATAGAGGAGGATACAAAGAATTAAAAAATTTATTCCGTTGAAAAAGGACCTACGATTTTTTGGCCCTTTTACTCGAGAGATTGTGTATTTTCTGTACACGAATCATTATTGATTACATTTTAGAACCCAAATACTTATTTTTTCATGCACATATCAATACCAGATCCGGAATCAAGGTAGACATTTGATCCAGAAACAGTTTTGTTCATCCCATAGGTTACGTATGTAAATTCTGAATTTCAGTATTTTCGATTTATAAAAGACTATGAAGATAGGGGGGATGAGACGGCAGTGGTAGTAAAGCAGTGGCATCGAAACGTTCTTTTACAGGGGTACAAAAATTTGAGTCAACGAACAAAACAAAAAGTTAAAAATGAACAGTTTTTGTCGTGAAAACTGAGTGAGCTATAAAGAAATAATTTTATGGATCTCGACACTGAACTATATCAATGTGCTTTTTTATCAACTTAATGTGTAGGTTTTTTATTCTTGGGGGCATACTAACAATACTTGGCACCCCACGGATTTTTTGGAGGAAGGGCATAATAGGCCCCTGTAGGTACTCTCTGTTCCGACGTCAATGGGGTAGGAAAATTAAATTAAAATTCTAAATGTCAGAATCGGAATTAGCGTAAGAACTAGGCTTAGCAATACTATTATTTTAATAATTTAAAACGGGTGAGATTGAACCTTTAAAGGCCGTTTTATTACTGGTCAGATTCGGTATCTGCTTAAGACATTAGGTGAGGAGTATGTTTATTTTAATTTTCTGTAACTTTTTAACTAGTTTAGAAATAAACTTGAAGATTGCTGAAAATTACTCTTTAGTGTTTTTAGGAGCAATTTTTGGAAAAATTAAGGATTGAGAAAGGCCAACTGATTTGTAATTAGTGTGAAAAATTGGTATAGAATAAGTTCGCTTCCACGTCGGTTTTTTTGTGTTGGGGAGGGGGAATCTCATCCTTCCGCCTCTCCGTAGGTATGTCATTTCAAAGCAATTAAAAAAAGTAGCCTATGCCTGATCCAGGAACTACGTGTCTGGCTTAATGTGAATGCGTGGTTTCAATGATTTACTTTTTCAATTGTACATGGTGTTCTGAAAATTTAAAAGTTGATGCTATATGTCCACTGTGGTTGGTCGTTCTTATAACTAGTAATTTAAAAGTAGTTTTACATTACTTCGATCAACTCGTGGCCAGCATGTAACCCTTATTTCAGCATGTATAAGAGGTGTTCTGTATGATTGGAATACTGTAATAGTACACAGAAATGACAGTGAAGAAAAAATGTGGAAATTATAAAATATAATGTCTCGCCATATTTAAAAATTATTTTCTAAACCAACTTTTGACTACCGTACTGAAAGATTGTAGTAATCTCGGAAAGGGGATAGGGGATGAGAATTCTTCCCGAGCGGCTCAACATACTACAAGAATACCAAAAAATCAATTTCACTCGAAATTTTAAGATATGTCAGTTGTGTGGAGAAAATGTCTAACCCGAATTGTTCCTCATGAAATTTTGCATAGAAAAGGTGTCTTACAAGTTTTCATAAATACCCCAGAAATATTGCGAATATGGGGTTCAAAATAACCTTTTATACTGCCGTGTATAAACACGGGTCTGATGTTAGAAAACGTAGAATTCTCTTGGTCTCATCGACTTCATTATACCGAGAGTCCGTAGTTACCCCCTGGCTGGTTTTTCTATGACCCTTCGCGTTTATCTGTCGGTATTTTCCCATCTCTTCTACCCTTCTCCCTTAGTTGGCATTTTCATGTGTTTCATCGGGTTCAGAAGGTACTCTAGTAGTTGGAAATTTTATAGCTTTCATTAACACGAATCATAGAATCAAAGCTCCCCTGTGACGGTTTCAGTGTCTCTAATAATTTCATTTTTATCAGTTTCATGTTAAATTCAAAATTGCGTTCCCATGAAGAGGGAAGAAAATTTCATAAAATGCAATATGGATATAATTTCTCAAGTTCTGGAGTCGATTTTGAGATGATTTTGGCATACGAAGATGGATGCACCTAGGGTGAGAAATGAGGCCAGGAAAATAGAAAATACGAGCGCAGTATGGGCATCGTCTCTTCTTAGGTTTCGATGGTCGCTGAACTCATTTTTGATGTTAATTAAACACTAATATGAAAATATGGAAATTGAAGCCCCGATGGCGAGGAGTGAAGCACAAAAATGAGGGTAAAGCTAAAGAATGCGTGTATGTTTACTCGATTCAATTCGCCTGCACTGCACAGTTAAGCCTTAACGACACCAAAGAAAACGAAATATGCGAACGAGTCGCGTTGGAAGATTTTTAATGGTGGAGGGTGGGAGAGGGGTACAAAAATTTAAAATTCAGGTTGACAAGCAACAAAATAAAAAGTCCTTCTGTTTCTCAAAATCGGAGCCTTAACAATCGACAAATCTTGTAAATCTCCAAAAATCTCGGAAATCTCGTCTCTGAAATATGTCACAACACTTTTGTCAGATTGCTGAATAGCTTTTAAATTTTTTTCCAATTTGTTTTTGTTGGCGGAGCGGGAGGGCCCGGTATACCCCTGTACCTCCTGTTTCAGTGCCACTGGTATCCGCGGTTACCGCAAACGGGAGGGGAACAAAAAAGATCTTTTGAGCGGAGAAAATGCAGTGTTATACCTAGTCACACGTTATTGTCGTACCTGTAGTCATATGTGGTACGTGGGTAGCATACTTACAGTCTACGCGGCGTTGTCGGCATCTGGGGAAAAGAAGAAAGAATGAAGAAAAAAAGTCGTTATCTCGCTGCCACCACCGTACGTATTTGTTACTCTAAGTAAATGTCGTCATTTACGAGGCTCGTCGAAAAAGGAAAGCAGTTTCCGGCAATTGGTTCCATTTTCGTATATATCTCTTCGGATACTATCGACATTTTCGCACGTACGTTATCATCGTCGGCTATGGGTACCTAATAGCCTCCCAGGGAAAAATATTTACTAACGGAAATATTCCGCAAAATTTAACGAAGTTTCTCGTGTTGAACGCCTTGGCGTTGCGACGCAGCGCGGAGATCGTATCTCAATTTTTTTTTCAGTACGAGCTCGTCCCTCAACCTTGCGCTACATTGCTGCAAGCAACTTGGCGCGCTCCTAAACGGACGAACTTTTCCAGCATCCCGGGATCAAGGAAATTATTAGTGAAGAATTGTGGGAATGAGGAGGGAACAGCGATTTAGAACGCAAATTATAACAGGACCTATCTTGGAGCGACCGAGCGAAGCACGATGTTAGAAAACCACGATTAGTACAAAATAAGTTTGTAGTTCAGATAGGTGAAGGCTCCCTGGGAAACATGCGAGTTCGACTTGGACAAAATTTTCTGCAGTAATTTATTTTCACCGACTTCTCTTGACTGACTTCGTAATCTGCGAGCTGCGAGACCCTTGCAATCCCAGTATATCGTCTCGCTCGATGTAACATGTATATACACTCCAAGAACCAGCTTCTTGAAATTTCGAAAAATCTCTACTGTATGGAAACAGTGTTTGGTTTGAATTGTTCCCCATTAAATTTTGCAAGTTGGTCAATCCTTTTCTTAAATTATAGGTTATTTGATTCGTTACATCTTATGGATTCAGTCTACTTTTACATATAGATAGAAGAATGCGATTTGTATCGTTCGTTTTGTTATTTCTTCTTATTTCAGCATCACTCATTATGAACTTCTTTATCACCACGTTATCTTATCAGTGATTGAATTTTTGACGTAGCGATACATAGCGAGTACTATATACTCTAGAAACCTGAGAAAATCACATAAAATAGCACCAGCTCGTTATCCATCTTAGAAATTGAGAATTTTTCCTAATAGCGTTTCTCTTTTTCTTCAAAATTATTTGTTGGAAAATTCAAAATTTTTACGGTAAAGTTTATATTGTTTTTGGTATTCATATCACCAAACATTGCATGTCGAGTAAAATACGTTTGTCACCTGTTTCTTGTGTTAACCCTTGTATTCCACCTGCCTGAAATAATTGGAAAATGTGGGATTACCAGGCTTAGAATGATGATCATATCTGTTTTTCCACCCCGAGAATGGCGTTTTAACAGTCGAAAATTTCGATCATTGAAAGACGAGTTTCCGGGTGGAAAGAAAGTTTAGTCGTGATTTCAAACCCAGATTAGGAATCGGGACGAAAGAAACTATATTTTTCCAGTTGATTGAGAAGAGTGAAATTTGGGCTTCGCGAATGTCTAGAGGCTATTTGAGTAGAGAAATTTAAATACATTATCGAAATTTAAAAGATAGATTCGTAATTCACACAAAGAATTGGTCTAAAAACATATTTCATTGTAAGTGTATAGCATAAAATTCGCAAATTGTTCAGATTTTGAAAATATATTTTGATATTTTGAAAAAAATAAAAACAGTCACCAGGAAACTCTTACAATTAATGATCAACAAATTAATGAGAACCTAATTACTTTGCACTGTCACAATCTACGTACTCTCTACCTAATCTCAGAAGTTTCACACAGCTATCTGTATCTTGAAATATTAATTTTCGTCGAACCTGTCACCGCCCTGGAAATCAAGTTCAATCACCTGAAAGTTCACAGTTGAGAAGGGGTTCAAGTTAATTTGCCTCCTTTCACCAACAAATTATTACTCTCATGTTTTACTTACTTTAGTCAGCTTCCATCGCATTGAAACCCAAAAAATAATGTTATGCACCAAAAACAGAAATATTGAAAAGTGAGTAAATAGCAGTCGCAGTAGAGGTCTGATTGGCCGAGTGGATAGCGCGTTGGTCTCAGAATCCAGAGGTCCCGGGTTCGAGCCCACGTAGCAACTCGCCAGAATTTTCGACCTAGGCCGGTTTTCCGGCCAGAAGGGAAGAGAGCTAAGACAGTCCAACAGCCTCCCCGATGTCTCTAAAGTAATGCTCGAAAGGGCGGATTCTAGGACTCGGGTGAAGAGCAAATTAGAAAAAAAGAAGAAGAGAAAAATAATCGCAGTAACATTTTCAGGCCTACTATTAATAAATAAATTAATAAATAACGAAAATTATAAACGATGTTCCTGCGGTTTATAAAGAGGCCCAATTGACAGACAATTTGAAAGATTATGGAAAATTCATTATTCAATTAAATTACCACATTCTTTAAGGAAAAAATATTCTCATTGTGAAGTATAAAGTGGCAACAACGATACAAATTTGTTCATTTGTTCGTAATGTTTAATTTTGTAAGGAAATAGGGAAATAATATTTAACAAAGCTAAAAAATAGAGATGCACGACAAATACGTAGCGACGAAACAATTATGAAGGATGACAAATGTGCTCATAGTGAACGACAATTGTCAAACGACGCCTAAATGATTGAGAACAGTACTCATGTGCCACATCGAACGGTCGAGTCTTAAGAATTTTTTGAAAAGTCTTGGGAATATTGAATGAACTTTGAAAAATCTTACTGAATCTGGAACAAGTCTAGAAGAATGTGAAAGTCTCTGCAAAGCTTGTTATAGTCGTTAACAAGTCTGGAAGAGAGTCTTAATGGTACAGTCGTGGATGAGTCGGAAAATGTTGGGGGTATCTTAAATCGCAGATATGTTTGGAAGAGTCTTAAAGGGTTTCCAAGATGTCGGATAGGCTTCAAGAAGCTTTGAAGAATCATACACAGCCGTGGAAGTCTTGAGGATTTTCAGTGAAATCTGGAAAAGTCTTGAGAATTTTCAATCAGATCTGGTACAGTCTTAAAAAGTTTGAAACTTCTAAAACTTTCAGCTCTTTGGGTGAAACTTAAATCTCTCAGTGAATGTCGTTATTATTTTATTTTTAGACCGGGTACTTGTTTTTTAAATTGTCGCGCGGCTATTTTTTTGCCGTTCAAAACTTTCTTTTCTAGTGCCTTTCTTATTTTAACCGCTGATTATATTTATTTGTCGTTATTCTCTTTTCGTGTAGTTGGACTTCAATTATAGCCATTATTTTCTCATTTTCTGCCGAGCTGCAAAATGCATGCCAAAAATACTTTATGCTACTGCATCGAACAGAATTTTTTTTAATGGAAAAGCGGTCTGATTGATGTGAAACGTTACCGACAACACATCCTTAGTGTCCGCATGAAATCTTTGTTTTAATATTTCCGTGATCTCTGGCAATGACAAGGTGTGCGGATCGAATCATCAGTCATGTGAACAGTTAGCTGATGGCTCAATATAATCTCTGGTAGATATGTTTGACGATTCGATCCACCCTTCATCAGTGTCACGAGATTACAGGCAAAGGTAAACAGAATTCTTCATGTGGATACGAAGGATCTTTTAGAATTTTTCATATAGATGTTCATGATGAGTTGTAGATACTTGCAACTTATAAAAAAGTTTGAAACCAAACGGAAGATTCAAAATAAAAAGAAATATTTTTCAATACATGCTCGAAGAGCGTCTTATTTACGATCACTTTTCAGTGAAAGAAGCAAAAACCTTTGATCCGACAATGGAGTGCACAAACAATATGCTTAAAAAGTACAAAAATAAAAGTTTTATAAAAGAGTATATTTTGCAACGAGTGCAAGAAGCGTGTCATTCGTGACGAGTGTAGCAAAATGCACGAGAGCGAATAATGCGCTACTTGCAAGAGTTGTAAACTGTATTTTTTTCAATAGATACTCGAAAAGCAGTTTAAAGGAGTGATTACCAATTGATTTTAACGCTTATAAAGCGCGCATAAGCGACGAAAACGACGCTCTTGCCCGTTGAGTGTGAAAATAGTTACCTTTCCTTCTACTGCCAAATAAACGTACGATTTGACGTCACTTTTTTGCACTAGAGCAAAACAGGATTTTTTTGCTTACTTTTTAAGTGTACTGTTTGTGCACTCGATTGTAGATTCAAAAGTTTCACTTCGTGCACTAATAAATGGTTGCAAATAAGACGTTTTTCGAGTATGTATTGAAAAAAGAAACATTTTTGCTCTAGAGCAATAATAAACAATGAATAATTCGCCTGTGAACCTGTTCATTCTGTAGAAGTGCTAGTGTAGGATGACGATTCGGGATACTGATAACACACTTCAAACTTGAATAATTACTCCAATAACTGCTTTTCGATTATGTATTGAAAAAATTATAGTTTGCAACATTTGCAAGAAACGTTTCATTCGACCGTGCTGCAAAACTGCCCACTCGTTACAAATCTTGCACAGTTGTAAAATATACCAACTTTTTTTTTTTTAATTTCTGTGGAATGCCCCATGAATATCATTTTACAAGTTTGCAAGTTCGCTGAAATCATTTTTCATGAAATTTCATTTTCAATTATCAAATTATGTAAACTAGGGGTTAGGGATTAATAATGATAATATTATTAAATACAATAATAGGTATCGTGTCGTAGTTCTTGAATATTGTTGAATTAGTTTTGATAATGTTTCGAGTTAATTTGCAGTTGTGGTCCCAAAAATAAAGTTGGAGCTGAGAAGTTAAAATATCTTAAGTACAATATGGGTATCATTTCTGTAGTTCAGCTCAGTAGTTCGACCCTAGTTCGCAAATTCTGGCCACCGTGGGAAGGGATACAACACTACAGATGTTATATAATTAACAATCTAGTGCAATATTCAAAATCACTAAACCCCTCCCCCCCCCTCAAAAAAGTTTTGATTGTTGGCTGATTTCGTGAGCCACGCTCGAATCAGTTTCGCCTACATGACGGGTAAAATTCCGATTTTTGGAATAAGAATGATTCGGACTTGATACTCTGCTTTTACACGATTGGTATTTTTGGCTTAAGGGATCGCTCCATGTCTATGCCAGGCCACCTCGCTCTCACGAATATTATCCAGACATGCGGTGCACAAACATAGAAGTTCGGTTCGTTGCGGTGCGGTGCGGTGTGCGGCACGACGCAGTGCCGATGCCGTGACCTGTACCAATAAAGGAAACGTACTAATTCGAAGCGAAAATTAAGCGCCGATTTCGTTCTAAATTGCTGCGATCGTCGCATTCGACAGAATGAATTAAGAAATAATTCGATAACGTTGTCGTAGAAACTCACAAAGCTGTTTCCGAATCAACAAGTTAGTCGGATATCGAGTTACTTTAGCTATTGGGCCGCCGCCACGCCGCGCCTATAAAGCGCCACCGCCACGCTAATAGAATGCGAATTTTCGTCTCAGTTTCCGTTCTTATCGTTGCTATTCCTGCTGATGCTGCTGCTTGTTTATAACATGCGAATTACGTGGTGGCTGTAATCTTTGCAGATTTTGTTGAATGTTTGCTACATAATACAAGCATAATACCTGCATATGCTCTCGCCTAAAGTGTACTTTGGTGTGAAGAAAAGAAAAAATTTCAAGTAATTACCTTTGCAGCGGTCGGTTCTAGGTACTTTCACCGAGGGTGTTTTCACCGGGAAGCATTCACCGATGTACATGTTCACCGAGAGGGAGTTTCATCGACCAAACATTTAGTGTTGAAGATAGTCGGAAGAATTTAATTTAAAATTTCATTGACATACAATAGACAATAGTCGCACTTCACGGCAATGAATTAAACAAAATGAAATTTCAATCTTAAAACATAAGTAGGTACAGGTTAGATTTTTAAAAACGGGTAGAATAAAATTTTAAAATTTGAGACTGTGCGCGACACCTCGTAGGTACTCGGTGGCGTCGTCATCGGATTCAAAATCGATGTATTCGGAAACTTTCCTCTTCAAACGTAGATCAAGGCCGACGTACTTCTTCTTCTTCAGTGGAGGTGCTGCTCCCGCAAGGTATTGTTCGGTCGCAGCGAACGTCTTCGCTTCGCTACGACGGAAACTGTCGATACACCGCCATAAGTTATCATGATTTCCATACGTTAGGGACTCCAATGTATGATGCCAACCTTCCACACCATTATTAGTCCGAGGCAGATCATCTATAACACTTTGATAGCAGTTCCACAGCGGAATGGGAAATAATGGTTGTCGACGGTTGTCTCTAGCCATCCTACCAATCCAGGTGTCCTCAAAATAGTCTAATACTGTTTGAGCTTCGTCCGGTATACTGGCCTCTGCAATTAAGGAATCGAACGCGTCAGCAACCTCTTCGGGCGGTACGAATGCAAGTGCATAGAGATGACGCATACGTAGAGCGAAATCCGCGTCGGTTTCATATTTCTTCTGGAGGCCAGCACCTTGAATACGCCTGAAGACCGCTTGCGTGGAATGAAAGAAGCATCCGTGTAACGCAGCACAAGGAAATGTTTTTCGAAAAGCTTTCATAGCAGCATTCTCAAAATCGGTGACTAGAAGATCAGTATCCAAAGTAGGCTGTATATCAAGTAAAGAACGAAAAAAACACAGCTTGTCCATGCAGCAGGACATGAACCGTGTATATTTGGTGGAACAGCAGAGGGGTGTGTTTGAAAGTTCCATCCTTTCTTCGGGACGGTGAAAATACTTCTCGGTGAATGGGTCTTTCGGTGAAAAAAGTTTAAAAAAAATCGGTGAATTATCCGCCGGTGAAAGTGGTGGGCACCGCAGCGGTCATCATTACAGGTGTGAGAACTCGCCCTCTGTACGATTCTGCCCCTTCCGCCGTTTGTAATATAAGTTTTCAAATTTTCTGGGACGTGGCCTTCAGTACCTTTGGAGCTAAGCCTTCGCAAACCCCCTCTCCCTATTCGCACCTACGGTTGAGACTGTATGGCCAAATATTATCAAAAATTGATAAGCTTTGTGACTCTGGAAGTTTCAAATCTTAATATAGGACAAATAATAATGTAATAATAATAATTAGCGTTGATTACCGTTTCTTGTACATTTTTCCTTTTCGTATGTTACATCCGGGCATACGCCTCCCCGATTTCATGCCATTTTTTCCTATCTTCGGTGAATCTCCCCCATCCTATCCCCAGGTTTTTCTCTAATTCATCTCTCCATCTAGTTGTTGGCCTTCTTCTCACTCTTTTCCTGTCGAATGGTCTCCAATTAATTACCCGTTTTACCCATCTCGCTTGCCCCATTCTCATGACGTGGCCCGCGTATTTATACTTCAGCTTCTTAACTCGGTACCCCACGTCGATCGCATTTGTTTCTTCTCTTATCTTTTTGTTTCTTATCCTGTCTTTGATTCTTATTTTCATAATACTTCTCTCCGTTGCCCTTTGGGCCTTTCTCATACTTTCCATATGCTTTTTGGTTAGTGACCATGTTTGTGCATCGTATGTTACCCGCTGAACATTCCACCACTAAAACGGGAAAATAGTTGCGGCACCCACCACTCGAAAACTGTGGTAACGCTGTGGAAGTCTCCACTAAAAACACATGTAAAAATAGTGGCTGCGCAGAGTTACGGACTGCCTGTGCGTAGATCTCACCACAGCAGTGTAAATTTACGTAGGGGCGAAGTAGCTGCAGCTCCACTACTTCTCCACTTCGCTCGAGGGGCTTTTTAGGGACTTTGCGTATTCGTTGCGTAGTTGCGTCACCACAGCGCTGCAACAATACTGCGTGTACATTTTTCCACTGGGTTGCGAAGAGACTTCGCGTATTCGTTGCGTAGTTGCGTAACCATAGTGCTGCAACAAAACTGCGTGTACGTTTTTCCACTTGGTTGTGAATATCATTCCACTCATCGGCCACACATGCCTTCTGGGGCTTCTGGGATACAGAAACACTATTTTCTCTAAGAGAACCTTCATAATCATACTGAATTAAGGCAATTTATTACAAATTGGACAAGAAACGCAGAAAAATAAAAATTCAATAGCATATGACTACTGTATCTACATGTTATTATCATTCACATATACAATTATTACTTGTATAGTTATTACTATTATTATCAGCATCATTTTTGAACATAATATTATTTTTTACAATTTCCTTTGAGCAATTCTCACAACTCCTTTTGGCTTCGTGCTCATGGAATCTTTCTCTCGTGCTATGCGAATTCCGAATCTACTCCAGGACAATATGTTTGCCTTGAGCTGAAGACGGTTTCGCTACAGCATAATCTGGAATGATGAAATACAAAGTTAGAAATCCCTGTTGGAAATTACTATATAATGACACATTATACCTATTTGAAAAGGAAATAGAAAAATTAAGTGGGGCAATGTCTGGACTGTCAGCAGTTAGAAAATATGGGGAAAGACTGGTAGAAAGGAAGAGAGGCAACTATCTATACTACTTTGGTTTCACAAAAGGTTACATATTAACAAAAATATCGAAAATAATGTTGTGGAAATTAAAATATCTTAAAGAATATGCCCAATGAAAGTGAAAATAGATGAGAATACAAAAATTCTAATCTTGCAAGTGGATGCACCTACAGCCGAAGCAGAGAAGGTAGATGTAGATAAATTTTATGACAAGCAGGAGGGAACAATTCAAAAAGAGAAGGAATACAGTAGGAGGGGAGGCAAACTCAAAACACTGCGGCCCATTTGGTCTGGGGGAGAGAAACGACAGGGGGGGAAAGATTAGTAGAAATGGCCCAAAAATTAAACTTGCATACTGCAAACACTTTTTACAAGAAAAAAGTCAAAAGGAAATGGACATGGATATTGCCAGACGGGAAAACTAAAATGAGAATGACCACTTACTAATAAATGACAATGGAAAAGCTACATGTAGGCGTATGCCCGAAAATGGGCGGAGGGGGTGGCCCCAGAGAGCCACAGCATTCACTCACAAACGCTGAATATATGACCTAAAAGTAAATTGCGTTTCAAGTCTGCGGTTCCCACCATACCAAAAATAGGACAATCGTTGGTGCAAACTAAAATCAGCTGAAAAATGACACTAACCTAGTGCAGAATCAACTGCAGATCAAACTGATAATTAAAAATTATTTCAAAGTAACCTGAAAATGAATAACTATAAATTCTGTTGCAGCATCATCGGCATCAAGTGAAGGGCAAGGGAAAAAAGGTTCAATGTCACAATTTTGTGTTTTAGAGAAAAATCATTTTAAAGTTTGACACACCTTTATTTCCCGGTGCTATTCTTTTTTCTCCGGCTATTTTCAACCTTTTAAATAGAGTTTTTTCGGCGGATGAGTGCTTAGGATGATTCTACACCTCATCCTGAATCCAGCGATGCCCATATCTTCATTTTCAAAAAAATGTGACACTGAACCTTTTCCCCTGTACCCTTCAAGTCTGATGGTACCCACCATACCAAAAATAGCATAATAATCGTTGGAGCAAATTAAAATAAGCTGAAACGTAACACTAACTTATTGCAGAATCAATTGCAAATCAAGCAGAAAAGAAAAATATTATCCTGAGGTAACTTAAAAATAAACTAAGTTCTGGTAGAGCATCATCGGCCCAACGTCTGGTACCCACTCTATCCCAAGCAGAAAAGTAAAATTACAGTAACCTAAATATAAACTAAATTCCAGTGATGCTCCTGGGGCTCGGCTGAAAAAATAAATGAATCCTTCGATAGATGAGCGAATACACACTATTAATAATTTGTTAGTTTGAGAAGGTTCAACAGAGACCATTTATATCGCAAAATGACGTGTGATCTTGAAATTCATAACACCAACTCTGCTTTTAACTGATCGATCGCCATCACAGGCGGCGTTTCTGTATTTTACATCTCGTCAGGCTTTTCTTCATCACTGTCGAAAAGCTCGAAAGTGTACCCTTGTCTTCTTCTACTTAGTTACTGCATACGCATGTTGACTCATCGTCACGATGCAGGGGGGAAAATTCTTAAAAATAAACGACGCCGGTACTCTTACCAAAACAGAATCCGTCATCTTCAATTTCACTAATATCAGGCACCTTATCAGAGAGCTGTTCTGAGACATGAGCATAATTTATATACAATTGTCACTGGTCTTGGATAATTCAGCATCAGGATGACGCACCAAAAAACTCGTTGATGGTGTACAGGAAGTTTCTCCTTGATACGTATCAGTAGAGTGACTAGAACTTGTTATTAAAGTGGCCATTGTGAATCTCTCTATGAGTAGCCTAAGATAAATTTTGAATATTGTCAATATATTCTATGCGATCGCACGCGAAATAAATGCTAAGCATGTACTTACTTCCTTCTGTAAGGCTGATTTTGATGCTAATAAAATTCTGATTTCTTTACAAAACCCACGCCTGGGATGAAATAATTTCTCTTTCGTTGTTCATTATCTCCTTCCATTGCGACAATGGATTACGTACTCACTATACTCAACATTAATTTGATCTTCTGAACTATACCACAATACAGAATAAAACACTGCACTTTTGAATAACTGACAACTGCTAAACACTGATAGTGATAGGTAACTGGTAATTCAAATAAAACGGTTTTCTTCGGCTTTCAATTTCGAGGACCGCGCATGCGTGGCGAAGGTACCGCAACGTAGCTGCGAATTAGTGGAGTTTCAACTACGCAGGATCTACGCAGCGTAGCTGCATGTTAGGGGTGCGAGAAATAGTGGCCTTGCAACTATTCTGCAGCTACGCGAATTTACGCAAGGTTGCTACACCTTAGAGGTGCGAATAATTGTGGAGCTGCAACTACATTGCAGCTACACGACACGTATATTTACTTATGTATTTATGAGTGTAGTAGTGGAGTGTGGAGCTGCCCCTACGCAGCCACAAGTTTGCAGCACCCAAAATGTTCAACGGGTAATATTGGCATTGCATTTGTTTCTCGAATTTTTATTTCAGATGGGGTACTCATTTCACTTTTGAATGTTTGTTTGAGCGCCCAGAACCCCGCCCATGCCTTCCGCTTCCTCGCTGTTATCTCCTTATTCATTCGATCTTCAAAGGATAGTATTTGCCCCAGATATATGTATTCGTCTACTTTTTCTATCTTTTCGTTGTTTGCATAGACGCCGCCTCTATCGGAGTTCCTCATGTATTTTGTTTTGTTCACATTAATCTCCAATCCCACCCTTCTGCTTGCTTTGGTTAAACGCTCCTGTAACATTTTTTCGACGTCTTCTTTATTTTCGCTGATTAGAACTCTGTCGTCCGCAAATTTTAGGTTATTAAGCCATTTTCCATCTATTTTTAACCCCCTTTCCTCCCAATCCAATTGCTTAAATACCTCTTCTAGTACGGCGTTAAACAGGTTGGAAGACAGTGGGTCTCCCTGTTTCACTCCTTTTTTGACTGGAAATGTTATGGTCCTCTTTTGTCAGTTCTTACGTAAGCTTTACCGCCTTTGTATATATCTTGTATAATTTTGACTATTTTCGTTTCTAGTCCCTGCTTTTTGAGTGCCTCCTATATTCTGTTGTGCTTAATTGAGTCAAACGCTTTCCGAAAGTTAACGAAAATACAGTCTGTGTATTTCTATTTTATATTCCCTCGCTTTTTCTATTATCTGATTCATTGTGAGTATGTGGTCGGTGGTGGAAAATCCACTACGGAAACCTGCCTGCTCCGGGCTCTGGCTCTCGTCCAATCGACTACTTATTCTTTCTTTGATTACTTTCATTGCTATCTTTTCTACATTTGAAGTCAGACTTATGGGCCTATAATTGTCGAGGTCACTTTTTTCCCCTTTTTTGTGTAGTAGGCGGAGCTCCGCGCGACGCTCCATTGTTCCGAAGTTTTTTCGGTGTACATAATTTTGTTTAATCGTTTGGTTAATGGTGTCGTTAGCTTTTCTTGAAATGTTTTGAGGAATGCGTTATCAATACTGTCAGGCCCTGGTGACTTACCTACCTTCAGCGATTTTATTGCTTTTTGTATTTCGTTTTTCGTGAATGGTGGTATTGGTTCTTTCGTATAATTTATTCCGATTGGTGTCTCCTCTTTATCTATTATTTCTCTTCAGGTACTGTTTTGTTGTTCATTTTCGTCATCGTATAGCTCTCTGAAGAATTCAGTAATCACTTTCATAATTTCTTCTCTCCCTGTTGTTACTTTCACTTCTTTGTTCTGTATCCCAGTCATTAGACTCGTACCTTTCGCTATTTCCTTTTTCATCCTACACGTCGACCATGTTTCCTCTATGATTTCTTCCACAAGTTTTGCCTCATATTCTCTACAGTCGTTTTTGATTTCTTTTCTTACCAATTTTTGTAATTCTGCTAACTCGATTTTCTGTCTCGGGGTCGGGTTGTCTATCCTTTTCTATTGTTATTTTTTTGCGATTAGTTCTCTCGTTCTCTTTTTTAACTTATCGTCTGTAGGTTCTTTTTTCTTTTCTTTACCGTACTTTATTTCTGTTTCCTTAATCGATCTCTTTGTTACCTCGTACATTTCCTGTACCTCCATTTCCTAATCGCTCTCTTCTATTACCTTTAGTTTCTCTTCCAGGAATATCTCTGCTTCTTCTATCTTGTGGATAGGTATCACCACTTTTTTGGTTCCTATTCTTTTTTTCTCCCTTTTGTATATTTTATTCTTCTCGGAATTTGTAGGCGACATCTTCCAATTCTGTGATTTGAGGAGAATTCGAACCTTGATAACCCATATTTTTCACTATCGTTGTGTCGTTTATTAACATATGATCGATTTCGTTTTTCACTTTTCTATTAGGAGAAATCCATGTCTATTTCCGTGTTTCCCTTTTTTTTAATAAATGTTGCAGTTATTTTTAGGTTGTTCCTTTGTGCAAACTCGATAATTCTTTCCCCATTCTTGTTTCTCTTTCCCAGCCTATATCTTCCTACATTTGCTGTTTCTTCGCTTTTCCCTATTATTCCGTTCCAATCTCCCATTATTACCGTGTAATTTTCCCCCTCCTTTTCGATAGACTCCTGAAGTGTTTCATAGAATTCTCTTATTTCATCCTCCTCTGCATCCAGAATTGGGGCGTATAGTCTATTTCAGCCTTCAGCACACATATTCTTTCATTTGCTTGTTTTATTTCTTTGATTCTTTTCCATATCCTCTCTTTGATGTAGAAGCCTACACCTTTGTATCCCTTGGTTTCACCACTATAGTATAGGTAGTTCCCATTTCTTCTACATATTAACTCATTCCCCTCCCTTTTGACTTCTGACAGTCCAACTATATCCCATCTCACTTTTTGGAGCTCTTCCTCTAATTCCACTATTCTCTCTTCCTTTGCTAATCCCCTTGTATTATAATTTAAAATATCAATATCTAGCCTGTTTTTTCTTTTTTTATCTTCCTTTTGGATTCACCTTTCTCTTTTCGAGGGTTATCAGCCTCGACTCCCCACGATGGCTGAGTTCGGCTTGAAGAGGTGGAGTCCAGAGGCGTACATTATGAGCGTTGGGTGTTTATACTTATATTATAACTATCTAACGTGGCTTGCGTGCGACTGTTTCTCCTTTCAGTAGGAGTGCGATTTTTTCCAAATTTTATTTCGCTGTCCACTGCTTGGGCCTTATTCGCGTCTCCGTTTTGTTCATAGTTGTTTGGGCTGCGATCTTCGATGTTCCTTTTATTTCGGTTCGGCGTTCCGTTCTCCATATTGTTGTGGTCGTTGTTTGGGCGATGATTTTCTGCCGATCTTCCGTATTTCATTAACTGTTCTCTGCTGTGGATTCTTTCCGCCTGGCTCGCTTCAGTCCTCTTGATTCTGACCTTTCCGTCTCGGCATGAGATTCCGTACACTAGTCCTTTTTCGTGCAAACTTTTAGCTTCCATCCACAGCTTTCGTGTTTCGTTGGACCTGTGCTCGTCTACATCGATGGGTGTGACGGTTCGAATCCGAACAGTTTCCCTTCTGGCCGAACTGTTTTCGCTTTGGCTATCATCTGATTACGCGTATCCAATTTGTTGAAATGTATTATGACGGGTGGCCTATCTTTGTTTTTCTTAGTTGGCAGGCGATGCACGGCCGCAAGGTCTCCCTCTTTTGCTTCGACCACCAGTTTTCCAACTATCACCTTTATCACCTCTCTGAGGTTCTCGTCGTCTTTTAACGGTATGCCGTGTACGATTAGGTTACTTTTCATGCCATATTGTTCGAGGGCATTTAATCTTGCTTTCAGTTCACGATTTTCGCCATAAAGCTGAGCTATATCAGTTTTGTTATTTTTGTTCTCCTGCTTGAGGAATTCGACGTCCTCAGACATTCCCTCGATGATTACTCTCGTCTCTTCGCAAATCGTCCTTAGTACCGATTTCTTCGCAGGTCGCTTTAATTCCGCTGATTTCTTCGGTTAGTTTCTCAAACGCCTTCTTCATTTCCTCGTCCATGGTGGTATACACAGTGTGGCGCAGACTTGCACTCTCGATTTTATACACGATATTAAAGGTTTACACTTACATTTTGTCGTTCGTATGCGTACGTTACTACTTTAATCACCTTTACACTTTTCCGTTGTTCACGTTTGAACTCAATACAGGACAAAGTAGGACCATAATTTGCTGAAACCTATTTTGTGATTTTAAAAAGAGTTGCTGATTTTTCGGAATTTGTACACGAATGTACGCTCTCAGCATCTCTAAAGTGCTCAGACATCCGATTTGCACTTCCTCATTCACTAAAAATACGACAGAATACCGAAAATGATCAGTTTTAGGCATGAAGAACAATTCAACTATTTAAGACGTTAACTCCTCTATGTTTCCCCCAGTTTTTTACCAATTGCTACGTCACTATGCTGATTAAAACATATTAACTTACATTTATCATGACTGCGATCAACTTCTGCGTGTAATGGTACCAAACACATTTCCGTAATGCAATTTTGATACGGTTTCTGAAGTTCTGCTCAAACGACCTAATAACGCTGTCTTGTAATAACAGAATTACACCGAGTTGGTTCAACACGATAGCTACGACATCCTACATTACAAGGAGTCACGTGTCAGTATTGCCACACATTCTGTTTTTCTCCTCGCACTCCTAGAAATAATGAAAACATAGGTGTGCCAAGGCACTCCGTGATTGCACAGTCACCCCTCCACCATGTTACAGTAGCTATGTATTCTGCATACGTTGCACTTGCCCCATTACTGATTTTTCCTGGGGCAAATGTAGGTTCAGGTATTTAGTCACCAAACATTGAAAAATGATTCAATAACACTATACGATCGCGTAAAAATACATACATGCTCTGATTTATTTATTTTTATCAAAAGAATGCAGAAATACGTCGCAAAATGTACCGTTATACAAGTATTCGTAATTAAATATTCTATGTGCGACTTTGTGTTATGACTCCGCTACATTGATACACCGTTCTCGAGCCAGGACTAAATGTAGGGAATATATTCGCATATGGATCGCCTGCAGGGCTCTGTACTTTGAGGAACACATCATTGAACTGCAAATAATCATACCTCCGTTATGATTTTGTCGTCACGATTACAATTCGAGAACCTTTTCATAAAGGAAACCAACTTGCCTGATCTATTGATATGATTGGAACTGCAGAATTCGCCAATCGAATTACAATCGCGCAGTCGTACCGTTTTTTATCTGAATCTTGGTAATAGGATCCAAGATACGAGTAATAGAATCCGAAATTAGATGCTGCCGGAATGAAACTTTCAAGGAAACCATCAGAACTAATATTTGAGCTGGTACTATTTGCTTTTATTATCGTATTTGTCAGAGCTTGGAACGCAGTAAAAAGGGGATTCGGAAGGTGGCCCTCCTAGAAGTAATGCAAAATTGTGAACAAAATTTCTCGTTATCACACGTTAAGAAAAAACGTAATAGGATACCTCCTGACAGTAGCATTACCACAGAGCAGAAAGGGTTGCAGCCCCCCCCCCGAAATTTCCCGGAATATTTCTCTTCTCTGAATAATATATCCTTATATTACTATCAGCAAGTTCCTCAAAATTAATGATATGAACGCAGTCCGGACCTTTTTTCTAGCTTCGATACTCACTCTTAAAAATACGATTCAAAAAATGACTAATTTAAGAAGAATAAGATAGGTATATATTACAACTGAAATGGACGAGTAAACTATCACAAGTCCGAGACGGAATTTCAGCGCATCGGCAAAGTTTCCACATATCTGATTCTGAAAAGTGGTTTCAATGGTGACTGGATAACTAAAAGGACAATTTAATAACACGTGACTTCGAAACTGTACATAACAAATCCATAAAATTAGCAAAAATTAGAAAAAACGACGAATACATAAAATACGTAATTAATGAGAAATTAAATTTCGGCTCGGAAAATCAGGTGATACAGTACTGATCAACATATTACAAGACCCCTGGAACCCGAGTGTTCCCAATCCTCCAGGGAGTGGAAAGTATCACAGAATCGAACGTTCGGTAACATGTCGAGAAATATTTATTTTATCAGAAGAAGTTTCAAACAGAAAAATGTTTCTAAGTAATTGTACGCAAGAAAAAGGTTTTATTTTACAAATATTTTTTCCTAACAGCCCTAGGAATCTCGGGAAATGGGAAGATTCGAACTTATCCCTGAAACTATGATGCATTAGATGTTGAAAAGTCTTGGAGAGAGTGGGCATCCTTCTTCGTCGTACTCCTATAAGCTATGCGGACGATAAAGTGGTAATAGCAGAATTAGAAGCGCAACTAAAGAAAATGGTTGATAAAATAAATCGTGCTGGAACAAAATACGGAATGAAGATAAATGCCAAGAAGACGAAAGTGATGAAATTCTCAGGAACAAATGATACCAAAGCAAAAATTAAGATGGACAATGGGGAAATTAGAGGTAGGAGAAGATTGGAGCTTGTAACCACGAATTCGCCAATGAACTCTCCGTGCAAGAATCTACATGATACGATCAAGAATATAGAAGTGAAGTGACCAATACGACGACGATGATGCATTAGCCCAGGCCTTATGAGGGTAAGCAAGGACTTTTCGATGGCCACATCTAAGATTTTTCATTATTTTTCTGTTTCAAGAAAAATGCTTGTTTCGTGGAAACGTGAAGACCATGTGTATTATAGTCAAGTATCACTGCAGTTCAAGAGTGAAACACTCGGCGTCTTATCAGTGAGATTATTAGGCCGCATCTATAAGGTATTCCGTTCATTAGAATATAGCAACAAGAGATCGATTTAGTTAATAACTCAAACGTCTATCCAAATATTTTCCCCCTGGAGCGTCTATGAATACCTAAATAAGATAATAAAAAATAAAAATAAGTTACTAATACATATAATGAATTTACTCTTACCCAACACCATCAATTGTGCCCGCACTGCGACCTATGTTATTTCCATTCCAAATGAACCGAATAGATACGAGTTTATATATATATGAACCTAATACTCCACCACTTAAGGTCGTTGATGATGAGTTACTCGTTATTATTTGAACTAGAAAATGGCAAGTGAAATTCATAATCATTAAATAAATGTTTCAAGGTACTTCAAAGATTACTCAAATCTAAACTAAACTAAAAAAAACAACAAAAAACAGACGCGCAGTATTATACATCGACCTCAGATGTGATACATTTCAATTACCTTAAGAAGTGTCCGACATTCGTATAGAACATTTTGTTCCAAGTATCGCCTCTCTGGCCACGTAGCCCGCATTCCCAAATTTCAGTCTTCTGACCATCCGCCCAATGTCTAAAACCCTAGTTTTTGTCTAATTAGTCCCATCCACATCTTATCCTTCAGTTTCATCCCCATTATGCTCCTTAGCATAAGATTCTACGTGCTTCTCTGCCCCTTAATCTGCGATTTGGTTATGGCTTGCGTCTGAGCCCTATACTCGTAAGTTAATGTTGGGTTCACACATTGATTCAGAATTCTTGTATTCGAGGCCAGATTAAAGTTGCTTTTTAGTATGTTCTTATTTGCCCAGAAATTTATTACAATGCATTAGTTTTCCTGATGCTTAGTTCTTTATTCATTCTATCTTCAAAGGCTAGAGTTGGACCCTGATATTTGTACTCAGAAGTACACTCAGTAGAGGTCCCGTTTAATAGAAGGTCATTCATACCTACATCTGACATTATTTTTGTTTTGGCGTAATTAATTATAAGGTCCACCACCTTTTTACTTCGATACAGAGCTCCTCCGTCAGATTATTTTCCAGTTCGTCTTGATTTTGCTACTAACCAGGACAACGTCATCCGCAAATCTGAGATTACTAAGCTTCTGGCTATTTATTTGGACCCAGTTACCCTCCCAATACAATCTGCGAAAATTTCCTTCAAATACACTATTAAATAGATATGGGGGGGGGGGATTACTCTGCTTTACCCCTTTGTCCAATATGAATTCGCCTCTCCTTTTTTGTTCAAACTTATACAAATGCTTTAGAATTTTTACAAAGCTTTTCCAAAAATTTAATAATATTTAGTTCGATTCCTTGATTTCTTATGTGCTTCCATACGCTTTCATGGCTAATTGAATCAAAAGCTTTATTATAATTGATGAATATGAAATTAATGCTCATTTTATATTCCCTCGCCTTTTCAATGATTTGGTTAAGGGTAAATACGTGGTGAATTGTTGAGTAGTCCTACCTAAACCCTGCCTGTTCTTTTGGCTGGCGAAAATCGAGCCTTGGAAACATCCTATTTTTTAATATTTTAAGGAAAATCGTGCCACGTCTTGAGGAAAGGCTTTTATGGGTCTGTAATATAGTTCAGATTACTCCTCTATCTCCTTTTTTTATATAGCAAGATAATCACAAACATGTGTCATTGCACAGACGAGAAACCAGCCTCTGAGAATAGATTGAAGAGCTCAGTAAAGAAAGGTGTTAAATGCTTCCATAGCTAACTTTGGAGTGGAATTTTCAATTTTATCGGGACCTGCTATCGTACTCAGTTTTACCGATTTAAGAGCCTTATATACTTCGATTTCCAAGATTCTGGGTGAGTCCTCCCCCCCCCCTTGATTTTAGTTGGTATGGATTTCTAACGCCTCCATTGTTGCTAACTTTGGTGGAGCACACAGTGGTGTACGAAAGTTTGTTGCTTCATTCATAGTTTTCTCTCTTCCAAGAATTATTTGATTATGGTTTTTAGTTTTAATAACCGGTAATAAATGTTGCCCTTTAGAAATAGCCTTTTTTGCCTTTATACTAACCAACTGTCATCCCCTCCCCCAATTCCTTGTTCTACGATACGCCTATGAACTCATTGATATGAAGAAAGTAGATGCCTCGGTAAGGTATTCATCAGAAAGAAAGGGATCTATCAATGCTAGTTTCGTCTTCTCCGCTTAAATATCTAATCGTCATCTACAATATATGTACCAAGTTATTCAGTACTTAGTGTACGTAATATCAATTTACAACTAATCGTAACTAGTTTGATGACCCATACTTGAAGATCCCGTATTCAATAAATAGCCCGTCGTTGATTTACTAGAACTGATGACAAGCGGAGGAAGAACAGGCAGAGGTGTGGTATTATCCGTTATGATATCAATTGGTGAAAGTGTTCTGTACGGCAGGTTGTACATTGGAAAATAAAAGCTGCAGCCTGAAAAGTAAAATACGAATGTATTTCGACATACAATTAAATAAATTTTTTTAAAAGTACAGGTACTCAACACATAGCTACATGAAGCCCTGTTTTTTGGTTACTAGTTTTCCCTCGGAGGACATAATTTGCCATTCAAATCTGTGAGAACTTTCGGGGTAACGATAAGCAACCATTTGATCATTTTCGAAGTTGTAAAAATTAAAAGCAGAAGAATAATAGTATATTATTTTTTATACTACTTGGTCAGGAAGGCAATGTCTACATTGGTGTTTTCCGGACGACAAGAAGCACCTATCATTCATGCATCGAGTGCTATAACGAAACCTGTATGTAGAGTAAACGTCCCTCACTGTAAAGCGTTTTTACAGGAAAAGATTTGCTAGCCGGTAATTTCGTATCGGGGAATCGAACCCGCGTCCATTGAAACATTTGACTGAAATGCAGTGATCGTCTCTAACCACTCAGCCACGGAGCGAATTACAAAATAGCGACTTAAGAACGCATTTAAATATTCACAATGTAGTACAGCTGTTACCGTTCTTTGTTAACCGTCGTTACGTTTTTGCTGGCCACTACCTGTGTTTGCTGTTTGTGCAAGTGAACAAACTGAAGACAAGACTGTGATATTGTACTTTGTAGTAATTAACTGAGCAAATTAAATTTTTGAATTAATTACACACAAAAAAATTACCTGTCTATAATTTAAATAAATAAATAAGTAGATTAAAAAAAAAAAAAATACAGAGCATGTCAGCGAAAAACATTGCCGCTTCTGATCAAATAATGTAAAAAATATCTTCCGCAACCAGAGCCAAATGTGAGTTTACATGACTTACTTCTGACTTTTACTGTGTATTGTGTAATATGCTAATATAAGGTGCTAAAGTGAGCGAATAAACGCACAAGAGAATCGCTCACTTTGGCATTGTTGTATAATACAACGTTTTATTCTACAGATGAGAGAAAAACACAAACGAGAACAAAATTTATTCGGGAACATCAAAAACGTAATGAGTTATCACGTTGTCAGTTATCGTTGAGCCTTCAGTGTAGAAACGCGCATGCACGGAAACATAGAACAGCAGTTTTGTCGAACTCATTAATTCCCTAGACATTTAAAATTTCATTAAATCCCGCTTGCGGCGTGTCCAAAAAAAGGGCCTTAGTGGTAGATGAACATTCAGACCATTTTCTTGTGTCACGTCACGCTTCTATTCTTCAAAATCGTGACGCACTTAAATAGTCATTTTAGCTCCTAAAAACTATGATTAAAATCATACTGTACCATCATCGGTAGAATAAAATATTTTTTTCTACAGATGATGGTAAAGTACGATTTTAATCACAGTTTTTAGGAGCTAAAATGACTATTTAAGTGCGTCATGATTTTGAAGAATAGAAGCGTGACGTGACACAAGAAAATGGTCTGAATGTTCATCTACCACTAAGGCCCTTTTTTTGGACACGCCGCAAGCGGGATTTAATGAAATTTTAAATGTCTAGGGAATTAATGAGTTCGACAAAACAGCTGTTCTATGTTTCCGTGCATGCGCGTTTCTACACTGAAGGCTCAACGATAACTGACAACGTGATAATTCATTACGTTTTTGATGTTCCAGATTAAATTTTGATCTTGTTCGTGCTTTTCTCGCATCTGTAGAATAAAACGTTGTATTATACAACGATGCCAAAGTGAGCGATTCTCTCGTGCGTTTACTTCACTCGCCTATAACGGCTCGTTTCGTAAGCTCGCACTCGAACTTAATCGCTCACTTCAGCACCTTGTATAATAATATACTATTTTCAACGTTTCGAAAACAGTATCTCAATCCGTTGACTAGATACAACGAAAATATGACATAGATAAAGCGAAAATAAGACCGTGCACTTTGCAAACATTACACAGGAGTACTGCTGGGTTGATCTCAAGCCTGTCCTACCAGTATTACACTATTTTCGATATCTGCAGTTATACTAACCCGCATCATGAATTCCCAAAGTAATTAATACGAAAACCGAATGAAAAATTAAATACGAATTCATTTTTAAGGTTTTAGTTATATTCAACTGAACGTACAGTCAACCCGAAGAGCTATTCCGCTACACTGTTGCACTTGCCGAGTGAAATTCGAATACAAAGTTGAAATTATCACAATAATTTATAGGAAAAAATCCAATAAATTAAACACTTACGTAAGTAGGTACGTACCTGAGTCAAGAATGTGTCCATCCATTAAGCACGCGCCTTTCGACAGAGATAATTTCGTTGGGTTAGTGTGAAAAGGTGCTATCTACATATAATTTTTTCACAAAGTGACTTCTTGGTATCGTTGGATAAGGAGTTTTGGGCTTGGGAATATCTGCTGTGTAGAGCAGGTAAAGATATGGCCCTATGGCCCTATGGCACTTCCATGCGGGACGCCAGTTCTTATTGGTCGTGTGCTGGAAGCTGCTGACCCGTCGGTGACGGCAAAATCACGATTTTCCAAGTATGACTGGATGATGGCGCAGTATGGTCATGGAAGCATAGATTTGAACTTGTGAAGCAGCCCCTCATGTCAGACTCCGTCAAACGCCTGGCTGACATCCAGGAATACGGCGGTGCAGAACTCTTTTTCTTCCAGAGCTTGATCTATGACTAACACCCCTCGATATACTTGGTCTACGGTCAAATGCTGTTAGATCGAACTGATGGTCCGGGATCAGTTTTTTACTCTCCGCTATTGTCAGCATCCTTCTGAGTCAAAGTTTTTCAAACACCTTGGAGATCATGGTGAGTAGCGAAATCGGCCTGTAGGACGAAGGAGACTCCAGTAGCTTAAGTAGGTATCATTATGATGTTCCCAGTTTTCCAATGTAGTGGAGTCTTAGCACAGCGTTGAATAGGCTCGTTAGGAAGACAATACCTTTTTTCTGGTAGCACTTTCAATACTTGTGGAGGTATCGAGTCGTAACCAGCTGTTTTTTTCGGATTCAGTTGATCCAGTTCATGTGCAGTGTCTCGAGGCGTGAAGTGCTTAATGCGTTCCGTCATGTCGAACGTGAGTTCCGGTTGAATAATGGAGGTTATATTGTGAGGTGAGGAGGCGCCAGTGAGTTGTTCGGCAAAGAGGTCAGCTCTGTTCTGGTCTAATCTGGCCCACTCGCCGGTCGTCGTCTTTAAGGGAGGCACACCAGTGGCAGGTTGCTTCAGCTATTTGGTCGCTTTCCACAGAGAATAACCAGTATCCTTGTTAGGTGACAGGTTAGCAAGGTGATTTTCCGAGGGTTTTACACTGACACTTCGGATAAGAGCAGTAACCTCTCTGGACAACCGATTGAACTGCTGCCTATCGGTCAGGAGGCGAATATGCTGCCATTTTTTCCTCGCCTTTCGTCTGAGTTTCACCAGTTGTCGGATTCCCTCCGGGTAAAGCAGCTCCTTGTTGACGACCGCAGACCTGCTAGGGGTAGCTAGGATAGCTGCGTGTTTCAATATGTCGATGAAGTCCTCGTTGGCTACGTCGGCGTCAGTTTTTAACTTCAGTTTGACCCTGAGATTGATTTTTTTGGTTACAACCGCTCGAAACAGGTCCCAGTCACTGTTTTCACTTGTCAGTTTGGTGGATTCTTCTCTTCTCAGCACTGTCGAGCTGACTGTGAGCAGAACTGGGGAATGGTCAGAGGAAAGGTCAGTTACGTTCTGAACTTCGATGTAGTTGCTAGACACATTCTTTAAAATGAAGAAGTCTAGTAGATCGGGAACATTCTTCGTGTCAGTGGGCCAATAGGTAGGCCTTTTGTCAGTCAGAATGGAACAATTGGCTGCATTACTGTCTTTGAGTAATTCATGGCCTCGTGGACGGATGGTCCGAGCGCCCCATACTACGTGTTTGGTGTTGGAATCGTTCCCTATTAGCCAGCGGTTGCCTAGGTGTAGAAAGAAGTCCAGGAAGGAGTTGCAGTCGACGACGTGTCCAGGTGGGCAGTAGACCGCCGCTATGTTCACGGCCACTTCCTGCAGCTGGACTGCCTGAATTAGCTCAGATTGAAAGTGTGCAGATTCGTAGCAGCTGATTTTCGAGCTGACGATGACAGCCGCTCTGGCTCTGGCTCTGCCACTTGGGTGATTACAAGCGTACAGATGATGGCCGCGTAGACGTGTAAAGCTGAATCTGCAAGTGAAGTGGGTTTGAGCGCAAAGTCAATCGCGGCAATGTTCAAATAGTGTTCTAGAACTCGGCCTTTTTCAAGGACAGACCATTGGCGTTCCACCGTAGGATTTTTAATGTATTGTGGGTAGCTACAAGGTGTGCCATCATTTACGTTTTTTTCTCGCGAACAGACTTAGTGAGTTTATTCCCGATTCTAGGGTCTCGATCCTCGATACCATAGCTCGGAGGTTAGCCTCCATCGCTTTATGGTAAGAGGAAAGCTCCTGCAGTAGACCGAGAATTTTACCAATATCATTAGAAACGACCTCTGCTCGGGTAGCAGTGTCCGCTACATTACCGTGTGTATGGGAAGGGAGGGGAGGGCGTTTGATTGCGGTTTCGTCTTTTGCAGTCGCTGATTTGGTCTCGCTATCTGTACGCGCCGCTGTGGCATATTCTGCTGCTACGAGTCACTGCGGGGATGTAATGTTCTGATTCAGTATCCCGAATACGATCGATCGCTTTTTTGAAGCAGGTGCTGCTCGCATTCATTTCAAGTACACGGGGGGCAACCTTTGTAGTTAGACGTATGGAGTTCGCCACAGTTCGCACATTTTGTTGGGTTGCTTGCATTCCTTCGAGTGGTGGTTCTCCCCGCACAGAACACAGCGTAGGGTTTTGGTACAGTAATTATGAGAATGGCCTATGCCTTGGCACCTCTTGCACGGGGGGGCATCATTGGCTTTGTTCGGAAACTCGACTTTACTTTACAGTACAGAACGTAAGTAATTTGGAGGATATCCCGATTGTTGGGACGAGGTTCGAGGTCGACGCGAAATAACGGTAATTTAATAAGGTTAACGTTACCGTTATCTTTCTTCTTGAACTGAACGTTCACAATTTACGAGCAGTGTGGCCATGGTTGGACAGCTCGTTACTGATATCGCTGATCGGCGTTGTCACGTGCAGATTTCGTAGATAAACAATGAACGGCTTGTCACATTTCAGCTGATATGTATGATACTGTAACTTGCCTACGTTCGAAGTGAGAGAGTCGTCTACACACGTCTTATCGAGCACTTTTCGTAGTAAGCGATATGAGTCAGCTGTTTAGAGCTGTAATTTCAGCTGATTGTTCGAGAGAGTTTTTCTCTCACAGCTCTCTACTTTACTGTCCTCCAGCAATTCATCAAAACGCGTCGTGAACAGAGATAGGTGGCGGTTTCTTTTCCTTTGTAGAGCTGGGGGTCCATGTCCTTGTGAGCAGTCTTAGGAGCGTTAGGCGGCTTCGGAGAATGAGGAGGTCCACTCGGTGTCGAGGTTGCAGCTTGAATGGATTTCTGCTGCAACGAGGTGTGTAGTGAGGCACTTTCCTGCTGTAGTAAGCGAAGTTGATCATGTAGCTCAGCCACCAGTCGAGAGAAATCCTGAACCGAAGACATGGCGAAGCGCGGGATGCAGCTTTTTACATAGCTCGCATGTACAATCACGAACGGACTAGAATGATAGTCAATAAATACGTATGTTATCGCTAACTTAACGGAAATCAACGCGGAAACAGAATAGGTACATATAATCACCATGCGTCACACTGACAGAACTGACCGTTGAAAATGAATGTAAAAAGTACCCTTTGAAAGAAAGATCGTTTCTTTAACAAAAATACTCCAATTTCGGACAGCTTCGATTAATATTTTTCTTGAGAATAAAAAAAATATCGACAAAATAATTAATTTCTTGATTGAAGACTTAAGCCGAAAGCCGAAGCAGAATTTTCCGGCTATAATATACTAATTCACAGGTTACCGTTGTACACAGAGAGGAGGGAAACCAGTACAAGTGGGCCCTTTTTCACTTGATGCGTTTTGTCTTTTAACTAGCTAAAAAATCGTGGAATTGAAATTTTACGAACGGTACGTCATAGACCAAGGTTTGAAATGTACCCGAAACAGTAATAACCTCATTTTCAGTAAATTCCCCCCCCCCACATTAATAGAGTTGTATTTCGAAAACTGTGACCGACAGAGTGGGCCCTTTCGCTACGAAAACACACAAATAGGTATACTCGTAATTACAAATGAACGAACTCTCAGTCCGATCGGTAGCGAGTGCTCGGATCAGTAGAAATGAGATTCAGAAAAGACAGCTTCGACCGAAATTATTCACTTCTAGTGGCTGAATTTTGTTGGGGAAACGACTTTCCTGAGATAGGGTGAGCCATCATAATTTTTCCAACTGAAAATTTAGCAGTTAATAAACAATAAAGAAGAAACATTAGAATTTTCCAACAATGAAGGTCGATAATTTCTCATCCAGGACGATTTAGAACCTTCGAGAGATATGGCTTTCCATTCAGTACGCTGTTACTGTCCGTCAGCGAATTTGGTCACAAAGGAAACGCCATGAGAAATTCTTCAGATTCAATTTCACAGCAGCAAGATATTCAGAGGTGGCCTTCTGTAGTTAAAAGGGTTGAATGTTTTCGTCAAAAAGAAGTACTGGACTTTACAGTTCAAAACAGAAATCTCGAAGGGATCCATTCTCTCTTGATTTTGACCTCTCAGGTATAACAATTCTGTAAACATAACCATTCCTAAGGCAATTACTGAACAGACATACAGGACAATTTGTATTCGAAAAATAGGATATTTCTCGCCTTCTGCCACGGCTGACTCAGTACAGTCCATCCACACTTACACATTTGAATTTATTCTAACTTGGTCATGAAATTTTCCGAGTGGCCTCGAACAGGACTCTTGACGCGTTCAGGGCACTGTGCTGCATGTCTTCGATCTCAAGGTCCTCATATACAAAGTCTATAGGACACTCTCGTGTTCTTATCACTCATTCACGAAATTTATGACTTGTGACGTCCACGCCCGGTAGGCCCCCAGTAAATCGTTCTGATATTTGTGTTATCAGTAATGGCATGCCACCATAAACCTACAACAATCATTTCAAGTTTCCCTGTTCTGTTCATTTCCAGTCATAGCGGAAAATTTCACTGAAAAAGTTTCTTCACAGACTGTATATCCCCTTCCCCCTCCCCACAAAAAATTAGTATGCAACTATATCAACATATGTCGTTTGGATATATGCACAGATGTATCTTTTCTCGAAATTTTCGAATTTTGTATCGGATGTTACTCTGAAGTTTCTCAACATGTGTTCCGAGTAATCTGAAGTTTAACATGAGATTTACATGAGATTCTTCGTTGAAAATTTTAGTGCCCAAAAATACCTTTATGGAAGATGAAACAAATACAGTGAACATGTCCTAGGTAGATAGAATTCGGATCAGTCTGAAAAAATAAGTTGTTTCTGAGTCTAAAATTTAATTTGCGTCAGATAGTTGGAATTGGTAAATAAAAGAATTCAAGTTTGAAAATAAAAAATTTGCCCTGAAGAATAATAATATGGGGTTTTTTCAGCTGATGTGAGTCAAATGTCTTTTTTTCTACATATCCCCAACACCATAGGATAGATTTTCCAATTTAACTGAATTAGGCAAATGTGTTCAACTATTGGTATTATAAGTTGCCTTAGAAATGTAGACTGATATTAGAACGCAGCAGACGAAAATTTAACTCTAATTCTTCTAGTTGAAACATTCATTTCCACAGTAACCTACTTTTTTTCTCATTTTTTTTTTTAAATTAAATTTAAAAACGTCGTTGTGTAACATTTTATATTCTTTCGTACCCTAATAAAAATAAAATGTCCATGGAAATTTCTGTTAAGTTAACAACACGGCTGTAGACTGTAGTCGCGCAAGGCGCAGCGTGTCAACCACTGAATTCGTGTGAGGAGAACGATACGGCTTTCGCTCAAGTACACCCATGTCTGGAAAAAAAAAATGGAAATGCCAACCACTGAACTGAATTGTCGTCATGAAGAGCTAAAGAACTGTGAGCTGAACTGAGCTGGAAATGAGAAGAGAACCCCGATGTCTTTGAGGTAATGCTCGAAAGGGCGCTGGCTTCGTGTCGGGGGAGCGTGTTGAGGAGAGATTTATGGTTTTCGCTCAAGTATACCCAGTGGTATGACGTCATAGTAACAGGAGCGTTACCGGGGGCCGTTACGAGGGGAGCGTTACGATTTTCGCTCAAGTATATCCAGTAGTAAAAGCAAATAAAATGATAAAGAATATTACGAAATATCAGACCAAAATGAGGGGAGCTAGGCTTACAATAGAAATCTAATAATATTCGAAAACTTTCGAATTAAGGTACGAAATTCTGATGTTTCAAAAATGACCTCATAAAAACGTAATGCTTAGCCGTTACTAAACAGGTCCAGGAGCCATTGGCAGCGAATTCGATGATGGTACAGTTGAGCACCGCATGGTCCAGCCTCGCCTCGTGGCAGCGTGGTCTCGATCGAATCCTGCAGTAGATAGGTCTGGATTTGGAGATCCTGGAATTGAAAACGGAAACTCGACACCGTCGACGCTCTGCGGAGACCCAGATCTTCTTGGTTGACCGAAAGAACTTGAACTTGATACAGCTGGACAGAAGCCTATAGCGTGCCTTCTCATCTCACCACGCGGTCGGGTCAGCAAACGGATCCAAAAAACAAGATTGTGACGTTTCAGTGCCGTCATTTACGGCAATAAAATACTTCGAACGATCGAAAATGCCGTCGAATTTCGAATTCCAAAAAATCGAACATAATTCCAAAACGAGTACGACTCGTTCTCAAACTGAATTTGTTCACACGATAGACAAAGACTTCACTGATGTGAAAAATGCAGCGAAATCCATCACGGTGGTTTGACACTTAACGTGCCAGAGATCGAAATGAACGGCGTTGTAATTTTCAGCTCAGTACATCGTTTTGCTTATCTGTATAACTCCGCCAGTCTTCTGACTTACCATTTCATCCCTCGTACCTGCCCCCCTCATATGATTGTAACGGCCCGAAAGACAGAAAGAAACGTCGATTTTTGATTGGTAAAACTTTGAAGAACATAGTTCCAAGCATAGCCATTATTTCAGGGAAAAGCCTGTGGACTATGATTTCACGTAAGACCCTGCTCAACCCCGAGTTTATTGCCTCCTCGACAAAGCGAGCGTCTTACTTATCACCTGGGAAAATTTTAAGCGGCCTACCTAATGTGGTGAAATGAATAGGCATCGCTAGTCCATACTGGATTTTGAATACAATTTCGATATCTTCATAGCACTATAACGGTGTATCGGACATGGGCCCGGCCGAGAGCAAGGAGCTACCGGCCTGCCGATTAACGTTACGTTCAACCACTTCGACTATGGGCTAATGGTCTATCCACAATACGGCTATGTTCTAACGCGTATCGAGAAATCGTTTTCACTCCAAGAACTTCACCATGCAGTTCGCATCCTAAGGTGTCGAAAATGTGCGACTGTATGTACCGTGATGCACGAAAGCCATCGTTCCTTTGGATGTCGTCTCTTAGCCCGAGACTTTTAATTCGAAAAATTGGCCCTTCATTTTGCCATGTTACATGTACATTACCTCAGAAACGTCAGGGAGGCTGTTAGGGCTGTCTTAGCCCTCTTCTTATCTTGCCGAAAACCCGGCCTAGCTCGAAATGTAGCGAGTTGCTAGATGTGCTCGAACCCGGGACCTCCGGATTCCGAGACCAGTGCGCTATCCACTCGACCAACCAGGCCCATCCTTTCAGACCCTTATAAAACTCTCTAAGTGTCTTGCACACTTGTGTGAATTTTTCAGAACTCTAGATTTTTTAAAGATTCACTAAGACTCCTTTGAAACTCTGTGAGACTTTTCAAGGAATTTCTATACTTTTTAATAATGCTTCGAGGCTCACCCTTGCAGATTCTTTGTAGACTTATTCAAAATTTGCTGAAACTCTTTATACCTTCTTTTAGATTTTTGAAGACGAATGTCGTATGTTTTCTCCATTCTGTTTTCTTCTTCTGTTTCCATCATTATCCTTCTCTTTATTACCTCGTATTCTCAGAGGCCTCTTTGCAACTAAGCACCCAGAGCGTTTGCTCCTTTGTATTCCTCGTATAAGTCAAAGAGTCAGACTGTCATTTTCACTTTAACACTTACTGGATGACAATAGTCGATTTAATAATTTGGAAGAAGAAATAGATATGAATCATTTACGCCTACAAGGGATTAACAGTGATGCATATCACGCCTCCTTGATGGGGGAGGGGAGCATTTTTTGGGTTCATGGAAATTATGAAGCTGTGTCAAAATTGACTCTGTGAGTAATGGGATGAGTGGTTGAATAAAATCGTAGTGGTTATTTGATGATGCTTGCTCAACCTTTTCTTCGATTCTGAAGGTGCCACTAAAATCAGATACGAAATGTGCTGTACGTGGTGTAGAACGCTCGAATTTTGAATGTGCACTCATGTTTGCGGGGGCTGGGCCACCATTTTTTTTTTCCGCCATATCATAAGTCAAATTTGGAATTTAACCAAACGGGACATTTTCTGTATATTCTACATCACTTTACGGCTAGTTTCCTGGCACCCGCCTACCATAGTGCTTGAATATAGCGTATTTACGTAATTAAACGAGCGTGATCGTCTCTTGTGGCCTCCCACAAGCTAGGCTGGCTGCGGGTTCCACACTTTAACGCTTTCGGAAATTTTACAAGTATATATAGTACAATACGAAAAGGAAACGTTATCAACAGTTTTCCGGCGTTGAATTGGGCACAATCGCGCGGTTAGGTCGCGTTTTCCCTGTTGCTTCCGCCGAAGCTGTTCTTTATCGACCACTCGCGAATCCCCTGTTGCATTTTAATGTAAGCAGAAAAATTTTCACTATATCGACCAGTCGATATTTTCCTGTTGCTTGTTCGTACTCGAAGAAGGCTCCGCGGTTAATACCGCAACTACTGTACTATATTATCGCCGGTGTTACTCGTACTTTCGATTTTTTTTTTCTTCATCCTTTCTTTCTAAACATATAGTCAAGTATAATTCTGTTCAAAGGAGATGAATGTACAAAGACATACATAGTTGTAAGTTTACAAGCACGGCGTAGCCTAGGTATGATGCGGCAAATGTCAAGCTAATACCCTTCCGTCTTACTGAACCCTAGCCCAGAGTTTGGCATCCTTTTTCGACTCACGAGCCACATTTAGCTGGATTGCAACCAGGGATTGGCAATATCGCGAATCAGGTGACACTACTATTGCGAGCTACCTCAAGAATTTTTACTGGGAGAACCATCCCTTTCTTCCACTTTGGAGACGGCAGCATCGAAAAGGGGCCATTTTCCAAAATTCTCAAAAAAAAAAAAATACAATTGACTCGTTTTTGGTAGAAAGTACGAGTATGCCGACGTAGCGTCGTTTCTAGTTAATTTTGGACCGTAGATTACAAAAATAAGAGTCGAACCTTCACCCAAGCGGATAGTAGCACCGATTATTTTCTTTAAATAGCGACGCCTTACATTCTCCAAAACTGTGCCGTCCCGTCCCCCCAAACAAGTGTTACTGGTAATAGTAATTAGCATATACGAACGCGGCGTTATTTTTGATCAATTTGCGTCAATAAAACAGCAACCCGTGTAGTGTCCAAGAGGGTGTTCGCAAAAAATTACATCAATCTAATTTTCAGCTGTCGAAAGGTTTCTTTTCATTGTTTTGTTCATAATATTCCGATGAGTCACAGAATGTCCCCAATTTTCCACATCAGAAAGTTCCCGAAATACTCGTAACAAATATGCACACAAATACAATGGAGGATCTTGATTATCCTACGTAATCGGGACGGAGGGTAGGTCAGATACTTCAAAAAATCGAGTAGTCAACATTTTATTTTGGGAAAAAAGAAAGGAAAAAACGACGAGAAGAAAGCGTGCAATGGAACTTCTATGTAATCAGTAAAGACTTTCATTTTTTGTAAAAACAGAAACACGAACTTTTTTCAGCGCTTAATGGTTTTCTAGGTTAAGGGGCGGCATGATTTTTTCGTATTGTACTGGGAAGAAAATCACAACGTTAAAGTTCGAAGGTGACAGGGATAAAATTGATTGTTGAATGTAGCTTTATATTTATAGGTTCTTGAATAGGATTCCATTTTTTTTTTTTTTGTTTGTTTAAAGCACTTGCGTGTATTGAACCGGAGGCCACATGTTAGATCCTGCTAGCCAGGTGGGCATGTAAAAACGCACACAAAGGGATAAAATTGTTGGCGATTTCGGGCCGAAAGTTCAGTCCCAACACCAATGACTCCTCAGTCACCGTCTGCACTTTCTTACGAAAAAGCATTCTTCGATGTTGCAATTTTTTATTTAAATAAAAGCCTCAAACATAAAATTGCTTTCCTAGTTCCTCTACCTTTCCTGAATCCAAACTGATCGTCTCCCACTTTTTTTTCTTTTCTTTTATTTTGTATTATTTTATTTATTTTCCTTATTAAAATTTCTGGTGCATCCGAAAGTAAACTTACAGCACGATAATCTTCACTTTGCGTACTCCTGCTTATTTAGGGATCATAATTAACCTGCTTTTCTGGAAATTTATTGGAATTTTTTTTCCTTCATACATTCTGCAAATTAATTCATATAAAATGTGATGCGATCTGACAAACCCAGGCTTGTTCCAGAAATCGTAATTTTTCAGGAGAGCTGATTAAGTGAATGAGTGCAAAAATAGCGATTTTTTTCGTAGAAAATGATAGTTCATATGATAGGTAGGTAACACTGCTGCACCATCGGGAGGAATATGCGCTGAATATCTGCGTTCTGCGAGTGGTCACGTGATGAAAACCCAGGCTTGTTGCGGAGTTAATTTTTTACGGTATATCTTATCACGTGGAGAATACCTCTCATTTTCGAAAACGTTATTTGATGTTGATGTTAGTTTTTTTTTTGAATGCTCTCACAATGGAACCCGCCATTTCTGTACGCAACATGATGATTTTGTTTTTGTAATAGTTCTTATTTTGATTATAAAACGAGATATGGTGACCATTAGATTTGTTCATTTTTCTTTCATAAATTTATTATTACTTAATCTACATCAAATTCAATGCAAATAACCCTCCTATGATCACCCATGCTCATTTTCATTACAGCTAACCAAAAAATGAAGTTCAGTCACAATAAATAGGAAAGGAAGTCTACCAAAACAGCAACTTTGTGCGAAAATGCGTCGTTGAAAAAAAAACCGTTAACGGTATTGAATTCAGCGTTAAAAAATAGTCTTAGAAACACATCGGTTTATGCCGGGAAAATTTCTGAAGAAAAGATTTTACAAAAATTGTAGCGCAGAAACTTTAAATGCATTTTTCTCGAATATTGCATTGCAGCGCTTCGATGTTCAAAGCGTCCTATCTCAGCGAATTCTTAACGGATTTCAATAATTTTTTTTTCAAATCCTCTGTGGGCTGTCCGGAATCCGATAAGTGCAAAACCTCAAACTCGATTTTTCTGCAACAAGCCTGGGGTTGTCAGATCGCATCACAAATATTCTAAAACTACTTTTGCATTTTTCAATACCTCACTAGCAACAATCGAAAAACTCCCTCATCAACTTGATTTTAAAATAGGGTCTCCTCTTTCTTCATCTTCCGCACTATCTTCCCTTTCCATCTATTTACTTATATTTGCTCCATTCTCACACATTTTCTCAACATATCTCACCCATAATTTTACTTTCCTTTTTAGGGTTTAATAATTTTCCTTTTTCATTCGTTAAATTATTTGTTCTCTTTCTTCTGGCTCCAAAATATCTTCTTACTTTGTTATATGCTAATCGGGGTTTCCTGCTTTCATTTGCTCCTTAATTTTCTTACAATTATTCTGATTAAGCCTTTTTCATCTTTATTTTTAAGATTTCCAAGAGCTATTGTAGGTATATACCTAAAAATAATGTGAAACAAACTTGTTCCGAACCAGATACTGTTTTCACATTTCCTTCGGAGAGAAGGGAGCAAATCTTCTCAGAAGCCTTGCGAAGAGAAAGAAACATTCTGTTCTTGTTTTTCTTCCTCGGGATTTTGCTGTCAATTCCAAATTTCGTATACAGCCGATTCTACACCATTCATCTCTTGCGATATTTACGGCGAAACAAATTGGCAATTTATTCGACACTATGGAACCTGGCTCATCGTATTTTGCGCCTTCAGTGGGCAATACACACCAATATTCGATTATGGTGGACAATAAACCAAATTGGATAGATTTAGTAGCATCCTCATTTCATACCCGTACAGTGTCGTGGCCCTGAATTCTTTTCGAATTTTGCTCTCAACCCGAGCCCTAGAATCCGCCCTTTCGAGCATTAACTCAGAGACGTCGGGGAGGCTATCAGGGCTGTCTTAGCCCTCTTATCGTCTTGCTGAAAAACAGGCCTAGGTCGAAATGTAGCGAGTCGCTACGTGGGCTCGAACCCGGAACCTCCGGATTCCGAGACTAGCGCGCTATCCACTCGCCCAACCAGACCTCATCGCGGCCCCTAATGTTTCAAAATGTCGAAAAGACGTCCAGTTAATATTTTTCCCGAAGAAATATTCTTGTGAACCCGTATTTAATTTGAGGTAGCTGAATCGATAATCGAGGTTTATTTTTAAAATGAAATTATAATATCAATTAGTGTTGCCAACATAAACGTTGAGAATCCCTAAATTTAATTGTTCTTTGTGCATGGTTCGAGATCGATCATAGAAAATGTTATTCCGTGCCGACCAATTTTAGATCTCCGGGCTTACAGATTCAGCTTTCAAGTTGAAGCACCAAATCGTAGCTCTCAACAAATCTCGAATATAAAGTGTATAAAAGGAATTTTCTTTTTCGAAGGCAAGACCGGGACTTGCTTATGTCGAATTAGGACTTGCAACGGTAGTGTCTTATTTCTTTTCTTGTGAGCTCTCGCCTAACCAGAGGCTAGCGCATGCCACCAACTTTCGACTTTTAAAAAGAAACGTATTGAGCAAACTATTGAAATAAGGATCTTTCGGGTTACCGATTTCGAATTTTTGATTTGATACTTGATCCGACTCTGATTTGGACCTAGAGTCCTAATTTCTCGTCTGAAATGGGAGACACTGACGTCTGGAAAATCGAACAAGGTGTGGTAGAATAGCACTGATTGGTTTGCTGAATTCAAATATCTCATGAGATTGTGATCTAGCCCTTATTTGGGCACCACAATCCCAGTCTTACTTGAAATGAGAAAATTCACTCAACTTAGAAAATCAAACAAACAATCAGACTTGACTTCTTTAGGTCTCTGATTTCGGCTATCTGATCAGATTTTGGGTCCGGTTTCAACGTGTATGCCAAAATCTAAGAAATCGATGTAACTTGGAACATCAACCAAGGTGTTAAAATAGGGCTTTTGGAGTCACCGTTTTCTAGTATTTCGTCAGTTTGTCGGTTCGGTTTCCAGTTCAGCTTCAATGTCGAAATTTTACCCGCCACATAAGCGAAATTGACCGAACTTTCAACCCTCTAATTAAGCTTTGTGATATAGATTTCAGGTCATCATCATCGCTCCTTGCATCATGGGATGCCTGGCGATCCTCCATCACAATACGTTAACCATATCCCGCCACTGGTCTCGGTCCTTCGCGTCACAAATTGCCGTCTTTAAGGTTCGATCGGAATACTCCATCAGCTGATCCAACAATCTCTTTGGCGAACGTCCACGCAGCCTCCTACCCTCGACCTTGCCTTCCACAATAAACTTTTCCAAAGTCTCGCTGGGTCATCGGACAGTGTGGTCAAAACATTTTGAGAGCCGTTGGCAGCAGACAGTGGGTAGTCGTCGTTGACCCCCTAACTCTGTAAGAATTGAGTTTTTGTTCTTTTCTCGGTCCAAGCCGCCCTAAGCATTCGTCTGTAGCACTACATCTCGAAGGCCTCTGTTCTGCGTCTATCATTTGCTTTAATTGTCCAAATCTCTGCTCTATACATGGACACTGGGAAAACAAAATTCCGCATAAGTTTTTTCTTTATGCGCCGAGTGATCGACCCATCGTACCAGATTACTGTCAGTTTGCTTGCCGCTTCTCTGCCAATATTCTTCGTCAAATCTCAGCAGTCGATCCGCTCTTTTTGTTCAACATGGATCCGAGATGGATTGATATACCGGTCTACTTCCTCATAAGCATTTAGGACATTCGTCTGTGGCAACACGTCAACTCTGTCGATTTTTGAGATTTGGGTTTTGGCCGGAAATGTTCCGGAGATTCCAGGTACCTAGTAGAATTTCGAATCCGGTCCTGCTATCTCTAGAATTCAAATTTATTAAATGGGTGAAATTACGACTGAAATAGAGTTCAGTTACTCGGTCAAATGGCAAGTCTAGTAGGAATCTCGGTCTCCCTAATGTTCACAACTGAAAAAGATATGATCACGGATTAGACCATAGATTTTAATCACGAAGTGTCTTACTCAATAATTCCAGGCCGAATCGATCACAAAATTACGCGTGTTGAGCGCCAGTTTCTCCGAGTTTGATCAGTCTAGTGAGAAAGCGACAGTTCGAAAATAAATAGAAACTGATTTCGGAGGTGGTTTCTTTTTCGTCGGATTGGGAAGGATATCATCACTTTTTTTTTGTATCGGAACATGTACTAGATTATTTCCATCGAGAGAGGAGGGCCTCCATCTTATTGAATCGTAACCGCTAGAAGCTATGTAAGCGCTTCTTACGAAAGATGTCTGTACGATGCAGACGTTACATACGAGCGTTGAAAGCATAGAAGTACCTAACTACTCGTCGAGTTTTACACCTTTTTTCTCCCGTTTTTTTCCAGCACCTTGTTCCGTTATCTTTCTTTCGTATTTTTTAATCGATACGGCATTACCTTTTTCAGAAAACACCTGAGATCTTAGCGTTGCGTCGCGTCACGCCGTTTCGACGGTTCATTTTATCGTTCGGCCGTGACCCGAAGTTAGAATCGTAAAGCAAATTTCTCATCGTTCGCTACACTACGCCGTTTTCATAGTCGTAGAATAGAAAAGGACAAGATAGAACGAAAGAAAGAAAGGGGGGGGAAGGTAAAAAATGCCGATAAGTTGAGGTTTCTCGGGCCGGTATAGGTGTAGCGCAGTGTGTGGTGTGGCGCTATGTACATGTCGCATGTGCGTAGAAATGATGCAGGTTTGGCCTGATCGGCGCTGGCATGGCCGATATTTTTCAGAAGATCGCGAAAATAGGCGAAATATTTATTCACCCCGCTCGCTCTCTTTATTCGGCCCGCAGATGCGACACGCCTTCGATATTGAATATAACGGACAATGGGATATAAGCGATACATGTAGGCCCGTCGACTATACCAACGCCGATGCGTATAAATAGGCCTAGAGCTTATACTGTGTGCGATGCGATGATACCAGTGACGTCGAAGCCAGGAAGCAGTTTTCCTCTCCCTCTAGTGAAGCTCGGGGGACAGTAGTATTATTTTGCCACCTCCCCGCAGTTTGAACTAAGGAAATGTAAGAGTGCCAGCTCGCTTATACAAAACTGTTTGTGGCCGGACAAATACGCCGGAGGAAGAGAAATGGATTATTTTCTTCTGAAGAAACTTTCAGTTTGCAACACATCTGAGGCGAGTAGTAGGCAAAGGGGTATACTAATAACATGACTGTAACATTGAGTAAATTGGGCTTACACTTCAGCATACAACATATATTATCTATTTGCCTACATGTATTTCCCATGGGTGCGGTCAGATAAAAATGATTCGTACAATACGGACCTTGTGATACCCATTAATCTCTCTCTCTCTCTCCTCTCCCCTACCTGCTTCCCGCCCCTTACTGCTGTCCCTAGCAATAAGTATTATTATCAAAATTACACTCATACTTTCTTACTTCTCAAAATTCATTTTAACTGGACCATTCCATTGTATATGCATCTCTTGATCTCAAATGTTTACTTGCCCATTCATTTCATGAGAATGTATGAGAAGCCTGGTATCATAACTAAAACGATTCGAAAAACACGATTTTACAGGGGAGACGAAAAACGACACGTGTACACTACAACGACCCTCATGCCACAGATTTGGCTAAAACTTGGACTGCGTGTTCTTTGATAGGTTAGTATCAACTTTCAATCGACAAATGTTTCTAAAGTCTTATGGAAAACCTTAAAATCCCCCCAAAAAATGGATGTTGTGAGTTTGACTCCGTGGTCTTAATTGATGCTTGATACTAACCCAATTGTTGCACAACAAGATACAAAATGACCAGCTTGAATGTTACCAGTCTTTTTACCTGCCATACTCCTCACCACAGCTGAAAGGTGGAAAACGTGAAAAATGAATACAGGGGCAAAGAAAAAAGGTGTACTGCGTTCTGACGTTTATTTCGAACAACAAAGTATTCTTTTTCTTCCTGTTCTATCGTGGAACGAAATTGAAGGGAAAAAGAAAACAAAATTCGTATATTGGAATCAAAACTGATAACATCCGTGGAATAATGTGAGTTATGATTAGAGCTCGGATTTTTATGATTTGTCATGTTTTCCTGCATTGGAGAAGATCGCGCATATCGTGTAGGTCTTGGCGAACTCATAACATTCTGAGTAAAATGAGCCCAATTTGACAGTGCATATTTTGCATATTTTGGGTATAAATGCATGTTTTTACATCTTTTAGACTTTTAAGCGCATATTCGTCATATTTTGACCCTTTTTTCATATTTCAGTCATATTTTGGAAATATTGGTCAACATTTTTTTTCATTATTTCTTTTTTTTTTTTTCAGCTTAAAATGGCAAACCTGAAAAACCAAGAAATTCTGAAAAAAAATTTTCATACTGATACATCAAAAGCACTATAATTTAAATCTGAAAATCAATACGAAAGTGACTGATTCCAGTCTGCCTTCTGTTTTAAAAAATGACCTTCAAATTGAAAAAAGGACCCATTTATCGGCCCACAATGGTAATGTTGAATTCACGAAAGAAATATACTGTTTGCACGAAATATATAAATGACAAGCGCAATAACAAGTACGAAACAGAAAAAGAAAGAGTTTGAAGAAAAAATTAAACTTCAAAACACAATATAATTCACTTACACGATAAAATAAAATACGCCCGGAATGTTAATACCGTCTACACACAATGAAAAAAAGAGGCACGATATTACTGCACCCGAAATAAAAAGTTTAAATTCTCGGCCTCCATCATACTTGCCACAAATTTACAATTGCGCACAAATTAATGTCAAAATCCAATTTTGGAGCAATAAAAATCTTCGAACCGATTCTCTCCCTCCTCAGGAGCCACAAATTTAGATTAAGAGCCAAACCGATATCAAAAACGAATTCGTTGAGTTCGAAACCCCTCGATGATCTCGATGGGGTCATTTGCATAAATAATAAGTCTAAAAATTCCTAATGTACTGTAATAAAAAGGGTAATTTTTACACGCCCACTCTTTTTTTGTTCTCTCAACCTGAGCCCTGAAATCCGCCCTTTCGAACATTACCTCAGAGCTCCCCTCTATGGCGTTTCTAGAGTACTTAAGAAAAAATTCTTAATGACCGTTTTTATAGAAAATTGGATCCCTCTTAAACTCATGGATCTCCTATCTCCACGAGTGTGTAGTGTGTACGTTATCCGCGATGACGTATAATTTTTGTGTTTAAACAACATAATATACCGTTTGTAAGTCATTTCGTGATATCGATTTTAAAACTCGTCATTTAAACTTTTTTTTTCGTGGCTTCACATTTCGTTCAATCACACTTTTTATTTCGTGCTATTTAATACTTCCCATTGAAAAATCCTTTCAAAAGATACCCATATCGATGTTGCATAAAAGTGCATTTTTGCTAGATAAATGCACATTATGTCATATTTTGACGAAAATAAATGCATGTTTTATGCGCAAAAAACAATTTTTTAAGCGCATGAAAATCCGAGCTCTAGTTATGATTCTTAAACTTTTTTACAGGCCAATATCTAAGAAAGGAAGCCCTGAACGTGAAAACGAGTGATACGGTGCGATTCAGCGTGCTGTTTGTTATCAGCAACCGCATGCTTACCTCATTTTTGATACAATTTGATCTTCTTAGTTATGATTCTGGCCTCCTCGTATTGTCCTAACGCGTTGTCAGATCAACGTGTAAGACCAAGAAAAATCTTTAATTTTGTAGTGTTAAAGTCTGGTATCTTAAGGGTTGAAACCAATGAATTCTCCCCACAGAGGTCCTTCAACATGAAAATCTTAAATATACGAGAACGCACTGGACAAACTATCAAAATAGAGGTTCTTTTGATCGCTGACTGCAAATTTTTCATCAGATTTTCGATCTATTTTTAATTTGGAAATTTGGAAATAAAATCAGAAATTTCATCATTTGAATAAACGAAATTAACTTAAAAAATAAAGTACTAAAGCACATCATGGGAAATTTCGTGTCAAATAAAGTACGAATACATTGAGAATATCTAAATTTTATCCCCTTCTCCGCTAAACATTAGGTCAAGAAAAATTGTAATGAGCAAAATCTACTCAGCCGAATCGATTAAAAACGCTATTTAAATAGTTTTCCTTTCTACTAATTTCGGATAATGCATTAAGTTTCTGATCTAGCTCTAACTTAAGTCTCTGAAATGTTAGTTTCATGATGGGAGTCACGATTTTACAGTTTTAACATGAGTCATCTGCACGAATATGAAGCTTGCGTAAAACGAAATACAAAATTGTTGGGGGAAATCGATAATTCTTAAACTGGATCGTACAGAGGGTTACAAAGTACAACTTGAAATAGAAAAATTCAAATCCTTCCCCCCCCCCTCCCTCAAAAAATTACCGGAGTAGGGATTGTTTTAGTAACATTTATTATTTAATTGTTGCTTCACATGTTTTATCAGACTCTGATTTGAGCTCTTAAAATTCAAATTTTATTCATGATGCATGACATTTTCTCAGATCTTAACACGTTAGAAGCAGAGTCTAGTGAGAAAATGAACATAATTCCGAATTAGCAACTGCGGGAATGCCGTGTTACTTTTTTCAAATTATAATTTTAAAATTTCGATTATCCGTTTTTTGTTGTTTTTTTTTCATGTAAATTTCAATTCACGCCAACCCGGTCTGCAAAATGAAACAGCGTTGTGACGGCTTAGAAAAATGTAGGTGGTGATTGCAGGTTATTTACCACAGTTGTGATGGTACTCGTCCAATCAGAGAACATCATCACATAAAGTGCACAGGAGAGTAACGAAGGCGCATATGTGACGATACAGGAATACACATGCGTGTCGATGGATTTTGACTACACTAATGTGATGATATAGTGACAGTATTGACGACCACTGCTTGATACTCTTTTTACACACAAAAATCACAGTTTTGTGCCATTACTGTGACGTTTCTGAAACTGCCTGGTTACACGATTGTGACGCTGTTCTTTTTTTTTGGGGGGGGGGCACCCCTTCTCCGTGATGCAGGGTCGCTATTCCCATATGTAAGACACCAGTTATGTCGTTCGGAGACCAAAAAGCTCAAAATACAACCAATATTTTCATACCAAAATATATTTAGTAATGTTATTACAAAAATAAGATAGTAGGTAATTTTGACACAAACGTATACAAGTATAACAAAAACAAGGAATAAAATTTCATTCAGAAGCTGCATTTTTTACCGCCTGCTGCTCGATTTCCTTGCAGGCATTAAAAATTTCTTGGTCAGTCATATGTTGTTCACCTGGTGCATTCCCTGGTGCGGGGTTAAGATCTGTAAAAAAAAAAAAATAATAATATATTATACTTTTAATTCACTAGGCCTTTATCAGCTTGATGGTGCAAGAAATAATACTGTACTTTCTGGTCCCGATCACTTTGTAGCGCATTTAGAGCTACAACACGAGCGCGTCACCACCATTAAGATAAAAAAAAAAGTTCTAAAGTTCGTATTAGGTAGTACGCGAGTGGACTCCTTCCGTAAGCTGAAGCATCATTCCCAGAAATTGTCTTTCTCCGAGAATGATGCCCAGCACCCATCTTTCACTCCGGCATACGAAGGTCCATACGGAGTATTGAAGCGCTACGATAAGGTGTTCATTCTCGACAATCCTCATCGTAAGCCTCTCTCTGTTTCCTTAGATCATCTGAAACCGGCAACCCTTCTTCCCAAAGTACCGTTAACTTCTCCATTGGTTCATCCTCCGAAGAATTCCTTCCCTGTCCCTCTCACTCCCGATGATTCAGTTTCCTCTCTGACTTCTCCTGAAACTCAGCAATCCTTTACCTCTACTCAGGCCTCCGCCAGTGCTGCGCAACTTAAACTCGCTCAGGGCGCGTAGTGAAGCCAGTAGTCAGATCTCAAATGTAATTATATAAAGTACCGAAAATCTTCTCTAATTTTTTTTATTTCTTTCTTCCTGTATTATACTGCCTAGTTCGTTTTTATAATTTTCATTTTTTCTTACTTTGATTTGTAAATAACATGTTCATACGTTATCTACTTTTCCTATATTCTGTCTATAACCTGCACATTTGGAAAGAACATGTTCATACACTGTCTACTCTTTACATAATTTCCGACATTTTTGCATCCTGCCTGTATTCTATCCTATTTCATCTTTTACCTTCACGACTTCTCGGTCATCGCTCTGTATTATACCTACCCTGTACCTATATTTCGATCATTTTGTATATCTTTTCTTCGTGTTGCAATTTATAAAACATTAGTCACATAGCACAAAGTTCGAACCTATTTTAGCACACATTTACATTCTGTTTCTTTGTATCTTTTCTTTTCTTTTTCTTTTTCTCTTTTTTTATATACCGCTCTGTTAGGGGAGGAGTACTGCAGTGCTCTCCGCCGCGATCGACTTTTTTAAGGCTCTAGAATTCTTTTGTAAATAGTTTTTGTTTTTTTTTGTATATTTATTACCTGTCCCGTCAAGCCAGTCTTCCTACGAACAATGTGCCTTTTAACTGTGTAGCATCTCTACACCGGATCGCTTCTTTCTTTCTTTTCCTCGGAATCTTTCCTTTCTTCCATCATATCTTTCACCCTGAATTATTTAACCTAATTGTCCGGCTAGGCAGTGACTGGATGTTCGTAGGTCAATCGTCTTTTGGAATCGTCTCATACTCTCGCTACATCTTCTCCGTTTTCTCTCGCGAAACTTCAAAATATACGCGTACTACCTAATACGAACTTTTGAACTTATTTTTTTTATCTTAATGGTGGTGACGCGCTCGTGTTGTAGCTCCAAACACGCTACAACTTTATTCATCCTGATCTTCTTGTCTCAAGTAGTAGGTACTGAAGATTTCAAAAAATTTTCACTCCCTATCAAAGAGGGTTAAAACAGACTCTAGATTAGAAAACTAGTGCATGTATGTAGTATGCACATAGGCATGGAAGCTTATACTCTGAAGGAATATGTTAAAATTATTGATTCTTTGGAAGCTGGTGTCCAAAACTGACCAAATTAGAAAGTAACATGACCTACAAAACATACAGTAGACTTCGTAGACTTCGGTTATCTTGTTTTTTTTTTGTTTTTTTTTTAAATGTCGTATCAATTTTTTCTTCGGTCAGTTAGAGGACTCAAAACAATATTTAATCCACCCCTACCCCATGAGATTAAACTTTTTCGAGTGCTCGAGGAAGAAGCAGATGTTGCTACAAATAAATCGGAATTAGGGTATGCGTAAAGTTTCCCCATATTTGTGCCCTAAAAAGAGAAATAGAGAAAATTGATAATCTGGCCCGGGGTACCAAAGATAAAATCTGGCAAGTACTTCATCCACACTTGTTCCCTCTCCCACTCCTTACATTTCTCTATCTTCCTCACATCCTACACCTCCCCTACATATTCTCTTCCTCCACATAAATCAAATTCCACTTTCTTCATTTTCTGCCTCTCTATAAACCAAGGGAGAGAATCTAAAGAATTGATACAATCTGACTGTAAAACCAAATATGTATAAGACATAAACACTAATAATTAGGCTACCACGCCCATACAAAGATAACACATTAATAATCGCAATATTTACTTGACTTACCGATTGGTGGGAACACCTGAAGACTACTAGCCAACAGTCCGCTGCAAGGGTTCCAGTAGAAGGTCGGAAATACAACTGAAATATCAATAGTATGTAATGTTAATTATGAAGGAAATAGCCAATATTCAGTTCATAAGTATGGTGTATATTCTGCAAAATGTACTCAACTAGCCGCATGAGTCGGTGCCGTCTTGCTACTCAGTTTACATATACTACGAATATGAAAATAAAATCAAAGCAACTTACAAAGTTCGAATCAATAATGAATTACGGCGTTGAATGTGGAATTATATCGCAGGCGAAACACAAAAACAATATACGGCTACTACACTTGCGTTGATCACGAGAGAACGAGACTAACTGAAACTGGTAACTGCCTACTAACAGCAGCAAGGACTTAGAAAAATTCCTTCAGTCACAAAGGCGTAACAGAATGCGGAATAGTGACTGACAACACTGACTACTTACATGTTGCAATATTTTGAACGCTCACACAAGGGTAGTCTACCTCACTGTTGTGATGAAACACGGATGTGATGGTAAAGTTGATACTTTGTGAGCCGACACAGTGTGTATTATATGGGGCATTCCAATAATCCCTCAAAAATAGGCGGGGCTTACTGCCTGATGGACCTTATGTGACACTGACTGCACTTATGTGAACCGTCACATTAGGGATCCTTGCAGATCGGGAAGTGTTTTAACGATTAAATGACATCCAAAGTAAAAATTTCCACGTCAATTTCAATTTATTTTTCTCTAAAAATACAAAATATGTATAACACTGAAATGAAATTATTACGAATAAAACAGAATTCTTCGTTATAAAATTTGGATTTATAGGTTTCGATCCAACATTGAATTAGAATATTATAAGATAACACTTAGGATCCGCGAGCCAGATCCCTAGTTCTGATATGCTGTCCCCTCGATTCTCGAATTTAATTCAGTTTTACCTATCTCAAGTAGTAGGTATTGCGACTCACACTGTAATCGAAAACATAGAAATTTTAATTTTTCTCTACCATTTTATACTCTTGCTGCCGCACGCTTCCGAACAATGTACTTACGTAAAGAAAAACTTTTCCATTTAAAAAATGAAAACATTGAAAAAAACAATAATTTGATGCAGTGATTGAAGTCAGTGATTACAAACCTAAATTTAGATTCTATTTCTTCAACGCTTTTTCAGGTCAACTATATTTTGCCCATTTATGTTGTCTTCGAATCCGCTGTGAGGCGATGCAGGAGGAAATTGAATCTTTTCATAGATTTTTATGCCATTCGACACTGATTTCCCGACGATGTGTATGAAAATAACATTGAATTTAAAAGCAAAAATAATTTAATCTTTCATTACGAAGTTGTGATTTGAAACCTCGACGTGGAGACTAATGAGATATTTGAACAAAATGACCTAAAAGACCTCTATTCATTCTTCACATCAAGTCGGTTTTGCCTATTTTCAAAAGTGAAATTTCAGTTCTAGGCGTTATCTGATCAGAGATCTATAGCAGTCTTCGAAACCAAAGACCCGAAAATCTTATTTCGATATTTTTAAACTGAGCCATTGTCGTCAATTTGAAATATAATCTTTCGTATTTTAGGCCTAAAAACATATCCATCTGATAGAAGGTTCGAATTTTTTTCCTGCTACAGTTTAATTTGTTCTTTTACATTTTATCTTACGCGTTATCCAATATTGTATTGAACTTTTACATTCTGTTGTAATATGTGGGTAGGTTTATCGTGTATTTTCAAACTTTCAAGTCTCTATCGAGTATTAATTATGAATTGAACAATTGTATACCTTGAATTTGTTTTCAAATGACATTTGCGTAATTTCCTTCACTCCCACCCCCACCTGATAAACTGGTCATGTTACGGGCCTGGTTCTGATTTAATAGAGCAAAAAACAACCGTTTATCTTATCTTTAGAAAGATCTGAATTAGTGGGTCGGCAGTCTCTGTTCGGGACAGAACGGAATTTTTAATTCTTCAAGACATAGGATTTCAAGATCCTGCTTGGTTTTCCTCTCAGCTGCTGACATTGTTGTCGAGATAATTATTCTGAAATTTCAAGTATATCACTCGGCTTCTCTACTCCCCCCCTCCGCCGGCCGTTTAGGATTAGTGATAGGACTTCCAACAGAAAAGAAGAAAAGGGAAAAAAGTCAATCATCAAATTTTTGGACCGCCTTCGGATTCATGATTTCCTGATCCTGTGGGGGATAGGAATCCGTGCCAATCTTTTGCGATACGATAAAAGAAAGGCGTTACACAGAAGCGTCAAAAGCGAATGACGTTGGCGTTGGTTTTTCCTTCTTTCTTGTACCGAAATTGTTCCGGTATTATCAGTGCGACGTGACGAATATTATTGACGTCGCTGATGAATGTCAACACGGCTTATTTGCTCTAATACACAAATGCCTATTACCGATTTGTCTTTCTGCCGCGAAATTTCTTCCGCGCCGCGCTGCCTCACCCGTCCCAGTCGCTGCTTACGTCGACTCTTCCTACCGCTTCTTGATGCGGCAACAAAAACAGTAGAACAATTGAAACCCTAATTGTGAAAACAACCATGGTCAGTTTTGATTTCTTCACTTGAATGGAAGACTGAACTATATCCCCTGCTCAGATAGGTAAACTGCGTCCTTGTTTTCATTCTCGGATAATACGTAACTTGATAAAATGAGCTACAATGTTTTTGCTTTATGGTTACTGATATAACTCAGTCTGTCATTAGTCAACAAATTAAGATTTACTACGGTTGTTTTCACGATTAGGGTTTCAATTCTATTCGACATCGAACTGCGTACATCTGACGAGTTTTTACGAAGACCTCCTTCTCAGATGTTCTGGTTCTGATTCATGCTTGTTCGTTCAATGCCAGCAATTTCGTTTCATTTTTGAAAAGTCAAAAATGTCTTAAGCATTGCAGCTCCTATTCATGACTATTACATGGCAGTTTCTCTTCCGTTTGATTTTAATATTTAAGTCCAGTTGTGCATATAGAATTGTACAAAGATTGAAATTTTTATAGTCTTTTCAGTGGGCACGATAAAATCACGAACCCGACGTTTATCTTAAGGTGGTGAAAATACGGGATCAAATTTGTCGGAATTCAACGAATAATACAAAATCGGTCCCTTCAATATTATCCGCGAGACTAGTGGCATCTTATTTTTACAAGGTGAAGAATAAAATATTTGATCTTGGCAATACTTGTAGAATTAAAAAAAAAATTGAATTTCAATGACGATCCTAACGAAAAGGTGGCATTTTGATGTAAAAATAACCTTATACTAATATTTAAGTTTCGCCCGAGAATCTGAAAGTCTTAGATTTTAGTGGATTTTAATGTCGTTTGAGCTCTCATCGCAGATGATATTGTGTTGCTAAGTAATGAAATAAAGGAGTTACAAGAGATGGCAGAAGAATTCAGGGTTTCTTGAAAGGTTAAAATTAATTTTCTTTAAAGAAAGAAAAAAAAAGTGAATTTTTAGGGAGAGAGGGGTGGTGGTGTTGATTTTGAATATCGTATCAGATTTTTAATCTGGTCCCGATCTGGACCTCAAATTCAGCATTTCCCCCCTAAGATGGGCAACATTGACTTGGATAGAAAAATTTACCGTCACAAATTTGGACCCCAACAATCCAAAAATCATTTTAAAAGAGAGACCGGGATCTATTTGACTTGGCGAAGGTAACTAGTAAGTCAGAGAAACCGAAAACGAGGTGTTGACCTGTTGACTTCCTTTATGCAAGGCGTTTCAAGATTTTATCCCCTCTTTTTTTTTTTGACTTCAACATTAGATCTTCACGGGGTAGAAACGAATCTTTGAGAAAAACAACGAGAAACATAAATATAACAAAAACTAAATACTATAAACACCAAGAAATCACGAACGGTTTGAGAAATGGCCAGAATTATTCGAGGAAACAAAACAAAACAATAGAAATACATACTCGTCGAATCCCGATCAATAGGATGAAATTATGACAAATCAGTGGTACCTGTTTAACTTGAGCTTACCGTACGCTACCGGCGCCAAACTCAGCCAACAGATGCAAGCCAACTACTTGTTGGTCTAAAATCACGTTCACTGGATAGTTCAGCAAATTTAAAATATGTATCTTGAATCTGCTGGATTGTCGGATGAACGCGATTGATCAGACCGGAGTGGAATTTACTTTGCTCGCCCTTGTTGTAGAATGTAGTTCGTCGTATCTGTTCGTCAAGTGTCAAGTTTTGCTGTCGTGTACCATAAGCTTTACTATGCTGTTAATTGTTGGGCTAAATAACGTATTTACGGGGAATCGAGTATGCAATCTCATATGCATGTGTGTGCGAGTACGTATGCTGACGAACAATATCGGGTGTTGAATTATAATCGCTCCATCTTTTTCTCTGAACTCGGAAGTCGAATTGACGCGGGATAAACGCGAAACTTCAAGTGAAGGGTTTTAGTTTCTTTTTGGGTGAAAAAATCTCCTCTCTTTAGAAATATGCGACCACTTTTTGGAATCTTAAAAATCGAAAGGTACCGAATCAAGTATCGAAATATGGGTTTCTTGAATCGCCGATTACGAATATTGCATCGAATTTTTCATCCGACCCAATTTTGGTTCCATGATTCTAAAATTTGGATCCAAAACAGATCAAAATTAAATTAACTTGAAGAACTGAACAAAGTTGCGAAGTAGGCTTTTTTGGTCGCTCATTTTAAATATCGCATCCGATTTTTATCCGATCCTGATCTAAATTTCAAACCTAAAAAGGCTGGAAATTAATTAAATTTTGTATCAGGTTACGTCTGAAACTAGTATTTTCAATTTTCAGAAAAAATAGAGAATAAGTTTTAAAATTTATTGCTACTTTGATTGGAAATCGTATTCATTGACGTAATCCGAAGGCTTGTGAAAAATGAAGTAACAAATTTGTTCGATAAAAGTTTGTACCTCTGTTTCGCCCAGCGGGTCAAATGAATGATTTAGAATAAGAAAAGTTTACTTGACTTGGATCAATGAAGAACAACTGAGATTAGTCGCTATAATTATTCCTCACAAATTTTTCCTACCCCAAACCGTGCAGAGGCATGCCTGAGCAGTTTAAGAAAATTCGTAAATTTGATACAGCTTCCTAGCCGTTTATGTATCTTAGATATGCACTTTTATTCAATGTCGAATAGTACGGTGGAAGAAAGAAGCTCTATAATTTTTCATGATAGATGTGTGATGCAACTTGTCCCTAATTTTCTCATACTTCAACCGGGAAGAGACTTCTGAAAAATAAAAACCTAGTCAAGGTTGTCATTTTCATTATAAAACAAGAGAAAAAATTTGGTGGCCCCTCCTAATTAAGGTACCGAAATTTTTTATAGCCTAAAACCTATTCCGTGTTCATACAAGCACATCCAAAAAGTGCGAACCTCCAGATCTTATATGGTTCGAACAAACCTACACACAGACAAACTTACTCTTTTACTCGTATATAGTAGATTTGATGTTATATACACTTGTGCTCATCAGACGTTTCCCTTTAACCTACAAATGTGGCAGAGGCGGACTGAAAGATCGATTGTTTTCAGCGACTTTCTATTTGCTTTGGTACTGACTTTTTAGCGACATTTTTGAACATGCCTCCGAATTACACAGTGAAATTTGTCAAGTTTTAGTGTGAATTACATACTGAGAAAAAAAACTTCGCTCTCAGCTTGAATTAAAGCATGGGGAAGGAATTCTTGTCGTGTCTTTTTTTCTTTTCTTTTTTTTTTTTGTCTCAAAATGGCCAGAATTTCAACAACGGTTCAGTTTTGGAATGAAAATTCGGATATCATATGAAAACATTTTCGCATATAACGTACTGTTGCATGTTCAAGCGTCATAAATTTCGTTCTTCACTATTTCTTTCATCGATAATAGCGTTTTAAATTATATACGAGGATTTGTTTTTTTGCGCTGGATCTGCACTGAACTCTCAGTACGGTGAAACTATTGTAAACCTATCAGGACTGCCAAAGCGCTATTAACCTGAGGAAATACCTGACATGACTGTTTCTATCTGGCTCGCTAGCTGACTGATTGTTTGACTGAAGGTCTGACGAGCTAACTGGTTGGCGACTGGCTGGCAGATTGGTTGCTGGTTAGCTGATATGACTTTGGACAGCGGGAAGATTACTACTCGAATTTCATCTCGTAAAATTGAGCTGCGTACTGTTCTTCTTGTGTCTCTGATCCTGCCTTTTTTTAATCAATTTCTATCTTTCCTCTATTCTTACTGTTTTCCCCATTTCTTGTTCTCATTTCCATCGTGTTTGTCGATCCTTTCATTATTTGTCGTTTCTACCATTTGAATCATTTCTAAGTCTTCTCTGTCCAGCCTGGTTGGTTGATATGTCTTTGGAGAGGGTAGAATGTTACCTGGATTTCATCTCTTAAAATTGGGCTGGTTACTGTTATCCTTATCATTTTGATATTGCTTTTCCCATCACTTCTAATTCTCCAATATTTTTACTATATTTCTCATTTCTTATTCTCATTTCCATCTTCGTGCTTTGTCAACTCTTTCATTATTCATCGTTTCTACCTTTTCAATCATTTTTGTTTTCTCCTTGGTGTTTCATTATCTCTGTTATTCATTCGCTTGATATTTTTTAAGCTTACTCCTCTCGTTAGTCTTCATGACCTCCTGATTTGAAATTCGTATCCTGCGGTAGCGGTATCTGCATTAGCCGCGTTTCTCTCGTAAAACATTATTTCATCAATGTGACTGAGGCCCATTTGGGACTGGGTGGCTGCTATTTAGAACGCTGTTAAAGCTTAAGAAAAAGACGTAATAAGCGATATAACATCGTTAGAATTCACTTTTTACTCGTATGAACTCGAAACTATCTGTCTCGTCGAGGTGCGATGTCGTAGCAAAAGTGATGAAGATGGAAATGAAAAAGGAAATGAAACCTGATAAGTAAGCATTGGAGATGTCGATGGCTTAAGTTACACCTGTGCGTGTCCCATTGCTAGTTCGTCGAATCGCATTTCGTATAATTTTATCAATATGGAAAAAGCTACCTCGAAACTGCATCATGATCAAACTCAGTGGTTATTATAAATGCCAGTTTTCGCAATTCGGTGGCTGGTTCTAGACTCATAGTGTTAGTTCTGCCTTCGGCAGTTCGGCTGCTGTTGTTATGTTCCCCGCTATAACGCGGATACCCGATCGTAAACATACAGGTATACTCGGAATTCTCGAAAACTAATAAATGAAAGTAAACAGAATGACGTCGAGAAAAGCGAGAAAATAATGGAAAAAGAAAGGCTGGTAAAAGTAATCTTACGTCGGTTTAGAGTCGTGCTTTGGAATAAGAATTTCGTCGTTCAACAGGTGAAATCGATATGGTACAGCGCGGGCCTTTCTATATTCGAATACGTCGAATTTTATCTCACTTCTTCGATGAGAGAAAACGAATACGGTAAAAATCTATGGCGCTTTTCCTTTTACGAGTACACACGAATTTCGCGCTCACTCGCTCGAATAATAATATATAGAAGTGCCCGTAGCCTGTATTGTGCGATTCTAACGCTTAAAGGTTGACTGCATGGACGCCGTTCATACCAATAATCAAAACCGTTTCTTTTCCTACATCTAAGACATCTTGTCTGACCTTTTCAGTCAAAAATGTCGAACCTTTTTCCAAAATAAGGCATAACTATGTTTTTCCGCATTTACAAGAGCGCAGAACCCCAAGCAGGCAGATATTCCTTTGCACTCTCTAAATTCCGTTGTATTCGATATTTTTACATGAAGTCAAACTAACATAGCCCAGGAATATTCGAACAAAAAATTTGATCTACCTTTATTCTCGGCTATCAAGAGTTTCTTCTTTCAATTTCTTCATCCGGGTATCTGGGTTAACCGTCAAGAAGTTAACATTTACAAGCCCCCCCCCCGTGGTAAAGTCCCTTAAATTTGGATGTATCTAAGTATTTAAATTCCTTTATATTTCTTCACTTTCTATTTCCATATTTATTGGATTTTGCTTCCATCTACTACCATCACTCTTGTTTTATTTTTATTCATCTTCATTCTATCTTATTTTATTTTTATTATTTTTTTATTACATGCTTTAGTACTCAATGAGGTTATACTTTTAGGATTATTGGTTTGTAGGGGTATCCTCATCTTGCTCCTCACTCAGTTTACCAAATTTCTGTGTATAAGCGTTCGTCAAATCATTCCACTTCTGCTTACCGCGAGCTACAGGGGCCCCGTTTGGGTCATCGTTTCCAACTACTTCGACTGCCCTCCTCATCGATGGTCTGCTCTTTCTTCTCTTACCATTTTGAGGAGTCAAGAAAGTGGTTAATTTACTCCTATATTTGTGTTCCCTTTCGATACGACCAGCATATTTTTATTTTAGTTTTTTGATGAATCTAACCTAACTTTTAGTTTTTGTCTTATTGTATATTTCTGAGATGTTTATTAATTTTATCCTTCAGTTTAGTTTCCCATGATATTTCTCAGCATAGCATGTTGAATTATAGCCTTTTTCTAGATCTATTTAGCAGTGCAAGCCCATGTTTGTGCCCCAAGGGCCAGAACGGGGTAAACTGTGCTCTCCAAGATTTGTATTTTTGTTTTAAGATTCATTTTACCTTTCAGGATTTTTGACTGTGCCCAAAAGGCTTCCCATGCATTTGCTCTTCTAATTGTCAATTCATCTTTCATTCTGTTTTCTAGTGTCATAGTTTGGCCTAAATATTATTTACATTCTGAAACGATTTCAGTTTTGTTATTCCTAATTATTATTTCCTCGAAATGACGGATATTGGTCATAAATTTGGTTTTAGAGTAGTTGATATAGACAACCCTACTTTTTCGCGTTCTCTCCTCAAGTCTTCCGCCATCGCACTGAGTTCCTTTCTGTTTGTTTTTTTTTTTTTTTTTTTGCAATGATTACAATGTCCGCAAATATTAGATTACTTAGGTATCTACGTTCTTCGAATTTGATGTTTTTTCTTCTATTTCTTAACCCTCCAGTCCAAATTGCGAAATACTTTCTCTAAGACTGTATTGAAAATATTTCGTGACAGTGGATCACCCAGTTTGACAGTTTGACACATTTCCCAATCTCAAATTCTTCTTCACACTTTTCCAGCTTGACTTTTGCCTTAGATTTAAAATAAAATTTTTATTCTTCATTTTATATTTCCTTTTTAATCTTTCATCCAACTTTTTTAGTGTTTTCTTTTATACTTCCATCCTTCTTTCCACTATTGCAATGCCATCTGCAAACCATATCATTCTAGCCGCTCCCCTCGTATTATCACACTTGATTTCCCTTCATTAATTTCTTCAATTATTTTTTAATAAATAGGTTAAACAGTACTAATGATAAACAGCAACCTGATCTCACTCCTCTTTGAATTTTCGTTTCTCCCATTTCATTCTCTATTTGTATTTGAGCCTTTTCTGTCACTGATGCGATACTCAAAAGGGTAGTTTCCGGGGCCAGGGGTGCGGTGTCATAGGGGCCACTTTGGCATGCGTGCATCGCCATATGTCCCACCACACCATGATCCTTGTATAAGTTCTATATTACTCTTCTTTTTTTATACTTAATTTCCTATCTCCTTGAATATTTAAAACATTCTTGATCATTCAACATTATCGCAAGCTTTTTCTGAATCTACAAATGCTACTATATAGGTATCCAAACTGTTTTCCAGTCTTTTTTCTAATAAAAGCTTCACACATAAAAATACTTCCCTAGTTCCTCTACCTTTCCTGAACCTAAACTGATCTTCTCCCACCTTTTCTTCCATTTTATTTTGTATTCTCTTATTTATTATCCTCGCTAAAATCTTTGATGCGTGCGATACTCGTAGTACTCGTACACTTAAAATAATCTTCACATTTGCTTGCTCCTGCTTTTTTAGGGATTATAATTTACCTGGTATTTTGGAAATCTATTGACATTTCTCCTTTTCTCATACACTCTGCAAATAAATTTGCATAAATTTTTTAAAACTATTTCTCCTGCATTCTTCAATAACTCTCTCAACCCGAGCCCTGGAATCCGCCCTTTCGAGCGTTACTTCAGAGACGTCGGGGAGGCTGTTAGGACTGTCTTAACCCTCGTCCCTTCTGGCCGAAAAACCGGGCTAGGTCGAAACCTGGCGAGTTGCTACGTGCGGTCGAACCCGGGACCTCCAGATTTCGAGACCAATGCGCTATCCAATTGGAGACGCGAAACAAAAATTCTGTGCGCAGAATTCTGTATGCAGAAAAACATTCCCAGTCTTCTGTGCATAGAAAACCGTGTAATTTCGTATTCCTCTTCACGCGGTCATTCGTTCCATCGCCGCTGTTGTTATCTACATGTAAGTAAGGTCTATGCCGAGACCCGCACGGAGAATGGCGACTGACACCGAAAATACTCGACTCTTGCCGAATATTGTGCTTGTATCTGTTGTGCGTCAACTGTATGCCTGGAACGTGTTCGGTAGCCATAAGACGATGTATGTATCTTAGGGTGGTTCCTATTTTCAGGGTTTGAAATGTTTTGCTCCCAACTCCCAAAGTTGTTCATTTTTGTTAGAAAATAATTCCCTATCTTTTGTTTTCCCTCTACATTGAAAAAAAAAGTGGTACCGAGAGCCCTGCAAAGTTGAGAAAAAAAAATATTGAAAAAATTTCTGAAAGTTTTGAATTTTTATGCTGTAACCCTTTTAAGTAACCACCTTTTCGAGGAAAAATTTCCGTATAAGGATTTTATCCCCCCCCCCCTACAGAAAATCGCGGGCCCTTACAATAATGAAAATTCAATATTTCATATGATAATGCAATTTTGAGGTTATTTGAAATGAATTATGACACACTACTATATCACAACATAGCATTTCAAGCTACAGAAGTCCCTCTTGCATACAAAGAGTGAATGTCTCCCCCCCCCAATAGTAAAAGTTATAAATGAAAAACATTTATTATGATTTTATATAATGAAAGTAAGTCGTCTAATGCTAAACTATTGTGTAACCTTTGAATAAGATGTGTAATTTCCAATCAAATAAACGTAAGTATCTGCTCTTAATTTTCTCGTGCTCGACATTATTCATAATAGTTGAAACACAATTTTAAGGGCGATATCACCTTGCACAATCCCCGTAAAAAAGGAACCACTTTGCGCAGAATTCAGGAACCATTTTGCGCAAAAGAAAATAAGCATCAGAGTAAAATGAAACAACAATTTTGCACAAACGAAATTACTGACGTAGGTAAATTTCCTTTCTCACTTCGAGCAGACTTAGGGCTGTTTGAGAAATCAGGCATGATAAAAAAATGTACGCATAGTGTATATATAATGCGGAATTACACTAATTTTGTAGTTTGGTATTTATGCCATACTGTCTTTAAATATTGTAGGTGATCAGTGTCACCTCGTCTATATTTTTCGTAAGTATTATCGGTGAGGAAACTAATTTTTTGGACAGTTGTAGCGGCTGTAGAGTTTCATTAACATAGGTAAATCCATGTTATTTTAAGATCCGTTTCCGCCTATATCGCTAATAAACTCGAAATAACTAAATGGATATTTGAGTGGGCATTGTAAAACTTTCTGCTGCGTTATTGGTGCCCGATTCTACTATGGGTGGTGCTGCCCATAGATGAGATGGAAATTGAGCATTTATTTGCATCTACATAATTTTCAATCTCGAACACGTACACTGTCGGACTAAAGTCATTCTAAAATCATTCCATAACACTGCAACATTGCAGTCGATTCTCGTCATGATTTATGTTTCGACTGAAATGATAAGTTGTATTGTCACGACAGTGCAAAATTATTCTCATACTTTCATCAAAGTTATGATTCGTGTTTCGACTGCGAACTTGAATTTTGTGGGCATGTACGAAGTACGTACTGTACATATGTTTGCGCAAAGTTGTCCTGAATATTTGCATAGAATGTGTTATCTTTTGTGTGCAAAATGGTTCCTTAAATTTCGGTTAATTCATTCCTATTTACGCAAAGTGAATATACCCGTAAGATTTTTTAATTTTTACGTTAGGTATATTTCTTTACAACGGCCCCATTTCTAGTGGAAACAACTCCAATTTTTTTTTGGCCCCATAAGAGAAGTGCAATATCGGCCTTTGGGTCCCTAATTTACTATAAAATAATGAAATAAAAGAATCCTATCACAAATTTCTGGAACAACTTGATGAATGGATACAGTTCTTCGCGCTTGAGAACGCTAGTTGAGAAGTAGTGAGACCTCTTATCACTCTAGGTTGAAAGCCATTGGTTTCATCCTAAAGTTTTTACATAGAAAAAAAACAACAAACCTTGCGTCTTTTAGTGATTTATGATAAGTAGTTTTATGTGCCTGTCATGTTCGATTGTTCGTGTATATTTTTTACTGAATCAGATGAAGATATTATGCGTGGTTTTCTTCTTTAAATTCACTGTAATTTTATTAAAATTGGGTATATTCACTTTGCGTAAATAGGAATGAATGAACCGAAAATTTAAGGAACCATTTTGCGCACAAAAAATAACACATTCTACGCAAATATTCAGGACCATTTTGCGCAAACATATGTACAGTACGTACTTCGTACATTCCTACAAAATTCTAGTTCGCAGTCGAAACACGAATCATAACTTTGATGAAAGTATGAGAATAATTTTGCATTGTCGTGACAATACAACTTATCATTTCAGTCGAAACATAAATCATAACGAGAAGCGACTGCAATGTTGCAGTGTTATGGAATGATTTTAGAATGACTTTAGTCCGACAGTGTACGTGTTCGAGATTGAAAATTACGTAGATGCAAATAAATGCTCAATTTCCACCTCATCTGTGGGCAGCACCACCCATAGTAGAATCGGGCACCAATAACGCAGCAGAAAGTTTTACAATGCCCACTCAAATATCCATTTAGTTATTTCGAGTTTATTAGCGATATAGGCGGAAACGGATCTTAAAATAACATCGATTTACCTATGTTAATGAAACTCTACAGCCGCTACAACTGTCCAAAAAATTAGTTTCCTCGCCGATAATACTTACAAAAAATATAGACGAGGTGACACTGATCGTCTACAGTATTTAAAGACAGTATGGCATAAATACCAAACTGCAAAATTAGTGTAATTCCGCATTACATATACGCTATGCGTACATTTTATCATGCCTGATTTCTCAGACAGTCCTAAGCCTGCTCGAAGTGAGAAAGGAAATTTACCTACGTCAGTAATTTCGTTTGCGCAAAAGTGTTGTTTCATTTTACTCTGATACTTATTTTCTTTTGCGCAAAATGGTTCCTAAATTTTGCGTAAAGTGGTTCCTTTTTTACAGGGATTTGCGCGAAGTGAAATCGCCTAATCTTACAACTGTATTGAATATTTCAATTTATTCAATTATTTAGGAAAATGGGGGGGGGGCTCAAAAATTCCTTCACTAGAGGAGCACAAAAATTTTATGGGGTGCTTTTTTCCCTAAAATGAACCCTATTCACCCGTAAAGATAAACACATTTTGAAAATTCAAATTTCGTAAAATAATTTCTATTTTGAGAAATGGGGGGCCCCTGGCACCACTTACCCTTCACTTAGGGGGCTAAAATTTTCTAGGATTTATTTTTTCATAAAAATCAACAACATTAAGGGTTGAGAGCCGAAGAATTCGAGAAAAAAAAATTCCTGTATTTCAACGCAGTGTAGATACTCTCTCCCTGTGACACTTCGTAATTTCTAAAGGGAAGCACCCGAGGATACCAAATGATTTGGACGTAAATATGAGTGGGGAAAGACGAAACGATTTGATAGCCGAAAATGCAGCTTGATTTTCTTATGTTCCTGGGCTCATAGCTCATCTCTAGTTGATGGCTCACGTCATGGAGTGGCGCGACGCGGTGCGCTGTGTGAAAAGCTCGTCTTTCTGTCTTATCGAGTTATCGTGGTACATATCATCGTCGGTTGATTTTACGTGTTGCTTTTCTCGCAAAACGAGTAGATATAGATACCCACAATTAAGGATCTTTCTCATTGTTGTATCTGAGAATGGTTTCATTTTGCGGCTAACGCCGCTTGTTGATTTAAACGGAGCGAGGGACGGCTGAGACAACAACATTTATTAGTTCATTCTACGCGTGGGTACATCAACTCGACAACAAAAGTTTCCATTTCCACCGATAAAGCTTTCAGAAAGCCGAGTTTCCTTTTTAAGCGTAGGTACGCCGCCGCGTGGTTAGCGGATCGTTTTTCACCCTCAAATGTTAACTACTAGGTTCATAAGGCTAAGCGAACTTACTCGCTTACTCGTATTGTTAGTAAATTTATACATTCATGCGTTCGCATTATTCGCTCGCTGCCGTACAACTTGTCTTAGCATACGTTGGCAGGTTGGCACCCAACTTTTCGACTCGACTTTGCAGTCGATTGAATTGTCTTTGATGTGATCTTCGCTCTTCGCCATTATTTTCATTCATGTTTTACTTTCCCGGTCACTTCCCTTAGTTATTATTGGTACATGACCGCGAATAAAAAACTGAACACTCAACTGGGATTTCGGTACGAGTGTCGACTACTCGTATTTTAAAGCGATAAACGACGGGAACGCGATAGTTGAATCGTTCATATTTCGAAAACCGTTTATGGGTACAAAACCTGATCCTCGAGAAAATGAAGAAAACTGTGCAAAGGCGTCAAGGATTTCTTTCTTAATGAATAAAAATTGGCTGATCTACTGAATAGCATCCAAATATTGTGATATTGTTACCAAAATGTTCTATTCATTGTGGAAAAAAAATTAGGGGACGTAATTGGTTCTGCACTAAAAGGTAGTTTTTCCACATCCGTTTTCAATATCTTGCCGACTTGAATCACTAATACTTTAGACTCGTAGATTTTTTTTTGGGGGGGGGGGTAGCCACGTTATGTACAGCCTATTGGCTAGAGACGTGGAAACTGTGTGGATTACAGTTCGGAATAGAGATTTGTAGCTTTTAGGAATGATGTGAGTTTAAAGTCTTGGGTGTGATTGTCGGAGAGCAGGGATTCTAGTGTTGATTTTGGGATATGTGTGTTTCGCTAGGAATGGAATTTTGAACATCGGGTAATTACGTGGTTGATGGAGATTAGAGTGTTACATGTATCGCAGGTTGGTTGGGGTGGCTTGTTCAGGATATAGCTATGAGTGAGTGGGTGCCCAATTCTTAATCTGAAAAGTATTACTTCGTCTTTTCTGGACTTTTTTTTTTTTAACATTTGTGTGAGGTGGCGCTGTATGCGCCGAATTCTCAGACTTTATAGTCCATTGCACTATTTTCTGGACTTTTGATAGGATATTTTCCAGGAGTGAACTATGGTTTTTATGGATTTTAATTTGTTAGTTGGTGGGACTTGATCTCAGTGTCGTTGGAAAGATTTGTGCAAGAATGATTTACTGATTATTTTGACGTATGATATCGGGATTGGAATGTTAGGGGTTGGAGAAATGTTCGAGGAAAGTTTAGCGGTTTCATCGGCTATGTCGTTAAGAGGAATGTAAACGAGGAGGTCCAACATAGAGTGAATTCTTTATTTGAGGACGATAGTATTTGTACTATCTTTTGGGAGATGGGATGTTGTTTCTTTTTGTGGAAATTTTGTGTGGATAGGAGAGCTGATAACGAGTCTGTACGAATTGAGAAATCGTGAGGTCTAGGCAGTATTGGATGGCTAGTTTAATGACATAGAGTTCTGTTGAAAGGCGGATTGAGAAGTGTGTGGGTAGTGGGTATGGGATTGAAATGTCGAATATCTACTGATTTGGAGCCATCAGTATACTTTTGGATGGAATTAGGCTATTTGTTAAGGAGATTATTGAGATTTTGTTGGGATTTATCGAGGTTGGTAAGTGATAGATCTAGCTTCGGTGAGTATGAGAGCCAAGGTGGATTGATATTTTACGGGAGATGTAATAGTTTGGTATCAGTTTGGATGATCGACTGTAAGAGATAGTTGTTATCGAAAGGGAGGGAATTAAGAAGGATCATGAAATGAAAGGGGCTGGTGAAATTTGGGTTAACGGGAATATTGAGGATAGCATTCGTGAAGATGAGATGCCTTCTAATATTTAGAGGGGTTTGGATGACTCGTTTAGCATACTGTCGATAGGGGTAGCTCGGAGGGCAGCGGTGATAAGTCTTAGACATGAGTTCTAGATTGTATTTAGAGAGTCGAGACGCGATTGAGAGGCAAAACCGTACAGTAGTGCGGCGTAGTCGATTAGTGGGCGGATGAGAGTTTGGTACAGTTTTAGGAGCGTTGATCTGTCTGATCCGTATGAGGGCGAGTTTCTTTGAAAAGGTTGATTTTCCTGGAGTATTTGCTTTTAAAGTTTTGGATCAGTTGAGTTCAGGATGAGGAGTTATCGAACATGGCACCAGGGTATTTGATGTTACTTGAGATGGGAATAGGCATGTTACCTAGGTAGATATTTAGGTTCTTAGGACATTTGTAATGTTTACAGAAGTGAATTGCTGTGGTTTTGGCTAGTGAGATTTTGAGTCCGTTGGATTGAGTCCATATTAGAATTTGTTTGACAGCTTGTTGAAGGTTTTCTCAGGGTTTCGGGTCTTTGTAACAGATATAAACGCAGAAATCATCTGCAACGAGCGCTTTAGAGATGAGTAGAGAAACAGACAATGTAGGGTCGTTTACAGAGCCGTCGCGAGCTTTTGCGGGGCCGGGGGCGCAAAGGGAGCGCGGGGCCGGTGGGTGTGCACCCTGGCCGTGCGCTTTAGGCTGCTCTGAGCTTTGGGAGGCCCCCGCCCCGTCTGCCCCCCTCGCGACAGCCGTGGTCGTTTATACCTATTAGAAATAGCGTTGGGCTGAGTACTGCTCCTCGAGGAACCCCGTTTAATAGTGTATGAGTAATTTGCGGTACGGGCGACGAATTGTCTATGAAGGAAGAAGTTAGATATGAAGTGAAGCATATTACCGCTAATGGTCCATGATTTTAGAGTGGATAGAATTTTTCGTCTTAGGATTGTGTCAAACGCTTTGCTGATGTCAAAGAATATTGCTAGAAAGTGGTTTTTTTTTTGTTTTTTTTTTTAATGTAGCATGCTTTGTTTAATTTGTTGTTGATGTGAATTAGCTGATGATGTGTAGATCTTCCGGAGCGTAATTCGCATTGAGGAGGAGAGAATTTGCCGGTGTATTCTAGGAACCACACAAGTCGTTTGTGGACGATTCTTTCGAAGATTTTGCAGAGGTTAGACGTCACGGATATCGGTCTACCTATAACTATTAATCTACAAAGGGTCTTTGTCAGGTTTCAGGAAGGGAATTACGATAGCTTTTCTCCATATAGTAGGGAAGGCGTGAGAGTTCCAGTGCAGGAGTAGGTGGATTGTGTTGTTGGGAGCGTTTTCAAGGAATTGTACATGAAGGTGGTCTTGCCAGGAGCCGAGGTTTTTGAGGAGTTAATTGCTTTTTCTAGTTCTCGAAGTGTAATATCGTTGATGGGGTGTTTCGTTAGGGAGATTATTGTCGGGTGGGGGGGGGTGGATGAGGAGGGATTGAGTTGGAGATGTCGCTTAGGCGATCTGCAATGGCATTTGCTATTGCCGTGGGATCAGTATTAATTTCGTTATTGATAAGGATACTCTTTGGTGAAGAACTACACTTTTTGGATTCTATCCACTGGATTGCTGACCAGATCTGAGAGCTGCTAACTGAAGAGTTAATGTTTGATACGTATTTTCTCTAAGACTCTCTGCTCGCCTATGTTATGGTACGTTCGGCGATGGCTCGCAGTCTTTGGTAATTAAGAAAGCTGAGATGAGTCTGGGACTCTTCTAGAGTTTTTAAGACTCTTCTGATGCTCGAAAAGATTTCATTTAAAAGAAAATTGCATACTCAAGTGTGCGAATTACGGAACACTCGATTTGGAATATATTTCAAAGGTTTCCAAAAAAAAGGGGGTTAGGTGCGCAACAATTTTTTTTTTTCAAGAAGCGCGTTTTAAAACCTTACGATCAAACAAAATAGTCTACAACATCTGGTTTCACTCATGTTGGCTTAGTAATTGGATGGGATGTAGGCCACGAAAAGCACAGAAAAAATTCTGCCTTCTCTTCCCTTCTGAGGTTCTATGTTCTCACGAGTAAAAAAGAATTCTGGAACGATCGTTTCTATCACAAAAAAAGTTTCTTTAATCATGGTACTTTACCAACGGTATGTTGCATCATGTAACTTCATTGCTCGTTATAGTTCAACTTTTAAATTCTCATAATTTCAGGATTCGAGTAGGTTAAAGGAACTTTAGCCACCCTTCCATTGGCATTGGACCTGAAAAGAGTATCACGTCCCTTTCAAAAAGGTGCCAGAATATTTGTATCAATCTAAGAGCATCATTCAGCCGCTTAGGATTACTTACCTTATCTTTTGGTGAATTAATTTCAACTTTCTTGGCCATCTTCATCTTGTTTTGAGTTTTTTCGTAATAAACATCAATAAACTACATTTGAAGTAGGCGTAACCCCGAATAAGAAAAATGCTCCTTAGCGTCAAAAATTTTCGAGTTCGGGGTTCTTGCAAATTCTGGTAAATATGTGGACATACCTTCACGTGATAATAATGCAAAACTCTAAAAATCGTTTTTTGGGGCTGAACAAATGTCCCAAATTGAGCTCCGTACTGGTCGCGAACGTGCTGGGTAAAGATTCTTTTCCCTATGTTTCAAAAACTCACTTTTGCGCTCAGGAGCTTTTTCTTGTTCGGGGTCACAGGTAGAGAATGTATAACGTTAGTAGGGATACTAGACTATGATGAGTACTCTCGACCGCCATTTTAGTAGCAGAAGCCGATGTTGTGATAATGATTTACGTTGTGATAAGTGATGTTTACTCTTAGCTTCACTTGAAACTCGCGTCAATATCGTTTGTTTACTTGTTTCGCTCTCTGGTGGATGCAATCTGAATTACAAAATGTAAACATTCGGGGCTACTGCATTCGAATATATATATACTCGTAGAACCTATCCCAATGAAAAACTCGATTTTGATGGTTGTGGCACTTACACCCCTCTGTATGGTAAGGTAGCCATTTATTTAAGAAATGCTTTGCAAAAATGCTCACGCACACATTCACTATACTGTTCGTTTTCAATAGAATTATGTTTTAAATGCTATACTGATATGGGCGTCGCCGGGTGGGGGGAGGGCGAATAATATTAACCCCATTTTTTTTGGGGGGGGGAGTAAGAAAATAATCAAAATCCCCCCCCCCCAAATTCAAATGCAAATTATATTTATACTCGTAGTTATAAAAACTTTGTAAACGAATTAGTATTATGTGATACAGCAATTACCCCTTCCCCCAAAAATCCAACAATGCCGAGACAAATGTAGGTCAACACGACTGAAAAAATTACGACCCAAAAAATTTTCCAGTAACGCCTCTGTATACTGACACAGTGACAGGGCAGGAATATTGAATTTTTTTGGTACTCAATTTCTTCTACCATTTTGCTGGTATTACATTGAAAAATGGTACACTGAAAAGAACCAAAGTACAAATTTAAGCGGTAATAAACCTCCATACTGAACAGGGCAAGATCAACATCTAAAAATGTAAACATAACAACATTCGCAAGTTTTTAAAGTTGTGTATGAAGTATTACAGCAAACAATAATAACAGTAAAAAGTTATTCAATTCAATAATAACAATAATAATAATAATAATAATAATAATAATAATAATAATAATAATGTCGTCTTCATCCTCGCTTATTTCGACGTCTTCACCATCGTCACTACCGTCCAGGTTCGGCTCCGAAACATCGTTAAACGTGGCATCCAATTCGTTTCGTAACTAACAAAAATAATATCAAAATTAGCCCTGTGGTAAAGATAGATTCTAAATTCTCACAAAATATCCCAAGTTTTCAGTTTTCATTATCAACTTGAATTTTTCCTTCCATAATGTAAATCGACCATTATTCAATTGCGTAATTATACGGTATGTGTTTTCAAAATAGCTACTATCGTAAACAATAAAATCGTCGTACTAGAAGCAATGCCACTTGACCCATAAAACTGCAATTCTTAGGTGTTGAATGTTTCGGATAGACTATGAAATAACGGATCGTATGGAAAGGGTCCCGTATGTCACAAAGTTAGATTCTCAGAATGGGGGTGCCTCAAAATTCTAATAATTGTAATAAACTCTGTAATCAGGATTACCCATTGAACCACCACCAACATCAGAATCATGAGTAGGAGCGTAGCAAAGAGTTTTCATTAGGGTGGGTGGGGGAGGGTAAAATTGTGAAAGTTCCAACTACTCAACTCAAAATTCCTAACTGTAGTGCCAAAACAAGCTTTTGACTTTCCGGAATTTCGTAACTTCTTAACTCAAAATTCCCCTCTGTGAGCTGGTCAAATAAACTGTCAAAGCCAAAAAAAGTTTTGACTTGTCGATTTTCCCAACTTGTCGGTGGGACTCTGCTGGCTAAATAAAAAATGTCGAGTGTCCAGATCGTTCGATTTGCCAATTGGCAAGAATTTGGCCAATTTTTCCAATTCCACTGATTGGGGGACAGCCCCCCCTCATTCGTTACACCTCCGATTGCAAGAATCAATTCGATAGTGCCTCGCAGAATTCTCATGTAAACTGTCGATCATCCTCACAGAGATATAACCTGGAAAACTTCTTATGAATAGTAAGAAAAGAAATAGTTAATGTACAAATTGGTACTTACTGTGGTTGATACTCGTGATGATCGCTTACGAGGAGCCAATTCCAGCTCCCACAACCTCACTGCAAGGCAACTTGAATTTCTTCAGACGGCCTTCCAATTTGCACAGCAAAAGTGATTGGGGAGAATACCGGTGACATCTGCCCCTCGGCATTCAAAATTCTAGTCGGTGTCGATGAGTATGCCACTTCGAACAAGATAAACTCGAATCGAAATAGTTTTAATTACGAAACCGATATTCTACCGCACTGAAATAATTCTACACTAACAACTCGTACGCATTCAAAAATAAACGATACGTCGCACTTCGAAAACCTAATACAAACTGCCCTATATCTCTTCCAGCCGGTTTTCAACGTTATTTTTAAATCGAGACTATGGTTGCAGAAGGACGATCAATTTCTCTTTTTTAGGAATGTATCCTTTGTTCCTTATAGCGTATATTGTGTTTGGGAACATATCACAGAGGCAAGAGGCAACATTCCCGGATCAGGGCAATAAAACTCGGACCAGATGTTTCTTCGTTGATTCTCATCAAAGAATGAGTCGCTCTCACTCTGGTCATCGGCCTTTGTACACTACACACTGACACTTGTTCATATACGAGTATACGTGGAAAACAAAAGCGAAAATGCGAACCGCAAGCTCCGGTCCCTGGGATTGCGCGAATTGCGCATAATTGTTACATAATTACATACTCTAGCACCTAGTAAAGCGAGTCGCTAATGGCTTTCTGGATGGAGGACCATAAGTTTTAAGGAAGAAATACGCTTAACGAAAACTTTATACATAATATTATGTAAATCTACCATAGACCAGTTAGAATGCAAACAATGTTTTTATTGATCATTATCAGTAGCATAGCCAAAGAGAGGTCAAGGGGTGTGGTTAGTCAAGAATTGGTTTTCCTAATTTTAGCACCCCGTTTAATACCCTTCCGTCTTGGTCAAAACAGATCCCCCCCCCCAGACATTAGGTTGACTATGCAAAATTGACTCAACAATATTTGCAGTTAGTAGCGGAAAAAGCGATCAAAAACCAACTTCTCATACCTACCACGAACTCTACTCTAATTTGAATTCGTAGCTGTCACCTATTTACGCTCTCACACACATGCACATCATAAATGTATTACAGCGATGAAATATTCGAAAATTTTCTTCTTCCAAATTGAGACACAGTAACACGTTTTTGTTACCGTGTTACGAAAATAAAGTGTTACAATGTAACAATTGTAGCTGATTTGCTTCACTCTTTCCTGTCGCAGTTTGACTCCAGCGCCATCTGTCCGTCCCCATTTAGCAAATTTATAAACTATAGTTTTTGTGACAGTGTAACAGACTTGCGGCAATGTAGCAAAAATTTTTGTTACAAGATTTCGGTTTTGCACATCGGGACCCGTACGCCTGTGTCACAGTATAACTCGCGAAAATGAAAGTATTTAGAGAATTGAGTTAACAGTTATTATAGAATTTCCATTTCACATGAGTTCATGTGATAATTTTAATCCGACTAAAATGTTCCCGAAAGTGATGACTTTTTCAGCACTTTATTCATTCATTTATTTATTCTTGCACGATTCTATCGCGTGAACAATACAGATTGGAGCTCCTTATGTCAACTCGAATAGTCAGTTTGTTAGGCAAATTAGGGAGTTAACATAACACAGAATGATACTTATTTTGATTCGCGGTTTCTAGAATAAGTATAAACTATAGAATCCTCGAGCTTCATCATGATGCATCAATAGTGAATAATGTAGGTAAGAAAGTAAACCATCGCAAAAGTAAAATGCATTGGTACGAGTCTGAAGGAAATAAAAACATTTAAATATTAAAATTATTCCGAAGGGCTTTGTTTCTGAATCGAGCGATGATATTCCGTCTCCATTGTCGGTATCTCTTTGTTTGGTTAAAACAAATCATTTTCCTTTATGCTTACTCAGTATTTGCTAATGAAAAAACTCATTTCCAAAACTCAGTATTACCTACGCTATGTTGTATTCCCATGCCAAATCACAGTAAGTTCATTTTACAAGCTATGATCGTAACCAGAAGGTATAAACGAGGGCATTACTCTCCCCGAGTACTGTTTACTCCCTTCCCCTAGCGAAATGGAAAATCTATTGTGTTACCCTCTCTCTCTCGCTTCTATTACACCCCCACCGCCATCCCCCCCGCCTCGCATGAACTTTGGTATTTTGTTGCTGGAGGACAGAATGATGGATTCTCAGATTTAAGCCCACCTGTTAGAACCCCCTGGGTCCACAACTATAAAAAAGGGAGTTACAGAGATTAACTTGTAATTAGCCTAGAAATTTGAAACTTGTTGACTCTGCCCCGAAAATATCGTATTAATTGGAGCGTTGAACATATAATCTCGGAAACTGCCGTCCATTAACAAGATCATATGGGCGGAATCGTAGAATTTTCGACATTTCGTCAGTGCCATCGAGTTGTACGAACAGCGGATGATAGTTGCTCGTCAACCCATTCTTCTATATTCATACTTATCCATTCCGAGGCATTTTTTAGTATCTTTCTACCCCTACCCCTTCGTATAAGGACAATGCAATTCACATATATACTTCCTGGGGGTTTGAACGTGACCGAATTTGTTTTCAGTATCAATTGGACGATAAGTTTGAAATTTGGACACCAGGTGGAAGGAGAAAGACAGAATTTTCCATAAATATAATATAAAAATCACGTAGTAGGATTGTAAGGTCGTTGAATTAACTTTGTTATCCATTTGATCTCAAGTTGAAAATTATGGCACTGGGAGAACCGGGGGAGACAAAGGTTTTGAGGAATACAACATATTCATATCAATATGTTGTTTTTCGAGGCGCTGAAATCGTGTGACCCTAGTTGGAAATTGTGGCCGGGGGAGGAAGGGAGGGGTACCACAACATTCTCGAGAAATACATTATTCATATGAATATATTACTGGAACCGTTCTATGCGTAGTTAGAAATTGTACGTATATCAGCGAAAAAGCAAAATGACGTATTTTTAACAAATGCAGTAGGCCTATGCGTAATATCAAAATTATTGTATTTCTAAAAATGTTCGTCCTTCCCTTCATCGTTCACCGGATGCCACAACTTCCAACTTGGACAGGGGTGTAGCTACGGGGAGGGGATCTGACCTCCATCTGACCCCCCCCCCCGCATCAGCCGAAAATATAAGAAATTATAGTTTATTCTGGTAATAGTAAGTACATATTACACCTGTAATGTTGTAAAAGTGAAACGGAATCCCCTCCCCCCTTCATACCAAGTCTGGCTACGCCACTGAAATTAGGGTTCAATTTATATATGAATATGAAACATGAACTCAGCGACCACTAAGTCTTACCATTAGATTTATCAAAAACGTTGTCCTCCTCCTTTCCCTCCGATTTTACAATTTTAAAGTTATTGGCAAATTGATACTAAAAACAGATCGGTGACCTATCCCAAGAGTATGTACGTGAATTTCAGTAATTTTCGGAGTAAAAGCTCGCTAAGTTCATCGGTCAGAAAGCTTTCTAAAGCCGGGAAAACAAAAATATGTATATTTACATGTGTGGCTTCTAAGGAGTGCTGGTTGTAGAGACGAAAATATTCTCGGGGATGGAATCGTCATTTCTGCCCTTACAATTCGATGGCACTGAAGAAATGTCGAGAATCTTACGTTTCCATCCATATGGCTAGTATTAATTAACGTACACAGGGTTATGTTACCCCCCCCCCCCATTTCCGACGTTTTTGGGCCAGATACGAAAAATCACAAGAGATATTTTTCGTGAAAAACTCAAAGTGCATCAAATCCTGTGCTCACCATTTTACGTTTTCGGCTATGCTAGGCTAGTTACAGGCTAAACTCGTGGACCACGGAGTTCTGATGATTAGGTGAACTCAAATCTGAGAATCCATCCTTTCGTCTTTTCAGCGCAAACATACCAAATTTCATGATTTTTTGATGAAATGCACAATAAATTACGGAGGTTGGCATGAATGCCCCGTACTAGTTTCTGAAAATATCGCAATTCATGCTAGGAGCTAGTACTTGTTAGCCGGCGCTTTATAAATTTCGCTTTACAAATTTTCCGGACGTATTATTAGTAATGGCCACCGCAATGGCGCGATAACGGCCAATATAATGGAATGTTCCTATTCATTTGCTCGCACGATGTTTCGATAAGCGCATTTTGTGCATGCATCGTACTGACCTCAAATTTATTGGTCGTGCCGTGCTCGTAACCGTTGCTTAAACTGCACTGTAGCAGCCTGCAGTCCAGTATGTGCTGTGTACGTTGTACCCTCGGACCCTCGCTTTACCATGTCCATATCTAAGTGTTCGTAGCATTTAGCCTTTAGTCGGTACTGTATTTCTATTCATCCTATTTATATTGCGCGAAACGTACCGTACGTTCCTATTTAACGCCGTCCAATTATTGTTTAATTTCAGCTCCGGAAACGCAACTATCTGGCTACTGCGGCACGTACAGCGATATTTTTTCATTAGGTTTATTAATATGTACAATTTTCAACAAAGGCCGGCCAATCTTGCAAGCGAATCATAGTAACTCGAATTACCAAAAACAATTAGAAGTGGTGAGTAACGCCAGCTGGATTATCCACCAACACCCTTGTTGTTTCGAGTGCGATGGTAACGAGCGTTTGAGCTATCAGGGTTGCCAACCCTTACGATTTATCACCAGATCTGCAGATTTTGTGGCCATTTTCAATAAGTTGGGGATTCTTTGAGGGGAGACGGGGTATTTCTTTCAAATCTGAGGATGTTTTTCTTTCTTTCTCTCTCCTTCCTAAGTCTTCTTCATCGGGTGCCATAGCTGATGCCCGGACGTTGGCTGTCGCGGTTTCTGACGCGCGACTCTCCCGGGCAGGTTAGTCGGAGTAGTTTGCTGTTACGTACCGGGCGGTTTTGTTGCGTTTGAGTTTTCCTTCTCTGCACCGAAGAATATGCAGCTTACATTTGTGTGTGAGGTGGCGCTACATGCCCTGAGCGCTCAGACTTTGCAGTCCATTGCACTATTCCTCAAGTTGCTGTTAAGGATCAGCTCAGTAGCCTCACTTTTATAGCCAAAGTGAGAATTTTACTTAGCTCTATCCCTTTGACTTCACTGGGTGCTAGATATTCTAGCCCCAATGCTTCGCGTCTTGTCCCGGCTATTGCTGGGCACCGACATATGATATGGATCGAGGTTTCTTCCTCTTCTCTACAGTACCTACAGGAGCCGCTTCTTACCACTCCTATTTTATACCACATGTGTTTTGTGGCCCCATGACCGGTTAATAGTCCGACCATGAGCCTTGCATGTTTCCTGTCAAGCCCTAATAGGAACTTGGCATACTTACTGGGGGTGTCCCCTATCAGTGTTTTACTGACGTTCATGCCACTGGCCGACCGCCAGTGCATTTCCGTCTGCTTGCTTATCCAAGCCTTTACTTTGGATTTTATGACGCTGTATGCTACAGGAAGACACGGCCTGGGCGTTGCCAGTTCCTTTTTGGTGCCCTCCTTCGCCAGCTTGCCAGCGATTCTGTTCCCTTTTATGCCGCAGTGTCCCGGTGTCCATAGTACGGCGACCCGGTTCTCCTGAGCAAGGGTGTATAGTTTGTTAACACACTCCGCCACTACTAGGGATGTAGTTTTTTTGTGACGATAGCACTTTGATAGCCGATTGACTGTCTGTACAGATATAGATCTGCTTATTAACAAGGCCCTTCTGCCGGCTTTTCTCAATGGCCACCGTGATCGCCATTATCTCCGCTTGGAGGATAGTGACGCTCTCGCCCAGTGCCACTGAACAGTTGTCAGCGCCTTTTGCATTCGTGATTCCGATTCCTACACCTTGGTCATTTTTAGAGGCATCTGCAAACCACACATTCTCCTCTTTTCCTAGAATGCTTGGCCACCTTTTTTCCCAAGCCTCCCGTGTGGGTATTAGCACACGGTATGGTTTGTCAAAGAGATGTTCCATCGCAATTCTATCCTTTGGCATCCCAAAGCATTTGTCTATCGTCCTGGCCATCTCCCATATCCTTCCGTGGCCTGTCTTATGGGCCCGAAGGTTTGGTTGACCCAGACGATAAGCCCCCATTATCGCCGCTGCTTCTATAGCAGTGTGAAATGGTGGCAAGTTCAGGAGCCTTTCTAGTGCCTTTGTCGGCACCGTACTCATTGCCCCCGTTGTCATCACGCACGCGAGCCTTTGCAGGTGGTCTAGTTCCTCTCTGACGTTGGTCAGGTGGACCAGGCCCCACCACACAATGGTCGCATATGTGATTCTGGGGCGTATTACACCGGTATATATCCAAAGCATCATTTTGGGAGAGAGTCCTCAGGTCCTGCCGACATAGGTGCGGCAAGCCCAAAGAGCCTCAATCCCTTTTTTTATTTTATCTGAAACGTGATCCCTCCAGGAGAATTTTTCATCAAGATATACTCCTAAGTACTTCACCTTTCCTGTGAGGGCTAACGGTCTTCCCTTGTATTGCACCTTGATCAACTCCTTGCCTTTTCTTTTACGAGTGAAAAGAGTGATCTCCGTTTTGTCCGGGTTTATCGATAACCCCTTTTTCGCACACCATTTTTCCACACATCGGAGTCCCCACTGCGTTATCTCCGCGATGGTTCCCGGAAATTTGCCGGTTACCACCACAACCAAATCGTCAGCGTAGCCCTGTGTGTATATTTTTTGCCCATTTAACTCCTCCAGCAAGCTGTCCACCACCAGGCTCCACAGTAGGGGAGAGAATACTCCCCCTTGTGGGCAGCCCCTGATGGTAGTTTCATGGATCCGTTCTTGTTGGTATGTTATCCGGATCTCCCTGCCTTTTAGCATAGATACAATCCAGTTTATTAAGCTTTCTTTCACTTCCCTTTCCCTCAGGGCTGTTTCTATGGATTCATGAGAGGTCGCGTCAAATGCTCCCTGTATATCCATGAATGTTGCCAGGACATAATCTCCGCCAGTCATCCTTCTCTCGATTGTTGTAACAAGTGAGTGCAGTGATGACTCTACTGATTTGCCTGCCCTGTATGCATGCTGGTTCTCATTTAGTGGGAATTTTTTCAGGGTAACCTCTCTTAGGTGCCTGTCTATCAGCCTTTCCAAGGTTTTTAGCATGAATGATGAGAGACTTATCGGCCTGTAGGATTTGGTCTTGCAGGGGTCTCTGCCTGGTTTAGGCAAAAACACCACTCTCACACCCCTCTACGATTTTGGAATGTGCCCTAGGGCTAATGATGCCCTGAGGACCCTAATGGTCTCTAGTCCTGTCTGTAAGCAGACTGGATTGATTCCATCTGGGCCCGGTGCTTTGTACGGCGAGAATGTGTTTACCGCCCAACATACCCTGTCTGGTGTAACCACCTCCTTCGCCGTTTCCCAATCTGTTCCTTTTCGCACACTGTCGGCTCTTGGTAGCGGCTGTGTGTTTTCCATAATTTTTGCTCCCGGAAAGTGCGTGTCAATGAGGTGCTCTATTGCCTCTCTCGGGGTGGTGGAGAAACCACCCGTCGGGAGTTCGAGCGGCCCCTCTGTCACCCACCTTTCCTTACTGAGAAGTTTTTGCAGGCGTGCCGTCTCCGGTACCTTTTCTATAGATTCGCAGAAACGTCTCCACCCCTCTGTTTTGGCTTGCTTTACCGCCTTTTTGTATGCTTTTTGGGCCTCATGATATAATTCCCAGTAAGCCGGTGTATTATTTTTCAGTGCAGCCCTCAGCCTTCTTCGAGTGTCCTTCCTACGTTTCCCCAACTCTGCTGTCCACCAGATGGTTTTACGTAATTTTATTATCTTAGGCTCACAGTTCTTCTCGTAGGCGTCCCTGAGTGCACCATCCAGTATGTTGGCTTGTGCTTCCAGGTCGTCCACGTTCTGAATCCGTTGCCAGTTGTAACTTGTCAGTCTTTCTAAGTCATTCTTGAAGCCTCCCCAGTTTGTTTTCCTAGGGTTCCTAATAGCTCTTTGTTCCTCCTTAGGTGCCCGGATCTGGTATTGGATGTGTTGGTGATCCGATAAAGACGGTTCGTCCAACACTCTCCATCCCTGGACTCGGTCCCTAAGTTTGGAATTACAGAGTGTTATGTCTATAACTTCTTGCCTTACTTTTGTGACAAACGTTGGTTTGCTTTCCTCATTTAGAACAAGCAGATCCTGTGTCGCAAGGTAGTCTACTAGCCCTTTCCCTCTCGGATTTGTGCCTGTACTCCCCCAGATAGTATGGTGCGAGTTGGCATCGCATCCGACAAGAAGGTCCAGCTTTTCCCTCACACAGTGTTCCACCAGTTCCCTGAGCTCATCAGTTGGGGGAGGGTCCCGAGAGTCGGATGGAAAATATGCTGAGCATATTACTATCTTCTTCTTGTTCCCTTTCTCCTCATATTCCAAAGTGGCCGCTACAAGATCCCGTAGGGTAAATCCTGGTATTGCTGTGCAGCTCACTTGATATGTAAATATCGCTGCACGTGGTCTTCTTGCGTTTTTTGCATAAATGAGATGCCCCTGTGCCATCTGTATGCCTCTCACTTGTTCCCGATGATACCATGGTTCCTGTAACAGGCATATATTTGTTTGCCCCTTTTGCAGCCTCCTGCTCAGTAGGTAACAGGCTGCTTTACATTGGTGCAGATTAATTTGCATACCTTATCATCGGTATAGCTTTTCTTGTTATCTCGACTGTCACTGACATCACAGGCGGTCAGGAAAACTTGTTGCCTTTCTCTCAGGTATTCACTGACTCCCGTCGTACCCCGCAGATGTACTCGGTTCTCGAAGGCAATACAGGACCAGCGACAGCCCTGATTCTCAGCTCAGCTCTTAGGGCACTTGCGTGTCGCACTTGTAGGCAGCAACCACGCGTGGTCATTCGGCACCCTCCGGCTTGATAGTTCCCCTGTTCCAGCTTGGTAACGTCACGACGTGCACACGCACAGTACACTTGTCTGTGAAACTCGCCCAAATGTAATGCCTTGGTCATGTGAACTGGCAGGAGTTATAGAACCCGCTATGTTTCCACCTCGATTGATACTGTAATCGCTGTGTTCGCTACTTTGAGTATAAATCTCCTGGAGAGATAGAACTGTAGAGCGCGCTATACCATGTGACGCGCGCGTTCACGCGCGTTATTGTCATGCGAATGCCCCATTGTTAACAAACTGATTGCCATAAGCTTTCATTAGCACCGGGGGCATCTGTATGACAGAAATGCGCGCTCTACAGGTGTGGCATAGGAAACATGGTTTCTATCCCTCCAGGAGATTTATACTCAAAGGTTCGCTAGGATGTTAGTGGGGGTATTCGAATATCACTAGCTTTCCGGCATTAGTGGAACTCGAACCCGAGACGCAATAAATGCGAAGCGGGCACGTTACTACATTGCCGCACAGCGACTTTCCAAGTCTACAAAAAAATGAACGCAAAAGTTTCAGTTAAAAACGCCATTTCAGCGCTTATTTTATGATTGACGTTTGAGACGGAGCCAAATCTACAATTTTTTGTTAAAGATTTTTTTGACGATTTATTTTTGGACTACCTTTTGGGGATTTTCACCATTTTCGGTTGGTAACCCTGATGTTTGTTTAGTTATTATTCCTGTTATACAACAGTTATACTACAGCTTACCCATTGCATAAATGCTTGCTCGTATTCGTGAGCTATATGTATGTATGTATTACCTAAGGAGATGAAAAAGGAGGTGACACTGTCAGCCGTACAAATTGCACTTTCACCATGTATCAACATAGTAGAATGTCGGGTGAAACAGAAAATTAAAATTACTTTTTTTTCAGTATCTCGATATCACAGATTATGAAGACCGACTGAATCGAATTTGAATAACCAGATAGTAGAACTGTTCCGTGAAATTCAGTTTGAATCAGTTGGTCTTCACGGTCAGTAGTACCGAGTTAGCGATAAGAATTTCCTTTCATTTTTAGTTTCACCCAACCTCCCTTTCACAATGGACGGTGGCAAATGCCAATAAGAATGTCTCGGAGAAGGATCTAAAGTACAGTGGTTTCCTTTTCCATGTCATAATTAAATCGCAACTGGGTCGGAGTTGTAATATTAGTCCTCGAATGGCGATCACATGGATTCGTAATGATATTTACACGTAGGAAAATTAGCACACGGATGTATTTTTAAATAGACAACAATAGGTTATTTCGGGCCACCACTTTCTGGTATTTTTCTTCTAGTATACCAGACTGTGATGACGTCAGAATGCTGGTATAGCTGTGATCTGCCCGAATAATTTGTTCAACTTCTGGTTTTCCGGTAAATAAAAGTAACTCCAGACCACAAGTAATATATATATCTGGGCTCCAGACCTACTGTTATTTTAACAGAAATTTCTGTTATCAATGTCGTCATCAAATTAGCAGACTTAGCTGCCCGCTTTATAGCGGTACACATACTAAAATTGGAAAGATACAGATGTCTGCCCAAACGCGGTTCTGCTATTTCTCGTCTGTAAAAATAGCAGAAAAATACCAGAAAGTGGCTGCGCGAAATAACCTAATGTCAATGTCCTGTGCGCAAATATCAATATCAATCAGCAAAATTATCATTCGAGGGCTGTATGTTGGAAATCTGCAGAATGTCTTGTTTAAGTTTCCTATCTCTGCCAGGATTGCTGTCATCTATCCTCCTCAATTTCGAAACAGTTCTCGAAATTAAAGAGTTGACGGGGTAATGAATCTCCTTCATCAGTTTTTGACGCCAACGGTCGAGTGGTATAAGAAGAGTAATGATGTAATGAGGGGTAGAAATTGCCGCGGCTTTTATCTAATTGCTGAACTTGACCGAGACCTACTCAGTTCGATCTTATTTTCGGGGCCGCAGTGTCATCTTTTTTTTTCCTGTCTCTGTAATATTATATAGAAGCTACAGAAAATATGAACAGTGAGCTCTCAAATTTTGCTTTTTCTGATCACATTTACAGCTTGAAACGAGCATCGAAAATCTCAAACCTCGCATTCCTATGCAGCTGCAAGAGATGGTGGTCAAAATGTTGAGTCGCGAAACGCAAGCTCGACCAAGTGTAAAAACCTTGTTAAACACGCCTTATTTCTGGTACGTTTGTAAATTAATATTTAAACTATTCTTACTGTAATATAGGATAGGGATTCGGAGCCGATCCCTTTCTTCAGAAGATCCGGAACAGAATTGGGAGCCCTTGTAAATTATTTGCTGGAGTCGTAGGCTATTTTAGAATTTTATTGGAGTTTAATTGGCTTCCACTTGGGGCCCTTCAGTATCCGCGATTCCCTCTTCTCAATCTTGATCTCCTCCCGAATTTCTCCAGTGTTAAATATTACCGGAGCCGAAGGAACAACCATATTTTAGTGGAATTGATTGATCTATAACTTCACAGACATTTTACTCTATTTTATCGGAACCTATCATACGGAAAGAATTCTTAAAGGATAAATCCATAGAGAATAAATATAAGCTCCTTCGTAATATGCTCATCAGTGGATTTAGAAACGTTTAATTTAAGACTAATTTGGTTCAGATGAAATTTTGCAGATATTGGTTTTTAGCAAAATTGCAACAGCATCACCCCATTCATAAAAAATATCTTTTTTTTCTTTTTCCCTAAAATACACGAAAGATCCTACCAGTAAATAATAAATTACTGTAAACAAATAGTTTGAAGAAGTAGGACCGAGTTTAGTTACTATGAAACCCCATAAATGGAATACCAGCTCGAAAATATTACCAAAATTCGGTCTCAACCCCCTCGGTGGCATTTTGGAAAGTATATTAAAACTACGTACCCTCGCTTGAATTTATCAACTTTGAGAATCCAAAAACCAATCCCTATCTCGAATATTATTTTTTCATCCCTCTTGTCTGCTTCACTTGGAGACATCCCGAGGTCACGACTCAGATTGTGGAGCCGAATTATTTTATACCCGATCAGCATCTCATAGCATGTCAAACTTTATGAGAAAAAATTTTTAACCAGTTAAGGTCCAAGAAAAATATATTCTAGTTGAAAAAGTCAAAAGTCCGTATATTTTCCGGTAAAAAAGACAGGGTAGGCGGTACGTTTTCCCCTTACCGGATCAAGTTGAAACATGGGTGGATTTTTTTCGTATACTAATAAAACTGATAGGGTAGGCCGAGAAATTCCACCAAGAGTAGATAAGTGCTACCTTATTTATGAGACAACAGTAATTGTCGATCTATTAGAACGTATAAATGAAACAACATGTGGTGTTTCTTTTTACTTTTTACAGTGATAGAAACGTGGAAACGTTGCAAAATTTAGATGTAATAAATTTAAAAGATCCTGTATCAAAATCACAATTTTATCGGAGTACTTTAAAAGAAGCTCTGCCGTATCTACCTAGAGTAAGTACCACCGCAAACTTGCTCTCTCATATCCGTTAGTTCTTTCGCGTTTTCATCGTGAGTCCAAAGAGCCGTCTGTAATGTCAATTGACGCTAATTTCGTTTTTCTAAATTATTATTATTATTATTATTATTATTAATGAAAGAGATTATTATGGCTGTTGAGAAGGAAAAGAGGTTGGTGAGACGAATGCAAAGTCATTTCGATAGTTAATCTAATTTTTTTGTTGTTGTTTTGTTCGTTATTCGACGTATTAATTCTTTTTTTTTTCTTTTTTTTTTCGAAAATCGTTTTTTTTATATGTGCGAATAATTTGACGCCATTCAGTCATTATAAAATATACGTCTTTTTTTGATCCAGAAAATTTGGTACCAAAGGGTATGGCCATTTCTTCAAGCCGAAATGCAAACCCCCGAATCGCTAGCTTCCGCGCTACAACCAGTCATGTTCTTGATTGAGCAAAGTTCGCTAGAGGAATACGAGAAAATTATTTTACCCGAGTTCAGGTAAGTGTGTTTTGCAATATCGTTTGTCCTCGCGGGTAAACTTGAAAAAATATCGATTCGCGTAAATCTAATCACGATGATGAAAACAAGGACAGTTTTACTCGCGATTTAGGTTACGAAAACCTTTCTCGCAGCTGCCTAATTACGTACTCTTATTTTCGTTTCTTCTATAATTCGTCTTAATTACCTTTTTATTACGTGAAACAGGAAACTGTTGCAAGCTCATCGATCCATTCAAGCAACGGTGACGATTTTAGAGAATTTGCACATCATCTTGGAGAAAACACCGCGAGAAGATGTTCGTCGCGAAGTACTGCCTGTCTTATACAAAGCGTTCGAGAGTAATTCGATACAGATACAGGTAATATTTTTTTTGCAATTTATTATTCGGTTACTTGTTACGTGTAACGTGAACCGAGGGTAAGTGGAATCTCGAGGTAATTGCGTGGGAACAATGCAAGCAATACAAACAAAGTAAACATCCAATTCTTAATTTTCATCTCGGATTCGAGTCAACACCCTTTCAGCATCCGTTTCATTTAAATGCATTGACCGAGTGAATTTTCAGTCAACTGTAAGAAACCATTTTCGGGCCGTCGAATTCCACTGGCCCGGTTTCCGTGTTTGACCTTGTTTTGAAAAAGTTAGTCTAGCCAAGAAGTTTCGTAAGTAGAATTTTCTCGAATCTCGATTGAAAAAAGAAAAATGAATTATTGAAGTATCGTGAAACTCGGGAAAAATCATGCTAGGTGGATGTGGAAGTTGTAAGTTAGTACAACTACTCACCACTCGATGACGCAATATGAGCTATTCACTCATTGCTAGAGAGCTGTTACGTATGTAACCCTAAGATCGTGAGATCATTAAAAATATTGAGACACGAACGTTAACAGCTTTTAGTTTTGTAAGTTTTATTTTCATCATCAATTCTGTGAATCGAGTCACGGAAGGCAAATACCATGAACACGGATTCGAACTCGTCTCGAAAAATTGAGTAATTAGCACCAGCGCCGACGCCGAAGCTCTCCGAAAATTTTTTCGCCCCAAAAAAGATATGATGTATAGTATGGAGAAATTTTCGAAATTTGAAAAATTAAAAATTTTGAACTAAAAACTGTTTTTAACTCAATTTTTTACGCTGAGTTCAAATTCGGTATTCAGATTTGGCGGTGACGCTCCGTTCCCGAAATAAATTTGAAAATGTGGTCAAAATGGGTCAAAGAATGGAGAAATTTAAAAAATTTGAAAAATCAAAAATTGTGAACTAAAGACTGTTTCCAACTCAGTTTTTCACGCTGAGTTCGAATTCGGTGTTCAAATTTGGCGGCGACGCTTCGTTCCCGAGATGAATTTGATAATGTTGTCGAAATGGGTCAAAAAATGAGTCTAGCTCAAATTTGACAACGGATTCGAATTCGCCTCGAAAAATTGAATAATTAGCACCAGCGCCGACGCCGAAGCTCTCCGAGAAAATTCTCGCCCCAAAAAGAGACGTGTGATGTATGTATAAAGAAATTTTTTAACTTTAAAAAATCAAAAAATTTTGAATTAAAGACAGTTTTTTTCTCTATTTTTTACGCTGAGTTCGAATTGAGTGTTCAAATTTGGCGGTGACGCTTCGTTCCCGAGATAAATTCGAAAATGTAGTTGAAATGGGCCACAAAGTCACGACCCTCGTGATCTCGTGTACCGGACCCACGAAGTTCATATTCAGTGAGCAAATTTGGCGGTGACGCTTCGTTCCCAAGATAGGCTCGAACATGTGGTCGAAATGTGTCAAAAAATGAGTCTAGCTCAAATTTGACAACGGATTCAAATTCGCCTCGAAAAATTGAGTAATTAACACCAGCGCCGACGCCGAAGCTCTCCGAAAATTTTTTCACCCCAAAAAAGACATGATGTTGTATGGAGAAGTATTCAAAATTTAAAAAATCAAAAATTTTGAATTAAATACTGTTTTTTACTCAATTTTTTACGCTGAGTTCGAATTTAGTGTTCAAATTTGGCGGTGACGCTCCGTTCCAAAGATAAATTCGATAATGTGGTTGAAATAGGTCAAGTAATGATTCTAGCTCAAATTTAACAATGGATTCGAATTCTTCTCGAAAAATTAGGTAATTAGCACTAACTATTCACTAATCTCAATTCAAAAACAAAAATCAGGGTTAAATTATGGTCGTCAGCATTTTCTCTTGCTACCTCATCAAAAAAATTCTGCGGGCGCCCATGAGCACATGGGGGACGTTTTGGGGATGAACACCCTCTTTCTGGACGCCTACATTTTTCCAGGAATAGGAAATGAAAAAACCGATGGATGAGGTGAACGAAATTCTATTTTAGGTGTTCCTTACCTTGAAATCTCCTCCGAATTTGGTTCCTCGCTACGCCATGTATCCGGAAGTTTGGTTTTGGTCTCTTTTGGTTTTATTACGATCATTTTTTGTACTTATTTGGTGACTTTCAGATATCGATAGTCTTGTTTAGGTATATTTCTTATTGTTTAATCGTTCTGGACGCTTGTTTTGATCTTTTTTGGTTCAGATCTGGTGGTTTTGTATGTTCATTTCCTTGTTTTTACTAGTCTGATTTCGTGTTTTAGTCTTGATTTTATAGTTTTTGGTCTTATATTTTTCAGTATTTATTGCTTGTTTGTTTTTTGTTGTTGTTTTTTTTTTTTTTGTCCGCGGTTTGATGATTTTTCAGGGTGTCTAACAAATTTGAAAATTAAAAATATTGGACTTTCATTGGACTATTTTCGTTTTTTTTTATATGCGCAAAAATTGAGTTTGCAAGACACCTAGTGATCGAAGTTGAGTTTTCGACAACACCACATTATTATTATTATTATTATTATTATTATTATTATTATTCCACACTTTTCAATTTTTATTTAACCTATATTGAAATTATTGGACTAATTGGACCGTTTTTCAAGTATTCGACTTTTATTGGACTTGTTGACCCGGTAGACACCCTGTTTTTAGACGTCCTGGTCTGTATTAGCCATAAATCTTTGGATTTCGACTTGTATCTATTCTCTCAATTTAGGTCCTAATTTCATCTTGATTTAAGGTCTATATTTCATTTTCTCAAATTTTCTGATTTTTGATAAGTGATAACTCTTTAACAATTTTAGACGGTGAATTGGTGTTCCTAGTTTCTAGTTGAATCTGAATTTTGTAGCTTTTGGTACGTTTTCATCGTGATCTGAGTTTAATTCAGCTCTGATTTTGCTTTTCTTAATGCTTTTTAGCGTTATCTGGTCTTGTCCGTCTTTTTTTATTTTTCTCTTGATATGCGAGTATTATCCTCACTAACTGCTTTCTGTGCTTGGACTGTATCAAGAGCTCAAGCTCAGTTTAATTCGGAGCTTTTCGATGGTTCTATTTTGGAATATTGGCCATAAATTTTGAATTTTGATGCTTTTTAGACTTGCATGGTCTTGTTTCGGTATTTTCTGTTTTGGTGTGGTTGGTTTCAGTATGTCCTATGCAGTCTTGTCGCTGTCTTTTTTAGCCTCAGTTTGGTGATTTGTGAATTTCCTGGTCATTTTTGGCCATATTCCGCAGATTTTGACATTTGATCTATCACTAACTTTTGGTCTTCATTTTCATCTTAATTTCATTTCTTTATATTGTTGCCTCTAAGTTTGTACTCAATTTTAAACGTCAGCTTAATTTCGTTTTATTATAGTCCTGATCTTACTTTTCCTATGGTTTTCGTCTGGTTCTGAGGTTTTTCTATGCTTTGATTTTGTGCACAACCAAAAGGACCCTTCATTAACGCTAGTGAAGACCCTTTTCCCCTGAACGATTCGATGATTTGATGATTGAACTACAAGTTAACGACGAGAGAGGGTAAAAAGGGATTCCCCCTAAACCGAACTTATTTGTGTACCTGAAAAAGTTTACCCAGCTCATGTCTGATGTGGGGAGTGAAAAGGGGGGAATTTCTTCTGGCCCGAACTTATTTAGGGACCTGAATTTTTCATCGTCTAATTACTCTTTACATGTCTGATCTTTTTTTTTTTTTTTGCGTCTTCGTGCACAAAGCGGTATTATTTTCTGAGGAGAGCCCAAAAGAAATTCCACTTTTTTCCCTGAGCCCGAATTTCCATTCGACCGCCCTGCTCAGCAATCGCAATATGTAATTATCTTCTTCTTCTTCTATATTATAAACGCAAGTTGCATTTTTATGTCGTCAATGTTCTCAGCCTGTGCTGAATATTATAAGGTGAAATTTGCACAATAATATTAACGGAAACATAAAAGCTGTAATTAAGCTTTATTGTCGACTTGCATGTGTGTCTATGTGTGAATGTTCCGCGCGCTAACTCCGTCATTTTAAACGCGTGTTAGCGTGATGAGTGTGACTAGTAGGAAGTATTTTACAACACATCGTGGATATAGAACGATCAGGCTGGCCATACGATATCTATAATATAAAGACAGTCTTGGTTTCTTTCATCTAAAAGCGTCTCAGTGTACATACTGCGGTTGATCAGGCCATGTTGCGTTTTTTTTATCATTGAACTTTTACTTTACAAATCCTTTTTTAGGGCTTCATGAGTTCAAGACTTGGGCCATGTGTCGTTTTTGTATTATCGACTTTTCATTTTACAAATACTTTTTTGCTTCATTTTTCATTTATTAAAGAGATTAATCTAATATATAAAGACAAGTCTCAAATTTTCCTCATCGGTGTTCTCAGGTATTACTGAAAATGTTTATACTATAGCGAGCCAAAAACCGGAAACAAATTTGCACGAGAAAGCCCGAACATACGAATAATAAGAAATCCTTATTACGAGTACATTCCTTTTCATCATCATTTGTAATACTGCCGACTGACACAAGTCTCCTCTGGCCTTTCCTTTTCTCGCATGACTCATCGAAGCAGCAAGAATACATCACATCATGTTTGATTTGGTCTTTGATATAGATAACGAACACAATAACAATAGTCATAGGGTAATTTAAGTTACGGGTGATCATCAAGAACCACTAGAAAGAAAACCGATTCTATTTATTTATTTATGTTTTGATTCGAAACATCTTTAGGGCTTCACGAATTCAAGACTTGGGCCATGTGTCGTTTTTTACTATCAAATTTTCATTTTATAAATACTTTTTTGCTTCATTTTTCATTTACTAAAAAGATAAATCTAAAATATATAAAGACAAGTCTCGATTTTTCCTCATCAGTGTTCTCAGGTATTACTGAATGAAATTTTTAAAAAAATGTCTCGTATGGCAGTTTGTAACATTTTTGAATCGGGGGCCTAATTTTGAAAAATTATACTTTTTATGCTCTTTCCAACAATACTAATAACTCATTTTGCTTACACATGTCGGTTGGTTCTCTTACGCTTAACAGCGTCCAACTGAGGGTTGCAAATGGGTAACTATTCCTCGGGTAACTAGGGTAACTAATTGCGCATCCGGTTGGGAGACAGATATACCAAGTACAATATACAGTTCATGTTTTGCGTTTTTTTACCATCGATCTTTTATTTTACAAATACTTTTTTGCTTCATTTTTCATTTATTGAAGAGATTAAAGAGATGTAGGAGTTTCATGTTGCGTTTTTTTACTATCGAACTTTCACTTTACAAATATAATACTTTTTTACTTCATCTGACTGGGACTGTGCAAATTGTAGAAGCGCTAGCGTCGTATCTTTAGTGCGTTCGTTAAACAATGATAAGGAGAACATATTCTAGCGCTACCTGTGACACCAACATACAAACTGTTATCAAAGCCGTTATCTTTAATGTTTTTGAAAGCCTCTGACTGGGACTCTCGGACTGTGCAAATTGTTTGGGCAAAAGAACCCTCAGTGCTTCTATTGAGGACGTGAAATGTTCAGGATAATTCGATCATTTCTCATTTCCAGCAATCGCAATATGTTATAAAGTAATATCGATGGGATATAAACAAAAATGAAAATGAAAACACTGGCACACTGGTGCTTCATTTGTTCGTAACTCCTGCGAACCTAAGAGCTCTAACATGAAGATTCGATTAATTTACTAAGAATTTTAAAAAAAGTAAATATGATATGGGTTTTCTGCTAAAACTATGAAAATCTCCCTAAAACACGTAATAAACTGCAAGAATCCATTTGCTTCGAGTACCTTACCTATTTTGTAGTCAATAATACAGACGACACCGATTTGCTCTGTACTGTGTGCGGTTATTGGATGTAGGTCAACATCCCGTTTTTCCTTGCTTTCAATAGAGAAATTAATCGACAAGCGACTGTAGGAGGGGAAAAAAAAGAGATTGGAAAATTGCTTCTTGAGTACTGAATTGCGCGACATTCATCACAGCTGCAAGTGCAGCTGCAGCTAAAGCTCTGACTTCGCCCGGCCACAGTTCTCCTTGACGCATCGTGTTAGGATTTTCTGTGCATCATGTTTTTTCATTAGATCCGTGAAACAGAACATCGAGCACATTATTATTTAAATACGAGATAGAAAAGAAGTTTAATTTCCTCGGGAAACCGAATAAAAAGGAAATTAATAAAAGTCGACTTACACTTTGGAAAGATTGATGGTAAATGGCGATTGTAACTTATTTATCTACTCGATTAGCAATATATTTTAGAAAACTCGAGTTTATAAATGGGAAGATGCCGGTGTAAGAACATAGTGTAATCGTAATAAAATTGGATTCGCCGGCCGAGTAGGTACTACAGGTTTGCTCGCTCGTGTTTCTTCGTAATTGAAAGTGGGTTATGCGAAGCGGCCTAACAATCCATTTTGTCGATTTCTGGATTTTTGCATAAAAGTAGTGTACGTCATCTATATCTCGCGCTTCTAATGGCAAGTCTGAAAAGCTGTACAGCTGTATAGATAGGACATTTAGTGCACGTCCGGATATATGATTCAGACAGTTTTTGAAAGGTTTTGCGACTTTTTATTATTCATATAGTTGAGGCCTATGTTTACACTTTTTTTCATTGGCTTTATTAACGTTAGCCTAGCGTTTTAACGGGTTGTGGTTCTAACGTCTGATCAAGGAATTGTGTAACATAATAGGTAAAAGAAAATGGACCTTCCATGTATTGCGGTTGTATTAGAAGAAATCAGTTTTATTTTCGTCTTGGTTGTTATTTTTTTATTTTTTTATTTTTTCATAGTATTCCGCTAAACAATTATCGAATTGCGAAATGAAATAGGTCTTTGGTGTATTACCGTTGGGTTAGAAAGAGTCTTTCCTAAATGACAATAATAGTTCAATTTCTTTTCTCCTGTTCATTTGATGGTTTGCTGATGACCTTACTGATGGTATGGTCAAACACTGAGAGTGCGAGAGGCCTTAGTGTTCATCGAAGGTATGAGGACTATATGTTAATTTTAACTTTCACTTTGTTTCGTTAGCAATCCTGTTGAATCGCGTTAGTTCAGAATCAGAATCACCTTTATTGGGAACATTATTAATACGTATGGGATACCACGATTTAGAGCCCGAATTAGGGCTCATACAGTTATTCCCAGCCCATATAGAGCAAAGGTTTCCTGCAACCCATACCATGTTCTTGAAAGTTGTGTATTTTGAGGAATTTATTGATATCGTCCTTCCATCTTGGTTTTTGATGCCTTCTTTTCCTCTTGTAAAAAGGTTGCGAGAAAGTGGCTGTGTAAGTCCATCGATCGTCCACCTATCTACTTTCATATCGACGTTGTGTGTCAGTTTGCTCTCTATCCTTTTTACCCTAATATGATCATTTTTCTTAACACCCAGTATAGAACGCTCCAAGGAGTTTTGGGTGGCCCTAATTCTATGGAGGATTTTTTTTTTCACTTAGGGCCCAGGTTTGGATTGAATCAAGCTAGTTATCAAATTGGAAAAATAATGAGTATCTTAGGCGTTTTGCAATCAAGACGATGAAGTGTCTTTTTCGCTTTCATTTTTGTCACATAATGAAATATTTCAACATTTCAGTTTCTACTTTTATTGGTCGACTATCCATTATGGATTTAATTTTTTTATTTGATGTTCCCATTTCGAACTCAGCAGTTTTAATTTCAACTTCCAAATTTTTAAACAGGCTAAAACCCTATTACTTACTGTTTACTTGTACATCTTTTTGTTTCTCTGAAATCAAGCGGTTAACACGTAGATCATGTAGTATTTTCTTCAGCCCCGTATAAAGAAAAAGAGAGCCTGGGGGGAATTCCCGCGGGCCCCCATTCCTTCTAGTTTATTTTGTTCTTTTGTCGGATGGAAAAAAATTATGAGCTATTTCTTTCATGGTGTGAGGATGAGTGATTGCTGATTTGATGTACAGTATGATGTAGCCGTAAGCGTTGAAGTTCAGGCCTTTTAAAAATATCGGGCCCCCCTGAAAGTCTGGACCCTAGGTATTTCCCCCTCCCCTCTTGTCTGGGTTAATTTTCCTTCTTCAATTATTTCCCGTAAATACACGAACAAAGTGAATTACGGACTGTAATACCGCGTTGCCGAGATATTTATTATGAATTCGAATGCGTCGCGGTTCAGGAAAGGAAGCTGCGACCGAAGCATTCGAACCAATTGACTAGGAAATTACTTGTTCGGTCCCCAGTAATTATATCGTCGTGTGAAGTTAACCTTCTGCTTAAGGGTTAGTGAACCATTTTCGAGTACATAACAACGCATATCCGTTGTATGGGCGTCGAGTAGGTAACTCTTTGAAAAATTTTAATATTCCGCCTTCTTCAGTGCGTTGAAGTTCTTATAGTCATCTTTTGAAGAAGGGATGTGGGCGTGGGTTCACGTGATGCGGGGGATAACACCTCCGGGTCTTTCGATTTTCCCATCACACCATAACCGACTAAGTTCATTGCACAGGGTATTGACAAATACGTAAGCTTTTCGTATTGAGAATTTTAGATTTAATAAGAAGTTACAGTCAACGACTACGTACAAGAAATTTGTTATAATAAATAATATGTGCAAACTGACACGACAGAATTTAAATTAAAAATATCTGTATACGCAAAAGAATCTGGCTTTTTGACCACCTTTACTATAGAAAAACGGTTTGAGTGAAAATGTAGGGTCTGAGATTCGAAATCCCTAAACCTGTCACGCCTCCCCACTCTTTCTCTCAAAATAAGCATAATCGCAATCGATACGAACGTTTTGCTCTGTACTCGGTCACGAGAAAAAAAAAAAGAGTTTGGTCAGTCTTGGAGATTGCTGAACATAGCCAAGTACTTTTGGTTCTGGTCGAGACCGACATTTCAAGTGTTTGAGTACATCGTCTGTTTTGAAGAAATCGCCGTCAAAGTTTCTTCATGATTGTGCTTTTCCGGCACATATCGTTGAAGCTTCCCTTTGTAGATCTATATCTTAAACTATTTATATGCCTAATCGGCGGGCTTAAAGCAGCCGCGTAGCTGTAATTAAAGTCCGAGGGGGGGGGGGCACAAAACAGGAAGCAGATTTTTTTTTTGAAAAAAAAAAGGTAAGAAAACAGTTTTTATAGAGATTTAATGAATTTGCATAGTCGTCAATTTTACGGCACATTCAGCACAGATGGGATAAAAGTATAGCGGCGGGGTGCTTATTATGTGTATATAGTTAATAGTGGGGAACATCAATTCCTCAATAACTTGTTATACAAGCTTGATCGAGTGTAGCTTTGCGAATTTGAGAGGGGCAAAGAATCTTATGGGGGACCAGGCCCACCCCGCACTCCTCATCTACGCAGCTGGTTTGGAGAGCGGGAAGGAAAATTGCCCTTTTTGTTTAGTATAGACTAGGGGAAGATCCTGACCCCCTCAGCCCTCTCTAGATACGCCATTGTAGAGTTCAGTGTTGACGTAAAACAACCAGTCCCGTATCCAATCTTCTCGGTATCTTCACACAGGGTAGTAGAAAAACTCATCCAATAAGGCTTTGGCCGGAATCTTACCTGCTCTGTGTGTGTGCAGTAACCCCTCATTTCGCTTATGGGCTTAACTCATATATGTAGTTCAGACTACGTTCAAAAGAATAAAAGTTTAGATGTACCTGTATCTCAACGAATATTGAAGACATCGTACTGAATCTCGGGGACATGTTTAATATATATGAGGCTACAGGGAAACGAAAATCAGCAACAAAACCAAACGAAGCATTTTCAAGGATTGCCCTTCTTGTTTTTTATATTGTTCAACTGACCATTTATTTTAAGTTTTTGAGCTTAGCCTCTAGGAATTCAAAGACCTTTCAAAAACAGAGTTTAAATACATAAACCTGGTGGACGCCGTGTAGGTTCACGTTCACAAAACTCCGTTACTTGGCCCAATATTGAAAACAAATAAAAGCAAAACAAAAGCAACAAAACTAAATATACTTTATTTCAATTGTCGAGGCTTAGCAAACGAAGGGAGGATTTTGGAACTAGAAAATGGATTGAAAAAGATTAGGGATGAAGTAATCGGAATTTAGAAATAAAACATAACGGGGAAAACTTGATTAAAAGAAAAAACAGTTGTATTTTCTAATATTATGGCTGTACTGTGGGATACCGTGGGGTGGAGTTTCAGATCAAACAGACTTTCGTAAACAATATTATAGACATCAGAGGCATTTCTGAGCATATTGCAGTACTTAAACTCAAAGTAGGCAAATCAATAAGTATGGCTGTAATCCAATGTTATGTCCCAACTCTTAATTCACCATCGAAAGAGAGTGAGGAGTTCTACACGCTACTAGAAGAAACGTATACCAATGGGGGGGGGGAACAAAAAAAAAACAAAAAAAAACATTATACAATAGTTATGGAGGATTTCAACGCTAAAATAGGAAAAATTGGGGAGAGAGAATAATGGTGTGTGGTGGGACGTATTGACTTCAATACAGAGGATACAACTAAGAATGGTGAACGATTGATCGAATTTGCAGATAACGTCAACATGAAGATAGCTGCCTTCTTTTTTAAAAATAAGTTTCAAAGAAATGGACGTGGCAGTCACTCAATGGACCTATAAAAAATGAAATTGATTATATGTTAGTGAATGATTTAAAAATGGTCTCAAATTTTCAATTCCATTCAGATCGTAGACTTGGAAGATGAGAATTAAAAATTGCTGAATACTTGAAGTGTAACAAATATTTGAACCATAAAGATACAACTAAATTGACAATTCCTATACATAAAATAGAAGCTGCAAGAACGTATTTGGAAGAAAAAATGGTGGGGGGGAATAAAAACACAAAATTTAAAAGAAACAGAAGAACTATACGACTTTTTTAATGAAATTTTGAAAAAAAAAAAAATTCAAGAATAGAAAAAACCAAGGGGTTACTTTCGAACTGATAACAAAATTTGTATTAAAACTAAAGAGTTCATGATTAAACAACGAGCTATACGGAAAAATAAAGAAAACCGATCGCAAATAGAAAATATAGAATTGACAGAACTGAATAAATTAATTAAAAGAAATATTCGAAATGACATTAAAACGTTCGAAATTGAAAGAATCAAACGTATAATAGAAGATACTCGTAGTTCGCACTCTGAAAAATAAAAAAAAAGATCCATAAGAGTGTATACTAGCTACTAAGACGGACGATAGAAAAAGAGAAATTAACTTCCAATAAAGATAAGATAATTACTGCAGCTTCTGAATTTTATAGTATACTTTACTCTAAAAAAGTAACACAATATAAAAAGAAATGTAAAAGAAGAGGAAGAATGTAGGTGAAGTATATGCAACACCGAAAAAGTTGTCCCATGTTAGAAAGGGAGGTGGAAAAGGTATTGACCCAATTGAAAACAGGCAAAATCGGGAGGCCAGATAATATAGAAAATGAAATATTGAAAACTTTTTCTGGATTCTTAATCAAACCTTTCACGATAATCTTTAATTCAATTTTAGAAATGAAAAACATCCCCAGACAATAGTTAGAATTCGAAATTATTTTACTATTTAAAATAGGAAAAAGGCAAGATATAAATAAGCATCGACCTGTCAATTTATCATCAAACGTATGCAAAATATTGATGAAAATCATGAAGGACCGTATAAACAACCTGTTGGAATTTCAAAAACAGCCTGAACAAGCAGTTTTCCGCAAACAGTTTTCAACAATAGATCACACACAGACGATTAACCAGTTAATTGAAAAAGCCAATGAATAAAATCTGGAAACCAGTCTCCTCTTCATAGACTTCAATTCGGGCTGCTCAAAGTGGTGGCGCGCTGTTGTTGTTTACCTTTTAACCCTGATCGAAGGGAATATTTCATTTACAGGCATGTGAAGAAATCTCAAGATATTATGAAAACGAAAGCATTTATCGAAAAAATGAATAGAACAAAATTTATAGTACATAAAATTTCCCTTCCGTTGAGACCATTTTTATTTTAATTTTATAAATTTTTCTAAAATGTGTAGGGTTTCAGTAGTTCCTTTTTCCACCTGCCTAAAAATTGTAGAGGGCGACTCTTTCGCGCTGGCAGTCCGAATAAATCGTTTGACTCGGCTACACATAGCAACGTGTTGAGCTCCTTTGCACATCAATGTGTACTAGGAGAAGTTATACATAGGCTGTCGCTAAGTAACTGAGACTAAAATTCGTGCGGCCCACCAACGCTACCTATCGGAATTTCAACGCAGTAGGGGGATAATTTGCTTCATTAGCTATCGATTGAGACCACGCCGAGCTCATTTGATTGAAAGCTCGCTGTTCCAGACCAATTTGAAAAAGAAACATGTGCGTTGACCTCTACAGGTTTTTTAAAGACGGAAAAAAAGCATACGATTACAAAATTTTTTATAAATCATCATCTTCATTAAGTACACGAATATATTTTTCAAAATAACCGCCATTCATGGCTATACAGGCACCCATTCGTTCTTGCCATTTATCGAACGTTTTCGCGGATTTTGCCGCCGGTAAGGAGGAGAAAAACATCTGCGCCGCGGTGATGACTTCTAAAAAAATCACAATCCACCTCCACCCCCGTATGGTCCTGACCTCAACCCCTGCGACTTTTGGTTACCGGCGGCGGAATACGCGAAAACGTTTGATAAATGGCAAGAACGAATGGACGCCTGTATAGCCATGAATGGCGCCTATTTTGAAGAAGATATTCGTGTACTTAAAGAAGATGATGATTAACTTATAAAAAATTTTGTAATCTAATGTTTTTTTTTTCCTTCTTTAAAAAAATCTTTAAAAACCTCTAGGGGTCAACGCATATGGTTTTTTTCAAATTCGTCTGGAACAGCGAGTTTTCATGCAATCAAATGAGCTCGGCGTGGTCTCAATCGACAGCTAATGAACCAAATTATCCCCCTACTGCGTTGAAACACCGATAGGTAGCGTTGGTGGGCAGTACAAATTTTAGTCTCAGTTACTTAGCGACAACTTATGTAAAAATCTTACATAATTTATATAAAAACTGTTTGGCTTAAATTAAATTAGATAAAGACGGAAAATACTTCGCATTAATAGAGGGGTGAGACAAGGTGATCCAATCTCATTAAATATCCTTAACTGTATACTCGAACAAATATTTCGCAATATCGAATGGGAAGGGAAGGGAGGGGAAGGGAATAAATATTGTTTGTAGATGGGTTAACAATCTTTGATTTGCAAACGACATTGTCCTGTAAGGAAAAGGCTTAACCAAAACTGAAATCATGGCAAAAGAAATGGAAAAAGAATGTAAAAAAGTAAGATTAACTATGAATCAATAAAAAATATAATTAATGACAAACCAGCTCGATATAGATGAAATACAATAGAAAAATTGGAAATTGAAAATATGAAAGAATATGAATATTCGGGTCAAATTATATCTTTTGAACATCGAACCAAAAAAGAAACAGAGGTAAGAACTGCAAACGCCTGGAAGGCTTTCTGGGCACTCAAAACAATATAAATTAAAAAATAAAGTCCGTATTACGACAAATGCGTAATATACTCAAAACGTGAGTTCTTCCAATACTGTCACATGGGGCCCAAACCTCTAACAAAAAGACAAGTTGAAAAATTACAAAAGGTACAATCAGCCATGTTACGAGGTAAAATGGGATTAAAATTAAAAGACAAAGTTGAAAATAAAACAATAAGTACGCTTATTAACATAGAGAATTTTTGATGTACGATTAAAAGTTGAATTTCGGATACGCAGGGCGCATGGCAAGAGGGAACAGAAACAAATAGAATCTAAATACAACAAAATGGATCCCTTATTGTAGGAAAAAGAAGAGAGCCAACAGTACGCTGGATAGATGAAGTTGTAAGAACGGTGGGCCCACGGTGAACCAGCACAGCCCAAAACAGGAAAGCGCAGGCCAAAGTGACAGAATCCTATGCCCAACGTTGGACAGGTTAGGTGGTTCGCCTACTCAGCCAAGGTTTATAATATTATAATAAAATAAAGTAAAAAAAACAACCTGTATCTGGACGAATATTGAAGACACAGAGCTAAAATTTTTGGGGACGTGTCTAATGTATGTAAGGCTACAGGAAAACGAAAATCAGCCACGAATAAAACGAAGCATATTTCAAGGAATGTTCTTCTTGTTTTTTATCCTGTTCAATTGACCATTTATTTAAAATTTTTGAACTTAGCCTCTAGTGTAAAAAATAAATAAAATAAATATTACAAAAAAGAGAAAGAAGAAAGAGAGGAGAGAAAAAAGAAAAATAAGTCGAAATGCCGGTATGGGGGTAATTTAAGGGAAACTAGATGAATTTTGATATAACGTGTAAGCTTTATTTTACATTATAATAAGAAAACCGATATCAACAATAAATTGAATAATATACTCGGGAACCCTTGTAGGCGCGGGGGTCGGTCTGTTGATTGGTACCACCTGGAATTATAAGAAAATAATACCGTTTGAGTACCATGATTCGAAATCTGGCCACACTTGCACACTATTTGTGCTGGGGTTAGGGGACTTCGGCCTCGGATCCTACGTACTCTGCATCTTGAGTACGGACCGCCCTGCTACGTGAGACCACTCGCGTGAGGTTGTACGTCGTATTCTCACCTGAGCATCTCGCTCTGCATAATGAGCGATACAGGAAGAGACAATCTGAATATGCGCAACTCTTTAGCCTAATAATTAATATGATGAAGCAATTCGATATCTAGGAAGAGTAAGCTATTGAAGGATTGGTACTCCGTGAGTAAACTCACCTAAGATGCAATATGGCTCTTCCAGTTGCTACTACACTTTCACGATAACAAAAGTAGACGCATGTACTACAGTTCGATAATACAACGCGAGATGACGCTCGCAAAGGTAGCCTGACGAAGAATGTGCAAGCATCCTAGTTCATCCCTACGAGTTCCTGTCCGCGTGGCAGAAACAGGTTGCAAGTGTGTAGGAAATAGCTAGAGTCTATTATTGCATCAACTCTTGGGAGACGAGGGTGAATTACCTGCCCGTGAGAGTCAGGCACGAACCAGAGAAATGATTTAATCGCTGCAGTGAATACTGTTTGCAGTGTCTCCTAACATAATAAAGCCACGCATCCCGAAATTAAAGCTCTAAAATTTACCATTTCATTACGCTAGGAATTCAATGACCTTTCAGAAACAGAGTTTAAATACCTGAACCTTTCAATTACCTTAATGAAAATACACACAATGTGGACGCTAATATGCGAAAAATGACAAAGCGATGTGTAAAAAATATTGATTTTTCGTTAGCGGTGTTAATACCGGGAGTTCACTGGTGGAGTTACCGAAAGCTGACTGGATACACATGAGTCATAAACAACCAAAAACGATATAGCATTAGTGTTATGATGTTATGAACACCAGAGCCAAGCTAACTTCTGGTCAATATGGCTTGGTCATTCTTCGTATTAGATAGCGCCCAGAATAGATTCAAAACTTGACCAGAAAATCTATATTAAAAAGCTTTAGGTTCAAGGCCATTCAAAGTTCAGTGACCGTGAAGACTTAAACTCAATGAACTTAACTTTGAACGTTACAAATGAGAACTCCCATTTTATATCTGGCGATGTCAGAGTCCTCTCCTCTTGTAATACTGCATGGCAGCAAAAAGTACAGCCTACGCAAGTTAATTGTGAATGTAACCGACCTGCGTTGGTTTCGTTCGCGTGAGCGTCACATTTTATAGCGAAAATCTCGTCGATTGCGACAGTATTCGTAATGAGATTGGAAAGTGTTGCTGAGCGAACTACGAGTACCGTTTTTTAAAGGGCGATTTTTCATTTAAGATTATTCGGGGTCTCCGGTGCGACCGACGTCGACCTCGTCCGGCTCCGCCAGATCGAAAGCCCAACTTAGCTAAACTTACAGCTCTGTACCTGAATCCGGCGCGGTGCCCGCTACTTGTATCGCTGCAGTACAGCACGCGCAAATCACAAAAACGCGTATCTCCGTCGAGATTCATTCTTTTCCATTCAACTAAGAAACGCTACGCCGTCGAGTAGGCACAATTTTGTCTTTCGTTTTTTCTTTTTCTTTTTTTTTTTTATTATTTTTGTATGTTCTAATTTTGTCATCGATTGATGTATTTTTTTTTTTTTTTTCCTCTTCAAAATATTTACTTTCTCTGTTGTTGCAAACTTCTTAAGTACGGTACAAAAAGAAGTTCATTTTGTAACTTTCATCCGCTTGTCTTGGCCCGCTATCCCGACACTCGCTTGTCCGCTGTTTTACTCGAAACTTTTTCTCCTTCCCTTTTCCTTTTTCTACGCGTCTCATACTCGTACTTATTATTACGTGGGTACCTTTTTTGAGTTTACCGTTATTCCTTCGTATCTCGTTAATACCATTAGGCCCGCCGATATTATTTATCAATTTGAAAGAGGATAGAAGGTGGTGGCTGAGGAAATCCGGTAACATCTGTAGGGGAGAGCGGGTAAAAATATCATCAGTTACATTGTGGATATCAATCCTCGAGTCTTGGTGGTTGATAAATTCAATTTTGTGACATCTGAAGAACTGATAAGATTCCTTTAGTCAATTAGGGAACTACCTCAAACAATAATACGTTGCGAATCTTCATTTTTGAATCCTTAATGTATCTGAGTTACACCGTGGTCGTTTTCAATATAGCTTCCTCTTTTCTAATTTACTCTCAACCCGAGCCCTCGAATCCGCCCTTTCGAGCATTACTTCAGAGACGTCGGAGAGACTGTTAGGGCTGTCTTAGCCCTCTTCTCATCTTGCCGAAAAATCGGCCGAGGTCGAAATGTAGCGAGTTGCTACGTGGGCTCGAACTCGGTACCTCCGGATTCCAAGTCCAGCACGCTATCCACTCGGCCAACCAGACCTCCGCTGTTTTCGATATAGCTGTACCTTGGGTTAAGAAAGACTAACGTCAATTTTTTCAGTTTGGAATAAGATTTGGGGAAAAATTTTTGAAAACTCCAGGGTGAGTTAAATGTCGTATGCCCTCGGTCTTATAATACTTTCGATGTTTTCTTAGTTTTGATTAGATAGTTTCTGATGTTTTTTGGTCAATCATTATGTGACATTCCACACGTAGAGGGCCCATGCGATCAAAATTAGATTAATATACTAGATAAAATAATAATCATCATTTTGAGCCCATTTAGAACATCGTAGCTCAAAAACTCCGATTTAAAGTTTGAACTTCGTAAAAGAGAATTTTCAGAAAACGGTCTTTGAAGAACGATAAACGGAAATGCGCTCATTTAATCTTTATTGTTCAGCAGTGGAAACAGCTATTTTGAAGCTACCAACAAATTTCAGTAGTGAAATATTTACTACTTCGTGCTACCATGAAATTCAAATGTCGTTAATTCTGATCTTGGAACGGAAAATTGGCTGTATAGTAAAAATAGGAACGATCTAATGGGTATTTACGTGCGGAATGACATCAAGTTCCTTGTTCAATTTTGGATTTGTTTTGGGCCTCGATTGTCGATAGTTGGTGTGCTTCGGTGATTTTCACTATTTTCAGTGTCATCCAGCCTTTTTAAAGCACCAGGCCCAAATAAAACTGATAATAGTATTTTGAAGTTATTTTCGGAAAAAATCTCCCAAACTTTGTATTTTTAACGTAATTCTAAATACTGGAAAAATCTCTAAACAATGGCTGATAGCTGAAATAATCTTATTATTCAAAAAGGGTGATCAGAAATAAGTAATTATCGATTATCACCCTATCAGCCTCTCCTCCAATGTTTGTAAATTATTCGTGAAAATTTTGATGGCTAGGATGTGTAAAATTTTGGTTTCAAAGCGAACAATAGAACAAGCAGGTTTCCGAAGAAATTTCAGCACAATTGATCACATCCATATACTAGGGCTAATAATGGAAAATTCAATCGAATACAACATAGACGTCCACTTTCTACTCACTGATTTCAATAAGGCGTTCGATTCAGTACTCCATGATAAAGCATGTTATACATTGGCTAAACAAAGGGTAGATCAAGAAATAATACAAGTTTTAGTCAATGTAGACAAAAATCTGGAAGCGTACATAAAACTTGATAAAAAAGGGGAAAACATTTATATTCATAAAGGGGTCAAACAAGAGGACCCCCTCTCTCCCAACATTTCCAGTAGTATTCTAGAGTAAATATTTCTCAAATTGAGCTGGGAAAGGAGGGGAATCAAAATAAAGGGAAAATGATTAACAATCTCAAATTTGCAGATATGATATACGTCTTGAGAGGTGAAACTACTGAATAGCTGGTGGGGATGGTAAGGGAATTGAAACTCGAATTCCATAAATCAGGATTGGAACTGAATGCCCAAAAAGCAAAAATATTATAAAAGAGTAAAGAAATAAATGGAATATATGTAGATGAGGAGCTAAATGAACACGTAAAAGACTTTCAATATTTGGGGCAAATACTACCTATTATTCGAAAATAAAATGAAAAAAGAAATCGAAACAAGGATTTCAAATGCACGGAAAGCTTTTTGGGCGCAAAAAATAATATTCAGAGGCAAGTTCAGTGTTACAACAAAAATCGAAAGATTACAAAACTCTGTAATGCTCATTTTAACTTATGGAACCCAAACATAAACGTTAACAAAAAAAACAAATACAAAAATTTAGGGTAGTTCAAAATTCAATGTTAAAAAGTATTATGGGTATTCGGTTGAAGGATAAAATTAATACCATATGTATGGCCGAGAAGGTAGGAAGTAAGGGGAAAATGGAGTAGAATAGCAATGGATTGGGTATCATATGACAAAAAAATATGTAAGGGTAAACCAGTTACAAGATGGCTGGACGAAATTATAAAATTTGTAGGTCTTCATTGGGTAAGCACAGCGCAAAAGAGGGGGGCATGGAGACGGGTGATGGACGCCTGTGCCCATGGATGGGCGAATAAGTCGGGACGTACCCAGGAACGTACCGAAGAATTTTTCCTGGGGGGGGGGGATGTGAAAGTCCCAACTGATTCATCTCAAAATTCCCAAGTATCAAAGCAAAAAAAAGAGAAAAAAAGCTTTTGACTTGCTGGATTTTCCCAACTCTGCCGAAATTTTTCAATTGCGGCTGACTGAAATGGTAAATTTTCCCAACTGCTGAGCAAGAAATTTCCTATGTGGGGGGGGGGGAGCTCTCCTTCTAAGTCCCTGGACGTACCTACCTGATTCAAGGCTGTAATAAAATAATTAATGAAATAATTCATTTGATGCAGCATGAAATTATCTTTCAAATGATATACCAAAATCTCAATTTCGAGAAAATTAGATTTGCCTCCAAATCGCAGGGACTCGACAATAACACTGACAGTTGTTATTATTGAACTGGCGTTGATGGTCGGCTTGGCAATCTTTAGTCCTGATTTGGATGAGGGAGATGGACAGTAGCTCTTCTTAACTAATGTTTTGTACTTTTCAAGCTTTTTCTACTCTGATACGAGAATATGTAATGCCATGTTGCGAAATACATGAATCGATGTGACATGATACCACCTACATACATACTTGTAGTCTATAAGTGTGCACGTTGTGTTCTCCATACAATAGCCTTGTTAGTTGCCTGTAAATGTGGGCTGTGCTTATAGCGAATAGAATTAGATGGTACGTGCATACATTATACCTCATACTCGTGGTATTCATTTTAATTTTGTTCGTCGTCTTTCCCCAAGTATTCGATAATTCTGAACGAATGACGTGAGATGCCGCACCGCGCCGTGCCTCATTAATTTGACATGTCAGCGGGATGTCGTACGCTGGAACAGATTATGTCGCAAGAATATTACTTTTGAACCACTTAATAAGTCAACCTTACGCTTTTAATGAAAATAAATTCTGCTATTTCGTTGTTTTTTTAGGAAAGGGTGAAGGGTTTATAGTGGGAAAGAAGGGAGGGTTATCTTGCAAGAAGTTAGTCTCCAAATTACACTGTTATCTGTATCGAAGGTTTTCCATGAGCCGTTGACTCATTCCTCTGACATTCACTGCTTGTTTGTACGATGGCGCATTATACCCGGCCCATATAATTACACCTGCTGCCGGGGTTCGCGCCTCATTTAACTTTTCGAGAATTCAGCAATGGGATCTAATTACGAGAAGAATCGATAGAGGAACGAATGGCGACGTGAAAGGAAAGGTTGAAAAAGTTACCGGAAGCGAGTGTGCGAGAAGTCAACACTCCGTCTATCCGCACGAGTGCAATAAATCTATGACCATGAGGGAAGCTTAAGGTGTATTCCACCGTATGCGTTGGTGTTGTCACCTTGGCCTGCTTATTTGGCTATTCGTCCTCGTGTTTGCAAATATTAAGGCATCCTATTGACGCGGTTCCTTCGTTTCAAATTTCAGAGTGCCGCTCTCACCGCCGTTACCAATGTATCGAATCACCTCGAAGAGGCGGCCATACGACGAATGGTGTTGCCGAAAATGAAGAACGTGTACGAGTGCAACAGCAACGACCTGCGAGTTTTGGCCAATATTCTAAACTGCATCGAAAAAGTATTAGATAGGTTAGACAAACAACAAATTATCGACGATGTACTGCCACTCATTTGGGATTTCAAAATGTACGATTCCGAGATGATTATTAAAGTGATACGTAAGTTGGCATCATAATTTCGTATAAAAACTAGCATTCGTAAACCTATGGAACGTGTGTGCAAACCGGAACCGGTAACCGATCCAGAAGAGGACTCGTAATTCTAGATCGCATCCAAAGTGGAACCGATTCAAAAGGGGTCGTTTATGGCTCTTACAGCTTAGATTCGCACTAGGGTACTACTGTAAACAGTTACTTACATCAAGAGTGTGGGCAGGGCAAATGAAAAAAGAGGCCGCTTTCCGTGGTGTAATAGGTTTTCCTTACGAAGAAAGAAGTAAGAATGGATTTTCTATTTTGCATACGAAAGGAAGGTGGAGTAGGTTACCATTTACTTTCTGTGGCTCTGGCTTTGCAATAAGTCTTCAGTCGTTAACAGCTCCGAGCGTACCTGGTGTCTGCAAATATCGTAGCCAGTCACGTAACTGGCATCCGTGACCTAATTCGAAATGGAAATCTGATCATTGTGTTCATCTTGATCAGCTTTTTAGCGGAACCGATTGATCAAGTTTAAGTTGAAATAAACCGGTACCGTTTAGAGAATCACTGTACTCGCGTTCCCGTTCCGGTTTGTGATTTCGCGACCACGAATGGGACTAATAGTTCAGCGCTTACTATTGACCCAACTTGAGTTCTGGCCGCGTACCTGTGAAAATACAGTATTTTGATGTAAACCCTTTTGTTCGGTTCCGAGGTGTAATATAACTAAATTCATAAAATCATTTCTGAATAATCCAAAGATGCAAAACCTCAGTTACGCGAAGAAAGAAAACTTTATCAGCCATGAAAATACATGAAAATTTTACGTGATAGGTACGGTACAGTAGAATTAGAAGTGGAAATGGAAAAATTTTTGATAAAGAATGTTGTTGAAATTAGTGCCCTAAGCTGTACGCTAAAATTCCCTGTAGTTTTCGATAGAGCTTCATTCCCCCGGGAGGCTGAACATTTCCTAGAATTCAGTTTTTCCCCAGAATTTTAAAACCCCATCAATTCGAGGCGGAAAATTTCCAGGCAAACATTTTCGTTTTGTAAATTTTACACAAAAAAGATCCCTTATAAATTTTTCGTAACAATCCTCAAAGTACCGCAAATTGACGTTTGAAAATGACCTTTTATTTATAAATGCTATACATTAACACATGCCGTATTGAGGAAAACGCTGAAAGTTTGACATTTTGTCATACTTCACTGACTTCAGCGAGCAAAAAGAATGCTGATTGCACTTCCAATGTACCTGTGCTTGGATTTTATTCTTCTCCCTCACCCCTACCATCAGATAGATACTACTCTTTCGACTTTATGTTTTTCGAATTTTATGTGTGCCAGTAAAGAGTTTCTTACCACAATTTTTAACATTTTCACTATCTCAAATTATCGAAAAGAGATGTAAGTGGGTGGTGAAAGGTCAAGATCACATAATTCAATTTTGATGTTCGTTTTCTCGTAAGCCAGAATACTAGTAAATAAACTGGTTCGCTGTTCTAGAAACTCAGTTGATAACCTGTTCGTAGATGCCGTGTTCATTTTAGTTCTTTCTCATCATGGCTCCCCTTCAAGTGTTCCGATTTGCTGATTAAGGTCAAATGGTTGTCAAAAATCAGTTCAGTCATTCACTAAACCAGTGAAATGATTCTCGTTTATTGGATATTTTCAATCTGTAGCCCCTCCCTCCCTCACTCTACGTGCCACAATTCGTTGACTAGGATTTTTAATAGTTACGAGAAATGAGTTCAGCAGACCCTTTAAACCTACAAAATAGTATCCATGTTGTGTTTATTGATACCCACAAATCTTAGCCCCCTCCTCTTTATGTGCCATAATGTGTTGATTAGAGGCGAATGATTAACAAAATTTAATTCAGCGATCTTTCAACGTGTAAAGCGACGTCGTCCATATAGTATTTATGAAGACTTTGAAGCTCCTCTCCTCAAGTACGGCGATTTTCAATGCACGGGCAAACCAACAGAAAATTTAATTCTATGATTGATTTTGACCTCCCTCCCCCCCCCCACGTACACACACCTGTATCTCGATTCGAGAATTTCACATAATGAAAGTTTCATGCTTCGTACTCGTAGTTATGAAGTCATTACTGGTACTGGTGAAACTAAAAACCACAACTTCAAAGTGTGGTATCTAAGGTTAGGAGGAGGGAGACGTAAAAATTACAAACATAGATAGGTGGGAATGTAGAGATACGAGTGCGGGGTAGTTAGCATTCCTTCTGCCCGCTGAAGTAGGTGAAACTGGAAACGTGTTATATTTTCTGTGTTTTCCTTCGTATTGCCTGTGTTAGTGTATAGCAGTATAGGAGGTCATTTCCAACTCTCGATTTTCAACATTTCGAGGGTTTCTATGAAAAAATTTAAGCCCATCTTGTTGTGTCAAATTAATTAAATAACAATTTTTGTCTGAAGAATTTTCGTTTGAACTTGATGTTTCTCGAGATTCTAGGGGAAAACTGATACTTGAGGCGTTCGGCCCTCTGGGAAAATGAAGCTCTATCGATTGTGAGGGACTTTTAGTATGTTTTTTCGAACGCCAGCTCCAATAACTTTACGGCGATGAAAAAATATTACGTTAAAAAGTTTCTGTTTCCGCCTTTGTAACGTGGGAAGCTCTGGTACCAAGTGTCACGAGTCGAACCCGAAATGTCATTTAATCGTATGTAAAGTAAGTCAAACTGTAAGTCCTTTTCGTGACGTTGTACGCTCCGAATCTCGTCATAACGTGACGTGACGTGTCATGACGTGGCTTCGATTACCAATACCCGTTTTCTGGCGCGCGTCTGTTGCAGGAATTTACCGAATAATGCTGAGTGATAAGAAGTACGGATTAACGGTGAATCTGATTGCGACTCACGTTATGCCGTCGTTAGTGCCGCACACGGTGAGCGCGGCTCTGAATTTAGAAACCTTTACCCTGTTGCTGGAAGTGTTGCAGGAAATGCTGGACGTTATTGATCGGTAAGTACCGGCTGGAGCACATCCTCCAAATTACTTTCGTAATTTCGTATGTATATCATTTGTATATCTGCAAATGTCACATATTCCTGCAGACCGCTACTAAACATAAACTCATTCGCGTAAGGGTGTACTAATCGCGTGCTAGTGGCGTCCTGCATTACAACCAGGGTTGGGACGTAAAAAATAGAATAATTTTTACACGTATGTAAGAATATGTTTTGTAAAAAATGATCGTTTCCTCGTACGATATTTATAATATGTAAAATACGTAAAAATGTAAGTAGGTCGGAGAAAAAGGACCAGTCTTGTATTTAGCGAAGATAAGTTTTAGGTTCTTTTTCTTGTGCATGTAAATTTCAGTTCTCTGCGTGAATGCTAATATTAGAAAGTATCATAAAATTGAGAGTACAAATTAAAAAGAATTAGGACTCCTTCGCAATCATCAATCAGTCTTTTCCCGCCAACTATGCAGTCACCCAAAATGTCATTGATAAATTCTGTAAGGACTTGGAAAAAACCTTGATAAAGTGAAGAAGGACGATCGAGTTGTATTACTCGAGGACCTCAACGTGAGAATAGGAAACGACATGGCGTAGGAAAAGTTAACTTAAATGGCCAACTACTTCTCGGATTGTATGCTGCTCATGAATTGCATCCACCTTATGATTAACCATGCTGTAGGACGTCAAAGACACCTTACAGAGGTTTTCATCCCTAAAGTGAAACTATGTGCCAGCTGCGACACTGATTACCTCTTTCTAGTCAGTAAAGTGATTTTATCCCCATACAAAAAGAAGAGATCAGCCAGGCCAGAACTACCAAAATGCCTAGATGTTAGCAAGCTTAAGAAGAAAGATACATGTATCAGAATCAGTTATCAAGAATCTCTGAACAGCAAATTTCTAGACTTTTCACTGATAGAACTGATGATATTTGGGGAAGAATTAAAGCTTGCTGTATAATATTGGATGAGAGATGCTTGGGACTGCCAAGAAGAAGAATAATGTTGGTATTATTGAGCCGAAATTTGCTAAAGTTAAGAAATGTCACACCGACGCGATCAAGAATCCTGAGGACAAAATTTTCAAGCACCAGACAACTAAAGAACTCATAGTTATTGAAAAAAACAGAGGAACTGCAAAGCTGCTATAATCAACGAGACTGCCGCAGCTTGTATCAGGCAGTCAAGTATCTATATGACTCCCTGGAAAAATCTGATGTACTTGTAAAGGGTAGCAACGGGAACCTATTAAAAGACAGGAATTAAATCGAAAAAAAGGTGGATAAAACAATTCAATAGGCTTCTAAATCCGAGTAGACCAATAGACGCTGGTTCGTTATCCGTAATTCTACAGTGTCCTGTTATGGAACAGTCTAAGAGCCCTCCTGCTTTTAAAAATCTCGAGATAGGGCTTGAAGCCACGCTTAGTGGAAAGGCCCCAGGAATATATGGAATTGCCGCTGAATTGCTGCAGCATGATGACCACTCTTACAAGAAGTATTACTGAGCTTATCTTGAGAATTTGGGACAGTAGGACAGTTCTAGAAGGCTTCAAAACAATGACATTGTCAAGGTATACAAAAAGAAAGGTGATATTCATGACTGTAGGAACTATGGTGGTATCTTATTATTAGTTACTGCTGGAAAACTGATAGCCAAAATACTCAATAACCGTTTCTCTCAGTTTGTTTGAACGTGTAACTCCACCATCTCAAGCTGACTTTCAACAGAATAAAGGGACTGCTGACGTAATCTTTACACTGCGCCAGTTGATGGAAAAGGCGCATGAGTAAAATGTTGACCTATTTATTGCATTTGTAGACTTGGAAGAAGTATTCGATGCTGTAGATAGGAACATCTTATGGAGTGTGTTAGAGAAGTTTGACTGCCTTCAGAACATGTTGCAGGTGTTCAAGAATCTACTTTTTAACAACACAGCGAGAGTTGTACTTGATCGAGGTCCCAGCTCCCCTTCCCAAACATGTTGTGAGGTTCGGTAAGGAAGCGTATTAGCCCCCACACTATTCATAGCATTCCCAAATGCAGTGCTGCACCTGGTTGACACAAAACTAACAATCAGAATTGTGTCTATCGGATCGAAAAGCGATGGAGATATATTAGACTTATGACGCTTAAAGGCAACCTCTAAATGCAAGAGAACATATATCTTGGAGCTTTAGTCCGCTGATGACTGTACACTAGATGCGGCCTCCCGAGAACAACTTCAGAAAACAATTACATGCTCTAGCCAGGGACGTACCAAAGAGTTATTTCTTAGGGGGAGGGGTGGCAAAAATTGTGAAAGTCCCAACTAACTCAACTCAAAATTCCCAAGTATTCAAATTTTTTTTGTGCTAAAAAAAAAGTTTGACTTGTTCGATTTTTTAAACTTTTGATCCATCTACTAAAATTTTCCAGTTCCGATAGAGGCTTATTTTCGCCCCTGACTAAAATGGTAAATTTTTCCAGTGGCTGACTTCCTCCTATCGGTAAGTCCCTGGCTTCAACGATGCCTACACTGCACTCGGATAAATGTTAATGCTAGCAAGACTAAGATCCGAATGCTGTCAGAAACAGAACTACAATCTGCAGTTGACCAAGACACCTTGGAAAAAATATTTTCCTTCTACTACCTTAGAAACACTAAGATTAGACTAATCTCTCATGTCAAGACTTAGAAGCGTTGAGAAGTCAGACAAGCTGTAGTTGGAATCGACTGGCTAGTGGAGAAGAAGAAGAAGAAGCTAGTGCTTGCATTGAATATACTTTGAAACTTGTATTGCTAATATTCCATTATTCATGTTAAATCTTTTAAAACTAAACGCGGACTGTATCCATTTTCCGAAATCCTGGAAAAGCAATGTAATGAAAACATAGTTTCAGATCATCAGATCGTTTTCTTGGGATACAGTACATAGAATGCGTGTGTGTATAAACACAAATTACTGTATGTAATCTACAATTTGTAATTTTGGAATCAGAAGATAAGATTGAAATTTGTAATTCATATAAATGCTATAGAATTAGTTTATAAGTTCACTGACATCAGTATATTTCCTTTTTTCATCTTAGCACTGTCAGAACTTGGTTAATTTTGTGCTAAAAATTCTGCCTTGGAGCGATACCGTGTGATCAGTTATCACTTTCTATATTTTACATATTTAACATATTTACATGTTTTACATTTTGTACATAGATTTAACATTTTCTTACATTCCTGACATATTTTACGTACTTTTTACGCGTAAAAAACCAACCCTGGTTACGACGCGGCTCTATGCTACGCTAGAGTTGGCAAGACGGCAGAGGCGCGACGCGGCAGCTTATTTTATAGTTTATACGCGGTCGGCGCCGCCGTCCCTGCCGCGCCCAACGAAACATTTTCCACAGTAAAATGAATATATATATGTGTACAGTTAAAACGCGATCTCGGTAAGACGGGCTGACTCGAAATTAATTAATTTTTTGGCCACCGCGTTCGCGAAAATGTAATTTAAAAACTTTCGCTTTCTAAAATGTTTTTCAAATCGCTTCGAACTCGCCGCGCCCGCGCAGCGAGCCGCAAAGGCGCACGCGGGAGTTGAAATGTTAAAACTTTCTCGTCGTTACTTTTCCTCCTCCTCTGCCTTCTCCATCTTCTCCTTGGCGTACGCCTATAATTAGACGAGAATTATACGATATCATTACCGTAAAAAATCTCAACTATTCGCCGTGCTGCCCTTTAGAATATCCGACGAACACGATGCCTAATTATACCTATCCTATGAAACCTGGTCTCATTACCGAAGATCCGCAGTCCAGTATACAGTCTACATAATTTTTTTCAACACATCCGCGATTTATACTCGGGAAAATATTGTATGAAAACCTCGTTTTGGGTCCCTATCCGGCTGCTAGCGCCAATGCCGTAACTAGATCGCTGGAGAGGGGTTACAGGGCAAAGTAGGGAGGAGTAAGATCGCGAGGGAATCGAGCTAAAATGTTGTGAATTTTCTAGAAACTTGAGGGAAACTAGATGACTGAGTCTTGTGGCCGCGAAGGCCTCCACCGACATGTGGTAGCACTTTTTTCTAGTTTTCTGTGAGAACAACAGCAAAGCTCGACACGAAGTACATATTGCACAGAGGTCGGAGATCAAACGCGAAAATTACCAGAAAACTTGATGGTGAAATTAGAAAAAATGATGAGGTTGTAGGTGCGGTCCACCTTGCGGTGCTTCGTTTGTTTGATGCGTTGGACTTGCATTAGGTGTCAAAATGGCTATAATACACTGAAGTCCTCTTCTGGGACTGGATATTTGAAAAAATGAACTCAGAAAAGAACTAAGAGGTGCCGGGAAAGAATGAAAAGAATGGCAGAAGGAAATGAAGGGTGGTGAAATACTCTTCAGGGGTAAACTTGATTCCTCAATTTATAATGTTTCAAAAGCGCCTCTTTTTTTTTTTTTTTTTTTTTTTTTTTTTTTTTTTTTTTTTTGCTAGTTACTTTTAAACGTTAAACGTCTTTAGACTGTTGCATCCTCAGGTTCCACGAGACTTATCTTCGGCCATGGCCCTCTAAATTTTTCGAATCGAGCAGGATTAACCTTGGAAGGTTAAAAAATTCTTATCCCTTTCTCCTGCTCAAAAAGAAGTTGTTTGCACACGTCCCGTCCAGGACATATCTTTTCTTCTCTATCCAATTCTGATCTAAACTGTTTGAATGACCTAAAAATATCTGGAAGAATCTTGAAGCTGAGCAAGTTTTGAGGAGTTCTAAAGATTCTTAAATTCAAGTCTGTAAGAGCCCTACAGAAGCCTAAATAATAACAACAATAGTAATAATAATAAACAGGCTTTATTTTGATAAGGACATAATATATGTGGCCTGGAATCATGAAATCTGCCTCTCGTGCGAAAACAGGTTTTCGAGATAAACGAGTGTAAAGATGGGATGGTGGTAGTGGTGACTACAATGAGCGTCACTTGAGCACAGCCAATCAGAGCGCAGTATTTATAGCACAGCTCTCTGTCGTCACGCGTCGCATGTTGGTCGGGTGGCGCGTGTTTTTTCAAACAGGTTGGGTTTTCGTGTTTCGAATGTTGTCCCGGGTCACGTGTATTTTTAAGCGTGTTCCGTTTATTTTATTTTCGGGGTTGTCGGCGTGGCGTTGCAGGTATTTCTTGTCATATGGAAATGCGTGTAGATATTCGGGGGTATTTTTCCGGTAATTTTTAGCGTCCTATGCAGATATAAATATTTTAATTAGAGCATATTTTTCCGCTAGCTCGTATAGAGTGTTGACATTGTCTAGATGATCCTTCTACGCTCTATACGAATTAGCTTTTGTAGGTCCGAGTTCGAATCCGCGAAGGGTAGGAATTTATAGATTCGTAATTAGCGAATATTATTATTTTTTAATTATTTTACCGTCATAATGGACGTTGTATGGAAGCATCCTTTTGCGTGTATTATCGCGGGACCGTCTTCTTGTGGAAAAAGTCAATTTGTATTGAAATTTCTCAGCTATGTGAAACAAATGTGCGATACTGAATTTAGCGAAATAATATGGTATTATTCCGAGTGGCAGGACTGGTATGCAAAGTACCCGTTTATAAAATTCGAAGAAGGTTTACCTAAAGCTAGTTACCCTACGTCTGCGCCCCGTTTAATTATTATCGACGATTTAATGCGCGAAGCCGATGCCAAAGTGGTTGACTTGTTTACTAAAGGTTGTCATCACAAAAATCTGAGTGTATTTTTTATTACTCAAAACTTATTTCATCAAGGGAAAGGACAGCGCGATATTTCTTTGAACGCTCACTACATCGTATATTTTAAAAATCCTCGCGATAAAGCCCAAATACAGCATTTAGCTCGGCAGATATGTCCAGAAGACCCGAAATTTTTGCAAGAAGCCTATAGCGATGCAACTCTAAAACCTCACGGTTACCTGTTATTAGATTTGAAGCAGTCTACTCCAGACGAATATCGTTTCCGCACGTGTATTTTCCCTACAGACCCCGAACATTTTGTTTATGTGAGAAAAAATTTGTGAATATAAAACAGGTTGTATCTACCTGTATAGGATTTATTAGTATACGCGACCTCTGCGGCGACAAGATGGCCTCCCAAAATGTAAGAAATAATATGGATTTGCTTCGAGCTCTAACTAAGATGAACGCGTTACAGAGAAAAGCATTTTTGAAGCATGCGGACGTTAGTCTGGTGTTGGCTATTTGCGAATGCGCGTTGAACGTTTTAAAAGGAAATGTACCTCTGAGTGTAGACCAGAAATCAAAACTCGCCCGTATGAAAAAGTTCCTGCGTATGCTAGCTAAGAAATCTATCTCGCTGAAAACTAAGCGTAAATTTTTAGTTCAAAAAGGTAAAGGCGCCGGATTCTTAATACCTCTGCTGCTTAACGTTGCTTTGAGCACTCTTCTTTCTCGGGCAACATAATTTCGCGCGCGCGATCGAAGATACGATGGAAAGAGCTAAGAAAATGGTACTGGTGTCTCCCGAAGTGTTACAAAGGGTATCTCAGACGGTAGTCCCTCCAAACGTTGTTTCGTATGGCGACACGGAACCAGTACAACCGTCGCAGGCACTCCCACCGGCTAGAACGCCGCTAGTAAATCTCGAAATAGAAATGAACAACGTACTAAATAATGGTAAATTAAGCGACCTTGAAAAATGGACGAACTATTATCGATTGTTACAAAGGTTTTTCCATCACGCGGATAGGATGCGACAGCCATTAGAGATTCCGATAGTCGATATGCAGGGTCTGTCATCCGCAGGAGGTGAAAATGGTTACGTGGGGACGAATAAAGAAACAGCTCTACCTGATACCGTGATTACTGCCTCTGTACCGCGTTCTCTACAGACTCAGGCGTCAAATTTGTTAACTTGGGTAAAAAGAGCTGGAAATATTACCTGGGACAAGAACGGACTTGTTACGATCGATAATACCGCGATACCCGGTTCGAATATTGTTGATTTAATAGCCGATTTAACCAGATACCGCAAGACCGCTTCAACTCCCGCAGGATGCGAATTTTTTGTTCACGCTCTGAAAAAATCTCACATTCCTCGAGAAGTAATAGGCAATAGAAATCGCTACGACGACATAATTCAACGTAATTCTTCATTACCGAGTCCAGACTCTCCTTCCTTGGGTAAATTACTGCTACCAACGCCTATGCACGCTACTTCCCCTCGTGTAAGTCGCACAGCCTCTAAAATATACAAAGGAGACAGTGAACAGAGCCTCCAAGAAACACCTCGATCAACTAGAAGTAGATCTTTAAAAGGAAAATGGCTAACGATGTAGATGGTGTAAAAGAAAACAAGTATCTTGCGAATCTATATTATAATCAAAAAAATCCGGAATCTTTTCGCGGAGCTCAATCTCTAATAAGAGCGTCTCGGGGAAATGTAACCAAGGAAAATGTTCAGCAATGGCTTCGAGGACAGGACACCTATACTCTATTTAAGCCGGTAGTTCGAAACTTTCCTCGGAATAAATATTTAGTAACCAATATCGGAGATTTATGGCAGAGCGATCTTATATGTCTACCTCAGCTGGCTAAATATAACGATCAGATAAAATACCTATTAACGGCAATCGATTGTTTCAGTAGGAAAGCCTATGTGCGTCCTCTTATAAATAAAACGGCCGAAGAAGTAATCGAGGCTTTCAAATCAATTTTTCAGGAGAGTAAATGCACTCCCATATGTTTGGCTACAGACCAGGGCAAGGAATTTACAGCCCGTAAAACAGAAAGTTTCTTCGTAGAAAATGAAATTAAACATTATACAGCTAGAGACCCTACAATAAAATGTCACCTAGTGGAGCGCTTCCATCGCACGTTGATGTCTCGTCTGCGCAGATACAACTATTTTAGGAACACCTTTCGCTATATTGACGGTTTACAAGAAATTGTAGAAGCATATAACAACTCGATACACAGTGCACATAAAAAAAAGCCAAACGAGGTAAACGAAGACAACGTTTTAGAAGTATATAGAAATATACACAGGGAGAAACAGCGTATTAAAAAACCAAAGTACAGCATTGGCGATTATGTTCGGTTGGCTCGTGCAAAAGGTACCTTTGATAAGGGATACGATGTAACATATACGACGGAGATATTTAAAATTAATCGCGTTATACCTCACCCAATTCCCGTTTATCGAGTAGAAGATTTAAATAAGGAGACAGTGGAGGGGATATTTTACGAACCAGAAATTCAAAAAATTGATTTTAATCCAGACACGAAAGAATTTGAAATAGATCAGATTCTTAAACGTTCCGGTAAAGGTAAAAACGCTCGTCTGTTTGTATCGTGGAAAGGCTATAACTCGTCATTCAACTCGTGGATAAAAGCCTCAGATTTACGAAATTACGGAGATACAAAATAATTAATCTACTAATTAGCGAGAAGCGTATTATAATAATATAATAATAATAGCGATAATGGCCGCGAGAAAGTCGTTTTACTTAACCCTGCCTTCTAACGCGAGTATGGATGTCTTCCCCGGAAATACTATGTCGCGATTCACTACTGTACTGCCAAAGGAGATAATACTGAACACAGGTTCGTGGGAAGTAGGCCTTACAGAGCTACATTACCCCGGGGCCTTTGATAATGTCTCAGCTACAGACAAAATTTGGGTACTTGCAACAGACAGTCAAATGAAAAAAGACTTTTACCGTCTTTCTGCAGGAGTATACGACACAGTTGAAAATCTCTGTCAGGCATTAGAGAAAATGACTCATAAAAGAATTAACTTTTCATATAATAAGGAGCATAATCGCGTGATAATTAGCTACGAGCACTCTACAAATATTCAATCAGTTCTGCTCAGTGCGGAGCTGGCGTTACGGATAGGAATGATTAGAGACCCGGAGCCTTCTCCTACGAGTAGTGTATATCCCAAATTTACAGAAGTGCAGGTGTTCCAGCAGGGAAAAGAAAACGAGAAACGTGCAGAACCCTCGTACATTATTTATACGTCGCAAGCACCTTTTCCTCCTAGACTGTATCATGGGGTCCCAAAACACTTGTATGTTTACTCGGACATAGTCGAGTGTTCATTTGTGGGAAATTCTCTATCTCCGCTACTGAGAATAGTTAAAGTTCACCACGAGAACACAACAAAAGACACAAATCGTCATTCAGTATTTAATCAACCTTATTATGTGCCAGTCGTCAAACCTGCATTCAATATAATCGAAATTAATATTCGCGACGAGCTAGGTCGCCTAATTCCTTTTGTCTCTGAAGGAAGAGTCGTTGTAATATTACACTTTAGACAAAACAACGAATAAAAATAATTTTTCTTCAAAGAGAGAGAGAGAGAGAGAGAAAAATGGCTCCTCGCAACGTTAACGATTACACGTATGAAAATAAGGCATACGACAACTATTACTTGCAACAAGCCGGGAGCGGAATACCCTATTTTGTAGGCTCCCCCTATCAAAAAGGTAGTGGTATAGGGGCTGTACTTGGGGGACTATATAGGTTTGCTTTGCCCTTCATACAGAAGGGGTTAACTGCCGTAGGTAAAACTGCCTTAAACACGGGTATAAATATTTTAGACGATATTGCGGGAGACAAGTCGTTTAAAGAATCACTTAATACTCGAGTAGGGGAAGCTACTACTGATCTGAAGCAACAAGCTAAGAATAAGTTTATAGGCTTCCTCAAAGGTAATGGATATAAACGTAGTCAGTCAATAAGAAAACGTCGTAGCAAGAAGACGAAAAAGGGCGGTTCAAAAAAGAAAACTCTACGCAAAACAGCGAATAAAAATAAAAAAAATAAACGTTTAAAACGTAAAATTAATAGAAAACGTGCAGCAGTGAAGCAAAAGAAGAAGAGGAGACAGACTAAAACTGAACGTCGCAAGAAACGCACTTTACGTTCCAAATACGCGATAACAAGCGGAGATATTTTTGATTAATCGGTCAAGATGGCTTTCCTTCACGCTCACTCTAGCGAATGTCTCAAGTCCGAATTGGATTTATTTTCCTTGCCTCCGACACAGACATCCATTAATGATGCGAGTTTTGTGGAAATTAAGAGTATATCCGCGTTAACCGATAATGCACCGCTAGAATTTGTTATCCCTGGAAATACAGACCTTTATGTGGACCTTGCTCATACTATGTTATATGTGAGGGTTAAAATATGTTATCAGAATGAAGCGGATTTGCCTGCTGATGCCAAAGTAGCTCTAGTAAATAACAGCCTTCATTCGTTGTTCTCGCAAGTGAATGTTATACTAAATCAGCAGAGTGTCACCTCTACTGTTAATTATCCTTATAAAGCAATCTTGGAAAACATTCTGAATTATAACAGCGATGCCAGAGAAACGCATTTAAAAAACGTGGGATTTTACCCGGATTTGGCGGGAAAGGAAACTGATTTTGCAGTTAATACGGGTTTAAAGGCACGTGCAGCGCTAGCCGCTCAAAGTAAGCCAATCGAGCTTTATGGTCCTATACATACAGACCTCTGTAACTTGGAGCGGTTCATGATCAACGGGGTTGAAATTAAGATTCGCTTACTCAGAAGCAACGATAATTTCTCAATTATTGCCGGTGAAGACGGAGACTTTAAAATAAAGTTTCTAGATGCGTCCTTATTTGTACGAAAGGTAAAAGTAAATCCGGGAATATTATTATCTCATCACAAGACCCTGGAGCGTTTCAACGCAAAGTATCCCATACGAAGATCGGAAATAAAAAGTCTTACAGTATCACCTGGAATTTCCAATTATTCGTTCGATAATTTAGTACTTGGTCAACTACCCACCCGAATAATTCTAACGTTTGTAACTAATAAAAGCTACAACGGGGACTATAAATCGAATCCGTTTGTGTTTACACATATGAATTTAAACTATCTAGCACTACAAATAGATGGGCAAACGATACCATCAAAACCTCTAACACCGGACTATGAAAACAGTCAATATGCAGAGGCCTATTATACAGTATTTGGAGGTACAGGGATACATTATGCAAATACGGGTAACTTGATTTCTAAAGAAGCATACCCCCTTCTATACTGTCTCTATGCATACGACCTAACTCCCGATCTAAGTGCTCATCTTCCTTCGCACTGGAACCTTGTTAAACACGGGGCTCTACGTATAGATGCTCGTTTTTCAAAGCCCCTTACAGAAGCTATAAATTTGTTAATTTATTTGGAATACGATAACCTCATTGAAGTTACAAAGAGACGAGATATAATTACCGATTACGCGTGCTAAGGCACGGAGAAGGGATAGAATAATAACTAATTTCTACCTCCCAAACAATATGGAAAGAAGCACCCAGAAGAAGAAGAAAATGTTCGAGCCTTTTCAGTATTTGATGTTTGCTGCAAATATATGCCCGCATTTGCTGCATCTTTGTCGCGTGTTATTTTCAATATTGCTAACGTTATTTGAACGAAAAAAGAAGAGTAGTAAGCTAAAGAACACGAGTTTTACTATGGAGTCTTATATTATAGATTTTCAACCAATTTTAATTGATAATCGTGTAATTATCAAAGAGATCGCGATTATCTCGGTTACTGAAGATAAGTTATTTCATTGTTTTGTGAAATCTCAATCTAGTAAGACTGTGCTCTCGCCTCAGAAGAAGCATGAAATACGTTTATTCGCTGAAAAATATCACGGCATCAGCTGGAACTCTGGATATGTTCATTTCAACGATATGGTAAACGTTTTAAAAGAAATTACAAAGAATGCCGATACAATTCTCGTGAAAGGAGCACTCAGGAAACGTTTTATCCGTAAATTATCATCACCCGGCCAACGTGTACTTAATTTAGAAGATTTAAAATGTCCTCGCGCCAAAAATATAAGGTCCGAGATCTCTAGGATAGACTGCTTCTACAGCAACCACCGAGCAGACAGCAAATTTGCAAGCTTCGGATGCTCGCTACACCGAGTACAAAAATTCAAAACGTGGTATGCTAGATATTTAGACTCCGAAGAATATGCTTTAGCCCGGGCGCAGTCTAAAAATGAATTCGGAACAGATCAGGCGGGACCTTTCAAGGATACCAAACGTATTTAAGAAAGTATGTTCAATTGATCAGCTCGCTGTTCGGATTCCTCGGCCTTTGGCTGTAATTTCAAACACAGATCCGAGTTACTTACCGGGATCTCATTGGGTAGCTATATATGTAGATTTGCAGGGCCATGGAATATTTTTTGATTCTTACGGAACACCTCCTAATGCTTATTTCAAGCGTTTTCTAAAAAATAATTCCGAAATATGGACCTACAATACGGCAGGACTTCAGAGTTTTACTTCAACCGACTGTGGCAGATACTGTTTAGTCTTTTTATTCTACATGGTGCAGAATTATTCGCTCGAGGATTTTGTTTCTCATTTTACCTCAAATCGTTTAGAAAACGATAAAATTATACGCCAAATGTACAATTGTATTTATTATTATAACCGCCCTTATAGCCGAGGGAGAGTCTCAAATTCCGGGAGTTACAAGCCAGGGAGGGAACCGGTAGGCAGCATCCGTTTAAAAGATTTCCCTCGTAGAGCCGGCTGTATCTATGGACCACACACAAAGCTATCATCCCTTCGCAAATACTGCTATACTACTTCATCTACCCCCATGCATGCATTCGGTTACAAGCAGGGGTAGTAGGGATAAAATTTCTAGTTAGGCACTCTAGAAACAGAAACCTTCATCCTTTCTGTTAGTATTTTGTGTGCACGTTTTTGGTTTAGTCCATCGAGGTGTTCAGCTCCCTCAGTTAAACGTTGTTGCAGTTATTCAGTTATTTGTAAATTCGGTTCATTTCTCAACGCGTAATTTTTTGTAACATGTCCGAGTCAAATAAGAACATTCGGAAATCGGTAACCGCAAACGATGTATCGGACCCGCGTACATCAACGCAAAATCAATCTTTGTCGCTCGCGGAAGCATGGAAAAGATGCAAAATTTCGCCTCCAAAAACAACAATTGTGAACCAGCTGTATTATTTAACCTCGAGCGGGACCAAATTCTTACGACTTGGATTGGACGTCGAGAGCCACGAGTTTTTGCCTGTAATCTTGCTCTGTAAGAGCCCGTCTCCATCGTCAATGGCCGTCAAATTATCGCAAGACGAATTCTACACGTTGATGCTGTATGGGACCGAAATCGAGAAATATTTTGCTACTTCCTATTTACCAGATACGTTTTACCTGAAGGGAAATAAGGTAAAAATAGAATTTAAAACCATTTACAATGTAAAAAGTGTACTTATTACCGAAATACTCGAGGACAAAGATGCCGTACCTATTTCGGTGGTACTGCAGTCCCCTACGTGGCACCGTATTGTAGACCTCAACGGTTGTGTTAATGCATGTTTGGAAATCCTTGGCGATTATTCGGCTATTGCGTGCGACGTGTATCCAAAAATGTTAGATCCGTTAAAATACGCCTTTAGAGATGCAAAAGCCCCAGTTAGTGAAGACGCTATTACTAAACAACTGCAGAAAGATTGGATTTATGATTTCAATTATTCATTTTCCCATTCGTTAGAAGTTAGCGTCATCGAGAAATTGTTATTATCCGAACTTGCCTTATTCGCCCGGAAAAGATTTATTCGCGATCTAAATTGTAAAGAGAATTCAAATGTTAATAATGACAATAATAATTGTAACATTTTCTACTCTCCGTTGTCTCCCTCCCCTCGCAATTAATGTAAGATTGTAAACTTCAACTTTATAAGTAAAATTTAAAAAAAAAAATAAAAAATTTATTGATAAGTAGAAATAAAAATTAAGTTTTTGTAAATAGAAATAGAAATAATTTATCCATTTTCCTAATTTAGAATCACTTTTTTTTTTCATTCGTTCTTTATACCTATTTTTTTTCTCGATGTAAATATTTTTAATTTGTACCCGTTCAATCAGTTGTACCACATTATTCTGTTTTCAGTTTTGTAAATAGAAATAAGTAATTTTGTACGGCAGTTCAGAATGAACGTTTTTTTTTATTCCCCATGTTTTAATTATACCTGTTTGGATAGCTGTAACATACTCTGATTTATAAATTGTAACGAATAATGAAATAAAAATTGTACAAGAAAAAAAAATTCTCGTCTTATTTCTTTTTTGCATGTAGTTAAGTATAATTTTACAATCTTATCTCTATGGAGACATTGAAAGAAAAGAAAAGAAAAGCAAAATAAGGAAATATACATCTTCACGTATATTATGTAGGTATGGACGGTTTCGTCTGACTGTAAAAAAAAATGAAACAAATAAAAGAAAAAAAATTATTTACAGTAAATGGGGTGAAAAAGAAGAAGAAAAAAAAAATGAAAAGTAAATATGAAATTAAAAAAAAAATTAATCGCTATTACATCTTATATTCAACCCCTGAAAGCGAGAAGTCTGTAAGCTATAATAAATTCTTATTACTAAATGGCTGTACAACTTGGGGGTAATTTACCTACTTTACATCTTAGAAAATATGTATGTACATATGTACATATCAATTCGTTTTATAGGCACGCATTGTCGTTGTTGTCATCGTCGTCGTTGTTATCGCCTCGGTAATAAAATTTGTACGACCACAGCATATCAAAGCTGGCGTAATACTCTTCAAAATCCCAGGGTTGGGCACTGGGTGAATTTGTACAATCCCAACTGAAAAAACAAACAAAACAAATTATTATTACTATTATTTTAAATTATTCGGATATACCCGTGATTGTATAGGAGGGAGGAGGGAGTGAAGAAAAAAATCAACACTTACCCTTCATATGTTCCTCCGCTTAAAAACCAAGATGCATAGGCGATCCGGTTGAAACCCCGCGAATTTCTGTCAATATTGTCGAGGTGTTGTAAATGGCGGTATACACTTCCATGCAGCCGAGTACTGGCACGTCCCAATACGAATAAACGGGGTACGGACAGCCGGAGGAAAATATGATGCAAAATCTCTTCCGGGAGCTCATCAAAACTAACTGTAACAGGAAACAAATAAATAATAATAAATGAGCTATTTCAAGAGCAATTACGCGAATAAGCGAATAATGAATGAAAATTACTCGTATTTCCCGGGAGATATGTGCAGTATAGGTCACGTTCACGATAATCGTTTTCGGTAAATATTTCCAGACCTAAAAATGAAAGAAATGTTGTATTAGTTACCTCTTATTGTTTTGCTCAAACTTTCAAACATTTACCTATTTGAAAATGCGTGTTACTTTGATTATCGGCGGAAATTGCATTGTCGCGATCGGGATGCAGGTACATATCTATATGTCAAATAGGGTACACAGCGGACATGTAAGCAGAGGTGAAAAACAAAATACAGAAAAAAAAATTAATTAATATTGTCAACAGTGCCGTAAGGTACAGAAGACCAGTCTTCAGTTCGCCTTCTCTTAAAGCTGGTCTTGTTATACTTTTTAGTTAGCGGTGCTGTGACAACAACATGTCTTTTTTTTCTCTGTATTTTGTTTTTGTACTGAACACTCAAGGTTTCAGCTCCCTCTGACAACACAAAGTGCTTGAGACTCTCAAAATTCAAAATTTTGCGAGTTTCATGATTCAGTGTTATGCCGCGGATCTTGGTAACCGTATCTACCACATTGCCGGCCGCATCCTTAACGACAAATGCGTAGTTTTTCGGGCCCTCTGTAAAAAAAAAAAAAAAAAAGAAAAAAAGAAATGTTTTTAGAATAGGTAAATTTAATTTCTCCATGTACGCGTATTTGGGGGCAATTTATATTGTTTTACCTGCGGCAAACTCCGATATATATGCGCCAGGGCCGTGCTGAACCAACTCGTCAGTCATGTCCCCCAGGTAGTACCCCGTTTTCACCTTTGGAGTATCGGGGGACTCGGCAATAATGATGGAGTCGGTGTCGCAATATTTCACGCGAGGGCCCCCCGCCTCCAGATAACTGTACAGGAGGAGACGGGCTTGACTGGTTACCATTGCGGCTGTCACAACACTCGTGAACGGGGAATTCTGGAAGCTCTCCTCTAGATAATTCCAATCTACGACGCAAACATTATCGGTGGCGAACAACACATCGTTTACGTCGACTGCCGGATTCGATAATAACTCGAAGTACTCCTCTGTTTTCTGTAGAATCGAGCACTGCGGCAAGTTCTCGTTCTGCGAAAATTTTCCCTGTAACAGAAATGGAAAAAATATTTTCATATTTTTTAAATAGCTGTATATATATACATATAGATATGTTACTTTAAACCTATTATACTAACCCAGAGGCAGTTAATCGATGTCTTGCCTATGCTGCGTAAGCCCGCATTATATTTGATGTTGGCTACATCAAGCTGAATCCCCTCGTGCTCGTAAAAGTTCTCTACGTACTCCTGAATTTCTTCAGGAGTGTTCACATTGGGAGGGAACCCCGAGGCTTCGATTTTGATTTTTAGGAAAGCGTTGATATACTTCGTAAAGAGTCCGTTGTCGCCCTGCTGTATGGTCTCGTACTCCCATACCTCATACAGCCGGACAACTTTATAGCCCCGGGCCAATGCCGCGCTAATTTCGGGTGTACAGTATGTCCCCGTAAGCGCGCGGTCATGGTCAGCATGCGGACAGCTAACTCCTAGCTCCTTGGCAGCACAGGTCCGGCAGAGAGGAAATAGCAACTTCCCGTTCACTCTATACGGCAGAATGGGGTACAGTAACTGCTTGGGTGGAAGAATTGTTAATTTTACAACACCGTGGATCCCGTCTAAAGAAGGGGGTAGATCCTGCCCTAGACGAATCCGGGGGTGCCCTTTGAGAAATATGCCGGACTTACATATTTTCGGGTACAAAGAGCACACGTCGTAATACTTCAACCCTTCCCCTACCTCCTCCTTCGCCTTGTAATACTTGCAGAACACTTCCGTTCTGCCGCCATATAGCGCATCTCGAGGCTTCAGAGGTTCGTGGATGTCTAGCGATTCAACGTACGCTTTGATGTCTTTGTCATTTGCACAAAGATTCTTAAATTGACATTCCCACGTTTCGATGATAGTATATTTCCTGTCCGTGCCGGTACTATCATCGCGGTAGGTTAACCCACGCAGATACCCCATCTTCTCTTGCGTTGATGAGTAGCGCATGTCCATGGTCTCGAAATTTCTCATCCCCTGTATCCTCGCTGTACGATTTTTGAAGCATACAGGGCAGCCATGGTAATAACCTGTAACAATATAATGAAAGAAGAAAAAAAAAAGAAAATTAATTCAGCGAATAAATACATATTAACAAAGTATCGGTAGTAACCCCTCTCCCCCCTTATTTTATTTTATTTTACTCGCGTAAATACTAACACCCGTGGTATTCGATGATTGCTTTCGAGCCATCGGACCATTTATCGGTATAACCGTCAACTTTGTACGGTCCTATGCGCTTCTCATTGCCCTGTTCTGCCGTATGAATCTGCACTTTGTGTTCCATCTCCAGGTATTTCATGTACTTCAACGCCTGCTTTGATTGACGGTCGGCGCCCCGGTACCCTTGAGGGGGTATGAGGCCTAGGAGGTTCTTTTTCAAGTACCTCGTTCGAAATAACGTCATCAGGCCTGATGCTATGGTGACGCTTTCAGTAACATCAGTACCCCCTACACTCAAGTATAGGCGCCGAAATTGCAGGAGAGCACGCCTGAGAATATCGCAATCTGCCCTGCAATATTTCAACATGGCGTCTCTGAACCGGAAAAGATTATGGGTAGCCCTTTCCTCTTCCCACCATTTAACGAGTTTGGCTCTCTGTTTCGTGTCCATCTCGTTAGCTCCGTAATATTCAAGAGCAGGAAGCGGGCCAACATAATCTTGGTTCTCGGTTCTGTTGAAGAAATGAGGAAAGTACCCTACAGAAACAGAAATAACGAATACATTAATCCCTAACGCTTAAAAACTTAAAATTGAGTAAGAGACAAGAGACCCCCCCCCCGCCTTGTATACCTATAAGAGCGAAGGAAAAAATAATAATAATAATATTAATAAATACCTTTGGAGATGTTGTCCAGGCCCATCATTTCCGGAAGTTTAGCAAGAGGTTCGTGGAAAAAGTTCAGAGAATCTTTAAACACAATTTTCCGTACCTCATCATCTCAATCTTAGCCCCGTTCAAAATTATTTCGGGAGTCCACTCTAGTACTTCGATCATATGTTTCAGAATGAACTGCCCGTCGTACGCACGTAAATTATGAGCCCATACACTTATGCACTCATATTTCTTTTGGGAGAGACCAGTAAGTAGCTGGAAAAAATCAGCTAATAGCTCAGGCCCCTTCTTATTGATAATGTGTTCGCGTTTTCCGCACCCGGCGCAATCAACTGCTGATAAGTCGACTATATCAACATCAACGCATTTCGAGCATTGGAGCTGAACTACACAAAAATTCGGTTCATGTAGCAAGTGCCCTTGAGGAGTGGCTTTTTCTTGCACACATTCCAAGTCAAAAAACACGTACAATTTATCTTTAGCGGAACCCTTTTTTCCAGCTCCCCCTCCCAATGTCTGTATGTAGCATAGATGGTCATAGTTTACGTACTTTTTACAGTTTTGACACGTATGATGGAAGCACTTGTGAGCGTCTTTTCGGGCTAATGAGTATGATGCTCGACAGTCCTTACATCTACGTATTGTGTCACACACAGTACGCTTTTTCTCGAAATAAGGCTGTCGGTGTGCGATGAAACAGTCTTGGCTTACAAAAGCATGGTTACATCGTTGACAATGAACCAGAGGGGCGTCATTATCACGGATGCAGACCTGTTTTCTGTAACATCGTTTACACTGTACAGGGCATCTGTGTTGGTGAACATGTTCGTATGGTGTTTTGCATGGTCTACACCAGTAGGCACTATCCACCAGGCCAGTGACGGAAGCTACACAGTTAAAATGGCTATGGAAGTAAAGGAGGTCAATGAACTGATCTGTGTCAATCTCCGGCCCCTCGTACAGTGCCTCCTTGCCATCACGGCGAGCGAAAACGGTAATTTTGTAATCGCGAAGATGATTTTGAAATTTGTGCACATCTTCCAGAGACCCCGTGACGGAGGCCGGATCTATACCTGCAGCCTGACAGAGTTTCAAAGCTTCTGCCCGCTGGAGGTCGAGACCTGAGTTAGTTGACCCCTTACATACCCTTTTATAAAAAAGTGTATTAGCCCTTTTCTCTGATAGATCGGTGACCTTGGTTTTAAGAAGCCAAATGGCAGTTACGAGGGCTCGCGGGAGGCAGAGATTGTCATTGTTTCTAATGACAATAATTGAACGTTTAGAAGCGCAAAAATCCTCGTAATTTGAGGTATAATCGCGCTTATTATCGTTCTTCTGACCTACAGGCATATCTACACGCGTAATTTTAACGCTTAAAGGGGTGTTCATGAGGAACTGCTCGTTACTTTGCACAACTCTCTCAATTTGTGCAAGCAACACAGACACATCTAGTTGGTGAGGCTTTCTGAAACTTAACCATACCGGCTTCTGGTCTAGGGAAGAATTTCGGACAGTCACCCCAACTAGGTCAGTATCCTTTGCCCCCTTTTTCACATGCTCAATGAGAGCGCCAAAAACATTATTTAGGTATGCCTGCAGGCCCTCGTCCTCCCCCAAGTCCCTCATCTTAATAGTCAGTATTTCCTGCGAAGTACTATACTTCCTATTAAGTTCTACCGTTGTATTTAAAATTTCGAAGGGAGCCTCTGACGATAATCCATTATTACCTAGAATTAATATTCTAGAATTAATAACGCTTCAAAATTTCGACACTTTGTAACTGAATAAAAAATAAATATTCACCTATGCTAGTCTCGGTACCACCTTGCTGTGTACCCCTAGTACCTGCGGCATTTACCCGTTCCGACATGTCTTTAAAAAAATTTTAAAAATTAAATAATAATAATAATAATAATAAATTTCTATATATATAAGAAAAGAACTACCGAACCAAAGTAATTTTTTTCATGTACCTGAGGAATCGCTGTCCTCGCTCTCATCTAGATCTACAGGCGTGATCCTATTCCAGATTACCCCCGATGTCGAGGGAACAGGCTCTGTTTTTTTTTTTTTAAATATAGAATAAATTAATAATAATAATAATAATAATAATAATAATAATAATTGCCCTTTCATTCTATCTATAAAACTATTTTAGTTATTATTATCGGGGTTAGGATTCCTATGCCTTGCGTTACGAAACATACTACGTTGAATCGAGGATAGAATTCTTTACCTCCACTGTACAGGTACGTCCGAAAAAGAAAAAAAAGAAAAAAAAACTTTCATATTTTAATAACTATTAGAATATATAAAATATGTAGGTTCCTTCAGGTAACTGAAATATACGGAAATTAGTTTTCCAGTAGGTAACTCTTGTAACTAGGGAAAAGTAGTTGAAGATACAGTATGCTTTTTTTTTTGCTATAGAAATATATTTAGAATAGCCTGACGTTCATGTAAATAAAATTCGCACTTTTGAAAATATTACAGAAAATGAAGTATCTATGTACCCTGTAGTCAGTTTACGGGTTAATAATAATTTTGGAGAAATCATATAGAAGTCAGAGAGATAAAAACAAACAGTAAGAATACTGGAAAACAGTAAAACAAGTTAGAAATTTAGTTCTGATTAATCCGGGGCACATTCGGAGTTATTACAAAGAAAAAAATCTAGTTATTTTTTTTTACTTCTTTTTTTACGGTTTACCTTATAGGTACAAAACGCGTATTTTATTAAAATGAGGTTTTATTTTACATATTTTCCGTATATTTCAGACAGTCGCTGCTAAAAAATCCTAACCCTTTAATAATAATAATAATTATTATTATCTTATTTACCTAGAACAGAGGACATTGAAGACCCCGATGTGGAAGCCGTTCCTAAAGGAGGGGATTGACTCTCTTTGTCCTCATTGGCTACGAAAAAATAATAATAAGGGAAAAGTGAAAAAATTTACACACGTTCTATTTTCCATATTTGTTCAACCCTACACGAATAATTCAAGTATTTAAGCGTTTAAAAGAAGAAAAAAATACCTTGGCTAGTACGGGAGGCAGGGCGCGGTTCGAGTAACCCCTCAAGGTGGGCATAGGCGCGCTGCACACCTGCACCTACAGCAAGTGCGTATTGCTCAGACTGCTGCTCTATAAACGAGATAGGTAGGGGAAAAAAGTAAATATTTGGCTGATGTACTTAGGATAATATAATTTAATTATTCGAAAAAATATAGCTTATCTGGCACACCTATGCGTTCGGCTGCCTCACATAAACGGGCTTCCAGCTCACGCTCGTCTTCCTCAACGTTACATTCGTAATGAGGAATATCTAAAAATAATAATTTTTTCTTCGTTAAAAAAAAAAACGTTCCAATTTTAACCAAAAAATAATTTTTTTTTTTTTTTTAACACGTTGAGACATACTTTTACGTTCAAGCCGGCTGGCTAGCTCGGCTAAGGCTTGCTCCTCCTCCTCAAAACCGCCGTAAGAAAATTCTTGGTTGTACTGTTCCATTTTTTCTTTGTTTTTTTTTCCAAATTAAAATCTACATTTCAGATCAGATCAGAATAATTGAAAGGATTTGAAAAAACATGCGGATATTAACGCCCTACTTAAATTATTAAAAACATTTTTTTCCCCAAACTCACCTCAGCTGGAAGATAGCGTAACAAAGCGCGATAGCGAAAAAAATACGCGTCGAATAAAAAATTACTAATACTAGCTATTAGAAGAATAGTGAAATAAAAACTGTAACGCCGCGGAACACTATAGAACGAGGATAATTACTATAGAACGACTACGAAGGACGTTTTTCAGAAAAGTGATGTAAAAGTCTCCAGTACTGTGGTAATATAGATTTTTCAACACTCTAATTTCTGGGGGTTTTTGCTGGAACGATTTCCATATCAGCCAATCAAATTACTCTTCAACTAATTGGGGGTACCTAATTTCTGGAAGATTGCTGGAAGGATTTCCAGTTTAGCCAACCGTATTTCAGTTCACCCCTTAGGTGTTTTCTTTTCATCCCTTAATTAGATATCCTTATAGGAAAATACCACTTCCAGACGGAGTTAGAAGTCTCTCGATTAGCCTAGATTTTTTCTTCCTTGAATCCTTCCTCTTCAACGATTGGTTGCTGTGAAATCATCCTCCAAAAGGTACTTTATTTTCCCATACTTCATCTAAAGCTGCCATCCGCCTACAACCCTCCCTCTTTCATTCTTTTTTTCTTTTTTTTCACAAATCACCGTCTTAACTTTGTTTAATGTGAAATTGTAACAATGCCTGTCTTTTTCTACATACTGACCAACTGTAACAGCGGGAGACTTCCCGTATCAGTAGGTATTCAAAATGGACGATTTCGGTTTTCTCATTGTTACCCTCTGTAAATGGTTGGTTGACGTGAATTCTTTCTCTAAAAGCTATATTTTATTTCTCAGACTTTATAGAACCTGACCTCCGGTCTTGTTATCCTTTTGACAAATCACCGGCTTAACCTTCTTAAAGGGAAATTGCAACACGGCTATCCTTTTCTGCATTTTACCAAACAGCGATAGCATCCTGGAACCGTGGGTGGGCTACCTATAAGGATTAATTTCGATGTTGTGGAATTCCTGTCCGGAGGTTGTTCCATCCTTTCTTGTCTCCCTAAGAGAGATCACCTATGTTACGGGATAGTACGAGCTAGAATCACAGTTTACAGGTTTTACACGAAGATTACATCAAAAACGTTAATGCATTTGTATACTTCTTTCACGAGAGTATCCGACCATCCTTCCAGATTCCAGAACCTTTTTTGACCTGTTTTCAGCAAAAAATTTTCGAAGCCTCGCCCTGACAACTACAAACGTACACCGAAAACTCGTCAGCGTGATATCTAAACGCGCTAAATCAGATTAAGCATATCTCCTCTGTGGGGCTATTCGTGAACTATATATCTATTTCTTTTCTCACAACTCGTTCAGTTCTCGAACCTAATATGATCACCCTTATTGATACCTTGACCGGCGCCTTAACAATAAACAACGTCGCGGAATTTGAAACAGAAACAGAAACAGAAAACTAACAGCCACACCTGAGAGGTATAAGGGTAAACTCGAATCGTCAGCCTGGCGGGGCAAAAGTAAATTTGGATGTTCAAACTTCACAGGTGACAAGAAAACGAATTACTTACCGTTCATCCTTTGTACCCTGGACCACAGCGAATCTCTCACGGAGCATTCAGTTCTCAGCTAAAATATGCCCGCACATATCGCTGTCTTGACCGGCGTCTTAACGATAAACAACGTCGCGGAATTTGAAACAGAAACAGAAACAGAACTAACAGCCACACCTATGGGTAAACTCAAACCTTCAGCCCGGTAAGGCAAAAAAAAAAAAGTAAATTCGAATGTTCAAACTTCACGGTTGACAGAAAAAAAAAAACGAATTATGGAACACAGCGAAGTATCCTCCTTTCTCACGAGATATTCAGCACTTTCCTAAATACATAACCACACGTTGAATATTACTGAAAATTAAGGAATAATTAACTACATTTTATTTTTCACAACGCCGCTACGGAAAGATACCTCTCTCATTATTATCATTATCATTATTATTATTAAATCCCAACACAAACATTCAAATTATCCTTAGGTATTATTAAATCTCCCCATACGCACCTGCAAAAAGGAAAATAAATTATACACGTTTAAAAATACACGTGACCCGGGACAACATTCGAAACACGAAAACCCAACCTGTTTGAAAAAACACGCGCCACCCGACCAACATGCGACGCGTGACGACAGAGAGCTGTGCTATAAATACTGCGCTCTGATTGGCTGTGCTCAAGTGACGCTCATTGTAGTGTGGTGCGCACAGATATTCATGGCGTGTACATCTGTGATGGTGCGTTTACGCGTTGCTATAACAACCACTTTTCGAATTCTTGTTCTCTGTCATTCCCGTAGGCCCGTTTCACACGACGCCATGTAAACGGATGTTTTTAAAGTTTGACGTTATTTTTAAATGAAATTTGTGGACAAACTAATGAAGATAGGAAGCTGCGATTTGTTTAATTCGAAGGAGCGTGATTTTTTCTATAAGAATTGTCAAGAAAGCGGAAAATGGTTTTTTGACACAAGAGGCAGATTTCATGATTCCAGGTCACATATTATGAATAACTTATAACCCAATGTATGGATAAAATTGTAGATTTCCGATTGTTATGTCGCGTACCAAGCCTCGGCATGGCTGGCATAGTCCTCCCCGATTTTATTCCAGATTTTACAGTTTTTGGCCGCCCGGCACCGCGGGAGTCTCACCTTTCTTATAATTTCCTCCTTCCAGCTCATTCCTGGTCTTCCTCTCCTCCTTGTGTGATCATAAGGAACCCAAAATGTGATTTCTTATCCCATCGGTCTTCTCTCATTCTTGCTAAGTGACCCGCATAATTCATTTTCCGTTTTCTAATCAAGTATACCACCCCCTGCATTTAGTCCTCCCCCTTATAACTGTTGTCCTAAGCTTATCCTTCCTTTTGATACCAAGACTACTTCTCTTCATACTTCTCTGCGTTGTCACCAGCCTTCTGGTCAAGTCCTCAGTAATCGACCACGTCTGGGCTCCATAGGTATGTTAGAATTGGTAGGATGCAGGACTCAAACATCTTGACCTTTGATGATGATTTGCAGATTCCTCTTAAGAATTGTCTTTAAAGCTCAGTATCCCTTCCAAGCTTGTCTTATCTAAACTTCGATTTATTTTTTCATTTTTCCCCTAAATGACATAATCTGGCTAAGGTATGGATACTCCTCCATCGATTCCAATTCCTTATCCCCTATCCGAATTCCGTCCGCGGTGGCATTGCTCATAACCTTGATCTTGCTTATGATTACCCTAAGCCTCACTTTCTCGCTTTCTGCGACTAGCTCATCGAGCATCCCTTGGACTTCACCCCTATCACCACTGATCAAAACTATGTCATCGGCATACCTCAGATGGTTCAAGTGTTTCCCATCAATTTTGATCCCTTTTTTTCCCACTCTAATTTCTTGAAGATTTGTTCGAAACCCATATTGAATTGATTCGAAGACAATGGGTCACCCTGTTTAATGCCCCTGTATACACTGAATGGGGGTCCGGGTCTATCCGTTCTTACATATGCTTGCATGTCTTGGTCGTGGACCTCCAATTTTCACACAATTTTGTTGTCAGCTCCCTGCTTCCTTAGGGTATCCCATAAAATGCTTGGTTGACGGTATCGAAAGCCTTAAAAAAGTCAACGAATGCATTTCAATTTAGTAGGCATCCGCTTTTTCTATGAGTTGATTTAGTGTACGGATATGGTCCACCGCGGCGAAGCTTTTCCTAAACCTTACTTGCTCGGTAGGTTGGGCGCTATCCAGCTGGGGATGTGCCCTATTTTTCAGAATTTTGGTAAACACTTCATTTATGTTGGAGGAGAGGCTGATCGGCCGATAGTTGTTCAACATGTTTTTGTCTCCTTTTTTGTGAATTAAGATTATCTCCACCTCTCTCCACTGACTTGGTGCTCCCTCCTCTTCAATAACTCGGTTGAATAAAAACATTAGTGGTGCGGGCACTACCTCAGCCAATTCTTTCAATGTCTTGTGTTCTCAATACCATCAGGTCCTGAGGATTTTCCTATTTTCAGTATTTTCAAAGTATCCTCTACCTCGTGTACTAGTATTCCCAGAATGGCTCGTTATTTGGTGGTGGATTGTTTGGGCTAGCTGTTGCCCCGGCCTTGCGCATGTGCCCTGCTCTTCTGCAATAAATAATGAAAAACTTTGAATTACAAAAGAGAATGGTCGGGCATATTTTGTAGCTCGATTCTTTCATGAGATATGTGAATAACGAAAATGTGACTATATCTTTTTTTAGAAGTTACTTTAGAGGTATGAGAGATCAGAAATTCAAAAATTGACCATTTAGTAGTACGAATACATATTGAGGCATTCTCCTGAGAAAGAAATCGCGCTTTTCCGGCCAGTTCGGTCAAAACCAAAGCAGTCAAGTACAGTAGTAACTAGCACTTCCTCTTCGACTTGGCAAATAATGACCTAAATGCTGGAAGTTCTCAATAATTTCCGTATAAGTGAGGGGAATACCAAAGTGTATTCAACAGAAGTATACGCTGAGAAGAGCTGAGAGGGGCGACAAAATATCGGGGATGGGATTCCTCCTTCTGCTTGTCAATCAACATCATCACGATGTTACGTAGTCTGCAAAACTGAAATGTCTCTCCGTTCCTCGTACCCTGCAAAGGTGTACAGATACGTCCCTGCTGCTTCTCTATCGGAATGAGAGTAACAATATGAAATGAAAGAGAACGAGAAGGTGGAGAAGTGGTGCTGGCTATTGTACTGTGGTGGGTGAAATTACTTTTTAAAAACGTAGTATTTCAAATATGAAGTCGTGACAGACGGATATATTGAGAGAGAAACCATTATTTTTTTACAAACGTTACTATCGCGCGACCAGCCCAGCTCATTTTTTTTTAATACCCGAGTTATTCGAATGCCACGTTTATCGCATCTGTGGGATTAACGATGTCGGCTTTAATTAACAGGCCCCGTGCCCCTCCGTCGTGCAGGGAGTGGAAAACTTTATTAACAAAATCGCGTCGGAAGACTGCGCTACTTTTTTTTTGGGCTAACGCTCTTTGGCTTACTGCGCTGCGCCGTGACGCGTTTTGCTTTACCGCTAGGTATAGGCAACTAGTGATAAGTGAAAAATCTAGTCTCTCGCTTAAAATAAACGAGCTTTTGAAAAATAAAGCGGCGAATTAATTTTTCTCCGCGTTGAAACTCGATTTCATCTCGCGAAACTTTCTAAAACGTCGAGCCTTAACGAATTTTTCCATAATACATTTCCCAATTACCGCTAAATGCGTTTTAAATGACCGCGAGCGATGAGGCTGAAAAAAAGCGAGCGAGAACGTAAAAAAAAACACCGAAGAGGGGAGGGAAATGAAAATGAAAGAAAAAACAACTCGATCCGCGAAAGAAAATGTCCGTCTTTCGGGGTCGTATATATACGAGTACGCGCGTGTGTGGGTAATTCGTAGCCAGGATCGTTTGTTGTATTCTGCGTTCTTATTCGTATATTCTGTACTATGTCCAAAATACTATGCATTTGGACTTCACGCGTTATCTTTTGCCTAATGAATGGCTATGAAGGTCAGATACTCTTGACCAGAGATTCAAAAGACCCCTATTTTGCTAAATTTGTTCGGTTATCCAAATTGAGTCAGTATTTTCGCTTCTAAAGAAAACGTTGAAATCTCGATTTCGGAGACCCAAGGGGCTGGATGAAAAATCGGTCGAGATTTGACATGGATAACCTTAAAAACCCGTATTTTAATGCTTCCGTTTTCGAGGTCCTAATGAAATTTCGAGTTCGGAACTCAAATCGAAAGAGATCAAAAATACTTTGCGATGCCAACAAGTGATCCAAATGAGCCTGATTTCAATATCTTGCTTAATTTTTTAGGTCGAGTCAATTTTATCTCCCTTTCAATCGTGGAATTTCTGTTTGGGCCATGGAATCAGAATTGTATTAGAAATTCAGAGAGATTTGAAATCAACAACCCAAAAACCTCTAGGTCGGTGGTCGATGTTTTTCATCTTAAAGTTACTAAATTGGTGTTACCGTTCCGCCTTTCTTTTGTAAAACCGCGCAAAAGATACTTTCTTGACTGGAAGCGAAACTAGACTCATCACTGAAAAACTGTCTATTCCTCGCCAATTCGATTTCGCGTGAAAAAGAAGATAGTGCTATGGAATTATCTGCTTGAAGAGCATAGATACGTAGCTCCGTTATTGGGAGGCGTCTAAATTCGTTTTCTCGGTTCTGCCTGACCCTTTACCTTCTCCCCCTATAATTTGCTTCGCATAACTCAGATTCTAAAAAGTTTAAAAGCGTTCGAGAAAGTATATTTGTAAGTATATAAACGTCTCAATCAAGCCTGGGATAGTCTTGAAGGAGTCCAGAAGAATGTTAAAAAACATGAAACATAATTATGAGTAAGATGTTGTACTTCGAATTTGAATGCAGCAACAGCATGACTGGGGTGATAATATAATTGCATAATTAGCACGCCGTGAATATTCCACAAATATCCGAATTATCTCAAGATGTTAATAAAATTGCATACCCAATACGCCGTAAATCAGTCATGATGCTGTTTTGGTTCCTTCGAAATGTTAATGGACATCGGGCATGATCTACGCTTTCAAGATGAGCCACGGATGTCGAACTCCATCGATTTTTATCGGGACCTGGTTCAGTTTTTATCCAGTGTAACTGTACTCGAATTCGGGTACTTCCTTTTTCAGTATCAAGAGTTCAGCTTCTTTTAAAATAGTGTTTTGGGTGTACACGGTTTGATTGCCCTTGGATGTTTGAAGATTAGGCTGGGATTCGAGGCGGAGTTCAAGATCGATTTTGGATTCCGATTTTTGAGATTCAGGTTTCTTTGGATGTGCACGGGAAAACGTTAACCGGAATCAGAAATGTAGTTCATCATGCCTGGCTAGTGTGATTCGAAATGAAACGTGAAAAAACCTCGAAGAACACTGAAATCTGATTGTATAAAAAGGGCGTCCTTATTAACACGAACATGGTGAGGAAGACTGGTTCGCTTTCATCGTGAATACAGTTGCTGAGTTAGCAGGGATGTCACTGAACGTAGCTTGAACGATTTTTTTTCGTTTTTACAAAATTTTCATAATTTGCGAAATTAAGGGTCTACATTCGAAATATAGGTCTTGAATGCAGATGTTTTAAGGTCACAAAAAATATTCAAGGTTTCTAACATACTACAAATTTTTTATTTAATAATTAATATGTTAAGAGTCTTATGTCGAATTATATTCCTCAGTACAAAATACGATCACTTTCAGCAATTTGACAAGGAGATATAAAGGTTGGGGGAAAGGGGGGGGGGAAATTGATCCAAGTTTGGTACTTAATGTGCTTCCCTTAAGACAATTATTTACCCTTTTTTTGGTGGCGCGAAGACGATCATGTAGGATAGACGTGACTCATGACTCAACAGGCGCCTTTTTCAAATTCGTAAAATTTACAATGTTTACCCCCTTTTCAAAAATTACGCTTCATTCTGTATCGGGCAAATGTTTCAAATGTGAAAATCCATCCATATACAAAATATGCTAATAAACATAGAACTTTATTTATTTATTTATTGATTTTATTGATTTTTTGTAAAATGAACAGATGTGCCAGCTGTGTATACAACACTTGGTTCCGCCAGTAAGGGAATGAGTTGTCTGATCGACCCAATAATTACCACATAATCTGAAAGTGAGACGCAACTGTCTTTTAGTTGCCAAGCAAAAGTTATCGTTCATCTGTGCTAGTAGAGTAGACTTGACTGCCATATAGTTGTCGTTGTCATAACAACTAAATGAACTTTTCATGTAGATGGTTTGATTTTATGAAATCGAAATTAATTTTGTCCATTTCAAGTGGACATTTTTGAGTTTGAGAGCCCCAAATGCCAAATCCGGTCGAGTACCTAAGAAATTTGTTTTGGGAGTCGAAAGGGGTCGAATGCAGAATTCAGTAGGACATTCCAAAACATCTATGCCGAAAAAAAGAAAAATATTCCGTTGATTCGGTTGCTATTACTTTTTGCCCTTTTAGTTATGCCCACGAGTAGCTGTAATTCCGTTCATGTGAACTAGTTTTTGTGCATGCCGTTCAAAAAAGGTGCCTTATAAGCCATTTAATTTGTCGAAAAATAGGCTAATTCAACTTACTATAACTTATGATACGATGCAGCTTCATCCTTTATTGCAAATTATTGATTAACCTGTACGTGCCACGTGTCCGTTTATCTACAAGTATGTTTGCATATGTCGTAGGAACCAACGCAATAAACTGAAACTGGACTCGATGGCGTTACCCAGTCCAGAACGTCATCGACCACTGCGGCATCTGTACAGCTCGGATAACATGCATGTGCCACCTTTCAACATTCCCAACTTAAGGGTCGAACAGAGGAAGACATCCAGCGCGGAAGACATGGCGAGGAAGAATTCTGGCGGTTCCGGTAATTACGGTACACAAATATTAGACACCTTTTGCATGTTCCCCATTTACAGGTGCCACATTCTGCCAATGTCAAATAAAGTATGTGCACTAGTCTAGAGGCTGCCACATAGTATTAATCCGAGTACCTATCATCATGCTTGATATAACTTTACACTCGATTCCCTACAGTCTCATTCATAATAATACGTGCGCCTACTTGTCCTTTTTCTCGCTGTTGGACTAATTATTCTATACTCTCCCGTCCAAAGATCATTTTCTTCTGGCTATCTTACTTCACTAATTCCTATTATGCCGAATTTTAATCTTTTCATATATTTCTTTAAATTATCTAATTTGCCTACCTCATTCAGTGTCCTTACATTCCATGCCCTTATTCTCAATTCTGTTAGTTTCTCATTAGAGAGTCTCCGCCCGGACATCCGACTGGGAGATTTTTTGTCCGAAATCATTATTTACTTTGTGAGTGGCCATCATAACTGTGGTGGTGGAGACGCATCTCCAGCGAAGCTTTGCTATCGTCAGGGTTTATCTGTCGGAGTTTTCCTTCTCATATGTGCCTTAATTTATTAATAAGCCCTCTCGCCATGCCACGGTAGTACTCACAGAGGGGGAAAGAGAAATAATAAAACCAAATTAATGTGAAGAAAGGAAAAAGAAAAATTAATCACAATTAGAAAAGAATAATGTATTGTTTCGAGTGCAAACTACTTTCGGCGACTAACTGACTAGACAGCTTTTACGATTTCAAACTGTTGAGTATTCTACTGCACTACTGTCATAATTTCACTTTCACGACTACATGAGTAAATTTCACATCACCGGATTCAATTTTGCAAGCTCCGGTACGATGTCTAGATTCGGCGCCTTTTTACGCGTTCATTTTCAAACTTTGGATCAATTAATCAGCGTCCATCAAAGACCGGATACAGTTTTCTCGCATAACAATTTATAATTCAAGATTTTCTTTCCGCCGCACAGCAAATGTGACGAAGTGGTTGAGAATTCGAAATGATAGATCAAAGGAATCGGGTACCTGCGTATCACTCGGGTGTATTTATGATTCGGCGAACATTTTAAAATTACTTCTTACAAAGTCACCCGGACCCTATGTTATTCTAGTTACCTTCTCGTAAAATAATTTGTCGAGGTTACTTCTTGATGAGTTCCAATAAACTATTCATTGGCGGTGTCCGTTTGTATCCTATCAATCCACCCACTACCTTGGCTTTTTCTTGAGCTTGAGCAGTTCGGTGTGTTGATTTCGTGCGTGTCCAGTCTTTCTGATGACTGCTTAATATCGTCATTATTGTTCGCAGGTTCGTGGCTCTTCGGGGGATCGCCAGCGTCATCGTCGGATCGCAACTTTCTTCATGTGATCTCCGCGTTCCCGAACCGACGTCTTTCCGATAATACGCTAATGGCGCCCAAAATTCGCATCGCTTCGTCGTGCGCGTCTTCGCCCGGTGGCACTCCGGGAGGCAGCACTGGAGGACTGCCCATCCGTCGACACTCGAGCATCGGCCCGCAAGAGCGTCGGGGATCGACGATAAATCTGTCACCGCCGACGGTAAATTATATCGATTCTTACGTAGCTTTTTTTTTTTTTTTTTTTTTTTTTGTATCGGTATTTACTATTCGTAGTACGAGTATTTAGAGCAGACATAAGTTATAAACTTTTCCCGCTTCCAATACCTACTCAAGTTTTCAAATCATCGACCATCAAGTTGGATACTCGCGCTCATCGCGACCGGTTATCCTGTCTGTATATATATTTTTTACAAACCTAGAAGTGGCGTACAAAGCCGTGTCCATTCAATGAGCGAAATCACAGCACGTAACAAGGACTTACTTAATATGGCACTGCGTTTCTACGTACATAATAATTACATATACACAGTATCTCACGGTAAAGGCGCGGCGATTGTGTGTATACAATATTTACTTTTGCGTATCGTAGATTATGTGATGTAGGTAATTTACTTCATTCGTAAAGTATGCGTGTATGTATAGACAGTAGTTAATGCACTAATTGCACTGTATACTGCATAATGTTCATATTCGTATGCCGTATATCTTACACTGGTACAGTGCACTGTGCCGGATTTAGACGAACTGCGTCCTGGGGCAAATCATTGACTTCCTTCCCACTCCCCACACACAAACACCTGGGTGCACAAAAATCTTTCATTTTTATTGTATCTTTCCTTCATTCTTTCTTTCTTTTTTCTTTCGATTTTCCTCTTACTCGTATTTTAAAATTTTTTTTTTCTTTAGGCGTCTGTTTCTAACTGAGCACTCGATTGTGTGCCATTCGTGGTAAATCCAACGCTGTTCAAATTCTGTCAGACTTTTTTTTTTCTCTTTTTTTTTAATATTATTTTTTAATTTTTAATATTATAAATAATATTAATAATTGTTTCAATCTCGCTATGACCGGTTTTCAAACTCTTCCAGACGTGTTTGAAATACTTTAAGATCAGACCTCCAACCGTGTTTAGTATGTACTTTACCTTCTCTTTAAAACTTGTTTAAGTTTTACTTGGTCTTCAAGACTTCCTTGAGACTAACTAGAGTTCTGTGGACCCGTTTAACACTCTCTATGACAGTTTAAAAGTTCCTTGAGACTATTCAGGAGTTGTGAAGCTCTTCTTACTTTCTTTCAGATTCTTTATGACTTCTCCAGACTTGAATTTCTTCAAAACTAATTTGAAACTTTTCCGGACCGGCTTGAATGGTTTCAGATTTTTTCAAATTTATGTGAGACTTTCCGTAGTTATACAAGAGTACACAAGGCATTTTAAGGATTTTGAGACTTACTTAAAATGCTTGAGTAGCTCTTACGACTTATTGGAAATTCCTCAATTCTTTAATACACTTCCAGACTAAAACTTATCTTAAAAATGAAATGCTAGTATTCGCTTTGAAGTGACTTTATTCGACGAAACATTTTCGAATGTTACCCCGTCGTCAGTATTGTAACTGCTTTACTAAGACACTGATAATGAAGTATCTGAAGAAGTTTTGTGAGATAAAGCTACTTAGAAGTGAATATAGTGCTTCATTTTCAAAATAATTTCTTTTGTACATTCAGGTACACTTTGAAAAATGGATTGTTCGAAACTCTCTAAAACACATTTAGAGTTCTTAAGCGCCCTTCAGACTTTCTGTTTGAACACTTTTTTTTACACTTGTGTCAGGTGCTGTAAGACTTCGCCATGCAATTCCGTTCAAATTTCTTGTTCTACATAAGGGTTCAAAATAGTAAAGGTTTTAGAAAGACTTTTTCCTGAAACGCCATTACCTGAAAACGAAACTTCGTGTTATGAATGTGTTTTTTCTCGCATTCGCTTATCCCTCGGAAATATTAATGGGTACAAGTTCCTCTCTCGATCCCAATCCAAGTACTCTTAAAACTCGCTGAGACTTAAAAATTTTTCTAAACTTATTTATGTCTTTCTTAGGCCGTTTCAAATCTTGATCAGGCCTGAGATTCTTTAAGACTTTTGATAGACCTACTCAACATTATTGAGGAATCTTTCGAACATGCTCAAGACTCTTTTAGATCCATTGAAGACTCTGTACGGCTCTTTCAGAGTGTGTTACATTGCGTACTAGACATGTCTACGAAACTTTAAGACTTACCAAATTTACTCAAGATGCTTCAAGACTTCTTCAAGACTTGCTTAGGGCGAGACCAATTCGGATTAAATTCATTTTCTTCAAGACTCGTCTAGAGTTAAATACCGCTTCAGATCCTTCCAGGCATGTTTAAAACTCTTCAAAGCTTGTTTAAAATTCATTTAGGCCTCATTGAGACTTTTCAAGGCTCGTTAAGACACTTTCAAACGGACATAAGACACAATTCGTATGAGTCTCGCTTCCTTAAAGACTCGGTTATTCTTTCCTTTCTTCTCTGTTTCATTTCCTTTCTTTTTTTCTTCTTCTACGTATATCTCTCATTTCTTAAGGTACTCCTGTCAGCTGAGCCCCCCGAGGCACCTCTTTTTACCCCTCGTATAAATGCAACGCCAACAGTACAGGCTTGTAAATAACGCGCCACTTAATAAATACGAATATAAAATTTAAAAAACTATAGCTACTAATAATGACCCTTACTCCAAGCTGCAGAGCTACACTGCTGACATCAATAAGTGTTAGACATCGTAATTCGCGCGACCCACAATTCACCCGTTGTCTTCATCTTGAGCGTCTTATTTGTCATATTTATAGTTTTATTCCTCGCCCAAATAGCCCCGATATGTATACTATCCCCGGGGCCTACCTATTTTTGTATTCATACTACCCAGTACTCGCGTATTCTGTGGTAGTGTAGACGTAAATACGTTAGAGGCCAATTACTATATTCTAGCTGGATGTTTCTTCCTCTCATTATTTGGTCTCAAGCTTCGTAAGCTTTTCCTAACGAGTGAGCGCGAACATTTTGGTTTCACGAGCCGACTGAAGTTCGCTGCCCATACATTCACAAACCTAATCGTAGATGTATTTAAGCAAGGATATGTTCTCCTTTGTTCTTATTATGCAAATTGCATCATCCTAATTTTATGCATCCATGAGGGCCTCCGGAGCTTCTTTTCTCTTGCTTTGAGCCAAGCTCCGTAAACAAAAGTACGCCCCTGATTTTGGGAAGGATGCGGTTCAATTGAAGAAGTCCTCTGTGTAATCAGCTTCGCATAATCGCAACTGCAAAAAATATGTTCGAGTGTTGTACGAAAATCGAAGCTCTGACCCAAGTTCGGTGTACATGTCGACCATTCGGCGGTCGTGCTTTTCTCCGCATATTACTTGCCTTTCGCTCAAGCCGGGTATTCATTCGTGTTTCTATCCGCGAGAAAATGAATTTTACTCGCGTTGCTACTCGAGATTCTCGTGGAACTGGGACGGTGCGCAATTTTATTCGATGGCGTCTGCGCCACTGCTTCGGTAACATCGCAACCCAGGGGTGCCTTCTTCATGTACTCGGTCGTAGACTGCGTCTGAGGAACAATCTGTGGGTTGTCGTTCGAATCGCAACCAGGGCAGGGTATTTTTATTTTCTACGCGCATACAGGTTATTAGAGGTAATTCGGTTTTTACTACTTACCGATACGTGTACCGGTTCAGACACTAGACTGCGAATTTAGCGTATAATCGTGGAGTCGAGTGATTGCGTGGTACCTATAAGCGGGTAGGACGCGCAAAGATAGGCTACTCGTCACCGTATAACGAATTAATAAATATAACGTGTTTAATGAGAAAATGTTATTTCTGACGCAGGGTTTACGTCACTACAAAACTGGCAGCCGAGATGGCTCCACATTATCCGTTCCTTCGGCATGTGTAAGTTCAAAACCCAAACTAAAAATATTGCACTCTAAAACTGACAGCGCGTAAATAATATACACAGTGCTGTTTGTAAGCGTACGTGAATGTTTTTCTGAATTTCCTTTCTTTCTGCTGATTATATAGCTGGCCACGCGTGAACTGTTTTATCTACTCGTATACGAATCGCAGGCAGGCGAAAAAGCAGAACTACTCGTACAAGTACTTACTGCTCTATTTCCGCAAAGCTTCTGTGTAGTCCAGACTCAAGGCGAAGCGAACTGAATTGCCCTCGGGAGGGAATGTCCCTAGTTCCTCTTCGCACCTGTTCGATTACAGAATGCCACGCCATTGAGACACGATGCCCGTTCGATGCCAGCTCGCTAGCGTTCGCAAAGTCCACGTTAGGCTATCCAAGTAATACGAGGCTTGTGAGTGCGGGTAAATCTGAATGACAACACTCTTTTGGTACTTTCCGATCTGGGATTTAACTGCAGTTTTTTTCTCGTTGAACACATAAACTAAGTTGCTTCGATGAAAACAACGTGCTATAAAAACATGCGAATCCAATGTGTGTTCGGGCATTGTGTGAGACTATGCATTACTTCAATTCGTCTTAACAGCAGGAAAAATTGGAAAATGCCCCCTTCTCCGAATTGGCCTCTATGATGGGATTAGTTCTTAATGCAGGAAAACATTCATCTATGACTTTTTCACAAGTGATTGCTCAGTGTAGAAATCTACTCTTATGTGTCGGTTGTCTTGCGGAAAATGTAACATGATTCTCTTGAAGATTGCATTTTATGTATTTCGACTTTTTCAGTCTTCCAGTTCTCATATCAGCGGTGCAAATTAATGTGGAAAAATGAATTCTGTGACTTTTGATGGACGAAGTAAAGTACCATATATCTGTTTCAGTACATACTAACATTTTTGATAATAATGTTGGCGATTTCGAGGTTTTGAGCCTAAGAAGCTCTTCTTCTTGTATTTTGTGTATGTGTGGGGGAAGGGTTGTTATCTGTAGAAGGACTAATTAGTAGTTAAAATTAAGGTCAGATACGGATCCAATACCTCATCTTATTCTTACTAGTTTTTATCAACAATTGAAAGCTTGAAAATTACCCATTACCGTAAAATGAAATACCTAGTTCTTAAAATTTCTCAAAGTTTTCCCAAATATAAGAAATTTGGGTCGGATTTTTATACTTAATAACCAAAATTACCAAAATTTATCTGACTGATCTGCAGGCAGTGTAAACATTATCGAGCGATACGAGTAGAAAAGGAGGAAGACAGATCATTTTAACTCGAAATTCAAATAGTTAATTGAATCGGTGAGAACCAAAAGGTGGTCAAGTCCAAAGTTGGCAGTTTTGAGATTAGCGACGGAATCTGAGGCAATAAGGCATGGGAAGATCGATTAATGTAGTTGGAATTTCGCTCACGCGTTCCGGAAACATAGTTTCTGGCTACGTCGCAGTGGTTCCTCGGAAAAACTAGCTGGCCCAAAATCTGAAACTTGGTATTCGAGATTTTTCGAAAGCGCTGAATTCATTTTTCATGAGATTTTCAGTCGAAACCCAAGAGGGGGTTCACGAGAGGAGGGTGGGGCAAAACTGGAAATTCGGGAAACTACCGTGTAACATAGCAAAATATATGTTTTCAAATATATTGAATACGTTTTTGACATTATTTTGGCCATAAACCAAAACGGTGGTTCAAGAGGGAGGGGCAAAACTACAAATTCGGAAAATTCGACGTATAAAACAGTAACACGTGTATAGCGTTTTCTCACAAAGTGGCAAAAAGTGGCATGAAATATGAAAAGTTCCTGAAAGCACGCATCCTAAAGAATAACTGAGAGCAAAACATTTTGCCCAGAAATGCCCAGAAATTTTTGTTGAGCTAAAAGTTGTGAACATTAGATAACGTAAATGTATTTATTTCAGATATCAAATTCTCACGTTGTAACGCATTTAAACCAAAAAACAAACATAAATTCTGATTCACCATGGAAAGTATATTAGAAAAGCACATTAATCATATTAAACCACACAATATCACAGCAGTAAGGCATGGGTTAAAACATGCGCATGAAACTGTAAAATCGGCTCATAGTTAACTCCGCCCACTTGACATTTTGGTGCCTAGAAGACTGGAGCCAAGGCAGCTGGTATAGATAAAAGCAAGTGCTTTGAGGTTTGTAGAACAATACCTGCCTAGTTGTTTATCAATTTATCGTAGTTCATTTTTCGACTTTTGGCCAGCTAAATTTTCTGAGGAATTACTGTGCGTCGCACACGAAGATTTCATGTTTTTGTATCAAAAATAAATAAAAAATTTCGAAATGTTCCATTTTTCAGCTTCGTAACTCATTATTTTCAACTCAAAAATTGGCAATTTTCAAAAAAAAATCATAATTTTTTGGCGATACTTTTTTTCTCTCTTCCAGTGAATTTTTCTAATTAAAAGAGACGGTCTAAAGTGATCTACTTCAGTGTGGGTGGGGAAAAGTCCCATACAATTTCCCAACGTAATATTCATTTTTGGTCACCATTGTGAACCAAAAGAAGCGAAGTCCAAAAACTTCGAGCTGCTGTATCTGAGGTTTTCTTGAAAATTTGTCTTCGCAATACCTTTGAAAATCGTCCTTCGTGTCCCCTTTCACTGCCCTAAAACATGTTTCTAACAGATTTTTGTATAAATCTGGTTTTTGCTTCTCCTGAAAAGTGTGAAGAATGAAACTAATCTCTTTCGGTTCTCATCAATTCAATTGTATGATGTACGTATTGAAAATAAAATCTTTATTTATGTGCTAACTAATAGGGACAACTGAATCTTTCTATCTGCCTCTGTTCTCAACGTACGAGGAGTTGAAGTAATGCATTATTCTGGGTGAAATGTATTAGCTCACAATAGCCTCTCCTGACTGCCTAGAAAAAAATTACCAGGTTTGGAAATCGATTTATAAAATTTTCAAGAATAATTGATCCCCGGTCATGAGTAGTTGTAGAGAGTTGATCATGAAATTGATCGCAGTATAAAAAAGGTATTAGGGTCAATAGTATACGCATCTCGAATTCTTGAAATAATTGTGCAAAACATTTTTTCAAAATCTCGCAAGAACTATTCGAGAAATTTATCGGTTTCACGTATATAAGTTAGATGAATTGAGGACTTGACTTCCAAAACGCGCTTAGTCCAAAAAACGAAATGCTGGGAAATCGAAAAAAACATTCTAACTTGCGAATGATAAGTGGTAACACTGATTCAATAGCGTGGATGGGAAGAGGAGGGGGTCAATGCTAATACCGCCCAAGTATGGAGGTGAGCGTGCGAACAGTCTTTGAGCTACGGGAATGCAAAGTGGGGGAATTCGTAGACTTAGCTCATTTTGGCAGACCATGTCATACTTGTGAAAGGTCAACATCGTACATATTGACCTAGAAACTGTCGGAAATCGGAAGATACAGCTTAGAGGCGACTATTCCGGTGAACGAGGAACACGTGAACAATGTTCCCCCTCCCACCACCCTTCTGACATCCTTGTACGCCGCCCCCGAACAGAGAAAAGCAAGTATGACTTACAGTCTTAAGAGTATTATATTCATAAAATTTGAAAAAACAAGCAGGTCAGCTTTATAAAAAAGAACGAAAGAAAGGTTTAGCTGGCTCGAAGTCGTGATAAAATCGTGAAACCAACTCGGAAAGGTGCCTTTTGACTTCCTCCACCAGACTGCACTAAAAACTCGATTTCCGATTTTTCGGATTGAGCGCGTTTTGGAAGTCAGGTCCTCGATTTATTATTTCAGCGCGTAAAAGAACATTTCGACCTATGCGATCAACATTACATAAAATAACGAAACCCTATCAAAAATTCTCACTAACCCGGATTTTTTGAAATTCGAAACGCAATAGCGAAATTAAATGACAGAGATATGAGCATTCCATGATGGGGAGTGGCTAATTTAAACCAAACTTTGTCACCCAATTGGGTTACAGGCACATCCTTAGCTGAGATTACAACACTACTTTAAAAATACTGATTACATTAATTTTGAGAAAGAGAGAGAAAACCTCAATTTTAGGGATTAAATCGCACGAATTTTAGTAAATTGAAACATTATCATGCACAAATTTTCTTTTGAGACTGTCGTATTTATATTCTCTTTTTCCAAAATTTGATTTTCTAGTCTTGAGCACCTTTTTCCTCCGTGTTCTCTGGACGTAATACGGTATGAAAATTACGAAAATTCTTAGGGGAACAACTCACGCTGAGTATGCAGTGTATTTACGAAATAATGAAAAAATGTTCATCACTTGTTGAATTTCCGAGTGCGGTAGGTACTTCAGATATATCCAAATAATGTCGCTTGGAACTGTTGCTTTGGAACTTCTTATAACAAATGAGGGGAAACTAGGTATTGTCAAAATTACTGCTGTATGTCGATTCTTTCTGGGCGGTGGCTTATTATAGAATTTCAAGTCCTTTTGTTTTTCATAGTAGGTCTGGTATTGTAAACTTTGATAACTGACCTTACTTTTTCGACGAAGTTCATTTGCTTATAACATAACTTTTGAACATAATGTTTGATCGGGTAAAGATGCCTAATTCATTCTAATTTGTCAGTTGTCGCAGTGATTAACCGCAAGGGAAGATTTAACAGCAAAACAATATTTTCATTTGTATTCAACGTACAATTCTCAGTTTTTGAAAATTATCTACGCCTTACGTCGAATTTGGATGTTTTCGAAAATTAGGTGGAGGGCGGTGGGACTTGGCACTCGTGCTAACGAATAGCGATCGAGTACTGATCGTGTCAGTTTGACCCTCCGAAAAATTCATGGAAACTGATAATTTTGCGCTAGTTTGCTATCGATATCTGTGTGTATTCGAAGAGACCTCCCAATAACGATAACGCCATATTGGGGTTGCCCACTATCAAATAAAGGCAAATTACGTAATCCGAATAAAAAGGGAATAAGGGCTCGCGTGTGGAAATTTTGACCCCGAATTAATTGACGATTTCGATTACGAGTACGAGTAGATACGCACGTGACGTATCGTATATCGTTCCCGATAGGCTGTAGGTACGCGTATTTTCTTTGTTCAACTTTCGGAACTTTCTCCCCATCGATGCCTTCCGGGCCTTGCGCTGCCACTGTACTTTACTGTCATGCTGTACTCGTCGGATCGTTTTCAAAGAACTCCTTACCTGTTACACGAAGTGAAGGAAGAAAATAACGCCTGCACTTTATCCGTCTGAACTTACGAATCCAATAGACGTTCATTTTGTGTCAGAATTGACTCGTTAGCAGCTACTTGTTAGTTTCTACTTTCTACCAACAAGACGCGTAACAAGCTCGCAAAACTTTCAAGTTTCTCGTGTACCGAATTACGAACTCGTTCTTAGTATTCGAATTCTTCGTATCCATCCATCCGGTAACTATTTGACGATATTTTCTCGTTCGGTTTCGGTCACGTTTTTTTCCATTTCACACAGCGCTATGAAGTCAATAAATTGACACCTGAAAACCTGCAGGCAGCGGCGTAGCTAAGGGCCAGTTTCAGAAAGATTTTTTTTCTCATCGAAAAGAAAGGGATCTGATGGAAGTAAAACTGTCGTATTCGAATAAGGATGCTTTTAGAGCCGGACAAAATTCTATTATTAGATAATACTCAACGCAAAATTCGTGGACGTATTTTGGTGGAACCCAGCCCTTGCCCAATCATTTGAATTAATCCTTGAAAAGTTTATGTCAATTAAATTAAATAAAAGCTGAATGTATGTAAAAACAGTCCGAATAAAGTAAAGAATAGTTTTGATGCGTTTGAATTAGTCCGATGGGTTTTAACAAAATCGGAATAAACAGCGAGTCTTCATAGACCATAACCACCATGAGATCGAATAATCTACATGAGTCTAACTGCGTCTGGAAGAATCTGAATAAGTTATGACCGAGTTAGAATGTCATCTTCTCATTTGAGTGTTAATCGAGTTTGAATGCATCGAGAGTCCGAATGAAGTAAGCACAGTCCAAATGAGTCTGAATGAGTCTGATGGGCATTAACAAGATCGGCAGATGTATTTCAGTGATTCTCTAGGAAAAAACTCCAGGGACATACCGTTGTGGGAGGGGGAACATACCCCTCGTGTAGGAATCTTTCACGTAGCAGTTGGGAAAATATATCATTTCAGTCAGGTGGAGTTGGAAAAATCCAACAAGTCAAAAGTTTGTTTGATTTTTTTCCTGTGATACTTGGGAACTGAGTTGAGCAGTTGGAAAATTTCAACAAGTCAAAGAGGTTTTTTTTTTATTTGATATTTGAGAATTTTCAGTTGAGTCAGTAGAAATATCCAACTAGTCAAGAGGTTTTTGTTTGGTACTTGGGAATTTTGAGTTGAGTCAACAAGTCAATCGGGACTTCCACTATTTTGCCCCCCCTCCCCCGCGTGAAAAACTCTTCGGTACGTCCCTGAAAAACTTATCGTGGAATTGAAAAGTCGAAACAAATACGCGTTTTGAAACAGTCTGAGTAAGTGTTAACAGAGTGAGAACGTGTGCATGATCCTTTTACCAGAGAACTGTATCGAAATGAATCCTAACGAGCCTTCGTAGTGGTCGAGTCTGAATGAGATATAAGATGGTCTGAATAGGTACGTAGCAATAAAGTCTGAATGAGTCGAATGAATTCTTACGCCTCTTATGAGAGTCTTCAAATGGCGCCTTCTACACGATCATGATGCGAACAATTTCCAATTTCACCGTTAATTTTTGTGGTAATGCTTGCATTTTCGGTAATCTCAAACCGTCAGTGACGTTTTTATAAGAACTGCTGTTTCGAAATCGAGATTCTTAATCTACGTTCAATACTTTCCCTAAATTCATGCAATAGAATAATCCACGATAAAGAGGTTTTTTCATTCGGAGGAAGGAGGGTTCATAAACATTGTGCCTGGGCGTGAGAATTCGTTGACCGAACCTACCCAATGAACATGATTCCGACTCTTGTACGCTACACCGCCACCGATGAGCAGATAGTCAACGTCGAATAAGTGCGGGAATGTGGGCGAGTAGGTGGCTGGTGAGGCTCACTGTCACAGTGGATCCGAATGTCTACAGTCAAACTTTTTTCAATCCGAAGTCCCCTCCATAGTTTATGAGACCCTGTATTCTTTTCGTTCTAGTACCCAGTGGCACAGGTATGGGAGAAAGACAACCACACCAAAATATTTGAAAGTTGTAGAACATAATGCTCTAAAAATAAGGGTTAAAAATGTTCGAACTTTTTATCTATCCCCTTCAGTTTTGAAGTTAGTCTCTAGCTGCGCCACTGCTTATACCCACGACATGCATACCACCTGTTTTACTTTTTTTTTCCCCCGTATTCGGTTCTTCTCAAACTATCTACTGCTAGTTCATTCCTCATAGTCGTCACGTAATTATTAGTATTTTGGAACATTTTTGAATGGGTACATTCGTCTGATATGTACCTACCACGTTGTTACTATTGAGAGGCCATTCCTTCTATAAGACCTAAAAAGGTATCGGCACCGATGAAGTAGAAAACGGCGATGACTTATGGCTCAATTTTATAGTGAAATCCGCGAAAACGTAGATAAAACTGCTCATGTACGGCCTGCTTCTTTTTTTTTTTCGTTATTACGTGCACGAGTACACTATTACTATACCTACGTGCTGTATACTTTTGTGTATGATCTCGTCTATCGAATAATGATGTACCAGTTAGCCTTCTTCTGCTGCAGAGCTTCTTTACTCCGCTCATGCTACGTGTAGTGTACAGAAAACCGACATCCCTGATATGAGGTTACAAACTCGTGGGTATTGTTCATCGTATACTCTTTCAATTTGAGCCAGCGAATTTCGCTGATTCAAATTTACAGAGAACGATTAGCTTTTTTGCGTCGTAATGAGCGCAGTACCCTGTGGTTACTACAGTGGTAAATCGAATCTAGCTATCGTGAGCTCACATGTCTGTACTGCTCTGTACAGTAATGGTATCTGCTCTAAAGTGCACTACAATTAAGTTCTGGGCCATAAATGCCGCATTCATCGAGTATCCTCGAGTTTTACCTCATTTGGACGGACTTGGTCGGTACACCGTACCTAGTGGTACTTGTTAGTTGACAGTCCGCCTACAACGTACAGAATTATTTGTACACGTTTAACGCACGGTAGGTATCGTTTATAGTATACTTGTATCGCACGTATTCTGCTTGAAGAAAAAGCCTACGCCATTTCTGTCATCTGCCACGCTTTATATGTTGTTTGTATCAGACTTTAGCCTAATACTGTATTACTGATTTGTAATGATATATACTATATATAATGATAATGCTTACCGAATGATTTGCCTCGAAGGCTGCGCGACCGTATCCGTTCTGTACAAAGCTATATTATATATAGTACCGAATGTATATTTCCATTTTGCGCGTGCGTGTGATTGGGTGTATTACAGATACGCGGGAATCTACACTTTCTATACGTAATTACCATGTGCACGCGTATTCGCGAAAATACTTGCCTCGATTTTCCAACTCGAGAAAACTTATAATTTTCCAGCTTACTCGAACACTCGTGTACATATACCCACTATTTATGCGTGACTGCCTGAGTAAGATATACGTACGAGTATCTACTGTAGATACCAATCAGTTAGTATTTTTAAGTATCGCCAAAGGTACACAGTACATACGCCTTACTTTATTCTAAGGCAAAATGGATCATGATCGAATATGGAATCCGTTTTAACGTGGAAAGTACTCGGCTCTGTGGATTAATGGCAAACATAATGCGCTATAAGTTGTACCATTACACAATGTATAGTCTACATCTACGTCCCTGTTTAAGAAACACTTCTACCTAGTCTACTTCCTGAATACTTAATGTTTGCATCATGGAAGTGTACCTTGGGAACGCTGTACAATGGTCTATTACATGAAGAGGGAGGAAAAGAAGCGATTTCACTCTTCGCCTACAACGTGTACTGCTAACTGCGTAATCGTGAAACCGCTTTTCCTTCTGTCTTTCGTCATCTACGATATTGTTTCTAATATGTTGCTAAACTTCCAACTGAAAGTATCGCTTTATCAGGGACAAATTGTGTTCTTCTCTAGGGAGAAAGTGGCTATAATATTTCTCTCCCTGTATCATCTTGTAAAGAGTATAATTTAAATACAGCTGGAAAACGTCACTTTTTGGAGGCTATATCTATACCTATATCATAAACATTGTTACTACTTAATACATTTATGAAAGCAGTATATATTAGACGCTAAGAGCTGGATTGAAGCGACTAGGTGAATTCTTTTTTCTTTTTTTTTTTATAAGAGAGGGAGGTCCTTTACAGCCGACAATGGCCAATGACGAAGGACCCCAATAAAAGATAAAAAATAAAACTAAAATAGAACAAAAATAAAACCGGACAAATCAAAAAATAAGCTTAAAATAAAAATAAATAAAAATAAAAAAGAACGCTAAATGAGAGAGAGAGAGAGAGGAGAGAGAGAGAGAGAGAGAGAGAGAAAGAGAAAGAAGGAAAGAGAGGAATGATCACTTTTTGCCCAAGTATCCCAACGCCCAAGTATCCCAACGCCCAAGTATCCCATTGGGCACATGCACTGCGATTGCTACCCCGTCAGTGTCTAGTTTCTCATGGGGTGAAGTTTTTCAGGATCAGAGATTCACAAATGCAGTTACTCAAAAAGTTTGAAGACCCGTTTCCTGAACCTAGCTTTATTTATTGTTAAACACACAGTCAGGACGTCTAAACTAACCGGAGTTGCCACTGTAGTTAGCCTTTGCGAGGCCATTTTCGTTAAATACAAAGCGCATGCCAGGCTTTTCTTTTGTTTAGCAAAATGATAGACTCCAGCGAGCGGAGGAGCATACATAGCCTTCTCCATTCGTAGGATCAGAATTTTCAAATTTGATTCGATGAATATTCCGGTGAAACGAAACTTTAATGATGGCCGCCAACTAATTAATGTTCGAAGCATGTTCATATAACGGGTGCAAAATTTTGTTGAAAAATGTTAACATTTTTAAGTTTTGCGTAAGAAGCGGAAGGTACGGAAAGATTTTAAGTGAGTTTTTTTCCTAAACTCTGTAAATGTATTTTTTTCGGGATCAAATAACAGAACCTCCAATAATACGACTTCGTCGAATTACAAAAAAAAAAAGTCATTTTCCCTCTTATCGTCGCAATATTTTCGAATGAAAAAGCCGTAGTAGGTCCATTTTCTGTATATATCAATTTCAAAAGGCTGTGGGTTCACTCGCTTTGTATTTCAATTCCAAAATGCAGTAAATACATTTCACAGCCACTTACGCTTACCTTGGCTTTGAGAAAGGGGGGCTTAAAATAACTATAGGCCTTGCTGATTTCGGACTTAGAAAATTATAGGAGCGGTGCGTATTTAAAAAGCCACTTTATGCGAAATACCACTTTACGTTATTTATCATTCCAAAACGTAGTAGGTCTAGTTTGTGCAGTTTTATTCGGCTTATATTTTGAGAATAAAATTTTCAAGGTCGTTGAGGTTGAGGCTAGCCTTCTGTCAAAAATCGGAAAGAAAAATTCAAAATTGACACCTGCAGGTAGTTTTTGTGCTTCTTGAACAATTCATAAATAAGTAGCGATATTCCAAAACCGCCTATGTCCGTTTTTCCCTCAAAACTCGTTTTGAAGCGTCATCAGGCGGACGATAGACGTACACACATTCCCACATAGTCAACCTACCAATATTGAAGACGGTATTCTGCTAGGCAACATAAGTATCACGGGTGGCCTATGTATGGTATACACAAAAGTACCACGTTATTCCATTCTCCTGTAAAGTTTAAAAAGGTAGGCAGAGTCCGTTGTGGAATATCGCTCTTCATAATACAGAATTACTTACTTTCGGAAAAACTCTGAGTACTTCCGTCAGATTCGTTACGATATTTATTTTGAAATTCCTACCTGCTTAGAGCTCGTTTAGACCAATTTCAGACTTTTTAGAGTCATCCAAAGTAGTTTAGGATTCACTAAGGTTCTTTACATCTTCCTCAAACTTATATAACACTTTCAAAAACTGCATTAGGGCTCTTCAAAGCTAACTCAGGTGGATATTTACCATTTTCGATGTTTTCTAAAAGGTCACAAGCTTTTTTAAGACTGCTTCGAACTATTTCAGTGAGTAGACAAATTTTTCAGAGCCTTAAACGGTTCCAAAGATGTCTTGAGAAAAGTTACAGTGAATCTTTGATATAATCCTGAAGAATTTAAAACGTGTCTGGAAAAGTCTTGAAGCAGCCTTGAAGAGTCTCAACGATCTTGAATCTATTTATATAAATCTGAAAAAGTTTTGAACAAGGTTAAAATTCACTAGAATGTAGTTTGTAATGATCCATTTTGTACATTAATAACAGGAATACAACATAATCAATCCTTTCAACTAAAACTACCTTGAAATGTTGGCCTGACCCTTTTCTCATTTTGAAAATGATGTTTAGACACTAAATGTGGCAGTATTCAGACTTCACATATCATTAGGGGGGGGGGGGATATTTCGGCATCAAATTTAGGTTTTCATTTCGGATGTGACCTTGAAATTCAGATAAAATCACATTTCGCTCGTATTTCAGCATTTCTGGTTACTAAGAGGTAACAAGCACTAACTAGTAGCTGCAGCAAATAATGTTTCAGGAAACACTAGAAAACTATGACATGAAGAAAGGGTAGAAGAGAGGGCATAACAGCTCATTAGATTTATTTATCCCGACACGTAATAACTTACAAGTGCCACACCTGCGAAAGTGAAAATTCGGCGCCCCTGTTTATTAGCACCTCGAAAGAAATAGATTCAACGACTAAAAAAATCCTAAATGGATCTACAATTTGAGAGTTTTGATGAGTCTGAAACAAAGTTGACGAAGTTATAGAAAGTTTTAATTGAGTCTACAATAATACTGGACAAGTCTAGAGAGGTATTAAAACGAATCTGAAGCTCTGAAGTAGGTTCAGAAGAATGTTAAGGTTCTCTTGAAGATTCCAAAATATTACTGCAAAAATCTCAAAAAGTCTTAAAGGAGCCTAAAAGAGTTCAAAAAATTTCTAATTAATCCTGGTCGAGTCTTAAACCATTGTTAAATCGTAAACATTCAACTCATAATGTGAAACTTAGATACTTCTTACTATTTTTCTATGAACAGTTGAACGTGTTGTCTTTACATCACAGTCCAATTTTCTTGTTGGGAGTCATCATAAGAGCTCAATGTTATCTTCATTTTCGTTCTGTGTTAATGAATGTGAAGCTCAATATGTTTTTCATTAGTGTGAGACCTTAGGTAGTCGAGTACCATGGCAGCCTTAAAACCGCGACAAGTCACCAGCATCCATTATTCAAACAGATTATTAACTTCTGGGGATTTCGAACTCCGCTCGGAAGTGGACGAAATTATTCAGGATTTTTTCTATACCGGTGTTGCCCAGTGATGAATTTCGAAATTTTCAGTTGAGTATCGGATTTCAAGAAGGTTCTGTTGTCTATAAGGATTCTGTCATAAAGTTGGATCATCTTAGAAACCGACACTTATTACAATTTACATTTATTTGTCATTTTCATCCTGGGTTCGAAAATCCCTGCCCCCCCCCACCAATGCTGAAACCCGGAAGGATAAGATTTCGAAGTGTGAAATAAGTGCGGAATTGTGAACTTTCTGAATATGTGCTTGAGAAAAAATTATAATCGGTCATTCCATTTCATTGTTCGAGTGTTCAGTCTTGATCGAGTTCTTCGTAGAAATGAGAATAGTCCGATGCAATCTGAATATTGTTATATGGGTCGGTAGTCAGCTCACGAATCGATTTCTGTAAAATATCGAACCAGTTGCATGTTACCAGAAGTCGGGATCTTAAGATATTTGAAAAGAGCTCGTTATTAGATTACTGTGGGTTAGAAGTATAGTTACCATCTTGATGATTGATGATGATAAAATATTCCTTAGTCTCTCAATTAATAGGTTGCGTCTCTCCACTTTTCTCTCTCCAGTGCTAATATTTTCATTTCTGAGGAAGATTTATTCTTGGTACCTTTCGTTATCTCTCCATATAGCTTATTTTTGCCTTCCTTTCCAGTTGTTTCCCCCAACCATTTCCTCTAGCAGTAATAACAATCTCCCTGAATTTCTTATATTATTATGTCTTATCATTCTAATTCTTCTCTTTACGATTATATTCCAAATTTCACTTTTCCTTCCTATTGATCTCAATACTTCCTCATTCCTGATCTTTTCTATCCACTTAATTTTCAACATTCTCCGATAACACCAGATTTCCAAAGCTTCTATTCTTTTTCTTTCTTGTGTTCCTATTGGCTAAGTTTTCCATCCACACAATGCTATACTCCACATGTATGTTCGAAGAAATAGTATTTCTTCCAAATCTATATTTGCCCTAAATATGTCTCCTTTTTGAACTTCTTTCCACTATTGCAACGACTTTTGCAAACCTTATTATTCTAGCCGTCTCCCCTTATTTTTTCACACCTGATTTCCTTTCATTCATTTCTGCAGCTACTTTTGCTATGAAGGTTAAACTGATCTGGTGACAAACAGCAACCTTGTTTCACTCCTTTTTAAGTTTTCGCTCCTCCCATTTCATCCTCTATTTGTGTTTGAGCGTTTTGATCCTTTATGGAAATATTACTCTTCTTGCTTTACACTCAATCCGATGCGCCAAATCCCGCCAGTTACCCGGGTAACTAAAGGGGAACCAAACGGGTGACTGACAGGTTTCTGGGTATTCTGAGGGTAACCGAGGGTTGCAAATGAGTAACTGATTTCGTACCGGGATGCGTAAAATCCCGCCAATCACCCGGGTAACTAAAGGGGAACCGAGGGTAACTAATGGGTTTCTGGGTAATCTGAGGGTAACCGAGAATTGCAAATGAGTAACTTTTTCGCGGGTAACGAAAGAGTAACTGACTACGCACCGGGAACTCACTTCTTTCAGTATTTGAAATATTTTTGGCAGTTCAACATTATCGAAAGCTCTTTCTAAATTTACAAAAGCTACATATGTATCTAAATCTTTGTTCAGTCTTTGTTCTAATAAAATCCCTAAACATAAAATTGCTTCCCTAGTTTCTTTACCTTTTCTGAATCCAAACTGATCTTCTCCCACCCCTTCTTCCACTTTATTTTGTATTCTCTTATTCATGAATATTATCCTTACTAGAATCTTTGATGCATGCGAAAGTAAACTTATAGTACGATAATCTTCACATTTGCTTGCTCCTGTTTTTTGGGGGATCATAATTAACCTGCTTTCCTGGAGATCTATTGGTATTTTTCCATCTTCATACATTCTGCAAATTAATTTCTGTACGTTTTTGAAAACTACTTCCCCTGCTTTCTTCAATAACTCATCAGCAATTTCATCAACTCTTTCTGCTTTACCTGATTTCAATTCTTTCAGAGCTTTATCAAATTTTGATCGTCAAATAGGATCTTCTCTTCCTCATCCGCCCCACTGTCTTCTCTTTCCATTTCTGTTCTTATATACAGTTTTTCAACATATCTCATCCATCGTCTTACTTTGTATTTTTTAGAGTCTAGGGTAAGTGACCCATTTATCGTTCCTCGTTTCTACTTAAGAAATTATGGCCCCTCTGTGGGGACAAAGTTGGAAAATAAAGTGTACACGAGTATCCTATACCCTTGGCTACCTAGCCCGGCGGTCGATTTTCTTCAGAAATGATTACCCCTCCTAGCTGAACCGGAAACCAAAATGTGAGCTTTTGAAAATTTGAAAAAAGTGTTCCTGTTTTCGTCCCCTTATTTAAAGGAAAACAAATCTAAATAAATCAACTGTTACGATATCCGAAGTTTTGAGTATTTCAACCTAAAAATTTCATAACGATATATCGTAGAGCGTATTTAAACATTTTCGGATTTCTAATTTTTAATATGTAATTCAAACAATCACGTAAGAATTTTTTCGATTTAATGTTCTCTGATGGCTTAAACCATTGTTTTTGTTTTACTATCCAAGTGCGAAAAAATTGAAATTGCGTGATCTTTGTTTGGTTCCTGAGACCATTTGATTTTAAAAAAATAAACAAATATTTAAAAAAAAAGAAACGTCCGACAAAATTTTTTATGTGATTCTATTAATACCTTAATGCCATGAAACATGAAAATTACTTACATTAAGTACAGATTCACCTTTTGAAAATGACTTTTCAGCATTCACAAAAACGAAAATGTTTGATGAACGGCGAAATACGCCATTATAGGTCCAGCATAAGTCAAGGTTTCATGTTAGCAGGTCGTTTTAGATGATGCTCCGTAGCTCAGGGGGCAATTTTCGAGAGAGTGCGCTAATTACCGGCTGAGAAACGCCAGGGGACGAAATTGGGCACGGGGACGAACGTTGGGCCAAATACCCTGATAATTTTCCTTTTTCAATCGTTTAATCATTTGTTCTCTTTCTTCTTGCCCCAAAATATAATTTAACTTTGTAATTTGTCTGATCGATTTTCTTGCTTTCATTTGCTCCTCAATTTCCTCACAATTCTGATTAATCCATTTTTCTTTTGCCTTCTTACATTCTCTCTTTATTTGATTTCTTAAAGACTTATATTATTTCTTACTTTCGTTACCATTGGCTTGTTTATATTTACTTCTTTCTTCCATTAACTTTAATATTTCACTTTTCATCTATAGTTTTCTCCTTTCTATTATGTGAGCACCTGTTTTTTTCCTTGCTGTCAGATTTATTGCGTTTGATAGCGCTATCCTTCCCCCTTGACTATCATTTCCTTCCTTTGACTTACGAAGTTCTTTCGTTACTTCTTTTTGATATTCTTTTCATTTCTTCACCTCTTTAACTAAAAATCGTCGAGTCTGTACGATTTGAAGATAAATCCAGTTTTTCTCGAAAATGAGATCCCGTATCATTGGAAAGGTAATTTCATCGTGCTTCGAATAAAACATTGCATTTAATGCGGCTTTCAACGTTTGTTTTTTAATCTTATAATCAGTTTCAATTTTGCCAGCAATATCCTTGGTGTGAAACTTTGTTTTCGTTCTGTAGCAAAATTAACTATTTTGGATTTACCTTCAAATCGCACTGACCTGACGAAATTCAATTTTGTTTTTATTTTCTTCGTATCTATCTTTCTACGTCCGCTCCTGGGTATGTCTTACAAACCAATATTTGATTTTTATATCTTCTTCTGTTCATATTATAATCTGTTTGATATCTTCTTCCATCTCCTGGTCTTTTCCAAATGTATTTTCTTCTCGCATGGTTTTTAAAGAGAGTGTTTCCAATATCTAATTTATATTCTTTACGAAATTCTATAAGCCTCGACCCTCCTTCATTTCTCTCTCCTTAACTGTGCTCTTCGCATATCCCTCGTTCTTTTCGTCCTCTTACTTTGGTGTTCCAATCTCCCATTACAATTAAATTTTCTTTTCCTTTTACCATGTTTTCTATTTCATCAATTTCTTCATGAACTTTTGCTACATTTTCTTCGCTATAACTTCTGTTGGCATATATAAAAAGATGTAACTGAAATTCTCGCCATTTTTGTTCTCTCACTATTTTGGGTGTAATTTTGCTCTCTGCTTCCTGCAGTGTTATTCACTTAACTGCCCTCTTTTTGGTTGCTGTATTAATTATCCTATACTTTCTCGTCCAAAAATCATTTTCTTCTGGCCATCTCACTTCTCTAATTCCTATTATATCTAATTTTAATATTTTCACCACTTTCTTTAAGTTTTCTAATTTGCCTGCCTCATTCAGTGTCCTTACATTCCATGTCCTTATTCTCAGTTCTGTGTTACTTTCTCGTTAAGTAATCTCCGCCCGCACATCCGAATGGGAGATTTTTGTCCGAAATTATTATTTACTTTGCGAGTGGCCATCATAATTGTGGTGGCGGAGACGCTTCTCCAGCGAAGCATACAGACGTAGTTTCCCTTTGCTTTCGTCAGGGTTTATCTGTCGGAGTTTTCCTTCTCATATATGCCTTAATTTATTAATAAGCCCTCGCACCATGCTAAGGTAGTAATCAGAGGGGGGAAAGAGCAATAATAAAACCAAATTAATATGAAGAAAAGAAAAAAAAATTAATAACAATTAGAAAAGAATAATGTATTGTTTCGAGTGCAAACTACTTTCGGAGACTAACTGACTAGACAGCTTTTACGATTTCAAACTGTTCCGAAATCATTATTTACTTTGCGAGTGGTCATCGTAATTGCGGTAGTGGAAACGCATCTCCAGGGAAGAATACTGGTGCAGTTCCCCTTGTTTTCATCAGGGTTTATCTGTCAAAGTTTTCTTTCTCCTGTGTAGTTTTAGTTTTTCTTTAAATCCCCTTACAACCCCAAGGTAACACGCATAGAGGGAGTGTTACCACCTTACTTTTAAAAAACTGCAAATATTCTAAAATAGTTGGAACAAGGGATACAACAACACCCACGTCCACTTCTTCCAAACGTTGTAGCTTTCAGCGACGTACTCCAGTTCTTTTACGCGAGCATCATTACCTTATGAGCTTTCATTGATTCAGTTTTGTTGTTTTTTTGATCTGGCAAACTTCCGTCAATACAGGTACTGTGAACTGGTACATTCTTCTGTCTTTTTTCCGAGTACTGAGTTTTGAAGGAATTCGCAGTAGGAAGAGTGAAGGACGAATGGATGAATGAAGGAATGGATGGATGAATGAATGAATGAATAAATAAATTTATAAATAAAGCGAGAAAGCACCCGGTGGGTTGTCACGCCTACCGTGTGGTAATGGTCTTGAATTTTTACGACGTATCTAGCCTACGCATCGGATAAAACGTTTCGGAACTTATATATCGCAAGTTTGATGTTAGTTTCCATCTTTTCATTCACTTTTCTCATAGAACGAACGGCGTGAGGGAGCAAATGGCGAAGCGAAGGTACGAATATATTTTATTCATTCGAATTCGAAACGGATTATTACTTTCACGCTAGTTAATACGACAGCTACGATTTTAGTAGGTCGTCCCCACGGCATGATGCTCGTACAATTCGTTCCTCGTATGCGAGCTATAATAATCGGCGCAAAAGTCACTACGTTGGTCGTATCGTATATCTAACTGTATATGTGCGTTTCAAGGTGGCCCTTACTTTTGAAAACTTGTTCTTTTCTCAGCGTCCGGGTATCAAAGAATTTTACACCGATGTTCGGAAAAATCATAGTCGTACCCGTAAATCTTTGAAAATACGTTTCATATTTTTTGAACCTCCGACTCAGTATAACTGATGACGAGAATCCGATCAACGTAAACGTAGCATTTTTAATGGGGTATTACTTGTTTGCTACAGATTACCTTCGTGAAAGTCATTGCTGTTTCGATTTTTAGCCTGACTAATGACGTCAGTTGACTCAACGGCTTAGACGAATGATATTTCTATAAATAGCTCTGACGACGTAAGCCGACATGGCCAATAACTTTTCTTACCGAATTTCGAACTTGCCCTGTATTAGAACAAGAAAAAGCATCGCTACGTTGTAACCCGTAATACTTTTTGCTCAGGAAAATCGGCATCGTATTATCGAACTCGCGGATGTAGGCTAGTCATTTGGAACACAATGTTGGTGACCAGGATCACTATCGCATTCGTTGAATCGGTTCTGCGACCGTACTCTTAATATCAATCTCGAACTTCTAATGAGTATAGTTCAGTGTCAGGTTTGAGTGAGTAGTACGATGATGATTAGACTGGTACACTACGAGAGCCTGGCGGCTTCGAGTTGAGTCCCAAACTGTGTTTCGTCACCGAATTGAGTCCCGATTTATCGGAGAGTAATTAATATGCATGTCCGTGTTGAGTCCCGATAATAATGAAAAATATTTTTTTTTTGGTAAGGATATAATACTTGAGCACGTATAGCCTAATAGTGTAGATAAAATTGTAGTTATTCGGTTATTATTTCGCATACCGAGTCCCGGCATCGCGAGCATAGGCCTCCCTGATTTTGATCCATATTTTACGGTTTTGGGCCGCTCGGCACCACGGGAGTTCCGCCCTTCTAATAATTTCCCTCTTCCAACTCATTCCTGATCTTCCTCTCCTCCTTGTGTGATCATAGGGAACCCAAAACTTAGTCTTCTTATCCCATCGATCTCCTCTCATTCTTACTAATTGACCCGCATACTTCATTCTCAGTTTTTTAATCAAGTATACAACCCCCTGCCCTCAGTCTTCCCCCATATAATATTTATCCTAGTCTTCCTTTCAACATCCAGAATACTCTTCTTCATACTTCTCTGTGTGGTCACCAGCCTTCTAGTCAGGTCCTCAGTGATCGATCACGTCTGGGCTCTATATGTTAGAAATGGTAGGATGCAGGACTCAAACATATTGACCTTTGATGTTATTTGCAGATTCCTCTTAAAGATTGTCTTTAGAGCTCAGTATCGCTTCCAAGCTTGCCTTATCCAAGCTTCGATCTCTTTTTTTCATTTTCCTCCTAAATGACATAATCTAGCTAAGGTATAGATACTCCTCCACCGATTCCAATTCCTTAGCCCCTATCCAAATTTCGTCCCTGGTGGCATTGCTCATAATCTTAGTCTTGCTTATGTCTATCCTAAGTCCAACCTTTCTCGCTTTCTGCGACCAGCTCGTCAAGCATCACTGGACTCCCTCCCCCTCCATTTATCAACACTGTCACCGGCATATCTCAATAGATTCGGAAACACGGGGTCACCCTTCTTCACGCCCCTGTATAAGCTGAATGGGGGTCGGGATCTATCCGTTCTTACATAGGCTTGCATGTCCTGGTAGATGACCTCCAATATTCTTACAATTTTGTTGTCAACTCTCTGCTTCCTTAGGATATTCCATAAAATGCAAGGTCACTGGTATCGAAAGCCTTACTAAAGTCAACGAATACCAAATTCATTTCCATTTAGTAGGCATTCGCTTTTTCTATGAGTTGAATTAATGTGTGGATGTAGTCCACCGTAGTGAAGCCTTTCCTAAACCCTGCTTGCTCGACGGGTTGGGCGCTGTCCAACTGGGTATATGCCCTATTTTTCAGGTTTTCCATAGACACTTTATGTATGTTAGAGGAAAGGCTGATCGGCCGATAGTTATTCAACTGGTTTTTGTCCCTTTTTTTGTGAATTAGGATTATCTCCGCCTCTCTCCGCTGCCTTGGTACTGCCTCCTCTGCAATAACTCGGTTGAATAAAAATGTTAGTACTTCGGCCACCCTCTCAGCGAATTCTTTCAGTGTCTCGTTCTCAGTACCATCAGGTCCTGAGGATTTTCCTATTTTCAGTCTTTTCAAAGTATCCTCTACCTCATGTACCAGTGATGGATTGTTTGGGCTAGCTGTTCCTCCCGGCCTTGCACGTGTGCCCTGCTCTTCTTGCCCCAATTCTACCAGTCTGTATACCTCTTCATAGAATCTATAGCGGCTTCCTGAATCAACTCAGACCGGTTAGTTACTCTCACGCCATTCTTGTCAAGTATCCCCACCGCCGCTTTCTTTCCATAACACAGTTCCTTCTTCAATTTTTTAGTTGACCATGAAATCTCTACTATCTCCTGGACCTTCTTTCTTTCATCAAGATGCAAAAATGGTGGGCCGAAGAACAGTTTTAAGTAAGTTCCAATTTCACTGCTGGGATTCTTATAATCTGGGGAGAGGGAATATGTTTGGATATGACGCCACCAACTTTGGCCCAAGTGGAAACGACAGCCATGTTACTCGCCGGCCACACGCTTCGTACGGATTTGTGAATTTCTTCCTCGAAGTCAGCGAAAACACCTTCGGTTCTATCGTTAGGCCCATGTCAATTACTTCAGCCGCAAGATGATGGAAGGTAGCTTCGTATACTGCAGATTCCTTCGAAGGAAGAAGGCAGAACACGAAGGGAATGTACGTGAACAGTAAACAGTCATTATGATACCTACATGAACTGTGATAAGAGTAGAGTGTACAATCAACGAACGATGATACAAATGCTAGATGTTGGTTGTGTCCGAGAAACCAATTTTTGCATCAATTGCGGCCCAAGAAATAATAGGAGATAGTTAAATTGCGTCTCAAACCAAAAAGAAGGTAGTATGAGTTGCGCCCCAAATGTTGAATGAATTCCCAATGTAATATATTACAGACGTATACGTGCTGAAATAATGTAAATGTATGGAAGAAAAATGTATAAAAAAACTACACAGAATCATGAAATACATTGAACACGTATTAGTATAGTAGGTAAGTGAATTTCATTTTATCTTCGGAGGTAGGAATTTTCATGACAGGTCATGCACAAAAGTTAGTCGATCAATTTCACCTTGGTCCATTAGACTCATGTACTCTTCGATACAGGGAAGTACCGATAGGGGGTGAAGGGCAATTCCCCCCCCCCGTAGGAATTTTTCACTCAGAAGTTGGGAAAATTTACCATTTCAGTCAGGCGGAGTTGGAAAAATCCAACAAGTGAAAGGTTTTTTTTTGCTTTGTATTTGGGTATTTTGAGTTGAGTCAGTTGAAAAAATCCAACAGGTCAAAAGTTGTTTTTTTTTACTTCGATTTGATACGCAGACTTGGAAATTTTGAGTTGAGTCAGATGGGATTACCCACAATCTCCCCCCACCCCCACCAGGAAAAACGCTTTGATACGTCCTTGCTTCGACAAATAATGGTTTCTTTCGGGTTTATCTTCGCGATTACAGGACTTCGCATTTCCAGATACAACATTTCTTGTATCCCGAGTAAGGCTTCGATGATCATGAATGTATGAGGATGGGAATGATAGAACATTCCATTTAGTTTGCCATTGAAGGCCTCGCATGCACTGGTCGTGCGTATTTGATGTGCATCATATACAGTCCATATTAATTCCATCATTTACGTATTCATTCAGAATATATTCCACGAATTCGTCCACTGTTGAAAGGTCTCCGGGGCAATAGAGCTGAAGTCCTGATGAATGCTTTCTTCTATTGCTTCTGGTGGCAGGATAGGTACATATGTAAGCATACGGGCGGGACGCAATTCCTTCAAGTTACTGCGTGGATTGCGGGACGCAATTCAAGTATCGTTCATTTTTCCTCGGGACGCATCTTAATCGTGTAAAAATTGCTCGGGACGCAATTAACATACAGCCGATACAAATACGCCACAACTATCAGGTGATGAGAATGTTCGTACGGCTAGGCTGGGACAGCACAAAGCTTTAGCCTGATCAGTAAACCGAGAAGATGCTTACAGGTCAAATGTTTGAAAAAGTAGGGATAGGAGCACGATGAATTATTGATGCGATGGCGATCTATTTCAGTCTTCCATACCTACCTTGTTTCGATACTTTGTAAATTCGTCGAATGTTTTCCATTTTCCTACTTTAGCGTTCACGGTATGTAACAAACGGTTACTTATAAGTTACGATAATAATATGTACCATCTACTGGAGTAATATTGGACACCGGTGGTAATATCGGCCACTCATGACTTGTTTACTGATAACAATACTAGCGTTCCTACAGCAAGTAATGAGTAACCGACATTACCACCGGTGTCTGATATACATATAACCCACGGCCACCTCTATAGAAGGCCGTATAACTAGATGTTTGGCAACGCTGCGTGAAGGTCTATGTTTACACATGTTGTTATGGAAAAAACATTGAAAAATACGAATAATCGGTTCTTTTGTAAATACAGTGAGTTTTGCAAAAAAAATTGAAGAGAAAATAATTTAAAGAGCAAACGATTTTCGATTTTTTGAGCCAACTCTCAATGGAATTGGTTCATTGTGGAACAAGTAGCGATTGTTTGAAAATTAAAAGTCGGATAGAGGACGAAGTGCGGTACCGTTACACTTGGCCGCTCGCACACCGAAACGTCTACCGTAGTAGGTCGATTTCAATGTTGTCACATTAGCTTATAGGGCCTTCTATAGAGGTGGCCGTGTATAACCCCAGTTGACTTTACTGATAACGATACCAGCGCTCCTACAAGTTATGAGTAGCCGATATTACCACCAGTGTTCGATGTTACCCCAGTTGACGGTACTGTTTCTTACACAGAATGAGAACTGAACGACACGTGTAGTATCACGTAAACCCTATATCGCTGATCGACCAGTCTCCACCCGTTCTGTTGATTCAACCCTCTATTGTGATTGACTCATTGTGTACAACATTCTTCATTTACTGTTCATGCAATTTAAATTATCAGTTCAGGGTTAATGAGCACTTCTAACTTTCTTTACTGCTCCGTTATACGCTTCTAATGTTCGCCGGTTACTGCGTTAATATTCGTTTTTAATGTGCCGATAAATCACACCCGTTATTTACCCACAAAAATTGAGATTTACAACCCCCCCCCCCTCCATTCAATGAAAACATTCAAGTTTAGCTGTCGACTAGTATTTATAATAACTAGTAATATGTTCCGTTGTGTAGTGAGGTTGAAGACGTGGGTAGATGGGCTGTGTACTTGGTAAGCGTACCTTCATAATTCAATTTCGGAATTGGATAACGCATCCGCGAGAGAATCGAGCGCAGAGGCAACATGTTGCAAGATTAGTGGGTGAGAAAGATAGGAGGTGGCGGTTAGGGGGGAAGAGAAAAAGAAAAAGTTAGTAGGACGATGAAAAGGAGCGAACAGCGGGAGGTAAATCCGGGCCTAATTAAATTACAGTGCGAAGAACATACGGTAAAACTGATTACCGCTGGTAAGTTTTAGTTAAGGTAAGCGCTTCGCATCGCCTCACTCCGCTTCTGTTCGCCTTTCGTGTTTTTATTGTGTTGTGTACGGGTGTACCGAGTTGTGGAGTTGGCGGTTCTACTCTTCGACAGTTTAATCTTTCTTATTCGTCTCGGCTTCTCTCGCACAAAATCTTCACGAATAAGCCGCCGCGTTCGCCGGTAATGAAATAGCGTCGCCTCGGTTGTGGTTAGCGGCTTAGCGGTTAGAACCGATACGATATCAGCGGCACTCGTGGCCGCCTGGATTATTGTCGACTAGTAAATTGAAAATTTACCGGTAAATCACCGTTAATCCGCTTTCGACACCGATAAATCGAATCGTTATCGGGGCAGGAACGCGAATTACGACCTTTCGAATTGTTATCACGAGGGTACGTAACTCGTGGTCGCCCCGCATCGAGAATTTTTGCGCGACTGCCTCGACGTTTTAGGCTCATTCCCTCGGTAAATGCCAGTTTACCTTCCAGAAGCCGTCGTCTTCCGCCATGAAATTCAGTTTCTCGGCTTCGAGTTCGGAGGCAATGGCGATAGACCCGAGGAGGTTCGCTGAACCGCGAAGAACCTCGCGAGGCTGGGTTGAACCGTTGGAAAAAAAGAACTTAAAGCCCGACCGGGTGTTCAATCTCCTGTGTAAGAACCGTGAAAAGCGAGATTACCTGTGTAGGTTCTGTACCATTCCGAACTCCAAAATCGAATGACACTGCTATAATACGCTCTCTCTCTCTCTCTCTCTCTCTCTCTCTCTCTCTCTCTCTCTCTCTCTCTCTCTCTCTCTCTCTCTCTCCCTCATTCGCCGAGAACCCCAGGCTACCTTCGCCCGGTGTAGCCATTGCGCTCTCGGTGAGACAATATACACCACGCTCGGCGTTCTCCGTCGAAAGTTGAAATTTTATTACGAACTTATCGATTATTCTAAATAACCCGATATCAACACGATACCGTTCCGTACAAAAGGGAACATTTCATCGACAAAATAAAAGAAATTTCTGACCTCGCGTGTAGGGATGATCAAATCGATAATTTGATTGCCTACCGACGGATCAAATACGAAAAATTCAGTAATGAAAATACAAAATGATGTAAGCTAATCGAACCTATAGTACGACCAGAAAAATATTTTGGGATGCCTTGCGGTGGCGAAAAAGTGTCGCAGAGGCCACGTAATTAACATGTTAAACGTTCCATCTCGTACCCCCTCCTGAATTACCCTCCCACCAGATAGGTATTTTCCGAAGTTTTTACATGAACACTATTACAAGTACGAGAGTTTTAAACAGAAATTATTAAACCAGATTTTTTCGATAAAAACCACGATCTACTTAAGTTTTGTTACTTGCCTTGGAAATGTCGTTATAGGAGGAGTGGGGGCAGAAAATACATTTGCACCTCATCTCGGACGCTTTCACGCTTTAATTTTCTATACATGTAAAGAGAAATCAAACAAACCACGAAATATTTTGAGGTAACTAGCCGAATTTCGTGGAAATCGTCGAGGGATTTAGAAAGTTCCTTCTCCAACTCTGCATCCTTCATTAGTTACTTTATAGTGGCGAAGGAGGTGAATTATCCAAAATTGGTTGTCCCAAATTCCGAGAACTGTTTTATATCACAAATGAGAAAAACAAGTGTGCCTATTATGGGGTATGTGCTTAATATGGGGTACCATAATATAACAGCCGCTATTAACGCTACCTGGTGGAAAGAATTTGAGTCATCTATCCTACAGTACATAGTCATCCAGTGAAGGTCGAATGTCTATAAACATTTTTGGGTGTAGTGTATCGCAGAATAATATTGCTTATCGCTTGGAAATATTTGGGAGAACATCCGAAGAACTGTGAAAAGTGGTATTGGAGGGGGGAAAAGGAAGCAATGGAGAAGCCGAAGTAAATACCTCATTTATTTCACGTTTCCAGTAGATGTATGCCTTTGTTTCTTTGTTTTTTAATGGAAATTCCAGGAATGCTCTTGTTCGAGAATTTACACTTTGTTCCTAATGTTGGTTACGCGATTTTCCTGATAAGGGGTACCGTATTTCGAGTCGCTCTTCTCTCGCAACCAAACAGGAGCCAAGTGAATACAGTGCACTCAGTGTACAGAATGGATGTATGAAGAATGCTGCGACCCCTATACATTACTCATCAAAGCCCAGTTCTTATATGATATTTATGTTTAGAAGAATAATAGACTTCGAAATTTTATGAATGCCGTGTCGACAATTTGTATTTTGTGGGATTCTATGGTAATAGTTCTCGCCACATAATATCGATTGTATAATTCTTTCAAAACGCAGTGAACTTAATAGACTTGTATATTAGGACACATTAATTGGTGTCCCACATTCAGAACACAATTTGTCAATGGTTATAATCCGAGTCTTTTCGAAAAAAGAAATCGGAATCGACCACCGGGCCGAACATCTGCTAGGAGCGCTACAATTGACAAAATTAAAAAAGGGATCAGGACGATTTTCCTATTTGGATGTTAATTGAGTTATCTCAAAATAAGTCAAAAAGGAAGTCATTTAGCGGGAAAATTAAGATAATTTGTAGAGCGTACAATTTCTTGTAAGGTACCTTCTCTTATAAAAATTGATTTCGATCGATTTAAGGAAAGCTTCTGCCTACCACCCGCGCCACTCACCAATTGTCCCCTTTTCGTTGTGTGCCATACTAGCGCTGTTCGGCCCGAATAGTCATTACCTTACTTCTACACAGTTATTTGACATTTCTTTTCAGTTTTATTCATTTTCTAATGATTTGAAAAATGGTACCCCATAACAGGCACAGTTCCCCTACCTGTTAGGGTGGCATTTATTTCATGTTTTTTCCTGATTTTCGCGCCCATAAGGAAAAGTTGTGTATTTTGGCGTAAGAACTTGGTAGCCAGAATATTTTGGAAAAAAACTCGTTAGACGATACGCCGGGGGGTTCAAGTTTAACGTAGAATTCCCCGTAACAAAAGTGTAATTTTCCTGTAAAACATAGAGTTTTCCGAGAAAAAGTGTAATTCGACCCAAATAATTGTGTTCTTAACATGAAAAAGACTCGACAAGAAATTTTGTGAAAAAATCTCATGTAGGAACATGAAAACTATTTTGTACCAGTTCAAAGTGAATCAGTTTTAGTAATATTAAGGTGAAGTGCCAAATGTTGGTCTAGGTATTCGGACCTCGCTCATCTTCTGTCTTTTGCTCCAATTTTTTCTAAAATTGTTCCTATCTGCACTTTGTCCTTGATCTTCACATTTATAATGCTTCGAAGCATCCTAGTATGTGTTGTTCTGATTTTTTCCTAAATGCAACTTTCAAGGCCTAGGTTTGAGCTGCTCCATAAGTGAGTGAGAGCACTACACATTGTTCCAATATTTTTACTTCAGCGGCCCTAGAAATTTTACTTTTCAGAATGCTTTTATTTATCCAGAAACTCTTCCACCCGTTTGCTGCTCAGTTCATGTTTCCTCCTTTCTTTCATGGCCACCATTTGACTCAGATATTTATATTCCTTTGCCGTTTCGAGTTTCTCCTCATCTAGCCAACAATTTTTCTCTTCTCTATTTGGCATTACCTTTGTTTTAATGAGGTTCGTCATAAGGCCTACTCTCCTGCTTTCTCTATTGAGATCTTCTGCCATTTAACCTAGTTCCTCTATACTGTTGCTTATCAGAACGATGTCGCCAGCAAAACGTAGGTTACTCAGCCGCAGACCCCTACCCTGATTCCCTTTTCTTCCCAGTCCAAAGTTCTGAAAATTTCCTTCATAGCTGGCATAAGGTAAGGAAAACGTTGGCTCTATGAAAATGCCCTCCACTTCTTTTCGCTCTTCCCCAGAATTATAACCCAGTCTTCCTCGCCAGCCTCCTCCCGATCCGAGTTATTTTCACTTTTGTAGACCCGCCTCGATTATAAGGATCCCTTACCAGCCTCATGTCCGCCATTTACTTATTCATTATTTCCCCAAATGCCCGTTTCCAGTCGCCCTCCCCAAGTCTCACTCAAGTGCAGGGACGTATTGAAGAGTTTTCCTGGGGGAAGGAGGGGGGGGGGGGTAAAATTGTGAAAGTCCCAACTGACTTAACTGAAAATTCTCAAGTATCGAAACAAAAACAAAACAAAAATGTTTGACCTGTTGGAATTTTTCAACTGACTCAACTCAAAATTCCTAAGTAGGTATCAAAGCAAAAGAAGAAAAATCTTTTGACTTGTTGGATTTTCCCAACTCGCCTGACTGAAATGGTAAATTTTCCCAGCTTCTGAGAGAAAAATTCCTGCCGGGGGGGGGGAGTTGTCCCATTCCCATCGATACGTCCCTGCTCAAGTGTTTCCAGAAGTGAGTTAACTTCACCAATTCATAGGCATCTAGGACGTCAAGTTTCAGTTGCATCAACATGCAGCGTGTATCACTACTTAAATTTCTTTCAGTGTTCAACTTATTTTGTAATTTGGCTAACATTTTTTCTTACCGAAATAGAAATATTGTATCGTGCATCGTTTTCTTCTATGATTCGTTATTTTATTTTTCGGATAACTCATTTTTCAACCGTTAAATGTTTTCCCCTCATCGTTCGCACACTCTATTTTATCGGGCGATTAAATGACGCCCCTTTTTATGTGATGAAAAACAAACTTTTTAGGTCGCATAACTTTTTTGAAAAACTCTATTTGTAAGTGGTTTTAAAGGAAAATTACATGTTTGCTTATGAGAAATCCTATGTCAGGCTCCAACTTCCCTACATACTGGCATTTTTGTAAAACAAATTTTGGCTATGGCGTTTTATAGCAAAACCTTACTTTTTCTTGCGGGACTGAAAATCGGGAAGAAAGTTGAAATAAATGCTACCCTGACACCTATCTTTCATGTATCTTCTTTAATCTTTATAAACGGCATACACCAGCGAAGAAAAATAAAGTAACGTTCGGAATATCTTAAGTATAATATACGCCCAAAGAGGAACCTAGTTTTTGCCGAAATCCCTTCTGCCCCCTTCCAAGATTTGCGTTCTCGCAAATTCTTTCGTTTTCTCTCCTAAAAGCGTTACTGTTCTATTGGCTTCTACATGACTACAATTCACGACCTTTTTGAGCTGTAATGAGACAAATTGTGAGATCGAGGTATCAGTTGTTAGGCATTCAGTTCACTTTTGATACTGGTTTAGTTCTCAGTTGAAAATTACTGGTACAGTGATGGGGTTCAGAATCGATCAAGTCGGGAAATAAGGGCAAGAATGAAATATTCGAAATTCGACCACATGCTTAAAACCTCGCAAGTCGGTTCGATATTGAAGATTTCTAACAATAACTCATTAGAGGGCCATTATCGAAACTTGTCGTCCTGAGCGTGTGAAGCAGTTTGCGAACTGGATGCCCTTTTTTTCGTAATTCTAAAAGACATTTATTTGGCTGTTAACAACGGTGTGTCGTAGTATCACTTCACATGCCCGCCGAAACGTGTATCTTAGACCGCAGCAAAGGTGTGTCTGTCTTATTTAACCAACACTAACCATAAGTAGACACTTAACTGTAAGTAACCGAAAAAGTAGACTATTACCAGTAATTTTAACGAATTTTCCCATAGAAGCTTCATTTCATAACTCATTCTGTGTATTTTATCTTTCCAGCTTGCACGGAGCATGATAGTGAGTATTTGGCTTCAATTTTCCTAGATTTTGTATACTGTACTGGCGTGTTCGTGTGTTGTTTGTGTTTATGTACTCGTACGCGTACTCGTAGAACATGACCGTCGCTTCGCTCGCGCCCCCGTTCCCCCTGAGCACAGACGGGCTAGACAGGTAAAACTGACTGTGCTGGTTATAACGGCACCCTCGCCCTCGAATCTTCCTTGCCGTATTGCCGGACTTCGAGATTTATTTCAAGATGACGAGATTTCCTTCATTTTAACGAAATTACAAGATCTTACGATTGACAAGATTTTTTTGAGATTTTTTTCCGAAATACGATTTTGTTGAAATGTTTTTGTGTTATAGGAATACTGTGGAAATTCGTAGCAATTTTAACTATTTTCGCAATTACGTGTTTCATATTTTTCGAAATTTTCAATATTTTGACGTTCCTTGATGAATTTCAAAATGTTCGGGATTTTTTGCTATTCTCTTTCTGTTAGCATCAAAATTCACTAGATTTTTGATGGGTAACACTGCTTCCCTGTAAACGTGCATCTAGATCATAGGCTCGAAATCTTTTCAGAATTTCGATTCGATTCTCATACTTCGAGTACCTTGGTCTGTTATATTAATTCAGGACCGAAGTAAGTGATATTGAAAATTAATTTTCAAAACGTACGGAAAATCCGTTAGACTTGTTTTTCACGTTTTAATTTTCAGATCGCTCTCTCACTTCGAATACACGATTACCTCAGTTTTCAAATTACGTAACTTTATTATGGTAAATCAGTAGTTCTCCGAGGACTCTGCTGCGAAGCGGCTATTGGAATTAATAATAAGTCTAAGTCTAACCTGCCCTAAAGTGTCACAATTAGTCTTATCGAGTCGGAATGCTTTTTAAAAAGCTCGAACACGTTCTAATAAGATGTAAGAGCAGAATAGGTTTTAGCGAGGTCTGAATAAGCGTTAAATTCGTCCTAATTAAGTATGAATGAGTTTTAACGGGTCTAAAGGGCCACTAAATGAACGTTGGCTGTGTATGAACAAATTCTAAGTAGTCCCAGTGAAATCTGAATTTATGTCAGAGTGAGCTTTCCTCAGTTCTCATCCTGGGAGCTACAGCAGTGGCCGAGTTACAGCAGAGTCCAAGAGAATCATGAAAGCATTTGATTGGTTTTCATTTAGCACATCTCGAATAGGTTTAAAGGAGTGCAGCGAATCTGAGAATTCTACGAGTAATGAGAAAGGGGCCTTGATCTGTAATACAGTAAACTCTCTGTGATTCGAATCTCAAGGGACCACGAAATAATTTTGAATTAGAGAATTTTCGAATTACAGAATTCTTTTTTTTTTTTAATACACTACCCTCGTGATCTCGTGTCCCCGGACCCACGAAGTCACGACCATCGTGATCTCGTGTCCCTGGACCCATAAAGTCACAACCCTCGTGATTACGTGTCCCCAGACCCACGAAGTCACGACCCTGGGGTGTGACAGCCAGTGGTTCCTCGAATCGACTCCCAAAAAAATCAAGCAGGTTGAAAACCCAATCAGATTTCTAATCAAATCCAAATTTAGGTCACTCAATTTAAAAACAAATTAGATTTTCCATCCCGTTCAAATCATAATCCCCAAAAATTCAGTTCTGACCACTCTAAATAGGCAAAATTAACCCAACCTGAAAAACTGAATTCACAATACCTGTAAGGGGGGGGGGGGTCAACCGGTCATCTAAGTCATATGAAGTCATCTATTTTGAAAATTAAATTAATGAATTTTAATGACGAATTTTGTGCAGTATACAGTTCCGGAATCGACAAAAAAATTGCAGAAGACCTGTTTTTGCTGGTTTTTCGAGCGTTATCGGCTCGAATTAGAGAGATCTCTTATTACATGAATTTTTTCGTATTACAGAATACATTTCAACTGTACATTAGATCACAACGGGGCGGGATTCATCTTTTTACTCGAATCAGGGAGATTTTCGAATTACGGGAGCTCGAATTACAGAGAGCTTACTGTAATATAATCAGAAAAAGTCCTATAATAACTCGGATGAGACTTCACAGTAATTAGCTAATCTCATGACAGGTTTTGAAATGAATTTATATTTCTGTGGAAAATTAATCAGTCATTAATCTCTCTGTATGTTGAAAACGGGGCTCTTTCCGCTTCTTCCACCGGAAACGTCATTGTTTCCCAGTTTCCCAATGTCATCCTTAATTTTTCAGTAGGGCTCGTGTTTTCATGTTTCCGAGGTTTTAGGCTAATGCTCAACTCATCGTTTCCTTCAAAAATTTACTTTACTCCTTCCTAAAAATTATTTATCCGGGGGGGGGGGTTAGCCACCTCCCCGATGGCTTCATCACGGGTTTAAAACTTCTATAAATATTAACAACGAAGAAACATAATGCTTTACTTGAAACTAAGAACAATCGGGTGGATCTTAGTTGATGGAGTAGGAATTTTCTTCCGAACCATCTCCCATAAATTCGTACAATACAATGAAAAGTACGAGAAAATATTGCAAACTAGAAGAGTCGCATGCTTTATGGTTAATTCTTGTCGTAAAGAGTTTGGTTCACATCTGTAAAAATTGACTGCTTAAAAGAAAACATCCGTTAAAAATGGCAGTTTTTCCCAAAATAGTATTAAATAATCCCAGATATTGATAAATTATGGATAAATATCTCCAAACTCCCTCCGGAGGGACTTCGAAAGCAATCAAAAAAATAAAATTCGACGGGGAATCGATTTACAGGCTTACGGGATTATCGAGTTCAATTCGGTCCGATTCCTTATTATGTCATCATCGGTTTAAACCTAGAAATGGCCAGCATTTCTTGATAGTATTCTCCCAAGGGGTTTTATCACTTGGCCATTTCGCCCCCTAGCCGCTTTACAGCCCAACCTCCATGGGCCGACCCTGGCAAAACGAATATCAGTCCTTTGCTCGGCCTTACAGGCTAATGCGTTAAAACTGATTATGGTGTCATAGCTAAGCAACCCAGATGAGATGACGCCATCACGCAGCTGACGGTGTCGTTGGCAGACAAAACGACCTGGAAGACTATTCGAGCCAGACATCCCCTTGGAGTGCAACAATCGGCAGATCGAAAACGGGATCAGGATGATTTTCCTATTTGAATGTTAATTGAGTTATCTCAAAATAAGTCAAGAACGAAGCCATTTAGCGGAAAAATCAAGAGAACAAAATTTGTAGAACGTAAAATGTTCTGTAAGTTGCCTTCTCTCATAAAAAAAAAGGGAAAGCTTCCGCCCACCACCCGCGTCGCTCACCAATTGTCTGGGTTTCGTTATGCACGATACTAGCGCTGTCTGGCCCGAATAGGAAGACAAAGAACTATATACAGTCTCGAATTCCAAGGCAACTTCTATAGAAGTGAGTTGGATGAGGCAGTTATGTAACGTCAACCTGAAATGCTCTATAGAAGGACAAAGAATTGCATTCTCGGATTCTAAATTAACTGGTCTGTCCCTGCTGTAATCATCGGGTAGGCAACCTATGAGGTCTATCCTAAGTCATATCGCTATCTTTTTACCTGTCTCTATCTAGAGATCAGCTATCAGTAGTATACAGTAGAGAGATCGGTATCACAAGTTTTATGTCTGTCTTCATGTCTTATCAGTAGAAGTGGAGAAAGTAGCTATCAGTTATATTTATATCGAATGCATCCTAAGTCTTAAATATCTATTTAATGTCTGTCTGTTTTTGAAGGAGACGGTAGCTCTCAGTAATATTTATGGCGGGTAAAATAAGTCTCCAGTCTATCTTACATCAGTCCTATGTCTTTATGTCCTATCAGCAATGTATACCCGCCCAGCGCTTTCTTTTCCACGGATGAGACGGAAGTGGATATTCTTTTTTCAATATATAGAGAGAGATTTATTTGGTTTTGAATAGGGAAGCATTAAATTCTAAATGTGGGCGCAGCTAGACTTTTCCAAAAAAACAAGACTCTTCCAGAAGGTGGGAAGGGCAAAATCACTTTTGTGGAGAAAAAAATACTGTGTTGGATTAGGGCAGTTGTTTAAATTCTAGAGACGACTAATGTCCTGTTTACCCTCTCTCCCTCCTTTCTCCCTGGTAATACCGATGTTTCTTCGAGTGATTTTTGATTTTTTTTTCAACCCTTTACTTTTGCTTACAATAACTGAAAACGTTTATTGTTCGCAGGGTGGAAGCATGCCGAATACGAGTAGCAGCTCGCCGTACTTATGGTCAACTGGTATGATGAATCGCTCTCGGCGACCGTCCATCTGCCAAAGTGGTGGTTCGCCAAGTGGTTCTGGCAATCTGTTTCATCAACTCAGCTCCGGCATGGTAAGGCCGGCCGACCGAAATAAAACCTCTTCTATTTTCAATGTAAGATAGCGTCCTGCCACTCTGCGATGGCTCATCCCTTAATGTTGTCAATTTTACGCTTTAGCAGCAGCCCACGTGCTCGCGTGACGTAGCGCGGCTTGGCGTGTCCGACGAATCCGTCGTCGTGTAGCTTTAATTTGAACTACGCTTCGTCATCTCGATTTTAAAAAATAGGCATACACTCCGCCATATCTCCCACCTCCCCTTGCCCCCTTAGAGTATCATTTCGTTCGTCGATCATGTTACACAGTACTACGTAAATAACGAGGAATTCGGGTACCCTCATTTTTAGCGTGGGAATGCATCGGATACAAAATAAAGTCAAGCTACGTTTTCGGCTATCGAAGGTTTTTCTTGCATGAACTACAAGAAAATCTGTAAGCCTTCTCCTTGGGAAATTCCGTAAATGTGGGCCCGATTATACCGTTCTTCGTTTTTTTCTACTGCTGCTCGTAATCTATTGCTAATATAAAATAATGTTCTGACAGAAATTACTTCAAGTCGGAATCCACGTAGAAAGGACCCTTACAATTTTTTCGTATCTGCCGAAGAACAGCCAAAAGAGGGCTCAAGATAACTCTTACGAAGCAATATTTCAACATAGATCCCATGGGGACAGTAGTATTTCTTTGAGTTGTTATCTTATCAAGCTAGATAAACAGAATTGACACCAGTTTTTTTCGCAGCCGCTTCCCCACCATTATGTCTCCTAATATCACATTTTAAAAATTATTTTTTTATCTCACTGGGCTCTAGCAAAACTGTAATAACAATATTTTTTAAATTTCCGGGATTTGACGAAATGTAATCAGTATATCACTAATGGGTTAGTTAAAGTATGGATCACCTACCAGGATGGTGGAGATCAAATTCGGATATCAAATCCTAGGTTCTAAGAGTCGGGGGATTCGTGTTTTGTTGTATGTTTGTGTGTGGTTTGTTTTTTTTTTACTCGATTTTCCAAATTATGACACCTATAATGAAAGAGGGAAGTAGTCTGGTCAAAATATAAAAAATTGTAAAATGAACTGTGAATGTCTCTTATTAGATTTGACGACTTTCCAACTATTTTTTATTATTTTCAGGGTGTCTGCCAATCTGTTGAAGAGTTTATCGGTGAGTGGGTCATTTTTAACCTATCTGTTTTTGTTGTTCGAATGCAAGAAGAAAAAATTGTAAAGGAGCTTTTATAAAAGAAATCCGATCGAGAATAAGTTTTGTCGAAACATTATTCATATACGAGCTATGGTTAACCAGTTGTTATTAAAAATCAGGGCAGGGCTATTTGTGCCCATATTTAGTGAATTTTCCAAGGAAGAAGCTTCGAGGCATCATATCGGGAAGCTTTGGAAAAAAACACCGGAACAGGGAAATCTGACTAAGTTATTGGAAAAATAAAACCTTTCGTAGGTGAAAATGTGGGTTAATTTTACATGAGCCTACCAACATGTACGACAACAAAGCAATGCGCGACACTGCAAAAAAATTTTAAAATAAAATAGAAAAACCTAGGTAATTGACAGCAATATTACGCGATGATGTCTCTGAGCAAAAAGGGTTTGTACCAGTTTGCTACTTGATTTCGTGATAGTGTGATAGTGAATATATCCCCAAGATTGGCAAAAATCTCATGAACCGTTCGTTCTACGAAAATAATAGTTATTATCAAATCTGTAGATGTGTAGATCTTTAAAGATAATATGAATAATATTACTCTTTGTCGTTACGGATTCGCGAGGTAGAATTTTTTTAAAGAAATTTGTCTTTATGCATTTTCTGGAAAAATATTTTGGCCTTCCACTCCCTCCGAATAATCCGGCGAGGCCCATCTACGAACTCGATGGCTACTCTTCGTTTGTCTAATGACTGTTGGCTTTTATTTCAAAAACTTGGCATCATTATAGGATGATATTTTAGGACGGAAAGGTGTTATGGTGATGTTGCCGTGTTGCGTGTTACTGTGTTGCCGTTCGTGTGGATAAAGATAAAGATTCCTGGGCTGGCTGACAATGACAAAAGTTACCAAGTTAATCCCTTAACGCTACGTTTTCAAGAACTTCTGGCTCTACAGCTAGGACAAAAAATCCGTAGGATAATATTTTTATTCGCACTCAAAGTGTACTAGGGCTGTTGTTAGACACCTTTAGGTGTCCAATGAATTTCCTCCTTTTGAATATCATCGAAAGAAAGTGTCTGATCAATGAGCAGCAAAAGAGGTCCGACTCCCCTGTGAGTCAGAGAGAGAGAGAGAGAGCCTTTAACTTTGGAGTCTTAAACGAGAACATATCGAACAAGGTATCAAAATAAGGGTGTTTTGAGTCGCTGATTCCGAAAATTCAGTCACATTTTTGATCCGGTTCCGATTTGGGAATCAAGTTCGCCTTTCCTCCCAATCCGAGAATTCCTAAATTAAACAAAGTATCGGAACAGGGATATTTTGGTCGCTGATTTCGAAAATTCAATCGAATTTTTGATCCGGTTTTGATTCGGGCCCTGAATTTAACATTCTTCATGGTGAGGTAGCTATTCACGTTATTGAATTAGGAAATGGAATAAGAACTCGTTCTTTTCCTTGATGTTTGTGAAAAAAAGTCTTCTCTCTCTGTTACTGAGTGAGGAAGACTGCATTCCATTCTTCGAGAGAAAAAACCCGTGTTCATTCCTTTAAAAAAGAAAAAAATCATCCTTTCTCCTTTGTAAATGAAAAGTATTTTCCTCCCCTGCTCGATGGAATGAAAACCACATCTCTTTTTTTTAAGAAAGAGGATAAAATGGTCATTTCTGATAATTTTTTCTACTTTTTTAAAAGAATTTAATATATAGAGAGATAAACGCAGTTTTATTCTCAAAGAATGGAACAAAGTTTTCCTTTTCTTCATTTTCTCAAAGGAAAAAAACGAGTACATGTCCTCATTTGACAAGATTAAGGCCCTTTGCAGGGAAAGAAAATTCAAATTTGGCGCCTAAATCGGGAGGGACACAAGAATCTAACTGAATGTTCGAAATTAGCGACTTAAGAAACCTCGATTCCGGTACTTTGTTCAATTCTTCCGGCGAAGTCAATAGGGTCCCTCGGATGGAGATGGAGAGGGAGCCAGATCGAAAATCTGATTGAATTTACAAAATCAGCGGCTCAAAATACTCTAATTCCACTATTTTGTTCTTTTTTTTTCTTCTTTTTTTTGGGGGGCAAATTCAAGTGAGTCCTTCAGAAGGTGAGAAACGTCGAACGTGGGGCCCGAATCGGAATCAGTCAAATATTTGACTAAATTCTTTAAATCAGCGTTGCAAGAAACCTCTAGTTTGGTACCCTATTTAATTTTTTCAGCGAAATCCATTTGGCCTCTTAGTAAAAGAAAAAGTTGAATTTGGGGCCCAAATCGGTTCGGAATCAAAGCCAGACTGAATTTTCGAAGTCTACGGCCCAAAATACCCCAATCTTGACACCTTGTTTAATTTTCTCAAAAAAATCAATTTAGCCATTCAGAAAGATAAAAAGTTGAATTTGTGGCCGAAGTCTGGTTTGGATACAAAATTTGACTCAATTTTCGAAATCTGCGATCCAAAATACCTACCCCTAATTTGAAACCTTCTTACTTTTTTCCTGCAAAATCAACTTGACCCCTCGGAAGGAGAAAAAAGCGAAGTTGGGGCCCAAATCGGCATCGGATCAAAAATCGGTTGAGATAATTGTAATCAACAATCCACAATATCTCTATTTTGATACCTTGTTTACTTTTTTTCAGTGAAATCAGTTCGGCCCCCCAAAAGGAGAAAAAGTGGAATTTGGGGCCAAAATCGGGTTCCAATCAGAAACCCGACTAAATTTTCGGAATCTGAGATCAAAATTATCCCTATTTGGATACCGTTTTTAATGTTTGCAGCAAAATTAGTTTGTCTCCTGAGAAAGAGAAAAAGTCGAATTTAAGGCCCAAATCAGGGTCGAACAGAAATCTGTTGCGATAATTTCAATATACGACCCAAAATATCGCTATTAAAATTGAAATTACCTCTATTGAGGGTACTTGTTAACTATATTCTAGCGTATTCTTATTTCGATGAGCAGGGGGTTGTATCCTATTTTGTAGAACTTTGGAAAATATTTTAGCTAAAGTTAGGCGTAAAGTTATCGGGCGGTAGTTTTCTATCTTGTAGCGACCGCCTTTTCTCGCTAACAGTAGGTATTATATCTGAGTATTTCCACTGGACGGGGGTTACATCTGTTGAAGGGATCTTGTTAAACATTAGCAGTCAATAGTTTTATTAGTTCTCTTCCTCCCCATTTTATAAAAATTCATTCGTAATTTTATCGTGGACAGGACTGTTGTTAGGTTTCAGTTCCTGTACAACGGTTCCAAACTTCTTCCTGTAAAAATTCTGGCTGAAGCGAGTAATCAAAGGGGGGGGGGTTCTGTATTGTGGCCTCTGTTCCGCGTTTTCTTCGTCACCGTATTGTTCACGAAATGTGTGGTTCAGTGGGAGCCCAACTTATATCGCTTTTTCATTGCTTTAATGTTTTTATTCTCCTCTAACGTTTCCCTGATCATTACCTCTTTCTTCTTTTCGTCCCACTGCCTTATTTTATGACGTAGAAGTTTCGATATTATGTTTAGTTCTACTTCTTCGGCTGGGGTTTTCTTTACAAAAATACCGCTATTATGACACCTTATTAAATTTTTCCAGCGAAATTAACCTGGCGTGTCAGAAGGAGACAAAATCGAATTCAGGGCTCAATCAGAGACGGATCGAAAATCTTATGCAATATTTGAAGGGTATAGGGAAAGAAAAAGGTAAGTCACTTTTTTGGCGAAATTGAGTTAATACCGTTGGAACGGGAGTAATGAGTAGAAGTAGCTGCACTGTGGTAGAATGCCCGAAAGGATGCTACAGTCCAGAAAAACGGGTTTCAAAATTCACGTACAGGTAAAGAACCACGTATGTAAACAAATTGTTTTTCATTTTTCTCGCTTCGCCGCAAAAGTGACTTACCTGCTTGTTTCCCTGTATCCTTCATTTTTGTAATCAGCGACCCAAAAAACCCTTATTTTGGTACTTCGTTTGATATGTTTCCATTTAAGATCCCAAGGCTGCGGGTGCAACCCAGCTCGGGAGAAATTTTTTTACGGCAAAAAATTCCAGTCTTTACTAAAGGAAGAACCTTTTTTGCTACGCACTGATCCGACTCTTTAAAATATTCAATTCACTGGACCGTCGGTACGCGAAACGTAATGAGATAGGAATAACTTCTTGTTTTCGTTGTCGCGTGTGTAACAAGTTGCATACTCGATTTGCCGTAAATACGGTGTAGGACAAATTGCATATTCGATGTGCCGTAAATACGCTGTAGAACGAATTGAACACCCGATTCGCTAAAGATCTGACGCAACGTTGCTATATTAAGCCGCTTACTCGCTTTGATGATGTCGCTGAATCGCACCGCACATCAGGCGCACATGTTCCCTGGAGAAATCGCACGTTAATTTGCCGTAGCAATAGCGCAATGTGTGACAAAATGGAGAAAGAGAAAGCTTTTGGATACGATGTATTCCTACTCCGATTACCTATTCCTAGTTACGTCACCATAATTTTCCAAACACAGTTAATACGGAACGAAAAATTCCAATTTCGTGTGTGTGTGTGTGTGTGTGTGTGTTTTCTTTATTTTTAATCGAAAGTCTAATCGTTACTCGTCGAAGGAGAGGATGAGGTGATGTAGCCGAGCAAGTGGTACAGTTTAACTTTATACGTTGCACTGTGCATCGACGGTAAAAAGTTTCTAGCACGTTCTCCGGATGATTGATGTACATGGCGAGTGATTCTCTATCTAAATCTAGTGTTGGTGAGTGGATAAACCGGTGTGAACCTTGGCACGTTCGTTCTCGAAGGGCGGGAAAATGTAGTTCGCCACTCGACACTCGCAGGTAAAAGCTTCGAAGGTACCAGCTGCTGTAGAACCGACTGTGTATGTGTTAGGTATTCGGCGTAAAGGTGGCGATGCCGCATAGTTTTAAAATTACACGAAATTAGGGAGATACGGGGTCGGGGCGCGTAACGAGCCTCCGTGCGGCGGCGAACGCGGAGGCCGCAGAGGTGGCAAGTAACGGGCTTACTCTCGATCCTCGCGCATTATTGTAAGCGCGGCTCTTAACTGCGCTCGTTATTTAGCCAACTTTCGTAATAATTGTCATTTTCTCGAGAACTTTTCACTTCGGTATTCTGGCAGTTGCACTTCCAGAATAACTAAAATATTTCTTCGTTTTACGTATCTTAGTTTTCCACTTCCACCGCGGTCGCTCGCCGTGGCACGTTTTATTTATTCTATCGCATCGATTCGACAGCGTGCACCTATTCCTAAATATTTTAGAACGGTACGGTGTGGTGTACCGGGTTCAGTGGATGGCGATGGTGCGTCGACCATAAAAACTGACTCCATTCGACGAATTATCCAGCTTTTTATCGAAATACAATATCTAATAAAAGTTAGGCAGATACTTGCTACTTTTCCATTGGTCGACAGTCTGGAACAAGGCGTGAGTATACCCGAATTGTCGGTATCGAGATTTCTCCGGGTCGTATCTCACGCGCCTTGTGAATTCGCTTGAGATTCGAAAGTAGGAACACGAAGCTGATTCAAGAATTATACATAGGCAGAGTGCGGGATAATACGCAAATGCTTATTTTTTAGGTCATCTCTGATTCCAAAAGTGGTGTAAAATGTTTACGTTTCAGAAGAATCCTTGCATTTTAAGCCCCATTTCATTTTGCATATTTTACATACATTTAGGGTAGAAATGCATATTTTGACATATTTCGTGTTCTTTTCGCGTCTTCTAAACATATTTTTACGTATATTGCCAAATTCACAAAAATTGTCCGAAATATGGTTATTTTGCTTTTCATCCTTGTGGGGGGGGGGGAGTTAGAGAAGAATTTTAAAGTAAATTTTTGTACCAATTTTTTTTTGGCGGTTTGGTAATACTGAAACACCAGGTTGAGCGTTATATTCCGTAATACAAAGCCAAAAAAAAACCACGAATGGTTTTTCGAGATGATTGTCTCTTTTTTTCGTTCTTAATATTTCAGTTTTATTCAGTTTTCTTAGGTGTTTCAGTTTAGAATAGAATTTGAACAACAGTTATGAACTGGGCTTTCAAAACGCTGTAAAATGATACCCATACTAACTTCACACATTTGTACGTATTTCTAGGAAAAACGCATATTTTGACCTTATTTGGGGTTAAAAAAGTCGCCCATTTTATGAATATCTAGGTCTCTTTTTTTGCATATTATGCCGCATTTTATACATAGGTATCTAATAAAAGATTGGTAGGCACCTGCTTATTTTCTATCAGTCGACAATCTGTAACAAGGCGTTAAAAGTACCCAAATTGTTAGCATACCGTTTTCTCTGATTCGCCTCTTAAACGTCATTTAAATTAACTCGAGACTCGAAAGAAGTAAATTAGTAGTGAAATAAATCGGGGAATACCATTCAGGAATCATACCCCCACCAAGTACTGAGATTATTCTAATGCTCTCCTTATGACGGTAACTGAATGAGTATGTGAGAATGCGAAACAGCAGCTGAGATTCAAACGATGTGGGTTGGCCGTTTTCTTATCGTTGGAAATTTAGAAATACTATCCTTCGTGTAAGAGAGGGTTTGATCCTAAAAATAGTCGGGGGACGCTTAAAATAATGAAAATTTTAAAACTACATCCGAGATGAACGGCAAGGCGGCGTCGGGCGGACAACTGGCTCGGCAGCGGACTAGTGTATTTACCTGGAATTGTAGAAGAAACTCATGTCTGAGTATAAAATTCCCTAACTGACCACATTATACTACTAGCTTGGTATAAATTACGTAACTCTGGGTGAGACTAATCATTTTACACCTATCCCTGATCCGGCTTCCCACCAGGACAACGGCCGGAGCACCGTCGTGCCCCCTCGGCCCGTGCGAACCCTTTTATTACTGAGATGCCATCAGCGGCCCACCTCCATGTACATAATCTCTCTCACCAACTTACACCAAAGTATGGCTGGCCGCGACATCCCAGCGGGAGATTACATTACCGCCTGAGCCAGGCTAACCACCTGCAGCTCCTCATAGTAGCTCCCCCTCGGCACTCCACTATGCTTACAGTACCAGGGTCGCGAGACAGTAGTGTCGATCGAGCACTGACCTATGGGTTTCTCATTAATACTTACCATCTCTAATCACTGTAATAATAATTAACCAATCGCAAGCGTGTATACTCAGTAAGAGACCTACATTAGCGTGTGTACACTTACCGTTGAGGAAATCACAACAACACAAAAATTATACCGAAAATATCGAAAATTCTTACAAGTCAGAGGAGCACATGCAAATTCGTAACCGCCCAAACTACACAAGCTGACTGACTAGCTACATCCATCGAGGGAATCTCAATCGAGCTATCCGAACAACCCCCTATTGTTCACATCCTCGCTTTAGAAACTAGTTGTTATTCATTCTGACACTGCAACTTCCGGTGCATTCGCAAAGTCGAGATTTGATGCAGTTTTTACCTTTGCCCGGTAATCGAAGTCAGCTCGAGAGGAAATGAGAAATGCAAAAGGGTACTTAAAATACTAGACGCGGAAATTACCAAAATATTTCTTACATTCGTCATTGTGTTTTGTCAAATCTCGCTCATTTCCTGTACTTGATGACAATATGTTTGAAACCACCTTAGAATTCTTGCAAGGACTAAGACTTCTGAAAAGGAATGCGTTCTCACTAGGAGCTGTTGGCCCGGCTGCCTGGCTAGAAGGAGGTGCCTGAAAAATGATTTTAAAAAAGATAAGGAAAAGAAAGCCGAAAGAAGGAAAGAAGAGCAGAAAAGTGGTAAACAGAGAAAATGTAGAACTGTATTAGCTCGTTTCCTTCTGAACAAGCTATTGGAATAATTTGCCCGGGGGGTATCTTCTTAAATCTGGCATCGCCCTTCAAAACTTAATACTTGTCAGGATTCTACTAATACTAGTTGGACGACTTCGTTTAGATACTATGTATCTGTAAGCCTGTTGAAACTTGTAAGGCTGTATTAATATTTTTGTGACTATGTTAAGGCTCGTTGAAGTCATGTTGGGACTCAAAGACTGCTGTAAGTCTCCCTGAGACTGAATTAAAGTTACTTGTGACTCATCAAGACTGTATTAACTCATTAGGGCTTCCTGAGATCATGAAAGACTTATTACGACGAAGTCGAGACTATTTGAGACTCGTTAACACCCAGTTAGAGTGAAGACTGATTATCGCTTATCGCTCTTGAAGATCGTGTTAAGGCTCGTTAAAGCTGGATTAGAGCTCCATAAAACTATGTTGAGACTCGTTCTGCCTCATTATGACTCATCATGACTACGTTAAAACTCTGTACGATTAGTGTTAGGACTTTTTAGAACAGTGTCAGGGCTGGTGGAAATCTTGAAAGACTTTATCGAGGCTCCGTTCACATTATGTAAGACTTATAATACTCGTATAAGATTTGAAAGGCTCCTGCAAGACCTGGAATGTCTAAATTTCGTAAATCCATAAACGAGTATTTAGAAATGGAAACATTCCTCGGGATTCAGCGGGCTCAAATAAAACTCTTGATCGCAGCAAATTTAACGTAATCAAAATCATCTTTCAGAGGATAGTGAAATTCGTTTTTTCTGTTTTGATATTGATCGTCCTCCCGAATTCCGACGGATATCGTTATCTGTTCTGTGAAGATAATTATACATTGTTTTAACTGGTATCTTGTATGTGGCTGAACTTTCGGCTCTGGTCATATCACCATTTCGAATTCTCTGTTAGACACTCTTCAAGTGTTTCTCGGGTTTAATCAGAATAGGTGCGACACCTACTTGTCTTTTATTTATGTTCTTGGTATCTTAAAACAACGTCGTAAGACATCTAGGTAAATTCAAAACCCAAAACTACCTCACGAATGTGGCGAAAGCTCGCGAATTCATGGCGAATTGTAACTTTTCAAACTCATAACAACAGAAATTGGCATGCGGCAAAGTCAACCCAAGGCAGTTTTTCGCTTATACCTTGTGTTTGCCGACTGGAAAATGCCTAGACCTGTACATCCTTGGAAAGCTGAGAGTTCAGGCTTTAAAAGGACACCACAATAATTTTTCTGTAAATGCCTGGTTGGATTCCACAAACCTTATTTATCAGATTACTATTTCGGAACTTTTTATGTGCTGAAAAAACGGCTTACCTTTGCCACCTATATTTCTGCCTGTGATACGCCTCGCTGGTTTTTGAAGTGTTGTATCTATGTCCTTTCATCGATCTATGCCCTTAGAAATGTTAGGAATACATTTGAGAAGTTATCTGTCAAAAGGGCGTCCGTTCAATGTATTTCTTATGGAACGGACGCTCTTTTGACAGATAACTCCTCATTTGTATTCGTCACAGAGCTAGTAATATGGTCAAAAATGAAAATCGGTAAAGTCACTTCCTATCGGTAACGTCACCCTGATTTACGGCAGGGATGGAAATGGAAGTTGAAAGCTGGAAGCTAGAAGCCAGAAGCCAATGAATTTTATCTAAAAATAGCAGAAACTAAAAGTTGAACGCCTGATGTAAAAAATTGGGAGCTGGTAGCGGAAGCCAATTATTTTTCAACTTCTTTTAGCTTCTTTTTTCTGCTACTTAATTCTTTTACATTTGCGTATTTTACGTTTATTTTATCATTTACATCAGTCTAGGTCGATTAATGTACTAACGCTAGAATATTTTATAAGTTTTATGAAAAAAGCAATCAAAAAATTAAAACTAGAGCGCTAAATTAGAAAACCACAAACTCTCCTTGAAAAATTTTGGTGGGCATGGAGATGGAAGATGGAAGCCAAAAAATAGGAAGCTGAAAGTTTTTGTATTTAAGCAAAAAGTCGGAAGTTGAAAGCAGTTTTAATGGGGGATTATTGGAAGCCGGAAGCGAAGCTACTTCATTCAGCTTTTCCATCCCTGATTTAGGGTACTCGTTACTACTGACCTAGTCAGAATATTCAATTTTCTCTTCGGATAGAGGGGTGGCAAGTGTAGAAATGTTTTGAACTCTTAACAAATTCGGCCGATCATTTTCTTGTTGTAATTTCGAAGAATTACCGAAATATTGAAGTGTTCTAATTCCTCGACGTTCCTCATCGGCCAGCTATATTTGAAATATTATCAATTCACATTGTTTCCTTTTTGCGAAGGGTGATGGCCCGGTCTTTAATGCCCTTTTCAAGAGGAGGAAACTGCTGTCATTCCCCCTTAATTTTCCCAAGTCAGTATACAAGACAGCTGCAAATTTCTTTGAGATTTCTTTCATTCCTTGTCACTCTAGCTCTCCATCATTGACCCTTTCTCTCTTGCAGATAATGTACTTATTTTATTGCGTTTAAGCGTGTAGAAACTCTAACGAAGACATTATCGCGAGCTTTCATTTTCTTGTACGTACAAATTTTTCTCGTACCTTCAGTTTTAAACGAAAAAATGAATTTTCATTGAAACTTCCGAACTATCGAAGCTACAATTCGCAAATATGCAATTATTATTGCGCAGCAAAACTACCTACATCAAGATTAAGTTGTCGGAAAATGATTTTCATTTTCTAAACTCTAGAATTGAGGACCTGACTTCCAAAACGCGCTTAGTCCAGAAAATCGAAAATCGAGTATTTAGCGCAACCTGATAGAGGAAGTTAAAAGGCACCTTTCAGAGTTAGTTTCACGATTTTATCACGACTTAGACCCAGCTGAACCTTTCTTTCGTTCTTTTTTATAATACTGACTTACGTGTTTTTTCAAATTTTTTGAATATAAGATTCTTACGACTGTAAGCCATACTTACTTTTCCCGGTTCGGGGGGGGGGTGTCTGAAGGGTAAAGGGAGGGGCATTTTTCACGTGTGCCTCGTTCGCTGGAATGGTCATCTTGAAGCTGTATCTTCCGATTTCCGACAGTTTCTAGGTCAGGATGTACGAATTTTGATCCTCCACAAGTACCTATGACATGGTCTGCCAAAACGAGCTAAGTCCACTACTTACTCCACTTTGCAGTCCTGTAGCTCGAAGACTGTTCGCACGTCAACCTTCATACTTGAGTGGTATTAGCATTGACCGACCCCTCCTCTTCCCATCCATGCAATTGAATCAGTGTTACCGCTTATCGTTCACGAGTCAGAATGTTTTTTTTCGATTTCCCAACATTTTGTTTTTTGGACTAAACGCGTTTTGGAAGTCAGGTCCTCAATTGTAAGAGTTGAAATAAGACGTTTTATTTTTTCTCTATGAGACGAGTAAACTGGGATTTGGCTAATATTGAAACCCATTGGAGAATTGAAAGGACAGGAAGTAAACTCGAATTAAGTTCTTCAAATGAAGGTGGGAGACTCAATAGTGTGGAACACCCGTTTAAAAGGTCACGCTGGATCACTGGCTTGGTACTTTCGAAACGAACGATGTAGCTAAATTACACTGTCGGAGGAGGAGTAGACGGAGAGAGAAAGAAAGAGAGAGAGCTAAATGAAATGAGGCTTAAACATTTTCAGCTCGTGAGTTGTTCCGACCTGTTCTTTAATTAAAACACTCCTTCCCCACTCCTATCTATGCCGCTATTCCAGGAGGAGGGTTAAGCTACTCCAGCATAGATTACTCAAAAATAAATCGAACTCCATGTTTCAATAGCTACGTGTATTCTCGCATTAGATGTTTGTTCACTTTGACCGGTGCCAGAACCGAGCAGTGAGTAACGAATGAGCAATGTCTTGTCGCTGCTGGAAACATTGCTGTTTGCATGTATAATATAATCTCGACCACTGAGCAGATTAATCTAGAATACGTATGTAATGTCATACCACACAGACATCAATTTATTATCAACTAAATTTAGCTCCAAGTAGCTACCCGTTGCAGATGCACATTTTGTACATCGAGACATCGTTATCGAGAAAATATTCAAAGTTGCGAATGATGTTAAGCTTAGTGGAACTTATTCCTATGTATGTGCATAGTAAGTACCCAATGGTGACGGAACGAAGGTGTAGGGGTACATCGTACACCCCCCCCCCTCCAGGATAAGAAAAAGTTCCTTCAATTCATGAAAAAATTTATAGAGATTTTAGAAACGAGACTTGCGAGATTTTCTGCTTTATTTGCTTGTTGACTCCTACAGAGACAGAACACGTTTTTATTATGCTTGCGGACTCGAATTATTTTTGTAATCACCCAAGTAAAAACAAAACTTTAATCGATGCGACTTCAATACCGTGTACAGTCATACATATCGGGCCGGTGTTTCAGCACACATTGCTACTTCACTAGTTTCACAATTATTCTCTATTTTATAACCCGTATGTCTTTCTTTGCAGCAAAATTTCTTCGGCGGAAACAAATAAAAAGATTCGGCCAACGAAATCAACCATATTCTGACTACAATCGGAAGACTTTTTTTTTCGTATCTGTTGTACAAATAAATATCTATCTTTTTCGTGTTATCTAAATCATTTCTCATCTGAGTGTTATTTATTGTTGTGAAAATCAATCATTTTAGCAACTAAGTTGCGAATTATCAAATTTTTTATTTACCTTATAAAAAATCTTTTTTGAATTTTTTTTTGTTTGTTTTCGTGTACTTTTTTAAATCAAATTCGTCTTCCTTTGTGCACAAGATTAAATACGTTTATTATGTTGTATTTTTTTCCCAATTGCACTAAGCAATTATCTAAACATTTTGTTGTTTTCAAGCTCGAATTTTATTTTGTAAAATAGAATTTTTAATCGTTTACATTAGACTGATTATTATTACATGATAGACGTAGGTAGTTATTGTTTCAATCTTGTTTTAATCTGTTATTTTTTCCGCGCTCGTTACTATTCGGTAGTCTTTTTTTTTTCTCTATTAAATTTGTTTTCTTCCAGATTTACCTACTGTATTTTAATATAATTACAGGATCTACATGATTTTTAATAATTCTATCTAATAAATGCGTCAGTTACCACAAACGTTTGACATCGTTTTATAATTTTCTCTTCATAGGGACGTAATTATTGCGATGCGATATTTTTTTTATTCGTTTAGATTCGATTATTTTATTTTAAATACAACTACCTATAGATACTCTGATTTATTAGTTACATTTTTTTTTAATTCATTCGTAAACCTATTTATAATTATGAAAGTGGATAATCAAGTACCTAATATTCAAATTTCGTTAATTAATCGATTAATTTTCTGTGTAAGTTCTATTTACGTACATATTTTCTTTGTTTTCAATATCGAACGTCATAATATATGAGAATTGTTCATTACAAAACAAAGCGAACAATGCAATACGTACTCGTGAAGTAAATTTCAGGTTCAATTTTTTTTATTCCACAAAAACGTAGATAATATTATGTACTCGCTAACTGACTAAACGATTTTTATTCGAAGCAAATTAAAATGTACGAATATTTGTCCGATAAACCGGTTAGCTACGAGCGTACCGTAGGATTTCAAAAACTGAAACTATATATCTACCATTTTAATTTAACTTGTATTTTCGAGTGATCCTTTATGCTTCGAAATATGATATTGAGTTGCACGGCAGCCAAGTCAAAATGGGTCCGCTCAACTTTTTGTGAATTTCAAAGATTTTCGAGATAACTGGCAGGCAGACGGCATACAGATATTGTGATCACGAGGATGGTTCGCTATAACTGGTATTCTCTACGACGTATGAATAATTGAACATTGTACCTAGATTGTTTCGCCGACGCCACTATGTCACGGTCTCCTCTGAGTACCATTATGTCGTGAATTAAGCTGCGGACAGTTTTTAATATTTTGCATTAAACCAATACAGATCTCATGCAACAGAGACGGAAGTTAAGGAAACACAGACATACCTACCTTTACATTATGAATTTGAGGCGTTTTAGGGGCCATAAACCGTTTGACTTTTTTGGCAAATCCACAAAATTTGAGTTCGGTTCAAATGGAAAACATCAGCTTAGTAGTGGTTCTGTCAAGCTAAAAGTAAGCAATTCGGGTTGGTCTGCATTGAAATGTGAAGATTACTGTCATTCTTATTCGATCTCCAACGTCCCGAAATTCTTTATTTTGCCTGTTTAGTTCAGTCGGACGCTTAAAGCTCCATATTATTCGTAATATTTTTGTTAAACTATGGGAAACCAGTAAAACTACTGAAACCTTGAGTGTCTATCTGCACTCATAATATGACACTTTTAATGATGCCTGGTTAGGAATATCAGATTGATATGTTTTCAATAAATTAAGGATTAGGGTCAGGTGTGGCGCGGCGACATGAAAATTCATGCGATTTTTGCATTCAGTACCTAAATTATTATACCATTCTCATTGGATATGGGGAGAGGGGGGAGAATAAATGATTTTGCAATCACTCGTATAATCATAAAAAAACATAACCACACGAAATTCAGCAACACCTGAACATCTTCGATAGAAGTTGAACAGAATTTATATTGCTCCTAAATAGGTACTTCAACTTACTTAAGAAAATTAATCGATTAAGATTCTAAAGTTTTTTGTAGGACAGTTATATTTTCAAATTCAGTAACATGTACCTACCTATTTTTCTTTAAAATTCGTATAATTTATTGTTAACTTTTGATGTTGAATGTGTACGACGCGCTCGCGTTCTTCAATGCGTCAACTTTTTTCGTTCCTTTTAATAATTACTGTAAATGTATTTAAAATAAAAGTTTCGTTTTATTGATCTGTGTCAACGAGTTGTTCGTACTTATTTTTCTGATCTATGATGTTCCTAGGTACCTATTTATTCGCTTATTTGGTGAACTAAATACATTCTACACTTTACTTTAGGATTCGTATGTGCTAGCCTAATGCTGACGCCATATTTTTTGTGCCTCCTTGATCTACCTTGCCCCTTTGTGTGATGACCAATTTTGGAGGTCTCGATACTTCCAATCGATTCTGCATATCATGTGTACTTGGAATGTTAAAGACCCATCTTGAATCTTGAGTGTAAATTGTGCGATTAGCAGAAATCAAAAGGTGGATTAAAATAGGCGTATAATCTTTGAAATCGGCGATCCAAAAATGTTTTTTCTTATGTTTCAGGACAAATACTGAGGAAGCAATTCGATCTGATTGGCGATAGTGAAACACTTCAGCACAGCAGTTGCCACCACCATGTTGAATCCTATCGTGCGTGTAGATCAAATTGTGGATGCCGAATCCGATTATGTAGAGCGTGTATACTGTGTAGTCAATTCGGCATTCACGGGCGCGGTTGGATTCAAAATAGCTTTTAGTTACACTTGAGTTGAAGTGCTTTAGCTATAGACGAATGACCATCTTTAGTTTGTAAGTGACCTGCAATTGTTCACCAGTTACCAATTTGAGTTTCTGCTTCTGCAGCAGGACACATTTGCCATTATTTGCAGTTTTGAGCTTATTACCCCAGGATTTTCCTGAAATCAGCCTCCTGAAAATAGTGTTCACTTGGGTACACTCGTCTTGTCCTTTCACATTCGATACTCGATAGTGACATGACTTTGTACATATATTATCGCCTGCCCTTCCAGAAATCTTTGAATAGGGTAATAATTAGTAAGTGTTCAATTTATAGTATTTTATACAGTCAGTTGCACCGATTTATGTATACTTCATAGTGTTGAAGAGTGGAATTATGATTCTAGCCTACCCTACAAATCCTGTGTTTTGTGTCAATCTGTTATCGCGCCAAAAAAAAAAAAAAAATCACTAAAGAACGACCACTGTTTATTCAGATCTTGGAAACAAAAAAATGAAAGGCTAGTTTGTTTCGCCATTCTCGTGCTTCGTGATGATTACGTCATCAGAACAAAGATGGCTGGACTGAAACGCTAATCTCGAATAAGAACTCGAGTGGCATCTTTCTAGTTTCCGTGTGTTGTTCATAGTTCAATGTTCGGATTGAAATTTTCATCGTCAGTGGTATTCGTACTCCATCTGTAGTTCAGTATCTCTACTGATTGCAAACGTTTCGAAATTCGGATGGTTCTTCTACGATTTAAACAGTTGTATTTTGATTGTAATATGATGGTTATACCCAAATTATGCCACTGGGTACTGATGCTGGCTGGTGGTTCGTTTCATCACCTAGATGCAACCCGGTAACCATTCGCTGTATCTGCTGTACTGTTCATGTATGACAAACGCAAAACATCTTGCGGAAGAAAAAGAAGTTACTCAAGTAGTAAGTATTACTATTATTCCCACTCGTTCAAGTTCAGAGTTCAGACGTCACCTATCGTGTGACTGAAATCGGAAATAACAATTTAGGTCCCTGGACAGCTTATCAGTTAGTTTATATTCCCTCAAGATAGTCTCTGCCGATTGATCAATCGTCTTCGTGAATTTCCGCAAAATCTCGATACCGTGATATTACCAGAAGCAGATCGCAGTATGTAACATGAAGTATCTTGTTACATAACTATGCTAAACTCGTTTGTCTTTCTGCAGCATTGATCTCCTGATATCTGGATACGAGTGCGAGGCTATTTATTTGAGATGGCTTTAAAATGGGGAATCGTGTCAGCCGGGAAGATTTCTAACGACTTTGTAGCCGCGCTCAAAGTGGCATCCGATACGGAACATCGAGTTGTTGCTGTAGCTGCGAGATGTAAAGAAAGAGCCGAAGCCTTCGCGAAACTGTTCGATATTCCTCGAGCTTACGGATGTTATAAAGAGCTAGCGGAGGACAACGATGTAGGTTAGTTTAAAACTGAACTCGCACTTCCAGTCTGCAATTAGTGAGAGTCTTGTATAGTTGTCAGTCGCCGCGATTTTAACTCGTGTAACTTGTGATTCAGACGTTGTGTACATCGGTGTCATACACCCGGAACACCTTCGAGTTGCCGAAATCATGTTCGAGCACAAAAAGCACGTACTTTGCGAAAAACCGCTGTGCATCAATTATTCGCAGGCATATAAAATGATAAAGGTTAGTACTTCTTACGTCATTTCATGATAGGTCAAGTAATTGGTAGTATTAGATCATGATATTGCCGGTCAGGCTGAAATGACTTCGTTTTCAGTGCGTTAGCTCAACGGTTCTCGTACATCGAATTCGGTTTTTAAATGTAAGCAATAACGTTTGCGCGAATACGCGTGTGTGCTTGATTACACTTCGGTAACACACACATTCGCCATGCAATTAAAAGCGATAGATTTTCCAGCTTGTCAGTGGCTTGCGTAAAACGTTTTAAAGCAAGCTACACATCCGTATCGTCTATTCAAAATTGAATACAAATTGACTCGATAAAGATACACGTCTATCGGTAACAATGCTTTCATCCAAATTCAATTTTATAACTGTATCCATTTCGTTATGATCATGAAAACAGACCCAGTAAAAATGTAGTATTAGGTCATGTTCTCTATGATGTTTTCAGTGTTATATTGTCGCAACATCAGTTTGCATAACAGCGATGTGAAATCGTATCGTATCGTTATGGTTGAATCGAATGCTCTATGTACATCGCTGATAGCTCTTGGAATTAGTTTACAGTCGATTGGAGTTCAATTTCTACTATTCTGCGAATCCTGTCTTATCTAGTTGTGTATTGGTTTGTTCTCTTTTAGATGGCGCAGAATCAGAATGTTTTTCTGATGGAAGGCATTTGGAGTCGTTGTACTCCAATTTATGAGAAACTACGACAAGAACTGGCGGCTGGAACCATAGGTAAAATTCGTCAAGTTATGGTCAATTTTGGCGTCGTCATCAACGTCGAACGCGTCAGGTATAAAACGAATGAACTTGCGACACGGTGCTACGTATTTATCGTTGCGTTACTCGATTACGAATTGAAGACTTAGGACTGTGGGGGTAAAAGAATTTTTATAAGGATATGTTATCAGCTTCGAATATAATTTAGATATCGAAACGTTCGCTGTGTTGGACGTGGGCGCATTTAAATAACGTACTATTTTATCGAAAATTATGTTGCTCCGCCTCACTTCCTGCTGAACAGAAGGAAAACAAATTGGATAATAATTGTAACATGATCTTGCAGATGTTTACAGGAGCTATTTTAAGGGTGTCTCGGTCCAGTATGAGCAGCTCGTGACATTTAGTTGGGCTGCTACAAACAAGAATAAAGCTAAGTTTCCTAATCAGAAGATACAGTTAGAGAGACGGGCTCTTACTCTATCATTTTCAAGTAATACTAATTGAGATGGGGAAAATAGTACGTCTTATACTGGGTGTCAAAAAATACCCTTTTTGTGTTCTGAACCGGATGAAAGATCGACGTGGGACGAATCTACAAACGGATGAGCCTACTTTCTTCATCCGTGAAAAGAGTATCAAAATGGTTTTTCTCGTCGTTGATTTTAGATGTCCAATCAGATTTGGTGACAAGCTCCAGTAGCCTCCTCCCATTCAAATTTTACATTAGAAATGACCAAACAGCCTTATTGTTCGATTTTCTGAGTCAAATTTGCTTTTCCCTACCCTTTGGTGGATCATACTCGAGGCACATGCCTTAGTTAAGGCGTTCTGAGGGGAGCTATGATAAAATTATTAGAGATCTCTTTTATGTAGAATTCAACGAAGAACGGCTATTCCTTTTTCCTGTATCGTTGATCATTTTTGGAATTTTTATTGACTGATTTTCGTTGTTCGTTCAGCATTCTGGGGACAAATGCACTCCCGGACGCATTTAGACTTTTGATGTGTTAATTAGGAGGCCAATCTGAAGAGACACGTGGAAATGTCTTGGCTGGAAATCCTCTCTTTTTTTCTATCTAATTTTCAATTCTAAAAATCCGCCATGTACACGAAATCGAGAACCTCTCAACTGAAGCTCCAAGAGACAATCAGGTATCTAATGAGTTTCTGAACATGTAGACTAATGAGTGAGCTATGCAGAATTCTAAGGGCGTCCGAATGAGTTATCACGACTACAATTTAGCTTTAAACATGTAAATTCTGAGGAAGACCGATTAGGTTCTGATGAGTCGTTTCTGAGTATGGATAGAGTTGAAGGGGTCCGCACACAATCTAATTGAGTTTTCATGTTTCAACGTGTTCTGTGGACATCTAAATTAATGATCTGTAGCAGTGAACCGAGGTTAGTATTAATGGATTCTTACGCAGTCTTAATGAGTCTTCTCTTGCAACAAAATCATCTTGTAGAACTTAAAAAAACGTACTAAAGGAGGCGATTTCACTGTGTGGGGAGGATTTCATTTTCATAACTGCGAAATAAGGCCCAACTTGGAGGAGGTATGTGCCCTCGGAGTCATTTTATCGTGCTCTTCAGTTATAATCGAGAACGTAACTCTCAACCAAGCCGTTGGAAATGATTTGAAGATGGTATTTTTTTCAGGCGAAGAATATCTTGCGGTGGTGGTTTACTGGACATCGGTATATATTGCTTACAGTTTGCCACTCTGGTGTTCGGTAATGTAGAACCGATTGACATACAAGCGGTGGGCACATTGAGCGAGGACGGCATCGACGAGTACGCGAGCGTTCTTTTGAAATTTGGCGACCGTGGCGTAGCAACGCTCACCTATTCCATTACCAACGATTTGGATAACTCTGCCATAGTGATCGGATCGAAAGGTACCATAAAGGTGAGCTATTTGTAGTATCCGAGTTCCTTATCTTATTATTCCAATCCGATGTCCAATACGACTGATATGCTTGTTCGTGTTGACGGGGGTCTGTATCCGGATTCCGAAATGATGTCGTAATTACGAACATAGAAAGCGTAACAAAAGTGTGGAAGAGTTATCACACTCGTAGTGTGTGTAAAACGAACAAACTTAAAAGCCTATCTCGTTTTCATTATGTGTGATATCGATGCGAAGATGGTAGTCTACTGCGTGGTTTGATTTTGTGTGCCTTCTTAGATTTGCGATCCATTTTGGGCGCCGACGAAAATGATGATAAACGACGTGGGATTCGAAATTAAGCTACCAGACTCTGTGTATCCGGTCAACTTTCCGAATACTGTGGCGTTGAAATTCGAAGCGGATTACGTGAAACAGTGTTTGGAGAACGGTGAGTCGATATTTTCCAGAACGTAGCATGTTGACGGTTTGTTGAATGCTTCCATCGGTCAAGTATCGTTGAGAGAAGAGTTTGTCAGTTTTTTAGTTGCAGTTCATCGACCGGAGGCCTTTTGGGGTGTTGCCCCGTTATCAATAATCTCACTTGTAATCCTGAGGCTGCCAAGTCGATTACGCGAGTACATTATACTTGGTAGTTGGTTTAAGTATTACTACAGATTGAAGTCCATGTTATGTTTCCACGACTTCATTCGAACAATATTACTTATTGCTGTGTTTCCTGTGTTCATACTGGTCGTTCGGGAAATCTCTGGTAGACCAGTTTCCATTATTTAAGGCGAATCAGTCGAGATATTGTCGACCTGCATTTGAATGTTCTGTTTTGCGTTTATTAAGTACTAGCTACCTACGACAGTAGAACACCATTTAGATTAATAACAGGCGCTGTCCCGTTAAGTTGTTATTTCAAACATGGACTTGCATTTAGTGCAAGTCCTTCCTGAAGAACTGAGATGCAATTATAAACTGATCATCCACTGCTGCATAGATCGCAAAAGGAAAGGCTCCTGTACACTTTTCCCAAACAATCAATAGGAATGCAGGAAACATATGAATCGATATTCTGAACCCTTGGGGAACACGATACCTCTACCCGGTCTTAGTTGTATTTTCTTCTTGGTATACAGGATATTCCATGTTTGATGGGTAAGCCAGAGAAATATTTATGTAAGAACCTCAAGTGGAGTTGCAAGAAATAGTCAAGTCTAGGATACTAGAAATAGAGGGGGGGGGGTATAATCGACGTCCGCCATGTTTATTTCCAACGTTATCACTGAGTGATTGTTTACTGTTGGTTTGCAGTGTATTTTACGATGTTTTAGTCTAAGTTTCACGTAATTCTTTTCGTTTTTCTTAAATCTGAAAAACGAAGAGAATTAATGAAATTGAGATGAAAATTTCGTGAAATACACTTGAAATCAGCTGGAAACAATCACACTCAATGATATCGCCAGAAACAAATATAGCGGACGTAGATCCCCCCCCCCTCCTCCGTCTCCAGTACCTTAGTTCAGTTCATTCTTTTGCAGTGACAAACTATGTTAACCAACCGTTGACATGGTCGCGATTAGCGTAGCCTGTTATTGCAAGAAAATAGACGACCACTTTTTGCTCAGAGTTGTCCAAGTAGAGTACTGATTGAAAGGGCTGTATGATTCCAAATTTTAGGGAGTAAATTTTCTGCTGAATGTGATTTTAAACATGTTAGAAATTTTCCATATTTTGGAATTGACTTTAGTTAGTGAATTTGCAACCTGGTTTACAGGTAACAGTAGGTACACCGAAAATGAGTGGAAAATTATTACCACCTGTTGCCTATCATAAAAATTGAAGGTTGCGCACTTCAAAAATTATTCTCAGATTGATATCCTGAAACTAGGTTACACCTTCAAATGTGGAGTTTTCTGTCAAAAGGGCCCCTGACGAATAGGATTCTCATTTGTCAGGGGCTCTTTTGACAGATAACTCCTGAAATATAAGATGTAGACAATTTTGTTCGGTAAAGTCTTAACTCCCTTGTTTGAGTTACTCATTATTCATTCAATCCATCTTCAATTCAGTTCAGGTTCATCAGCTCATTACTCATTCTTAAATTTTAAATACCTTCTTAGGAGTAGGCTCGCGCGATGGTGTCGGTACTCCGTGGCTCATATAGGGCGAAGGTCTCCTGAAGGCGATCCCATTCTTTTCTATTTTCTGCAATTATTCTGTAGTCTTTTGTGGTTATAAATTTATGTATGTCGTACCCCCATCTGGTTTTTTGATGTCTTCTTTTTAGCTTTCTATTATGGTTCTGCCGGAACCATCGATCGTCCAAGTCTTGCCATGTGTCCTGCCCAACCCCACTTGTTTCTCCTGATATACCTCACTGCCTCTTTATTTTTTAACTTTTCCTTTGTTTTCTCGATTGGTACTCGGTCTCTTCTTTTAATATTTAGTATTGATCTCTCGATTGCATTTTGAGTTACTCTAATTTTATTTTAAGTTTTTTTAGTTTAGGGGCTATGTTTCGCATCCATATGTTAGGGTCGGAAGAACACACATATTAAAGACTTTCCTTTTCTGGGGTATCCTATAGGGGTCTTTTAGTATATTTTTGAGAGTCTAGTATTTTGCCCGTGTTTTTGTGATTCTTTTTCCTATTTCTCTTTCAGTTCGATTATTAAATGCAATTTCTTGTCCTAGGTAGGGTGCTTCTTCTACTATTTCTATCCCGTTTATCTTTTCTCCAATTAGTTTCTCACTGTTTGTTAGAATTTTGGTTTTTTTCTTGTTCATTGTTAGTTCTGCATCCCCTCCGCAAAAGTTAATTTCATTTAGCTTCTCGGCTAGTTCTTCCTTCGTAATTGCAAATAAGGCAATGTCGTTTGCGAATCTGAAATTTTGTGATCCTTCTTCCATTTATATGTTTGCCTTTGTTTGCCCGCTTTCCGTTTAGGTTTCTAAATGTTTCCTCTACAGCCAATTGAAAAGGGCAGCTTTATTTAACACCTTTCTTTATTTCAAAGTAGTCTCCTTCAACATGCATTCTTATTCTCGCACATCTTCCATTATATAGCTCTTTTAGTATCTCTACAAAGATATCTGGTATCTCTTGGTTTTTAAGTTTAACATGTATTCGTGTTTTAAGGAGTCAAATGCTTTATTGTAACCAATCAAGGCGATAGACCATTTGGTATTCCAAGCTCTTTTCAGTAATTTGATTCATAACATGCAGGGGACAAGTGTTGAGAAGGACTTCCTGAACCCTGCTTGTTCTATTGTTTGTTGCTTGATTAATATGAGTTGTAGTCTTTTTTCTAGGACTTTTGAAAAATATTTTTGCTATAGTAGGGCTTAGGGTTATCGGAGATCGTTTTCTACTTTATGACGGTTGCCGCTCTTAAATAAGATTATTATGTTGGAGAGTTTCCATTTTTCTGGGTTAGTGTATGTTTGAAGGATTATATTAAATAATTTTGTTATGGTGGCCGCTAAATTTTCATCTCTTATTTGTTGTGCTCGTTTGTAATTCCGTCATGTCCTGGGCCTTTAGCTAATTCTGTTTCACTTTGCAGGAATTCTGGTTCCATTTCTATTTCTTTTTTCCTAGTTGGGCTGTTTTGTTATTTTGTTGTATCATCGTAGAGCTCCTGGTAAAAGTTTGTGATCACACCGTTTATTTCCCTCCCCTATCGCAAATCTTTTCTCTTTTTATATTTTCAAAGAATGTGGTTCATTGCGTTCCTGTACTTAACTCCTTTGTCATCTTTTTAATATTCTTATTCCCTCTTAGTGTGTCCTCTATTACTTTGTTATACGTTGGTTTTTGTCTCTTAATTTTATATTAATTACTCTAGATGTTAAATTTAGTTCCAACTTTTCTTTTAGGGATTTCGTAGTGATTTTTAAGAACGTACTTCTCTTTTTTTTTGGAGTATTTTAATTTTTTTGTTTATTTCTATCACTTTCAAGTTTATTTCTTCTGTTCCTTCCTGTTTTTATTGTTGATTTCTGTATTGCCAATTTAATTTAATTTTTTTTTTTTGCAAGTAAGTTATAATAATCAATATATTGTATTGGTAATTTGGCTTTTAATTGTTTTTACTCGTAGTTCGGTTAGTTGTATATCTAGTTCGTTTTTCTATAAGGTTGGGTTCATTTGATAGAGATCAGCATTATTTTTCTTTTGTGCCGTTTTTGTCTCATGTTTATATTTAGTGTTAGCATTAGTATCCTGTGGTCTGAGTGGTATTTGAATTTGTTATCTATGTTAAAGTCTTGGATTATGGTGTTAGGAGTCTATTTCGTAGTTGGGAGAAATCCGTGACCACCTAAACCCTGTCTTGAAAAAGCTATTTACTATTTTCAAGTTATATTCTTGGCAGAATGTCATCATTCTCCGTCCCCTCTCGTTGCGTTTCTCATAGCCAAAGTTTCCCATTATATTTTTCTCCCTTTTTGTCGTTGTCCTTTTTGACTATTCCAATCTCCCATGAGTATTAGGTTTGCTTTTTTCATGTTTCCCTCTTCAATAGCATCTTCTACCTCCTCATAAAATTTTTCTGTCTGTTCATCTTCTGCTGTGGATGTAGGGGCATATACCTGGATGCATATTAATTGAGTTTTATTCGTTTTTATTTTCATAATGGCTATTCTATCTGATACTCCTTGTATGTATTTCTTTTATCTTCTCTTTAAATTCTGCTCTTACAAGGAATCCCGCACCCCCCCTGCCCAGCTTCATTTCCAATATGGTACAAAATATTCCCCTTTTTTGTTATTGTTAATTTTTCACTTCCGACAAACCTAGTACGATTAAATGTGATTCCAAAAACGCTTCTTCGAGTTCCATTAAATTTTCCTGTTTTTTTAGAGGTCTTACATTCAAAGTGTCAATTTTTATTATGTTTCCCCCTCTTTCTCCCCTTTTTTGTGTCTACAGGAGATTTAGTAAGTATATCCTCGCTTATACGCTTTCTGGATACCGCATTACTCGCTAACTCATTTTTAACTGAGCTCCCTTCGACTCATTAAATTATTTTAACTCGTGTCAACTCATCTTTCATCATAAATAAAAGTGTTATCATTAATGATAATTTTTGAACCTTCGAAAAGTGACTGTGAGTGTAAAAATCTTCCGTCTTTGTTTTCAAGATATTAAAAGTCTGAAGTAAGTTGGAAAATGTTTCTCGTCAGTTTATTAAGAGAGTAGACTGATGGGGCGAGTTGATAACCTGTGATGGGAATATCATAAATGATCCTCGTATCAAAAAAATCCTGAAAATTAAAAAATATCGTGATCTTTTTGCAATCTCTAAAATGACAGAAGATCAAAATGATCACAGGAATTTGACAAAATTATAGTCGAACAATCAGAAAGTCCACAAACATGAGGTCCTTTTTCCCTTCAAAATGATCTTTGGAATTTGTTATTATTATTATTATTATTATTTTCAATTATTTTATATTTCGATCGTGATTTAGATCACCGGACTCATAATATTATAAGTTTGGTGACTTACCAGTTCGTTGAGTCAACTCTTTGCATCAATTATTTCGTAGATTGTAAACTCTTTTTGCCAAAAAGTTGATTCTTTTCGAAAGAAGTGTAACTCAGTCCATTTCTGATTAAATTCCGGGTACTTTTTGGTACAAGACTTCGTCTTTCGTCCGATCTCGATCCGGGCAGTCGTACTCGTATGTAGGGAAACATGATAAGGAAATCATCTGTTTACATCCCTTGCAAGATCGAATTACTAGCCTTAGTAGTAAGACGGCATTTGCAATGGGATAGCGCCGGCCGGTTTTCATTCGATGAACTACGTCTGAAACACATGTACTTTTATCAACCAAATTTGAAAGCCATTCTGATATGTGTTTCCGAAACGTGCTGATTCCTCTTTTGTTTCGGACCCGGAAAATTTGATATTCGGCACGCTAGTTATTTTGTATGCAATCGTACACTATCATGCACATGTTCAACGTTGAAGTTGCGATTCCTTCAAAATGTATACGTGTCGTCTGAATCTTATCCGGTTTCCAGTAAAACTGTAGCTAGTGGATTTAGTATTTTTAAGAGTTCCGCGATTTCACCTACATCTCGCGGACTCTACCAAATGGTCTTCATACCATATCACTCGTTGTATCTAATCGTAATTTTCTTGTCAGGTTTACTCGAGTGCCCTCTAATTCCCCACTCGGAATCGTTGCTGCTGGCTAAACTGATGGACAAAATACGGCGAGAAATCGGCGTCAAATACGAACAAGACGGATGATGAAGATCAATGGACTGCTCGCCGTTTCCCTTGTCTAATCGTCGCCACTCGAGTTAATGTCAATAAACGCTGCATATTTATTGTCTAACGTCGACGAAGGTTACACCGGGCATTTTAGGCCAATCACGCGGCACCTATGCCGCATCACTCGCGATTATCATCGATTAAAAGTGATACTATTTCGAACGAGTGATTAAATCGTTGGACTCGTAGGATACGTTCGTGTTACTGCTAGTAATGACTAACGAGACGAGCCCATGACTCGTTTACTGCCTGTCTAAACGTTCGTAATCCGTTTTTTATGTGTTTACTTTCTTATGTACTTACTTTCGCGTCGCCTCGATCTCTACTATTATTTTGAAAAATTACGCGATAACATTCTGCGGTTTAACGGTTTCTACAGAGCTACTGTCCGCACACGATTCTTATTCGTCCGTCCGTTACTTGGTGCAGTGGCGCCTACTGCCTGATCGTGCCGATTTATTTGGCCTAACTTCGTACCATAACACGGGGTGACTTGGCACCCGTATGTTTTCATTACTCCTAAGAGGGCCAACGAAAAAATAGAACGTGCGGCAACACTGAATTGACTCCATGTAATGTAGGATGTTGTAGCCTATCGTGTCAAACCAACTCCTTGTAATTCCACTGTTTTCAGACAGCGTTCTCACTTCCTTTGTGCAGAGTTTCAAAAAGCGTATAAAATTACATTACATACATTGCTTTAGGTAATGAGTGAAAATCAAAAGAAACTATATTAATGAACATAGTGATGTGGCAATTGGTGAAGCCTGAAAAAAAAGTGCAGGGGTGAATTTGCACAGAATTATTTATTTATTCTTCAAGCCTGTAGGTTATCAGCTTCAATTTTCTGTCTTAATTGAACAAGTGCAAATCGGATATTTTTACATTTTAGAGGTATTAAGGACATACATTCATATATTGTGTTTTTTTTTTGTTTCTTTCCCCCTTATGATTTTTAGAACAAAGGAAGAGTAGAGTTTTCATGGTTAACATTCGTTTGTTTTTTTTTGTTTTTTTTTTTTTTTAATACATTTGTATAAGTACATAGTATATCGATATGGGGTTACTTGACGCTTTTAAGAGACAGCGCTACATTTTATAACTTTTCCCTCGTTCATTCGTAAACATGTACAGTGTCGCCCTATCGCATTCCTTTTGGCACACTTATTTCATAATTCTGTGGGAAAATGTGTAGGATGAGAGTATCAACATTTTTTTAGGGAATATACTCCGCAATGCCCCATCAAAATTACAAAAAATGCATATCATGGTTCTCTAGCCCAGTTTCTATGGTCTATACAGGCCGGCAAACTCTGTACAGAAAAAAGTGAGCGGCAAAGTCACCCCGTGATACGGCTCGTATTCGTAAAGCATTTGAGTTGATGGAATCGCAGGTCGCAACGCAGAACGCATTCGTACGGCCAATTAGATGAAACGTTGAAGCACGTTTCTCTGAGTTTAAATGCGGCGCCATGTAAACAAATTCTGTAGTAAGCCGGTGTAATTTTCATTTGCGTCTCTGCCCGTTTAACTTCGTGTTATTTATGATTACTTGCTCGAGTAACAGGAATAAGTGGCTCACCAATCGTAGAATATGTATGGTTCGCGAATGAAGAGTACTGCGAAACAGCCGCACGAGTGAATTGGTTACCAAGTGTAAGAGTGATTTTATATTGCGCAATAATATCGTACCTGTTTGTATTTAGTAAAAACTTTTATTATTCGTCTAAAACCGATTTCTATTTTGTTATAACTCTACAGTAATACATATTTCAATAACGCAATTTGTTTTGCGCCACCAACTTTTCTGTCGACTGCTATTCTCTCGTGTCCCAATTTTTTTAACGATAAATTCTTTCTTGCTTCACATCTGAATGCAATAGTAAGTCATTTTTTTCTGGAGTTGACTTCTTGCTCTGATTCTGAGTGCCAAAACAAGTCAACAGCAAAAATTTTAGCAACGAGTAACCTATTTTCTGAAGTTAATTCGTTAACGCACTAAAATGATTGGAACCGCCTCTTTCATCCTTCGAGTTTGGTTTCAGACACATGCCAAATTTTTCCGTTATTGGTCGAGAAACGTGCCAACTTATTTATCGAAGTTAACTCCTTCTTGATCTAAAATGAGAAGGATAATGCGAGCAAGAAATCAACTCTGAAATCTTAGGACACAAGAGAGTCAATTTTTACTCGTTGTACAACAACTTAGGACAGGAAGGACTCACGTCTAGTAAATAGTTAACTCGCTTATGCGCTAAGATTTTTGAGTTTACTTCTTGTTACTCCCGTTTTTCCCAGTTTTGGAGCAAGAAACGTCAACTCGGACTCAACGTGAGAAACTGAGTAAAAAACAGTCTTTAATTCAAAATTTTTGATTTTGAAAATTTTGAAAATTTCTCCAAACTGTACATCATGTCTTGTGGGCCGAAAAAATTTCCGGAGAGCTTCGACGTCAGTGCTGGCGCTGATTACTCAGTTTTTTGAGACGAATCTGGATCCGTTTTCAAAATTGAGCAACAGTCAATTTTTGACCCATTTTGACCACATTTTCGAGGGCGCCTTTGATGCATTACATATGCCACACATCGCACATAATTCCAACCCACTGTAATGCATATTGATGCGAATTGTATTGCAGATACAACCAATTTAAGGCGTTTCTATATTTTTCAAAATGAGCGAAACTGCCGAGATGTGGTTACAAAGGGTCAAAAAATTACTCCAGCAAAGTTTTGACAACGGATTCGAATTCGTCCCGAAAAATTGAGTAATGAGCACCATCGCCGACGCCGAAGCTCTCCGAAAATTTTTTTGCCCGAAAAAAGACATGATGTATAGTATGGGGAAATTTTGAAAATTTTCCAAATTCAAAACTTTTAAATGAAAGACTGTTTCCTACTCCATTTTTCACGCCGAGTTCGAATTCAGAGTTCAAATTTGGCGGCGAAGCTTCGTTGCCGAGAAACACGAATTTGAAAAAATTTTTGTGTTAGCGCCTTTGACGCGTTGAATATGCTACACATCGTGCACCAATTGACTTTCTCGAATTCTCCATTTTCCTGGGGCGAACCGACAATTCGCGAATAATTCTGGAATGGAGACAGTTAGAGCGGTGCGGTTTAAATTTCTGGATAGAGGAGAAAATTCCGAATAAAACGTGTTTTTAAATTTTTCTCCAGCAGTCTCCAGTCGTGAGTTTTTCGCCTTTTACCAGATCGCCCCGGAGAAATTCGTAATCTCGAAAATGCATATTGTTGCGAATTGTATTGCAGATACAACCAATTTAAGGCGTTTCTATATTTTTCAAAAATGAGCGAAACTGCCGAGATGTGGTCAAACCCCCCCCCCCCAAAGAGAAGCCCAAGGGGCAGGGGGCAAGTTGGTTTCAAAATGTAGGAAATGAAAAATCAGCACTTCTTTGTCTTAGATTTCTTTGAAAATTTTCTCCGTTTTTCTCTATCTCTTTCCATTCTCGAGATATTCGCAATTTTCCGGAAAATTTTGCATTTTTTCTCAAACCTTACGAAAATTTTATCAAAAAAAGCCAATTTCGAATATGGATGTTACTTTGGTTGCATAACGCACTACTCGCAGGAACAGTAATTATTTTTTGAAAAGAATGAGTAGTGCCTACCAGTAGCGAGTTATGCAACTTAAGTAACATATAAATTCGAAATTGGTTCTTTTTCAATTTTTTTTTTCAAAACCTGGAGGAAAAAATCAAAAATTTTCCGGAAAATGGCTAATATCTCGAGAACGGTGAGAGATAGAGAGAAACGGAGAAAATTTTGAAAGAAATCTAAGGCAAAGAAGTGCTGATTTTTCATTTCCTACATTCTGAGATCAACTTGCCTCCACCCCTGGGGGTCGGGTGCTCCACATGAAAATGATCTGGATAGAGTACATATTTGTACCAATTTGTAATTGGCACCAGCTGCTGGCAGGCATGATGTCAACTCGCCCCGGCCCCTCGACGATTTTCTGAGTGAGATCCTGATGATGAAATTAATTTAATAGTTAGTTCAGGCATAAAAAATGCAAGAGAAAGTGTCCAAATTATTTTCATCTATAGCACCTCCTTGAGAAGAGCCATAAGGGGCTAGGGGCATGTTAATATGATGCCTGACTGTCTGCAGGAGGAATACCTATTAGTACAAATACGTTTTCTACACAAAGCATTTTTATCCAGAGTACCCCCCCCCCCCAAGAGAAGCCCCAAGGGTCGGGGGCAAGTTGAGTTCAAAATGTAGGAAATGAAAAATCAGCACTTCTTTGCCTTAGATTTCTTTGAAAATTTTCTCCGTTTTCCTCTATCTCTTACCGTTCTCGAGATATTCGCAATTTTCCGGAAAATTTTGCATTTTTTCTCAAACCTTACGAAAATTTTATCAAAAAGAGCCAATTTCGAATATGGATGTTACTTTGGTTGCATAACGCACTACTCGCAGGAACAGTAATTATTTTTTGAAAAGAATGAGTAGTGCCTACCAGTAGCGAGTTATGCAACTTAAGTAACATATAAATTCGAAATTGGTTCTTTTTCAATTTTTTTTTTCAAAACCTGGAGGAAAAAATCAAAAATTTTCCGGAAAATGGCAAATATCTCGAGAACGGTGAGAGATAGAGAGAAACGGAGAAAATTTTGAAAGAAATCTAAGGCAAAGAAGTGCTGATTTTTCATTTCCTACATTTTGAGATCAACTTGCCCCCCACCCCTGGGGGTCGGGTGCTCCACGTGAAAATGATCTGGATAGAGTACATATTTGTACCAATTTGTAATTGGCACCAGCTGCTTGCAGGTATGATGTCAACTCGCCCCGGCCCCTCGACGATTTTCTGAGTGAGATCCGGATGATGAAATTAATTTAATAGTTAGTTCAGGCATAAAAAATGCAAGAGAAAGTGTGCAAATTATTTTCATCTATAGCACCTCCTTGAGAAGAGCCATAAGGGGCTAGGGGCATGTTAATATGATGCCTGACTGTCTGCAGGAGGAATACCTATTAGTACAAATACGTTTTCTACACAAAGCATTTTTATCGCGAGTAGCCCACCCCCCCAAGAGAAGCCCCAAGGGGCCGGGGGCAAGTTGAGTTCAAAATGTAGGAAATGAAAAATCAGCACTTCTTTGCCTTAGATTTCTTTGAAAATTTTCTCCGTTTTTCTCTATCTCTTACCGTTCTCGAGATATTCGCAATTTTCCGGAAAATTTTGCATTTTTTCTCAAACCTTACGAAAATTTTATCAAAAAGAGCCAATTTCGAATATGGATGTTACTTTGGTTGCATAACGCACTACTCGCAGGAACAGTAATTATTTTTTGAAAAGAATGAGTAGTGCCTACCAGTAGCGAGTTATGCAACTTAAGTAACATATAAATTCGAAATTGGTTCTTTTTCAATTTTTTTTTCAAAACCTGGAGGAAAAAATCAAAAATTTTCCGGAAAATGGCAAATATCTCGAGAACGGTGAGAGATAGAGAGAAACGGAGAAAATTTTGAAAGAAATCTAAGGCAAAGAAGTGCTGATTTTTCATTTCCTACATTTTGAGATCAACTTGCCCCCCACCCCTGGGGGTCGGGTGCTCCACGTGAAAATGATCTGGATAGAGTACATATTTGTACCAATTTGTAATTGGCACCAGCTGCTTGCAGGTATGATGTCAACTCGCCCCGGCCCCTCGACGATTTTCTGAGTGAGATCCGGATGATGAAATTAATTTAATAGTTAGTTCAGGCATAAAAAATGCAAGAGAAAGTGTGCAAATTATTTTCATCTATAGCACCTCCTTGAGAAGAGCCATAAGGGGCTAGGGGCATGTTAATATGATGCCTGACTGTCTGCAGGAGGAATACCTATTAGTACAAATACGTTTTCTACACAAAGCATTTTTATCGCGAGTAGCCCACCCCCCAAGAGAAGCCCCAAGGGGCCGGCGGCAAGTTGAGTTCAAAATGTAGGAAATGAAAAATCAGCACTTCTTTGCCTTAGATTTCTTTGAAAATTTTCTCCGTTTTTCTCTATCTCTTACCGTTCTCGAGATATTCGCAATTTTCCGGAAAATTTTGCATTTTTTCTCAAACCTTACGAAAATTTTATCAAAAAGAGCCAATTTCGAATATGGATGTTACTTTGGTTGCATAACGCACTACTCGCAGGAACAGTAATTATTTTTTGAAAAGAATGAGTAGTGCCTACCAGTAGCGAGTTATGCAACTTAAGTAACATATAAATTCGAAATTGGTTCTTTTTCAATTTTTTTTTCAAAACCTGGAGGAAAAAATCAAAAATTTTCCGGAAAATGGCTAATATCTCGAGAACGGTGAGAGATAGAGAGAAACGGAGAAAATTTTGAAAGAAATCTAAGGCAAAGAAGTGCTGATTTTTCATTTCCTACATTTTGAGATCAACTTGCCCCCCACCCTGGGTCGGGTGCTCCACGTGAAAATGATCTGGATAGAGTACATATTTGTACCAATTTGTAATTGGCACCAGCTGCTTGCAGGTATGATGTCAACTCGCCCCGGCCCCTCGACGATTTTCTGAGTGAGATCCGGATGATGAAATTAATTTAATATTAGTTCAGGCATAAAAAATGCAAGAGAAAGTGTGCAAATTATTTTCATCTATAGCACCTCCTTGAGAAGAGCCATAAGGGGCTAGGGCATGTTAATATGATGCCTGACTGTCTGCAGGAGGAATACTATTAGTACAAATACGTTTTCTACACAAAGCATTTTATCGCGAGTAGCCCACCCCCCCAAGGAAGCCCCAAGGGCCGGGGGCAAGTTGAGTTCAAAATGTAGGAAATGAAAAATTCAGCACTTCTTTGCCTTAGATTTCTTTGAAAATTTTCTCCGTTTTTCTCTATCTCTTACCGTTCTCGAGATATTCGCAATTTTCCGGAAAATTTTGCATTTTTTCTCAAACCTTACGAAAATTTTATCAAAAAGAGCCAATTTCGAATATGGATGTTACTTTGGTTGCATAACGCACTACTCGCAGGAACAGTAATTATTTTTTGAAAAGAATGAGTAGTGCCTACCAGTAGCGAGTTATGCAACTTAAGTAACATATAAATTCGAAATTGGTTCTTTTTCAATTTTTTTTTCAAAACCTGGAGGAAAAAATCAAAAATTTTCCGGAAAATGGCAATATCTCGAGAACGGTGAGAGATAGAGAGAAACGGAGAAAATTTTGAAAGAAATCTAAGGCAAAGAAGTGCTGATTTTTCATTTCCTACATTTTGAGATCAACTTGCCCCCCACCCCTGGGGGTCGGGTGCTCCACGTGAAAATGATCTGGATAGAGTACATATTTGTACCAATTTGTAATTGGCACCAGCTGCTTGCAGGTATGATGTCAACTCGCCCCGGCCCCTCGACGATTTTCTGAGTGAGATCCGGATGATGAAATTAATTTAATAGTTAGTTCAGGCATAAAAAATGCAAGAGAAAGTGTGCAAATTATTTTCATCTATAGCACCTCCTTGAGAAGAGCCATAAGGGGCTAGGGCATGTTAATATGATGCCTGACTGTCTGCAGGAGGAATACCTATTAGTACAAATACGTTTTCTACACAAAGCATTTTTATCGCGAGTAGCCCACCCCCCCAAGAAAAGCCCCAAGGGGCCGGCGGCAAGTTGAGTTCAAAATGTAGGAAATGAAAAATCAGCACTTCTTTGCCTTAGATTTCTTTGAAAATTTTCTCCGTTTTTCTCTATCTCTTACCGTTCTCGAGATATTCGCAATTTTCCGGAAAATTTTGCATTTTTTCTCAAACCTTACGAAAATTTTATCAAAAAGAGCCAATTTCGAATATGGATGTTACTTTGGTTGCATAACGCACTACTCGCAGGAACAGTAATTATTTTTTGAAAAGAATGAGTAGTGCCTACCAGTAGCGAGTTATGCAACTTAAGTAACATATAAATTCGAAATTGGTTCTTTTTCAATTTTTTTTTCAAAACCTGGAGGAAAAAATCAAAAATTTTCCGGAAAATGGCTAATATCTCGAGAACGGTGAGAGATAGAGAGAAACGGAGAAAATTTTGAAAGAAATCTAAGGCAAAGAAGTGTTGATTTTTCATTTCCTACATTTTGAGATCAACTTGCCCCCCACCCCTGGGGGTCGGGTGCTCCACGTGAAAATGATCTGGATAGAGTACATATTTGTACCAATTTGTAATTGGCACCAGCTGCTTGCAGGTATGATGTCAACTCGCCCCGGCCCCTCGACGATTTTCTGAGTGAGATCCGGATGATGAAATTAATTTAATAGTTAGTTCAGGCATAAAAAATGCAAGAGAAAGTGTGCAAATTATTTTCATCTATAGCACCTCCTTGAGAAGAGCCATAAGGGGCTAGGGGCATGTTAATATGATGCCTGACTGTCTGCAGGAGGAATACCTATTAGTACAAATACGTTTTCTACACAAAGCATTTTTATCGCGAGTAGCCCACCCCCCCAAGAAAAGCCCCAAGGGGCCGGCGGCAAGTTGAGTTCAAAATGTAGGAAATGAAAAATCAGCACTTCTTTGCCTTAGATTTCTTTGAAAATTTTCTCCGTTTTTCTCTATCTCTTACCGTTCTCGAGATATTCGCAATTTTCCGGAAAATTTTGCATTTTTTCTCAAACCTTACGAAAATTTTATCAAAAAGAGCCAATTTCGAATATGGATGTTACTTTGGTTGCATAACGCACTACTCGCAGGAACAGTAATTATTTTTTGAAAAGAATGAGTAGTGCCTACCAGTAGCGAGTTATGCAACTTAAGTAACATATAAATTCGAAATTGGTTCTTTTTCAATTTTTTTTTCAAAACCTGGAGGAAAAAATCAAAAATTTTCCGGAAAATGGCAAATATCTCGAGAACGGTGAGAAGATAGAGAAACGGAGAAAATTTTGAAAGAAATCTAAGGCAAAGAAGTGTGATTTTCATTTCCTACATTCTGAGATCAACTTGCCCCCACCCCTGGGGGTCGGGTGCTCCACGTGAAAATGATCTGGATAGAGTACATATTTGTACCAATTTGTAATTGGCACCAGCTGCTTGCAGGTATGATGTCAACTCGCCCCGGCCCTCGACGATTTTCTGAGTGAGATCGGATGATGAAATTAATTTAATAGTTAGTTCAGGCATAAAAAATGCAAGAGAAAGTGTGCAAATTATTTTCATCTATAGCACCTCCTTGAGAAGAGCCATAAGGGGCTAGGGGCATGTTAATATGATGCCTGACTGTCTGCAGGAGGAATACCTATTAGTACAAATACGTTTTCTACACAAAGCATTTTTATCGCGAGTAGCCACCCCCCAAGAGAAAGCCCCAAGGGGCCGGGGCAAGTTGAGTTCAAAATGTAGGAAATGAAAATCAGCACTTCTTTGCTTAGATTCTTTGAAAATTTTCTCGTTTTTCTCTATCTCTTACCGTCTCGAGATATTCGCAATTTTCCGGAAAATTTTGCATTTTTTCTCAAACCTTACGAAAATTTTATCAAAAAGAGCCAATTTCGAATATGGATGTTACTTCGGTTGCATAACGCACTACTCGCAGGAATAGTAATTATTTTTTGAAAAGAATGAGTAGTGCCTACCAGTAGCGAGTTATGCAACTTAAGTAACATATAAATTCGAAATTGGTTCTTTTTCAATTTTTTTTTTCAAAACCTGGAGGAAAAAATCAAAAATTTTCCGGAAAATGGCAAATATCTCGAGAACGGTGAGAGATAGAGAAAAACGGAGAAAATTTTGAAAGAAATCTAAGGCAAAGAAGTGCTGATTTTTCATTTCCTACATTCTGAGATCAACTTGCCTCCACCCCTGGGGGTCGGGTGCTCCACATGAAAATGATCTGGATAGAGTACATATTTGTACCAATTTGTAATTGGCACCAGCTGCTGGCAGGCATGATGTCAACTCGCCCCGGCCCCTCGACGATTTTCTGAGTGAGATCCTGATGATGAAATTAATTTAATAGTTAGTTCAGGCATAAAAAATGCAAGAGAAAGTGTGCAAATTATTTTCATCTATAGCACCTCCTTGAGAAGAGCCATAAGGGGCTAGGGGCATGTTAATATGATGCCTGACTGTCTGCAGGAGGAATACCTATTAGTACAAATACGTTTTCTACACAAAGCATTTTTATCGCGAGTAGCCCCCCCCCCCAAGAGAAGCCCCAAGGGGCCGGCGGCAAGTTGAGTTCAAAATGTAGGAAATGAAAAATCAGCACTTCTTTGCCTTAGATTTCTTTGAAAATTTTCTCCGTTTTTCTCTATCTCTTACCGTTCTCGAGATATTCGCAATTTTCCGGAAAATTTTGCATTTTTTCTCAAACCTTACGAAAATTTTATCAAAAAGAGCCAATTTCGAATATGGATGTTACTTTGGTTGCATAACGCACTACTCGCAGGAATAGTAATTATTTTTTGAAAAGAATGAGTAGTGCCTACCAGTAGCGAGTTATGCAACTTAAGTAACATATAAATTCGAAATTGGTTCTTTTTCAATTTTTTTTCAAAACCTGGAGGAAAAAATCAAAAATTTTCCGGAAAATGGCAATTATCTCGAGAACGGTGAGAGACAGGGAAGAACGGAGTTCGAATTCTCCATTTTCCTGGGGCGAACCGACAATTCGCGAATAATTCTGGAATGGAGACAGTTAGAGCGGTGCGGTTTAAATTTCTGGATAGAGAAGAAAATTCCGAATAAAACGTGTTATTCAATTTTTCTCCAGCAGTCTCCAGTTGTGAGTTTTTCGCCTTATACCAGTTCGCCCCAGAGAAATTCGTAATCTCGAAAATGCATATTGGTGCGAATTGTATTGCAGATACAACCAATTTAAGGCGTTTCTATACATTTCAAAAATGAGCGAAACTGCCGAGATGTGGTCAAAAAGGGTCAAAAAATGACTCCAGCAAAATTTTGACAACGGATTCGAATTCGTCCCGAAAAATTGAGTAATGAGCACCAGCGCCGACGCCGAAGCTCTCCGAAAATTTTTTTGCCCGAAAAAAGATATGATGTATAGTATGGAGAAATTTTGAAAATTTTCCAAATTCAAAACTTTTAAATTAAAGACTGTTTTCTACTCCATTTTGCACGCCGAGTTCGAATTCGGAGTTCAAATTTGGCGGCGAAGCTTGGTTGCCGAGAAACACGAATTTGAAAACATTTTTGTGTTAGCGCCTTCGACGCGTTGAATATGTTACACATCGTGCACCAATTGACTTTTTCGAATTCTCCATTTTCCTGGAGCGAAGCGTCAATTCGCGAATTGTCGGTTCGCCCCAGGAAAAAGGAGATCCAAATTCAAAACTTTTAAATGAAAGACTGTTTCCTACTCCATTTTTCACGCCGAGTTCGAATCTGTTGTTCAAATTAGGCGACGGCGCTCCGTTGCCGAGATACACTCAAAAATGTGGTCAAAGCGGTTATACATCATGTCTTTTTTGGGGCGTAAAAAAATGTTTTTTTCGGGTGAGGTGGCAGTCGCATTCAAATATATCTCCGTTTGCCGAGATGCACTCGAAAATGTGGTCAAACTGTGAAAACTTGAAGAACCGCGGAACGCCTCCAACACAGTGACCAGGCAACACATCGCGCTCAAATTGACCCCTTCGAACTTTCAATTTTTCTGGCCTGAACAGACACTTTTCGAATAATTTCGAACTGGAGATAGCTAGGGCGAAACGGTTTGAAATTTTGGATAGAGGAGATAATTTTGAATAAGACTGCCGCTAAAGACATGATGTATAGTATGGAGAAATTTATAAAATTTTCAAAAATCAGAAAATTCGAAGTAAAGACCGTTTCTCACTCTATTTTTCACGCTGAATTCGAATCTGTTGTTCAAATGAGGCGGCGACGCTCCGTTCCCGAGATACACTCGAAAATGTGGACAAAACGGGTATACATCATGTCTTTTTTGGTGCGTGAAAAAAAAATTTGAGGCAGTTTTATTCAAAATTTTCTCCTCTATCCAAAATTTCAAACCATTTCGCCCTAGCTATCTCCAGTCCGAAATTATTCGCAAATTGTCTTTTTAGCTCAGAAAAATTGAATGTTCGGAGGGGTCAATTTATGTGTGATGTGTTGCCTTTTCATTGTGTTGAAGGCATTACGCGATTCTTCAAGATTTCGCATTTTGACCACATTTTTGAGTGTATGTATCTGGGCAACGGAGCATCGCCGCCAAATTTGAACACCAGATTCGAACTCAGCGTGAAAATTTGAGTACAAAAGTCTTTAATTCGAAACTTTCGATTTTTGAAAATTTCTCCGGACTGATCATGTCTTTTTTGGGTTGGAAAAAATTTTTTTCGGCGGAAGAGGCAGTCTTATTCAAAATTGTCTCCTCTATCCAAATTTTCAAACCGCGCTGCTCCAGCTGTCTCCAGTCAAAAGATTTTCGCACTTTCAAGAACCCAAATGGTGCCATAGATGTTGCATCTTCACCATGTTGAAGGCGTTACCACATTCTTCTGCAATTCGCTATATTTTACCCATTTTGACCACACTTTCAAGTGTATCTCGGCAACGGAGCGTCGCCGCAAAATTTGAACACCGAATTCACACGTGATTCGAAGTTCAAGAGCCATGTAGAAACTATATGGCATTGCGTTTACTGATAAGCTTCTTTCAACGTGAGTACACATTTTTGAAACGGGGGCCCAATTTTTAAAAATTCTACGTTTTACGCTCTTTTTAACGATACTAATAAATAACTCATTTTGTTTACAAAAATGTTAGTTGGTTCCCTTTTGTTGAACAGCGTCCGAATTAAGTACGCTGAACACACAGGAAACGTCTTGGGGATTATTTCAGCTTCTCTATTCTTCTATAACAAAAATCGCGATTTTCAATTTCACTTAATTTCATTTTAAGAATGTCCATATTGAGGTAATTCTTTTCTATACCGATAGCTCAATGCTATTGCTGAAATTATTTCAACCAACTTTCTTTCAAAAACAATTTTTATAACACGCGAAAGGCGTTCAAAGATCACTTCTTCTAAACTTTTTTATGTGAACGAGTTAAATTATCCAGTTGTAAAAGCAGGGCTACCAACATAGGTACTTTTGGTTAGCTTCCCAAAATTAATCCATCCTTCAGTAAAGTATTAGTTGGACTCTAAACTACTCTCAGCATTTGAACGCTGTCAGTTTTCCTTTGGAACAGATCAATGTTCTCGAGATGAGAAAGTTTGAATATCGACACTAGTACAGCCAGAATTTTCCCCAAATCTCTGGACAGCGTTATCAGATTTGAGACTTTATCTTTCTAATCTTGAACAGAAACGTATGGATTAATGTAATTAAAAAACGGAAATTTTCTGTAAATACCTATCTAGAAAAGATATCAGGACACATTATTTGCAGACCAGCTGCATATGCATGGTGAGACATTAACATATTAATACTGAACTATCAAGCTGTACAAAATACTCGTTACAAAATTAACTTTCAAATCTGTCTATAAAAAATAGGAGTTTCGACTTGGACGTCAGTGCATCCATGGTTACTGGTTGATCCGGACACTCAAAAAATATTCATATTTTTTGGTGAGCCCAAATTCGCAATACGGCAGAAATAAGAAACATTGAGTACAGAGCAACGAACAGAAGGCACGAGATTCAGCAAACGCCAGGCGCCAATATTTTTATGAAGTATTTCTTTTCTGCAGCGTATCCAACATATTCTACAAGAATCTAAAATATCTTCAGTTTGGTTTCTTCTGCGAAACGAAGCTTTTTGAAGAAGTCCCAATAATCCTACTAGAGACCAGAGCACTAGAGGGTGTTACGCTCGCGTAGCTTGCGAACCCCTTATTTAAGAGAGAAACCCGGCTCGTAGCGCGACCGTGTCGCTGGCAACGAGTCTCTCGGAGGGTTGTGTTTTTTACACCCTTCAGAATACGTCACGACTGGTGAAAGCGACCACGGTCAGGCTGTATAAACTCGAATGGACAGCCGTTCGAGAGCACTTCTTCAGAACGAGGCTTACTGGCAGTTCTACTTTCGTTTACTCCGCTGCGTGCTGCATCCAGTATCTGGTGCACCGTTAAGGATACCCAAATCGAGAAACTTCGATTCGCTCCCGTCGCAGCATCCAGTTGTCTGGTGCTCCGGGCACGAACTGAAGTGAGGTCGCATTCTGCTCCGACATACTCCGCTGCGTGCTGCATCCAGTATCTGGTGCACCGTTGCGGATATTCGGACTGAGAATCTTCGATACGCTCCCGTCGCAGCATCCAGATGTCTGGTGCTCCGGGACAGGACCATTGCGACGCCTACGACCTCCGACCAAACAAGGGCAAGTACTAGATCTCTCTGTAAAGCCGCCCCGTGCCTCTGTCATTCATTTGTAAATATTAGAGTAAGAGAAGTCCGAATACAGTTACGATTTCAAACCTCTTGTAATTATTTCTCCGGCGCTGACGGACCTCACAACACTCAATGTCTTATAACCTTCGTTCGAGGGGATTAGACCTAACATCGGGAAGCTTGCCTAATTTAGCCGAGGCGACCATGCAGACTTCCCCCGTTGCACCGATGGCCACAACGCGAACTTCCCCCGGTGTAACAAGGGTATATCCCTAAAACTGTAAATTGTTCCGAAACAGCAGCTACACTGATATTTCGAGCACACTAAAGGTAGATTTACTCTTGCTTAATACTATTTACCCCATCACATTTGCGCCAGTGTCCATATAAAATCAATAGCGCGTAGAATATAATAATTATGTTATAGAAAAATGTAACATTTAAATGGTTATAAAAACACGAGGAATAAAAGAACCGACATGAATAATTAAAAATTATAACAACATAGTACATGGCGTACACTAGGTACAAATAAAACGAACCAATGAAATAATGAATGAATGAATGATATGAATGAATGAACGAGCGAATGAAGGGAGAACAAAAAAGAAGAAAAAACAGATTTCTGAGATGGGCATCAAATATATCGAAACGTTTGCTATTAAATAATGTAACTTATTGAAAAATTGAAATTGTAACAAAAATTATGACCTATTATTAAATTGATTAAAAATGTTAATTCGCTATTAAAACTCATTTTTCATTAAACCGTGACGACGTAAAACGCCGGTTAAATCATCAAAGGATATATCAAATACGAGTATTCTATGGAAACGATTCGAGTCTCATAAATTTTGTATATTTTATTGGAGAGCGTCAATGTAATTACCCTAGAATTGACTTCTCGTACTCTTCCTTTTCGTCCTTGAGAAGTTCGCCTCCGTGTCAACAACAATATCGTATACACAAACAAACATTTGAGGTTCTGGGGATGAATGAAACGCCAATACAAAGTTTACGTTTTGACTTGTCAATTATTCTTAGTCGGTTTTCCACAAAATGAATGTCCCCATTCGACGGAGAAAGTAGAACAGCGCGTGTGAGACGTATAGTTGGCGAAAAAAATTAAAGAACAAATTTGCGACTCGTATCGTTTCTACCCTTCGACAAGTAAGCGTAAAAAGAACGTAGTACCGACCACGACAACCGGTACCGGCACCGTATACGTGTTAGGTTCGGGATGATGAGCATGCCCTTATGATCGGCTCTAATGTCCGTTTCTAGTTCTTTTTTAACCAGATACAACAAAACAAAGGGCTACTACGTAATTGTCCAATTTTGTAACACTAAAATAGCTCGTGTTCGATCCCCAAATCCAAATTTTACCGTAACTGACAATTTTTATTTTACAATTCGAAGTTACCTTCCCACATATTGTTGCAAAGCTGGATTTCAAACTGAATGCAGATTCATTGTAAAACAAGATCGGATGTCCTTCCTCGCCTCATTCTGAACAACAGGTCGAAAGACGGCTTCGGATGAACTGAATTGAATGAAAATTTAATAAATCGAAAGGGCTAACAAGCGAAATGAAAGACTTCTTGTTGTTTCCGAATAGTGCAGTTCATTTTTTATTAAGGTATTTTAAGACCGCATCGAGGCCCCTGAAATCCAGATTTCGTGGAAATGTGTTTATTTTTCTACACTTTTCATCGTAAAATTCAGATTTTTCAGGTCATAAATGGAGGCGGACGCCACATGTGATAGGGTATATAAAATGAGCGACCACAGAAAATAGGAACGATGTCGCGATAGTTTGTTCGATACTCTCCTTTCAAATTCAAAATTTCAAAGTTCCGTTTTACGTTCGAACATTTCTTTCAAGAGAAGAAAGAACAGAACAATTTCTTGGAATTTTTGCGTCTGGGATATTTTTAGCTGATTATCGAAATCAGCTATTCATCATTCTGTGTTCAACCCACTCGTTAATAAATCGGAGAAGGGGATTAGTCGGGCCGGCAAAAACTGACGTCGTGAACTGGTTTCAATTCGCTCATTCAATATTCCGGTATAATTTTCTTCATCCTCAACCGTCCATTTTCGCCGGCTATGCTACGGTACCGATGCGGCGTACGGTAAACGATATTTAAATGCATTCGCTTTTTCGTGCAGATATTGAGGCTACTGCATTAGGCCTTTTAAAAAAATGCTGTCGGCTATAGATACGCGCGTTTTAGCCGTACGTATAATTTAAAAAAAAAAAAAAAAAAAAACGACTAATCTTACATATTACAGAATAATGATAACAAATCTTTCTTAAATTAAACGATATAAATTGGAAGACTCGAAAAGGAAATATTTTTGATTAAAATATACGAGTGAAAATGACGACGACAACAACGAAACTATATCAATTATTCATTGGAATAAAGTGGAAAACAATTATTTTTCGATCATGTACGCGTACGGTTGGTTCATCGCTAAACTGCAGGTTCACGGTACGGCTACGCATTCCAGAATATCAGCGGTCGATGCTGGCCTTAGTAGGTCACTATAAGTACGCTAATCCACATACTGTTCACCCGTCTACCCCTTACTCTTTATCTGCCTACCGAGTATCTATCTATCTACCTATCTACCTGTTACCGCACCCGTATACCTTTGAACGTCAGCCATCTAACCATACCGGCCTCTACGACCACTAACCACTATAACCATCACCATCAACAGTCAAATCGATGACATTTCTACTTTCTGACTCTGTACGATGTACTGCACCTTCTCTAATAATCAGTCTAACATTTTATCGATTTTGAATCGATGATACACTCTCTTGGTTCTCGAGCACGGTACACGCAGGTGGCATTCAAACTTATCCTCGTATTTAAGCGTACCGTAAATTGGGGTTACTTTGAACATCTGGGCTATTGCGAAATCCTGAGTTCCCGATATGCAAAGCGACGCGCGTCATAATGAACAGGTTTTCAATGTAATCACAGTTTACGGTACGAGTGGTGCCATCAATTCTAAGGATTCATCAGGACTGCATTCGAATGCGCACTCGATCCTTACAACGTCGACATCCTAGATAGTTACGACTCGCATCTATTCGTAGACGGTTCCATTTAATCGCCCCACTCGACGGTTTCAATACAACTGTATCGTGGCATGCCGAAATAGGTAAACTCATTCGTCCCAAATCTGTCACTGCGATATTGCGACGCTATCCGTAGGCTTTGGCTACAGCTGCAATGTCATGTTCGCGTCACAGGCCGAACATATTTCAAAATTAAGCTAACTTTAGGAAAATAGGCGGTAGAATCCACGCCGTTTTACCCGTTTTCCGTGCCAGTATCTCGAATCGTTATACTCGTATTTTCATACACTCTCGCTCGGTTTCGATTACTATTTGTCGTCGACACTTCTCTCCGTCACTGCCACCGCCACAGCGGCGACAGCGACGACGATGACAGCCTTAAATTGCTCCTGTACGGTACAAGTACGTAGGTAAGCCTAGTACATTCAACGATCGATGGAAACGTGAATCTTTACAACAGCCCCATTTCGACTGGGACAAAATTATTAAATAATATTCGTCGTCGGCCCGTCAAATAATTTAAAACTGGAAGCAGTAACGTGAGGCACGATGATAACGGTATCCGAAGACCAGATCCGCATTGCTGAATTTCCAGTTCCTGGATGCGAGAAACACGAACCAACCGGAAATTAAAGAAAAGAAAACGAATTAGCCTTTCATTCTACTCGGCTTAGCCGACTTGAAGTCAACGAAATCATAACAGATAAAAGAATAATAATTTGTGTAGAATGCGAAAGTAGACGTTCGACTATATGTAGGGTGGTCGCAAATCCAGAGAGCCATCTGGAGAGGGGTAACTATCAAAACATGGAAGAATATTTATAGGTTTGCCGACAACCTCCTACTGAGTATTTAGATCATTTTCTCGCCCTCGAATGAAATGCATACGGAGAAGTACTTAAGACTTCTAGGAAATTGGTATTGATGACAGCGCTCTTAGGGGTGATTCTCCGAACAGCGTCAATTTTTAAGTAGTGAAAAATGGAAAGTCATTTTTTCGTGTTTTTTTTTTGGGGGGGGGGATTCATTGCTGAGGTGTCCCAGAGGCCAAGAATGCAGTCCAGCCCAATTCATACGCCACGGGGAGGGAGGCATCATGTTCTGAATTTTCAATGACCAGACCGATGGAATTGGTACTTGAAAACTAAGCCAGATCGATGGAATTCTTCGAATCTGGTACCTGAAAAGTTAGTCATAATTAAGGCTAGGATTTTTATGTAAATGCATATTGGTTCTTGTAATACTAGATAGCGGATATTCACATTATCTTTGCAAATCATGAAATTCTGAATCCGTATGCAAAAGTTTGTAGCGCATATTTTTGCATATTTAGGCCATAAATGCATAAAAATGCATATTTTCGCTGAGAAGTAGCCGAATACCGCATATTTGTTGTTAGCGAATATTTTCCCAATAACTGGCCGAAAATCACTTCTATTGACAAAATTTCTACAATTTTCACGATTTTCTAAAAAAAAAAAAAAAAACAGGGTGTTTTGCTTTTTGCTGTAAGCTGCTAGAAGAAGGTCGGCTGTAGACTAGAAATCTAGAGACAAGAACACAAAACCTATCGGTAGTCACGTTTAAGGTCTTTTTTTTTCCCCTACATAAAAGCTTATTCAAGGCTTTAAACTGCGAAGCTGCAAACTGCAATTGCGATTATTTGGAAATGAAAAATTCTTTGTTTTTGATGACTTAATGAAATTTTTGTTAAAACGAATGGCACTTATTGTAGTGCTTCGAATACCTTACATTTCGATACCCATGAGGGTGCGGTTTTATAGCGCATATTTTTGCATAAATATTTTGACATTTTTTAGCGCATAAAAATTCTAGCCCTAGTCATAATCGTACAATTCCACTGACCTCGCTCAATATCAAACCTGGGGGTAAGCACATGAATAATTACATTTAACACAAGTAAGTATCTAGAAGTGCAATGGACATTAAAGTCTGAGCACTCGGTGTAACTACCACCTCTCCCACAACATTTAACATTTTTAAGTATCAAGAAAAAAGAAATTTATGTATATTTTTCCGCTTTCTTAAATTGATATTCAGGAAAAATAAAGGTTATGAGCATACAACAACCCTAAGGAGGAACAAAGAGCTATTAGGAACCCTAGGAAAACGAACTGGGGAGGCTTCAAGAATGACTTAGAAAGACTGACAAGTTACAACTGGCAACGGATTCAGAACATAGACGACCTGGAAGCACAAGCCAACATACTGGATGGTGCTCTCAGGGACGCCTACGAGAGGAACTGTGAGCTCAAGATAATAAAATTACGTAAAACCATCTGGTGGACAGCAGAGTTGGGGAAACGTAGGAAAGATACTCGAAGAAGGCTGAGGGCTGCACTGAAAAATAATACACCGGCTTACTGGGAATTATATCATGAGGCCCAAAAATCATATAAAAAGGCGGTAAAGCAAGCCAAAACAGAGGGGTGGAGACGTTTCTGCGAATCTATAGAAAAGATACCGGAGACGGCACGCCTGCAAAAACTTCTCAGTAAGGAAAGGTGGGTGGAAGAGGGGCCGCTCGAACTCCCGACAGGTGGTTTCTCCACCACCCCGAGAGAGGCAATAGAGCACTTCATTGACACGCACTTTCCGGGAGCAAAAATTATGGAAAACACACAGCCGCAACCAGGAGCCGACAGTGTGCGAAAAGGAACAGATTGGGAAACGGCGAAGGAGGTGGTTACACCAGACAGGGTATGTTGGGCGGTAAACACATTCTCGCCGTACAAAGCACCGGGCCCAGATGGAATCTATCCAGTCTGCCTACAGACAGGACTAGAGACCATAATGGGAACGTTCATTAGGGTCCTCAGGGCATCATTAGCCCTAGGGCACATTCCAAAATCGTGGAGGGGTGTGAGAGTAGTGTTTTTGCCTAAACCAGGCAGAGACCCCTGCAAGGCCAAATCCTACAGGCCGATAAGTCTCTCATCATTCATGCTAAAAACCTTGGAAAGGCTGATAGACAGGCACCTAAGAGAAGTTACCCTGAAAAGATTTCCACTAAATGAGAACCAGCATGCATATAGGGCAGGCAAATCAGTAGAGTCATCACTGCACTCGCTTGTTACAGCAATCAAGAGAGGGATGACTGGCGGAGATTATGTCCTGACAACATTCATGGATATACAGGGAGCGTTTGACGCGACCTCTCATGAATCCATAAAAACAACCCCGAGGGAAAGGGAAATGAAGGAAAGCTTAATAAACTGGATTGTATCTATGCTAAAAGGCAGGGAGATCCGGATAACATACCAACAAGAACGGATCCATGCAACTACCATCAGGGGCTGCCCTCAAGGGGGAGTACTCTCTCCCCTACTGTGGAGCCTGGTGGTGGACAGTTTGCTGGAGGAGTTGAATGGACAAAAAATATACACACAGGGCTACGCTGACGATTTGGCTGCGGTGGTAACCGGCAAATTTCCGGGAACCATCGCGGAGATAACGCAGTGGGGACTCCGATGTGTGGAAAAATGGTGTGTGAAAAAGGGGTTATCGATAAACCCGGACAAAACGGAGATCACTCTTTTCACTCGTAAAAGGAAAGGCAAGGAGTTTATCAAGGTGCAATACAAGGGAAAACTGTTAGCCCTCACAGGAAAGGTGAAGTACTTAGGAGTATATCTTGACGAAAAACTCTCCTGGAGGGATCACCCTTCAGATAAAATAAGAAAAGGGACTGAGGCTCTTTGGGGCTTGCCGCACCTATGTCGGCAGGACCTGGGGACTCTCTCCCATAATGAGGCACTGGATATATACCGGTGTAATACGTCCCAGAATCACAGATGCGGCCATTGTGTGGTGGGGTCGGGTCCACCTGGCCAACGTCAGAGAGGAACCAGACCACCTGCAAAGGCTCGCGTGCGTTATGACAACGGGGGCAATGAGTACGGTGCCGACAAAGGCACTAGAAAGGCTCCTGAACTTGCCACCACTTCACACTGCTATAGAAGCAGCGGCGATAATGAGGGCTTATCGTCTGGGTCAACCAAACCTTCGAGCCCATAAGACAGGCCACGGAAGGATATGGGAGATGGCCAAGACGATAGACAAATGCTTTGGGATGCCAAAGGATAGAATTGCGATGGAACATTTCTTTGACAAACCATACCGTGCGCTGATACCCACACGGGAGGCTTGGGAAAAGAGGTGGCCAAGCATTCTAGGAAAAGAGGAGAATGTGTGGTTTGCAGATGCCTCTAAGTATAACCAAAGTGTAGGAATCGGAATCACGAATGCAAAAGGCGCTGACAACTGTTCAGTGGCACTGGGCGAGGGCGTCACTATCCTCCAATCGGAGATAATGGCGATCACGGTGGCCATTGAGAAAAGCCGGCAGAAGGGCCTTGTTAATAAGCAGATCTATATCTGTACAGACAGTCAGTCAATCAGCTATCAAAGTGCTATCGTCACACCAAACTACATCCCTAGTAGTGGCGGAGTGTGTTAACAAACTATACACCCTTGCTCAGGAGAACCGGGTCACCGTACTATGGACACCGGGACACTGCGGCATAAAAGGGAACATGATCGCTGGCAAGCTAGCGAAGGAGGGCACCAAAAAGGAACTGGCAACGCCCAGGTCGTGTCTTCCTGTAGCATACAGCGTCATAAAATCCAAAGTAAAGGCCTGGATAAGTAAGCAGACGGAAATGCACTGGCGGTTGCCCAGTGGCATGAACGTCAGCAAAACACTGATAGGGGACACCCCCAGTAAGTATGCCAAGTTCCTATTAGGGCTTGACAGGAAACATGCAAGGCTCATGGTCGGACTACTAACCGGTCATGGGGCCACAAAACACATGTGGTATAAAATAGGAGTGGTAAGAAGCGGCTCCTGTAGGTACTGTGGAGAAGAGAAAGAAACCTCGATCCATATCATATGTCGGTGCCTAGCAATAGCCGGGACAAGACGCGAAGCATTGGGGCTAGAATATCCAGCACCCAGTGAAGTCAAAGGGATAGAGCTAAGTAAAATTCTCACTTTGGCTATAAAAGTGAGGCTACTGAGCTGATCCTTAACAGCAACTTGAGGAATAGTGCAATGGACTGCCAAGTCTAAGCGCTCGGTGCATGTAGCGCCACCTCACACACAAATGTAAATGTAATACAACAACCTCTCGAGTTCCAGTTTGAAATTGCAGTCATTTTCATGGGCATTATAAACCTAGGGAAGGAACTGAAAGGTAAGTCGTACTTATTGTAATAATAATAACAATAGATTCATAGTTTTAACTTAGATTGTTTCGTAGTCAAATAATGAGAAATTTGGTAAATATTTCAACATTAGTTATGAATTCGTTTTGGTGTAAGCGCCCTCTGTGGAGCTCCAAAGGGGATGATATTTTTTTCATTAAAAAAAAACAAGGCTCATTGGCAATAACTTCAAAAAAAATATACTATACAAACAATTACGGAGATAGAAGAATGTTTAAAAAATTTAGCTTCTGAAAAAGACTCGAATCCCCCCCTCCCCACTCAAAAATTTCCAGACATCGTACAATTAAAATTAAGGTGGGATCCTGCTGCATTTGCAACTTGCAAGGGATAAACCAGTTAAGCGCCCTCGCATTCGTGTATATACCACCGTTCATACACGCATGATGTGCGTGAAAACGCGTCATCAGCATTTAAGGGATAATGGAGGACATATGAACACAAAATATGTACAATTTAAAGGATTAGAATAAAGGAAGGGCAGTTTACCGGTCGTTTTTGTGTCGAAATATTATGTTTTCCAGACTGATGGAAAACTTGGAACAACCAGACCTACGGAAATTTTATTCAAATTTCAATATTAACGGCCGATGAATAAATTTTAAGCAATTTTAAATATTTTATGTCGAAATGAGAATCTTACCAGTATTATTTGCCTCATTTCTGATCTCAATTCCGGTATATCTCATAAGATAATAATATGATAACCCAGACCGATGGAATACAAAAACCGGGAATTTCAAGATTTTGATAGATTTGTGCTGTGGAATGTACTTCATCAATTTAAGTTTGACAATTTCACATGCAGCTAAGTGGTTCATGTTATCAGAATGAAGCCATCGGACCCACAGTGAATATCCGAAGAAACATCAGTGCTGCCATGGAAGCAGACAGAAAAAGTGCCAGACCGGTGGAAAAAAGTTGTGCGACAAAGACATTTTGTTCTCAGCCGGCCTCATGGGACACTCAGTATCAATATGAAACCTCAGAACTTGTTGTTCGAACTCTGCTTATCAATTTTAATTATTGAAAACAATTAACGAGTACATTTATGCGGCTCTTTTTGGGGGGACACGATAAAAAATGAACCGTGTGACATCCAGACCGATGGAAAAGACGCGAAGATCTTGTATTCATTGTAGATTTTGGGGACTTGGGATCATGTTGGAGGTTTCAAATATAAATGAAAGGTTAAAGGAGAGTGCATTCTAACACATTATTGAAATAATAATTTCATACAGTCAGTTCCACAGTTAAACCAGGTCTGTGACGTGAAAAATAACGCTTTTCAGAGAATCACCCTTATATTAACGCTGAAAGTGACAATGCTATCCAAAGTGTTACGTCAAATCCTTTCAACTGCTGGGATCCTCGATAGGGCGACGATTTTGGAGTTTTCAACGTTCATCATAATACCATCCAGTTCTCTTTCTCGCCCAGAAAGGGAGAGCAATTCTCAAAACTAGCTCAAATTATTCAATCTTCAACGGACATGTAAGAATCTTTCATTTTCAAACTTCTTACAGTTTTTGGAACTATTCAAAACTCACTACTACTGTTCAAAACTCATTTGTGACTTTCTATACCAGGCTTGATTACAGCTGTACGATGCATGAGCAAGACTTTTCCGAACTCTTACGCTATTTCAAACTCGTATAAGACTCTAAAAGACTCCTTGAAGCTAAGTAAGTCTTCAGTGCTCATTTAAGACTCTTCTAAACTTGTTGGAAAAACTCTTTAAGGCTTTCCATAAAAAATCGCTATTCATGATTTTTCAAAGACTTTTTTACGATTTTATAAGACTTGTTTCAAACTCAAAAATGTTTCCATACAAGTTGATGCTCTTTAAGACCCCTCAAACTTTTCCAAGATTCGATGAGACCATCTAAGATTCGTTCAAAACTCGATGACTCTTCCAGACTGACGAGAGACTCTTTCGGTTTCATCCAGATTTGATCAGAACTCTTCAAAAATTGATGACTTTTTGAGTTTCCTTAAAAGACTCTTTAAAACTTTTCAAGCCTCGTTGATTAGGATCCTCGGAAACTAGTTTAAACTCTTCTAGACTTGTTTAAAACTCGTTACAACTCTTGAGAACCCATTTACGACTTTCGAGACTCTCACACGCTTGTTTAGGATTCCTTGAGACGTTTCAAAAAACTCTAGCGGTCTTGCAAGACTTTGTAAGTTGTTGCCATTTGTGAAACGTTTATGATTTCAATATATTCATCTGAGAAGGGCAACTGCCTCATTGCCTCCCCGTGTATTTGTACCTGTAGGATAATCCAGTTTTTGAAGGCAAGCCAGAAAAAGGTTATAGTATGTATAAAACTACATGCGCATGACCTATTCTCAGAATTGGAAAAATGAGAACAGGAAGGAAGAAAAGAGCGAATGGAGGAATTTCCATAGATGGTGGTGAGGAGGAATGTATATGTATGCAGGTTCAAAAAAAGTGGAGAAACGGTTTTCAGTGATGCAAGAGAGTAATTGTCCCCTCGAAGACGAACCCGTGGGTCGCAGAAGTGGATCACTAGATCAGTATTGAACGCAAGCTGCTAAGCATCTCTTAAAATTAATTAGTCACATCACTCAAGCAACTCGCCCGCATGGTACAGTCAGTGTAGGTACATGAACATTATTTGGCGCATAAGCAGATTCCTCTGAAATCTAGATTATTTTCAAAGTGCATAGTTATCCTTACATTTTTTTTTTTTTTTTCTAGAATGAAAAGAGGGGTTTATAAGGACGGCAACTAAACTTAGGTAAATAAATATTCTGAAATTACCTCTGGATGATAGTTGACACATTTGGACGCTCGGCGTCGGTACATATTATCGTATTTCAAATTGCATTCGTTATCGGTAACTTCTTTCGGTAATATACTCAACTGCTTACTGCCGCACGGACAAAGCGTATCCACGACTAATAACATCAAATTACTGTGCGGAATTTTCTGTACACTAAACGGTCTGTCAATTGAAAGACAATAGTACGAATTAGTAATTTGTGTATGCGCTATGCGGTATGCCTACACCTAGGTTATATGTGAGCTGACAGGAAGAAAGGGACCTCAGGAAAAAAAAAACATTTTTATGATAACAACTGTTTTTGACTAATTTTTGGCCGCTCTTTCGCCTGGTGTTGTCGAAAAAATTCTAGAAAATTTTCCCAAATGGCTGTAAGTCTTCAAAGTTGAGTGTCTCCATAACGTGAAAACGTTATCAATTTTGTTTATCAGCTCTCCTGTAAAATTTACATTTTTGTGCTGAGTGAAGTGGCGCTTCAGATGTTTCAATTTGGGCGGGCGATTTGGGTTGCTTCACGTAAAGAGAACACGGTTTCTCCACTGAAAATACAGTATTGCCTCTCCGCTTCTATACACACTCCCCCAGCTTGAAGAGGTTTTCTTTATTCAAAGTTTGACTCACCGTTCACAACCAGTTGCGTGGCAGTTGGTTAACTTTCCTTTCAACGGATTGGACGAGCCGCTATTGTTCAGTCTGGTTGGCTGTAGAATATACAAAGCTACCTTTTTGGTGCAAGTCTTAAATTTAGCGTTGCTTTTGTTGATTACGCGCTGTTTACGTATTCTGTGCGGACTGGGTACGTACAGCGGCGGTGGAGACGTCGTCACATCACCGTCCATGTCCTCGCCGCTGGTTGTACTTTCTGTCGTACTCGTGGCCGACGTCGTACTCGGCGTTGACGTCGCCGAGCTGGCCGATCCCGCCGGAAATTCCGAGCTTTTCAGCTCGATAACTTCTAATAAATTCTGCTCGCCCAAGTAGTCGATGTTATTTGATTCTTCTACGTTGGCCGTCTCGTCGATATTGTTGTCGTAGTCTTCCGAATAGATTGGGTCTGAAAATGGCGAAAGATAGATCGGATTAGTCTGATACGTCGTTATTCTCGTTCGGTATCAACATACTCGTCCGTACTTAAAGATGGCCCTGTACTAGTACATTCGCAGTTATAAACCACTACTGCCACTGGCTCTGTATACTTCGAACGGGTAATGACAGCCGCCATTTTATTTTCAGTTCGATTCGTCAAAAGAAAATCAGCTGAGCGGTAAACACCGCGTAACCAGTCCTCGTTTCACGAAAGAAACTGAAAAAATGGCGGTTGTCCTTACCTGTCTTCGTATACAGTCCTATACTGCTACGAGATCCTTACGATTCAGTACTCGGCTTACTCACAGTTTGCTCTCCACACACACTTTCAACTCATTCGCACGAACTCTTCGGTTTATTCCTGCTGATTCGATTCGACAAGAACTCACTTTCGTCTTCCAGTTGCTCGCTGCTGCTGAAGTCGGGCCTGAACAGTTGATACGTGCTCAGTTCGGTAATGAACCAGAATAGATGCGTTACTATCCAGCTGGTAAGAGATAAAATTGAACGGAACGGCTGAAAATACGATAAATATTTTCAAATGAAAAGCATACAGGAATTAGGTACGTATAAAGAACGATCACAGTCTCGCTATATAATACGGAGACACGTGCTGGACTACCAGGGCACCATCTCGATGGAAAACTAACCGAGATTCTAGAAGCCGAATCCAAAATCGGTGATTCGTTATCTTCGCAGCTCGCTTGGTGATCGAGAACAAATACTTTTCGGTAAATTCCATCCTGCACTAACGAGTCCATTATTGTGCCGTCGATTTCGCCGAAGAACTGTCCAGCGTGCTCGGCTTTCTCCGATATAATTACGAAGCCATTGTCGTCCAGCACGTAACAATCGAGGTCGTCGGAAGTGCACGTTTTCTTGCATCCTGTGCCGCCACCCATGCACTGAAACGCAGACAGACATACGAAATTGAAATGCAATTGTTCTCAAGAATTTTCGTTACAATCGGTCGTTTTTCACTAAACGGAGGTAGGGGACACGTCTCCCGAAGAAAAAATAGGGTACATACCGCCGCGGTAATATTCAGAAAGTGAGCAGCCAATGTCCGGTACTGAAATTGAATACCGACTACGGCCACCGGTGCTTTATGACCTTGACTTTCAGCAAATATGGCGTGCGTTGCCGTCACTTGAGGATTATTCATGGTGTTTCCACCTGAAATAGAACATCGTACCGGTTTTATTTCGCGGGCTCGAGCACACGCGCTTACAAATACTTAGTAGGTAAATTTCTGATGCGCCACACATGCAACTTCCGGCAGGCTGACCACTCAAATTTTCTCTGAAAAAAGGTGGTAAAAGTGACCAATTTCGTTTAAAAAAAAAGTGACCAAAAAATCACCATAATTCCCATATTTTCGACTAAAAATTATTCTCATTCAGACTTTATGTAATCTTCGGCTCGATCTCATGTCTTGAAAAAAACATACATCACAAGTTTTAAAAATTTTATAATTGAAAGAAAACAAATGGCTTAGAACATAGTAAGTTTGGTTTCAAGGTATGAGTAACTTCCGTTTCTAAATTTATATAGATTTCGTTACCTTATGAGACTCTACTCACGCACACTTGTCTTGTATACTCATATCACATATCAGATTGAAGAAACACTTTTTTCAGATTTTTTCTCTCGAATGAATTGATAATAGTTAAAATGAGCATTTTTATATATATATTTTTTTAAGGAAAATTTTTTTAAAATTGACTTTTTTGATTAAAAAGTAACTTTTGTGACCACATTTCAAAAAAGTGACCAAAGGTGACCAGAGGTGACTTAAGGTGAAAAAAGTGACCGAGTTGGTCAGCCTAAACTTGTCCTTAAACACGAGCTCAGTCAACGCCATGCTTCCAGAACTTCGGTAAACAAGAATGCGTGAGGTAGGCAATATACGAGTTGTCCACGCTTGATCCTTTAGAAAATGAGGTGATGATGATGATGATATTTTCCTTAGTCCCTTGACTAGTAGGTTGCGCTTCTCCATTTTTCTCTCCACCTGTGCTAGTCTTCTCATTTCTGAGAAGGAATTACACTTTATATTTTTCATTATTTGCTTTTTATAGCTCATTCTTTGCTTTCCTTTCCAGTTCTTTCCTTCAACCATTCTCCCTATATCTCTGGATGTGTAACTTTTGACTTTGTCACTTCAACTCAAAATTGGGAAGGGATAAAGATTTTCAAAACGTCTGGTCATCGACTTAAATAGTAGCCTACGGATGAAGCTTCAATCTAAAACTTTCCGGAGGTCTCTAAATGTTTTCAACAAAAAAAAAAAGTTGCAACCATTTTCCTAAAAGGTGTTTCTATTTGCCCTGCGGTATCTCTTAAGCCGGCTACACACATGCGACATTCGCCGAATGACGAACGTTCGGCATACTTCTCGAACGTTCGAAATATCACAAATGCACCCCTACACACTATGCGTGAATTAGGCAAACGTCGAATGTTTTGGGATTGTTTCCTTTGCCTCGCATCAGTTTACCGACAACGGATGGAAAATGTTCGGTATTCGGCGAATGTGCCTCTCACACTCGCCAAATGCCAAATATTGCCATACACACCACTAGATGTTCGGCATATGACGAACATTCGTGATTCGAAGTTCGGCGAATGCCGCATGTGTGTAGTCGGCTTTACTGATTACACTACTGAACAACTATTTTGCACAACGCATTTCAACAGGTGATTCTGAGGTACTTTTTAACGCTGAACACGATACTGCGACCCATTTTTCTCTATCACGTCACAATTCGGAGTTCTGAACGACTGAAATTCGTTTCCATTTTGTTTTTGCAATGGAATAAGCGGTACCACTGACTGATATTATCAGTGTTATCAGACCACTATAACAGAAAACAAACAGACCGAATACACACCACTACACACAACCTCAACACACAACAACACGAATCAGTATGACCACATTCAGTTCCTAAACCTCTTTTTAAACACATTTAGTTGAATTTTTTTTTGTTTTTGATCAGAAGAACTAGACGTGATAGAGAAAAACGGCCGACGGCACTGTGTTCAGCGTTGAAAAGTACTCAAGAATCATCTCCCTTAATGCATTGTGCAAACAAAAAATTTTATTCTGTTCAGTAGTGTTACCATCATTTTAGTCTGATTCTTATTCATCTTCATTTTATATGTTTTTCATTCAGCTTTTTCAACGTTTTCTTTAATTCTTCTTCACTTCTTTCCACCATGGCAATGTCATTTGCAAACCTTATCATTCTAGCCGTCTCCTCATATATTTTCACCCCTGATTTCCTTTCATTCATTCTTCAATTAGTTTGTTTATAAATAAAAACAGTACTGGCGACAACCTTATCTCACTCCTTTTTGAATTTGCGCCCCTCCCACTTCATCCTCTACTTGTATTTGGACGCTGTTCAGCAAAAGGGAACTAACTAGCAAAATCCGCTTTTTGAAAACACGTGATTCGAAGTTCATAAGTCATGTAGAAACTATATGGCATTGCGTTTACTGATAAACTTTTTTCAACGTGAGTACACAGTTTTGAATCGGGAGCCCAATTTTGAAAAATTGTACGTTTTACGCTCTTTCCAACGATACTAAAAACTCATTTTGTTTACAAATGTTAGTTGGTTTCCTTTTGTTGAACAGCGTCCATTTGAGCCTTTTGATCCTTATATGTGACCTGCCAGGAAGAAAGGGACCTGTGCGCATAAATGTAAATTTTACAGGAGAGCGGATAAACAAAATTGATAACGTCTTCACGTTCCGGGACACAAATACAGTTGTTATCACAAAAATGATTTTCTTGCGTACAGGTCCTGTTTTTCCTGGCAGGTCACAATAGGTTATATATATATTAGTCTTCTTTGTTTATACTCAACTCGTACCTCGTTTAATATTTAAAACATTATTGACGCTCAACATTATCAAAAACTTTTTATAAATCTACTAATGCTACGTGAGCGTATCTAACCCTTTTTTCAGTCTATATTCTAATAGAAGCCTCCAACATAAAATTGCTTCCCTAGTTCCTTTACCTTTTCTGAATCCAAATTAATTTTCTCTCACCCTTTCTTCCATTTTACTTTGTAATCTCTCATCTATTATCTTTGTAAAGAATCTTTAAAGCATGCGAAAGTAAAAACTTATAATACGATAATCTTCACATTTGCTAACTCCTGCTGTTTTAGGGATACAACAATTTGAGATTGTGTCAAAAATAATGACATGAGAAAATATTATTCTATAAGTATTTTCAACGAGGAATTTAATGCCATGTTAATTTTTGGATTATAGTTCATTTTTTAATCTTCTATCTTAAATGCGAATTTTAATATCATCAGGATGATACCACTGATCAAACAACTATGCGCGTTCAGTATTGTCATCAGTGTGTAGCTATTCGTGGTCGACGAAAAGGAATAAAACGATAAAAATTTGGTAAAATTTCAATTTTGAATAGGTATGGAAAACGAGAGGTTCTCGAGAAAAATGGTTAACGCCATTCAACATTCAAATTATAGCTAAAATCATGCAATCTCATCCCATTGTTTTTTATGCTGTTGTGTAGTGAAATTAATCTACGTCTCTTTGGAAATCTATTGGCATTTCTCTTTCCTCACACAATCTGCAAATTAATTCATATAAATTTATTTTGTACTACTTTTTCAGCATTCTTCAATAACTCCCTAACAGTTTCATCAACTCCTTTTCTGTTTTACCTGCTTTTTCATTTTTTTCAAAGCTTTATCAAATTCGGATCTCAGAATAGGATCTTCCCGCATCTGTACGCACGTTATCTTCTCTTTCCTTACATTTACTTATGACTACTCCATTCTTTACAGTTTCTCAATGTAAATACCTTTTCTATCTTTTTACTTTGTAATTTTTAGAGTTTAATCATTTTCCTTTTCCAACCGTTAAATTATTTGTTCTCTTCTGACTCCAAAATAACTTTTACTTTATAATATGCCTGATCGGTTTTTCCTGCTTTTATCTGCTCCTCAATTTTCTCAGAATTCTGATAACCAGAGCCGGATTGGGGTATTTCGCACTGAAAGCGCTTGTTTTTTCGCGCCGTGCCAATACCTTGGTTCAGGGCAAATACAGGGGGGGGGGTCGGACCCCGTGAAATATCTAATGTATCTACCAACACAACTTCTCTCCAATCACTGACGCGATGCTCGAAAGGGTAGTTCCTGTGGCCGGGGGTGCGGTGTCATAGGGGCCACTTTGGCATGCGTGCATCGCCATACGTCCCACCACACATCAACACAACTTCTCTATTCTCTTTTTTCTATAACATTTTTCTGATATTTTTCATTCGGAACCCCCTCCCTGCGTAATTATTTTTGTATCCGCTACTGCCTAATTTTATTTTATTTTGTTTCGAAAAAAATGTTTTCAGTAGTAATCACAGAAGAAAGTTTATTCTACATTTGCATTTTACAAAAAGTAAAAACGAATAGTACATCTATATTTTGAGGTTGTGAATTTTTGATCAGTTTTTCACGGAATAAATTTTGTTATCGACTTTTTACGGGGCGAATTTTTTGTCAGTTCTTTAAAATTTGGTGCAAAAATTTCGCGCCGCTACATGTCGCGAAATTTTTGTCTGCCTAATGGGAAATCCGGCACTGTTTTCTTTTGTCTTCTATACACTCTATTTGATTTCTTAAAGCCTTATATTTGCCCTGACTTTCTCTATCATTTTCTCTTGTTCATACTTTCTTCTTTCTTCCAGTAACTTTAATATTTCCCGTTTATCCGTGGTTTTGAAGTAAAGCTTCTTTATGCAGAGATTTACGTATCCCTTCAACCAACAGATACCAGTAATTAATTACATTACGACGGGAACAGGCAACCAGCTGCATAATGTTGTGTACTCACCAGAAGTAAATGGAACCGAATATACGAAACTTTCATTTTCAATTTCATAGTGATCTACCGCTCTTCTGTACCATATTTCGTCGATACTTCTGGTATTCGTATGACTGAAATGTCTGCGAAAAGAAAACAAAACAAACTGAGTGCGACAGTAACGAACAGCCAGATACCGTGTATCAATGGAGGGCACCCGCGCACGAAGTATATGTCGCATTAGTCTGGTAGCATCTCCGTCTTCAAGGTTTCATATACAACATAGACTGAGGAGCAAAGCCCTCCGACGACCGTTTATTACAAGTAAGTAGAAAGAAACATCTTACGGCTTTCCGCTGATCGGTTCGCTGTTGGTGATGTAATCTCGCCATCTAAGCAATCCACTTCTGGTAGCTATAAAGGTCAACGTTACTCCGAAATGGTCGTGTCCGTGACTGTAAACACATAAGCAGGTGTTACAGAACGCTATCGAAAAATATTCGAAACATAAATACAACAATTATTCACAAATTAACGACAAGATGGATACAGATTAAGAAAACAATTCAAATGTATGAGCATTGGTTAGTCGTCAGTTAGCTAGAAAAACAAACAACACAACATACGGAATGAAGAAGATACATTCGTAGGTCATTATTTCGCATGAGGCGAGATGAAACAAAACTGTAACAATGATGTGCTTTCTCTTACAAACTAAGATGAAACGAAACCTATGTGCAATTCACTCACCCAGCCTTGTTACTTTCAGGGGTGCACCCAAAAAAAAGCTATAAGCTATGCCTCTCTCTCCTCAAAAAGAAAACGTAACGAGTAACATTGCGCATTTTCCTTCACTAGCCGATCAAAAACGTCTCATTTTGCTACATAACCAGGATAGAAGAAATAATTTATTTTCTAGAAAACTTATCGAACGTTTGGCTGCGAATGTTTCGAAATATCTTAAAACAAGTGGACGCTGTTAATCAAAAAGGACTCAAACGACAACATCTGTTTTTCGAGAAAATGTAACAATAAAAGCCAATGAATCATGCCAGCTTGCAGACATAGCGTTTACTGATAAGCTTTTTTCAACGTGGGTACATATTTTTGAATCAGGGGTCCAATTTCGAAAGATTCTACTTTTTACGCTCTTTCCAGCGATACTAATAAGTAACTCATTTGTCAACAACTGTCGCTTAGGTCCCGTTTGTTTAACAGCGTCCAAGTAATCCCAAAATGCGACCGGCTCTTGCTCTGTGCACACTTTAAACATATCACGCATTCGATTATGGTGTACTACATACAAATGGGTATGTGTATAATGCACATAATGAAATATCATATGTAGGCCTGTACGTATGTAGGTACCGACATATCATCGGCATTACTATAGTACTTACACACTAGACCATGGGCGGCGAGACGGAGAGTAAGCGGGGAACAAATTGTTCTTTTAAAATTAAGTGCCTCATCTCCTGTAACAATGTCTAAGGGAAACATCATTAAGCCCTACTTTGAAAACCTTATAACATTTTTGGCTGATTATATCACGGGTAGAGGTCTTAAATTCTTTAGATTTTCATTATTTTTGAGGAAGAAATAAACGGATCAAAAATTTTGAATTCAGCCCCCTTCGAAAAGAAAAAGTTTCGCCGCCCATGCTTAAGACGTTACGCTTGTACGAATATGTAGATTTTTAGGTCAATGGGGCATTATGGAGCGGTGAGCTGGGTAGGACGGTGATGCACTGCGCTTTCAATATTATGAGTAGAGTGCGGTATAATACACAAAAAATTGACCCAAATATGCATAAAATATGCGACTTTTTTTACCCCAAATATGGTCAAATATGCGTTCTTCCTAGAAATATGTAAAAATATGTAAAATCAATGTGGGTATTATTTTACAGCTTTTTGAAAGCCCAATTCACAATTGTTGTTCGAATTTTATTCTAAACTAAAATGCCTGAGAAAACTGAATAAAACAGATTAAGAACGAAAAAAATAAATAATGATCTCGAAAAACCTTTAATTTGGTAAATAAATTGATTTTTAAAACGGAGAACATTATTACATCGCCCTTATTACTCACACCGCCCAAAAAAAAGTTACTAAAAAAATTGTTTAACCTTTTTTTTTTTTTCTTCTTTTTCCTAACATGAGTCGATTTTCTTCTACAAGAATGAAACGCAAAATAGCCGTATTTTGGACAATTTTTGTAATTTTGGCAAAATATGCTAAGAAAAGAAAGAAGAAACTAAAAGACTGTAAAAATGTGCTATTTTACCCCAAATATGTCAAACATGCAAAATGAAATGGGGCTCAAAATAAAGGGATTTTTCTGAAACGTGAACATTTTACAGCACTTTTGTGATCAAAGATGACCTAAAAAATATGAATTGCCATATAATGCCGCACTCTAATTACAAGGAATATCTCAAGACGACGACCTGATGAAAAGCACATAATTCAGAGGTGCTGGACGCGTAGCTAGGATCTTCCCAAAAGGGGGGCAAAGTAAGATTTTCAAGGAAGGAAAAGTCGAAAAATGAGGTATTTATTTTAAATCGCCGATATTAGAAGACTATGTAAAAATATTTTGGGGGCACGTGCCCCCTCGTGCCCCCCGGACGCTACGCCACTGGGTGCCGGAGTCGGGAGAGGGGACAACCTCAACCATTTTAACCTTGAGTGGAGGCCCATTACTTTATATTTCTGTTGTCAGTAGCAATATTACTAAGTTACACTCATACTTCCTGCCTTCTCAACATTTCTTCCAACTCGATCATTCCATTGTATTTGTACCCCTTGAACCTCAAAGCTTACTTATCCACTAATTTCATAATGGGTGATTTCACTGTTTCAACGCGTTGTCGGATCAGCATAAAACCAAGAGAAATCTTGAATTTAAAAGTCTAGTTTTTTAAGAGGTCAAACAAATTCTTCCCCTTGCCAATAGAGGGTCAAGAAAAGATTCATCAATATAAAATTTTTAATATTTGAGAACACATTGGAAAAACTATCGAAATAGAGGTTTTCTGGATCTTTGACGCTGAATGTTCTGTCAGCTTTTCAGTCTAACTCCAATTTGAACATGAGACTGAATGAACAAAAGTTTCCTTGACAAATCAAATTAAGTACTGATGCACATCATTGGAAAGTTGGTGTCAAGTAAAATACAACTTTGAAAACATCCGGAACTTCTCCGCCCCTCCGCTAAACACAAGGTCAAAAGAGACATGGTAATGGGCAAAATGAACTTGGTCAATTATATTAAGAATTCTATCGAAATATCTTGGTGTTTCTTTTGAATAATTTTTCATATTACATTCAATTTCTCATCAAGAATTGCTAGCGCTATAGGCAACATATAGCTGAAAAGTCGACTTTAGACGACTATTTTGGTCCCTGGGGAAATGAAGCACCACTCCAATTGGTGAGAAAATCCAGGCAGCCGACTACCTTAATTACCACAAAAATTTAAAACTGAGAAAACTGCGAAATGGGATTTAGATTTCAAGAACTCAATTCAAGATATGCAACAAAAATTTGAAATAATAATTAAATGTAATGACTAAAAACTTAAATTTAGTTTTTTTTTCTTCATATCGATTTCGCCTATTTCAAGTTAGCTACGAACCCACAACGAGGAACGGAGGAGGAAATTCTATTTTTTCACAGATTTATACTCCGTTAGACATTGGACGCCCGGGTATAGAAATGATTTTTGAATTTAGAAGCAAAAATAATTACAATTATTTGTTGTGACGTTTACGTGTCACGCTTCAGAATGCAAAATCTAACGTAATATTAGAACTAAATGATCGAACTGTTTTGACACTTTGATTTGCCACGTCAAGTCGACTGAGACTCCGCTCAAAAGTGAAATTCCTATTTGGGAGCTGATATCAGCATCTGATCGAAAATCTATCGCAGTCTTCGAAATGAATGGCCCAAAAACCTCTATTTCGATACGTCTTCGATTTTGGAAGTCAAGCCACTTTCACCAATCTGAAGCATAAAACTTTCATTTCGAGGTCTCAATCGAAAACGGATCAACGTCTCCATCTGATAGGAGGTTCGGATTCAGCGAAGCAAAAACAAAGAATTTTGATAGTTGTGTTCGACATCTTTCTTCAGAAATAGTAAAGTTGGTAAGCCTTTGACTCTTGTTGGGGGCAGAATTGATTTTCTGATCCCCGAGAAGTAGGATTTCAGAATTCTAAATCATGCTTGAGTTCCCTTGTTAGCTACTTTCATTGAAGAAGTACAGTGCATCGTTTCAGGATAAAAGTTATCCCCAATTATTCTGAAATTTCGATTGCACCGCTCAGTTTCTAGCTCCAACCACCTTCTAATTAAATAAAGATTAAAGTTCCAAAAAAAATCACTCATCAGATTTCTAAACTCCCCCCCCCCCTCCAATCATGATTACTTTCTGGCGCATCTGACATAATTGTTCGATCGTACTCAACTATTTAAATACATATAAGATATTTATAAATAATTTTTCTCCTTTGAAAAAGGACGTTCGATTAGACTACATCGATACTTTTTTAGGGGGAGAGGGGATAGCCCCGTCATGTTCAGTCTGTTGGCAAGAGACGCGGAGGCTGTATAGGTTACAACATTTTTTTGAGTACAGGTTAGTTGCTCTTTTAGGAATGATACGAGTTTAAGGTTTTGGGTGTGATTGTCGGAGAGCAGAGATTCTAGTGTTGAGTTTGAGATAGGTATGAGTGTTTCATTGGGATTGGAATTTTGGGAATTGGATAGTTACGTTGGTTAATGAAGATAGAAGTATTACACAACATACATCAATGCTGTGCCTACCATATTACGTACAAACGTAACGATGACGTATCGTCAAATTTCATCAGTCCAAATTACTCGCCGTGTTTCGACATTTTTTGTTTAAAATACGGTTCATTATTTCTTTCTATATTTTTTTTTTCTCAAATTCTTAAAACGAATACTTTACCTGTGCAATAAGGCCATTAGTGTCGCTAATGGGCTTTATAAAATTAACAAAATATTAGTGCTGATAAGAAAATATTAGTGCTGATAAGAAAACATTAGTGCTTTACAGTGCAATAAGTAGGCTAATATTGTACGAAAACTTTCCATCGGTTATTCGACGGACCACATGCAGTGTCGCTACCGATGACCGGAAAAACCTGGTGTCTGGTAGCGGTACACGGGTTGCTGCTGAATAGCAGGCTAGGCACGGGTGCGAAGAAGCTAGCGTGCGATAAAAAAGGTGCGTAGATATTTAAAAAAGGTGCCATATTTTAAACAATTACGAATAAGAAAGAACGAATGAAAGAATGAATGAAAGAGAGAAAGAAAAAAAAATATTACGTTGTTTTTGAGGCGCGCTCTAAGTATACTGCGTGATTCTGACACCGACGTTGGGGTTCAAAATAAGTATGTCCGCCTATAATTTGTCGTAATTCACAATTTTTTTTTTCGACGTATGTACACGAGATGTGTATATAAGGCAATGTCGGGAACGCTCACTGGGGGGACGTCACTCTGTACATTTGCTTATGGAACGGTAATGAAAAAAATTTGAAAGTATATGAAATTTCGTTAAGTTTACCCAAATTGAAAAAGAATTCAATCTCAACAACATTTATTCTTATGATTTTTTATAAAAATGCCTACTTAATAAACTATTTGGAAAATAATTTTCTGTTTGAAACGTGTAAATGTCACTGATAATAGACAGCTAGCTACCCAGAGAGACGTCACCGTAGTTGGCGACACTGCTTTATAGAATAGAGCAAATTCAAAAATTTAAACGGTGACTGACCAATGACAATATTATAATCACGATTAACGGCGACAGGATATCACTCGTATTGTCTTCTACGAAAATTTTAGTTCGGTAGATCGATGCGATGACGTAGCGGTGAAACAGAACGATAGGCACCTCACGGATTCTTATGGAATTTAGGCTACTGTAACGGGTACGTATACTCGTACTTATTCGTAAGCGCTATTCCTTACAACAGTTGGTCACAGACTACAGGTAAGGTTAAATTGAAGTAAGAATAAGTACTGAAGAAACGGGCATAGGTATAGGTGAGTCCGTTAATTCGGCGTTTTAGTTTACTTTCTTAATAGGCTAGAACTTATTCATTTACTTACTGTTTATCGTGTTTATTGGTCGAAACCGAAGAAGTAGGGTTTTCGAATTCTTGAGTAACTTTCGCGTCAAATATCAGCGACTGAAGTAAATTTTTATCACCTATATATAGACCAGCAAAATATTAATTCCGACGAATACACCGGCGACGCGACGCAAACATGCGGGAATTTATCATTCTCTACTCGAGCCTAGCGGAAAGCGCTTCTTTTACATCGTTCGCTTCTACACCCTATCTCGTGTCCAGCGATATTTCGAATTCGTTGGAGGTTTGCATTTCATTAGGACGCCCTTACTGAAGTTGACGTTGCAGAAATACGCTCACGTTTGAATTCGTGTCATCTTTGAGAGTAGATATTACCTTTCGTCTATCGCCCCTTTCACATATTTTTGAAGCTCGCCTCTTCTAGTTCACCGAGTGCAGCGTAAAAACGAATCTACGTGTTGAAAGTAAACATCTACCTACGTGCCTAATCACCTACTATAAACGTAAATACAAAAAAGCATCGAGCGTGTTCGCAGAAAAAAGGAATTCGAAGAAGAAGAATAATATCAACTCATCCGTACCGGACTAGGCCTGTACATTTGCACATATCTAGATACGAGTAACGTTTATGCACTGTGTAGGCACACAAGTAAAATGTAGATGCACGCGTAAGCGTATATATGTAGCGTATCTTCGTATTACACTAATTACTAATATTACGCTACTCTGCCGCAGTGTGCGTTCGTAATACTCGCAGCAGGTATCGTGTAAAATGTAACGAAAGCGATGCAACTTTCAAAGTGGTACTTACAAAAATAAGAATTGATATTTCTCGCTGGCAGATCTTCACCTACAACACAATAACATCGGTTTCAAAATGAGTTACGGCAAGTGAACTTACCGCCTCCTCATACATTTACATACAGGCCAACAAGCTCAACCACGAAGATATTCCTCCCTTGGTTCTGTTTTCAAAGCATGGTCGTATTACAGCAGGGAACAGTCGCGTGATTTTCACCCTGCACGTCTAGTGACTCAAGTGGTACTTAGACGTAGGTCTAGATACGTATGGTATCTACGGTACCAAGCAGTCTCTGAACCAAAAGAAAAATCTGGGTAATTTGAAGGGATAAAACGCTTTTTGGAACCTCTCAGCGAGGACGAGGTCACGGTGACTGTAAAACCACAGGATCACTTCGAAATTCGATAGCGTTTCGAAGTGGCAAATATTTCAAGAAAGCGAATTGTCTTTTCAATGTAGCTTTCAATCTCCTATTCTATAAGCCGGGTTAAGACAGGTCACATTTTGTGCTAAAACTCAAGTTCTTATACAGATGCATAAGCCTGCCCCTACTCACGCCCGGCATTAACACAAACTGCACCATATAGAGCCGCTGGTGTGATGCTCTGCACCACACGGGGGGGGGGACTGATATAAAATTGTCGATTAACATCGCACCTTTACGCTACACCCTTTAGAGCACGTTTTCATTTTCATCATGAATTTTTTTTTTTCGTTTTCATCTTTTCAATCGAAAATGATTAAAATGAAAACACGTCCTACATGGTGTAGCGTGACTGTGCGAACTAAAATATTGGTTACTTTTTTGCAATTGTAATTTTAATTTTCCAAAAAATCCAAGTAATTTCATTCTACCTATGAACATTTATGTCAAATTCTTCCCTGCTTTTTTGGACCTTCATGGTAGGATAAAAAAATGTTTACCTGTTTGATTTTTGAAGAAGAAAAAAGTATTCTGCACCACACGGGGAGAAAGCAAGCTGCCGGCCATGTCCCTACTACATTTATAAGGCGTAAATTTCCGATTTTCGATCATTGAGCTCGATCATATTTGTATATTTCGGTTCGTAGTGCGCAGCTGTTTCCAGCAATATTACAAAATCTTTACGTTCGATCACTTACCGAGGTATAAGTTCTGATCCAGCGGCCTCGGCCTCATCGACATCCATTTCCATCCGGGTTTTATAGCTCGATTTAAAAAATGTAACACCCGTTCCTCCGGAGAGTTAAAGTCTTTAAACTCCGGATAATGGTATTCGCAATATACCCTGTAAGTTGTAAAATAAAGAACTATAATTTGAGATAGTGCAATATTACGACGCCAGCGTTATTATGTACTTAAAATATAACAGACCTATTCGTACGTTACAACTACATATTGTATCTGAAATGCGATAGCGCAATCCGAGTAGTAAGTAAATGGGTAGACTGAGTATCTGTTAAAAGAATCATCATATAATTTTTTCATAGGTACTTACCAGTCGGGATGTACGGTCCAGTTCCGTCCTTGAAAATAGTCGGTAACTGTAAAAACAAGACAAGATCATCAGATACCTTTTGATTTTGGTAAATCAAAAGAACGATCGAGTTCTATCGTCAAATAGCTTCTTTTAAAATAACATCACGAGCTGGGCACATTTCTTTTTCAAACGAATGAATATATTTGGTGATAACACAGGCCTAGAGGCGGCAGTAAAAAGTTGGCGCCTCCGATAATACGCCCACACTAGATAATAAACCACTCGAGTTACATCAGATTTCGTAGAATTTCAATTTTCCAATTCCCCCCCCCCTCCCCAAGCCTCGCTTCAGATGAAAATGTTATAAGTCACAAATTACGTGTTAACTTCAATCGGATCAAAGTAATCTGTTCAAATCATTTCTTTTCCTTCGAATATTATTACTATTGGGAGCAGAAGGCTAGAGTTAAACAAAAGAACTAAAGGAAGACAATTCTAATTTACAGTTCGGCAAATGTAGAGATCATAAGCATAATTGAAATTTAATTCGACATACAAAAACAAACGAATAAAAATATAACTATTAGGAAGCATAATATATTGGTAGTCTACAAACCGTTAACCGGACTCCGCTTTACTTCTTCTTCAGCGGATATTTCGTACTGCCCGTAATCTGTAGGTAATGCGATGCCAAGAGAAAAGGGTGTATCGAACACCGGATGGAAATAGTATTTATACGAGCGAAATGCAATTCGTCTCTGAAATAACAAAAATTACGTGTAATTGTGAATACGCGTTGCATTCATATCTACGTATATTGTGCAACACACGAATAGTGCATTATAATGCAATAAAATTCAGTACAATGTGAGATAGAACTCAATTTGATTCCATGGCCCTCATTATATTTTTATTTCATTCCAACCGCAACAATTGTGAGAATGAGTTATAAATGCAAATAGAGGCTTCCATCTGCGAGTAAAACGCACTTATCTTGATATCAATTATTAAACTGTACATTATATAGCGGCAATAAAAAAGCCAATATTTTGTTTTTCGTTTTTGCAAATTAGTATTAGGTAGACCTCCAATGGACACACCGGAAACACCGGTTCAATTTCGAAGTACACAATAACTTTTTACGCAGGATCTTGCGGATTTGTTGAAAAAATCGGATACATTATATAATATAGGAATAAAATTGAGTGAACTGAGGGCCTGGCGTTAGAAATGTCCTAAAAGTTTACAAATGGGCAAACATCGTTCGTCCCATTAAATACGTAATCGGGGCAAAGAACGAATATTTGAGAACAGGAAATCTTGTTGACAGATAACAACGGCTAAAGCTCAAAATACGAATTTCTGGTTTTCTATTTCCGGCAAAATTTAACGTTTTTAATGACAGATTCTCAATTATTAAAGGAATTTATAAGGAAACATTCGTACCATCGAGTCATAATGTAATTTCAATCGTATATCGAGTTCTCCTTCTTTCTGATCGATCATGTCTCGCCTCAACTGTAAAAGATTAATTAATATTTAGATTATGGTATTAAGCTGGCTGGCCTATTTGTGTAGATACCGTAAGTAAAATTATAACTGAAACATAAATTAACAAAAAAGTGGAACGGAACTGAATTTTAAATAGCAAACTAAGGGAACAGGCGGGGTTCAGGAGGGGATGTTCAACCGTTGATCACATTTTCGCATTAAACCGAATTCTGGAGAAACCTAGGGAATGTAATGCCTTTAGGACTCATGTTCCGCCTCGATACACCACTGGGCAGTGTGAGAAGCTTTGGTCACATTGATTCAAAAAGGGGTAAAACAGGGGAACCTCCCCGAATCTGTTTTAATGCTGTACTGGAGGAGATTTTTAGGAAACTAAATTGGGAAAACAGGGGGGGGTGAGAATTAATGGTCAGCAGCTGAACAGTTTTAGTTTTGCCAACGATATAATGCTGTTGAGTAACGATCTGGAACAGCAAAGGGTCATGGCGGAGGAGCTCAGCACAGGAAGTCAGGAAGTGGAACTGACAATGAACACCTTCAAGACCAAAATAATAACTAATATAAGGGAGGGGGTGGAATCAAAGTCAAGGAAGAGGAAATATAAATAGTCAAAGAGTACAATTACCTTGGTCAGATGGTCGCTATGGAGAGTAGGGGGAAAATTGGAGTTGAGGGCGAGGACGACGAAGGTACGGAAGATGGCAAAATGGATTGGTAAAATCATTTGAGATATTTTAGTGTGGAATTGGAAGGGATAGGGGTGATGGAGAGGGCGGTGGATGCCTATCTCCAAATGTGGACGCGTTCGGCGACATGATTCCCCCCCCCACACTGAAGGTGTCACTGTATCGTACGAACAATGGCTTGTAAATAAAATAAAGAATGAAAATTAATATAGTAGATAATTTATACATTGTAAGTGCTAATAGATAGAACCAACACTGTATGAATTTCAAAAAACATTCAAGCCTCGGTGGCGCCGCTAGATTTTTGTATTTTAGGTGAACATTTACACAGAACTGTACCCAATCTCAACTTCCTGTCTGAATTAGACCGATACTAATGAACGACTGAATTACGTATTTATACGGTGCAAAATACTTCTATCTCTTTCACAGTCCCCGGATTGAATTTGATTTTTCAAATAATTTGTTCACGCTGACTGAATCAAAATTCGAATTTGCCACTACATCTTCCATATTTTAAATTGAAATGGCTCATAAAAACGAATTCTGGCAACCTATTTTTCCGACGATTCAATCAAAATGTTTTTGTTGTTTTTCCTCACTTAAATAGCCCTTAAACGCCTAGAAAGGCCCGTTCTAGGTTTACGATATCGTTCAGGGAAAATAAATTTCCTGGATACTGCGTATTTTTTTTTTACACTGATTCCAAAGAGATCATTTTAATGTTTTTTTTTTTACTCATGCTAGAAATGTTTTTTAAAACGACATAATTCAGATCTGACGCGTCCAAAAAACAAGACGAATGTTCAATATAAGCATTTTGGGGCTGGTGGTACCGAATCCGAACTTCTCGTTTCGATGCGAGTCTTTTTAACCTTAGAAACAACCTTTTGCTCGATTATGATGGCGATGATACTACGATAGATCTAGTACTGCACATTATTGATAATAACCGGGTAATTATTACTTACTTCCAACAGGAGAGTATTATTTTCAGCCTCGGAGCTAACGTCCAGAAATTCGACGTCGCTCAAGTCAACTCCTAAGGTGCTAGGCTTCATACTTCCAGCATACTAAGAATAAAAAATAAAATACGATTACAAAATATACCGTAGGTAGCAATCTACGATTGAAAAGGACGAAAGAATGAAACGGGCGCAATCTCTATAATTATAATAAACACCCCTGTTAACTAATTCTAAATTTCCTACTAAATACTAGAAATTACGGAACATTGAACCTAGCCAATAATATACGACAATCACACGGTAAAAAACGCATCTACTCGTAGACAGGCCCACGTTTAACCTTAGATTTGTATTTATTTGTACGCTTGTAGGCTATTGAGGTCATTTTATACTCACGTCTGTTTTGTAAAGCTACGCATGTTTGCATGAAACAAAAAATAACGAATTATATCGTAGGTATTATGGAATGTACATTGGAAATGGATAAAAGGCAAAGTAGGTAAATTAAATGATCTATAGAAAAAATAATACGCAGGCTATAAATGCGGTAAGCATATTACATGTAGTCCCAATACTTACCGGTGTTTGAAGCTCGGGATGATAGATCAAGTGACCATTATTGTTGATTAGAAAAGAGAACCCGTTAGCACCGAGCTGTAAATGTTACATAATAAGAGTCTTAGTAAAAATATCGACAACCGCGCAAACATATAAAGTGTCGAGTTTTTTCTACATAACAAAGGTACACAGGTATATGCAGCGACAAAAAATAAAAAATAAATAATGCTCCTGCGTTGAAATTTACCTTAAACAGAATTGAAAATACTTCAAGAACTATAAAGGATGGCAGTTTTTGATCAATGCTGCGCTTCAAGTGATGTAATACAAAAAATATTTCGCTCGCAGTTATCTCCCTGACCTGGTTTCCACATCTGTTTACGTCTCCGGAGAAAGAATCTTCGACTGTTACTTGATTTTTTTGTTGGCGATCTCGTATTTCCTGTACCACCCTAAGATTTTCCTCTCAATCTTCCTATCGGTTTCTCTATTTGTTTAGCTCTCCTCAGAAATGAAGGTACTGAAACTAAGGAACCAAGAAGGCACCAAGAAACTCGACTATTTAGCAGCTCCGAAGTTCAATTTAATGGGGCGTGAAATGAGGGAGGAACTTGAAATTGATGTATAAGAAAACGGAAGAGAAAAGGAATGAAAGCGATAAAAATGCAAAAACAAAATTAGCAGTTCATAACCAAAAGACCCAGAATAATTGCCACCTCCTCTCTGCGCAGTCGGATGATGTAGAACAGTTCCAGTACTCATCGTACTAGGAGCTAGTTCACACGTAAAGGTGTGTCCACATTAGGATGATAAGCCCAAGATGAATGTAGTGTGGACGTGCGGCTGATCAGCCAAAATGAAGCTGAAGGACTGATCAGCCTGGATGATCATCCCTTTATCCCCGATTATTGGCCGTCTGATCAAAAGATGATGATCATCCAGACACTGATCATCCTAATGTGGACGCACCTTAAAATAGCACCCTCGAGTCTCCTACTCATTAATATTATTCCATTTCCTCATTACCTTAACGCAGTCTCACTTGATAATTACAAATTTGTAATAGCCAAAGACCAAATATTGATACACCTGGAAGTGGCCTCCACATGGAAAGTCACTATACGCGGTGTTTTTCTTTTTAGCTCGTTATATCTAATTTTTATTCATCCCTCTCAGTCTGTCTGCCAACTTATTGTCTAGCCCTACAGCCGAAAGAAAAAATTTCGTCAAGAATCGCGACTGTGAAATCGAAAGCCAGGGCGAACATCTCTGATACTCAATATCTCACATATAATAAGTCTATCCACTTTCCTTCTCCTCTGGTTTATTTATAGAGGATCTACCCTTAATCTGTAATCACGCTTTCTAAGAAAATGGACCTAAGAGCTGAGACCCAGATTCTGAAAACGAAAAATTACCTATTTTCATTTAGGTACTTTTTATCTGAAAATAACCCGAGTTGACGAAACGGAGCAAGGGTGAGCATTACAGAACGAAGTATAGAAGAAATTATAAAATGATGGCATTGTAGATACGCATGTGTGGTAAACAGGTCTAGCAAATTTTGGCCCCTCTGTTCATTATTTTCGGGATCCGTCTGCGGGAGTAGCTTCTACCTACGCACACTTCGAAATATAACGAGCTCATTGCGCCTACTTTTAGTACGTAGATATACATAATGTCACGTATTCCTATAATCGGTACCTGCAATACAGGCGGCGATATAGAGTCTACCTTCTCATACTCGCAACAATTTACTTACTTTGTTAGGCGGGACCAATTTCTTTATCTCTTGAACGGGGATATCAGCAGCCGCAACGCCCAGCACATTAGCTGTTCGTTCCTGAAAATTGAAACACACGGCCATGAGACTAAGCAAATAGGAAATATGAAAGCCATGTAGTTTAAAAGCACGTGGGTACAGGTGCAGGTCCACTCAATAAACAGATGCGACCGGTACGTGAACGGCATACCAAACATTCGTTACGTTTTTCATTCGCCTCGAACACTTGAAGAGAAGAAAAAAAAAAAAAAAAGTAACCGCAGAAACGATCGTTGCATTAATGCACGAATAAGTTGAAAAAACTGCGAGTCGCGATTCGGACTAGGGAGGTAGGTCTCGGACGAGCATTACCGCGCCCAAGATAACCCATTAACATTTACGCACGCAAACGTGTAAACAAAATGTGATTTCGTGCCGTATTATCAACCCTCCGAGCTGTAAACGTAGACACTACCATCGCTTAAGTTTCTCTACCCAAATCAAAACTTACTTCGTCTTTTCGTTTATCAAATGCGGCTGCCGACACTGTAATGGCCAATCGTCCTTCGACTCCATTTAGCACGGAATTCTACGAGCGACAAAAAAACAGAGAGCAAGAAGTGAGCAAATGGAACAAGAATTACGAAGAGACGGGAATAAGTAATGAGATAACCGTGACAGCGAATTGCGTTGATCGCGACCAACGTATTTACGGCAAATCGTGTATGCAATTTGTTCTACACCGTATTTACGGCAAATCGAGTATGCAACTTTCCACACACGCGACACCGAAGACAAGTTGTTCCTATCATTACGTTTCGTGTACAGGGTGTCCAGTGAATTTCTCCCTTTTTGAATATCTTCGCAACAAAGTGTCGGATCAACGCGCAGCAAATGAGGTTCTTCCTGCGGTAAGACTCGACATTTTTTCTTGTGAAAAAATTTGTTCCACCTATAAGGGAAGGGGATAGGGTGTGTCCCTAACTTTGAAATTTTAAATGAAAATATGCGGAATAAAGTATCAAAATAGGGGTATTTCGGGTCGCTGATTACGAATATTGCATCCGATTTTTGATCCGACCCTGATTTGGGCCCCAAATTTGACTTTTTCTCCTGAACGGCCAAGAAAAATTTTTGTTTTTAAAAAACTGAAAAAGATATCAAAACAGAAGTATCGTGTTGTTGATTACAATTATCGCATCAGATTTTTGATCCGAACCCGATCTGGGCCCCGAATTCAACCTTTTCTCCTTCTTAGGGGCCAAGTAAATTTTGCTTAAAAAAGTGAACAAGGTATTACAACAAAGATATCGGGTTGTTGATTACAATTATCGCAACAAATTTTTTATCCGATCCTGATTTTGGCCCCAAATTTAACTGTTTCTCCTTCTGAGGGGCCAAATTAATTTTTCAGAAAAAAGTAAGTAAAGTATCAAATCTTGGGTATTTTAGGTCGCTGATTACGAATATGACATCAGGTTTTTAATCCGACCGGGTTTGGGCCCCAAATTCGAATTTCTCCTTCTAAGAGGTCACACTGATTTTGCTGAAAAAATCAAAATAGGTATCAAAATTGAAATATTTGGACTTGATTTTTGACCCGACCCTGATTTGGGCCCCAGATTTGACTTTTTCTCCTTTCGAAGGGCCAAGTTGATTTCGCAGGAAAAGGTAAGCAAGTTATCAAATCAGAGGTATTTTGGGCGGCTAATTTGGACAATTCAGTCAGATTTTGGATTCAAACCCGACTTAGGCCCTAAATTCGACGTTTTCTCCTTCTGGAGGGCCAAAATTAATTTTGCTGAAAAAATTAAACAGGATATCAGAATAAAGACAATGTGATAGAATGTTCAATGGTCATAAAGTCTCGACAGATTCTTCTCTTTCCTCGAGAAAAGGGATAAAAACCTCTAAATCTGTATTTTTCCTTGAATGGAATAAAATTATTTTCATTACGAAAAGGGAAGGGGTTTTCCTCCTTCCTCCAAGAAAGGAACAAATTTCTCATTTTCAATATTTTTTTTTTCCATTCAGAGAGATGGAAATAAACTGCTTGTCATTGAACCAAGGAAATAGACAATTTTTATTTTTTCTTCGCAGAACAGAAATCGATTTTTATTCCTCAGAGCACGGAGCGAAGTTCTTCTTATTCACGGAAGAGAAGAGGTAATTTTCTTTTTCTTTTACAAGGGAATGAACACAGTTGTATTTTTGGACGAATGAAACGAAGTTCTCCTCATTCATTAAAAGAGTGGAACCTCTCGCAAAAAATGAGTTCTTTCCCACTTTCTAATTCAGTAATTTTAACAGAGCTCCTTATAAGAGCTAAATGTCAAGTTCAGGGCCCGTATCGGGGTTGAATCAAGAATCAGATTGAATTTTCGAAATTAGCGACCCAAAGAATCCCTGTTTCGATACTTTGTTCAATTTTTGCAGCGAAGTTAATAGGGCCCCTTAGATGAAGAGCAAAAGCAAATTTGGTTCTCAAATCGGAGTCGTATCCAAAATCTGATTAACTATTCGAAATCAGCAACTCAAACCACCCTAATTCCGATAGTTTGTTCAGTCTTTTTAAGAGAGTCCCTCTGCAGGTAGGTCAAGTCGAATTTGGAGCCCAATTGAAATCGGACCGAGAATTTGACTGAATCCTCAAAATCTACGACTCAAAACACCCCTACTTAGATACCTTGTTCAATATGTTTCCGGTTAAGATTCCAAGGTTAGGAGTATGCCCCAGCCCCCATCACGGGAGGGGGGATATGTTCATGACAAAATACGTAGGACCTTACCAAATGGAGAACCTTTTTCGCTCTGCGCATTGATCTGACACACTGTTCCAAAGATACTCAAAAAGGAGAAATTCACCGGACACCCGGTACATAACAGTGGAACGAAGAAATAAATTTCGAATTCGGAGATCCGATAATAAGTCTAGCATATTTGGGCGCGGGCGTTCGAGCGTTACGCATGTCACGTTCCGGCGCGAAAGAGTGACATAATTTTTAGGCACGAAAGGCAACCTGGAGGCAAAGACAGAACCTAACCTCATTTTCAAAGTTGCCCAGAAAAATCAAACATAGATTCAAAATAGGTTTTCTTTAACCCACTCATTTCGAATATTCCATTCAATTTGTGGTCCGACCGTAGTTCGAACCTCTCTCCCTTCTCTTCCGCCAACTGAAATTTCACATTTGTTGAGAGAGGACAATGACTCGACTTGAAAAATCGCAAAAAGTACCATAACGGGAATTTTCCTGTCGCTAACATTGAATGCACCATTAAATTTTTGAAGTTGCCCAGACTTACGCCCCAACGCGAAATTTATCGAATATCTAAAATCAGCGACCCCAAGGAAGCTACATTGATACTTTCCTCAATCTTTTAAGGTGATTAATTCCCCCCCCCCCAGCGATTATCGTTCAACGAATTTATATTCCGTTAGATACATGTACATCGGTATTCCAACGAGAAGCATGCAGATGATTTCGAATATCAAAGAAAAATTTGTGATTTTTCATTGCAGAGTTCGGCACTATTCAATTAAAGCTAAACCGCAATTTACTAGTAGTAAACGAACGTTACCTTGCCATCCAGATAAACAGAGGACCAGTGAATCGGATGGTTGTTTTCGTACATGACCAAAGGACGAGCCATTACTAATAGATAATTAAGAACTTTTTCCCGAATCTCCTCCGGGCGTTCTATGTGTTCGTAATATCCTGTAAAAAAATTCAAAATATGTATTATACGTGCTTATAATGGTATACTGGTAAGTAAATGAATTTGACTCGCACTAGCGCCATGTTGGAAACAGTTCCCAATCCGGTACTGTGCGAGCGCGATTAAAATTTGAAATCGCTCCTGAAAAATGTCAAGGAAAGATCCTTTTGTATACCACTTATAGTAGAAAAGCACCGTCTAGCAGTCCTTCTTTGCTTGTAATTAATAAAATCAACAAATTTGGTTCATAGGAGAGACCCCCAGACTAGGATAAGAGTTTCGTCTTCTTTTTCTTCAGGAAAAAAAAAAAAAAGTTTTAAAGAAGCGAAACTGAATGTTCTGTTTCGAAGTTGGAGTACTGTAAGAAGATACTTGTAAGTGTAACCTGGATTCACTATAGCGGTGTAGAAAATAGGACGTAATACGTATTTTCACAGTAGTTACCTACCTTTATTATTGCACGCGATGGTCTTCATCTCGAATTCTTTGGATTTTCCGTTCGCAATGAGGTAGGTGAAAATTCGAACTGGCTTGTGAGGCCAGTTGTACTCCTTAAAGATGCCGTTGTAGTCGGACGTAATTTTATTGTCGACAATCAGCATGATCGCTTGATTGCACTGACTACCTTTGCCCGTCCGATTATACTAGAAACAATATCGAACAGAGAAAATGATTCCCGTGAAACACTGTGAATGTTGACAGAAGCATCGACATTCATATCGACATCATTTTTCTCACTTATTTTAAGTTTTTGTGTCCAAATACTAGAACACATTGTATTAAACCTAACCATATAAGAATTATGACAATAACTTAATTTGTACAAAAATTATTCAGCCTAAGCCATAAGTCGAGTAGACATGTCAATGCAAATATCAACTGTGCAATTGGATCTACTTTTGTATTCACTGATACTATAATGCTGTTAGTAACATCGATCCTTGTCGACTATAATGTCAACTGAAATGTAGACCATACAAAAAGTTGTCGACGTCAACTAAACACGCGTCAATTCGTTGCATACTACAATGTTTATAGTAATGTCGACACATGCAGGTACTTGTCAACTAAAATGTCGAATGCATTTTACGTCCACTGAACACCTGTTCATCATTTTTGTCAATGGAAATGAAACAAAGCATCGACACTTGTATGTATACTCATCTACATGAAAATGTGTACTAAAAATGTCTTGGATTTCAATACTGACATTTTAGTCGACATTTCCATAAGCATGTGTTTTACGGGATTCTTTCGTTTGCAGTGCAGTATGGTACCGTACAGTACAATGTACAGAGAAATGCGGACTCACCCTGTGTAATATCTCGAAAGCGGTCGTCAATGCTCCGGTCACGTTCGCGTCGTTACTCGATTTACTCGTTTTAACCGCTTGCAGTAATTTACGCTTGTTGCGCTCTGTTCCCTGAATAAATAAATAGAAGGAGAGAAATTTGTAATTAGTACCTGTTCAGGAGTACAAGTAGCACGGTCATTTGCAAAATTTTAACAACACTCGACGATGAGGAGCACCTTTACCTTCCCCATAATCATAGGTAAGCAGAAGTGTTCTAAATAGGTCAGTAGATATCGCTTACTTGTGCTAGTAAATCCCTGAAACAAGGAACGAGATATGGTTCGGCGCTGTCCAAAGAGAAAATATTGACGAAATCGTTATCGTTCAAGGTATCTAGTATGGTTTTGGCGGTCATCCGAGTTAGATGTCGAGATCCTTCGGACAGCGAGGAAGACGTATCTAAAAGGATTACGATGTCCTTCGGGCTAGTCATCGCTTCCACAAACCAAGACGATAGACGAAATTCGTCTATGCTAGCTGACGCACCTTCTACCGGCCATTTAACAGCTAAAAATTAAATTGGATAAAAAGAATAGGTTACTCGGTTACCGAACAGTGTTTCGCTAGTAATACTAGAACGCCTGGAAACACCCGAGTACTGACATCCGCCATTTTGAGTCGCTTGGTGCCAGATGATTCACAATTCGATACGCGTCATGCTGGCGGCACGTTCTGCGTAGTAAAATGTGAATTGTCGGGCACCAAGCGACTCAAAATAAACGGATGTCAGTACTCGGGTGTTTCCAGGTGCTCTAATACCTGGCTAGAAGAATGATTTAAGTAAGTAAATTTGTACAGGGTGATTGTTAAATAAGGAAACCGGCTGCAAGCATGTCGCCTGCTTGTCTCCATGATGAGACACGCAGGCGACAGTCGCGCAGCTCGAAGCCAGGTTCCTTATTCAACAATCACCCTGTACATTCATAACGCGTATAAAGACTTCCTGGATGTCAAAAATGGCAGGTATAGAAATCATTGTATTTTTAATCTATCTTCGATAAAATGTGCTGACTCCTAACGACATAAATGAGAGGGGAAAATATAAGATCAAAAAAAAAAGGTACTACTGCTTAAAATAGTGTAAATTACAATAACCTCCCAATTGAAAACACGAGACCCCCGAACTCATAATGAAAACGACAGCCTTCCTTATTCTAGAAACTACAGCTGATATGTCTTGAAGTCCAAACTATCTGAATAAGAAGAAAGAAACAAAAATAGAAGAAATGTAGAAAGATTAGGTCTGGTCTTCATTTTTTCCCACAACATCAATAAACACGCGGCTCTGGACTCGTGAAACACTTTTTCATTTCCTATCCAGGAGAATGAAGCGTTTTTGTTCAAAATATCCGCATCGTAACAGAAAAAATATCAGAAAATGTGCTTTCTCTTCATTCCGGCAAAAATGCGGGTAAACAAATGCAGGAGGTGAGTCATAAAAAGTTTTCATCTTTCATTTGGAAAACGATGCACATTATTTTCATTCAAGCAACAAAATGTTCAAATATCTCTCCTTACTCTCGTCCCGGCCAAGTTGATACACAAAAATTATTTCATCACTTATTTCGGAAATTTATGCATAATTTGATAGAAAAAATTATGAGAGCTTCCTTTCTTTCTACTCTTCCCCCGTCTCCCGCGTACGTAAGCTCTCATATTTAAAAAAAAAAAAGTTGGCAGACGAGTCAACAAAATTGTTACCCCTCTCATTGGGCAATGTTACGCAACTTTTGGCACAAGAAGTTCTCAGACAAAAAATAGAAAGAAAAAAAGAAAAAAAATAATGAAATAGAAAACAGAAAGAAAAACGAGGAGGAAATGGGAAAGCAAAAGTACCACTTTCTTTGCCTCTCTCCTTCGAAGGTGTTAGGAACAATTTTTAGTCCTAATTTTGTGAAACAGCAAGAATTTTTATTTCTTGAAGTCTTTCGATGCGGCTTTCCCTCTCTTCTTCCCTCCAAAAAATTAGAATACAAACTAAAAAAATTATCTATAACTTAATTCGATACACGTTAATTTCAAAAAGGTCTATACTTATTTTGCCAATCGACGCCCCCCCCCCCACAATTAAGAGAATGGGCACAAAACTTAAAGAATATAATTAATTTTTCGTCACAGGAAATTACATATTCATAATTTCTTCATGACAACTACAAAATTAATGTGTCACTTTTTCAATATTCGAGAAAAATTTTTCCATCAAGTGATTATTAATATTCAAATATTCTCTCTCCTACTTGCCCTTAGAAAAAAACAAAAAAAAAACGCAGGGTACGAATTTTAACTTTTAAAATTTTGCGTTTCATGCACTAACATTTCTATCGAATTTACTACCGTCAAAAAGGGAAAAAAAAAAAGAAAAGAAAACTAGGACCCAAGACAGCCTGATAATTAGTCAGACAGATAGTCTTGAACCATTTAGAAAATTAGGAAGCCTCACAGATTCACATCAGCAGATTATTCTGAAGAAAAGAAATCTTAGATCATGAAGAAGATCATACTCGTAACCTTGTGATCTTTTCAATCATTAGATCATTATTTTTCCCAATTTTCGTGATCTTTTTGATCTTAGATCATTTTCGAAATCAGAAAAAGATTACGATCATTCATATTATATCTTTGGGTGATCTCAGAGAATGATCTTGGCGATTTTTTTACGACTATCTTTATGATCTTTTTCACCTCAAAATGAAATAATCTTGCCCATATCCGGTTTGCCAATATCTATTATGCCATCATAAAATAAGGGACTGCGAAGCGAAGGCTAATAGAGGCAGAGCGTTTGTTAATGAGTTGCGCTGCGAAGCCCACTCTATATAAGCACAAGTAAAGAGGGCTTCAGACTCAACTCTCTTCCTCCATGGTTCTTAAATAACTTCCCCAGAGTTATTTGAAACTCCTTATTTTATTCACACAATCCATCAAAAAGTATAAAAAGTAAACGTGTTCGGTGAAAACCAATAAAAATTACGCGGTACGTATGTACTCACCCGGATATCGATAAAGAGCTCCACGCGGTGTGCCAAAATACTGCCATCCTAAGAAAGGGTCGATTTCGTAATTATTCTTGAAGATAGCGTCGAGTTCTTGCAGCCATTTAAGATCATTACGTATTTTCGCATCTGAAACACGACCGGTACAGTGAAAAGATGACAGGCAGTATCAGCAATTATTCTTATAAGGGATAAACACGTCCCGATAGAATCAGAGCATAACCTATATACACAAGTGAACTATTCATAAAATTGAAATAATTAAAATCAAAATGAATTCAGAGAACTAAAAACCCCATTAAGTATTTGATATGCATATTGTATTTTTCAAAAATGTCACCCATTTCTTTCTCCCCGATGCCACAATTTTCAACTTGGGGTCAAACTGATACTGAAACTGAATTCAGCGACCCGACCTTGAAAGTTTACAACGTAATATATATGCTGCATTTTTTTTAAATTTCATCCTCCCTCCTTCCCCTGACACCATAATTTTAAATTTATTGTTATACCAGAAAATTTCAGGACCTTCAAACCTCCAGAGTACGTATATGAATTTCATTAATTGTCCTTACGAAAGCTCACAAAGATCAGCCATCAGTATGATTTTTAAAGCCAAAATTTACACGTGTAATATCCAAAAGTGGGTAGGGGGTAATACGGAAGAACAGATTCCCGGGGATGGATAAATACGGATGTGGGAGAACGAGTCGAGCGACAATTATCATCTCTACTGTCCGTAAAATTCGGTGGCACTGAATAGATATCCAAAACTCTACGTTTCCGGTCATGAGGCTTTTGTGTTAATAGAGGGCAATGTGCAAGATTATTTCAAACTCCTTCTTCACGGCATTTTACGGGTAGATACAAAAACGTTGGGAGAGATCTTCTTTGTGACAAATTCGAAGAGCTTCTATTTTTGTATTAACCATTTTACGTTTTCGACCATACTAGGTTAATGATAACCTGAACTCCAATTTTGACCTCGTGGACCAAAGGGGGTCTGACGGACGGACTTCAATCTTAAAACTGATCGTTATGTCTTTTCGGCACGAACATGTCGAATTTCGTGCTCCTATGACGCGATGCATGATTTTTACGGAATTCGACTTCCAATGCCCCATACTATCATTGCACGTACGTTACACGTGTATCATCGGGTCACAACTTTTACATCGTAGGTTCGCACGAATACAGAATTAGGGACCCGGCGTCGACAGGTTTATAGGAAAGCGTAATACGGTCGGGTATTTACAAAATGAAGACGAATATGTTCGAGACGTACGCAAGCCGTAGAAGAAGATTATACGGGGCGCGTGAGTAGTCGATTTACGAAAGTACTACGGCAAGTAGGTAGGTATATCATTTCGAAACAAACGAACTCATTTAGCGGTCGCGTCTAAATGAAAACTTACGACGCGATGCGGCACCGCGCCGCGCCGCGCTTCGCACGGCATCATTAAATGAAACTGCGCGAAAAGCAGATTTACGCTTAAAAGCTCGATAGCAGCGGCAGCGGCAGAGTCTCGCGATTCGTTTTCCATCTGCGAGTACGCGCTATTCGATGCTCGACGCCGGTACTCGACTCAAGCTCCAGCATCTCGCGCGAGCCGCACGCCGCGCGTCGGCCAAAAAATAAAACCGAAAGAAAATCGACGGCGAAAGGTGGTAGCGCGCGGGGGCAAGGCGCAGCGACGTGGACAGGGCGAAAGAAAAAGGGAAAAAAATAAATAACGCTTTCGATGAAATGCGGGACGCCTTGAAATGGAAAGGAAAGGAAAAGGAAAAGAAAGAACGGGAAGGAAAAGGAAAGGAGAGAAAAGGAAAAAACAATATTCGCGACACACCCCGGAATCGGTACGGTAAAATTATACCGTAAATTCGAAACGTATACAGGGTGTCCAGCAAATTTCTCTCTTCTGAATACCATCGTAACAAAGTGTCGGATCAATGTGCGATAAAAAAGGTTCTTTGTTTGGTAAGGTGCGGCATCTTTCGTCGGGAAGCATTTTCCCGCCAGTGAGAAGGGGACTGGAGTGCATCCCTAACCTTGAAATCTTAAACAGAAACATATCGAACGGAGTATCAAAATAGGGTTATTTTACGTAGCTGATTACGATTATCGCATCGGGTTTTCGATCCGACCTCGATTTGGGCCCCAAATTTGAATTTTCTTTTTCTGAATGGTTAAGTTGATTTTGCTGAAAAATAAGGAATCAAAATAGACCATGTGTGTTACCTGGGCGTCGTGTAGAGGCCTAAAGAATTAAGGGAACATAAGGAAAACTCCGACAAATAAATCCTGATGAAAGTACGAGGAAACCACATCAGTGTTCTTCCCTGGAGATGCATTTCCACCGCCACAATATAATGGCAGCTCACAAAGTAAATAATAATTCCGGACGTAAAAAGTCTCCCATTCGGATGTCAGTGAGAAACTATTAGACTTGAGAATAGGGACATGGAATGTAAGGACACTGAATGAGGTAGGCAAAATTAGAAAACTTAAAGAAAGGGGTGAAAGGATTAAAATTAGATATTATAGGAATTAGTGATGCGAGATGGCCAGAAGAAAACGATTTTTTGATGGGGGAGTATAGAAAAGAAGATGGGAGAGATATGTTGAAAAACTGTATAAGAATGGAGCGAGTATAAGTAAATGTATGGAAAGAGGGGAGATGAAGAAAGAGATCTTATTTTCAGATCAGAATTTAATGAATCTCTGAAAGAAATGAAAGCAGGTAAAACAGAAGTTAATGAAATTGCTAGTGAGTTATTGAAGAATGCGGGAGAAGTAGTTTAAAAAAATGTATGTGAATTAATTTGCATAACGTATGAGGAAGGAGAAGTACCAAGAGGAGACATGGCGGAGGACTAATGAAAGTGAAAAGTTTGCTGAAACAATAACAGTTTCTCAACAGCTTTTTATGGTTTCAATCCGACCTGAACAGATGCACGTTATAAGATAGGGTTATATCCACTCCTTAGATTTCCAGAAAAATAGGTTGACTATGATCCCTAAAAAAGCAGAAACAAGCAAATGTGAAGATTATCGCATTGCAACTTTACTTTTGCACGTATAAAAAATTCTTGCAAAAATAATGTCGTGATGTCGTGTGCCCTCTTGGGTGTCAGGCCTGATGCTGCAAGCGGTTGATGCTGGCCAAGGCGGGCCACAGCGTGAACGCTGGAGGGCTGATAGCACCAGCCCTTGATTGATGGTTCCCGGCACAAACGAAAGATGAAGCCGAGTCAGATTTGATTCAAATGATTTTTATTGATGCTTTAATAACACTTCGGTTTTACGTTACGTTAGCGATTACAGATAATAACAATAGGCTTTATGTACGACACGACAGTTACGTTAATTTTTACAAGTCCCAGATCTGATGCGAAAAACCGGAATAGAGTTTCCACCTAACCTTTGGGGAGTTGGGGAGAGCAAGACCAACGTTTTGGCCCTTGCAGCGAGAGTTTATAAAGTCAAAAGACGTTCTCCCAGATGGGACGATTTTGAAGACGTCAGAGCCGCACGCGACGGTTCGCGAATCTCGATAATGGGTCCTTTCGGGTGAGCGAGGTGTAATTGTTTCGAGGGTTCGAGGGACTGTCTTGACAACATGCTGAATAATTTGGTACTTGGTTATCGGATGATTTCCGGAATATGAGCAGGTGTCTAATTAGGTATTAAGATCGTCGGTGGGAGACTGTGATGATATTACTACATTGTTTCCAGGTTTTGTGTTCGTATGATCGACGAATTCTAAGAATTTTGAAATTGTTACCGAGGGATAAGCGCGCGTGTGTGTGAGTCATCGATGTTCAAAAATAAGATCGGACGATGTTTCTCTGGTACTATCCAGGGCCTTAGCTACTCACCGTTTCCGGTATGGGTGCGGTATTGTTTGTTCGTTTATTCGAGTAAATCTTGGAATAGTCAAAAATAGATCGAAAGGCAACTGTACGCTAGTAATTGAAATAGCGTGAGAGAAAGAAGCCTTCGGAATTTGCAGAAGGTGATTTTCGCCTCACGACAAATAATAAATAAGAGAACACAAAATTAATTGGAAAAAAGGGTCGGACAAGATCAGCTTGGATTTAAAACAAGGAAAGCAATTTCATGTTTGAGGCTTTTAATAATTTTTTTTAAAAAATGGGATAGATATATGTAGAATTTTTAGCTTTAGAAAAAGTTTTTGATAATGTTGAATAATAAAAAATGTTTCAATGTATTGAAGGAGATAGAAGTTAAGTATAACGAAAGAAAAGTAATTATAAAACTTAGGGATCAAATACAAATAGAGGATGAAGTAAGAGAAGCGAAAAACTGGAAAAGAAGGCAAAGAATGAGCTATTAAGAGCAGGTAATGAAGGATAAAAAGTGTAAATCCTTCTTAGAAATGAAAATATAACCACAGGACAAAGAAAAGTGGAAAGACGTAACCGACTAGTTGAGAAACTAAGGAATATATCATCATCATTATCAAAATAGCGATATTTTTGGTCGCTAATTATGATTATTGCTTCAGATTTTTGATCCGATCCCGATTCACCTAAAGACCGGCTATATGTAAGGAAACATATGACATGTGATAGTGAAAACAGACGTGATAACAAATTAAATGGATTCAAATCCCACTTGTTATCTTTCCTAGTTCTGGAGATACCACGCTTCAAAGAAGATAGTTCTTCACAAATGTGAAGATTTCAATGCCCCCCTCCTTCTTTACAATTACAATCAATTTTGATGGGAATACACGGTGGCTCCCGAGATTCCGAAGAAAGAGTATATATAAATTCGAGAAAAAATATGAAGACCTAAGGGTCAAAAGTGGGGCGGCTTGATACGGAATGACCCCAAACTACATGTAATTCACGAAATTAGACGTGGGTGCTACGATTAAGGAGTAGATATAACCCTACCTTATTACCGTACATATGTTCCGCGCGGATTGGAACCAAAAAAAGCTGTTGAGAAACTGTTCACTTTCATTAGCCCTCCGCTGTTTCTCCTTTTCTTGTGTGCTTTCTTCTAACCACTACAGCGGCCCACATCTTATGAATTGGAGTGGCCCACTCATGCAGTCAATCTACCCCTTTCCCTGCTATTCTTGCAAATACACAGTAACTTACTTTCAGAAGATACGGAAGCTGGAAATAAGAGACAGCTGAACGTGGTGTTCACACGATGGTATTCGAAACGTCTATTCTTTTTGAAAGCCATTTCAAACTCATCACTGGGTTGTTCACGAGCCCCAATTTCTCTTAGCTGCTCGCATCTGGCCGCTCTGATGTTGCGCTTCTCTTCGGAAAGCTGTGACAGCGCCGCCTGTTCAGCCGAGTCCATTATCCTCTGCAAAATGAACGCGCATGAATAAATAACCGTTTCTTTTTCCAATTACGAGTGTTCGGATCGAGAACGACCACGAAACGATTTTCATATTCCTAGATCTAGTTTTCTTTTCGATAAAAAATACTAGGTAACCTCATCTTTGTTGACGCTAAAAGCAGACGCAGATATACACGGAAGAGGCAGCGGGGACAACTGTGCCTCCCACAGAAGACAATGAAATTAGAAACTGTACACGAATAGCAATATCTTACACAGAATCTCAAACAAGTCTGATAGAATTTTTTGAAAAGTTTCAATAAATTCTTAAAAAGTATCAATTTTGCCCATTTCAAATCTATCGACGCTTGATCCAAAAACTGACCACCGGCGACTCAACCAAACCCGATTCCGACAGTTTGCACGATACCTTTCCATTCAGGGGCGGATTGGTCACATAAGTTGACGCAGGTCCGTATTCCGTAGCACACCCTGTCAGTTAGGTAAGGCTGCTCGAATTTTAGGTCAGGCTGGCTATTATGTAAGAATTTTGTACCAGTGTTTAAGATGCCTATATACATTATACAAATGGCTTTATGCGTACTGCTACAAAAAAAAAAAAAAGTTGGGCATAGAAGTGAGCTGGGTCGGGCTAAGCTCGTAATGCTCATACAGGCGCTATGGGCCTGAGTTGACGAAAAGTTTCTCAATTGGTCAGTCGAAATTATAAAATTTGAGGGAATTTCGGGGCCTGCGTAATGGCTGAGAAAGAACGCAGAGAAAAAAGGACACGGTAGAGGGATAATGAAAATGAAAAGTCAAACCGATGTAATAACGTTTTCCCTACAGCACTTTAGGTTCAAAACTGCTCCTGCGTCCATTTGAAATTTGAAAGCTAATAGTAAGCACTGATCCTTCTTTCGGGAGAGAGAACTCTTCTTTACTGGAAAAGAAACTAGACCTTATCTCTAGAAGATAATTCTGCATCCGAAGTCGATTCAAATTCGCGCTCCGTTTAAGAATAATGAAATAAATACCCTCAGCCGATAATCTGTTTATACCCTGTGTTCATATGTAGGGTGCGACACCCGTAATCTGCAGTACTAGATAAGATGGATGAGCAGATACTTAGATCTGTGGGTAAGCAGATGAGTAGCTAGCTACGCAGAGCAGTGCACGATACGAATTTATACTCATGTGGTATTCGGTATTGGGTATTGTATCGCTTAAAACGATACCGGATAGTATCGGCCGATACCGAGTATACTCGGTATTGTAGCGACAGGTAGTCGTTTTCGTGATATGGTATCGACGATAACAAGTATCACTGATAAGGCATCACTACTGCACCACCTAAAATACAGCGCTAATCATAAAACGATTCCTCACTGAGTATTACTCGGTATCGTATCGGTGAAACCGACTACCAAGTACGTAATCAGTAGTCGGTTTCACCGATACAATACCGAGTAATACTCGGTTAGGAATCGTTTTATGATTAGCGCTGTATTTTAGGTGATGCAGTAGTGATTCCTTATCAGTGATACTCGTTATCGGTGATACCATATCACGAAAACGACTACCTGTCGCTACAATACCGAGTATACTCGGTATCGGCCGATACTATTTGGTATCGTTTTAAGCGATACGATACCGAATACCACATGAGTATATACTCGTATCGTGCACTGCTCTGGCAAGTATGTAGTTGCGAACTCGGAAAACGATAACGGCCGACGACTTACCAAAATAGCGTTCCTTTTCATATCCATAAGATTCTTCATTTCATCTGCTATATCTCTGGTGAGTATGAGACCATCTTTCTTCCGCACCGTCGCATCTCGATACCTCTGAAAACACACAAAGTAATAAGCGGACAGTAATTAACACGAGTTTACGAGTAGATACACAACCTACAAGCGTGTTTCTCATCGATTCAATACGATGCTCCTCTAATCCCGTTTTAAAATAGTCTAGGACTTTATCAAAACATTGAATTTATAGCCGCCTTCCAAGTGCATAGCAGGAAAGAAATACGTACAGATGTATTTTATACTAACTGTAGCAATAGCGTAGTCACGATTTTCGCAAGGGGGGGGCAAGCAAAAAATATAAGACGTGTATAGCCAGTTTTTCTTTAAATTTAATTTAAGCTGTTCATACTTTTAATCGAAAAAAAAAGCTCATGGAGGGCATGGCCCCCTTGGCCATCCCTTGGCTACGCCACTGAACTGTAGGGACTCAAAATACGTATTTGATACTCGAAATAAGTACGGGAATAATATCGGTATACTTACGCGTTGTATATCATGCATTCGTGTTATATGATTACCATACAGCCATAAGTTCACACCGAATTTTAATGCCCAATTCTTGACTCTGAAACAGAATAAAACGATATACTTTAGCGTGAATCATGAGATTCTAATTTATGATTTGTAGTTAGATTAATTAATGATTTCTGAGTCGAATGTTAGCACTGAATTTGTATAAGAGGCCTAGAGGCTATTGGCCCTAGGTACCTCGCTGGAAGGAAACGTTTGGGGAAATGAAGTAAGAAAGAGGGGGGGGAAAGGCGGAAAGAAGAAAGAAAAAATGTGGCCGAGTCGACTCTAACCAGGAAAATCGGGCACGGTACTAAAATAAAGGGTTTTTTGGATCGCTGATTTTGAACATTTCATTAGGTTTTGAGTTCGACTTCGATTGTGGCCTAAAAAATGCTTAAGCGAGGGCAAAGTCGTTTCGGTTAGGAAAAGCAAACTTTCAAACTATTTGTCGGAAACCTCGAGGTTAGAGTTTGTTGGGTCGCAAATTGAGAATAATCAAACAGAACCCTCTATTCGGGAGTCGGGAGGACCTTGTTCGGCTCTCTTAGTTGAGGTTCGATCTTGTGGGTCAGAAGTAACCAAATTTTTTCTCACTGAAATGTCTCCTAAATGCAGTCAGCCGTCGACTAGTGCATTCAGTTTTATCAAAAGCAAAAAATCTCAGCATGTTATAGCCCAACTCATAATATGAGACAAATTTACAATCTAACAAAAGGTTCGAGATTAGACTTCGGATCCTTAGACGGCTGAAAGAGACACCACAGATGTGTACCTAATGATAAACACAAAACCCTTCTTACGACGCTTTCAGTCAGATGCTGGAAGACAACAACAATAGCGCGAAACGTGAAATGCAGGGGCGTAATGAAGCGATTCGCATTGGGCAGGGACGGCCGATGAGTTTTCCAAATGAAGCTTACCAAACTTGGCGAGCGGAGCGAGTGAAAAGAAAAGAGGTTCGTTTAATGACTTGAACAGTATTATTAGAAGATTTTTCTTGTGGAAGGGGCAAGCATTTCAGTCAATACGCAAAAAGAAGATAAAAAAGACGATATTCTTTCTAAAAGCTGAGATAGAGTTCACCAACGAAAAGTCTTGCAGATCTCATACCTGAAATCTCTCAAGGCGCCTGTTCATCAACATACTTAATAGTTTTAAATTTTTTGTCGGGGAAGGGGGAAGCAGTATAAGGTCCCCCACCTCCGTTTCAACATCACTAGATTTAAGTCGTTTTCATGCGATTAGGGTCGGATTTTTCCAACACGAACAACATTATTCAAAACTTTTCCAACTGGTGGGCCTAATTGAGAAAAACCTCCCCCCTCGTCGTACTACCCTGTGAATATTTTGTTTGTGTTCCGAAAAAAGTACATTTTTGAATTTCGGGCCGTTGGAAAAGCCAAACTCCAAGAAAAGTCGATTCGGCTGCCTTTCAGGGGTGAAATTTGAATTTTGATGGCTAATATAATTGGGAACGAATAAGAAATCTAATGCCACGCCCGAACAAAAAACGGCTCCGAAAATATATTCCGTTAATTTATTCCAAATGAGGACCGGATCAAAAATCTGATTTGAAATTTGAGTCAACGTTGTGAAAAATGTTGTTCAATTTTCCGAATCAAATCAGTTTAGCTCCCTCTTAAATACAAAATTTGTCTGAAATCTCAAGGGGATCTAAAATCTGACAGTATTTTTGAATCAGTAACAAAAAATGTCCCTATTCCCACACTTGGGACAATTTTTCCAGATGTCAGTTTGACCCCTTGGAAGGGGTTAAAGTCTCATATGGAACCCAAATTGAAATTAGATCAAGAATATGTTCGCTTTTTCGAAAACAGTAACTCAGACTTTATTCCGATACTTCGTTTGATGAGTTATTGTATGAAATTTTAAAATTGGTGAACGATGTTCCAGACCCTATTTCGGGAAAAAGTAAAAATTTCATTTTAAAATATGGTTAAGTGCAATGTTGATCTAATTTTTTCAAATGGCCCCTTCTGCCTCCCATATCAGTACTGAATCCCGAATACGCGATTAATAATAAATTTCAACCTTTTACATTCACTTTTCTCAGTTGGACTTTTTCAAAGTTCAGCCACTGTTAACCCTCAGGAATTTCGAAAAAGTTCCAAAAAAACAACATTTAACACCCGGTGTCAAATGTGTCAAATGTTGATCCTTCGACGGATTTCAATCTCAAGCTCATTACATTTACTTGCACACTGAAACATTTCATACATCTCGATCCAGATAGTAAAATGTACAATAGTTTCCTCTCCAGACACTTTAAAAAAAAATCAAATGTTGCTCTGGTTACCATTCGATACCTAGATTAACATTTGATACTTATCTCAAGTATGAAAATTTTTTGCCAAATGTTAACCGGTTTCAAATTAATGTTGATCCTTTTCCAAACCCCGAAATATTGAACTTTGACACTGGAAATATGAATTATATCAAAACACTGGTAAGTTAGCTCATGAGAACTGATAATTTTTGAAAAATATCGAATTGAAATACTTTTCTTTTTTTTTTCTCTCTCTCGGATTCATGTGACCCGTAAATAGCCGGTTCGACGTAAAAAATATAAAATCGTTCAAAGTTACTTCATTTGAACCCATATTAGTACATATAAACACCCACGTATATCGAAAAATGAAATTGAAGTATTTACAATTTTGATGTTTCCAAATTAATGTTTCCTAAATTCGAAAATTGTTGAATTTTAGCACATTTTTTAACACAGGAACTTCAAATTTATAACACACCAATCACGTTTTCATAATCGAAACTGTACAGAACAGTAAGTGAAGGTCCACTTTATATGATTCGCCACAAAAAAAAAAGTTGCGAGCGCTCCAACAAAGATTTATTGAACCTTGAAAAAAAATATCAACATTTCGTAACACTTGGCACTTTACCTTAAGGCATTTGAAGATTCCCATTTGTGCCCCATTTGACTTCGCGATAAAAACAAAACGGGATTTCCGTGCAGCTGTTTCAATTAGTAAACTCTCCACCCCTTTAATTATAGTTCAAATTTCAAAGTATGAGAAAATCTGAAAACTTGAGTAGGACAATGGGTGCTTTCTACTTTCAAGGACTGTCCCTGGATCACTTTTCTAAACTCGGAAATGTATGAAGTACTTGTACTCTTTCTGTATTGAGCACAAGATAATTTATTTAAACCAGCAAACACAGATGTATATTGTGCAATATACTATACGCGCAGATAATACCAAGTGCACAAATGACCTGAAATTATCTGTTACACTGAGACTGATTCACACTATCTAATCAATATGGCTGAAAATGAGAACCCCTTGTGAGAAAGCATGCATCACATCCAGAGGCGAAACTTGACTTTCAGTTTGGAGGGGTGGAGGAGGAAAATTTGCCGACAAATATTTTTTGAAAACTAAAAATTCGCCGACAAAACATTTTAAAAATTTGAAAATTTGCCGATTTTTCAATCAAAATATTTCCTAATTGAAAAAAAAAAAAAGATAATAATAAAACAGAAGCAAAATATAGGCGTTCTTGTACCCTCAAAAAAAGTCTAATTTTTTCTACTCTTTATTTTTTCTTTCTTCCTTCGTTCCTCTTTTTACCTTATTTTTGAAGCGCCTGTTTTATAGAGAACCACTTGAGATATTCTCCTTCCTCAGCTCTTGTGCAAACATACACCACCCGAGAGGTTTCTTGAATTCATATAATACTATGATAATAAGACTCTTTTGACCCATCAAGATTTCCTCCTCCAACTTATGTAAAACTTTTAGGACTCTTTCAGACTTCTCTGAGACTTCAAGGATCTTCCGAATTTGTTCAAGACTTTTTCAGGCTTCACTGAAACATTATACCTCAGAAAATGTAAAACTCAAATCAACAATCTCAAAATTTGCCGACTGTCAAATTATTGGTTTTTCTTCACCCCCCCCCCTCCCCATAGTTTCATCCCTATGCAAATTGGAACCTTATCCCCCAAGCACTCACATTTGCGCACATGAGCATACCTTAATCTGGGAGGGTAAGCTGGAAGGATATTAGGAATACTTGAAAGGAACACACAACTTCCTTTACACATTAATGTGGTTCTTATTAGTGAACTTTTTTTTTCTGAATTTCCTCTGATTTGTCTCCTAAATTGATTCCAATGAAATCAAAAAAAAAAAACCTACAAAGTTTTACGTCGATCGGATTTAGGGGAATCCGTGCAACAAGATCCCTTTCGTTCTTATGACATGGAGTTTTGACTTTTGTTCCAGACTAAATTTCCCTCCTATATTCACCAGGACCAAATCACGTAAATTAAATAATAGAATATTTGCTATCGGATTTAGTTTGTGACATTGGAAAATAAGTCTTTTGCTTTCAACTTTTAGACAGCCCCGTAGCCATGGGGGGGGGGAGTTGGGGCCGAGCACCTCTAAAGGTATCGTGACCCCCCTAGGCAGAGATACCACCATTTAAAAAATCATCATTACGTCGGGCCCCTAGACAGCCAGAGTGGTGCTAGGGGGTACTGAGCACCCCCTAACGTTTGCCGGAGCCTACCCTGGCAAAATTTCGCGAATAAAAATAACGCATTCCTTCTATTTTTCTCGCTAGTTTTGTTCAAAACTTTTCGTTCCACTACATTTTAATGTTTATAAGCTTGTCAACACTGATTTTGCTGTGAAAGATAGAAAAATCGTATGTTTGTCGTTCTTTAATATTCACGAACACAGAGGTAGGCTCGCGATCCAGTTCAGATTGAATATCGATGGCTAAATGCCTGAATGGCTGTTTGAGAACTGATAACTTGATAAGTCCAAAGAAATACAGTTTTTTTACTCCCAAAAGTTCGAAAATTTGATCGTTCTAAGTGTTAATTTTTTTTCACACGATCTATTCAATTTCTTTTCAGTGGGTTGTTGGAAAGTTGAATCACCAGCTTTGATTATGAATTTTGAGATCAAATTCAATCAGTGGCGTAGCCAGGATTTTCCGGGAGAGGGGGGGGGAGCAAAGTAAGATTTTCAAGAGAGACAAAGTCGAAAATTGAAGTATTTTTTTTAAATCGTCGCGATATTAGAGGACTATTATATGAAAATGAAGGTAAAATTACTGCTCCAGCTAAAATTTTTCGAAAAAACGTATTTTAAAGCGAAAAATTGCTCATGTCTGCATATTTTACATTCTATTTCAGGTGCCTTGGGGGAGGGGGTATTCGCCCCCTTTGCCCCCTGGCTATACCACTGCCTCGTAGAACTCTTCATATTATATACTATGTGTATCCTCAAGCCCCTCCCCCCGCTGGTAAACAGTCAGCACCACCAACCGCAGATGGCTGGCTATGGGTCTGCTTTTAGATTTTAATAAAATGTTCAACTTTCTTAAATTTTAGGACGCAGTTCAAACAGAAAATCTAGTAAGAACAGAATAGTCATTGAAATTCGAAATTCAACGTTTACTACTGTCTTCCACATCTCAGTTCTTTTTTTTCCAACCATTCAGATGCTTGGCTTGAAACCTTTGGCTTTTGACTGATTAGTCTCTGACAGGAGTCTCGGGTACTCCATTTTTCAGAAATGAAATATGACTTTCAGTTTGGGGAGGTGAAGAAGAAAAATTTGCCTACAAATATTTTTTGGAAACTAAAAATTCGCCGACAAAATCTTTTAAAATTTGCCGATTTTTTAATCGGAATATTTTTTGAATGAGAAAAAAAGTAATAAGCAAACATTCATAAAAAATGAAAAATTCAAATAAACTGTTTCAAAATTTTCCGACTGCCAAATTATTGGAACCCCCACACCCCCTATAGTTTTTCGCCCCTGATCAAATCTTCACCACGGAATATGTAGATAAGTAGGTAAAATATTATATTATGCGCGAAGAGCATAAAAAGTGAGCTATTGTTAATGAGTCCGCGAATTGTGACACGAGCAGCAGATGAGTGCTACAACAGCATAAGTCGCTTGCTCATTGTACAATGGAGAAGGCGTAACTACATAATTTCTTTTTTTAAGCGGATGCATACAAACGCGAAAACAGACACGACCATGGCTCTTTTCGGTACACTGCATAATCTTTTTCGCACGCTCATAGTTAGATTCCCTTTTTTTTTACACTGCTGCATAAATCACTATAAATTAACTTCCCAAGTCTCAGCATTGCTCAGAATCACCAATTTTTTGTACATTAGTTTAAAAGAACCATGTTCCACAATCCACGCACTAGGAAAAAGCTTTTTGCTCTCATATCTCGCTGGCCGAGTGGATAGCGCGTTGGTCTCAGAATCCGGAGGTCCCGGGTTCGAGCCCACGTAGCAGCTCGTCAGAATTTTCGACCTAGGCCGGTTTTTCGGCCAGAAGGGAAGAGGGCTAAGATAGCCCTAACAGCCTCCCCGACGTCTTTGAAGAAATGCTCGAAAGGGCGGATTCCAGGACTCGGGTGGAGAGCAAATTAGAAAAAGAGAGGATTTTCCGCTCTCACCATTCACGCTCATTGCAAACAAGTTGCCTTTTCGCATTTGTATCGAGGTATACTACTTTTCAATTCTTGCACAGAACGCCCCTCTTTACCTCCCTATTGCTCATAGATTCCATATAATTTTGCACTTTCTGAGAAGATGTTGGAAAAAAATACCATAGGACAACTGGGAAGGAAACAGTGAAATACGACTCTTGTATAGCAGGCAGCCCTCGCCTTCAACTCGTGTGTACTACTTTTTCAGTTATGGAATATACTATCACACATAGCAGAAATATGCGAGAGAAAACCTGATTTAAAAAAAATACTTCTTGCACTAGTGCAAAAAATAACAATGCGTACACTTCTGGGGAGTGATGCAGCAGATGGGTGAACAACACAACGTACCGAACTTGGGTGATCTCCCTCCCATGCAGCATTTTATCCTCACTAAGAATATCTCAAAAACAATTATTGGTTGATTTTCAAACACAAAACGAGGCAACAGTGACCCAACGTTTCTCTCGCATGTGTTAAAGCGTTGAAGGTACACTTCAACACACATATACGAGAAAAACGCGTCACTGTTGCCACGTTTAGCGTTTGAAAATCGACCAATAATAATTATTGCTCGGGTTTCGGCGAAGTTCTTAGCGAGGATAAAATACTACACAATGGTGGAGCGATCACCCCTAACGCAGTGTATCGCTTTGTTCACCCATCTGCTGCATCATTAGCCGAAAGGGTACGAGTTGTTATTTTTGTACTAGTGCAAGAAGCGAGTCTTTTCAATTAGATTTTCTTTCACTTTTTTTTTTTTTCGCACGTGTGGAACATATCATGGGTGCCACGGGCGAGCAGTGAGCGATTACAACTGGTGCCACATAATGAGATTTTCATTGTATCAAATCGCTTAATTAGTGGTAATAAATATGTTAGCTCGCACAGTGAATGTCATCAACGTTCGAGGTTCTCTATTCAATATTTCTCGTTCAAAGCGGGTAACTGAGATCCAACCCAGATCAGTGCTACCCATATATTATTCGACTGATACTCGTTGAAAATTATTCACTTGCCACACTTGAAATAAAGATACCTTCTTCAAATCTACTATCTTAAGTGAGAGAACTCTCTGCATTGGGAGTATAGGATATAGGGAGGCTGGGATAGATCGCGAGCACCTAATAGTACCCAGTTAGAACAAGGGCAGGGGCAGGGGTCAAGGTCGAGGCTATGGACGTTTAAATTGAGGAATACGATTAATTTGAATCAAATAGATACTAGGGACATGGTGTGGCGCTGCATATACGGTTACTCTCGTATGCAATTTACAAAACGCCCGCAAGTCCCGCGCCGCGCCATTTATACTTTCTTCACTCGATTTTTGTCAGACTGTAGCGACTATGGCTGCCATATTTCACGTTTTCGTAATTACTTTCGCAAAATTTCAAACTCGACCGACCGATTGTTGGTACACTCGGCTCGACTCTCGCGTTGAAATAGCGAAAACGCAGCGCCGCGCCGCTATTCTGCGCCACATCACGCCGTATCGAGCATTACCCGACTGTGCCGCACCACACCGTGCTAGACCCCTGTCGGTTACACCAGGCTGCCGGCGGTACTTACGTACACATTATTATTCTCTCAGAAATTTACGCGCAAACCACAATACGATACGACAATTTAACTATCTCCCCGTAAAACTATATGTTCCATTCCTATTCGTTGACGTAGGTACCTTATAATACGTTCACTACAACCATGCTCCCGCTCCTCTGCTTATTTTGAACAGTTTGAACCACTGAACCAGCCGATGCTCTCATTCGGCTCGACAGTCGTTATTCTGGTCAAAGAAAACTTAATTATAATCGCATACGCTCGGGGTTTAAGGCATCGTGAGGGGGCCACACGAAGCATTGCTCCCATGGATCCTCAAATATTAGTTTATGTCTTCAAAAGAGGTATGATTCTTCTCCTGGACCAGGCTGTGCCACCTAGCTATAGAAATGTCTTGATCTCCCTCCCGACCCCCACCTGCCGGGGGAAAATTCTGATGGCAGGGACGTACCGACAGGGGGGCAACTTACCTCCCTGTAGAAAATTTTTCACTTAGCAGTTGGGAAAATTTACCAATTCAGTCAGAGACGAAAATAAGGGGGGAGCACGGAAGCCTCCATCCGGAGTTGAGTAATTTTAGTACATCGATCAAAAGTTGGGAACATCCAACATGTCAAAAGGTTTTTTAGGCCAATACAAAAAACTTTTGATACTTGGGAATTTTGAGTTGAGTCAGTTGGGACTTTCACAATTCCCCCCCCCCTCCCGAAAAAACTCTTCATTACGTCCCTGTCTGACGGGGCCTTTACCGTTATTGGTGTGGCGATATGACGGGTTACTGAAAAAAGACTGTAAGGTAAAGTGCCGCTTACTGATCGAGTGCCAATTAATGGTCAAAATTTTGAAGCCATATTCCTGGTCCGCTAGAAAGCGTGAAAGTTTAATTTTTTATCAGTGTCTAGCAGACACACAGTAGGTATACTTCAATATGATCTGTGTTCGAAATGATTTTGATTATTCGCGTTGAAGATATGAGCTGTGGAAAAATTTACCTGTTTTCGACGTGATAACCAGTGGCGTAGCGTCGGGGAGGGGGGCACGTGCCTCCAACATTTTTGCATATTCCTCTCATATCGGCGATTTTTAAAAAATACCACAATTTTCGACTTTTTCTCCCTTTAAAATCTTCTTGTGCCCCCCCCGTTTTTGGGAAACCCCTAGCTACGCCACTGGTGATAACGTTCCCTTATTTTCGAGGTACGTCATGAAAATCGAAAAAGTAAGTACTTCATGCTATTAATTTCGGACTTTTTGTACTTGCGAGTTCAAAGGACATACTAAGGAACATTTTCCGAATAATTGACAGATGATCGCATAGTTACTTATCGAGTGCAAGTCCTGGGAATTGGAGATAAAATCCAGTTTTGGAACTGATTGTACTTCAGTCCTATCATTATGTTTTTTAATTTCAGTTAGGTAGCCCATTTGAGAGTTGTAGAACATATTTATAGCAATGGTGAAATTCAATACATGAGAGGAGAAGACTTGACCGGCATTCGATCTGACCAATGCATGGCTCCATTTTTTTTATACCAATGATTGGTTAATATTCTCTTTCTTTTGTTATCATTCTGCTGAATGAAATGACGTCCGAAGAAGGAAATTCCAACTGATCATCCGGAGAAGCAAACTCATCTTTGAATTTCACCTTCTCTTTTTCATTCTGTCCATCTCAGGTAATTCTTTTCAGCTTGTGCCAAACACTGGTTGACCAATAATTGACAAATTTTAACATATTTTCGAAAATTCACAGAAAATGGCACTTGAGCTTAACGTCGGCGCGTGTAAGGGTAACTCATTCCTAATGGCATTCACTACCATATGCTAAGATTGGAAATGTGAAATTCTGCAGACCAATAATTGGCAACAGTTGCCAAATTTTTATTTTTGAACCCTTCGTGACATGCTTGTGGATTAATCCGAAGGTGTGTTAGCAGCGCCATCTTCTCATACGTTGTACAGGAAGGATGAACGTATCTCTCGATTCTAAAATCAACTCCCCCGTGTAGTTAGAGCTCGAAATACGACCATCTAAAAAAACCTGACCAGTGAGTGGCACTTTACCTTCTTTTCTAATTTTACTCTCAATCCGAGCCCTAGATCCGCCCTTTCGAGCATTACCTCAGAGACGACGGGGAGGCTTTTAGGGCTGTCTTAGCCCTCTTCTCATCTTGCCGAAAACCCGGTCTAGGTCAAAATGTAGCGAGTTGCTACGTTCACTCGAACCCGGGACCTCCGAATTCCGAAACCAGCGCGCTATCCACTCGGCCATCAAGACCCCCGGTACTTTACCTTGCAAAATATAAAATAAGCAGACATTGATTTGGGTAAGTCAAATCATCTTCTATACAGGCGGTACAAATTTCATTTAAGGAGGAAGAGGAGCGGGTTGATGGTAAAAATGATCAATGAAATCCTATCAAAGTTTAGTTGACATAGAACCAGACGAAGACGTCCTGGAATCCTTCATATCTTCTCCCGCAGTCCTTTGCAAAATTATTTACTTTTATATTTATGGTCCCTTATAACGCTAGGTATTTTCTTATTTTTACTCTCCTGAAAAAATTTATTTTCCAACTATACGGTTAGTGGCTACGAAAACGAGAGAGGGGTACATTGTACCTACTCAAGAATTCGAATGGGGTACAGAGTATATTTTGTATGTCCAATTCGAAAAAAAATTAAGAAAATTAAGAACTATTCGGTCAACTGATAAAAAAGCACTTTAAAAATCACTTGAATTTTAGTTTTTGAACTCCCTTAAAGACGTGCAATAGTTTGATTACCAAATAGTCATTTTTGCCTAAATATTAGCTTCATCTAAATATGGGGGGGGGGGTTGCTAAATTCGTTTTTGTTGTTTTTAATATTACTTTTACTTTAACTCTTGCTCTATTTGTTGCCACAGGGGGCTGTAAACTGCTAAAATCGGTAAAGCAGCATATAAACACTTCAATTACCTCGTCATGGTTTATTTGGCGGGCCGCTTATTTCATTTTTGATGTTATCTCGATCGTAACCTCTGTCCCTGCAGCCCCGTAGAGAGAAAAAGAAGGCCCGGGGGAATTTCCACGGGTCCCCCTCCTTCCAGTTCATTTTTTTCTTTTGTCAGATGGGAAAAAATTATAAGCTACGGGATAAGAGGTTTCATGGTGCAAGAAGTGATTGCTGATGATTTGATGTACAGCAGTATGATGCAGTCGTAAGCGTTGAAATTCAGGTCTTTTAAAAATATCAAACCCTCTTGAAAGTCTGGGCCCGGGGTATTTTCCCCTTTCCCCTCCCCTCTCGACAGGGTTGTGCCCCTACAGTAGCACAGAAGGTCTTGATCTAAATAGTGAAGTGGAAAGAAAACCGAAAAAGAGTTTTGAATTTTGCTCATTTATAAATATTTAAGTCAAGATCTCTACGGTGCTACAGGAGCAGGGGTACGCTAAAACATCAAAAATGAAATGAGCGGATCATTTCAAAAAAACGAATGATTGGAGCTATTATATGTTACTTTACCCATTTTAGAAGGTCATGACCCCTGTGACAAGATTAGGGTATGGATTATAGTTAAAATAACATCAACAACGGGTTTAGCGACCCCTCCCCCCTTCGGTCTCAAGATATGAATAAAACCAAATTTTGTTTATTTTCAAGTATTATTCAGATAACAACAACTACATAATTATGATGATTGAACTACCAAGGTAACTTTACATGTGAAGTTGAATTAAAAATTTCACTCGCGTTGGGCCATGGAAAAACTTAAATATTTTTTCACGAAATGTTGCGCACTCTATTTTTGTTTACAAATGCAACTTTTTAACCCTACCCTCCGACCCCCAAAGTTAACGTACAATTTCGTTCCATCTTGATGTGCTGGATGAAAAAATTAATTTTGTAACGTAAACCATCTTTTTCAATTGAATAGCGTGATTTTGTAGAATAGGGGACAACAAATGTTCGCAGATTCATTTGTCTTATTCATTTTCATTTTATTTTAAAGGCGAGGAGAAAGGTGTTGATAAGGCGAGTCCGTGTGTCGAGTTTTTTGTAAAAGAAAAAAAAAACTAATACAAATTCGAATTTTTCAATCTGTAGCCCATTTTCCCAGTCAGCTATTTTGTGTTCGAAATTAAGATACTATGATAGCGAATTAGGGAAACTGTTTTCTTACATTAAGTAAAAGGTAAAAAGTTCGATTACTCTTCGAATAATCGAAATTTATCCGAGCTGTTCTTCCTCTTCAGTATCCTTTGTCTTTTGATTTCAACGACGCTTAAAAGTGTTTGTCATACAAACGACGAGTGAATATACGTACCGCATATGTTCGGGGGGAGGGGGAGGCAAACTCGACTTTCAGAAGAATTTTCTTTTTAAAAACGAAAAACTTCACCTTCTGGCCATAGCGGGCTTCACCCTTGTTCGGTCAGTCTGTCCGCCTACCAGTCTCATTGACGGCTGGCCGATTGGCAGCCCATTTGTAAATTTATCTGTCAGCCTGCCTATCTGTCTGCTTACATCTCAAGGTCTGGAGCTTTTCTCGGGTAAGGGAAAAAGTTGGCGGGGTTGGGGCGAAGCAGATGGAAAGAATCAAAATACCGAAAATCCTCACAGTTCTTGAAGTTTGTACCAATGTATGTTATCAAAATGTTTTAGGGTGTTATGCGCTGCTTTCAATACAATTGGTAAAACTTCAGCAACTGTAGGTAACAAATCTTTCACTTACATCTCAAGAGTAACGATAGATTCAAAACCAAAAATCTCGCCTAAAATCTGACAAATTTTAGTTACACTAGACAGGGTATCGCTCCTTATCCGCTGGTCCTGGAGGCTCGATTCCCGGTATACAGCAGGATAGTCACGAATCAGCGTTTAGAAAACATCGTGAGTACGACAAGTTCTATTTTACCTTGAGCCTCTAGACCCGCCGGATCGTTACACTAGTCCCAGCTTGAATGTGATGCAATACAATACAAATCTGGTCAAGGTTCAGATAATCATAATCGGCCCAGAGTATTCGGTTTTCTTATCGATGCAAATTCGAAAACGACCCTGAACAACTGACAGAGATAAGTTAATATATCTGTATAGCTAACTGAAGACAGAAAACGATCGCGTGAACAAGACTGAAACCTATGACTAGTAGTTGAGATAACGCTCGCTGTATTATTAAAAGGGAAGCTGAGTGGTAAGGAAGAAAATACTGAGCAAAATTATGTTCTGACAAACGTCGCAGCTATCACAATCCGTCAGCTATGTCCAATACACGTCGCATCATCTCGGCCTTGCGGGACGAATGGCCCACGCGGCCGTAAACGCGGCGATAGCTCCGGATCAGACGAATCTCGCGGCGATAGATCAAGAGGTCTTGAAAAAAAAAACGATTTATCCGAGCGTTTTACGCGATATCATCTCCGATAGATAACTATACAAGTAGGGTCTGTAATTCAATACCAGAATCGCTACATATTCGAAATATTCTGTTAACACGACGGGCAGATGATGAGCATCCACCGGCGCGTATCGAGTCAGCGTAAAAGTAACTCACTCGTTGTGCGGTATATCCTCGTCTTGGGTCGTACAACTCGGAGTGCCGATCAGGAAGGCGAAAATCAGCAGCGACGGCGGTACATGGAGGATCATCGTTGGCCCCGAAACTTGCGACACCTCGTTACCGGTACAATACGGCGCGACCGCGACGCTACGCAGCACGGCAAGGCGCGGCGGCAGCGGCGGCTGCGGCGACTGGAGTCGCTAAATCACTCTCACATAGCCGGACGCGATACCGCGGCAACGGGACGCGCACGTTCGGCAGGATTCGGCCGTCGAACCAGCCGCAGACCAGCCCAGCACGAAACGAACGTATACGGTCGCCTATTTTAACGGCGATTTTTCCCGGATTCTCACTCGAAATACTCGGCGTAGGTGCGTACGACACCGACGACCACAGCGGCAGTAGCGGCGATCGCACTGACGATGGCAGCAGCGATGGCTGCACAGCGAAACTAGCGACGACGCGTATACATAGACGACGTCGGGCACGTGTAAACGTAAATGAATTTACAAAACCGAACCGTACGTGAAAAATCGCGGCGTTCGTTCGCGTACGAGTACAAATCGCGTCCACTTAACGCTACACTATTCTATTCTACGCTACACGATACAATACGTCGGCATCGGCCCGATCGCGCGTTTTCGAAATAATCGCGAGTATATTTCACCGTTAAAAGGTACATACGGTCGCACAGCATTCGCAAAAACGGGCGACCATCGTCACAGGGAGAAAGCGATCTCGGGGTGGCGTAAGGAGAGAAGGAGAAAGATGAAAAAACGCGGCAGCGTAGTTCGGGGGAGACAGCGCGTCGCCCATCCTCGTTTTGGGCCTGTGACGCAGCCGTCACCGCTACGGCTACCGCACCGGCGCGGCGTATCGTGCGCCCGCCGCGAGCGCGTGCTCTAAATCGCGCTGCTCTCGCCGCTTACCAACCGTCGCGGCGTCCGTATCGTCGTGTGCCGCTATCGATTTCGTTCGTTCGCGAAATGCCATCGACCTACCGTCGTTGATAATACTACTACTACCACTATTCTTCCCTACTGTAGGTTTTACTACTACTACCACCACCACTGCCATCGCCATCGCAACTGCGACTGGTGTTACAGTTACTCTACTGCTGCCACAGATGCACGGTGCGATGGCATATTATGGGTATAGAGTAGGCTACCGACGACCTCACGAGAATGGAGACGACCACCATTTCTGATCGCTAATACTGCTCCATGCTACACGCCTGGCCCAGGTTCCAGTGGCGGTTTCACGAGTAATAATCGCCTACGATTGTGTAAGCCGCGAACTAGACGAAAAAGGTTTGCAAAATGAAAACTGGTCATGCGGGGTTCACCGTTCAGATGGTTTTCTTTTCGCAGAACCGAACTGGATAGAAAATAGCATACTCGGATGTTTTAGGACTCTATCATGGTTCAGCAGTTGACTATAAAAAATATTTAAAAAAAGTCGAACTCTACACTTTGGGAACAAAAGGAGTTGACTCCCCTCTTTAATTTCAGACATGGCATATCGCGCAGGAGGGCAGATTACAGTCTCAAAACTTCAGTTATAATTTTTCTCGAGAACAATATGCCCTGTCGCAAAAAGAGCTGTAAATTTTACCTAGGAAGTACTATACTGCATCTTCCGAACCAACACAATACTGCCATAAATTGAAGGGTAATCAAAACTCACATATGCCATTTTCCTTCAAGGGCGCAAATAGGCAAAATATTGTACACGGGTGCAAGAATATCTTTGCTGCGCCTGTGAACGTGGAGTATATTATACATATATCGCACATGCACAGGCGCAGCAAAGATATTCCAGCACCTGTGTACAGCATTTTGCCTATTTGCACCCTTGAAGTAAAATGGCAAATGTGAGTTTTGATTCTTTACCCTTCAACTGACGATCCCCTTTCTTAGTAATTATCCACAAAAAGCGTTTCTTAGTGTTACAAACGTGTATTTCATTAATTACTAATCACATGTACACGTTAGGCAAATAAAATATGTTATGCCGGGGTTTCTATTCATGCTAAATTCAATTTTAATATTATTTTGACTCATACCCCTACCTCATGACCATACAGGGAGGGGACCACAACCTCGAAAAATGCTAATTAGCCAAAAACTACCTTCGGTAATATCGAAATAGGGTTTCTGAACAACAAAATTCGTTTTGTTTCGAGTGTATCCTCTACTTCTATGATACTGCTGAAAATCACAACCTCGAAAATCGCTGAGTCAGCGAAACAACCGTCAGTGGTATCGAAATACAGGTGTCTTGGATCGCTGGATTCATTTTTAATACATTTCGAATCTAACCTCTACCCCCGTGACACCACCGGAATCACAACCTTAGAAACTATATCTTCAGTAGTATCACAAATTTCTTCTCTTAATTGCTGAATTCGTCTCTAATATTGTTCTGAGTGTACCCCTACCGTATGGCACCACAGAGAGCCATAACCTGAAAAAATGTTGATCGACAAAAACTCACTTCATTTGTTGAGGGGGGGGGGGGGCTGAGTTGATTTTGTATACTGTCTTCAAAGCTATTCCTACCCGTGTAGTCCCACACAAGGCTACAATCTGGAGATCAGAGTGCCAACTTTTGTTACGTAGTAAGATGGTCCTCTGAACAGCTGTGTCATTCTTGAAATAATTATTACCCACCCTGGGTTTAAAAGACAAAACATATCCCTGAAATTCTATACCGCAATTACTTTCAATAAAATACTCAATGAAGAAGAACTACCGAGAGCGAGAATTGCATCAGCAAGTACTCATACCTTGTTTTGATAGTACTCAGAATATCGAAAAACCAATTTTTGATGGTCCAAAACAAACCATATTTCAACATCACTGAAGGTAGTTTCGACACATCAATATAGATGGTTTTTGCTGATTCACTATTTTCGAGGTTTCGGCTCCGTGTGACACTGCAAGGGTAGGGTTTATACTCAAAAATCACATCAAAAACGAATTTGACGGCCCGAAGGACCCTTATTTTGATATCACTGAAGACAGTTTTTGCTAATCATCGATTTTCCAGGTTACAGCTCTCTATGGTGCTACAAAACAATAATAAAAATGAATTTTGCGTCTCAGAAATCTTCCCGTATTATGTAACGGTAGCTAATTTATAGACCAATATTTCCAACTTACTGGGTGACAGCCCCATGTGGTACCTTTAGAGTAACAGTGGCAGGGTGACAGAGTCAAAATAACATCAAATTGGAATTTGGCATGTTTGAAACCCTTCGGTACAACAATTTAATTTACCCAACGTTTAATGTGATTTAATACACTAAAAAATACTTCCTTCGTGAAATACAGCTAGAAGGGCGGGAGGAGGCAACGCAACGCCATTTTATAGCAATATGGTATCACTACGGCGGATGAAGTGTAGTGTTCCTTATGTATAATTTCACAATCACACCGAACTATTTTTCAGACAAAGCCCACAGTTTTCGAGAAAAGTCAAGAACCATCTGAACATTTGTGCCAAAGAAATCTTTTTGTTCACAATGTGCAGCGTTCTGGAGGCGCAGACACACAAGAAAGGACCTAAGAAGAATTATTCCGCCCAGAGATGAATTTGAATTGAAAATGCTACAAAAATAGTTGACGAGGGAAAACTCCAACGGATTTTGAGTAGTTTTCTTTCTCTTGTCTCACACCAAAACAACGGCACACGAGCGGTCAACATGAATTCTGAAAATTATAGGAATTGGTATGTTCATCCATGATCCAGACAGACATCCTGACAGATAATTGGAGCTTCGAATTTCAACTCATCTTAACACAAGCAGACAACCAAATAGCTTATTTGTCTATTTGGTTGTCTGCTTGCGTATCTTACTACCTGTCTGCCTGTGTTGTCTCACAGGCTGGCTGATTCTCTAGACATTCTTGTTTATTATTACTTAAATGAAAGAAAGAAGAAAAAAAATGAATGTCGACTGAATCAGCCAGCCTGCAAAACAGACAGACAGGCAGTAAGACAGGTAAGCAGACAACCAGACAAATAAGCAGAAATTGGACTGGCCAACAGGAAGTTAGGCGGACAGTGTACCGCCTGCCTGCCAAAAAAACGGAGCCAAGAGCTACGACATTTGAAGTCTTACTTTTACTGCGATCTATAGGCACTCACTCATAAGGCAATATAACTGCGATTACAGTACTTTTATTCCTTTTCTGCTCAAAAACCTTTTCCATCAGGCTAGGGTTCTGGGACCAGTTCATAATGTGTACAAAATGTTACTTGCTAAAACTTCTAAATGTTGTCAATCCATAAATTAAATGTTGCTAAAGTTCAGCTCTCTCCCCGCCACAAAATGTTGTCTCTCTTGACTGACGCTGAAAATCGCGATTTGCATAATTAAATGGAACACAGAATTTAGACTTCAACCTGAGCCAGTTTAAGACTTTCGAGATCCCTAAACCTGCATATGTAATGGCTCCTTCGTAACCCCGTTTCTTGCTTTTCTACGAATGATTTTCGTATCAAATATTGCTTAGAGTGCTTAGCCCCTTTTCCCAGTCACTTCGCTACTTCTCTACCTCACCGACTTTCCTTACTGCGTATTTCTTCTGGTCCCTTTGTGTCTCCCTCTCATTGTAAACAAATGTAAGCCAACTATTAGTCTGTCTTTTTGTCCAACTACCTGACTGGCGAGCGGCTTGTCTCCAATCTTGAAAATTTCTACTCAGCGGTAAAAGTGGGGAAAAGAGCCAAGTTACGGAAATACATTTGAAGGTATATTGGTGTGAAGAGTGATGGGGAAAGAAGGTATTTGCAACTCAAGAGTACAAATAAGGAATGGAAAATCGTTGGCGAGCTCGTACGTTACATTCTCATTTGCAGAGGAGGAAAGGGGAAAATAAGGAAAAGAAACCCTCTTGATTCTCTTTTCTTTAAGCTGTTAAAAGTTATGGCTCGTAGACCGTGTTTTTTATCGGACTGAGGAAGGGCGTAATGCACCTCACATTTGTTCTGTCCGCCTAGCTGCCTGTCTGTCCGGCTAGAGCTACTTCTACACCTGCCAGCCAGTTTGCTCGTATCTCGAGGTCTGGAGTTTTTCCCCATCGCAGGGAGAAGGCTGAATTCCGACAACGCATAGCCGGTGTCTTGTTGAAATTCATCGTGGGCGTGACGAGGTGACGATTATCTTTTCACCTCGGACGCTGCTGATCCTGAGGCGGTGCGAGTCTATGAGTTGATGCATGTCCGACGGAGTATTCACATTTCTACAAATAAGGCCGTCCTGAATACTGCCTGATTTGTAGAAGAGGAACCCAGCTTACAATTTCTAACACCGGCTAAACAACGATTAGGTACTATTTCGTATTCGACGATGAATAAATATATGACGTAATTAGGTAGAAATACTGAAATACTATGATGATGAAGTCGTAGCACGAATCGAAGACGACGGCTTCAATCTAAGAGTCGTATTTCACTATTTCTTTCCAAACTACGAACGATAGATATTTTTTTCAACACAATCTCAGAAAGCACAACATTACACTGGAAACTGCGAGTACCAAGCTGCTAATAAGGCATTTTCTGCATAGTATACTACACAAGAGCGGGAAGGAAGCCGATACACAAATGCAAATTGAGCATCAGGAGCCGGGAGTGAATTATGCAACCGTATGAATGGAATCACTTCCTTCGCAATTTTGGAGAGTACGATATTTTTTTCAAAATCTTCCGCCCAGGGATCATCGTTTTTCACCCTGTGATCCATCATTTTTCCGATCTGAAGCGGGAAAACACTCAGTTTCACTTCGCTTCATCCCAGTAACGCAGGGAGCTGAAAACAGGGCTTTCGAAGAACTAAATAGGCACAAAATGATGCACTTTCTGAGAATTTTTTGAAAAAAATTACCATCGGGATCCAGTCTGACCGAGGGAACCGTATTAGATGCGAGGAAATAACACGAGATTACAAACCGTTTTCGCACAATCGAAACGTATTTTTCTTATCTCTAATTCACAACAAAACGGACCCGTGAAACTTGAAATGCGCCTTATTGTGAAACGCGAACGAATGAATTCGTTCGGAAAATTATACAGCCCCATATCATCGAAAATAGGTGATACAATGATAAAAATTACGATCGTTTTCCCATGAACTTTTTTTTTGGAGTGCCAATAACAAATGCTTCGTTATATGGCAATATACAAATTTTGAAACCAAACCAAAATTAACACGGCACATTATTTTACGAACAGTCAACTGCATACCAGCCTGTCAATAGTTCACATACACTATCAGTAGAGCAGGCGTAACATGCACGTCCTCTTGAAAATCACAGGAAGTGAACCGAGGCTGCGGCAACACTGTTATTTCCAACTCGCATAGCGCCCAGTGACACAGTTCCAAATCTTCTTGACGCATTCCAAGGCTTTACAAAGATATCGAGTCTTCACTTTGTCCAGAAAGCATAAGCGCAAATAGCCAACCAGGGATGAATGGGGCTCATGGAGGCTACCAAGTATTAAAATATAGAAAATCTTTTTCGCTCGTAAGATTTTTCAGTTTTTCAGGGGAATTTCAGAGAATTTGGGAGGACCTTCCTACCTATTTACGCTTATGCCAGGAAGAGTCATCAACGTTCAAAGGCCAAAATAGACGTACAAAGTTTAGTTGCAACACCGACGATAAACAGACAATTGCGCGCATACTTATTGTTAGTCACTTACGAACACTTCGACACTTTCGTTTTCCGTCGACACTACATACAAACCATTCAACAGTATCGCAACATTTATACACACGATTTACAAATTGATGAAGAGAAGAAAATACGCGAACAAACAAATACCTACAGATAAATACATGAACGGACAAACGAATAAAAATAAATAAATAATAATACCTAATAGTGAATCTAATGATAAAACAGCGAAAAAAAGTAAGAAAGCGTGCGAAACAGACGAACGCGACTGTTTCGAACAATCACACCGTATTGAAATGTACAGCCATAGAATTACCAACTTACACCGATAAAATGTACAAAAATCAACGAGGACAAATGAAATTTAATCGCTACGGAATTTACAAAGGAATTGCGCACCCCGATGCTTTCACAAATGGCGAGTATCGCTTCGCCCAAAATAAATATCGACTTATATTAATACGATATACGAAAACGGAGATGGTTCGTATTATAATTCGTCGTGATAGTCGACCGTATCCTGCAGCTCCTTCCACGTGCACACGGCCGGAGTGTTAAATTCGAGCAAGTATTCGCATCGACTGGGTTCACTCGCGGCCACTACTTCCGTTTGCAAATTGCACCCCAATTTCACCTGTAAATTAATCAATGAAACAGAATACGTATTTACGGAACGTGCTCGCCGATTTACCGTTTCCACTCATTGGAACCGGTTTTCAAGATCTGTGATCGCTTCCGAACAAGATATCGTCAACTTAATTTTATTTCCACCAGGTTCCATTGCACCGTTTAATCTTTATCGATAGATTTTACCTTCGTCCACTGTTCCCCCACCAGACACTAAATTTCTGACAATTGATTCACGAGGAATAATTAACGTACGAGAAAATGAAAACACTATTCAACTTACGCGAGTATGTCGTTGCGGACCATTCCAGCAGGACTGCCCTTTACCGTAAAACATAATCTCGTACTTATCGTCGACCCAGTTACCCCAAACTCCCAACGAAGTTTCGATTCCGCCGTCTTTAGGTCGTTGACTCACCTGCAATCAGGCATCGTCAAACACCGAATTAGATGGTTCGACAATTTTTAAATTAACAAAGATAAACTTATTTCTTGTCACCACATGTGAAACTAGAGAATGCCGAGCACTTTCTAAACTCCTCCTTATTGGTGGCAACCACCATTCGTCAATCATACGCTTTATTTTTCTGACAATGTTCGCGTTCTTCATGTCTTGGGCTACTGCGACTCTGTTAATGTATTAGCTATTCAACTTTTCGACATTTAAAAACTTCATGCGGATGCCACCGTAGCTGGCAATTTTTCAACGGAATGGAAATTCAAATTGAAACCTAAAAAAAATTCAGTTCCCAATGTTACCGATTGATGACTAGAATTTCCCGAGCGCTAACTTTTCAACCAATACTAAAGGCATGACGCGACCCCCCCCCCCTTTGACGTTCAATGTCAAAAAACAACTTCACAGTAATTAAAAAATCAAGTGCCGTACCCGTTGCCGGATATTGGCGGTCGCGGTTTCTGATGCGTTCACTGGGCAGGGTTAGTTGCGGTAGTCTGCCGTTGTTTTCCCCACGGTTTGTTGCGTTAGAGTTTTCCTTCTCTATGCCAAAGAGTGTGCAGCTGCAGTTCGCTTACTAGCCACGTGCTAGCACAACATCAAGTAAGCTGGCCACGACGTGCACACACCAGTATCAGTCTTTTTAGGTCCGGAGGTGACACGCCCTGCGATTGTAGTACCCTGTTCGTTCGAACTGGCGGGGGTTACAGCACGCGTTACCTTTCCATCTCGATTGATACTGTTGTCGCTGTGTTCGCTAGGATGTTAGCTGGGGTGTAATCGAATAGCACTAGCTTTCCGATGTTGGTGGGTTTCGAACGCGAGACGCCAGGATAGCGAATCAGGCACTAACCACTCGGCCACATCGCGACTTCACAGTAATCAAGCTGCCTCAATTTCAAAATTTTAATTTTTCGCTTCATCTTCAGCGAAGCTTTTTATTTCAAGGACTATTTCCGAGAAAGCAGATTTCAGGAAAACCAACAAATTGTCAGAAGAAAACAAGACATTCTTCCATACATTTCATTTGTGATTTACTATCGGAAATACTGTTGGGGAAAAAGTTTTTAATGCCTTCACGCTTGTGCATACACAAAATCCACGAGTATGGTGGAAAAAGTTGAACATGGCTGTCGCACCCAGAACTGGATAATCTCGCATTTTTCCAATGAGAATGTATCAATCAAACAAACTAACGAAAAGAGATTTTTTGGGGTCATTTCCTGGAAAATTCCGTATACGTTTTAAACCAACTCCAGTTTGAGTCCCACAATCGGAATTTCACAGTTAGAAAAAGTAAAACTTACTCCAAAGTAGTATCGAAATAGGGGGTTTTTGGGATTGCTGGTTTCGATCAAACACTATTTTAAATTGCTTCCAAAATCAACATTTTACACTTGAAATAAAGAGCTGAATTAACACGAGAAAGGAAATTCCGAATTAAGGACTTTCGAAATTGCCGATTTCGATTATCATCAAATTCAACATCAAGCTCTGTTTGCGACACTAAAATACAAAATTTTCAATGAAATAATAAGAATTTCTACTATTTAATCTTTTCCTCGAGTAATTCTGGTTTTGGGAACTATTCTGATCAAATCTGAACTCTAATGCTATACTTGAAATCTGTAACCCAATCTCAAGCCCTTTAGGTAGCGTGCCGAGGGTGCCGGATTCAAAAAATATTTTCAGAATGGAATTCGGTTACCTGTAAGAAACCTATAAATCAACAACGATCTTAAATTTCATTTTCCTCAGCCCCCTCTCCTTGTCTTTAGCCATCAGGAGAGGGCACAAATTCGGATTGCTAACCTCGTCATTAGTAAACAAGGAGCCTTTCATTTTGAATCTTTAGCGCTTATGGGAGTCGATAAAACCAATGATTTATTAAATTTATCTAATCAGAAGGGTACGAGGCTGTGGCTCTTATTTTTAGAGGCATATGAGGCTATGGCTCCTGTCCCCTGCCACTTATGCGATCGATCTCAAACTTGGTAAGAATTTCATTTAATCTTATTGGAACCGATGGGGACAGGATTCCGCCACGAATCCGCCACGACCTAAGGAAGGACATTTACTTTTCGTAGACCACATTTTCAACCTCAAATTTAAAACTAAAATTGGTTCGAAAAAATTATACAATTTTTCGCTAGAATTTTGTACGCACGATTTGTAGGTCAAAAGATAACAAGATCGTTCAAATCGTCGAAAAAAAGAATGTTTTTGCTCCACCCTTTTGTAGGGCCAGGGCCAGACCGACGGGGGTGTTTTTGGGGTTCAAACCCCTCCCATTGGCTAAGAGAACAAGAAAAGACAATGGGTTGAGACGGAGAAGAGGGGATCTGTGACTAAGCCCCCCACCACCAAGAAAACAATTCATCTTAATCGCAAAACCCCCTCCTTACTTAAATCCTGGGTATGGCCCTGTGCAGGGCTATACAGAATGCTGTTCTAAACTAAAAAGCTACTTATATTCAAGAAAAAATGGGAAAATGTAGCCTTTGGAATAAACGGCTTCAAGCTACACCACATACTATTCGTAAATTGTATGTACAAAAAAAAAACACATTTTCAAAGCAAATTTTCTCGACTTCACTCAAAATACACTACCCATTATTAAACCACATTGGTGTGGTGGGAATTAAACCACGCTGTATTTCTTTAGTGAAAGGACCGTAACTCTCATAGCTTCCACATGACCCCACGAATGAAAGAATGCGGCAACGTGAGAATTTCCGCCAAAAAATACACGTGTATGCGAATACCCATCTATAGATTTCGAAAGTCGAGCATCGATCCCCGTTACTACAACGTTAAATCAGAATAGTAGCTCGAAGGGGGCGGGACTGGCAGGATGGGGACCTCGAACTAGTCATCGTAAGAAAAAACACACAACACACGCATAAAAAAGTGCTCAATCAGCTTGTCGAAGATACTGTTCAAACTGAATAGTTCTCGAGTAGTATTGAGTAGTTCAGAAGTATTTTCGACAGCCTCGGCAATACTTCCTTATGTGGACGCGAATACAGTTGTTCCTCATTCAGACTTACCGTCGACCGAATTCAAGAATGTCAAGGCGGCGATCTTACCTGATCGAACGGACATAACTTGTAGGTATATTCTCTGTCTGTATATTCGTAGCACTCGCCCACTAGATAGGCGAATTCGTCTTCTTTTCCGTAATCTTTATTCAAAGCTTCTTCAGTTTGCCTAATTTCTCTTTGTATGTCCCTCAAATTACGAGAGGCGTTCTCGAATTCCGCTCGAGCACTATTCGCCTCTGAAATACATGCAAGCTGAGTTAGGATTACGACTTCTATGAAAACGGCTCACAGTGAAAATACGATCGGATAAAGCTATTAAACGTGAAACGTTAAACGTGGGCGAGTTACCATCGATTAGCTTGACAGTCGCTTCGTCGTACTCGACTTTACCGGCTTCATCCACAGACGCATCCGCATCGTGCTCGGTACTTTCAACATCTTCTGCCGGTTCAACGTCGTCTCTGTCGTCACCTTCTTCCTCTGTTTCTTCTTCGTGTTCATCGAACTCTTCTTTCTGGCCCTGTTCGCTACTTTCTGCGGCGTCTTTTGACTGATCGTCACTGCCTGCCGTTTCCTTCATCTACATATGAAAAAAATTAATGAATGGTTAGTTCACACGATAACTACTCCGATAAGAATCAACCATTCAAAACTATATGCGCAGGGGCTTCAGTTGTCACTTTTATTGACCACAGTTTTATATTTGAAGAAGACTTGAGCATTGAACAAGCTGATACGAGAAATGATGTTGATAAACAGATATAACTACACACATTTTATGTTGACTAATAAATGTAAATAATTTAAATCATTGCTTCTTGCATTTAGTTCCCTCTCAATAACTCTTAAGATTTCTGACGTATGAAGAGCCTCAAATTCAAAAACACAAAGTGGAATCAAGTTAATAAATTATTCGTACGAGTGGTCATAAAACGTGAGATCGTGAAGTACAATTAACTATTTCTTAATTGTCTGGATTAACGGTAGGAAAAAAATAAGAAGACTTAGACAGATGCTTGAAATACGGAAGCTGATATTACTGACACCTGCATCAATCCTCAAAGTTTGCTCAATTTTTAACAATTTTTTCTAAGGATACAGTTTTGTTTCTAGTGAGTCAGTGAACCGATACAGAGAAAAAATTATTTAAAAATCAACTGTTTCAGTTATATCATCATCATGTCAACATGAAATATGACCCAAATAATACCATAGCAATATCACTACATAAGTTCCCTAAATTGTTAGGTCTTTCATACTTTTTTTTTTTTTTATTTATTTATTTCTAGAACAGTTCCGAGGATATTTTGATTTACTCACGTAAAAACCATAAATCACATTGAAGATAGATTTGAAATTTAATGGATAACACCGCAGTCACCTCCGTCATATTTACGGTAATTTGCACGTAATCCAACAGGTGAGTTTAATGAAATCTTCTACAAGTTAGTACTAATCAACTCGAATTGAAAATGTGAAATCTAATAATAAAACACGTCTTAACCGATACGATTGATTGTTACAGATTGAAATAAATTTGAGAGGTGGTCCACATCTTAATATATTCAGCTTTCCAAATTTAAACCTCCACTTTTATCGATTTTTGACGAATTTCTATTCCAGCTTATAAATGTATCAAGAATTTGCTTTTTAAACTGAGACCTATTAGAAATCCCAATAGGTTTCCTTAACGCGTATCCAAGGTTTCAATTTATTAACGTTTTATCTATTACAAAATATATCACGCTAAAATCTCCAGACAGCACATCCTGTGTTGCTGTTGTGAGTACGAGTTCAAAACATAGACTTTGATTGATGATGCTTGTACTCGTACGTACTTACCATCTGCACGGCGGAAACTTGTTTCATGTATTCCCAACCACTAGCTAAGAACTTATCGAAAGGTACGGTTTCCTCGTCATTGAACACCGCCTGCAAAACGAGAAAGTAACTTAACAGATGTTCTCAACAACTGAAACAGGTTTGAATTCGGTCACTTCAACTCACTTTCATTTCATCTTCAGATACTACCCCGTCCTTATCTTGATCGAATAATTTCAGTTTTGTAAGTTCATCTTTCTCGATACTAAAAACCAATTGAATGCAGTTATTCACTCGCATTCCATGAAAAATTTGATGTTCAAATTGAAAGTCTGACTACATCAGTTTTGCCGTGTTCTAGAAAACTGACCTAGCTAACACGGCCTCAAGTCCTTATCACAGAACATATATTTAATAGCGTACAGTCAAACTTTCAAATTGAACAGCAAAAGTAAACCCGTGTGAAAGACAATTCAAAATGAAATCATGTTCCTTACACGCCATTTCCATTTTGATCGATTTCCTTGAATTGTTTAAGGGCTTCTTCTTCGTTTCTAGTACGTTCTTCTTCTTCTTTTTGCTTCCTCTTCTTCTCCTCCAGTTCTTTGTATACGTCCAGTGCTATCTTCTCCTGCTCTTCGATCTTCAGCTTTATTTTTTCCTTTTCAGTTTTGAAAAATTCGGCTTCTGTTTGTTCCTTAGTGAGTTCCAATAACCTCAGCTGCACGTAACACAAAGACATACCGTAATTATTGAACGAATTTCGATCACGCGTTATTATGAAATAATTGTGCCGTTACCAAGAGCTCGTTGTCAGGGTGTAATCCAACTTATCTTTCCGAATCTGTTTCAACACGCCCCAATACAATAATTACATGCATTCTTGTATGTACATTTGAAGACTCGAACTTCGTACTTATATTTTTCAGACATGTTAAATTGTGTTCGAAACGTTTATAATCTCAACAGACACATTTCTGTCTTCGAGAATATTTTTTGATAGGTTTGGTCGAATGGTCAAAAGTAAACGACATAAAAAGAAACGACCGTACGGCATACATCGAATGACGAATTCTGTGAACTCGTAACTACCTGTTTTTCTCGCTTGATCTGCTTTCCTTTCAAACTTAGCTCTGCACGTATTTTGCTGCCTTCTTTAAATATCGCCAGTTTTCGAGCTTCTTCTTCCCTAGCAGCCTGTCCCAATTCGAAGCAGTTATTCTCACATTTCACACCCGAAGTATATTCGTCCGAACCGTCGCAGCAATCTGCGTCCGAAGAACAAGTCCAATTAGTATATCAGCACTGAATATATGGGACATAATATCGTTTTGGAAATCGCAGATTCGTATATTTATAGTACGCACTTACCACAGATTCCATCATCGACGCGAGAAGAAGGAATAAATGCAGGTTTATGACCTACGTTGTTGCAGTAGAAACTACCATTAGGGCACGCAGAAGTACCGGGTTCATCACTACCATCGTCTACACAATCGCAATAATCATCGTTCACGCGATCGAACGGAATGCTCAAGCTTCCATCAAAGCACGTAAATACTCCGTCGGTAGGGTATAAAGACACCACTGAAATCGAATTATGAAACTGTTAACAATGCGTTCGAGCGCCCACCACGTAAGCGTGTTATCGCGCAGTAAAACCAACTATCCTAATAACTGAAATAGTAATCCGGATCGGATCAATGCTCGAGATAACACAAGTTATACTACAATAAGATAGGGAAAAATGAAATTTCATTTCAAAAACTTACTAGATAACGAAACACCTCTCGGCCTTTTGACGGAATCCGAACCAGAGGTCGTGAGGTAAGAACATAATAGAATGAATTTCAAAATCATCGTATACGACCTATACATTGTGTACCGGTAAAAAATTACGAGTTTTGAAGTAGTATTACTCGTGAAACTAACAACGCGATTAGTATTACTACTACATAACGACTGAAAGTTTTTCACTTCAAGTGTCTTTTCAATTCTTACTTAACTGTACAATTATTCATAATTACGTAGAAACGCGATAGAGAGAAGCAACCACTGTTCAAACTTGCTGATAAAATTTAAAATGAATGACATGCAGGCAAACATATCGACAAAGCACCGAACTCCTTTTAATTTCTTGCCAAGCGGAGACTGCAGACCACAGATCCACAGCGTTGCAGTCAGATTCACAAGCCGTGAAGTAGAAATTACGTCTCATTGCTCTCACGCATCAGCGTCTGTAGATGGCGTTCGTGAAACTACATTCGTACATTCAGAAAAGCGCGAAAAAGGTAATATTAGTTTCTGCATGTCTGATCGGGTTTATTTCCCGAGTTTAATACGAATTCCATCCATAAATCGGATCCTTCTATTCCGTCGCGATTACAACAGGTTACTTTATCTTTATTTTTTTGTTTATGTGCGCTGTTAAATTTAACCACTATTATGCATTCTTGAAGAAGTCAGGAATGAAGTGGGGCCGAAACAAGAAAAACGTCGACCTGCAATGTCCAATCTGCAATGCATTTCAAACGCACCCTGCGAAATACAAAAAATGTACAATACACTACCTGTGAAACTTCCTACATATCAAAGTATCTCTCTGTCTTTTATAACACAGTTTAAGTATGGTATTTAATTTTTCTTTGAGTTGTACCACATATGTAATGCAGTCTTTTGTGAATACAGACATAAATTCGAAGTTAAATATTCTCCATCAACAAAAGTATCCAGTGGTGACTCCGAGTCAACATTTGAACCCGAATAAGAAATAATCTCTCGCCTTCTCTTGAATCCGAAAAATAATGGCGCTTGACATAAGTGAAGAATGTCGCAAAAAGTCCAAGTCAGTGCTTAGCATACATATTATGAAACCTAAAACTGGAGTCTGCTTGTGTGAAACTAAACTGTATCGTTTTGTTTAATTTTCAGTAGAGTATACCCCGTTGCAGGCTAATGAAACATATCCGTGCCTGTAATATTGCCCAGAACTCCGACACATTCCAGCTCCAGGATAGCGGCAATAAAGTTGTTACGCCTTCGCATTCAGAAATGATTAACACGGATGGTATAATATGACAACTTCCGGAGTAGATCTTGAACTGGTAAATACTTACGAGAAGTACATTATGAACTGTAAAAAGGTAGCACGATCAGACTTCTATTGTATTTTGTGAACCCGCTGGAAATTTTCGTTTCTTATCACTTAAAGTTAAGTTACTGTAAGTGGTAGGTCCTGAGATCCGTAATGCTGGTGTACAAGTTGGAAACGTTTTTTTCTAAATTGTGTATTGTGAGCAGAAGTATTGAAAACATTTGCGGTGTTTTTGTATGATGTCGGCAACGTAGCATTTATCACGTCCCTTATCGGCCAAAGTGTTAGAAATTGAGTCTTACTGTTACTGCAAAAATGCTGAACATTGCAGAAATTTCCATTGAAATTTTTTTTATTAGGGTATGATCAGGAGATGTAACGCTCAAAAAGTTACACTTTTTTCATTAATGTGCCAAAGCTCTCGATCAGCTGTTTTTTTCGTGGTGCTCTAAAGTAACACTCATACAGTTACTAGAACTGCACGAAGACAAAATCTAAAGAATGTTTAGCGCGAGCCATTACACTTGAACCCACAGACGGAGGAGCAGTGACAGGCGTAAAATGACTGACGGAGTCTAAGCATTCCCACCCGCCAAATCAGGAAGAGAATGAGGCTGGAGGAGCTGGCAGCTTGGAAAAAAGGAAAGCCGAGGAACATTCCAAACAGCGGCCCGTGCAATAGCTCCGGTCTGAGTTGCAGGGGACACCTTGTGTGGCGAGCTCAGCCAGTTTCCGGAGTAAACAGCCCTGGTACGCACAATAAGAAGAATGCGACGGAGAAACTTGCCTCCGAATCCGAGGAACTTAGCGGCAATGGATGCGATACCAGATCGATTTCAAAAAACATACCTCGGCAAGCAATTCTTACTGTATGATTCACGAGATAAAGATCGACATGAAGTTGAATAACGTTCGGAAAAGAAATGTTCGTAAAATAAATTATCTTAAAATAGGTATAGAAAGCCTAGTTAAGTTCACATACAACTACGCCATAAATTTCATCCGTATTCCAGAATCTTATTGGTTAAACAACAGTAGGTTGGTGGAAAATAGGCGTCGAAGGTTAATATATTATATACAGATGCGCCAGGAATTCCATCCATATTCAAGAAATCTTGTTTGGTTGTGATTCAATAAAGCTGAACAACCTGTAATCTGAAGTACTCGTGTAGTTCGGCGATGATAACTCAAGATCACTTTTGTAACATGTATCCTTTCAGGAAATGTGTTCAGCACTTCGCAAAAAGATTCGTACAATTCTACGAGATTTAATTATAGGCTTCAAGTACTCTCGTTATAACAAGGGGAAAAAAGGTTCGTACAATTATTCTACGATTTAATTTGGGAATTTGGTACTCCGGAAAGTCTATCCATGACCACGCCACAAGGAAATCATTATCCGTATGAAAAAGGTGAATAAATGAGTAATGAAAAATACATGAAAAATTGAGAAATCAATGACTGCGCTAGGAATTTTGAGTGTCGAGGATTTTGAGAAAAATTATGTGAAAAAGAGTGAAAAAATTGAATTTTGTAGATTTTTTTAGATGATTGGAAATGTTGAAAAATGTAAGTTGCGCTAATGAAAATGTCAACTGCGCTAGAAAGAATATAACCCCTCTACTAGTGGGTACGTCTATTTTTATGAATTTCAAAATAAGTATGATGATTTCTGTTCGATTGCTCCGATTATTTAATCTTCATTAAACAACTCGGCCATTCTGCCCTTGTTCTTCGAATTCGAAGATCACAAGATTCTGAGATTGACCAACAAAACTTTAAAGGACTGAAAAAAGAAAAAACTTTCAATAAAAAAAAAAAGCAAAACCCAGTTGTGGAAACAGTATGATACGAATATGTTAAAGACGAGGAGTGTGGTATTTGTTTTAAATATGCACGTAGGTATGTGAAAAAAAAAATTGTTAACTTTTATTACATTAAGTTAAATTTAGGAATTCTTAATTAGTGTTCAGATATTTATGCTTAATAGTAATTTACAATTTAAATAAATTGATTATAAACCACGTCGTGGCCGCTCCTATCCCCACTTCTGCGAGAGCTCACAACCACTGAATAACATTTTTTGCATCTATCGTTTAGTCTTCCACGATCTCCCCTCGCATTGTAGGGGCATGCACAGGCATTTCAGGAAAATTCTCAAATCGATATTGTACTTGGGTAATAACGGGACGTGATTGCATGATCCTCCTCATAAATATTCTCCAATATTATGATTCAGCTGCCGCCTTTCCTCACATACATTCGTTGTTATCCATAATAGAGGACTCATTCACTCTTGTAGTAAATATCAGTCCCGAAAAAAATATGATTCAGAAAACTCGATGTTATTATAATTTGGGGGTGTTATTTTTAGAACAAATACCTACGACGATACGTATAGTTCGGAATAACTCTCGCTAAAAACAAGAAATATTTCAGAAGAGTCATTGGCTAAAAATAAACGGCGAAAAGTTCGAATTCACTTGTTTTCTATCTCAACCCGACGAAATTCATTCGTTCACATTTTTTCGACACAGAAACATATCACCTGCTACTTCGAGGTGCCAATACAATTTCATTTCGTCAATTAATTTTTGATCGTCATAATCTTAGTAACCAATCGTTAATTAACGAAGTTTTTCTTCTTTTTTTTCTATCGTGCGTAAAATACGCGCACTAATTTTTTCCCATTTATAATCGAACGTATTTTACAGATGTCTTTGGTTCCGTTATTGTTTCGTGATTGGTGGGATGATTTCGATCGAGATCGTCCGAGCCGACTGCTAGATCAACATTTCGGTGTAGGATTAAAACGAGACGATTTATTCAACAGTCTCAGCAGTTTATCGACGCCGTTAATTCGTCCAGGAAGGTATTTTAGACCATGGGCCGAATCACTTGCTCGTTCCAGCAGCGGTAGTTCGAATATACAAGTCGACGAGAAACAATTTCAAGTAAGTTTACCACTAGTATCGCTATTTATGCAGCTTCATTTCAATTTGAGCGCTGAGTACAAGAAGTGGTCAAGTTCACTTTTCTGAAGTGACAGACTATGCTGATTGAGATCAAACTAAGAAACATCAACTTAACCACTTTCTGCTCTCAGCCCTTGAATTATTGAAAATAATTACTCGAGCCCTAGTTTTAATGTAGAATATTACCGATTACTGGACCCACATCCCGTATACACTGTATTTCTATCAAACAGAAACAAGACAAAAGCTTTTCTTCAAAAGTCTCTGATAACTATTCATGTTTACGACTACTCATCTAATTATTTTATTTCTAGTTATGGCTAATCTAGAGACTGTAAAATGAGGCGTGGCATTTGCTAGTTTCGGTCATTTTAGATTCAGAAATTTTTTTATAAAAATTACATCTATGATAATTACGTTCTGTCTCACTATGTCTACAGGTGATACTAGATGTACAACAATTCGCACCGAATGAAATCACCGTAAAAGTATCAGACGGATGTATTGTAGTAGAAGGAAAGCATAACGAAAAGCGAGACGAACACGGTTTCATTTCTCGTCATTTCGTGAGACGATATACACCGCCAAAAGACGTAGATATCGATAACGTTGTCTCCAGCCTGTCTTCGGATGGCGTCCTCACCATTAGCGTCCCCAAAAAAGTAAATGAACTTTCAGTTTTCTATAATAATTCTTACTTTTCTTCGATTGCTAAGAAATCCTTCAAAAGTGACAAAACAAAATAATTAGGTACCATTTGAATAAAAGACGTTCATTGCGAATCTTCACATAATCTTAGCGATGTAAACTGACAAAAAATAATAGCGGCGAGTAAGGAGTGGAGGAATGCACACGCGTGCTAATTATTCGCCGCATAGTTCCGATTAAATACGTACACTACAAAATAAGTTATTCTATCGTAATACTGAAGAGCAGAAAAAGAAGAAGAGCTAAACTTTTATACTGGTGTCTAAAGAAAAAGAAGGTCATATAGCATCGCTATATAATACATCACAAGTCGCCTTATTTCCTGATATAACATAACTTGTACAAAGGGTTGAAAATTAGAGATCCATATTGTTTAAAGCAATTACGCCCTCATTCAGTCGCTCTGACAAGTTGGAGACTGAAAAAGAAAAAGAACACCACGCCGAATCATTTGTCGGAGGGGTCTCCTAATAAACCAAAAAAGAAAAACAGGGACGTCTCTTCCGGCTTCACCCCCTAACGTCAACGTATCAGTTACGTCTACGTTCGTGCCACTTTCTGTTTCTCCGCACGTCAACTGAGTTTCCACACACGTAACTCCATCGGTGGAAGCGATAGTATAATTTTTATCGGAGAAACGACTTCAGATGAACATGCAAACTGCAAGAAGCTCTCACAGCGTCGAATAGAACCGATTATGTATTATAAAACAACATTACAAATCAGGGCGTACATGCACGATTCGAATGCCAGCTAATTTCCTTGTTTTTCTTTAGGTTCACGCCATTGCAGGAGACCGAGTAGTTCCGGTTATCCAAACTGGAGCTCCAGCAATCAAAACATCGACTGAATCGCCGATCAAAATTGAGCAACAAAAACCCTCGAATGAAACACAAATTAAAATCGAACAAGAAGGAAATTGATTCATAACACCGCACACATTTCTCACAGGGAATTGAAACGAACGCAAATCCATGATCTTTAATTTGTACCCTCCACTTGAAAGTCAACGAAAAATTTCGGGTACATAGTAAATTGTAACACGTATCCGTTTCACCTCATTTCAACTTTTGAACAAGTACGTAATACACTAAAATTTACCTTCGCTGGTGTGTTGACTTTATCTTCAGATTTTCAACAGACCAAAATAAACATTTTAACCGCAAGATTTTGTAATCGAATTTTATTTCTCCCTACATCCCTTCGTCGGAACCTGTTTTTGAATACAAGAAAGGAAAAACGAGTCGATTAGGTATCTAACTACGTAATTAAAAAATAATATATTCTACTGGTACGTAACAATTGAAAGGTATCTCTTAAGAACTCATCAATTCCAAAAATTAAATTTCTCAGGGAATTTCAGAAAGCCGCAATACACTTTCAGAACTTTCAGACTGATATAAAAAAAAAAGGAAAAAAACGTTGTTGTCCTTAACCCAAAATAGTAAATTTTAAACAGATACCCTTCAATTATTATCAATACGAGGTGCCCACATTTCAATTCATAACAAATGAGACTTACTATCTTTGAATTCGTCGCTATCGCCGCCAACAGCATTCCAAAATGCTTTAACGACTGTCTCCGCTTTATCGAGTTTCTCAGCACCGCTCAGCGACGAGATCTCGTTTTTCATTGATTGCAAATTTTGAAATAGAAGAGACAGTTCTTCTAGCTGATCTACACATGAACATCAAGTGATAAAACAAACTAAAATCCACGGCGCTAATGCACTAAGAATGCGTTGCAAATTAGACGAAATAACAATTTCAAAATTCACCTAATGGTTCATCCTTCGGCAAAGCCGTGCTTTCCAAATTTGCCAACTTAGAACTAGTTTCCGAAACAACTGTACGCAATGCATCACGTTCGCTCGAACTGACGCCGTCATTCGTCTTTACTGAATCCGCAGTTTTCACGGATGCGAGTTTACCTACATCAATATACATATTTCTCATTTAAAAAATACGTAAGTTTAATATGATGAAACTGAAAAACAAGGCAATCGAATCAACTGTGTGCGAGAAGTCAGGATGGCCTGAAGAAAAATAGCAACCTTTGAGCTTCAAACTGGACCACTGATGTGCGTGGAGAGCTTGTACAACCCGGTTGATTCCTATATCATCACCATCATCATCATCACCATCGTCGCTGATTCCGTTATGGCTGTCATTATGGAATTCTAGTTCTACGGATTCGAATTGATTCCTGAGACACCATCGGCTTACTGCACATAAAACAGGGAATACTTAGCAAACGGTATGTAACAGAGGTCAGAACATATTATCCGAAAATAATCAATAATATTCTCAACTGAGATCTTTCTTCTCTTCGGGTATTACGTTGTTAAATACAAGAATTTTGACATCTAGTCCACAGTTATTCGTAATAATAATCCAGTCGTCCAGTTCACTAGTGAGATCATCCTGCGGACCAGTAATCAACAATGAGCTAAATCAAGACATCTAGTATTCAAACTCTGTTGTAATTTTATCATAAATCTCACTTACCGTAATGTGATCGACGTAAAAAATGATGGCTTCCATGAGATTGGCAAACGTTTCTCGATGGATATCCTTAGAAACAGGCGAATACAGATGGACATCGGCCGTATAATATTTGTTATCTATTTTCCAATTGTACACCCAACAATTAGCCTGAAACGTTCCAGCGATGTTATTTTCCCCAACGATCACTATGGACAAATACGGTATCTCCATTATCGTACACAAGATATACAATGAGATTAGTAGCGTCACAGTTTGTTCTTACAACGTACGTACTTTTAATCATATCCTCCGTCTGAGTGTTGTTAATTCCGATTGTTAGAATACCAGGTAACTTCGACGATTCCATAATAAGTTTTAGCCTTTTTGGTAAATCTTGTAATACTGAAGTTACAGGGGCTTTGACATAATTATTTTTGTAGGAGGCTGAGTGCGTATCTGCTTATCACAAATTAGAAACCTAACGACCTAGATGGAGATTACGTCATATGGGGGGAAAGGGTTGCGTCCTAAGGAAAACTTACACAGTAGAAGTGAAATAGAAGGGTTATTTAGTTACGTATTCTGCCGCCAGATGTCAGCACAACAACAATTTTTTTCTTAGCATACAGCACAAAGCTAACAAACAACGCTTAAAAGATCTATCAGGATGTGTAAATGTAAACACAACAGGAAACACATCTCAACAAATACAAATTTTCTGTTTTCTCTAGTAAGCTCGTTTTTTTTCCTCTTTTATGCATTAGTCAATAAGTTAGTCATCGTCTCGAAGAAAATCGAGATCGTCTCAGCTGTACAAGAAGATATCCGACAGTATGATTGTAAATTCGTATTCTTGCTTGTAATTCTAAAATGATTGTGTTAGTCATTCCTTTATGTTGCATTTGATGTGATTGCTCAAGATTGCCATTCCCGTCGTCGAAGTATTCGGTAATCGAATCGATTACTTAGCGTAGCTCGCGGCCCTTACTACGAATATTGTTGTACGCACTAAAAATGTGGTTGAAATGAACGTGGATGCAGAACTTTTGGTAAATATCTCGCTTCATTTTACACTCGTATATGCATCTACCCGTGCTTACATTTTACCAGCAACCAGAGTTCGCAGCGCCCTTAGTTTTTGCAGCGAGGTTTGTACAGCGATATTAAATAAGCTGTGCATCAATTAGAAGATGTGGCTTTGCAAGAGATACACCTTTAAAGCGGTCCTGTGGCAGGCAACTACGGGCCTCCTAATTGACCTTATTAATAGGATTAATATTCTGTACCACTTGAGATTTCGTACGAGGTTCACACTGATAAATGTGAATTGCTGGTTCTGAAAAGTTACAATGTTATTAATTCATATGAAGTAGATTACTGGACGGACTGGGATATTCTCTTTCATATACCGCGGGTATTATATGCGTTTAGAAATCTGGAAATCGAGATTTCATGAGGAAAAAATGTTTCAAGTAGGTTCCGATTTGTTCGTTAATCTGTCCTAAGATCATGCTGAGTTTATTGATGTTTACTACGTTAAGGTTGTACATTTTCGACGTCGCGACTTACGTACGTTTCTTTTTGCAGAGGCAACAACAACCGACATGGAGATTATGGGGTGAAGAAAAAACTGAAGACGCTATCTACGTGATTTACCTGAAGAAAGTGAGATACCATCGGCCATCGAAGAGCGTCCAAGTGGTACGGTTGTTTCCATATTGCAGATATTTCGAAATAAACCGATTTATTCGATTTTTTCGCGGTGCTGAAAAGGATTAATGGACTATTTTTGGTTTCAGGATCCGGACGATGGTATTTCGCATTTGGAGTGGGAAACGGTACGCGTTAAATTCATGAAAGCGGGCACGCTAGAGAAATTGGTTGAAAGTTTAACGAGCGATGATGGTGAACTGGAATCTACTTACATTAATATATTTTTCGCTACTTATCGAACTTTCGCTACCCCAGAGAAAGTGCTGTCCTTAATTTTAGAAAGGTTAGTTCGGTCATGTCGCATATAGCCTGATTTATAAGGGCACAGTTCAGACTATTCAAGAGTCACCGCAGACTCGTTAAAATTCTGTAAAAACTATCTAAGACTCATTCAAATTCATCAAGACTTTCTGCAGATTATTAGGACTCCTTAAGATTAGGTCAAGCCTGTTTTAGACTCGGTAGGACTTTGTTAAGACTCATTAAGATCTTGTTAAAACTCAGTAAGATTCGTTGAAATTTTAAAATTTCAACGAATCTTACTGTTGTGATACGTACATCGTTTGAGACCGTATTTTATTGCCTTGAACCTGAGAGAGAGAGATATTTCAGGTCTCAGTTCGAGTTCTTTTCATGGGATATGGAGCTATAAGACATGTTATAAATTATTTGAACTCTTCAATGTCGTTTCTGGGATACCTTTTTTCGTAGAAAAAATACCGAAGACGGAGGAATCTTTGTTATTCGTTCCTGGATTGTAACTTTTCGACACGTTCCCTCCATTTATAAATTAGCCCGCTTATCAGTAGCGGATGATATTGTGTCTTGAGCTGACTAGAAGAGAAACCAAATTTCAGTATTTGAAACTAATTTGTCTCCTCGTTAATTGATTTTTTCATTTTCGTAGGTATGAAAAATTGGTGAACAATGAATTAGATCTGTCTGAAATGGTTACCGAACAATTAAAAAAGTAATTTTTATGTGTTTTTCTTTCATTCATCGACTTACTCGTAGAAAGTAACGTGATAATTGTAATACAATATGCGATTGATATATTTCGTTCATACCTGTTTCAGGAGCGTAGTTACTGCGATACGAGTATGGCTCGATTCTTATCCGGATGATTTTCGAGATCCTCCGCTGCACACCGCTTTGCGACAGCTAATAATATTTGCTCAACAGTACCTACCCGAATCGGATCTGCTGTTAAAAGCTAAACATAAACTGCAACGTCTAACCAATGAAATTGTATTCGGTAAGTGAATGTATCAGTTGGTGTGGATGAGTTCGATCTCACTCGTACTTTCTTCAGTTGTATTTTTATGTCAGGTCCCAATCACATCATTTCTGTAACGTCCGTTTTCATATTATGTACTCTTAGTTTCAATATTTTGAAACTGTCCTAAATATTTTCTTGTTTCTTCCACGTGTTCTTGATTTCGTTTTCTTCGAATTAGGTTCGTGGTTTTACGGGAAAGTACTTAAACATCGCTGCTTACGTGGACAAACTTCTTGTCTGTTAATTACTCAAAACTCGCTATTATAATTGCATTTTGTTGAATGTTCGGGAGTCTTACCCACGTGTTTTTAAACATTATTTTTGTTTGCAGATGGCTGCTCGTTATTTCCCGTCGATACTAGTTTACCTTTTAGCACGAACGGTCATCAGACGATCACTTACAGCTTTCCTAACGTACCACAGAAACTTTTTGCTGAACAGCTTACTCGCATAGATGTGGTGAGTGTTGGAGCAAATAGTACCAACATTGTGTAATACGTATTTACGTATAATGTGATTTAATAATGTGTAACCCTCGCAGACCAAACGCTTATCAGATCGTATTGAAGAAATTCAGCACTTTTTGGAACAAATTTGCCTTCAAACACTCGATTTTATTTCATGTTGATAAGACAAACACCCATGAAAAGTTGGGGAGAGATATTCCCGTGAAAATTAAGAATTTTATCAGTCATATAACTCATTAGTAATTTCAGTCATTACTTCTCTGCCGAATAATCACATCAATCATTCTTGGAAGAGTGAGTTATTTTAACAAGGCCACCGGCAACATTCTTGCGGCCGACGACTCAGGAAGCACTATATAAAACATAATACAATAATACTGCCGTATTAGGTAATAGTAATTGAACTAAGTGAATCAATTCTAAATATACTAAGTGACAGGACAGAGTCAGCAAGTGAAGACACTCGGCTTCAAGATATCCCTGCCACTCGGCTTCCAGCAGGAACCCCCAGGTGTACTATTGGTACGAGGCCTGTAATACCCGCCTAAATCTATCGCCTTTCTCGAAATATCCGTTCTTTCCTCGCGGTTTGCCTACTCGTTCTATTGCCTGATAATTCTATTCAGAGAAACGTTTAGATAGTGATTTGATTTTGTTTAAAAAAAGGTCCGTATTGCTCCCCAATATTGGAACCCTAATCTGAACTTTTCTTGGAGTGTCAAGTCGAATACAGTGCGGAAAAGTAGATTGTATGAAAACATAAGCGAGGCTTCATTTCTACGCATTTCTAAATTTTTCATTTTGAATCCCTGCAAAAGCTCCTTGTACTCTCTATTGGGTCCGGATTAGTATAAATAATGAAAGAATTTCGTTGAAACATTTTCTATTAGGTCTACCATTTCTGTCGGGCTAGGGCTCCATATTCTTGATGCATATTCTAAATGAGGACGTACCAAGAAATGGTAAAGCGTCTTAGTTATTTCCATGTTTGAGAGTATAATAAGAATACATACGTTGACATCGTGTTATTTTACGCTTTAATTTGTGTCATCTCTTTCGAATTTAGGATTTGTTTAAAAAAGTCGTGCCGCATCAGTGTCTAGGAGCGGTGTGGTCGCGTCGAGATAAATTCAGGTCGACCGAAGCCAGTACTGTGCTGGCTACCGTCAATCAGTTCAATGCGGTTTCGTTTCGTGTTATCAGTACCATTCTAATGGATCCGGATATGAAGGTGGCCGAACGAGCGAAAATCATTTCAACGTGGATAGACGTCGCCCAGGTGCGAAACGAGTTCTTTTGGTCGGCTTGCGAGTCATGAGGCGGGTACGACCCGATGGCTTGTCGAAATTGCCTTCCGCTTGTACATTATCTCAAATTTTTTGTGTAGGAATTGAGGTTGCTGAAGAATTTCTCGTCTTTGAAAGCTATCATCTCCGCTCTACAGTCAAATCCCGTGTACAGATTACATAAAACGTGGCAGATGGTAGCTAAAGAAAAGGTAAGCTAGAAATTTCAATCTTTATTCAAATGGACTTCACGTATGTACTATTCCTGTTCCTCGTGCTCTTGGTATAATATCTCGCCATTGTTTTTTACGAAACTGCGAGACGATGTTGATCTAGCAAACGCCGGTTTCAGGTCGAAATATTTCAAGAATTGGCGAGGATTTTCAGCGAAGAGAACAATCAGTGGAATTTACGAGATTTGATGATTACGGAGGGTACGGCCAAGTTCGCGGCCACTGCCGGTGAAAATGACAAACACATGACCAAAATTTTGCAGCGTCAACTTCTCAGCGGCGGGGTACGCATTTTGAAAATCACTTACATTCGTGATGAGTCTGTAGTAGTATACGTCACCTGCATTTGTCGTAGCTTCAGATGGTTCGTGAACGTGTTACGCTACGTTACGCTCGACGACTTCAGCTGTAGCTTTCCAGTAACCGCTAAGTACACGCACATGCACTAATACGATCTATTGTGTGCTTTTGCAGCATATTAGTCACGGCACTATACCGTATCTGGGCACATACCTAACTGATTTAACTATGATCGATACGGCTATTCCGGACTACACGGACGGTTTGATCAATTTCGATAAGAAAAGGAGAGAGTTCGAGGTCTTGGCACAGGTAATTATTTTCGTTATTCTACATGCGTTAGCTCGCAGGCACTCTTCATTACGAGCTGCATTTACGTTGCATTCGTTTCTGGGCGGATTGAGTTGACTAATAAAAATGATATTATCAATGTCTTCTTCAGATTAAGTTATTACAAGGCGCAGCCAACGCTTATCGCATAGAAGAAAATATCGCCTTTGCTAGGTGGTTCGACTCGATTCTGATTCTGCACGATAGCGAAGCGTATAGACTTTCCTGTCAGATAGAGCCAGACAATCTTCCGTATAATTCTATCAACTCGCCGAATAACACGAGCAGCGGTACGACTAATGGTTCGGCGGTGATTGCCGGCAAGACGCGCAAATCAGAGTAAGTTACCTTCCTGCACTCCGAGCTGTGAATATGGCGATTCTTTAGATTTCACATATCCGAGTACGCGATGTGGCGTATCGTCGATCAGCGAAGACAGATCGATTGACGAAGGCCTAGACTGCGGATATGCTCAACGTTCGTTAGAATCGACAAGTTTATAAACGTAATTACTACTTCTTCCGGAACATTTTGATCGAATTTCGAAAGATTTCGAACCATCTCATACTTCCTGGGTGTCTGCCGCATCGGTGTACTTGATGCGAGCGTTCGTTAGCATTTCATACGCGGGCGGAAACGATCGAGAAATATTCGATTTATCGATCGAATGTGAGGGTATCGCGTATTTGTTGCTCGTATGTTATCTGATCATTGGTCATTTTAAATGCGAAGACGTGATGTAATGTTTGTTCTTTGGAATTGGCAGGCTGGGTCACAAGAAAACCGACTCATTCACCAGTTTATCGAGCGGCTCCAGTTTTCAATTCATTTGCGACGCGGATAGCGAGCAATCTTCGCCGCCTAATTCTCTGGATAGAAAGGTAAGTTTATCCGTGTATCTGTGCTATTGTTTCTAGTACAGCTTCTCACGTTCGCTGTTGTGTCTCGAATTTTACGAGTTGATGATAAGATTTTTTGAGCGGCTCTTACGATTTATGTTCGTAGCAATCGTTGTCTCCGATATCGACGTCGTCCAGCCCTTCGTTAACGGATGGCTCGCTGAGCAGTAACGCGAACACGAGTACACCTCACTTTTCGTCGACTAGTCCAGCACGTTCCAGTTGCACATCCGCCGAACATTACATCATCAGGGTTACCATAGAAACGGATGTAACCGAAACCGATGGTAATGCCTGATTGCTAATAATCCTGGAAAAATCTTACTAGTAGTCTGTCGTTTGGTCCGTCGAATTGTTGACAGAAGTACATACTCTTTATTTTCCAAAACTACCCGAAACGTAGCTGGGAAGACAAAACCATTTGTGGGGTTGACAAACTTCGGACGTGATTACGACCTCGTAAAATGAGAAAGAAACAAAGAAAAACTGTTCGACTCGTAGTGAGATTTTGCAATGTACAGATCTTATACATTTTCCCTTTCTGCATGTCTGCCCATGTAACGTTCATTGGAACATTATAACGCGCTAATTTTACGGAGGATTTCACGTATAACGAGAAAAACTTTGTTCCAGTGTCATTAAATTACTGTTCGAGATCACAATTTAATTTAAGCGTTGGTTTGTTCTTATCCCTCACCTTTAGGATACGTCCTGTATAAAAGTATTATGCTGAATAACAACGATAAAACCAAAACTGTGATACGTAATGCGATGATAAAACTGGGTGTACAAGGTAACCCGGAAGACTACACGCTCTCTCAAATCTTCTCTCATCGAGGTACGTAGTTTCTGCAACCCCTTATTTTTTGTATCCATTCTATTCGTACGCACTGTAGTTCAAAATCGCGATTTCTGTTTACCTTACACGCTACTTTTCAACTTGTCTGGTAGCATATTTGTTTCGCATTTCCTTTCACGCTGTTTGTTTCGTAATTAAATTTTCTAATATCTAGTCCTCATTTCTCTCGTCCTCAATAGAATTCGTTTTACCTCACGAAGCGAACATGTATTACGCTGTGAACCCGAAACACGATTTGAATTTTATTTTGAGAAAGAAGCCCAGCTACTCGAAAGAAGAACCACACAGCAATTTACTAAGTAAATGTACCATTCGGAAACATTTATTGCCTATGTGATACGTGTAATTTTAGCTATTCTCATTTATCGTCCATTTTACTTTCCACTTACTTTTCTATTTACGTATGTCGTTTTTTTAAACAAACGTTTTCCGTTGTTATAAACAATGAAAATTTTAACGCGAAGTAACTTTAAAAAGTAAGTATTTCGAATTCAAATAAGACTGAAATCGAATGCGATCATCGTTAATCATTATTATTATTTATTGCTTTTCTTTTTCTTTTTTTTTCTTTTTTTTTTTTTTTGTGCTTACAAACTAAAATTAATTAAGTGATGTTTCTTCCTTCACTGCCTATTCGGGTGCGAAGCACTGATACTTCCCGTGTTTTAATTAGTCAATTAAAATTCTATCCTAGTATAATGAAGTCCGTCCGCATTAGAAACCATCTCATCGGTGTCTTAAGTAATTTTGTGATAAGAGTATTTTTCATAATACGATCATTTTTTGAAAGTATTTTGCGGTTATATGATCATGCCATCCGGTGTACTATTTTTGTATAGTTTTTTTTTCTTCTTCAGATCAGTTCGATACGAGCACAAGTACGATTTTTTTTTGTTTTATTGTGTTTTGCATTCGTTCGTTGTGACGTCGTTAACGAACTTGACCACACGCCTCATGAGATTTCGTAATTTGAGAATATGTTTTGTTACCAGTATTTTAATATCCAATTTGTACGTGTAATCGCATAAGCTTTCTATTTTCTTCTATGTGCTCGAGTTTACGTTCCTATTTGAAGAAGAAAACAAAATCGCTCGTGTTACTCACTTTAGGCCTCTTGAGTGACAATCCCCATGTATTAGTGTTCCAATGCAAATGGAACTAGTCGTAAAGGGTCGCAGCTGCTTAGTTTAGAAAACAAATTCGTAAAAAAAACTCTAGTTTGCTTGTTTCGAATACAGTGTCCTCCACCCTGGGTACATGTATTCTCAACACGTAGTTGGATCGCCGCGAAATGAACGAGAATTTTCATTGAGGTGACAAGATATGTAGTTCCATAGTTATTTTCTGGCGCTGTCGAAATGAAGAGGTTTCTTAAATATCTGATTTTTTTTATTCGGCCCCGATTTGAATACCAAAATATAAATTTCGCGCTTGAAATCGATACAGTTAACTTGACCCAGAAAAGCGAATTGGTACTCGCAGATTATTTTTTTGGATAATTGATTTCGATTACGCGAGCGGATTCTTAATCTGGTTCTGATTTAGTTCCGGAGTCAAAATTGTAATTTTTTGGGGGGCGGGGGGGGGAGGAAAACGGACTCGATTATAAAATGGAGAAACGATGGAAGTAAGTTTTTCATCAGACGCTAAATTCTTGATTCATTCCTGACTCGAACCTACAAAATACAACTTTCTGTGTGGGTGGAGGGGGAGCTGGAATAAATTTTACTCGACTTGAAAAATCGAATGAAGTATCAGAATTGGGTTACATGGTTCGCTGGTTTCGAGTATCCAATCGGATTTTATACACACCGCATTTATGAACACAATAATTCAATTTTTGTAATCGAAATGTAATTTCTCAAATCCAACGGCATCTGAATCTGTAAAAGAAAAATACGTAATTTTTTTTTCATACGTTAAGTTGAGTGTGGTTCGATGGCGAACTAACAGTTAGTGTATCCATCGAATAGATTCTGCCTATTGTGAGTTATTAATTTTAGAACCTAATTCGTGCCGGATCAAAAATCTAATTGGATATTCGAAATCAGTACCCTCCGGACACATACACGAAGTTCAGATCGGAAAAGCCAATTCTAGTGTGGGCTCTATATCTTTTTATTATTTGAAATCCGAAAGTCTGGCATATTCTAGCTCCCTTGGCGAGGAAGGGAAATTTTTTACTTAAACTAGACTTGGAGGTCCTCATTCGTCCCCTGCAGATCCAACTGCGTGCTTAAAAAAAAAAACGTAGGAAAAAGAATGCCGAGTTCTCGAACAAGTTTCGCTTGCTCGCAACTTTCAGTTATTATTTTTTCCTTCTCGAAATCCTATTTCTCTGGTTTGCCTGTTCAAAAACGAAAAGTTGAGCGAGGAACGTTGACTAGCTCAGGGAGCAGGTATATCGTCGAGTTATTGAACATAATTCTTGTTTGGTAGTATCTCGCAGTCCTCACTGTCAGTAATCGAACGGACTTGCCTCTCACTATTTTCATACTCACTGAAATTAATAAAGTAACTTAGATAGTAGGTTATACGATTTCGTGAAATCGACTATTATTATCTTACCGTCCTATTAAGTATTCATTCCCGGAACGAAAAGCTATGTGATTTTATTTTGTAGTAGTTTTATCGAAATCGTATCAATCGTTAATGTTTTTAAATCAGTATTGCGGCACTACCGTTACTAATGATTATCATTACGGTAATAGTCTACTTAGCATTACTTACGTTACTGTGAACAATATTACTGTTATGTATCGGTTACAGGAATCTATCCTGACTTTTTTATTTTTCCTTTTCATTTACGTTTTCAATATTTTAACTCTTTTTTGTTTTATCTTTTTGTTCGTTAATTTGTTTTTTATATCGATTGATCGATTGTCTGTTGATATTTTGAAAGGAATTGTTATCTTTACGTACGATCAAAATCTGTGTAAATATATCGTGTACAAATGTTACATTATTTATATTACTTGAAATGATTCACGTGTAAAATCGAAGGCAACATTTCGTTTTTGCTCTCTCACATTTGCCAGATAATCGTGAGTTGTGAAAATATGCTGATATGCCCAAAATCGACGTTTAAATGTACCGGTGAAACCCAGAGTTGGTTTTATCACAAGACAGCAGATAGTTCGTTATTTCCATGTCGATGTAAGCAAACTATTATTGTTACATCGAAGCTCTGTTTCCGAATAATGAATCCCAAAAGACTATTCGAAGTTTAAGCGAATTCGGCTTCGTTTACCCTGATCTACTCTCATTGGGCTCCTCCGATGGTTAATTATACACTGACGTCTTGAGAGACAGATGGCCATTTCTCAAGGTATCTTTTTAACTTAGATTCAGGTGGAATTCATATTACTGCGAACGACCTCTTGCGATATTCTCGCGATGATCGCAATTTTCCGCCAGAAATTGACTTAACAGCAAGTGCAACCATTTGAATACCTGAAAAGGGAGGACAGTTTCACATCGGTACTATTTGGGTTTTTGACGACGTACGTTTATAAGATTCATAGATGACTGCATACATAAACCGTACATCAATAATTCTCTGTGGAAAACTCCTGAGACTGGACACTTCTGGTCTCAAGAAGTAGAAATTGAAAAGTTTAAAATACCATTCGTTTGACTCATCGCTCACGGTTCTCACATTAACACAACTTTTTAGGAAAATTGACCGGTTTAACCAAAATCGACTGATTTTACGAAAACAGTCTGTTTTGCTCCATACATCATCGTTCTCCGTCAAAAATTAGCAAATACCATGCGCAGTTATCCGAGTAGTCACCTGAAAGAGCATCCCTTGATGGAGCGTATGGCGATGCACGCGAGCCAAAATGGCCCTCCAGACACCGCACCCCTGGCCCGGGGAACTACCCTTTCGAGTATCGCGTCAGTGACCAGAGGGACGCACTGAGGCTGGCTCAAGGCCCCATTTCGCCCCTCCGCTTCGGATTCGCGCTGTCCGGCCAGGGCCACTATGGGACACCATACTGAACGAAGCAACGCTCACCCAGCATTAACCTGGAATTCGGTGCACCACAGACGGACGCGCTTCCTTCCTTCACCCTTCACCTCTTCGTCTTGGTACATGTGGCGACGCAAGAAGGTGGTCAAGGCAGGGCTCACCCTGCCGGGGGTCCGCAGCAGCTCTAAGATGGTACTTACAAAGTTGTTGTGTCCGGGTGTGGGCCGAGCTTTGTCCGTCGGACCTCTGCCTCGACCACTTTGTCTGCATCTTCTTCATGATGGTTGAGACAAAGGCCGGCACCCGGTTCCATCCGCTTCTACTGTTCAGCACTTTCGGAACCATGATGTCCGGCGCAAGACGGCCGATCACGCCGTCACTTTTCGCTCGTGTTGCTGCCGGGATCAATCGCCCTTGCCATCCCGCAATTTTCTTGCTCCCAGGCCTCACACTCGAACAAGGTGTGCCAGGGGGGCTCGGCGGTATCGCCATTCGATGTAAGTACGAGCCGAAGCAACCGTGGCCGCTCAGGACTTAAGTCAGTTGGAAGTTCAGTTCCCCATAGAACCTGCCTACCCGCACATTGAGGTCGCGTATCAGCGCTCGGGTCCACTCGCTCTTGTCAACTGGCCGAGTGCGTCCTTTCACTTAAGAAGTGTGGACTGCTGGATGTCTTACTTGGCTCGCAGTTTTACAGAAGAATTCAGAAATTAGTCCAAGTACGACCAATTTAAAGAGAAGTTCCGCTCACTTTGCTTTCTCTCTCACTATTCGCAATATAGTGGAAACTTGAGCGCCGTCCTGAATAATACCTCCTTACGAAAGCAATGCGAGACCAGCTCGCGAACAGGAGAAGGTAAAATCCAATTACATGCAGAAAGGCCGATCGTACAATAAAATAAAGAAACCTTATATCAAAAACTATTGAACAGCACAATATTGTATACCTTAGTAGTAATTCTCCGCGAATTGGGTCCAAAATACGAAGAAAATCGACTCATCTCAAAAATAATCGTTCTTCTGACTCCAGTTTAAGAATTACAGAACGAAAGCGAGTCTCGAATTCAACATTTTTAATTGTACGAATAAAAAAATTACACGGTAAGGAAATAAAAAAGTTACTATATCATTAATACATACGCAAAATTAGCTTCAACGACTGGAACGAGTTTAATGAAAATTAGATTCTACGACATAATTAAAAGATACTTTTAACACCCGACAACGCGAGCAAATTCAAATTACGAGGTGTACAAAATTACAACTAATGATTTTCCAACAACGATTAGACGAGAAATAACTTAAGCGAACGAATTTTGAGACATCGAACGCGATACAATAAAATAATAAATGCGACCAAGGCAGTTATAAAGTTTTTCGTTCATCGTTCTGGCTACATCATTTTCGTTTATTCTACTCGTATACTGGGCTCGTGCAAGCTGAGCAATAGCGTCGATCAAACCCATCAACAGTTCTATAATGGAGGCAAAAAACTACAAGAATCTTCGATTCGCGAATCACTTGCGAGCGTCTCATCGGAGGAGAAGTTCTTCAGCCATCCGTGTTTCAAGGCCTCATCAGCGGTCAATCGTTTTTCCGGATTCCACCTATGAAAGACAAACAATACAATAGCGTACGTATCAAGCGTGTGCTCGTATACCCAATTAAATATCTACTCAATAGGCGAGTGCTACAGAAAAGGGAAGGAAACTGGACGACGGTTTCCAGACACGTGTAATACTGTGGCCCCTCACGAGTGAAATTTCAGATTTTGCGAGCCAAATCCAAAATTTTCAAACAACGACGTAGAAACGTCAATTTCGCCCTATTTTGAAAATTAAATTTCAATTTTGAAGTTCTATCCGCGGCTAAATCGAAATCAGATCGGTCATTTCAAATCAGCAACCCAGGCAATTTCTATTTCAATAATGAAATCGACATCATCCCACGGAAATTCAAATATTTAGTCCGAATGAGCCCTCTCTTGAGTAGGAACATTTTTCCACTACGAAAGGAACTAGACCTTGTTATTTGAAGATCAGTTTTCATTCCACGTTTTGTGACAATCCGACTATTTAATCAGGGGGGGGGGGGAATTCATGATGCCCGATGAGTATACAGGTAGATGATCTAAAAATAGAACGAACTATTGACAGAAAAAATTCGTTAAATTTCACATTACGCATCGGATTATTGATTCGGCCCCGATTTTCCAGCCATAATTGAAATTTCATACTCGTAAAGCGGCAAAATTAAATTAAATTGGAAAATCGATCCAAGTACCGCAATGAGAATTTGTCAGGTCACATAATTCTAAAATCTCATTCGAATTTTGCACGCGCCCTATTCGGAGTCTTCAACATTTTATACTAGAAATGATGAACTTACTCCACCAGAAAATTAAGCCAACTATACATGTGAGAATTTTTTGGTCAGTGATTTAAACATTAGATTCCTGAACAAGCCTTGCTTAAGATCCTAAAATAAAGCTGTGTCGTACGTGTGTGCGAAGGGGTGTTAAATTAGACTTAACATAAAAATGTAACAATGCGCAGCAGTGACGTAGCATCAGAGGGGCACAGGGGAGGCATAAAATTTTTACATAGTCCTCTAATATCGGCGATTTAAAAAAAAACTCAATTTTCGACTTTTTCTCCTTTGAAAATCTTATTCTTCCCCCTCTCCCTTTAGGAAAATCCTAGCTACGCCACAGATGCACAGTATAATATTGCTCATTAGAAGAGGGAAATCTGCAATTCGAAGATCCGAACAGGGCAAGATACACTATTGAACAAGGTATTCGACGTAGTGATCCAAACCTTAATATTTCGATTGTTTGCCTCATAACCTCCCCCCCCCCCACTATTTTAAATGAAAAAACTCGTGGTATGTCCTAGCATCCTCTCCTCTCCAGGAGGCTAAAAATTACCTTCACCGGAGAAAAAACCAGACCCTGCTATCTAAAGATCTTCGTTCGTCTCGTGGAAATTCAATTCAACCGTAAGTACAGCTAAGAGGGGACCAGGTAAAACGAGCATTTATGAATTTTCAGAAATCCATTATTATGCCAAGAATGTCGCGTTTTTTGTCATATAAGATTCCTGCCTACCAAAGACGTAGCATAAAGTTTTTTGTTGTTTTTTCTTCTTTTTTTCTGGGGGGGGGGGGCGAGTCAAAAATTGTTAAATTCCCAACCGACTCGAGTCAAAATTTTCAAGTATCAAAATCTGTTCGTATTAGCAACAAAAAAAAAACCTGACTTGTTGGATTTTCTCAATTTTTGATCCATCTACTAAAATTTTCCAACTCCAGCGGAGCTCTACCACCCTCCGTACCCCCTTATTTTCGTCCCTGTTGCCCGCCTCCGAAATTTTTGTACTCTGGTCTGAAAAAAACCTAACGGCACTCTGACTCCGCAATCAAAAAATAAATAAATCAGTAGGTACACTTTCACATTCTGTCACATATTGTTACATATCTATCAAGACGAAAGTTCCGTTGGTATTCCAGCTTCCAGGTTTAATCGTAATATTGGCGTTCGGACACTCTTGCAGGTGCGCTAGTGTCGTGGATGAAAAGATGATCACGATATTACTGTACAAGTAAAATAAGCTCTAGCATCTTCAGTATTGTTTTTTTATGGAAAACTGAAAAGAATTAAAGTGTCAACTCTTATCATTTCTCTTCAGATGAGCCCAACTTCAGTTTTTTTGCAGAGTATTTTTGTCACTGATCTTCTTTTCGTCCAAACACACTAATCAGCGTGCCGAACTTCATTAAGCCGCTAGGAAGCGATCCTTTAGCATCCAAACGCGAATAGCGGCAAGATAAGAAAACAGGTGGTCGTGGAATGAAACAGACATGGAGAAGGAGAAGGATCAACGACAGCCGAATACTCACTCGAGACAACGAGTGATAAAATCGACAAATAACATGTCGTCGGTTCTCAAAGCTTCGGACAAATCCCTGGAACCCGGTTTCCGTCTTCTCTGCTTGCTGTTAACGGTACATCGAGGCGAACCTTTCGTATCTGCGAAGTAAAAACGATATTTATGATATAAACGAGAACGATTCGCGAACGATGTGCATTAAAAGCACAATGGTCAAACGTTAGGCGACGAGGCGAGACCAAAAAGACCAAGAGGAACCGGACTCGTCGAGATTTAAGGGCGATTTACAAGAACTTTCGACGTAACGTTTTCCATCCCTTTACAGAGCATTATCGTCTTCGTTCTCGCCACGCCGGCCCATAATTTGTAAAATTAACGAACCGAAAAATAATTTTCTTCTGGTAGCACGCGCGAGAACATCGTACGGTGGCAGCCCGATGATTTCCATAATACAGGCGAGTTGTTCGACTTCATTTTCTCCGGGAAACAACGGGTAGCCGGTATGTAGCTCGGCCAAAATACAACCTGTAATTCGCATGCGAACTCAATCAGGTAGGTATATGATGTGACGCTTCGGATATGCGATTACAAAAATCCCACGTTACAATGTGACGCGGTGGTCCGTATAAAAACAAAGTCCGACTAACGCGTTGCCGGGTCACTAAAACGCTTACCGAAGCTCCACATATCGATAGCTCGATCGTACGGAAGTCCTAGAATAATTTCCGGCGATCGATAGAATCGTGACTGAATGTACGTGTACACTTTCTGGTATGTGTAGCACGAACTACCGAAGTCGATCACTTTGATTTTATGACTATGCTCTTTCTGCAGCAATATATTTTCCTACAAAAATTGAGTCGAACATGTAAGACTCGTATCAAACAATAACGAAATATATAACTAACTGTGCAGACATATAACCAGTATCTTCGAATAGAGAGTCTTCAGCGTACCGGTTTGAGATCGCAGTGAATAATTTTTTCTCGATACAGCAGCCTGAGACAATGCACCAACGAGAAAGCGTATTTCTGAACAACAGACAAACTGAAACCGTGGTAGCCGTTTCGTTTTATAACTTCGTACAAATTCATACTGAAACAGAAGAGGTACACGTGAGCGCACATTTACTATCGTTGAAAAAGGGCGAACAATTGACGAACGTGTACGCGATTGCACCGCGTTACATATCGCAAAATGGAATGAAAAATATATGCCGCGGGCCACCACATTTCACCACTGCAGCATCATCGCCAACGGATGAAAAGCGGCGACCTGCGAGGTGGCTTAAACTACCGACTCATACTACTTAATTGTAAACGAACGACTTATCGGTAACTGGTGGCAACTTACTGCAGAAGTTCGAACGTGATGCACAAATGACGCCGAAAATAAAAGTAGTCCAGCATGTGTATTACGTTATGAGATCCATTAGTGTCTTTCTTACGCAAATGATTCAAAATTACCAGCTCCACTTGAGCTTGATGATAGAACCGTTTTTTGTTTCTGAAACGAAAGACGAGCTGGTAATGAAAGGCATCAACTATTTTTCTACGTGAACATGAAAATCGAGCAGATGAGAGAAGATTCTGCCCGGAGACACATCTCTCAAATGACAAAGTCACCTCCAAACGAAGGAGCAACTGAAAAATCTGGAGCTTCAATTGACAAATTTCAACGTGTAAAAACTCAAATAATTTTTTGTTGCTGGTTGATTTTCTTCTGGTGATCAATTTGAATATTTCTCCAGTTAGAAAATCATAACATTTTATGTCACATAATTTCAATGACGACGGAAAATCTAACATTTTGTACCTTATAATTTTAATGGCGACGTAAGTTTTCGTTTTATGGTCAAACGCTTTGACCACTTGACCAAAACTTCCTTTTCCGAGAACGTCTAGGACTTCGTACCGGTAATACAAATGATCGTTCAAAACCTATTTTAAAAGAAAGAAAAGAAAAAAAAAGAAATTAATAATAAATAAATAAATAAATAAATAAAGACAATCGAGGGCCTGGTTTCCAAAACGTCCTTAGTCCAAAAAATCGAAAATTGAGTTTTTAGCGCAGTCTGGTGGAGGAAGTTAAAAGGTACCTTTCAGAGTTGGTTTCCCGATTTTATCACGACTTACAGACAGCTAACCTTTCTTTCGTTCTTTTTTATAATCCTGACTTTATTGTTTTTTTCAAATTTTACGAATATAAGACTCTTACGACTGTAAGTCATACTTGCTGTTTCCTGTTCGGGAAAGTACAAGAATGTCTGAAGGGTGGAAGGAGGGGGGATGTTGTTCACGCGTGCCTCGTTCACCGGAATGGTCGTCTCTAAGCTGTATCTTCCGATTTCCGACAGTTTCTGAGTCAAGATGTACGAATTTTGACCTTTCACAAGTATGACATGGACTGGTCTGCCAAAACGAGCTAAGTCCACGACTTCTCCCACTTTATAATCCCTGTTCGTACGCCAACCTTCATACTTGGGTAGTATTAGCATTGACTCCTCCTCTTCCCGTCCACGCAATTGAATCAATGTTACCACTTATCGTTCGCGAGTCAGAATGTTTATTTCGATTTCCCAACATTTCGTTTTTTTGGACTAAGCGCGTCTTGGAAGTCAGGTCCTCAATTCGATTATAAGCATATGCGTCATGAGGGTTCTACAGGAACTCACAGGTACGATCGATCCACAATTTTGTTTGCAGAAAGTTAGTTTAAAAATCGGTCATATCTCAAGAAAAACTTTGAACTTTTTAGAAATTTTGACAACATTTCAACATTTTTCCCTCCAGATACCCTAGAGTCGCGTTGCAAATAAAATTTATTCATTCCGACAATTCATACTAAAAATCGTTCATCAACCAACAATTTGCATTGATGAATTCAAGTGTCAGCAACAGGTTAACTCCAGAACATCCAAAAACTAGCAGCTTTAATAAATAGCTCTAATTCAATTTCAATTATATGTATCTATAAGTAAGATCATAACTAGAAACCGGATTCCTCGACACTAAGAAACTGGCAATTTGACGCTGAAGAGTCCTTTCGACATTATTCGGTAAAAAACCAAAAATGTCTTACAAATTCAAAAAAAAATCGAAAAAAGTGCGGGAAAATGTTCCTTTTATTCATTTTAGGCACCTACAAATTTAGCATTATGGTACACTACGACGTCACATTTTAAATTTTTCCAGTACATTCGCGCAAACTCCTGAAAAAAGCGCGGCCATGATACGAACATTTCTAGATTTTTCTTCCCATTTGGTTTAAAATCGCATTTTCCGTTCTTTTCGGCTTTTCGACACTGTTTTTGGTATTTACGCCCCCCCCCCCCGACAAAATGAAACTTCTTCTTCAGCTCCTTCTCCCCTCCCCCCGTGCTCTAAAACGTACTCATACATCATCAGCACTTCTCTATCGTCAGGTAAAACGAAGTTGTAAATGCCGTAGAATTTGGTTTCTAATATTATAACGATGTAAATTCAGAATGCGATAGTAATTTTGCATTAAATCCCTCAAAAAAAAACAATAATAAATAATTAAAACCTCCAGAGAGCAATGCAAATCGTCAAAAATACCATCAGTTTTACAATAATTACAAACAGGTAAAATTGGACACTGTTCAGCAAAAGGGAACCAACTAGCAAAATCCGCTTTTTGAGAACACGTGATTTGAAGTTCAAGAGCCACGTAGAAACTATATGACATAGCGTTTACTGATACGATTTTTTTCAATGTAAGTACACATTTTTGAATCGGGGGCCCAATTTTGAAAAATTCTACATTTTACGCTCTTTCCAACGATCTTAATAACTCATTTTGTTTACAAATGTTGGTTGGTTCCCTTTTTCTGAATAGCGTCCAATTAGTAAAATACATCAATTATTACGCAACTGCCGAACCATTTTTAGTCCGCATAAATTCCGCCAGAGCAGACTACTTTACTTACAGTGGCATAGCCGGAGGGGCGAGAAGGGCGAATGCCCGCCCCCAGGCACCTGAAATCTAATGTAAAATATGCAAAAATGAGCTACTTTTCGCCTTTAAAACACGTTTTTTCGAAAAAAATTTTGCTCGCGCAGTAATTTTACCTTCATTTTTTATAAAATAGTGTTCTAATATCGGCAATTTTAAAAAAATATACCTCAATTTTCGACTTTCCGCCCCCCCCTTTTGGGAAAGTCCTGACTACGCCACTGTTTACTTAGATTCCCGAAGTGCTGTATCAGTTTGTTTACGTTATTTTTATGAGGTGCTCAGAGTCATTTGCATATAGGAACCAAAAACACAACAAAAAGTTGATGAAAGGGTTATCAGTCTTACGACCGGTTTGATGGAGCTCTCCATTTCTCCCTGTCTTGAGCAAGTTCTTTCATTTCGTATTAACTCGCACATTTGACATCCTTGATTATCTGTTGAACATACTGGAATCTTTGTCAACCTACCCAATTCTTCCCCTCCACTCTTCCTTCTAGCAGCAATTATACAAATATTCCTGGGTGCCTCAAATTATGCCCTATTAGTTTATCTCTCCTTCTCTTCAGACCATTCCAAATATCCATTTTATCTCCTACTCTGTTCAGTACTTCCTCATTTCTTACCTTATCCGTCCATTTGATGCTAAGTATCTACCTATAGCACCACATCTCAAAAGCTTCGATCCTTCTCTTCTCTGGTTTTCCTATGATCTACACTTCACATCCATACAAGGCTACACTCCAAACATGAGTTTTCAAGAACCATTTTTTGATTTCCAGATTTATTTTTGATTTGAAAAGATTACTTTTTAGATAAAATGCTGATTTAGCTTGCGCTATTTTACTATTAATATCCGTTTTACTCCTTCCATCTTTTGTTATTTTACTCCCTAAATAGCAAAATTCGCTTACTTCCTCAATCTTTTCCCGTTCAATCGATTACATACCATTACTTTAGTTTTAGTTTTATTTATTCTCATACGATATTCTATACTCAAAATCTCCTCCATTCCACTTAAAATGTTTTCCAAGTCAGTACTTCTTTCAGCTAATGAGACAATATCATCTGCAAACCTGAGTATCTTTACTCGCTCTCCATGTATAGTGATCCCTACTTCAAATTTTTCTTTCACTTCTTTTATGGCTTACTCTATGTACACAGATTAAATAATACTGGAGATAAGGAGCATCCCTGTCTTACACCTTTTTCTATACTAGCCTCCCCTTTCTCTCCTTCTATTCATAATGTGGCTTTCTGTCCTTTATATAAGTTTAAAATAACTTGTCTTTCTTCAAATTTTATTCCTATCTTCTTTACAATATCAAGCATTTTATTCCATTTAACATTGCCAAAAGCTTTTTCAAAACCAACAGAATGCCATGTGTGTATTCTGCCTCTTTTCAAGTCTCCCATCTACAATTAATCTCAAAGCTAACACTGCTTCCCAAGTGTACCTCTACTTTCTCTAAATCCAAACTGATCATCTCCTAATTCTGCATCTACTCTGTTCTCAATTCTCCTGTAAATTATCCTAGTCAATATTTTTGACGCGTACAAATGAAGACTAAATATTCGATAATTTTCACACGCATCTGCTCCTGCTTTTTTTGGTATAGTCACAATAGCAATCTTCTTAAAGTCCTCAGGCATTTCCTCTTCATCATAAAATATAACATTCCAATTTGTACAATAAATTTATGAAGTACATATTCTCCTAAGTTCTGTAATAATTCAGCTGGTATCTCATCCACTCCTGGAGCTTTTCCTTTCTTTAAATCTCTCAATGCTTTGTCAAATTCCCCTCTTAAAATTGAGTCTCCCCTCTCATCTTCTTCCACATCTTCTTGGTTGGGATAGTTGAATTCATCTAGAGAAAACTTGAAGACAGCATCAGTTTTTTTGTCAACGAAATGGCGAATAGATTGTACCCATACGTAACTAAAGAATTGTAGGGTAACGAGCAAAGTATTACCGAGTATCAAGTACACAAATATTCAGCGCTGCTAAGAGGGTAAAGTATACAGAACATGTATTCCGTCAAGCGGTTGTTCAACCCAAGGACGAAACTAAGGGGGGAGGAAGGTTGAAACACCTCTTTGGCAGTTGGAAAATTTTGGAACTGTTCATTTGAATTTAAAAAATATTATAATTAAAAAATAGCAAATTTTCAATTTTTTACAAATTTGGTCGGCGAATTTTTGATTTTCAAAAAATATCCATCGGCAAATTTCTCTTCTACACCTCTCCAAACTGAAAGTCAAGTTTCGTCTCTGGTTCCACCTCGCGAGTTTTAAGGAAACATGTATGACGTTTACAACAAATAGAACGGGTTTTCTCCTTGGGAAAAAATTTTGTTCCTTTATAAGTATCTGGCACCTCTCCCCTCCGCAGTACTATAATCAGGAAGGGGTGAATGGGAACACGGACTTGAGAAAATGTTTGCCTATCCAATTTTCGTTTTGGGTTTTCAGGACGGAGGGGATTTCTCTCTTCATTATTACTAGAAACATACGAGTTATCAAGCTAATATAATGTTGACATCAAAACTACCCCCTCTCCCACCTTCTAGTAATATAATTCTGATCATCCAGTTCAATCGCAAGATTTGAAATTGAGGTGCAAATGTATGTAAGAACAAATGTTGCCCCATTTTGCCTTTCCCGAAGACCTAGACTGATAAGGGGGGCCTGCCCCTCCTCGCCACGGACAAGTTTGGCAGCGCCCACGCACACAAATAAGAGTAACAGTCGAGACATAGCACGGTATAAGCAGGATAAGCGTACTTTGTTGTAATTTCCGTTCTCATCGTCGTAACCAAAATTACTGCCAGAGTTTTCGTCACTTCGCAACTTGCACGCGTTCAATCCAAGAAACCAAATATCTCTGTAATTCGTCACTTCTTTCTTCTCGTAGTCGGTAAGAAATGCTCCGAAATGCTCCAACGCTTCTACAATGAGAAATAAACACATTTTTCAGCGGGTCCAAGAATGAGTACATACAAACTAATACGTATGCTACCTAGGGATCAATAGCGAGATCAGATGCCACAGCTCGCAGGGTGAAAGATAACTAACAATGTTAGGCGCCGCTAAATTAAAGAAAAAAAATCTATCCAAATTGTGATGATCCGGATTCCCGAATACAGATCTGCGACACGAGCTGTTTTGAAATCAATTTCTGTTCTGATCTTGAAATTCGAAGGCAGACGGAAATCAGTCAAAAAGAGAAAACAAAAGAAGCAAAGAAAAAGGAAAAACAATATAACAAAGTGAGAAAGTATGACGATGGCAGCGTACGACATCTACTACATACTATTTAACTTAAGATACTAGAAGGACTGAAAATACCGTTGAAAAAACGATATTCCTGAGTTGTCAACAAGCGAGAACGTAGTAAACTAAGAACCCGGGATTTGAAAATGTGGCCACAAGCAATGTGTGACACTGGAGTCCGAAGATTCAAAAATGGTTTCCAGTGTTTTTATCCATTCCAGCCATACCATTCTCATCAGTATTTCTAGTCCACCTCGTACTTTTGAGTAAGCTATTTCACCATCGACGGAGTCAATACGAATATCAGAATACCTGCTGGTGTTAACGGTAGTGTTTTAGCGTCGATGCTGTTATTATTGGACAGCAACGGCTTCGGTTTGAGGACGCGTCGCGTTCTGGAGGCCGCCGAGTAAGCGATGCTGACACTCGAGTCGTTTCCACTCGACGAGACGTTCTCGTCTTTCGCGTGAGATCCTTCGGTTTTGCCGAGCGACGACGAGGACGAATGCAAACTACTTCGGCGTACGACATTAGACGCAACTGTGGTCGCGGTCTGCAGCTGGGGCTGTGCGTGCGCGATCATCGGCTCCGACTTGCCGGACTCGAAAGTAACTTGTTGGCCGCTGCCACAAACATGATCTCCGGAACCCAAATTCTGCGAACGGGTGCACAATGCGCCACGTGATTGTAACAGCGGTAACTGCAACAACGAACATTAATGTACCATTCATAATGAACTCGGTACCGATACTAACCAAGGGCACCGCATGTGGGGACGAACACCCTCTTTCTGGACGCCTGAATCTTTCCAGGAATAGGAAATGAAGAAAACCGATGGATCAGGCGAACGAAATTCTGTTTTGAGTTTTCCCTACTTCGAAATCTCCTCCGAAGTTGGTTCCCAACTACATGTATCCGAAGTTAGGTTTTGGCTTCTTTTGGTTTTATTGATATAGTGGCGATTGGTTCTGAGCCTACCTCAAGCTCTTTGTTACCGACCAAAATTTTGGGGTGTTTTTGGGGAGTTGTTATAATTCAAATTCAGCATTGATAATCCCGAACATTTGAGATAAGCGAAAAAGGATCGACACATTTCAAGCAGCAGAATAGAAGTTCGATAACGAAAGCAATAAGGAGTTTCGCCGATAATGCCGGGATATATAAAGGCCGATGGCCGTCGCCGTATAGTCTGTTTTTGTATGCGATAAATTGTGCGTCTTCAAGCGATTTAGCTACTGTGTTTTGTGCGTTGTATCATAGTGTGATATTAAAAGTTCTTGTTACGTGTTTTCGTGCGTTTTTCGGTGCGAATTACGTTATAATATTATTTTTTACACTTATTTGGTGACTTTCAGATATCAATAGTCTCGTTTAGGCGTATTTTCGTATTGTTTAGTCATTCTGTATGCTTGTTTTGATCTCTTTTTGCTCAGATCTGGTCGTTTCGTACATTCATTTCCAGGTTTTTACTTCAGTCTGGTTTCTTATTTCAGTCTTGATTTTATAGTTTTTAGTCTTTACATTTTTCAGTATTTATTGCTTATTTTTTTTATTATTTTTTTTTTGGCCGTGGTTTGATGATTTTTCAGAATGTCTAACAAATTTGAAAATTAAAAATACTGGACTTTTATTAGACTTTTATTGGACTCTTTTCAGGTTTTTTATATGCGCAAAAATTGAGTTTGTAAGACACCTAGTGATCAAAGTTGAGTTTTCGACAACATTACATTATTATCATTATTATTATATTATTATTCATTTTTCAATTATTGAACTGAACCTACATTGAAATTGCTGAACTTTTATTGAACTCATTGGACCATTTTTCAAATATTGAACTTTCATTGGACTTATTGGCCCGGTAGACACCCTGTTTTTAGACTTCCTGGTCTGTATTAGCCATAAATTTTTGAATTTCGACTTTTATTTATTCTCCTCTCAATTTAGGTCCTAATTTCATCTTGATTTAAGGTCTTTATTTCATTTTCTCAAATTTTCCAACTCTTTAACACTGTTAGACGGTGAATTGGTGCTCCTAGTTTCTAGCTGAATTTCAATTTCGTAGCGTTTGGTACGTTTTCATTGTGATCTGACTTTAATTCAGTTCTGAGTTTGCTTTTCTTAATGCTTTTTAGCGTTATCTGGTCTCGTCTTTTTTTTTTCCATTTTCTTTTTCTTTTAATATGTGAGTATTATCCTCACGAACTACTTTCTGTGCTTGGACTGTATCAAGAGCTCAAGCTCAGTTCAATTCGGAACTTTTCAATGGTTCTGTTTTGAAATACTGGCCATAAATTTTGAATTTTGATATTTTTTAGACTTGCGTGGTCTTGTTTCAGGTTTTTTGTTTTGGTTTGGTTGGTTTCAGTATGTTCTAGTCTTGTCGCTGTCTTTTTTAGCCTCAATTTGGTGATTTATAAATTTTCTGGTTATTTTTGGCCATGATTCGGCAGATTTTGACATTTGATCTGTCATTTTTGGTCTTAATTTTCATTTTAATTTCATGTCTTTATTTTGTTTCCCCTAATTTTGTACTCAGTTTTAAACGTCAGATAAATGCTGTTTGCTTTCTAACTGAATTATAAATTTTGGCATTTTTTGGTCTTAATTTTATTTCATTATAGTCCTGATCTTACTTTTCCTTTGGTTTTCGTCTGGTTCAGGTTTTACTATGCTTTGATTTTGTGCTATTCGGTATTTTAATTGACTTTAGTCTACTATTTTACCCCTTTGACAAGAATTAAATGTGAAAATAATTGACTTTAGTTTACTATTTCACCCAGTTTGTTGAGAATTCGCTTCGCTCGTTTCTCGTAGTGGTCTCTCATTCATAACCAAAATTTTTTGATCACTGAAAACAAAAACTGCTCTAATTGTTTAAAATAAAGTTACATTCTTTAAAGACATCTATGGATGATCAGTTTTGGATAAGATTTTTTTTCTTTTTTGATTAACCATTATTTGAAATTACCCAAAATAATTGTCTTCAATTGACTTTACTTGTCCTTCTTCCAAATAGTTAACTTTAACTGACTTAGTTGACTTAGATAACCTTTAGACACCCTGGAATTTCTTTTCCTGTTCTTTTCGGTGCAACTGTTAAATTTCTTGAACGATGGAATTTGGTGGTTTGTCATAATCAGTGTTGCCAGGGGGCGAGAAAAGTCGCCAAAGTGGCGATTTTTGAACCCTGCTGGGCGACTGTAAATGGTTGAAGGCGAGTGGCGATTTTAGTGGCGCTTAATCGTAATGTGGAGTTCCTTTTTCGTATCAAGAAATCAACGGCTCTCAGCTCTCTGGATCTCTGAAATAGTTCATAAAACATCATATTTCTTCAATAAGGTACTTTTTCCTGGTCTCAAATTGTTGAAGTGGCTCTTGGCTCTTCAGACTCCAAATCTCTGAAATTTATGTCAGCAAAATTGTTCTGGGAAGAAAGACCTAAAACTATACGTGAATTAGGTTCTTTTTCCAGGTCTCATTGTGGTCAGTGGACGATGAAAATTGCAGTGGCGACGATTTTTATGTTTCAACACTGGCGACCTGCTTTCCAAAGTAACTGGCAACACTGGTCATAATTCATTAATATTCCGGGTTTTTGGTCTCTATCTGGTGACTTTTTTAGCCTTTGCAATATTGGTTTTGGTCAAGATTCTACGCTTTGTTATATTTTTAGTCTCGTTTTGGTAGATATTCACGATATTTGTTACCTGACTGTTCGATCTTTTGTAGCCTTTATGAAGCGAATTTCGTCGGTGTTTGGCTTTAATCTGTAGTTCTGTATATTCAGTGGTCTTGTTAGTTCTTATTTTAGTTTTTTCTTCGTTGCTTTTCCCCGAAAGTTCTTCTCTCAGTCTTCTCTGAAGTGGCGTTGTTTGTGAAAACGTTTCCAAGAACCCAATCCCCCTTAAAACGACTCACCTACCAAAAATAGATACAATAAAGACGAAACGAGAGCGATTTTCTCTTGAAACCCATTAAAAATTTATTGGTTTTAGCTACATCACTGGTACCAACTTTCTTTCTAGATCCCTTCCGTTCGCTCTAACCCTTTGGAGTAAGGTAACAATGCAGTGCCCACCGCTTTTCAGAAGCGGGTACCGTTGTTGTAGTAGCTGAAGAGATTCACAGATTTTGCAAATGAACATCGACAGTCCTATGAATTTCCTGATTTTCTCCCTTCGGCCTCCCATCATTACATACACACTAGCCAGAGCTTATTTTAACAACGGCCAAATAAAATTGTCATCGACAGGCCCACGCATGTGCTACTCACTTCGGAGGGTTGCTTCTCCGTCTTCGACTTCTGCGATATCGGTTTGTTACAGCCGGAGACACAACTACTGCTACTAGAGGCGCAGACACCGTGTTTCGTATTTTTGGCTCCGGTATACTCTCGGCTACAATATCGTTGCTGTAAAACGAAAAACAACATTAGAATATTTTGGTTTTTCATTTCATTTTACATGTCTGATGCATTCAGTACCAAGTGACAAGAGGCTGTAATAATTATTACTGATATTGGTGACGTCTGTTTTCTTTCGACTCTGTTCGACCGGATGACTACTTCTTCGTTGCACTCTGTGATCAAGTGCAGACAGTAAACTATCGAGAGTACTTACAGGTATTATAATATGCGCACGAATTTGTAATAAATAGGGATCCCCGCCTCATCCCTAGACAATCCTACTTTCTGACAGAACAGTTCTCGACATTACGCTAAACCGACGAAAAAATATTGTTATCAACGACATTGGGACCCAAACCTGCGAGAATTTTTTCCAATTTTCAGGCACAGTGTCAATATAATTTTAAAACCGGATTCAACTGCCTAAAAACCCCTCCAGTACATATCTTATTTTTCCTATTCGAGAAAACTTGACCAGTTCCCTTCAAGTCCTCGCAGGACCTAATTAAATACAACAGGGGGCTAGGGACGAGACGCGAGAAAATTTCTTAGTAATAGGAAGGAATAGAGATAGGTTGGCCTTCTTTGGAAGGCGAAAAGCATCCAACCTTTCTAAATATCGGCTCACGATGCCCGTATCAGCGTGTGGCAATGTAAAATGGTTCACAAGGAAAATCGTCCTCAGCAAGTAAAAACTAGTCAATTCGGAGTATCAATCTTCCTCTCCCCATTTTCTTTTATTGCCTGGCGATCTCAACATATTTCCGGCGAGCAAAGAACTTTACATTTTCCTGCTGAAATATTAGGACCCCCCCCCACCCCACCACACAATAGAGCTGCCGCGTTACGTCTTGGTAATACAAGCAAATCCGAATGTCGATATAATGGAAAATGTCAAGGTGGCACGGCGCTATCATTACCTGAAATACGCGGATGGTTTCCAAATTTTGGGTGAACTGCGCATAACATGTCTAGGTGAAGTCTCCATCTTCACGAGGTGGCTCACACATCTTAAGGGGTTGCAAAGCCGTCCGAATTACGCGTGTCAACGTGGAACCCCCGGCCCAGCTGTATGACGAAGGCCAGACATCAGGCAGCACGGCGGCAGTTCGACACTTTCAATTTTAAAAATCCCGGCGAGTTTCCTAACCCTGGATACGTGGAAACGCCGGGCCGATTTTCTGCTTTCGATCGAATTACGTCGGATGAGCCGACGGCGCGATGCGACAGAACGACGCGGTTTACAAACCGCTGCGCCGCAAAACCACTCGAAATTTTCCATTTCAGCGCCTATCCGAATCGTGGCAACGGGGTAAGGCAGGCATTGCGAAGGGGGGAAAGTCGTAAAAAGTTGACTGTAAAGAAGTAGGTCATCGTAGTCGAGCATTTCGCCGCTGTTTCTGAGAAACGGAGTAGACACGGTTGATCTCACAGTCCAACATCCCATCGCATCATCACGGCGTGGTGCCATGCAGTGGTCGAAAGAGAGACAAATCACCCTCCCCTCGTGGGACAGTGGGTCGAAGGACGGTTTCGGAAGAGCAAAATTGAATTAATCCGAGAAATCGAACTGACTATCAAAATCGGGGTTCGCTAGGTCGCTGGTTCCGAATGTTATAGGGTCATAGCTAAACCGCCGGAAAAGACAGGAGTTCCAAGTTGAAAAAAGGTTAAGCATTGTTCACGATTGGAGCGAATGAAAAATTTTGAATTTCCAAGACATACAAAGAAAAAAAATTGATTTTTCTCAGGAGCCCCACCCCCACCATCCCCACCATTTTAGAATTTTAACGCCGGAATACAGCTTTCGGTTTCCGATCCAGCCGCATCAAGGCTCATACACAGTGTGTCCCAGAACAGGCATGGAAAACAAGAATAGGTTACAGTACAGGTTCAAAAAAACCAAGACCATCATTATACATACACGGTCTGTTCTTAAAATTGAAGGGGCTACAAGGAAAATTGCGAATTTGATAGTAAATCTCAATTCAGTAACTTCTCTAAAAGCAGGCAATGCGTAACACAAAAAATCGAACTGACCGATTTACTTAGGCTACCTTCGATATCGAAGAAGTAATATGAGCTTGAAAATTCGAATCAAGAAATTTGAGTGAAATTTTTAAATGCTTGAACTCTGACTTTGGAAACCCCTTCAAAACTCAAGGTAATCAATGATTATTACATTATCAGCCATGCAACTTCTTATTTTTAAAGAGGGGCTGTCCAGTATCCACCGCCATTTTTGACAAGAAAATTGCATTTTAAATTCCCTTCAAAATTTTAGAATTTTGCAACAAAGTACGGACATTTTCAAATTTTGGAATTTTATTTCATTATCGACAATTTCTGCGATCCTGTTTCAAAAGGCAGCGCTAAACAATAATTTGAACACGCAACAGACACTATAATCACCATTGTTGCCTATTTACAGTACTGAAGGGACTCCCAATAGGAAGGGGCACGATTCAAACCATCAAAAAAGGTTCAGATGTGTGATCAAGGGTGACGTAGATACTTCGGAGTTCAAAAAGCAAAACTGAAAAACTAAACTTATTAAAATTAAAGACCCCGAAAACCCTTGTTTCGAAAATTTGTTTGATATTTTCCATTGAAAATTTCAAAGTTGCTGATGCATTAGAACATTTCTTTTTTAAGGGGAGAAAATAAATTTCATCTAGGAATTGAACTTACTATTTGACGATCCTTTTCAGTACTTTATCAAATCACCTATGCATTCAAAATCGGAGGAAGCATGGAAGGGGGGGGGTCGCGAAACGCTGATGTTCACCTTGTTAACCGTACTCCTAGAAAGGTACTAACATAGACGGAAATTATACCTACAAGAGTGCCCCCTTCAAGCTTCTTTAATCATGAAACTATAAGAAAGTTCTCCCTCTCTTTTCCTCAATGAAAAAACCTGTGCTCCTATTTTCGAAGAAAGAGTGGAGACATTTTTCACAGAATCTGAATGAAATGGTTGCAAGTCTGGAATGATTTTCAGTAAATTTTAAAGGCGTCTTAGCGAGCATTTAAGAGAATTTTGATAGAATTTTTACAAGTCGCACCGAGTTTTAACACCTCGACGATGAAAAGTCCCCTCAGATTTTTTCAGCTAAAAACTAAGTCCTAATGAACTTTTTAGAAATCCTCAGCGATGGTTTTATAAGTTTTCACAGTTTTGAATGACGAGTCTGAAAGTTCTGAAACATGTAAACAATTTTTTCTTCTTAACAAAAAATGAGTTATGAAGAATTTGACCAAGTCTCAATCCTGAGTTAATAAACAGAACTTATACGTCCCCCCCTGAAGCCTGGAACGAATTTCTTCTTTTCTTCACATTCCTCAGGAAACTTCCTTCTCTAAGAAATGAGGTAAAATCCCTTCTATTTTTCAAATGAGAATAACTTTATTCCTTTTAAGGAAGAATGAAATATTCTTATTCACGAAACAGAAAGGACAATTTTCTTCTCCTTTTTCAAGGCAACGAACACGGGTTTTTTCTCGAAGAATGGAAAGAACTTTTCTTTTCTTCACTTCCTCAAGGAAGAGAATGAGTTCATTTCCTAATTTGGTAAAATTTCGAGCTTCTTGAAAGAGAAGGAAGGTCAAATTTGACGCCCATATGGGCAGTGACTTAGAAATCTGACTGAATGTATGAAGTCAGCGACTCTGACTCAAAAAACCTCTATTCCGATACTTTGTTCAATTTCTTCGGCAAATTCAACAGAGTCTATCAAAAAGAGAAAATGTCTAAATTGGAGCCCAAGCCGAGATCCGATCAAAGATTTGACTGTATTTTCGGAATCAGCGCTTTCCGATACTTTGTTCAATTCTTTCAGCAAGTTCCACTTGGCCCCTCAGAAGGAAAAAAAGTCAAATTGAGGGCCAAAATCGGGGCGGGATCGAAAACCACGGTGTCTACAGACATTGAAAAGTAAAAATGAAGTATTTTTTCGGGACCCTTTGCAGGACTGTAACCGGCATATTTTCCATATTTTCCCCGAGTATGCACACCTTTTTTTTTTTGTTTCCAATTGTCTTATCTCCTTCACCCCACCCTTCCTTTTGACCCCACTTCCCCCCTTCTTTTGCATATAGATGCTGCGCTACACTTTTTCATGACCGATCATAGGAATCGCAAAACATTTTATTTTTTAGTATTTCTAACAAAAATAAAGGACTTTATACTTTTTTTTTATTTCAGCATTTTTCGGGACTTTTAGGACCAGGGTGTCCATTCTTGTTCGGAAATGATTTTCTCAGACTTTTCCAGGTTTTCCAGGCCAATTTTCCCAGTTTTCCAGATCCTTCAAATACAAATTACACATGCAAAGGGGAGGGGGGGGGGTCAAATTTTTTCGAACATCGTGAGCGGCGAATATCGTCAATCACTCCACAAACTTTTTTTTTACTACCGTGTGCTTATGAAACTGTGACCGGGTGTAAAGATTTCATGATGGAAATCATACCACGCTGTATGGGGTGCAGCGTGGTGCGATGTCAATTAACGACTTCATAGATTATTTTCGTGTGACTTAATGCTGACCATGAAGGGGGGGGGGTGAAAGAATAAAATTCGAAAATTGGCTCGTAAAGAATTTGGAACCTGACGAAAACTAGAGCAACCGGAATTAGCCCCTCCCTCGTGGAGCTGAATGGTTTAGGGCGAGGGAAAATAACTACTAAAATGAATTCTGGAACCCAGGTGAAAAAGCTCCAGCATATCTAACGACAAATGCTATGAAAGTAAAACGGCGGTTACGATCTGAAAAATTATGGCACCAGGGGAGGCGGAAGAGGCTTCAATTCAAGAGTATCGACAGATACAACGTAAGGTCATATATTTGAAAACAATGGACTCTTTCGTGGCGCGATAATACTTATTATGCGGTCTTTAGATTTTTTTCATATTTTGTGGATTAGTTACTCTTCCCCCAAAATCTCGGAAGTCTCTTTCATTAATCCTTATCTAAATTTGCGAAGGAGAGGGGAGCCGAAGAAAAACCCGAAGACAGGATGTTCCAGAAGATGAATTCATTGGTTTTCAAATTTTCGTTTCATTGCGACTTTCTAAAAAAAAATTTTTTACACCGGGGACAGGAACTAGACTGAATATTCTTTCATTTTCGCGTCTTTTCGCGTCGATTTTCAGTTTCTCGCGAACAGGAGGAGATGAAAATACGAAACACGAAACAGCTGATATTGGGAGAAGGGCATAGGGATTGGTTCGCGTTTCGTGAAATGGTTCGTGAAAAGTCACGAAATACGAAATACATGAAGTGTATAGCCGCCCTATAGAAAGATGTAAACGCGAAATGAATGCCATGAAAACGATTTCATCACACCAACACGCTCTGTACTACTGCGATAGGAGAGGGGCCTGTGAAAGAAAAAAGATAAGAAAATTGCCAAAGCGATACAAAGGAAAACTTTTTAATAAGAAATAGGGTAAAATCTGTTTGAAACACAACAGAATTTCGCAGTTGATATTTTTACAAAATTCCCTGACTTTTAGGTGAAAAATGCTGAAAATTCCAAAATTCCCTGACTTTTCCAGACGGGCAAAATTCCCTGACTCTTCCAGGTTTTCCAGAGAATGGACACCCCTGAGAACCTACTTTCAAAATTCAGGACTTTTCAGCATCGGCAGATAAACTGAAAACCTAATGCGATATTCATGATCAGTGATCCAAAATATTCCAATTTTGATACCTACTTCAATATTTTCAACAAAATCAACATAATCCCTTCAGAAGAAGAAAAAGCCGACTTTGGGGCCCTAATCGAGTTCAGGTCTAAAATCTACTGAATTTCCAAAAGCTGCGACTCAGAATACTCATATTCTGATACCGCGTTCAATTTTTTCAGCAAAATCAACTCGGTCCCTCAGAAAGAGTCAAATTTTGGGCCTAAATCGGGGCAGATCGAAAATCTGATACGATGTCTGTAACCATCGAAACAAAATACCCCGATTTGAATACTGGTTCGGTATGTTTCCATTAGGGTTTAAACCTCACCTAGGTAGCGCTACCATAGGTGAACGTTTTGCGTGTACTGTTATCAGTTTGGGGTGATCTATTCGCGAGAATTAACCCGAAGTGATAAGAATACAATGAACATACTGACAGTGCTGCCAACACATGCAACTCAGGTTTAAGTTCCAATGCAAGATTCCAAAGCCAGGAGCACAACACTCCAGCCCCCAGATTAGAGGGAAAATTTTTTCACAAGTGCCAGATCTTATCCAGCGAAGAATCTCTTATGCTGATTGAGCCGAAACTTTTGTTTCGAAGATATGCAAAAGGAGGAGATTCGCTGGACACCACGTACACGTACATTCGTATCCTCCTTAGACCTAGGGCTAGCTTACATACGCGGAGGCTGTTGTACACCAAACAGGTTTATAGTTGTTGGCTCAAGTGGTGTCCCTGTAACCAACAATGGTTAATCAGAGTCTTAACACCCATTTAGAGGGGAAAGAAGTGAATTTTAGCAATTTTAGTACTCGATGCGTCATTCGTCAAGTGTATAAGACAGTACAGGTCAGTTGGTAACCGGTGCGGTGAGAACGACGTAAATTCAACGAGCGTTACATAATAAAGGTGTTCGATATTCATCGCAGTAAGCTGCTCAGTGGTCGGAACACCGGCAGGTCGGCATCGGATGCTGCAAAACCACAAATAAATTAGGATCCTTCGGAGTGAGTCGAGTCTTCGAAGTACACGCGGTTCCGGTTCAGTGAAGTCATACAGCTACTCGATGTACGAATGCAATACGTGTACGTACACGCTGATAGCAACGGCAATTCTGTACTGGTGACTCGGAGTACACTGGCTAGTCACTAGCAACTTATTCGCACTCCTCCTAGAAGCCGGACAACGTGCGAACACCATTACCATGCAATATGCGCCTGCCGATGGATTCACGGGTACCATCGACGTACCGAGTGCAAACTGCAGTGCACTGCACTGCACAATAAAACGCAGACGGTCGTACTTCCTTCGAACACTAAACTAAACTGGTTTTACTCTGGCGTCATTAATACCTGCGAGCGTGCATCAATAGGTATAGCCCGGCCACGCACACTTAACAATTTTTACCAGCTTTACATAATAGTAGCTAGTAGCGTCTTCTTAATAACAGACAGATAGCATTTCCCCGGCCCCGTGCCGCACCGCAAAAGAGAACACAATCGCCGCAGGACATATGAAGTATAACATGAAAGATTGTACAAACTAACATCACATAATCCATTGAGAGCACGAGTGCTCGTGCATTGACAGTGGATTTAGCATAGGCGTCTTACTGAGGGACGAACTAAGGAGGATATCCACCGACAAATTTCTCGGTGACAAAATCGCCCTCAGTTGAGGAAAGTCTGCAAATTAGATTCATCACTCAACACGATGAGAATGGAGAGAAACTTAGTATTATCCTTTTGCTTCATCAGTTGGCGAAACTGAACCCTCAGTCGGTAAACGTCAAAGATGGACTCTCAGGAAGCCAAATTATTTAAGCACACATCGGTTCGGATTTCCAATCGACAGATCACCATCGGTTTTTCATTAAAATGCTGTTTCTACTTATAATAACACTCTGGCGATGATGATATATTCCTTAGACCTTCGACTAGCAGGTTGCGTCTCCGTCCATCGCTGAAGCGTGGTCAGCTGAATGCCACGCTTCGCCCGGCGTGCCTCCTGCCGCGTCCTCGCCTTCTTCTGCGCCTTGTAGGACATTCCCTCTCCAAATGTACTAATTTTTTTCATTTCTGAGAAGGATTCCTCAATATTCTTCGATATGGAAGAGGCCTTCGATAGAGTATGGAGGTATCACATCAGTTCTCTGCTTTATAAATACGGTTTACGCGGGCACCTTCCTCTAATCCTACAAAGCTTCCTGCAAAACCGTTTCATTAGGGTACCTGTGGGAGGACATCTTTCCTGCCCCCGGCAGCTCGTCAATGGAGTCTCGCGAAGCTCCGTTCTCAGCGTTACCTTGTTTTTGATTGCTATTAATGAGATCACTCTCCAGATTCGTTTCCCTCTCACACAAATACTATTTTCCGATGACTTCAGTATTCACCTCAAATCGAAAAACCCACAACGTGCCCATAGATTACTTCAAGAAAACACGAAACTAATCGAAACATTGTCCTCTAGACACGGATTCCGTGTATCACCAAGCAAAACAGAATTCACGATGTTCCAGCATCGAACAAACAATCTAACTTTCCCACCTCTTCTACTCAACTCACAATCGATTCCTCGCTCCAATTCAGTCAAATTTCGCGGCCTCTATCTTGTGGCTCGCCTCTCATAAAAGCCAAATGTGTGCGCTCACTCAGCGTTCTGAAGTACCTCTCACATCCTTCCAAAGGATGTAGCAGAGGACTGCTCATTCAGTTATACCAGACTCTGATCCGATCTTCATGGATTACGGATCGACCATGGACTTGCCCCGCCCTCATACTTGAAGCTTCTTGACGCTGTTCATTGGCGCCTTTCGCACTAGTCCAGCTTCGAGTATGTGTGCCGATGCTGGAATTCCTTCTCTCTCTTTTACCGCCGAATGCAACTCACTGCCAAACTTCTCGTTACGATAGCACACAACCCTAATCTTCCTGCCTAAGAGTATCTCTTTAACCCTTCAAACTACATCCCTGTTCCTAAATCCTCACTGCACTTACGTTCACACTTTGAAGGGACTCTGTCCCGAACTTTTTCCTACACTTCACTACCAACAATCCATACATCATCCTCATCCTGGTTGTTAAACCTTCTTCCATGCAATTTCGAACTTGAAGAATTCCCTAAGAAATCTACACCCCCCCCCCAAGTTTATCGGACACATTTGCAAGAAATTTTGGACCGCTTTCCTGACCGCATCTTATGCTTCACTGATGGTTCAAAGTACAACCGACGCACCGCTTATGCCTACTCCATAGATAGTCTACTACACTCCTTCCGACTTAAAAATACAGCTTCCAGCTACACAGCCGAACTCCATGCTACTCGTATCCTGCAGAGCATAGCCACGATCTCCTCGCTCGAAGACCCACCCACCCTCACCCGCTATCTAGTCCTCTCAGATTCACTTTCCTCCTTAAGGTCGATTTCTGATCGCTTTTCAATGCACTCTCTCGTCCAACGCATCCATCTCTTTCTTCATCTCATTTCCTCCACCACCAAGAACATTTCACTCATCTGGATCCCAAGCCATATTGGTATCCCAGGAAATGAGGCAGTTGATCAAGCAGCACAACAAGCTACACAGCTCCCATATATCACTCGTCACCTCCCTATCTCAAAAGATCTCACTTCTGCCATTCGCCAGACCATTTTGCTTAAGTAGTTCAAAGAATGGAGGCAGCAACCCTCTCGGCACAACAAGTTTGCACAAATCAAGCTTACACCTGTCCCTTAGTCAACGTCCCAACGTTCCTCCCACCGCGAGGCAGTTATCATTACCCGCCTAAGGATTGTACATACACGCCTCATACATACGCATCTTCTCACTAACCTTCATCCTCTCAACTGCCCACACTGTGAAGATGAAGGCCCTCTCACCGTGGACCACTTCTTCTCATGCCTCTTCCTCACCTGCCTTCATAACTCTCACCGCGTCCCCCATAGTCGAATTTTGGCCCTCTCCAACTCTCGCAAGCAAATAAACACCTTCCCTACCTTTCCGCTGCTGGATACCTTTGCGACATATAGACAACAACCTTTTCAGAGTCCACAGCCCGAGAGTGTAGCTCCGTAGCTCGATAATAAAATTTAAAAATTAAAAAAAAAACACTTTGTATCCTTCATTATCTGCTCTCCATAGCTCATTCGTTGCCTTCCTTTCCAGTTTTTTCCTCAACCATTTCCTCTAGCAGTAATAACAATATCCGTGAATGTCTTCTATTATGACTAGGGATAGGATTTTCATGTTTTTACTTATTTTTTTCTTTTTATTGGTTGATTGCCGGTAGGAATATTTACAATATCTTCGCGAATCATAAAATTCCGAGTAAAATAAGCCCAATTTGTATGAACATATTTTTACATATTTTTCGTAAAAAGCATAAATTTACATATTTTAGGTGTTTTTTGCCCGGTTTTCAACATATTTAAGCACATTTTACCCTTTTTTCCATTTTTCACATTTTTTTGCAAAGTACTCGAACATCCACTTTTTCAAAGACAAAAAAATTGAGAAATTGACTTTTGGCTAAAATCTGCTCATGGGAGAAAAAAATCGATATTTTTTTCTGTGATTTTTTGTTGTCTCTTGCGAAGTTGAACGATCTTTTAGCGTGTATAAGGGTCTTCTACGAGAAAATCGCCAGCTTATGACCGTCGAGACAATTAGAATGCATATGGTGATCGCTTATTTTACAATATTGAAATAATATGTTTTAAACAATTTGTTTTTTTACGTGTTTCGAATAAAGAAATGAAGTTTTCGTTTTGATTTTGTCGTATTACTGTTTTTCTTCAAAAACCCTAAATTTTGATACCCATATTGCCCCCCTTTTATCGAACATATTTTGGCATATTTCCGGATTTTTAGGAATATTTTTGACATATTTCAGACCGCAAAAAACATAAATTATGCACATATAACACGGTTTTTATGACATAAAAACCCCATCCCTAATTATGACCCATCATTCCAACTCTTCCCTTTATAATTATATTCCAAATTTCTCTTTCCCTCCCTATTCGCCTTGAATACTTCCTAATTTCTAATCTTTTCTATCAATTTGGGTTTCAACATTCTTCGACAACACCACAATTCAAAAGCTTATGTATTTTTTCTTCCTTGGGTTCCGATGTCCAGATCTCACATCCATACAATGCCACGCTCCAAATATACGTTCAAAGAAATTTCAGTCTTACTTACTTCCAAATCTACATTTGCCCTAAATATATCCCGTTTTGCAGAAAAAGCTCTCATGGCTTGCTCTACTGTATTCTTCATTTCTGTTGTACTCCTTCTAGCTTGCATTATTCGACTACGTAAGTATTTATAAAGCGCTAGAATACACGAGTGGGGACATACGCCATTTTGGATCCAAAAGCGCCCGTCGATGCCGGATCCGACTACGCGGAGCGTCCCGCCTAGTCAATTCGGATCAACGGGCGCTTTTGGATCCAAAATGGCGTATGACCCTATTTGTATCTATAGCACTCTAGTATTTACAATCCGTTACCTCTTTCATTTTTTCACTTCCTGTTTCCGTATTTATTGGATCCCCCCTCCCCCTTTTACTGACTATTATCACTATTGTTTTATTCTCATCAGCCTGTTACTTAGCGGGTCGGGTGCTCTAACCAAACCACTTCCTGTAATCTCGCTGGAGGACAAGATTCGCAAGAATTACTGATAATTCGACCAGGTTCCTTTATTTCCTAGCTAATCTTATCTCGTTTTGATGTTACTTAGTAAAAATGATAAATAACTGTTGTATTACCCCAAGCTGAGATTCTTCTGTTTCCCATAGTGAAACATACTAACTTTAGATAGAACAACAAGGTGATAGTTTAGTTTCCATACTTGATTTCTTAATCCATTATTCAACAAAGTATTTGTTGGACTCCAAACTTCTAAATGCTTTCAGTTCTTCTTTGGAACAGATCGATGATCTCGAGTTAAGAAAGTCGCGGATACAGACACTAATAATGGCCAGAATTTCCTCCAAATCTTTCGACAGCGTTATCAGATATGATATTTTTATCTTTCTTATCTTGAACGAAGTTATATAAATCAACGTAATTAACTATAACAAATGTTCTATAAATGTCTAGCGCAGACATTAGGGCACGTTTTTCACAGACAAGCAGCGTATTGTGATACATCTACGTTAATACTGAACTATCAAGTTGTACGAAATATTCATTACAAAATTAACTTTCAAATCTCATCTCTACAAAAAATTAAAATTAAATTTCAAGAAAAAAAATTAAACTGCGAAAATATACACCCTAATTAGTTGAATGGGACTCATAAGCGCTGACTTTTCAAAATTTACGTGAGTACTGACTGCTGTTTCTCATTTATCTTCCCCCCCCCCCAAAAAAAAAGGCAATATGGGTGTCAAAATGCAGGATTTTCCTAGCTGGTAACATTTAACGCAATTTTCATGCATTTACAACCATCCGAAAAATGATTTTATAAAAACACATTAGGATAAACTGAAAGAACATCAAAGTAGAAGACGAGGGTTTAATTTTGAAACAAGACCAAAAAATATTGTTTACAATTATTACACGTACCTAGGAATATTTTGAATTTGGCCTTTTTTTCCTAAATTTTTCTCTACAAATTTTTATTTTTATGTGGGTGATTTCATCCGCGTATTTTTTTTACATGGGTGGTCACTCACCCACACACCCACGTAAGTCAGCGCCTATGATGGGACTGAATTATCAGTGGTCCTGTCCTCCAGCGAGATAACAGGACGGGGTTTGGTTAGAGCACTCACTAATGGTAACAGGCTAATTAATTTTATTATATTTTATTTTCAATATTTCATCCAAACTTTTCAACGTTTTCTTTAGTTCTTCTTTTCTTCTTTCCATTCCCGCAATGTCATCTGCAAACCTTATCATTGTAACTGTGCCCCCTTGTATTTTCAACCCTGATTTCCTTTCATTCTGTTATTCAATTACTTTTTCTACGATTAAGCTAAACAGTGCTGGTGACGAACAGCCATCTTGTATCACTCCTGTTTGAATTTTCTCTTCTCTCACTTCATCCTCTAGTTGTATTTGAGCCTTTAGATTTAGATCGTTATATAAGTTTCGTATTAGTCTTCATTCTTCATACTCAACTCCTATCTCATTCAATATTTGAAAAAGTTTCGACCATTCAACATTATCAAAAGCTTTTTCTAAACCTACAAATGCTACATAATGTATAAAAACTGTCCTATACATTTAAGAATCCCGGGAGCTGAAAATATTTGACAGCATACTCTTGACACTTCGGGAAGAGCATAGGTCAGCAGTACAAATCGTTTAAAACTTCCGAGTGTTTTTCTCTCATCTACTCACTTCATTACCATTGTGTGGCACAAGTACTCGGGGGAGAGGAGGTATGGGTGGGAAGGGGGCAAAAATGAATAAATTCTTACACATTCGGAACTATCCTTCCTAATATTGCTGTCTGAATCCGTCACTGATAGCTATCGACGATAATCGATTGTCTCTTGAAAATTATCGATACTCTTCTTTTCCGATATTCAGTCATCTCCAATAAATTAAAAATGTGCTACTGGAGTTACGAGAAATGTCGTAGCTGTCAGCGTATCAGCAAATACAAGGGATGCCAGTGCCAGTTGCGACTCCCAAGAATACTACACGAAATGGCGATCGGGCTAGTTGAAAAACATCGCGGTTGAAGACATCTCGAAATAAAAGCCAGCTAAGTAGAAAATGACACGCCAAGCACGACCAGTTACCACACTCGTTATCTTTTTTTTTTTATATTATTTTAGTTAATTCTTTTCCGCTTTATGCTGCGACACCGAACTGAAAAAAGGCAGAAAGAAAAGCACGCTCTTACCAACAGAATGAATGTCTAATCAGCCTAATGGTGCTCACCACTGGCAACAGCTTTCTATCCTCGGACACAGCGGCGTAACGAAAAGGGGAAAGGACAGGTGATCCCCCCAGGATCATCGGAGTTGGTATTTTTTGGCAAATTAAGCACTTAATCAGCATTTTCGACTATTAGGGCTACTTGTACAATAGAGAGTTAACTATCACGTGACAGTTAACTCGCTGCTTCGACCAGTCAATTCGCCGAATTCGGCGAGATAACCGAGTTAACGATAACTCACGATTGTACAACTAACCCTCAGTCGACCAAACAATAGAAATTCGTTCTATTTTTTTCTTCTATTTGTTTTTATAGAAAATTTTTGCTCATCAACCATTAGTCTCCAAATTTTGAACATCAATAGGCAAAATATACATTTATTCTCACAAAGCATTTTCAATACATCTCGATTTACCCCCACGCCGAAAGGGATCACAACGCTCCTGTTTCTCTATTACCCTCTTCAACCCTATAAAGCCAAACATGCCAACGAGAACAGCGGCTACTAAGTCCACGAACGAGTTCTACTTTCCAAGTCTTGCACCCACGAGCTAAATTTGTTCCTTGTCTGCGATTTCGTAAGAAAACAGAGTATTAAAAAGCAAGTTTTACTTAAAAAATTGGTTCAACTATAAAACGTTTCCCTCCATAGCTAGCTATGAAGAGCTTACACAGAATTTAAGAAAGTTCTACAGGTCTTCGCTCCCGGTTTTATTTTTGGAGAAAAAGGACCTTCGATCATTACTGCCTAGGAAGATGAAATAAAAAATGCATAAAAGGGATAACAATGATTTACAACAGGCCTAAATTCAATTGACTCGTTTTTTTAGGGAACTGCTCGAGGGTTAAAACCAATGACTTTAAAATGGTTTATTTTCTCCCTTTTACGTTTCAAATTGGGGCGGGGGGCACAACCTAAGACTTTCAAATGGATCCTTTAAATACATCGAAACTGGGTTTCTTACGTAAGTGCCTTTGGATAGCTTGGCAAAGATTCCAGTATGTTCAACAGATAATCGAGGATGTCAAATGTGTCATTTGGATGCTGTTAAGCGTAAGGGAACCAACTAGCAAAATCTGTTGTTTGAGAACACGTGATTCGAAGTTCAAGAGCCATGTAGAAACTATATGACATAGCGTTTACTGATAAGCTTTTTTCAACGTGAGTACACATTTTTGAATCGGGGGCCCAATTTTGAAAAATTCTACTTTTTACGCTCTTTCCAATGATACTAATAACTCATTTTGTTCACAAATGTCGGTTGGTTCCCTTACGCTCAACAGTGTTCATTTGGAAAAGAAAGAACTCGCACAAAAAAGGGAGAAATAGAGAGCTGCATCAAACCGGTCGTACGACTGATAACCTTATAATAATTTAGTCATGGGATGATTTCGATCATATCCCCCGCATATAGACCCACAGGGAGCTGATCAAGTTACAAAACTTTGGTTCCAAATACATCGACAATCGAGTTTTTTGAGTTGGCGACACCAGTTCTGAGGTCACATTGGTCGTACCTCCAATCCGTGTACCCACATTGATCCACAAGAGGTTAAAACGTGGATCTTCGAGTAGCCCTCGCTAGGCCATCCTCTAAATCATCAAAGCCCACTGCGGATAGACAACTTTTTTTCAACCACTCTGGCGAATGCCTTAGTAATCTATGAAAATTTAATCCTATTAGGGATGAAATAACCAAATTTCTCGTTAAAACAACGAGAAGGGGTAGCCGTGGCTTCCACCTGTTAATAGTCACCATCCGATCGACTTCGAATCTTCAGGAAATTTGCCATTACACATCACGAAAAACAGGAATCCACTCGGTGTGACACACAGTTTGAGAATTCATAATGTAAGCGGCATCTTAATATGGGTAAAGCACACAGCGAATCAACTTACCAACACGGTAGAGTCAAAACTGGACGATGAAGGGTCTCGATCGCAGCCGCCGCCATGGTGTCTGCACAAGGAGCAGCATTCGGCCGAAGCCGAATTCTCGTACTCCGGATACCGGGCTGGCATAGATCGAGCGACGATTCGAGCCTCCGCTGTGGTGAAAGGAAGTTGCAAAGAGGTCGAATTTGAGCAGCTATCGTTACGGCGACGATTTTCTTCATTCCCGCGACGGCGGTTCGTCGACGGTTTCAGGAAGTCATCTAGCAGGTAGAAGGACTGGGGAGCTGGTAAGGAAGACTGAGTTATGGTGGAAGACCGAGAACTGTTCGTGTTCGAAACCCTTAGTAGTGCGCCGAGGCTCCTCCACCGTTTCTGCGTCTGCATTTCCTGCAGATTCTTGTCTTTATTCTTATTGGATTTAACACCGCGACGGAACTTCGGCGTCCACCAAACGTTAGGATTGAGTAAGCTGACGCTCTTCTTGATCAGCACCTTTCTGGACAGATTGGGTCGTTCGCAGTCCGCTCTGGTCGAGTCATCGTCCACCTGGTTGGTGATGGCCGCCGTTGTTACAGAAGACAAGGACGACTCTTCCGATGGCAACTGATCGCCCGCGCTACCAACACAGTGGCCGCAGTAACCATAACCTCTTGGTAAGGCGGACGGCGACGATAGTTGAACGGCCGCCGCGGCCATCCCTCCGGGCCGTATAACGAAGCCGTAATCTAAATCGACGGCGGATAATGTGGCGGTGCGTGCTCTGTAATCGGAGGATAGTTGAGAGGCCGTAGCCGCCGCCGTTGCCGCCTTGTTTCCGGACAGACAGGAGAAAGAAGCCGAGTGTCGCAGATTACTCGGCTCGGCCGCTGCGGTACACGAAGTAGTATTAGTCGTCGTGGTGGCCGCTGCCGCCGCCGCAGCCGCAGCCACCACCGTTCCTGCCGCCGCCGCCGTTGCCGCAGCCGCGGCTAAAGCTGTGACCGTTGCCGTTGCCAAACAAGAGGATTGCACGTCACCAGTTTTCGCTTCCAGCCACATTGCGAATATTATCGAAGATTAAAATATAACAGGTACGTAGGTAGACCTAAAACAAAAGCGAAACATGATACACATTGTCAGAATATAAATACAAGTTCCATAGTCTTCCTATATTTTTATTCGTTATCTTTAAAATATTAGTTATTAGATTATTACCTACAAAGCAGATATCAAACAGATTATCACCTACAATTTGACCCCTATGGACATTCACATTTCGTTTCACAACCCAAAAATTCTAGTCAACGGTCCTGAGAGTGTGGAAGAAGAGGAGGTAACTATTACTTTCAAACAAACGAAACATATTGAAAATAAGTACACATAACAATCACGCCTTTGTTCCTTTCTTCACACAAGAAGAAGGGTGAATTTCTGGGTAAAAACCCAGTACCCACACTTTTTGATTGGGGGGGGGGGGGATCAACATAGAATTCCCCAGAAAGCAATTTTTCTTTAAAATATCTTAAACATCTTACAAGTAGAATCCATAAAAGAAAAGAATGATCTACTTAAAAAATCTGTTTATACGCTGACATCACAAAAAACTCGACTAGAAAAAAATTTCCTGTAGATGATGCACGGAAGTTCCAAAATGCGCTGTAAGTGGTCAACTGATGAAATAATGTCCTTCACCCGATGCTAAATCCAGGGTGTTCATCAAACTTGAAAAATGAAATTGGGGGACTTTTGGTGGTCTTCAGGAACCGGTAGACACCCTGTCATCAAATAAATGTCACGTGACAACCCATGTCTGTATGGGGTTTCGGATTCGCTGAACCCATAATTGAGGCATTTTTAGATGTACCCCCCCCCCCAAGTAGTCCACGAGGGTTCAACACATAAAAATTATTGATCATTTACCTATAACCACATCCAGAAGGCTCCACAAGTTGCTTAACTTGAAATACTCAAAGATGAATACGCGGGCAACAGTGGTACCAAATATAGGCTTTCTCGATCGCTGAGTGGACTTTGGAGTAATTTTAGCTTTAAACGTTAACCAAAAGGCTCCACATGGATGAAGGGGAACTATAACTTGAAAATATTGAAAGTTCAATACATAAGTATCAATGACACAAACACAGAGTTTCTCTAGTCGCTGAGTTCACTTCTGGCACCATTGCAGCTGTAATTTCTCCCCATAAGGCTATTCCGGAGGCTACAACCTGAAATATTGAAGTTAGATACGTGAGCTCAAGGTGTAGCCCCCATCGAATCTAGCTCACATGACTCAAAAATGAATTCAGCTACTGGAGAACCTTGTTCAATATCATAGATGCCATTTCAGATTGTAGCTTTCTAGGTAAAGGTTACAGCTAAAATAATCTCTGAAATGAAATGACTGCATCATACGAGAAAAGAGTAGTGTTGGTCATACGCGTATGCATCTTGAATTATGCACCTAAGTATGAATCATCTAATGACACAGGTCGGAGGAACTCGGAAATCAGTACTTACGCAGATAAGTATCGTATTTCTCACCACCATGCGAGTATGTGGAGAGTTCTTTGGAATCCGTACGCTCAATCGGCTAAAAATGTTTTTATCTGAGTGCCTCGTAGGTGTGTCTTTCGGCGGGAGTATACTCGAGTCTTGGCATCGCCTATTCATCCCTCAGTAGTAATAATGGATTCTAGCGAGCAGGCGTCGAATTCCAAAACGTACTCGAGTCAGTCGGAAAGTCACAAAGCTTGAAGGACAGCCAAAATGCATACGACCCCTTGAAGACTCGAGGGACGCTACCCTATCTGGGTAACGAAGGTAATATAAACACTAAACTTCTCATTATTCAACCGATATTATTACACACCAACTTCGAATAATTCCAACGTGAGAAAATTTAACTCTTACCACGATAAGGTATCACGACGATCAATTATATCATCGACTAGACGACGAACTTTGGGCAACTAACAAGACACAGCCGAACAGGTACGGATTCCAAATTACTCTTCGCACCACATGCGGCTTACATTCTTTGTTTACATTAAGTACACACGGGAAGATCGCAACTGCGATCATTCTTGTTAACTGGAAATGTCTGACGACAGATGAGTATCTATCCACTGAATACGAATTACTCGCGACACTGCAGACTGATCGGTGAATAGGTAAATAACACACTCACAGAGAATAAAAGTATGACTCTACATTGAATCACAAGGTATACTTACAATTCATGAGATCATTACACCGATTTCCGACTTTGGGAGCACACACCATGCTGCGACACTTCATTGGTCATCATCGTTACCATAATCGCGGTTAGCAATCACGAATGATTAACAAAGGTACAACAACCACATCGTAATGATACCATAATCGGTTTCGATAGTCAGAACACGCTAGCCAGATAAAACTGAAATGTTACTTCCTCGAATAAGTACGCAGTTCATTGTAGCTGGACCGATGCGATAAATATAATTAATAATAATTTATCTTCAACTCATTACATTATATTAACAGATAACTAGACAGAGAGGCAGAGAGGGTAAACGAACACGAGAAAGAACGAATCCACGAATGTGTGTTGAGTATCAGATGTTGATGAGTTCAGTTTAGTTCACTTTTCTCGGTCTAACAGAAGGTATACACTATCCACCGTATCTGTGTATTGTATTCGTTATTTAATTGTGTATACCAGCACATTACCGAACTTTACTACACCCACACGTACTCACACTTGCACATCGGAACAACGAAGCGACTGGCGACGGCGAGTTGCACCAGCGAGATACAGCCGTTCGGCGAATGAACCAAACAGCTGTGATGTGAAATAAGAATTAATCGTGACAAAGGGTTGCGCGCGCATGCTCTTTTTATCAGAGTCAAGGACCTGCGTAGTGCGTCAAGCTACAAGCTCTAGCGTGAGATCATCGAGACTGGAGAGTGGAGTCCGCAAGCTGATATTATGAGACACGAAATTCTGGATCGCCTGCCTTTTCTTCTATAGACACTTACCAAATAAGTCCACGATAATAATTTCGTGAGGTCTTCTGGCCAAAGTGGTAGATTGCAGAGCACATTCTGTAAAGTTTTTAAAGATAGTCTGAACATCTCAATCCATTTATTTTCAAAACTAAGCTAGCGATAAGCTAAACTAGGCTAAGCCTCCTCAACCACATTACTTAAAAGACAAACTCAATCCGTCTTCACTTCCATTTCAGCTATCAATACTTTCTTTGCAACAGCTGTTACATCACTCAACCCATCATTAAGTCCACTCTAGTCACCCCCTTGGTAACTTCAACTTCAGGATACTCAATCATCACACTTCCGGTGCCAGTACTGTCATTACTGTCATTGACCACTGCATAGGAAGAACCAAGGTGTTTGTTGCTAGATAGTTCTTTCAGTTTTCATCTCAATTTTTCACGCTCTTGGTTTCCAAAATTGATTTTAAATATGCTTACTTGTCTTTCAGATTGTCTCAGATACCGCTACACTGTTTGAGTGGGCTTCCTGCCTGTCTTTACCATCCATTAACAAAATACTTACTTCATGAGCGAAATATATTTAGTCAGCGGTGCCCTCTATCTCTGCTTGTTTTTCATTTCATTCATTAGGCCGGAGCATCAACCTATAGATCCTTTTGCAAAGGAAGCCGAGACTGGACGAAGTCGAGTTGCCTGTGTGTGAACCCAATCTTGGGGGCAGACTGTAACTAGAACACCATGACTGTGCTAGCTAGCTGATGAGAAAATTAAGCCATCGCCTTCTGTAACATTATTCGCTTTTTATAGACCTCCTACCCCTCTGATGTTATTCGTCCGGTTACTTTTCCTAAAATACGTACATTGAACTCCAGAATGAATCGAACTACAAGAGTACACGAAGCGAGTGTTTCAAGAAGAATATTATATCTATTCTTCATATTCCAGCCCAAATCAACCCTGTTTGCGTGTTCGCACATTTTCCACCAAATACCACCATGAAATTGTGGCTGTCTACTTTTCACGGACTCAGCACCAATTCTTTCAACTCATTTTTCTCGATTTTACGAAAAACTTAGTTGGTCTATTCCGAAGTTCAACCTCTCAGAGATACGGGTCAATTTTTCTTAGCGTTGATTGTTCGCCGTTACCAAATTCTTCATCAAACAGGATTCAAATTTCTGCACATTATGATTCTCTGCTCGCTCATCGCACGAGCATATCCAGCCTCTTATATTAAGAGGGGCTACCAAAACGATTCTTTTTTCCAACTAGATTTTATAGTCACCGATCAACGCCAAAATAATTTTTCGAAATACATAGGTGATCGTTTTCTAATGACACCCTTGAAGCTCCCTGTGTGAAATGTAAAACACAAGTATGAAAAATGATTTATACAGCCGATACGTAGAAAACGAAAAAAGAAAAAACAGAAATAAATAGTTATTAATAATAAATGAACTACACGCTGAGTAAGCTTTCTTGACTCGTAGGGTACACTGAACAATCACGATCGTGCAGAGGAACATCCAATCTGTAAAAGTCTTGAAGACTTGTATGATACAACGGAGTACCTTTGAATACTTGCGCATTGGCATCGTCAATCTGAAAGATGAAATAGATAGTGTGTACTGAAATAATGTCCGCTTGAGGACGGCTATGTGAAACTAAGAAAAAATAGGTGTCAGAAATCCAATTAAACCGTAAAATCGTCATAGACGATAAACAAGCCCCTTAGTCCTAGATACGATTAAAAGTGGTGATGTAACGCGCTATAATAATTTTCCCCAAATTCTAGCACATGAGAACAAAGGAAGAGTAGGTTACCTTCACACATACGTAGTCACCGGGTTCGACTTCTTTCAAAATTGGAGACGAACGATCCTGTGGTAAGCTACATTTAGGTATTATCACCTTAATGTTACCGTCATTTCTACCAAAAAGCTGCTGGTCCGACCTCTTGCTATTCTAATTTATTGAAAAACAAAAAGAAATGAGAGATTAATTTTCCATCGAATTCTCGAATTCTAATTTCTAAATGAATGCTTAAACACAATACGAATAATAAACGTACTCCTTCGACAAGTATTAACTGAACTTCCCCGATTTGCTTTTTATTCACTTCGTCGGCGATTCTCCTATACACAGTGAACACATCCGCAACTCGTCTCAACTTGACTTCTCGAGGAACATCGTCCACGTATCGACGATGTGCTGTGGTTTTCTGGATAGTAAACAGAATCGAAAACATATAAGCGTTTGTAACTCGCAAATCACCGATATATATATGTGTCGTGAGAATATTGTATCGAATGACACTCCCACGGTAAATGCCAAAAAATTACTCAAACTCCCAAGATACGAACATTTTAAATTAATCGGCAATGGGCACATAGTCTTGCGGGCGCTTGGAGAATAACGAATAACCCGCTTCAGATTTCTAGTAACACACTGAAATACATCGCCGATGACGAAACGTACTTCCGAAAGATGAAGCTAAGCCGGTACAAATTTTGGGATCCTTATACCAACCTCTCTCATACTGTAGGCGTAGACGAAGGCTACGCTGTAACGGACCATTTCAATCAGAGATACGGTATCTTTAAACTGCTCTTCCGTTTCGCCGCAAAATCCCAGTATAAAATCACTGCTCAGTATTACACGAGGTAAGTAATCGCGAATTCTCTCGACGAGTTCCAAATACGCTTCTCTTGTATAACCGCGTCGCATTTTCTCCAAGATGTCGCTGTTCCCCGACTGAGCGGGTAGATGAATGGCTTTGCATACGTTCGGCTTCCTTTTTATAACTTCCAAAACCTGGGAACCAATGGAATGCACGTCGATTTTGTTATCAATCGATATTAATACGAGTATGTAAGCTCAAGATACAGTTTACAGTATATTCCGGCAGTGTTGGACTTGCACCAGAACCCAACACCTAACGCGACTCCGAAAACCCAGCACTCCATTGAAAAGACGCGACAGGGAAAAAGGAAAGAAAGAATGAAGACAGAAGGAAAAACATGAAAATAAAAAATAAAATAAAATCTTCGAACCAACACTAGTCTTTAAGAGTCTTCAACAGTACCTTAAAAAGTCGAGAAGAATCACAAACAATTTTTAAACTAAAAAAATATTGAACAAGTCTGAAAGAGCCATAATGAATCTCAAACATGTCTAGATGAGACTGAATGAATTTTAAACTAGTCTCGTTTTATAATTTTTTAAAGAAATGTTGACATCTTGCTTGAATATTAGCGAGTCCCATGTCTTAAACAAGTCTCGAGAGCCGTAAACACGTTTGGAGAGTACGAGTATAATAGGTCACGAAGTCTCAAACTAATCTCTAAGCACTATGAAAAATCTACAAAAAGTACAGAAGAGCTTTAAATAGTCTTGAAGAATCATAAACAATCTCAGATTAGTGCGAACGAGTCTTGCAGGGTATAAGTGAGTTTTAAACTAGTCTTGAAGAATTTTGAACATGTTCGGAAGAGTATCGAAAGACCTGGGAGTGTCTTAAGTCAGTCTCGAAAGGCTCTGGAAATATCTTAAACTAGTCTTAGCGAATCATAAACGAATCTTGAAGAGTTTTAACAACTTTAGAGACATCTTAAGGTCTCGAATAAGTTTAAAGTGGTCGTGAATGGGCCTGTAAGTTCTAAACTAATTTTAAACAAGCTGGAAAAAGTCTGAAAGCATCTTAACACGAAGAATCTCAGAGCGTCAACAAGGCCTAGAATGCCTTACAGAATTTGAAATTTGTCTAAAAGCAGGTAGCCCCCTCCGAAATGTTTACTTCCTGGAAAAAGTTGCGATTTCAACTGTAAAAGAAAAAAATCCGATTTTGGGCAACTTTAACGACCAAAAAAAGGGGAAATGAAATTAATTTTCGTTCACTCTGCTCGCTAATCTAGCAATCCATGTCGAAACTTTTTTTCTACCTATACCAGTCTAGAAGTCATAACTCATAAAAAAATATTAAACAAATCTAAATGAGTTGCAGAAAGTCCTAAACTGGTCGGGGAGTGCTTCAAAAGTCTTAAACAAGTTTTGTAGAGTTTTACACAAATTTCGAAATATCTAAAACGAGTTTGGAAGTCTTAAGGAGCCTTAAACAAGTTCGAAAATGCATTGAAGAGTCACCAAGCATCTGGAGGACTTGGAAGCTAGAAACTTGTTTGCGACAATTTGGAATCTCAGGATACGAGAATACAGTCTTCATCTTCATTATACAATGCAGCGGTATCGATCCCGTTAAAATGAAATATAGTCATATCTACCTCGTCGGGAAAATCTTTTGGGTGAGGTGAAGTAAAGCGTATGCGCATCTCCGGATTAATGTCGGCAACTTGATCCAATAATTCAGCGAATGGAATTCCCCTCTGTGGCAGTTTATACACAGTCTTAAATCCTTTCGCCAGACGTACTGGATCCGAATCTTTCGAACGACTCGTATCGCGGTAACTATTCACATTTTGACCTGAAAATTAATCAGATTTTAGTTTGCTCCGATAACTTTTCAATAAGCATAGAACTATTCGAACACATCACGCTTAAAGCAAATACTGGAATTTTGCTGATGCGGAACGATTTCCAGGACGACAGGGAAGAGAGTAACTGGAGGAGAAAAAGTGAATACGTGATTACCTAACAAAGTAACTTCTTTAACGCCATTTTCGGACAGCTGTCGAATTTCATCGAGAATAGAATCGATAGGTCTGGACCTTTCTCTGCCCCTTGTAAAAGGCACGATGCAATACGTACACATATTATTACAGCCTCGCATGATTGAACTGAAAATCGAACATCATTAGTTGCACCGCGGTAGATTTTCACCATCAAAACTACGTTTTGAAGGTTACAACAGTTCCATTTTGAATAAGGCACTGTAGCTAATACAATTTTACTGTTACTAACAATTTAATTAATTACAAAACGGGGCTTCATACGTTTGAATATTCGAATATTTATTTGAACTACTTACACGTAAGACGATATAGAATTTTCGTCGAGTCGCACTGGCATTACATCGGCATACGTTTCATCTAACGATAGAACCACGTTCACTGCTTTACGATAGGACCGAGTTAAGGCTAACAATCTCGGTAAATCTTTGTAACTATCGGGTCCGGCTATTAAGTCGACGCTTCTCTCAACTTCTAGAACCTTTGTTTTCAATCTTTCAGCCATACACCCTAAAACGCCAACGCCAGCGAATTAGGTTAGTAAGAATGAAACTGGAAAATGTACCAACAGCATTCAAAATCGATTAATAATTTTTCAAATTTTACCTAAAATACCAACTTTTGGCCTCAGTTTAGCTTCTGACAGCATTCTACTTTTCTTCAGTTTCGTCAATTCACGAAGACGAGACCATATTTTCTGTTCAGCTCCTTCACGTATTGCGCACGTGACCATCAAAACTACGTCGGCATCTTCGAGTTGGTTAGTTTTTTCATATCCAGCTCCTTGGAGGATTGCCCACGCTACATCCGTATCATTCACGTTCATTTGACACCCGTAAATTTCGAAATAAACTGTTAAAAGAAAAAATAAGAAAAACGTTGGTCAAGTACATCCTCAAATTCGAATACAGTTGATCGTACGACTACCCAACAGCATTACGAAGACCTGTAGGATCCAATGGTGAATAAAAATGACACAACGGACCATGCCTTACGTACTTTTCTGACCGTCACCGTGTAACAGGGAGGAATTTAAGTACGGTATTTCTTCTGCGGTACATTCATCTTTAGCTACAGTCTGCGGTACAGGTTTCATGAAATCTCGCAGCGTGTACTCGTCCTTTCCTTTACATTCCGTACGGACGAAATGCGCTTCATTGGTGAATCGAGCTCTCAAATTGTTATTTCGGCAGATTAAATTCAATTTTCGGTCGAGGTATCCGAATTTGAATCGTCTCCATAACACGTTTCGGAACATTCTGACAATTTCCGAAAGTGAGCAAACAAAGTGAATTCTATTTATTTCGCTTTCATTACCAAATTGGAAACTACCAATAAAATATGTCAATTTTTACTATATTACTTGAAAACAAGAAACATTAACACAATTATTACTACAATGAATTATGAAATCATTCTTCATTCAAGCTATTATCACAGTCATACAATATCAGTACAATATCAAGTGACATAAGTGAGGGGGGAGGGCGTTATTAGACAGTGTTGCCAATGTTTTTTCCTTTGAATTTTTTCCACACCGGCACTATCACCCATGTCTTAAGAAAAGTACCTAAACACAACAGATTATTAGATCCTTATCTCAGGATATATGGCTGTGAAAGTTCGCCGAGGGAACAACAGTTCTGCAATTCGGATACAGAACAGCAGAGCGCGCTTTTGGAAGAGCTTACTTAGATGCAGGTCGTCTTGTTCATCTTGTGAGCTGTGACTGCCACAGCACAGCCTCATGACTGCATTGTCACTTTTCCGTTGCGCTATGGTCTTCATTATTTTATGTTGCATTTTTTGAAAAACCAAAATTTTGAAGAAATTATTACGTTCTTTCTCGCCGCACGCTGATGTAAGATGACACAGTTCTTACCTCCCAACTTGTTGGCTTTATTTAATCCTCGCGATCCGATTCGATATTTGCCGCCAACCGGGAAGTTACCCTACGAGAAGAAAAATCGTGGCTATGTTGGTGTCGCCGACTTTATCAAATACTTCGAAGATCCGAAAGACACACCACCGCCAGGTAAGGTTGAAACACGCGAAGAACGTAAGGACAGGCGTAAACGGGAACGCGCAGAACAGGTAGCGTACAAATTAGAGCAGGAAATTGCTTTATGGGATCCGCACAACCTACGTAATGCCACATCCGATGCGTTCAAGACGTTATTCGTCGCCCGCGTCAACTACGACACCTCGGAATCGAAACTGCGTCGTGAGTTCGAAGTATGGGGACCGATTCGCAAGATAGTTTTGGTTCACGACGCTATATCTGGTAAGCCAAAAGGATACGCATTTATCGAATATGAACACGAACGCGATATGCACTCGGCGTATAAGCACGCAGACGGTAAGAAAATTGATGGTAAACGAGTATTAGTAGACGTGGAGCGGGGCCGTACGGTTAAAGGCTGGTTACCACGCAGGTTAGGCGGCGGTTTAGGTGGCACTAGACGAGGCGGTGCCGATGTAAACTTGAAACACTCCGGACGCGAAGATAACGAAAGAGAGCGCGAAAGATACAGGCTCGAAAGGGAAGAGTCCTCGACACGAGATCGAAGACGTCCAGCCATCACCGAAGACCGAGACAGAAGACGACATCGAAGCAGAGATCGGGATCGCGAACGAGACCGAGACCGTGATAAGGATCGTGACAAGCGCCGACGGTCGAGAAGTCGATCTAGGGAGCACCGACGACGAGACGACGGCGAACGTGACCGCAAACGGAAACGTAGTCGTAGTCGATCTAAACGCGACTCGAAGAAGGATGTCAAGATTCGTATCAAAGTGGAACCTCCCGACGACTATCCGGATTACTCGAATTACTATATGCAGGATACAAAAGATATAAAAGATATAAAGGAAGAGAGAGCATAAGTTGATGTAAATATATTTAACTAAGTAATCTTCAAGAATCTTGAAGTCTGTAACCTTGAAGAGTCTTAATAACATGTTTTAGGCTGGTTTCAACAACACTGGTTTCACATAAGAAATAAAAAGGGACAGATTTCTCAAGGCTTACATATGTATAGGCTAACGGGGTACTAAGGTGATTCGTTTTTGAAAAACGTTGAAAAAATTACGACCCCTTCCTGGACATTGGTTCGAGTGTAATGAATCGCAATAGGACCTTATTTACCCTTCGTTAGTACCAGAAATTTCACACTACGTGGGTGAGTGGTAAATGCGGTCCTGTTTCGATCTGTCTTCTGTATTCATTTTTTTTTTTTTTTTTAGAAACGAACCTGTTTTCGGATTTAAGTCGATTTTCTGAATATTTCTCTATAATGAATCACCTTACTGGGGTACTCTGAACCAATTACGTTTATTGTGAGCCGTAAAAGGCAGGAAGCTCGAATTATTTCTGAGCGGCGTACTATGGTGTAAGTTCCAGCCATCTCTTTGTCTTAGGTGTCTAGTTACGAAGTAGTGACAGAGATTCGTGGACGTTTGGTTCAGCGTGCCCTTTAGGTAACACGAGAATTCATTTACTGTTGTAGTGATAACTGTTTCAGATGCTGAATGTTTTGATCATGCGAGTCCAGTAAAACGCTCTATAAATTTTGTAAACTATTAACGAAAGCTACACTTCTGGCATGCCATAAAATTATAACTATTAGGTAAAGAAACCATTTACTTATTCTTCGTGTTACCAAAACAACTCATTTAGATTACGGTATTTCTAATAATCGATGTTTTAATACACGTTTATGTATGTAATGGAGTTCATTTTAATCCGTTGTTCACGAACGGGCTCGACGGAGTGTAAGTATATAAAGCGGACAGGTTTGCCGAATTCTCATTTCCTTGCGTATTTATTAAGATGCGAGTGAAACCGGAATGACAGTCTGCCTAGGTTTATCGACTGCAATTCGATTTTACTCGAGGGATTTGTATTTGATAGATGTAAACGTTTCAGTTGTTTGTGTTCTGTGGACACAACTATCGAGGAAACTGGTTTAGGTTTCGTGGAGATGAAAGACGAGCTAGTAGGTAAACAAAAGTTTTTCTTTTATCTTAATTCGGAGTGCGACTAATTACATTCTTATGTGCATTCGGCAGATAACACGAACGTCATCAGGATGCTGGATCAAAAATGTGAAAGGATCCGCACTTGTGATGCAAAAATAAGAGAAATCGGTTTCTGATTGTGACTGTGGTAAAACCTTATTATATTAATTTACGTTTTTATTGGCCGCCACTAGGGGATTGGTTCTCCCCCAGGGTGCACCTTCCAATTTGTAATTAGCACACATCGCATGTGATGACAAAGAGTGCCGGAGTGATCTATCATCTTGGATTCTGTTCAGTGTATTTCATCTTGTAGCAGTCCGAGTTTTCGAAAGGTATGAAACCTTGATGATTCATGTATATTTTAAAGGGCGATTGTAAGAGTTGAAGACGTTTTGTTTGAGGCGTTTTTGTGAATGATCATCGTATCGTTTAATTCGTTGCAAATTTGTACCTGCAAGTTTTTAAAACTGAAGTTTCTACCTGGTGTGTAGTTACATGTCAGGCTTACTGATCTTGTCCTACGGTTAAGAAGGCTAGGATTTGGTTGTGAAAGTTCATCGTAATTCGACGTGAAAGTATCTGACGTTGATTCTTCATTCTACTTTATATTGTATCTTATGAATCTTCTTCGTCGATTGGCAGACATATGGAAGTATTTATATTTCGGATGGTTGTGGTATTTTCTTGATTGGATAGTTCTTCAATCATCAACTAAGTAAGAGTTTGAAATTAATTTTTTGTTGTCTTCTGTGGCAGTCAGTAGTTCGGTACTATGAAATGCTGTTGATTTTCTTCTAATTTCAGTCAGGATTTTCATGCCGAAAGGGTAGTATACAACAGAGATCTTATTTGAAAATGGGTTTTCCTAAATGCCTTAGGAAAATGGATGATGTAGAACCTTGAAACCAGTTACCAAAGGAGAGGTAATGCTGACGCCATTTTGTGACATTATTCTGTAATGACAAAATCTCCGAATGATAGTGCAAATACCGAAAGCAATCTTGGGAAAGGCAGAGTTGGAAACATTGGGAAGTTACGGAATTTTCATTTCCCCCCCCCCCTCCTCTTAAAAAAATCCAAATTGATTTTGATGCTCTCGAGCTGTGTACAATTCAGCTAAACATCAATGCGATAATGTTGATTCAAGATTGGTCTCCACTCTCCATTGGTCGCGCTTTAAATTTGGTCGCATGTACGAGATGTATAACTAAGTTGCATGTCGACTCATGTAGGCGTTTTTAGTCGCGTGTCTACAATAGTAGACATCCGATTTTTTCGAAGTCCAACACCTGCACATGTGGAACTCGGAAAAAATAACCGTCAGGTAGGTGTATAGGTGAGGGATACTAAAAAAATCATCGGCTGAGTATACACATGTGGGATCTGGCAAACAGAAATCAGATACCTACAAACTGTTGAAACTCACTCGCGTCTGAGAAACGCTCCAGTAAGGAGTCGATGGAAAATGGCACCTGGGGGGAAATTGAGAAAATGGTGGATCTGAGGGCGATGAATGTTCATTCGAGTCCAGGAGAGTCTTCAAAGGTGAAAAAAACTCGAATTCGATTCATATTTGCACGAAGAGGCCGGTGAGGAAAAAAGAGCTCTTGGCCGAAGGAAGAGCTGGAAGGGGCAGGGGCACTGATGATGCAAGTGTTTCCTACCATACACTGACTTCAAAAAAGTAAAACTAATTCAAGTCTCAAGAACCCACACTTGAAGAAGAATTGAAAAGTTGAATAGGGGGACTTGTGATTGGTGAGGGAACTTTCAGGTGGGGAAGAGTCTAGAAACGTGAAGCTCACTGGGATCCGACTCATATAAGGAGGCCGGATATCACGAACCCTTCTTAACTGACGATTTTTTTTTTTTTGAAGTTCCACACCTGTATCTACGCTTATGCAGAACTTCGAAAAAGAAATTGTTTACCATTGTAGACCTGTGACAAGGTGGTGCAAACTTCAGTAAACGTGAACTAAATTCCGCACTGTCTACTATGGTAGACGTTGTTACCATTATAGGAAATGACCAACGGAGTGTTGGCCACAGAACGTGAAGGATATTAATACAATACAAAATTTGTTGGCAAGTTTTTGATCAGTCACCGCTAACCAACATACGGATTGTGATAGTACCAATCTGAAACTGTTTACTGACCAAAAGGATGTTTTGAAACTTAGTAGCTATTAGTAGCAACGTTGAAGAAACTTCATTTATAAAAGTTTTCACATAGTCATTCCTAATCGATAGGGTATTCCGCTAATATGAACCACAGACTGTTTGTTAGTCCAGAAGACATTCTCGTAATTTTATTTATTTTTTGATGACGTTAGAACGTTTCAGTCTTGCTGTTGAGACACTACAGCATGATACTGATTCATAGCTACGACAATGTATAGCAACTACTCGTTCAAGTTCCTACAAATGTTACGTTGAATAACGTTTATCAAAAGTATGCTCTCATTTATTGGGTACTTCAATGGAACACTTATAAGTTGTGTAGTTCATGACTTCTGAGTTGCTAGTAATTCGAATTGAATTAACTGAAGCAATAATTCAAAAGTTGTTAGGTACTTAGTTCATAAAACTAACTTACTCAAATCGAATGGATATAAAATCAGGGGTACTTCAAGTTAATTATTGTCATCCCCCTACTAGCTCGTTTTTCTCTGCTTGTCGCCTGATTGAATTGGGATATTGTTATGAATAACGACAGACTTTATTTAATTACGTCTTTCATTTGTAATTGAATATCTTGATAACATTTTTTTTTTAAATTGCGATTTGGAAGTTCTTCATTTACCCAACTTGAGTGGATTTTTCTTGTAATTTTTACATTGTTTATTACTAGCAAATTTGTACGTGGATCTCCAGTAAATTATTGACATATTATTGATTACTTCATTCTCTCGAAAATTCGTAACTTGTTTTTTGTTAACATTTTTCTTTTATATCGAAAATTATTCGCGCGGTGTATTGTGGACTCATGAACCTTTGGCTTCAAAATCGTATCGTGTACGAGTTGACCCTAAAACTCTCTCATTAACTGGTCCGAAAATCTTATTTCATGTAAGCAAAAGCACATAGGACACCCAAGGGAATTAGAGAGAGTGAGTGAGTGACTGTGAGTAAGTGACAAGATGAACCTCGGCGAAGTGAATATTCTATTCGTACCTGTATGTTAGGTATTATAACGAATATTGAATTGTGACATGGTGAGGTAAAAATTGTAATTCATTTTTAATGTTTCAGATCGTATGATCGATTTCATTGCAGTCGTTTTAAATGGCGATGAATCGAGGACATGTAGGTTTTATAAAATGGTCTGAATAATAGAGGGTAACTCGCGATAAAATTTCATAAATGGCACAGAGGATAAAAGTGGACAGTAAAAATAATGGTTGCATTGCGGTCCTTTAAAAAATGAGTAAAAGTAGGTAAACAGAGGTAAATTTTTAAATTTGAACAATATTATGTTTGAAAATTAATTTTTAAGGACAGGGTTGGACTTGAAAGTGGAATGTAATTGCTGTTGATCAAGTATGGTAGGTATGTCCATGAATTTGTTGTATAGTCTTCATCGATCATTCGGTTGATGGCGGTTCATGCAGTGAAGAGTAGTAGGTATCCCCGATAAATTACAAAGCATTGAATTATTTTTAAATCTTCGCCGATAATAGTGATGGTTTTGAACAGTGGAGTGTGTGGTAGGTATCCCAACAAATTAACGATTTCATTGTTTTTCAAGATTCGCGGATGATTCGATTGATCGTGGTTTAATGGTGAAGTGTGTGGTAGGTATCTTCGAAAATTGGCGAAGATAACGTATAGGGCTTTACGCATATGACAAATTGCATACCTGATCTACAGATTTGCTGGGAGAAATTATGTTTGTGTTGTGCTTTGTGTAACCAACTCTGTGTTGATGCTCGTAAGTAATAACGCGTATACAAACCTGCAGTACCCACCGAGACGCACTATCATTTCAGGGATTGGGTTTGCAATATCAGGTATTGAAAATGACTCGTAAATCCTACATAAATGTAACTTTTTTTCTTAAATTTTCATCTACAGGACAATCTGGTTGGCGTTCGGTGGTTAATTACTGCTGTATTCATTAATGCGAACAGATATCATAGTTTCGAAAATTCAAACTCTCAAGCTTGATTTCCATCATCTAATTTTCCTTTCTTTTGGTTCTCAATTTTGAGTAACCCCTAGTGTCATTTGTATTTCTCTTTGGCCAGACTGCAAGCTATATATAAGAACATCGGAGATTTAATGTCCATCATACAATGTAGGCACATTTTATTACGTCTACAAACTGCATTTTGAATGCACTCCCGCCCTGAATCCTTGTGCTCTGATAATATAGCATTTCAAATCGGAAGACTCAGCGGAAATACTCTGGGTACCTATTATAATTACTTTTGTGAGGAAACTAAGTTGCTTACTACGCACATGCACTCAGTGCAATGATCTCGCAATCAGCAAAACGTAGTAAAGTTGTAAGTTCTAACCCCTTCAAATCTTACGGTTCGGTACCATGCAATATAATCTCTCCTCACCGAAAGGAAGATGAACATGTATGGAGTTCTTCATCGTTTGTAAGACTACTGAAAAATTTTTGGCGAATCGCGCGTATTTTAGAAGTTGATTTAGGTACTATGTGTATTACACATATATTTGGATAAAAATCAGGATAGTTTTCAGTTCGTCGGTGTATTTTGGAGGTTTTTGCTGTATTGAAATTGGAATAAAGTCATTCAATCACTGAAATCCAATTTTATTTGAATAATTTTCAAACGCGGTATAGTGTGAAGTATTTTCGTAATGAATGTATCAATGATTCTGAATTTCCGCTCCGCAGAAAATAGTATTTTTTGCGACAAGAGCGTAAAGGAACCTTGTAAGCGAATTTTGACGTATATACCGTTTTTGTTTTTCAACTTTCCACCCCGTGTTCATCGTTTTGCACGGCGGGGCGGAAAAAATCAGTTCTACTTCAATCATGTAATGTGAGAGTGATGCTGAGAGCTGATGAAAAGGAGTAATTACTTTCGTAATACTGAACGGACCCATAATGACACACTTTTTGAGCATCCTTTATTGGAAAAAATGGATAACGTTGGGTAAGTACCTACAAGTCTTATTTTAAGTTCGTCCAAATTTAAAAAGCTCTATCTTGTTGGGAAACGTAGTTAGGCAATTATAGATATCCATAACAGGCCCGTCGCCTCGGAAGGAAGGAGACAAATAATGGGCTTTGTTCCTCAAGCCAAGACTTCGCAATTTTATCCGGAATTGCCCCCCTTGAGAAGTGGTCACGCTACGGGCCTAAACCACTAGCATTTAGCGTCTTCTTTCGGCCATTTTCATCAATATATGAGAATACAAACAGTGCAGCGTGCAAGTCGTGAAGGACCCCGGAAATACAAATATGAATCTCCTGAGTTAAGATATATTGCTTATATAGCGGCTGACGAACACAATCTCAATTTAAAGGCATCAGAGAGGACAGAAGGCTTTTACAACTGAAGGCTCTCAACTTTGGCGAGCGGAGCAAGAAAAAGAAAATGCTTGAAGATTTTCATTAATTCGAGTTGGAAAAACGGCCAAAAATGGGTGTTTTTTACGCGTTTGGGGTAGTATTTTCCTAGTGCTACCTCCTTGTCTGAATATGAATAATTCTCAAACTGTTAACATCGACAATCATACAGTACCTACAAGTATAGGTCGGAACCCTCAAAAGATGAATTTTATTGGAGATGACGAAAGCGTTCATCGAATAATTTAGGATCTTTAGAATTAGAACAAAGGTTCTTTTGCTCAAAATATTCTGCTATTTATGACAGCAGTTGCGGACCTATTGCGGGGGTGTCACGCAGTCATTCTAGGTGACGCGCCAACCTGACATCCAGAAAACTGACTAAATTACATAATGTAGATTACCTCTCTATGTTGAAAATTTCTTTATTCTAATTTCCCCCGCGCCGTTCACATAAAATCAGTTGAGTTCTATGTACAAGGAAACGCTTTTTCAGGTCCTATCTGGAAGTCCGTATTTTAATTCAATTAGGTAAATTATGAAACAGAGAGAATTGATATTCAGCCATGTAACCTGGTATTGGTGCAGAATTTAAATTTGATGGTTCTTGAATGGCTCATCCAAATTGACAACTTGGGAAGAGTACACATTATTGAAGTATCCAGGAAAGTTCTGTTTTTGAGACGTGAGTTATTGAATGTGAGAAAAAAGGTAACGTAATCGAAAAAGTGTATATAATTAGTTTGGTCAGAAGGGGCAGAAATAGAGGTATACTACCCCGCTCACTGATGTTAGAGCGTAGATTATAGAAATATGTTTGAACTTCCTCCAAAATGTGTGGGGAATGCATAGTAGGTATCCATTCATAACCCATTGTCTCTGGAATTTCAAAAATTATTCAGAGCAAGTCGATAGAAAGCAAAAAACATTTGTGGCCGAAGAAATTACAGAGATGATTCATAACTCATTCAAATGATTCAGAATTCAAACACTTGATGCAAGATTCTGATAATGAATTATGACAGAATCCAGCATTTATTATATTATACATATGTCATTCATCAGACTATTCCAAAATAAAGAAACCATAATAATTTTGAGCGTGCTAATACAGGGGAAGTAGAACTGTAGGAATTCACACTTCGTCATGAAAAGCAGATATTTCAGTGGTCAAGTTGACTAAAATACACATATGTACCACGTTCACCGTACTTATTGTCTCAGGTTTTGTTCGGGCCGCACACTCTGACGCGCTTTCTTAGAAGATAAGGTGGAGATTTGACTTTCAGCTTACGGCCCGAGTTCAATCCGGACGGTCGGATGAAGAATCAAAAGCCAGCCTTGCGTACCCGCGAATACACCTCGCATGTGACCAACTGTTATTTTAACCCATTTTTCTTTTTAATCCTCATTTTGTGAAACAGTCCATTGGGCACAGTTTATAAATAAATAAAACCATTTAGTCACATTTTCAACTAATTATTCTAGTTTCTCAATATTCTGGTACTACTTAAGAGTGCAACCCCCTATAACGTATGAAATGTACTTAGCAATTCATGACAGGCCTGTAGCCAGGAATTTTTTAAGACGGTGCAATTGAACTTTCAGGGGGGCAGTCATTAATGTCGATAAATATAAAGACGATTTTTCGTATGGAATTTAATAAATGCAAAGCTTTTTTGAAATGTTATTTACTAAGATACCGAAATAAATAGTCGGCGGATTCTTGCCGGGGGCAATGCCCCTTGGCTACAGGCCTGATTCATGATACCAATGCTTCTTTAGATTCTGCAGTGTAGACATAAATATTACTGAAGTCATCAACCTGAGCACAACCCTGGCAGCGTTCTGGAACACCCAAAAAAATTTAGGTTGATACAAGCTGATAGCATTTGGTTCACAGTTCACGCTCGTCAAAGGTAATTCTAACATTACTCGTACATCGAGTTAGTAAGAAAATAAATTCAGTCTTGGAAAAAAATTTATTACATAGGCCTATCATGGTACTTAAATTAACTTAAAATCGAATGAGAAGGTGTAAGAGTTTCGTAATTATTACTTCAAATTGAGCAAGCTACGCGAAAATTGTACCTCGTAATCATCTTCTTTTATCGATTCGTTGAATCGATTGATTAACGACACAAATAAAATAGATAATATCTTCTGCGATTAAGTTAACTAGTTACAAAAGCTATTACTGAGACAAGGTAACTAATTTTCGAACCAATGACAGACTTGCTTGGCCACCAACATCTATATATACACTCGTATAAGTATCAAAACAAAATGCGAAAGGATCAATTAGGAAAGAAAATCGTAAATGATGTAAACATACAAAACTTATATGAAAAAAACACTCGTATGAAAAAATGAGACAAGAAATTACGAAAGATACTGTACACAAATATAAAATAATGTAAGTTCCATTAATTTACGAAAAAGGACCCTGTTTTTCCGAATACACTGAATTGCATTACATTTACTTTCAAACATGGTACCTCTGCGCATGATCTCAGTATAATATTCAACTGCAAGGAATTGTACAGACATGTTTGCCGTTCGTTCATTCCGTTCAGCTTCCAGTCACATCATAATAATCAGTAAAAGTAACATCATAACGACCAGTAAAGAAGTAAATCATTGAAGCTGACCAGAAGTTCGAATTAAAGAACTGTTATCCTACCCGCAGATGAAAACTTAGGTACGTAACTACGATTGTAAACCTTTAGAGAGTTCCTACACGGAACTTTTGATTCGACGAAAATTATAAAGAATAAATTACTACGAACATAAATCAATACAGCAATACACGCAACGACGTAATCTAATCCTACGTACACTAAACGCGAAGAAAATGAAATTTAAGTATACACTCGCATTACGTATATCTACCTACTAATAAAAATTATAATACACTACTTACAGCTAAAACATAGAGAATTTCCATCAGAATGTTAGACCTAACGTAGGTATGTACATTAAAGTCAACTCTTACTCGACGCAATCAATATCTACTCTGCATTTGAAAAATGAAAAGCCCTCCTTCTTTTAATCGATCTTCAAATTTCTTTAGTCGGCGCAATAGACAAAGTAGTTGGAAAAATTTTAATTCTCACTAATACAGACACACCCTGCTGGTCTATACTGTTCCACTAAAACTGAATTGTATAACGTTGCTCACTTCATTTCTGCCTGGCTTGGTATGCATATCAAATCAAAAAGGGAAAAGGGAGTAAGAATGTCTCAGGTTCTGAAATCTTCAAATTTTCAACAAAGTAACACTTTTTTTTCTAATTAATCATCCTACACATCAAAAACTGGACACTTTGTCTGACAAGCATATAGGAGTGATTTAGCCCCTTCCTTTTTGTAAGCTAAAAATCGGGCTCCTAACACTACCTTGGTGAAACTCCCAAAATTTGAGACAGGCGAACGATCAATCATAACACAACAAGCTTCAAGGGAGGAATCTGGGGGATAAGCCTTCCCGACCGTGCAAAATATAATTCTTTCATCTTTATGGTCCGAAAAATTAGAACAGTTTTGCTCAACTTGTCTGTAAATGAGCGCGCACAGTCAAGAATATTGGACCAAAAATGAAAATCCTTGCCCACTGCTTGATTTGCCAACCTTTCTTTCAACAGGGTGATTGATAACCGCTCTGTTTCATCAGGAAATCCCGAAGAAGTAACTCCTTTTCTTGGGTTCACGAATTCAAAATTTTATTAAACTCGTGATCTAGGTATTGTAAATACACTTAGCTATATCATGAATCGCATGCCACATGAACGTAACTGTGATTTGTTATCAAAGAAACGGTAAAAGATTCCGATAAATGTGAACAGAGCGAGAATGAAGTTCAACTTACTATTTCAAAGTTTCACATCAAAATCAAGTTCACAATTCCTGACATTACAGAAGACTTTATAAAATGCTACACTTCAGGATCCTGAGCAAGGCAAAACATGTTTTCATCAAATCTGAAAGCGTTTCTTCCAGTGCTCAAGAGATCTCCAGTGTCCAACCCAAAAAATGCGTCCCACCCACCAGCACACAAACGAATCAACAATAAAGCCTTTACAAGTTTCACGCATCTGAACATCAATAATCAAACACTTCCAACGAAATTTCAAATCATTCTGCACACCAGAGGGAAATTAACTATGGAAATCACAGTATTAGTAACTTGTACGAACTTCAAATCATTTGTAATAATCCTCAATTGATTATACGACAGTACACCAGTTTCGGTTCAAATAACCTGAAAACTGAAAAGGAAAAAACTCGTTTTCAATCGTCGCTGGGCACGGAAAACTATACAAGTAGCTTGAAATATCACTGGAATCCTCCTGAGAAACAGCATACGCAAGGCCGTATAATAGGATATTAAATTCGTCAAAGCAAACTGCAACACAAAATACAAAAAAGTAAGTATATTCTTCTTTCTCAATTTCAAGATTACAAACATCTAAATTTTATTCTCTCTCGATTCTGAGACTGGAGAAGACAACGCTCAAAAAAGTTAGGTTGGGAAGCAACACGATCACGGAATACCTTCTTGTGTCGATCGAAAAAATGAGTAACATCGAACGTACTTTCATACGCATTATTCTGCGTAAACGATATAATGCTGAGGGGCTTCAACTTCAGGAACATCCACCTGCAAAAATTGAGGTGGTGACTCGTCAGGCTGCATGGAAGGCATAGTTCGATTCATTTGTCTCGGTCTGCAACCAAACGTCATATTGTATAAGCAGTGTAAACGAATTACAAAGTACAACTTGCAACATTTTGCAACTCGAGTGCCGCTGGATAGCATCCCAATACTGGACACTGTTACATACAGCGGCAGCACTCCAAAATCACAAGCTGTATTTTCAATATTTTTCAGCCCCCCTCCCCCCGTTCTCTATGCGATTGTTTACTCCAACAATCTACATGATTAATACTCACTTTGACTTAGCGTGTGTGAGAATATGCGATTTCAAATTTGTCGACTGCGCAAATTTCTTATTACAGCCGTCGAACGGACAGACGTAGGGCCGATCCCCAGTATGAATTCGTACATGTGTTCGCAGGTTGAAGTCTAAGGAAAATCGTTTACCGCAGCCTTCAAAAGTGCACTGGAATAATAATATCAATAAAATAGTGGAGTCAAATCATACCGTAAAATCAGGTTCAATTCACTGAGCCGAATATCACAAGACACTAGTGACTCAATTAATCGAACTAGACCAACTATTGATACCTGAAAAGGTTTTTCTCCTGTGTGTACTAATTGATGTCGTTTCAGTTTTGAACTCTCTACGAATGATTTGCCGCATTCGGCACAAACATGGATACGAGGTCCGTGCGTATGGAGGTGTTTTCTCATTGCCGAATTATCGCGGAACATCTTTGTGCAGCCTTTCTGCGGGCAAGCTATCGTCCGATCTAATCCTTCGCTGATCGATTCTTTTTTCATTCGTATACGCGGCCTAGACAAATTAACCGAATAAATATACAACTTTTGTTTCAAACGAACTAAGCTGAAATAGCGGGAAGATTAAAGTACCTTGCAAATTCAGCGAGTTGCTTAGGATCACTAAGATCAAGACCGGGTATATTTTCAACCGCGAATTTATGGTCATCAACGTACTCCTCTTTATATTCTTCATATTCTTGTTCAGGTTCTGGATTACTGCACTCTTCTGAAGAACAATGAAACCGCATTACAGTACGTATCCCGAAGTCAAGATCTTTCGGTTATCCCAAATAGGACGTGATAATATATCTAAGTGGCAATTATGTCTCGTCCTTGTCGTAGTATGGGTACAAAAAAGAGTCTACTACACAAGTATCTCAGTATTCTGAGGCGTAAACTTGCAATTCGACTTACCGTCATCGGTACCAGTAGCCCACATAGTGACTGAGAATTCGCCTTCTAATGTGCGAATTTGTACTTGTTTTTGTTCCCATTTTTTAGGTTTCGAATGTATTAGTTCTTGTTTTTCAACAGGAATGGACTCGATTTCAATTTCTTGAATGTTTTGCTGTAAGCCGACATCGGACATATAATCAGTTGACGCCATATTAAAATTAAAATGGCGTCTAGCGGTCCACCGAATTGCACCAACACAAGACACGAAAATACACAAAACAATATGGCGTCTCTTCGATTACAAAAAATGTGGGACTGTGGATCGAAGTGCCTGACACCTAACGGCGGAGTTAAGAACCTGTCTCGTTCGAGTGATCAAATTAATCGCTCCCGTAAGAAATGCACAGGCGATGATTCGATATTTTGAATTTTGAAAAATTTAGAGTTCTTTGAGGGTAAATGCTTATTGACGTCATTTTTTTGTAACATTTATTACAAATTAAAATAATAATCGAAACAAACTGACGGGTAGAATTCTCATAAGATGAAATCGATCTTTGCTCCCCGTGTTAAAGGATAGGACATATCGATTTTGATCACTCATCTACTTACTTGTGTTTGTTAGTGTGCGTGCGTGTGTCTCTAACAGTAATACCACGAGCGCTCTCTACAACATTTTTTCCTTCCCTTCCACGCACTGCCGACCGCTCGCCCGCTCGCCCCTTGATGACCTGTAGAAGACCGAGCCACAGAGACTTCTGTTTACTTTGATCTGTGTATTTTATTTTGATAAGCTGAACTTGGGAATGCTACGCATCCAGCTAGAAGTGTGCTCTGTGCTGCATACTTTGGGCTTCAGGTCGCGAGCTCTGTAGGTAGACAAAATTCTTGGAACACGTTGCGAGTTGCGAAATAAGAACTTAAAACGTGCGATGTTTGCCGATTGAAAGACAAGACGATTCCATTGTCGGATTGTCGGATTGCCTTACAAATTCATCATGGACACGTACGGTTTCAAGAAATTCAGTTATTACTCACCAGAACCAAAAGCTATTCATCATCTTCGGTATAATCCTCAGTTGCACAAACTGGCCGTGTCTCGGTAAGTAATTTCAAACACGTGTCAATTTCTCTTCGAATAATTTGAATCCAGAACTTATTCTGTGTTACATGCACAGGTCGAACAATACTTTGGAAATATGGGACGTGAAACACACGCCGCACATAGATAGAGTTCTTATTGTCGATGAGAATGATACTATTGAAAGTGTAGCATGGTGTAGAGAACGTCTGTTCACTGCCGGCCAAGGCAATAGTGTACTAGAACACGACATTCTCAATATGTCCGTTAAAGTAAGCGTAATATTTATATGTGCCGTGTAAATCAAATATTCAGTATTTTAAGTTGCCTGAATTTTGCTGGAAGTGTGAGTGAATGAATGAATGAACCAAATTGCTGAGTTTAATGTGTATACAGTCGAGTTCTTTATATGTATTTTCTTGGTTAATTTCCTACTAAGTATCGGTCCAAAATTAACTCCAGTCTTATATTAAGAAGTAGATAGTCATAATGTTGTTTTACAGTAGTCGCCGTTGTTTAGAGAAACGTCTGATATGTCATTATTAAAATCTGTTTGTGTTTTCAGCACGAGTTGCCTGTTATGTCTGGATCATGTTGGTGTATTGACATCAGTTCAGATAACACACTGCTTGCGGTAAATGTTTGTTTTTACTAACGGAGTGACTTTTTTCGTATCATTTAAAACGTTGAACCTATCTGAAATGAGAACTCCAACTATCGAATATTTTCTGTTATTTCAATAGTCAACTTATTTCAGGCTGGCACGGAAGATGGGTATGTGAATATAATTCGAATTCACGAAGACAGCTTGGTGCATGAAAAGCTACTGGATAAACAACAAGGTACCGTTCGCTTACTTCATTCCGCCATTAGTCCTATTTGCCGAAGGATGAATTGATTTCATTTTTCAAAATTGTAGGTCGGATCCTGTGTATAGCTTGGGAACAGAATGGAGATTTCCTGACGACTGGTTCCGTTGATGCTGTTCGAGTATGGAATGTTAGCACCGGTCACGCGATTCACAAAATGACTCCGGGCAGGTCGGAAATTAGTAAACCGACCGTTGTGTGGTGCTTGACTGTCACTAGTGATTTTACAATTATATCTGGTGATTCAAGGTAAGGTGTAAACCTCTTGTTTCCAATTTTTAATCTTCCGAGTAAGTGGCATTGCATAGAACTAATTTCTGATGTTCTTTTTTTTTTTTGTAATCGTAGAGGCAAGATTACATTTTGGGATGGTTATCAGGGCTTGCATATTGATTCCCACCAGTCTCATAAAGCCGATATTCTGGCAGTGTGTTTAGATGATAGTCAGACGAAATTATATTGTGCTGGTAAGTTTTAGGGTAGTGCTCGAGTAAGTGACCGTTTTTATGAATGGGATGCCTTGTACATATTAGAATTCTGTTTTTCTAGGAGTGGACCCTCGCATTGCATCGTTCGAGAAGATAAATGTCCGTGGTTCTGGAAACGCAGCTGTTGTTGATTACAAGTGGATTAAGTCGATTCAGCGAGTGATTCACGATCACGACGTGAAAGCGTTAACAATGTGCGATGAGAAACTGTTTTCTGGAGGTATGTCTATTACAATATCACCAAGCCCTATCAGTGTATCGAATAGTTGACATTTTGTTTATTGTGTTAGGTCGTGACGGATACCTAGCCTTGAGTGCATATCCGCCGAAGGTCTTGATCAAGTATTCGCCTCTGCTACAGGTGAGAATTGACTACATTTGTTACTCTCATTGATTAGCAAGAACCGTTAGACCGTATGTACTCATTTGTATTGTTTTAAATACCTATATGTTTTGAGTTTCAATTAGAACTAATGAAAATGTTCTTTATTTCAGTCTAAAAGAGTTTGCCTGGCTTCTGAAGCGCGAATCCTTTTGATAACGTACGATACGCACTTGGAAGTATGGCACTGGTCGCCAAAAGCCACTTTATCTCACGTTGCCATGATTAAATCCTATAAAAACAAATACATACGTTGTTCGTCTATCTCTCCGGATGGAACGTGGATTGTGTACTCCTCCGAAAATGTGTTACGATTGCTTCGCTTTTGTTGGGTGAGTTGAGTATCACGACTTGTTAGAACAAGGTCATTTCTCTATTTAGTGTCCATGTTGGAGTGTGAGTGAACTTGGTAATATTCTGTATGTATGATGTGCCAATTCACAGTTTCTTCTTCAGTAGTCCTTTCTCCACTTGATGGAATCGTGGAAAAGTACTTGTGCAAAACTTGTAAAATCTGAGATGGTGGTGGCACATGTTATAACATTTCTATCCGATGGAGTTCATAGATAAAATTTATTGTCAAAGCTGAGATGCTGTTGCCACCTAATATTTTTATCTGATAAAGTTCCCAAGTACTGGAACTCATCGAACTCGAGTTGTGTGGAGGTTTTTTTAGTCAAAGCTGATAACTGATATCCTCTCTTCTACGCTCTCCGAAAAGAAAAATACGCTAAATGGGTCGCTGCCTGAAGTCTGAAAAATATGTAAAGACGGATCTGGTATCACTGGATCCAACCAAAGAGGTAGTAGCTGAAGTAAATTGACAGCTCGGCATTGATGAGTCCTAGGCTGTATACTGGACACGAGAGGACACCTCTACCACACTCATGCCCTAATGTTCTTGTGTTCTCCTTGTCTCAAAATTTAACTAATTTTTTTCAAATCTTGTATGCAAAATCCTGAAATGTTTATACAGTCTCTTGTGTATTGCTTTTTTTCCTTTCCATTAAAAATGATTCGGTATCAACATTTCTATGAATACTGAAGAATTATTAATGGGAAGTGAAAAAAGAAAAACAATTCTAAATACAAAATTTCAAAAAGAAATTGGTCAAGTTTTGAGGCTGTAAAAGCGTAAGAACTTGAGTACGGGCAGGGTACTGGTGCCCCCCGTGTCCATTTCATATTTGTTTCTTTTTGACAGAATACAACTTTAAAAAGTTGTAATAGATTTTTAATGGGTTTTATAAGAGTATAGGAAGCTTGGAAGAAGTCGTAATATCTTCATTTATATTCTAAAAAGCTGGCCGCCTTTCTCTCTGTTCACTCTCCCTTCCCTTGCCTCTGGGGGAGAAAAATAAGCGATCTGAAAGACTGAGAAACAGCTGGCCTGTTAGTCGGTCGATTGGATAGATAAGCAGACTGATACAGTACGCAGACGGTTCAACGAACGGATTGGGTGGCAAGGCTTTTTAGTTTTTCTTTAAAATTGTGAATTTTTACGAATGACTAGTCCTCTTTTCATGTTATCAACCTATTCACATTTCAGGTCAAGAACTCGACAACCACCGAAATCAGAAGAATCAGTGGATTGCCCGTAGAACTAAAATCAGTGGCAATTTGTTTCTGTTTTTCACCTGACAGCAGATACCTCGTAACAGCGCATAAAAACCGCACTATTACGGTCGTTGAGTTGGAATCAGACGAAAATATTCAGCTACTTTGTTCTCTCAATGCTGATAATGCCGGTAATAGAATCTAATTTCTCGATTATAAAATAAGCAGTAACTCGCTCGATTTCCAGAGATGGATTTATTAATACTTGAGGTTTTGTTGTAGCGTTGAAAGACATTATTCATCTGATGAGTGTATCCGATGATGGAAAGTTCATTGTAGCCGCTGATCGATCTAGTAATATCGCTGTGTGGAAAGAATTCCAGGTTTGTTTGTTCGTTTTTATTTAATCTGCATTTTAGGGTACACATTTGAATTGATGGGAGCAGTAATGTTCAAAGTTGCTTATGATTTGGCTCCAATCACAAATCGTGGTTATTAGTAAGAAATCAGGGTGTCTACTGGTCAAGGAAAAGTCAAGTATTTTGGAGAGTGGTCAAAGAAAGTCAAGGAAGTAAAGGAAAAGTCAAGTATTTTGGATAGTGGTCATGAAAAGTCATACACTTTTCATTTAAATTTCCTCAAAATTATTATCACGATTTTTTGTTTTTAATTACAAGTAAATTCAAAGTAACGTAAATATTTTCAGATAATTACATAATATCCGTTTTCATAGTATTTTTTAGTGTTTCTATTTATTGTGAAACCCTGAGCCTTCCCCCCCCCACCCCATATTGGTGAGGTTCTACGAATAAGATTATATTTGTATGTGTGTAGAACGGTTGTGAAAAAAGTGAGAAAAGGTCAAGGAATTGGAAAATTTGGACCCGGTAGACACGCTGGAAATCGACTCGAATCATGAATCAGACAACAGTAGTAAACATTTGTTTTGATCATTTTTCGCTAATTGTTTGTATTTTTACAATTCGGGGATAGTGTTTTTGCGATTAAATAAGATCAAAATTCCATCTTGAAGCCACATTTCATTAGCAGCTGAAAATGAAATTCCATCCTGGAAATGGACAAAAGAGATTTGACTCGAAATACTAGATAGTGCATCAAGAAGAGAATTCTTGAGTGCAGATACACCAGTTTGTCATATTGTTACAAATTTTTGTTCTCATTTTGATCTCAGAATTTAACCCATGATGGATGGAATCCTGATCTTTCTTACGACCTAACTGCCCATTTTAGCTAGTCGACAATTAGTATCCTTGTAATTTTTCTTCTTATTGTGGAGATGCTCATATTTTGGTCTTAGCACCTAAAACATTTCTGCCCTCCGTTCCTGAGTATATGATTTGCTAATTATAATGTTACTATATTATTTTCCTAAATGATTTTCCCCTACGATTTTTAATTTACACATGCAATTTTCGGAAGTTATTTTTCTCAGTTTTTGTTCTCTTTTAAAATAGTTTCGATTGTTAGCCAAATTTTAAGTGGGTAGTTGAAGGCCATTGGAGGTACGGATGATTTCGGGGCAATTTTTTAATTCATTGTGAATGAGAATTGGTAATTAACGTTAGTCTTTCTATGTATAGACAATATTTTGGTTGTTTGGTGATTTATAAATTCGTTGATGCTATCTTTAACAAAAATTTTCGTTGTCTACTAGAAAGCTGAATTCAGAATGTTTTAAATTAAAAAATCTCCCAATTTGGAGTACAAAGATGATGCGTCGATTAAAACCTATTCTGGACTAGTACACACCTTTGGATAAAGGTTTCATCCTCTCTTATTTGTTGCATATATTTATGCATATATACATACAGTGGCGTAGCCAAGAGTTTCCCAAAAGGGGGGCAAAATAAGATTTTCAAGGGAGAAAAAGTCAAAATTGAGGTATTTTTTTTAAATTGCTAATATTAGAGGACTATGTAAAAATATTGGGGGCACGTGTCCCCGGACGCTACGCCACTGCATACATGCATGCAAACATTCATTTTTTATGTATTAAAATTAGTACCTACTTACCTGCCTACGTATATTTCATGTTGACGTTCGCTGTAAGGAGTGAATACAAATTTGATCGATGATGTTTTCTTCGTTTACAGTACCATTGCAAATTGCCGCGGTATAATTGTTCTCCTACCGCAATGGCGATTAATTTCGATCAGAATTGTGTAGTTGTGTCATACGCTGATCATAAGGTGAGAATAAAGTTTCATACAGGCGCTGGAACTACTAGTTTAGATTTTTCATTGCGGTTTGTTCATATTTCTGGCAATCCCTGAAAATGTGGATGTCTGGAGGGACTGTTGCTCTATTCTAGACTCACAACACCAAGTATGAGATGGTTGTCATCCGTATTCATGAATATTCATTTTCGAAAAGAAAGCTCTTAAGGAGACTCGCTAGCCACTTTGAAGTATTGTAAGGAATTCTTTTTCCGACTGTGAATACAGTCCTGCAATGAGCAAACGAGTGTTAACATAAAGGCCGGGGTGCGAAACTTAGGAATAAACTATATATTTTATCAGGCAGAACCTGGCGGACGTCGTGTTCAGTTTATGTCTAGCCTCAAGTAAATCTACTCTTCGCTTCCAGATTGTCGAATTCAACATGATGAAGAAAAAGTACACGTCTTTTTCGCGTACTCTGGATCAGCGCCATCCTAAGCAGTGGCTGAATCGACAGTTTCCAGTCGAGGGTATTCTGTTCGACCGTAGTAATCCCAACGTGATCATGATTTACGACGACACCACGATTTGCATCATCGACAAGACGAAGGTACATGTAAGAGTAGCTCTCACTTTCCATTTCGATTATTCGTTCCGTTTAAGCGTATCGAAAGAAAGGGTCGAGTCGGTTCTATTCAAATTCCGCCTTTGTTTAACTCGGGTCTGTATTCCGACCTTTAGACGGCTTGATGTAAAATTAATCTTTCGTGTATACTCTGAGACGACGCGGCGAAGCGTTTTTTCGCCGCCGTGCTTCGGGGAAGCGACTCTTACGATCGAAAGGGGGTAATTTATCAGAATTAAAGACGAACGGTACTCCGTTTGTTTCTACCTGGTGGGTATCTTAATCGAATTTACCAAGTGCGCATAAAAAACCGTTACGAAAACAAAAACAAAAAAAACGAATTCGAATCCATTTGAGAGCACGTTGTTGTTTCAAGAGAGAGAGTTAGAATGCGAACATTTTTCAAAAGAATCGTAAATTTCATTTTTGCTATCGTGTGCGAGTGTGCAGAAGTGAGTCGAGCTTCTCTTGCCCGCCGTTGTTTGCGTATGTACCCGTAAAATGTTTCCCCATCAAGGTTTACTTCCTTCCTTCGGTAAATAATTTTATTTATTTCGCCTCGTATTGTTTGTTCAAGTCCGAAATGACTTCGTCGTGCGCGGTACCCGAACTGTGTACGAGAGCGCCGTCTTTGTATCGCTTATAATTTATATCCAGTTTCCCGTTGGCATATCGTTTTATTTATCTTCAGTGTATTATTAGAATTTTTCTAAGTTAACCATTTTTCAATATAGCAAATCGCAAACGAGTTCGGACGTCGGAACCTCGGTTGGGAAAAGCGATATTATTTATGTAGCTGGGGTGTCGAAAGGTAGCGACCGAATTTACTGTAGCGTACCTTTACGCTGTGGTACACAGTCGAGGGTTAACTTTTGCATTTATTGCTTTTGCAGAAACTGCCCGAGGTGAGCTGCAAGATACCCAGATTGGACGCGATTAGATCTGCCGACAGCAGCGATAATAGTGAGAGCAGCAACAGCCAGATATCGTTGAACAGGTCGGATAATATCGCGTTTCACGTGCTAAAGGAGTTCAAGGTACTTCTTTCCGTACTGTGTGACTGTCAAAGTTCAGAAGCCCAATTATAGCGGCAGTTGAATGATCGTTGTTCACTGGAGTCAGCGTAGGTCCCTCGCCTTCTGTCTTGTAGTCTGCTGCAAATTCTAGAGAGATCGATTGATAAGGAGGCAGGGTATTAGAGGTTCGCGGGTCGATGGTTAATAAAGACCGAGAGAACTCAAGGGTTCACAGAGAAGACAGTTGAACGGAGAGACGTACTATCTCGCAAGATGTAAGACCGAAAACCAAGACATCTCTCTGAATCCTGTGTCTGATATAGTTCTTGCTGGTCTGTACACTCTGTCCTACAGCTTTTTATACTTGTCTATTTATCCATCGGATCTTCATATCTCTTTCTGACAATTTGCTGGGTTCGTCATCTCCGATCTCGAAGACAAACAGACAAAAAAATGAAAGAATGTGAGACTCGCAGTATCGTGTAGAAGATCGATACAATCGAAGCACGGAGATTTATTTACAAGTGGCTAGGAAAAGGTGGCCCCCTAATGAGTAACAAAAGATGTTGCTTCCGCTCATTGGCAATACATAAAATAACGTTAGGGGCATAGACTGCCTTCAATGTTACCGTATACAACAATTTTGATAGTTCTTGATTCTCCGTATCACGAGCACTCGTTTTACATTATGTCCGAATGTGATCATTTAGAAAATTATTCTTCACACGTGACGAAATTTGATTATTCCGTTTTTCAGCACTTAGTGTATCTGACGACGTTCAACGAAAACGAATTGCTGGCTGTTGAAGTAAATCCGGACACCTTGATCAAGAATTTACCAACTGTAGTCCTGAGGAAACGTTTCGGTACCATGTGAAAACTCAAGATTGCTGTCAGGTAGGACTTCGTTGTATGATTTACGCGCTGGCTTGGTGGTTTCGGTTCTTAACTAGGCTTCGCAATTTTTGAATTGACGCTCGTGTGATACGTTTTAAACTTTGGACAATCTTGGCGATCGAACATCTTTCATGATTTAAATTATTCATTCACGGTTTTACTGCCTCGACTTTTGCCGTACTTGAATTCACATTGGTGTGAATTGGGAATGGAATATTTTTAAAGGTTTGAGGTGAGCTTAAATTCTTAGTAACTGATGTACAACTCTATTTTCGTTGATATTCTAAAAGGTGAAGGAACGAGGGGTTGGCTTTTAAAATTCATCTTTGTTACACTGTTCCTTCTTTTTGAGGCTACTGTTTTTCAAAACGGTTGATATTTTCTTTCGGTAATGGAGAATTTATTGGAGAGAAGGCACATTTCGAAATTGAAAAAATTCGGAAATTTTTTTTAACCAACTTACACGTCGAGACGGGGTTGTGTATTTTCTTCGATGCATGCTTGCGCAACAAGATATTGGTATCAAAGGAGCATGCTTTTTTTCGCTTACTAGCTAGACAGAACTTGGACAGATATAATAACATGTAAGACAATGGCAATTTTGTTTTTCGATTAGGAAAAGGAATTTGAATGGATGATTTTATTTTTTGGATCTAATTCTCCTAGATTAAGGCAGAGGTCAGGTTCTTTGTGAGTAGATAAAGGAAAAAAGAAAAACACGAATAGAGACAAGTGGTAATTTTAAAAAAGGTTGACATATGAACTCCTTAAGAGACTTCACTTCTTTTAGTTATTTGAATTTTCCCACCGAAGGTTTTTTCAAGAGCCCTCTTTCCTTGAAACAAAACTGAAAACGCTTGTTTCCGTAGACTCATATTGAACTGATATCATGGTACCGCCTTCAATGTTGTTTGTTGCAGTTATGAGTAGATATCTCTTGTAATTTGCTGTACAATGTCAGCTTAATTTCAAACGAATAAGCTAAATGTTAGCATTTTAAAATGCTGACCTGGTAGCGAGTAATGATTTTGAAAAATACTTTCAAAGTGAAGCATTTGCTTTTCTAGAAATCATAATTTTGAATTGTGTTGAAAATGGCAGAAATGATATGAAAAAATGAACAGAAAGTGAATTAATTCATTTATAGCCGATTATTCTCCGTGGATTCGGGAAACATTAACTTCGTTCCATGTAAATGCGCCCTCGTGAAAAATTAACAATTGGATCTCGTTACGATCGTGTCCCATCCAAGAATGTATTCCGATTTTCAAACGAATTTAGTTTTCAGCCCTCAGTAACCAAGAAAAGGGAGGTCCGAGATGTGTTCAAGATTATGATGCAGATTTGAATAAATTTCCTACGGAAATACAAACTGAAACTTTATTTTTGAAGAAACAGAAAATTAATGAATTTCTCATTAATTTGGGACTCATCTCTTTTAAAGTACATCATTTTACAAAACTGTGATGCAACCATGGAAGCTCGTGAGAGTGTGTCTGGCTACAGTCAAGAAGTTTTGTATGGTTGTGAAGAGAAATAGGGTGTAAGTTTAGATGAGTGATCGGTTACACATAATTTGAGGACTCGTCAATGCTCTCTTGAAAACCTCATTATGAAAATTTGAAAACGGGATTTTGAATCGCTGGAACTATTATGTTACTTTTTACACCTGTGGGTGATCTTCGGTTTTACAATCCCGTCAATAAGTCTTCCCGACACCGGGTCAATCGCTCTGTAAATTGCTGGTGGTACAACGAAATTCTGTCAACATATATGAGCTCGAAGAGATTACTCTGTGAAATCGCTTTGCATTAATACTTTACATGATTGCTGTAATAACTCGCTTGGTGCTCAACTTGCAAAAGCTTTACATTGTGTATACCTATCTAACAACGATCTATATCGGTACTTTTCTAATGTTTCTTCTCTATCCTAGGAGGATATTGTAGGTATTTCCATTCAGGCGACTGTTGGCGTCCATATTTATTTTCGAGGATACGTGTAAGGGTCCAAAAATTTCTAAGGCACATTGTGACCCCGATCGCCATCCAATTAATTCTGTAACAGAATTGGCAACGTTAACTGTGATATGAAGCATCGTATTCTCTAAGCTATGCTAAGATGTATGATCCGAGTATTATACAGCTTTAAGTTTGTAATAATATAAGAACGGATTGTCAGATTGCCGAACGGAGTAATTATGAGGAATTGATGAGAACGTGGGTCTGTGAAATCGTGGAAACGAACTGGTGTTCCTGAGAAATATCGAACTCTTTTCAAGGAAATACTAAATGGAGCTTTTTATTCGATCCCTAGATGTTCGTAGTCAAAAGAGTGTGCGTGCGTGAACTAAATAGTTCTTAAAATGATTTTATATCATCAGGTTTATTAGGTAGCTGGTGAGGTGAAAAACGCAGTCGATTGTATTACGAATCTCTTTGAAGTTCTTCTGAGTTGTCCAGTAATTTGTTGGCTATGATTGTGGAAATATGTTTTGGTTCGACGCTTTGTAAACCTGAAGAGCTGAAACGTTTCATGAAGATGAGAATGATGAGTTCTGTAACTTGCCTTCGTTGCGCATTGAGTTTGATTTGTGAGAATACCGTAAATAGTCCATCAAAGGAATGCAAATATTTGAATCATTCTGAAGAAGACATTGTACGATCTTCTATACAGAAATGCCGTTGTTATGCTATGTGAAATAAATTTGTTGCGCAATATGAAATAATATTCGTAATGTTGTTGTTTGTTGCTGTTCGAATTCAGAAGACTTGAAAAACATCAGCAGGGAACAATGAGAATTTATACGGAGTTCATTCTTTCGACTTGTGGTATTTTTTGAACGCTTGTTCTGGCCATTCGCAAGTGCTTTGGAAACGTGAACGCATCCTTCCTTTACTTCTTGGTTATCATTGTGGCAATAGTACCTCCATATTCATTACAAATCTAAGTACATACTGAAATACTATGTAAATGATTTTTAAATGGTAAACCGTGAGGGAGGGATGCATTAGGTAGAATAGAAATGTCGAGTTGCTCGTAATTGTGAGAAAATAAAATTACGTGTCGGAAACTCACTCGAACTTCTTATTGGTATCGGGACTGTCTGGAGCTTCGGAAGATCATGAGATGAGGGTTTCATACCCGCACGGTAATATTTGCTGTGCGTAACCAAGAAGTCTTGGTCCAGCCCATGTTCATCGAGGATCTGTTGGTAAACCTAGAATTGAATTTCAGATGGTCATAATCCTTGTTGATGCTGAAAATTCGATGCTGCTGCGCGAAAGTCTTACAGTTCGGTGCAAAGTATATGTACACGAATATATTAGCGGAGCAAAATCCGTGAATAGCCTCGTATACTTCGTCATATTTTCAGAGCTTCAGTGTAGGGACATCGATTCGTGAACTTCCATTTGTCCGATCATGGGTCCTTTCACCATCTCACACATGAAATTTTGGAGTTGAAGCGAATGCAATTACTTTATTTATATTTTCAGCTCGTAAGCAACTCCAGTGGTTTTCGAATCGTATTTGCGACGCGATTTCCTTTTCGGCAATTTCGCGTCTGTGGAAGAAAAAAAGGAACAAAATTAAAATTTTGATTGAATTGAAGGCAGATATATGTTTGGAAGCGTTTGTTCTCTTGAGTGCCAGAGAGAATTTCATATTCTTTTGAATTCCCCCTACCCGTCTGGAAAAGTGAATGCTGGAATCTGTATACTTTCATGTTTCAAATTAGATTTTTAATGTGTTGAGGCTTAAAATTCATTAGCCCTTCTTTCGGGAGTATTATTTCTTCGCCTCCGCATTGAATTAAGGGTAGACAAATCTCCGATGAGTGGAAGAAATCTTGGGCGTTGTAGTGCGTCAATAAATATAATTGTACTAATCAACTGTGATCCGTGATTAGTTAGAGAAAGTGAAGGGTAAGTGTAAAATATCGACATAGATGACCGCAGACTTTTGTGTGTGTATGTGGTTGAGAAACTAGACTCAGTGCAAGATATCTCCGAGCCATTTAATTTTGGCTTCGAATCTTGAGAAAGTCATACGTTGTTGAACTTTTGATGATGCTTGGGCAAAAGATTGAACAACGAAGCATGGCAAATCCGTACCAAAATTGTTGTGTCTTGACCCCCAATGGTCCACAAAAGTTCCCCATTTTAACATCCCCACTTCTGTGTCTCCCATTTTCAGTTTCTCAGCTTCGTTTGACATACTGAGAAGGCAAATTCGATGGAAAAGATTGTGGGTTCTGTACGAACCTTCATTTTGAGAGGAAGGAAAGTCATGTATGTACTAAGCAGGTATCCGCGCTTGTAAAGATGATATTTCAGTGCGACGAAGAAAAAAAAAGCGAGAGAAAGAAAAGAACTCACATTATTCTGTCTTCGATCACGTAATTTCGTCGTTTTTTTTTCTCGTTTATTCCATCCGTTTTCTTCGGGTTCTTTTCATCTTTTTGCTGAACGACGAAGGGGGCTCCGCCGTTGCTGTTATTACCACTAGCCATTTAGCTTTGAACAAATAACGTGTTTTCCACTCGAACTGCGTCTAATCCCGCACTCTGCAATCTCGAAAGTTGAAAATCACTTTTGTGTTTCCTAGCGTTTTTCCGATTTCCCGTTGTTGATTTTCTCGCTATGGTTACTCGCGCCTGAAAATGCATACCTAGATGGAAAGTGGCGGGAATGAAGAAGAATTACGACATCGCCAGAGAGGGAGAGTGATTTGAGTTCAAAAACTGGTGAAAGTAATCTGTTGATGCGATGAGTGAACGAAAAAATTTCCAGTTTTTCAGTAAATCTTGGAAAACGCGATTCCTTGACCTCTTTGCGGTTCAAAATGTTCGCTCTTACGAGTGGCCAGTTCCCACTTATCTTCCTCCGAGAGGAACCACGTGTGGGTGTGCTTTCGCTGCTTCCATGTCTTCATTTTTCAGTTTTATCCCCCATTTTTCCGGCAGTAATTACGTTTTCGAAGTTTCGGACAACTGTGCGGTGCATGGTGTTCGATTTAATTCGACTAGGTTATTCATGAGAGAAAAAAAAGAAGTCGGAAACGCATTGTTATAGATCTTGGATCTGGACTCTGGTTTTGTGTTTTCTGGAATGAGATGCCGAAGGTGGAGGCTGATTGATAAAACAGATTTAAAAAATTCCATGTTTTTCTCCATTGATAAAATTATTACAACATTTATTTCTTAAAACGAAAGTTACAAATAGTTTTTAAACTTGTCGCTATTAAAATCGGCACTCAAAAAAGTTCTATGTATGTAAGAAAAACTGGCTAACTCACTTGTTATACTCGTAATTACGGAGCAGTATGTCCTTAGCTGTGATGATGTGGTTTTTGAGTTCCTCTAGGTTTCCTGGCCGTTCCCGATTCGAATAGACGCGCCGCGCCGTTTGAGGTCACCCCAATCATAGAAATCGAGCGGGGTCATACGCAGGCCAATTTGACTTTCAAAAAGTTCTATCATAATTGCAGTTATTTGAAAAGAGAAGTCATGATTGCCGGCAAAATACAACTTCATGGAGAATACGACTGCAGCTCGATGGGATGAAGATATTTTTCTAAAATTGTACCGGCAGAATTCAGTTTTATGGTTTCACTTAACAAATTGACTGATGCAGAAGATTAGGTGCTTAGGCGTCATGGATCACCACTCAACCCCCCCCCCCCACCGTCACTCGCTTCGCGCCTCGTCCGACCATCACCGTCCTCGGTGTTTGGTCTAAAACTTTTGTTCCTGAGTTGAGGTTTGCCTTGCGCTTCTTTTGCTCCCCCTATATCAGCGGTCCTCAATCTTCCACCATGAACCCCCTTCCATCCTTGCTTCATCACAAGCCTCCTCTTTCACCACGACCCCCTCATTCACCACGGTCGCTCTCTGCCTCCACGGTCACACTTCAACAGTTGCAGCCCTCCACAACCACAAACTCCTCCCCCACAACGGTCATAATCTCCTACCAGGGGCTTCAATGCCCACCCCATGGTCTTTTACCTCCGCAGTATCCCCCCGGCGAACCCTTTCCTTCTGCACATCTGGGTAGGCCCTCTCCCTTGGACCTCCTCCTCACCTCTAGAATCATCAATCACCACAACCAAGCTCCACCATCTGGGCCTTAATCTCTTCACATCACCTTCTCTGTCCACAACTTCTCCCCCACGTGGAACTCTCCGTTCATACCTCCAACCATCACCCAGTCCTCTACCTAGTCTCCCCCGAGTGCCCCCACCCCATTTGGACCACGTCCCCCGACCACCCCCACATCACTATGGCCTTAATTTCTGTTCACGTACCACACCTCCACCAAGATCTCTTCACGCATCTCTACACCCTCCCCAATTAAGGCCTTAATCCTTCGCTACAGCCTTCCCCTACCACAGCTCCTCCTATACGACCTCCTTGTCCCAACTCCCTTGAAGATCCCCTTGTTGTCTACTGAGGAGTTCCCACAACCATAACCACCCTTCCCCTTCAGACCCCTGCCACCAACCCCTCCCGCACCATGGCTTTCATTTCCCTCCCCAGTCCCTCTTCCAACCAGGACTTCCTCCTCCACCAGGACCTCTTACTCACCATTACCCCACTACCACCACCACCACCACCACCCAGTGCCTATATCCCCTCCTGAGGCCACGCCTCCATGGATCTGCTTCCCATTCTGGAGCTCCCTCCGCCATGAACCACCTCCTAGAGGTTGGCTACCCATGGAGAAATAAGCAATTAGTGGAGCAGGGTAGGTGATCCGCAGTCTCTACTCCCTCCCAATGGCGGCCTTAGTCCCTCTCTACAGGCTTCCCTTCCACGGCTCCATCACCCTACGGCCTCCCTCGTTCAACCACCACGAAGATCCCCTTATTCTCCAACCAGAAGCTTCCACCAGCATGACCACCCCTCCCGCACAAGAACCCTTCCCCTCAGACCCCCTCCCCGGGACAAGAACCTTCCGCACCATGGCCTTCATTCGCCTTCTCGGCCGCTCTCTCACCAAGGACTTCCTCCTCCACCAGGACCCCTTCTTCACTATAACCCCCTGCCACCCGGGGCCTTTACCTCCCTCTACAGTCCCCGCCACCACCGTGGTTTTCCTCCCCTTCAAGAGCTCCCTCCTCCACCATGAGTACCTCTTACACCCCAGGTCTTTATCTACCAAAATTTTACTGCCCCTCTAGGATCCTCACCCACCACTACCTCCTCCTTCCTCAATGGCCACCCTCTCCTACCAAGGATTTCCTCCGTCACGAGGACCTCTCACCTACCACTACCCGCTGGGCTTTATCCCCCTTCAGAGCTCCTGTCCTCACGATGGTCCTCCGACCCCCTCCTCCTGAGGGTAAGCTACCCTTGGAAAATTGAACAATTAAGGGGCAGGGTAGGCAACCTGCAGCGACTCATGATCTTGAAGATTATGGGTAATTACGTCTTATTATGTCGGTTATGTCTTAAAACTTGGAGATCTTTTATGTTAGAACAGATTATGTCCTTGTAAGTAGCTGATCTGCCCCTGCAATTTTTCTCATTTTTAGATAGGCAACCCGCAGTGCGTTTTTTTCCTGGGGGATGAGGAGTTTTGGTTTTTAATATATTTATAAAAAAGAATTCCCTGAAAGGAGAAGGAAAGTACAGAATACTTGATTTAATTCTAGACTATGTTGGGATTCGAACTCTCAAACTTTCGGTTTCCTGACTTTTACTACACCTCTACTCACTCCGACCAGTTTTACAATCGACAGTTCCAGTGTATTATACTCAATGCATATAGGGTATGCTGGAATTGAAATTTTCTCAGTCCAATAATTCAAACAGATGAACGTGAATGCCCTATCAGTGTAACGGGGGGGGGGGGGGGTCGATAAAATATTTCTTTAGAAAAATAAAATCATTATGCATGTGGGAAAGTTTTTTTTTTTCTTCTCTTCTTCATTATTATTAACTGTAATACGACAAAAATTCTTTTCAAATTTTCATCTGTTCACCGATTTACGGACTACCTCACTTATCCCCTTATCAATATCTCAGTTTTCTATGATAACCACTGCACTATTTTACATGAAGTATTAAGCTTTCTATGTGGTATACGTTCCAAAGAAGAAAGAAAAAATAGTATGAAAGCTAACTGGTGTATTTCCGAATCAGTATTTGGCTGTAAGGGGTAGCTAGGCAAAACATAATACACGTACTTCATACGTGTTGCGGCTTCACCCTGAACAGTATGACACAGCTTTGTGGAATCATTGTATCTCTGTCGTTATTTTCAAATGCAGTTTTATTCGTGCAAAGAGAACCGTAAGTTTTCGCATTAAATTTTCGGCAGTTCTATTGTCCTCGTCGTAGCGCATCTTAGCTCGTGTTATTCTTCGAATTATATTGGGGACTACATCTGGCTGTTGTTGACTTTGGAGGACTTCGAAAGCAACGGCAATCGGTTCTTTCAATTCTTCGGCATTCAGCTTTGGGGTTCGACTTTCTTAGAGCTTCCAGCGCAGAGTGCTCCTGACAAATTTTCATTCTATGAAAATACATGAGGTAATAATAATAATAATAATATATAATGGCAAAAAATGATCAATTATGATAATACACAGCATTGTGATCCCCCGATGGCCAGATGGCCCGAGTGGGGATCACCGAGGACCACCACCACTCCTGAACGTACACATGGGCACTCAATAAACAAGCGGTAACTGCACGACAACAGGAAACAAAGACCTAAAAACAACAATTTTGGGCAACAATACAAACCAAGGCAAGGCAATATGCGACATGAACACAAACAACAATCACAAAGGGACAAGAGCAGAACCCATAACAGATGAAACATGCACAGAGTTACGACAAAATACTAGGGGTAGACTGCGGAACAATAGAAAGAGACAGCCGGTAACAGTGAACATAACAGTAAGGGGCACTAAGCTGTAACAGGAAATAGTGGCATATAAATAACGGTTTCAGGCAGCAATAACAATTCGAGGCAAGGTAATATGCAACATGAATATAACAACGACACTAAGCAACAATAACAAGGTAAACAGCAAAACCTATATCTAACAGATGGAATATAAATAAGTTAAGGTAACAAATATTTTTATGGTAACGAATGTTAAGGGTAAACAGTGGAATAATATAGAAATACGACAGCCGGTAACAATGAATACAATGAATACAACAGTAAGGGACATTAACAGAGGTAGAAATTGGTAAGGTAACCAGTAGTAATCACCTTAAGTCGATTTGTTATTTTGTTAGGCAAGTAGAATCACTTACAACGGTTGTACAAAGTTGAATAAAATATCATTTGAAAGAGAATTGATAACTTCATTGCGTGTTACGCTTAGATTCTTCTAAAATTCATTTAGGATTTTTTTTTTAAATTTTTCATCGTCTGGGTACTAGTAGTGAACATGAAAAAAATGCCAAGACCCAGTAGTGGCCACCCCAGTAGTGAGCACTCTAAATAATGGTAGAATACGACTAAATTATGTTTATTTCGAAAGTTGAGTTTTTACATTTCCGACTTTCGGCTATATGAGCCATTTCTTCTTCATCAAACAACTCTGGTTCATCACCACTCTCATCCGCCCCTCATTCAGAAGAGCTTATCTCATCACTTTCGTCTTCACTTTCATACTTTTTCGCCGGTTTTCTTTTGTCGTTACTGTGAGTTTCTTCTTTTCTTTTTCTTCAATCGCAATGTTGTCTTTTCTTCCTTCTCCTTTTTCTTTTTCTCTTCTTCCAATTTCTGATAGTGGATTCTCCAAGCCTCCGACTTGATGGCAAGCGGACAGGTTTTATTACTTCTCGAATTCGTTTTATTTTCCGAGATTGGCCATTTCCATACTTTCTTGAAAGGTGACTGGATATCAGCAGGAGGCGAACTTTTGTCTGTTAGTTTCGGCGTGGAATGAGAAGAAGGATCAAGAGTCTCGTTGAAAGCGATAACAGACTCGTCACCTACCACATTGAGAGACGCATTGTCAAGCTGGAATGAAGCATGACTCAAATTTGCTGAACTGATCGGCATACTAACTGATTGACTAGTACTCGCAATGCTCAATAACGATCCTTTTACTTCAACAGACGACTGCCTCATTAGTTATTCTAATTAAGTCAATAAAATCGAAATAAAATATGACTTCCATTTCCGTATTATATTTACAAAGTATTAACTTTTCTAGCTTAACTTTGGGTGAAAAAAACGATATTAAAAATAGAGGACGCGCAACACTCAAGAGAGAAGCCTAGATTTTGTCTATAAAAGATGAAATTCGTTAGACTACTCTCAACATTATACGTACGAAACACTTATGTAGTTTTTAAATGTAAGTACTTGAAAAAAAAATTATTTTTTTGCTTTTCTGTTAGAAGTTGTAGACTATCTATCACTGAGGAAAATGAAATGCACTATTTACAAAAAAATATTGTGACCGTTGTATCAATGGCCGAACTTAGCCGTTTCTGAAATACATGTGAATTTTTAGTCGCTTATGACTATATCGTGTATTTTCTCAGTGTACAAAACTTATCATCCTGAAATTCTGCAGCACCCTCTGAGATGAGAGTTACGAGCCGTCACTGAGTAAAGTACATCCTTATAGAGAAACTAACAGTTAGTAAGAGCAATGAAAATAGAGTGTCAACTATTGGCTTTTATGTTTATACAACAAACTTCCAAAAATGAGCAGTGCTCATCTCTTTTGGAAAAAGTTCAAAAATTATGATCTGTAAGTGAGCATATACGCATTCGAGAGCGTGTGTTTTTCGTTAAAAAAACAAAAAACTTCGGGATAGTGAAATATAACATATGTATTTACTTTCTAAAATTTCAATTCTGACTTGAAAATATGAATTAGAACACGTTTCCGAGCATTTTCAAATCGAGAATAATTCTTAGGAAGAAGTTAACCAAATTGAAAACTGCTGATAAAAATTTCATTTGTGTCTTACCACCATATCATGTTGAAGATTTTGGCTTTCGCCGGCAGAAATTGAAGCTACTTAGCCGAACATCCAACATTATCATTCTGTAATATCAGGGCTGCCAACTACCTCATCAAAATCGTAATATTAGCTACGGAAATGAATTGTGCTCACTACAGGGGGACTGATAAACTACTGGTTTACCTTACCTTACACAGACGTATGATATCAACGTTGGATTCCGGTTTCCTTTATCCGTCAAATAGGCAACTTAAGCAGCACCCCGTTACTTTCAAGTATTTAGCGCTTTGCAGGAATTGTTGGCAAATGTGTTGACTTTATGGGGAGAATTTTTATTAAAATTTTTACAATAGTATATTTATGTATTTCTCACGTAGAAGGGCTACCGGTAAGCAGGGGGAAGCCTTCTAATAAACTGAACTACATATCACATTTTACGGCTTTTTAGTTCTTTCAGTGTTGAGGACATGTATTTATCAAGCATGTTAGAGTTGCGTCGTTTCAATATTTATCAGTTCTTCTTCTTCTGCTTGGTGCCGAATTCCCATGGGGCAGAATGTCTCCATTTCTCCCGGCCTCTCGCTTCGTGGAAAAGTTCTTCGAGTGTCATACCGGTCCATTGTGTTATTATGCTCCGCAGCCACGAAAGAGCCTTCCGACCGATTTTCTCCTCTATTCTACGTTGCATAATTATTTGCAATGGTTCATATTTGGGTCAGCCAAGTATATGACTAAGATATTCCAGTTGTCTTCTTCTAATACTGTGATACTATTCAGAAGTTCGCGCTCTTTTCCAGTGCGTTCTAGAACAATTTTCAGTATACTTCGACAGCATCATATTTCAAACGCTTCAATTCTGTTCCAGTGGCGTAGCCAGGATTTTTCTAAGGAGGGATCAGCAAAATTTTGGTATGTTTTTACATTGACGTATCAGTATGTTGTGTTTTTCAACTTCGGTTATGTACCTGGATTTAAATTTAATTTCGCGCATTCATTGTGATACTGTCAGCATATAAAAAATTCTCATCTCGGGGGGGGGGGGGGGGATTCATCCACCTAATACCCCCTGGTCGCGCCACTGTTCTGTTCATCATTGTAAGACGAACCTTTACTTCCTCATTTCCTCATCCCGATTCATCCCTTCCCCCCAAACTGAATGTCAAGTTTCGCCTCTGTAAGTACCGACCGTATAATCTATTCTTTATATGTTTCAAAATAGAAAAGGATCGTTCACAAGATACTTGTACAAAGGAAATAGTCAATAAAAATTTATAAGCTATGTGCAAGGTTGGATACGCAAGTTTATAAAAATTGTACATTTTTATGACTAGAAAACAACAGGCAGGACAGTTTTTACAAAGTTCTTTGCATCTGCTGGGTTGGGATTCAGCATCGTCACTATTACCGTTACTTTCTTCTTCATCGTCCAGTAGGCCTAGTTGATCAAAATTTTCTGCAAGACAGTTTTTTAAGCTGCCCCATTTGCAAATAGAATCTCTAATTTCTCCTTTGAAGTCTTGCAGGGTCGATTTTTTTTTCAAAATTTTTCAATATGGGAAAGTAGATCGCTATCCAACTTATCCTTTAGCTTTGGAAAACGATTAGGGTCCAAACAACTGAAATCAGCAAATACAGCTTTGTGACTCTGAAATTTGTTCTTTATAGTTGATGAAATAGTATCTTTTATTCACCCGCGGACTGGCAAGGGAATTGTAAAGGGGGAATACTGGTTGAGGCCCTTCATTTTCATTTTTTCCCCTATTCCTGGAACAAGTCATATTTTGGGTGGGCCCGCAGTCCAAGGGGCCCGGCCGGGAATTCCCCCATTTCCCCCTTCCTCAGCCAGTCCGCGGTTGCTTTTATTTGTGTAAAGACCTCCTATGCGAAATTTGTCGTTTTCATTTGTTATTGGATTATCATCACCCTCGTAATTAAACATTTCCTTCTTCATTCCTCGGCGTATTTTTGGAAGCTCGTCTTCTATTTCAAAATCAACCTCAGGCTCAGCTTTTTCTAGTTCTTCATTTATCTTAGAAACATATAACTTTATTGATTGTAAAATAACTTCAAAGTCGCTTAATCTCTTTGCTGAATCTCCAATTGTAACTTCAACCATGTAATAAAGATTTAAGCCGTGAGGATTATTTTGAATTTTAGAACATTGTCCAAAAACAATTTTGCTTTTCCTCGGGCTTCCGCACAATGCTTTGCAGACGTTCTAGCTATCTCATTTAAGGATAACAAAAGTTCAAGCGACAATCCTGAGTCGGTTATTTTAGTCTATAGTCTAATACTTTTTACTTAGGAAATATTTTTTTCTAGCGAGGGCCAAGGGCTGCGGCCGTCAGCTGTACATTTTTACGTCGGAGCTATCCAATTGTGCAATTGAACCGGCCCAACGGCCCAGGGGGAAATTTCCCCTTTTCCCCTGGGCCTACCCGCCCCTGGTGTATGGTACATATCAGTGTGGTCTGCAAGCGAACTGCCTGTCGTAACTTACCGATGAAGAGTTTCAGGTTTGTGAGACTTTCGCATTGTGATATGCAAAATAGAGAGGAAAGGGACTCCTGTCTAGTGTAATTCATCTTCCGTCCTCCAGAAATATTTGGTACGGTCTTATAAAGTTTTTCAAAGTTGAAGTACTTTTCAGCTCTGCGATCTTGGTCAGTAGCCCCGAAAGATGGCTCCTAGATGGGGAGGAGGTAGTATGGAAACATAGAATGAGAGGTCGTAGTTGATTTATCGGGTAAGGTCGCTAACAGAAGATTACAATGGCGACATCCCTGCGACTTTTGAAGAGGAATATCCGTAACTGGCTCCTACTGTGAGATTTGGTGTTGAAAGGGATCTGATACAATTAATTATTGCAGCCGGGGTTAAGAATGCGCGAAATTGAGCGATAATTTTCTTCCGAACGGTCACGAACGAGTGGGCAGGGTGCACTTTGAAAACATCATTTTCGTTTTTATGCGGTCCGCTCCCGGCTTCGTCTTCACTTTTTTTCCCTCAAGTTTGCGCTCGCTGCATGTTTTTTTCTCTTTCCTTCTCTCGTTTTCCTAAATTAAGCGGACATTTCCAGCGAACCGTTAAAAACTCTTAATGATAACATTTTCAACGCTTCGCAATCTTCGCAATCCCGCGCGTGTTTCTATGGTGACTAAGTATCTAACTAAGTGTTCGTATAGCCGTGTCTGGTCGCGGCGGTGGTAACCGAGAAGTTGCTTTTTTCTGAGGGGGGGGGGGGGGGGTTTCGCAGCGCCCGACGACATTTCGAGTATCTTCTGTAATTTTTTTTTTTTCTTCTCTTCGAATACGGTGGCTGGAATCGGGAGACCACCGCTGCTGTAGTTTTCTGCCACATTTGCGGCGTTTTCGCGTCGCGGCGTCGTACCGTGCCACGTTAGCCACCTGTTCAGGGGGTCGAACCCCCCGTCACTGCCGCCGCCGTCGTAGCAGCGTTTTCTTTTTGCGTGTGTCTGCGTTTTCGTTTTCAGCGTCGCGCTCGCGGCGGCAATATTGTCCCCGTATTAAATAACCCCGGCCCTGCACCCCGTGCCACAGGTTCCGGGTTTGGCGCTGTAAAACCGCATACGGTTTTGTGCACTGGCGTCCGCTACTTTTTACGTCCTCTTTCATGCGCTCGGATGAGAGGTGAGAGCCGTGGTGTGCGATGTACAGACACGCGGGGCTATGTATGTGTGTACTCGTATAATAAATAATATTCCGGGTAACGGGTATGATACCGTTTTCTTATCAGTTAGTCTGGGGGTAACATTCGCTCGTAATGGAAGCTTACGTAAGGAGTATACGCGGCGGGCGAAAGCGCGGTAATGTCGACCGAACGGTTTGGTCACATTTGGTGTGCAACGATGCATCGTTACCCGTCGAGCAATTTTATTAGTTTTTCTCTCGTTTTACCTGAACCCCCCCCCCCTTCCCTCTCGCTCCGCCCCCGGCCCTTCTGTGTATTTCGCTATGCGGTGTATCTACGCTACCCACTACCCCTAAATTTTTCCCTACGTACACCTATTCGTTAATGTATCGGGGCTGTCTCGTTTTATGTAGCTAGTAGTCGCGACGCGAGGGTTTTATATACGTCGTATTTTTTTATTACGTGCACCCATTCGCGGTTCGCGTACATATTTCATCGAATGTAATTTACATTTTTATGTGTAGAAAATATACGTACGCGAAGCGGTGGTATATCGAATGCGACGTGTTATTTGTTCGGATTAGTCGATAGCATTTTGTAAGCGCGTTTGTGGGCTGAAGGAGACGAGGGAGAGGCGATTTTTGCGACGAATTTGATACTACCACCACCCTCCCCCTGCACCCCGTCGATTGGCTAACCGGAATCCACTAGAGGTACACGCCATGTACGACCTCTGCTGTGGACTGTACCGCCGTTCAACTGGTAAATTCCGCGGGAACGGTTATCCAGATTATTCCAATTACTGGAGGGAAGTATAACCGAAGCGGGATCTCTAATTCGTTTTTCTCCATGAAATATGATTTTCATACTGAAGTTTAAATTGATTTTTTAACGTAGCAATGCACTTTCATCGAGTCGTGTATCGAATCAGCTTCCACCAAGTGAAATCATGAGCTGGAGTGTGGGCTTCCGCCGACATAACGCTGATGGAACTTCGAATTGCAAGTATAAAGCTTTGAACAGCCAAATAAATGAATAAATATCGGTGGGTTCCGATTACGGGCCAATAGTCCAGGTATATTGATCGAAAAAGGAGAACTTGAAGGAAAAATGGCGACAAGCGAGAGTTTATTGAAAATTATTGGGGGTGGTGTCCCAGAAGGGTGTCTAGCGACCGCCAGTGGTGTCGGTACTCCCTTTCAAAAACAGGGTGTCCATTCTCTAAAAAACCTGGAAAAGTCAGGAAATTTTGCCCGTCTGGAAATGTCAGGAAATTTTGGAATTTTCGGCATTTTTCACCTTAAAAGTCAGGGAATTTTGTAAAAAAAAAAAAAATCGACTAAGAAATTCTGTAGTATTTTTCAAACAGATTTTGCCGTTATTTGTTTTTTCTTATTTACAAAAATTTTTCCTTCGCTTCGCTCAGGCAATTTTCTTATCCTTTTTCTTTCACAGGAGAAGGATGTGGGTAATACAAGCTCCTCTCTCCTTTCTCAATAGTAGAGAGTGCGTTGGTGTGATGAAATCGTTTTCATGGTATTCGTTTCGCGTCTACATCTTTTTTATTAAGACGGCTATACACTCATATTTCGTATTTCGTGACTTCACGAACTATTTTACGAAAAATATGACTAAACGCGAACCAATCCATATACACTTCTTCCGATATCAGCTGATTGTGTTTCGTGTTCTCATCTCATTCTGTTCGCGAAAATCGACGCAAAAAGACGCGAAAATGAAAAAATATTCGGTCTAGTTCCTCTCCTCAGTGTAAAATTTTTTTTGAGAAAGTCGTAATGAAACGAAGATTTGGAAACCAATGAATTCACCTTCTGGAACATCGTGCCATCGAGTTTTTCTTCGGCTCCCTTCTCCTTCGCAAATGTAGATAAGGGTGAATGAAAAGGACTTCCGAAATTCTGCAGGAAGAGTAACCAATGCACAAAATTTGAAAAAAATCTGAAGACCGCATAACAGTTACTATATCGCATTACGAAAGAGTCCATTGTTTTCAAATATATTACCTTTACTAGGGGGCTTCGCGGCCCAACCCCCACCGTCGCTCGTTTCGCTCGTGCCGGCCTGCAGTACCCCCCATAATCTAGCGCCCAAGGCACGTACCTATGTTGCCTGTATGTAAATACAGCCCTGAACGTCATAGTAACATATGTGTATCTTACCCTATATAAAAAAATTTCCATGGACATTATATGGAAACAACACGGTGCTACACCATCCAGGTGCTCTCTCCTCCACCAAGGACCCCCTAGGGTGGGCTAGCCTTTGCCAATTCCCACCACAGCTGTCCTCCATCACAGTCACTTTCCTCCCATCATGCTCCTCCTTGCTCACCGCGACGCCCTTCTTCATGGTGGCCGTCCCCCCTCTCCAGGAGCTCCCACCTCCACCGAGAAGCCCCCCCCCGGGGTAGGGTACCTCTGCCTCTGGTGAAACGTGAGATTAAGGTACAAGGGAGGCCACCAGGAATTAATCCCCACGGAGGGGAAGGAGGAGGTGGCTTTTACTGTTTAGTGTATAGAGAGCCCTCTTCCACCACGACTCCTCCTCGTCCTTCACTGCGACCTTCCTCCACCATGAACCCCCCTCCCAAGGGTAGGCTAACCCACGTGAAATGAGGAATGAAAGGGCCGGGTGGGCAACCCGCAATGGGTTTTCTCTCGGGGGCGGTGGCGGTGGTGGTGGCGGCGACGGATTTTACTAAGCTTCCTCCTCCATCATGAAACCCCTCCCAAGGGTAGGCTACCCCTGGAGAAATGAGCAATTAAGGGGCAGGATTGGTAACCCGCAGTAAGTTTTTTTCTCTCAGAGGCAGTGGCGGTGAATTTTACTATTTCAGTATGTAGAGAGATATATCTGTCGATACTCTTAAATTGAAGTCTCTCCCACCTCCCCTTGTGCCATAATTTTCCAGATCGTAACCACTTTTTTACTTTCATAGCATTTGTCGTTAGATATGCTGCAGCTTTTTCACCTAGGTTCTAGAATTAATTTCCCTCCCCCTAAACCACTCGGGCTCCACGAGGGAAGGGCTAATTCCGATTGCTCTAGTTTTCGTCAGGTTCCAAATTCTTTACGAGATTCCAAAGTCAATTTTTTGGACAGGATAGCCAACCAAGTTCTAAGTCGCTGATTTCGAATATCGCCTCAGATTTTTATTTGACCCCTTCCACAGCACTGTCGTAATACGAATCCAGCTTTTCCGGCGAAAAATTGCACGAAGTATCGAAATAGGGGTGGTCTATGTGTCGTTGATTTCGAATATCGGTGACCAAATTTAAGCTCCTGTACTTTTTCAGTTGAAAAATTTTTACGGCGTTATTAATTGACATCGCACCACGCTGCACTCCATACAGCGCGTTTTCATTTCCATCATTAAATTTGTACACACCCTCTGCCACAGCTTCTTATAAGCACACGGTAGTAAAAAAAAATTGAAAAGTGATGGACGATATTCGCTGCTCACGATATTCGGAAAAATTTGACCCCCCCCCCCTTTGCATGTGTAATTTGTATTTGAATGGTCTGGAAAACTAAAAAAATTGGCCTGGAAAACCTGGAAAAGTCAGGGAAAATAATTTCCGAATAAGAATGGATACCCTGAAAAAAAAAATGGAAGAAAATTGAAAAACAATTTTGCAAGTTAATAGAAAGAGGCTTCGTAACAGATTCCGGAGACCAAATTTTCGATATTTACAAGATTTTGTGCTTGGGAAATCGTAAAAAACCGGGAAATTTGTCAAACGTATGGGAAATTTTCAAAATCGCCCAGTAGTTCGGGAGCCCTGAATTTTTTTTTTTTTTTTTTTTTTTTTTTTTAGTAAAAAAATTAGGGATTAAATCTGTTTGGCTTACAAATAGTAAAAAAATAACTCTTTCGAATGGAAAAGTCGTTAAGCATTTACTCTTAGTGCGAGTAGTCGAAAATTAAGAATATAAGTGGAGAAGTAAAGTTATTTTTTGTGAATATCTCGGCAACAGTTTTTCAAAGTGTATCGTAACCTTGTATAAAAGTATAGCTAATGAAGAAAGGAGTAAGTAGGTCCTTACCCGATTGAGTAGCCTCGGAAACGAATTTACTCATCGGACTCTGCTATCGGTTTAATTAATTATCAAATCATACTCACGGATTCAGTCGGTAAACTACTTATTCTTTTTTTTTATTTCCAGTCAAGACTAAAGCCCTGTGAATTTCTCAGTGTAGGATTCGATAAAGCTTTAAATCATTTTCCCAAAGTAGTAACGATGTATGGTTAATTTTGCAATTATCGATAAGTTGTCACAGTCATGACATCAATTCTTAGATGCAAAGTTAGCCATTTCGTATATGTCTAAAAAAAACCCTTTGGAAAATAGGAAAGTGATCAAATATCGATGATGGTCTGTGTAAATTTGGATGTGCTAGACCCCAAAAATTAAGAAATCGGTATGACTCCTTGAATTAGAAAGTTGTGGACTTCATGTAGTTCATGGTTCACTCAAGACAAGGCTTACATCAGTTTCGCGGGAGCTGGAAGAGTCTTTGATTACCCTATATTACATTTTCAACGATTCTCCGGCACGGCGTAGCCATTTTACCGAAACAACCGGATCAGACGTCTTTCCTCTTGTCATTTTGCTTTACCCGATAGACGGAGAATAGGAAGCCAGCCACGCGAACAATCAGCCTTCCTCATCTGCGCAACTGGGTTACGTGAAGTTCAGAGCGAGGGCTCTAAGAATCCTTTTAACAAAAACCATCGAAATTTTAACAGAGTTGTTGAATGTCTTTCAGATCCTCTTCTGGGTGCTGAGCTTGCATTTTTTGCTTCTGTTGCTTCTGTCGTAGAACCATGTCTGACAAATGTTCAGTCAGAAAAGCGTATGGCACCACTGCTCTTCAAGGAATTGACTTCTCTTACCACGGCTCTTATAGAGCGTGTCGTAGATAAAACTACGAGGCAGAATCGATAGTGAATAAAATTAATCTTGCTGAAAAGAAAAATATGATTCCAAGCAAAAACATTCATTTAGGTTTCTCTATCAAAACGGCCCTTAAAAATGCTTAATCGGGGGGAAATTCCTGATTGCAAAGGTTCAAGGATTCCGCAGTAATTGTCAGCAAGTTGGTTACAATGATCCAAAAGATTCAGGAGCGGTCTCCTTTAACTCACAAAATTGTTAGAGGAGTTTCTTGTTTGGATCCGGTGGTAGTCGTCGAAACTCCTAATCTCGCAACGGATCGTTGTCACGCTGGAAATACGTCCAAAAATCTAACAGGCTCCAAAGCAGACCGCATTAAAAGCGCTTTCGTCGCTCTGGTGAAGCAGCCGTTAACGATTAAAATACTTAAATCGCTCGACCACAGTATGTCACGGCTTAATTCTTTGTGAATGGATCTTGTAGAAACAGCATCCTCCGTTGCGATTTCCAAAGATGACTTAAAATACTTGATTAAGATGTCGTTGGTACTGTTTCACGGCAATGCATCATGAACGTGGTTTTTCATTGAACGCCCATTGCTTTGTTGTGAACCAACATGAGGAGCCCCTTACCGGCATCGTGCTGTTTCTGATGCTATTGCGGCCACTGGTGGAGTTCTTAAGGTGGATGTGACCAGAGGAATGATCCACGACGTACAATGGTTTTATAACTCCATCTAGTTCGGCAATGCGTCGGTCGACCGCTGCTATCTTCTTTTCCAGCCTCTTTCTCTTGTTTTGGAAGGCATGGCTACCCGCTCCGCATTTTTTGGGCTTTCTAGGCTTGCCTGTTCGCTGTCCGCCTCCGGGTTTTTCCTTTATCCTCCTGATGGCGAACTTACAGATCTTTACAGTACCCCGGCTCCTGCTGCGCTCTTCCACCTAGCACATGCTTCTCAGTATCGTTTCCGCCTCTGGCCGTTCTCTGTACCTCTCTAACTCTCGGGTAAGACCATAGGTAAGTCTTATAAACGTCTGAGCTGCGGTTTTCACAATATGCTCGGCTGCTGCCAGTGTGTGATAATATGCTCTTTCCGCGTGTAGTGAGGTACAAATGACCGTTCCAGCTAATCCGCTATTGAAATCGACAATATTCTGTACAGGGTAGCGGTCCGGACGTGTCTTGTTACTCTGTGCTCTATAATAATCGCAGACTCCGTACTTTTCAGAACCTTTCCCTGTCACTACATTGGGCGATGTCCGTGCGCTCTTCGAAGGTCATATATCTCCGATCTGGAGCATCTCCTGAAACTTCACCTAGGCTACTTTCAGTTTCTCAGAACTCAGGTGGCAACCTTCGTGCTCTGACATGGACGTGCGTCGTATTGCGCTTGATATGGCACTTCCGTCGATGCATTATTTATGTCAGCCCGGAAAAGTCTTCCGCAAATTTTGAGCCGTAGTCTACATATAGTTGTGACTGACGAGTACTGGACGTCTTTCCGTCTGCCGATAACCGTTAACCGCCAACATCGTAGCACTGTCTACCAGTTTTTTCACCTTTAAGTACTGGCAACAAGTCGTAATGTGCGAGAACATCTGCACCTATCGTATCGTGATCCACATCTGTTACTAAAAAAACTCCAACAGAACTCTCTCCTAAGACCAAGGTTGAGGGTCGGCGCTTTCTGCCGATAGTCTTGATAACTGATCCATTGGCAGCGTATAAATCAAGGTTTGTTGGTTGACATTTCTCCACGCAACTTCGGTACCCCTGCGTCGATTAAGAATTTGATTCCATTCCCCTGATCGCATGTGAACAGATGCCGCAATTTGCCTTGGGAGTTTCTCACGGCATTTATGCGCTCTCGCAGTAGTTCTCCTGTAGTATAAATGATTGAATCTAGTGAAAGAATTCAAGAATATTGAGTGAGACCACGATATTCTGCAATTCCCTGATAACTCGCCTTTTTTGACTCCAGCGTAACCTGTTGAATCTAAACGTTTATGGAATTCGTTACGGACACCAGCACCATTTTCTCGTCTGTATTTAGTATGACTGAGAAAGTGAAGTAAAACCGTTTTTCTAAAAATGATTATCAGTTTGTCAAAAACTATGCTCACACACACTTACTACTCCCAAAGTTTGCTTTTTCAGTTAACATTATTTGTAAATTCATAAAGATTTCGTCCAGTTCAGATCAGTTTGATTTCTTTGGACTGTCGCTGTCGTCACTGCTCGTTTCTTGTTTCTCGGCGACATTGATATAAAATAATGTAAGTTGGAGGACAATAAACAAGAATCATCAGCGGAGCACCTTTGATCGTATTTTCGCGCAGTTCTCACAGTAAGATGGTGGCTACTAATGACCCTGACTGGGGCGTTCCGATGAAAAGTAAGTTGGTGTCGGTCGGCTTCTGACTGGAGGTACTCTTTTCATGGAAGAACTGTATGAAGTAGAAGACAAGTTTGTACTGGCTACTCAAATGTGTGCTGGAATTGTGGAATCGTATGATAGGTATGCATGCGGCCGTCCTACATATTTCCAACTTCTCCCATTTACCTTAACTGGTACGAGTTTTCTGATGTGAAGAATGCGAAAAAGCCACCTACGAAAGGGTGTTCGTTTGATTTACATCTGTTTGAGCGAACGCTGTTCGCGTTTTATTAAATTAAAGAGTTTCGTTTGCAGAAATCGTTATTTACGGAGTTCTGTATAAATACGGGTGGTGTGTACGTGTACATCCATTCAAAATAAGGAGGTAGCGTGGAAAATGTTAGCTCAGTCGACACCAGCAACTTTGGCAGCTTCGGTGTGCGCTCCCTGTTCGCCATCCTTCGCCTCGTATTGCATTTTTTTTTTTTTCGTCTGCTACGGAAAAGTAACTTTTAAATGCTTCACTTACTAAATGTAACTTACAATTCGTTAACTACCTCCGAAAAATTATTGCATCCGTTACACGGATTTTCCAATTGAAAGCGTTAAACAAAGCTGCAGGGATTTATGGAAGATTTACTACGGATTTCCTTTTCAGAACGTTTTCTCGTTTATTCTCCGCTGTTGTGCAGCCATATTGATAGCAATAAACTTCTGAAACGGAATGCCGATTAGATCGTGCGCAATCCGCTCCGTTAGCGTTGTCGTGGACGAAGATATACTCCGTTCGTCACCGTATAATTCCGTCGCGATTTTTTATCCGTTTCAAATGTCAGCTTCTCGGTAATTGGTGGATATCATTACGGGCCGTCTTTTGTCTTCGTATCAGATCAATGTGTATGCGATTTGAGCATCACTGCTTTCTATGCGAGAAAGTTGAGGAGCAGCGAGATCAATGGGACACTTGTTATATTGGAGCAATTATGTCAGAAACTATTTATCCTAGGAACCCACTCTTAGTGTAACTGAATGGAGAACATTATATCCTACAATTTCTTTATACTTTTTTTTTAATGGCGTCACTGGATAGAGAACATAATATGCTATTTTTTAAGCAGAAAGTATTAACATTTATTGAGAGCTGTATGGTGACGTTGAAAAATTGTCTCAGATGTCCGCACTGTTCCTCAGGCTATGAGATTCTTCCTCTTCTTTTTGTCGCCATCAGTCCTTCCTGATCGTTGTGACCTGATTCCGCAACGAGTAGCCGCCATTTATTCCGATCCTGGACTTCCTCTATTGCCCTCGCCATGATTCCGAACTTCGACATTATACGGTCTGATCACCACAGAGGCGATCTACCTCTTGCTCTAGTTCCCAGTATTCTTCTGAGTAGTATCACTTTCTCTAGGTTTTCACCATCACGTTTCACTTTATGACCGAAGAAGCTGAGCACTCGTCGTTCGCAGACCTCAGTGAGCCTTTCCAGTTCGCCAATTTCCTCCACCACCGATAGGTTAGTTCTGCGTGCAACCCATGGGGATTCGTAGCATCCGTCAAAAAGTCTATATCTCAAAAGCATTTAGGCGGCGTTTGTCTTCTGCTTCTAAGGTCCATATGTCCGCTGCGTACATCGTGATCGGAAAGATCAGCATTTTTATAACTTTTTTTCGTAAGCCTATGGGCCATTCATTGTTGTATGTGATGGCTTTCATCTCTATCATCGCGGCTTTCCCCAGGGCAATTCGTCTCCTTATTTCTGTGGAAGATCCGCCTGTGGTTTCCACCCCTGCATCTAGATACAGGAATTTTTCGACTATCTCCAATTCATTCGACGCGTTTGTATCTGTTAATATGCTATAACGCGATCTACCATCATCGTTTTCTTTTCGATATTAACATATAGGCCCCTTTTTTCGCAGGCTATCTTGATTCTGTTTATCAGTTCTGCCATTTCCGTTCCGTTTGCTGTCACCCATGTGGTGTCATCCGCATACCTCAGGTTTGTTATCGTTCTGCTGCCTATTTTTGCTCCTCCGGCCGATCTGTCCACCACCTCGCTCATGATGTTGATAATTCTAAGCCGCACCTTACTTGCGGTGTCGGATCAGTGCAACTGTTCGGTAGTGTCATTACAAATCTTGGTATCGCCGTGCTGTCAGTACCGACTTGCACCAGTCTTCCGGCCGTTGCTTCGTGCCAAGGGCGCACCCAGAACTTTTTTTTTTTGGTGGGAGCTAGAATTTAGAAGAAAACAAATTAGGCACGGGTGAAAGCTCGATTCTGTTCCTACCTGATTTGGTACCTACCTAAATTTATACAAACCTACCATCCAATGTAACCACATCAGGCCATCCGCATCAATTGGTTTTCATTTCAAGATTAATTTTGAAAAAAATAGCCCCCTCCTGAATTCGTTGCGCCTTTGCTACGTGCGCCATATTTCCTTACAAATTTTCCACGTAAATATCCCGGCGTCCTCCCCTAAGGCTTTAATTAGTTTTGTCTCTATGCCGTCGTAGCCTCTTGTGCTTTGCCATCATGAGAAATGGCCCATTGTTCTCGTTTATTTGCTTTAGTGCACGTAGCACTTTATGTTTTAGTATTGGCGCGAAATCGTCGGGGTTAGTTAGGTAATTGGACCAACTCTTTATCCCTCTTCCCTTCAAAGGGGATACTCTCCTCATTCAGTATAAAGCTCTCGGTAAGAATCGGTTTCTGAATATTCTTTATTTTATCGTACTTGAATTTACCTTTGCTAGTTTTGACTTTTGGGAGTAGGTACCTGCCGTTTTGAATCGCTTTTTTAGCCCTTTTTACCAACCGACTTTCTTCGATGATTCTCTCCACTATTTCTTCGTCGTGCTCCTTAACGGCTTTCTTAATAGCACTCTTAATTAGTCTTGTTAGTGATGATCGTTCGATTTTCTCGTTTGTGCTTTTATGGCGAATACTGTTCAGCTGTGAATTTTTTTCCATTAGTTTCTTCGTTTGTGAGCTTATTTTGTCATCTGTTCTTGCCTCTTTTTTATAATTACCGATTTCCAGCAAAGTTTATGTTGGAATATTGTAAATGCCATCGTAATTAGACTGCATTTCCCCATTCTTGAAGCCAATCAAGTTTAGTCTATTCAGAAGTACTTCGTTTAATTTTTGGTATTTGTGGTGGATGGGGATTATTAAGTTTTCCGTGCATGCGTGCCTTATGTTGCATTGTACATCGTACTGATCTATGATTTGAGAAGTCTCTTATAGCGACGACTTCTGCATTTTTCACTCTTCTCATATCGTTAGTACAAAGATGTCTATTGTATTCCGAGTTCTGCCATCAGGCGACTTCCACGTCCATTTCCTTTTCTACTTCTTGAAGAAAAAAGAAGACGCTAGTTTCAAATTTTTCTATCTTCCTTAGGGGAATATATAATAGCACAGGAAAGTAAAAAATTTGCACAGGAAAAAACTACACAGGAAAATAAGTAGAAATCCCACACATTTAAAATGAAAATCACGAGATCTGTCACACATAGCATTTATAAGTGTATGAACGAGATGTTTTTTCACATGAGAATAATGAAATATTTATTTATTCATTTAATTTTTTTTTTTTTTTTTGTATTCAAAGACGTGACACATTTTAAAACATTATTAGCGAGTACCATCGCTGAGTAGATGTTTTCCCTTATGCCAAGGGGTGAGAAAAACGAAATGATGGAGATGGCGAAAGAAGCCGAAGATGCTATTACTTCCCAGAAAATATGGAGTTAATTCAGATAATTTTTCATTCGTCGTAAACATTAAATTGCTGACAATTCACGGGCGTTTTAAATATGGTCCGTGATTTTCATACTATGTCATGATTTTTTTTCTCGGGATTATGTGTCTTTCTACAGTTCATTCGTCACTTTTCCTGTTCATGTTTTTTTTTACTGGGAAATGTTTTTTTTTCTTGCTGTATATAAATTTTTCCTGTGGAAATAGTTTATTGTTCCTGTGACAATCATTTTTCATTCCTGTGGTGATAAATGCATGTCTTTTCCCTACTCATGAAGTGTATCACTCTTAGACTATTTGCACTGAACTGTTTTTTCGCTAAGTTTCCTAAAGAACTTCTGTTAATGCCATCCGACCCTATTTTATCATTTAAGTCACCCATGAAAATTGTGTACAATAATACTACATTTTTGATTTAAATAAAAAGAGGGATTAACTTCCATTGAAGGCTGTGTGGCGACGTTCGTCTACACTATTCCTCAGGCTATCAGATACTTCGGACCCATTGAATGGATACTGGATAGGTTGAAATTCGGTTGTTTTGGCCAGAAAATTGATGCACTACTCGAGATAGTAAACAAAACAATATTCCAATATTGTTCATAATTTTGCTGGCCGAGTCGATTTTTCCCGTTACAAAATTTCTCTTTGATCAGATTATTGTTATTCTATCCCACTGTGCGTATTGCGGTTGCAGGAACATCTTCAAAATATTCCTGTATTTTGATTTCGCGTATGAATGAAATTGGTTATCACTGTATTTCAGTTCGACAGTAAAATCTTGTACGAATTTCTTCGGTTAATTTTTCGGTCTAGTGCTTCCAATATGAAGACCCGCGAAACGTGACAAGAAATTCAAGGCGAAACGAGTAGGCAAATTCTTTAACGTATTCGTGAGGTGAAAAGCGTTTCAAAACGCCTTGTAAGACGGATATTCTCGATAGCTCTTGATCAGACTCGTCTACCTCCCCCGCTCAGCCTAATCTTCTTTTATATGAGGCGGACAGAGACGGGGCTCGACCAGAAAGGAGGCCAAGAAAATTAGTTTTTGCAGATTAATTAACAATCCCAAGCTAATATCTACCTTCTCCCTCATGTACAGAAAGAAGTTGGAAAATGACATCTTTCGTCTCGTTTGCTGTACTATTTTCTTTTCAAAGAAGGGATAGTTTATAATCGGTAGGAGAGCATATTGTGTGTTGAGACACTTTTTACAATTATTGCCGAAGTTTTTATAAAAACTAGCGATGGTATGAGAATGATTATTGACTTTGACTTGTCATACATTTTGGCCTGCATTTTCTGAAGTGCGTTTAGATACGGAGAAACAAATTTTTTGCAGTTTAATTTCTCTTGTATGTCATTTAGGGATGTGGGAGTCAAAACCCAGAATATTTTCTCGTACAAGAGGGATTCGTAAATTTATTTCTAACGCGCTCAAGTTTCCAAAATTGTACCTGTTCATCGAGTGTAACAAGAATTAGTCTGACACTACTGCCTAACATCTGGACTTACTGGGTGATTCAGTACAGTAACGTTAATAGAATCCTGAAAGGAGCAATTGACAATTTCTGTTTAACGATTCGAGCCGTAAAATGCGTTATTATGAACTACTTCCCGGGTTCAGGAGGGGGAGGGGTGGTGGATGTATCTCAGTACTTTTTTAAATTCGTTCTGACGTGATTTACTCTTCAAGGCTTTACTAAATAGTCTGGAAAACTATGACTTTTTCGAAAATTAACAAATATTTTTTATTTGTTGCTTTCCAAAGACTTTTTCAGACACTTCAAAGTTCTGTAAAATTCTCCAAGACTCGCTAAAACAACCAGTAAAAATGGAGTAATTTTATAATTTTTTTTCCTCAGGAAGGGGAGGAGAATGTATTCCCGAACTTCTTTTGAATTCTTTCATACATACTGTTCGAGACCTTTCCAGTCTGGAAAATATTTTCAGCTTTCTTGACGGTATTATTCCTCGCTTTGCGAATACATTTTTAGACGCTTCCAGACTTACTCTTCACTAGATAAATCGAAAAAATAATGTAATTTTCAGTTTTTTTCTTGCTCGGCGGAGAGGAGAGGAATGTATCTCCATACTTATTTGAAATTCTTTCTGGCGTATTTTACTCTTCAAAACACTTCCAGAATTGTTCGAGACTATCTCTCAAGCTTTTTCTAACTTGTCCAAAAGGTTACTATTCAACGCTCTAAAAACACTTTCGGAATCTTATGAGACCATTCAAACTCATTAAGATTTGTAAGGATTCCTTGGGTCTGTTTAAAGCTGTTTAAAACTCATTTAGATCCTGGTACATCCTATTTCTAATTTGCTCTCAATCCGAGCCTTGGAATCCACCCTTTCGAGCATTACTTCAGAGACGTCGGGGAGGCTGTTCGGGCTGTCTTAGCCCCCTTCCTTTCTGGCCGAAAACCCGGCCTAGGTCGAAATCTGGCGAGTTGCTACGTGGGTTCGAACTGGGACCTTCGGATTCCGAGACCATCGCGTTATCCACTCGGCCAACCAGACCTCAGACCATAGTACATGTCTGAAAGAATAATAAACGAGTTAAAAAAAAAACTTAATGTGTGTCAGAGGGTATTAAACCCGCTTCGGTGAATGTTGATAAGTGTTGAATAAAGCTGTAAAAGTCTAGGAAGTTTCAGTGAAGCGTAGAACAGTCTCCTAACATGTCAGGATGAGTCTCAAAAAGTCTGAAACCAATCTGAAATAAGTTTTGAAAATCTGAAAGAATCTTAAAAGTCTTCAAACAGTTTTGAAGCCTAGGATACTCTTATTCTGGACTGCTTCCGTAAGAGTTTTAAAGCGTCTTAAGCATGGTTTGAAGAATCTGAGAGAATCTAAAACGTAACAAGAGTTTTAAAGAGGTATTGGAGTGTCCTAAACCAGCTTAGAAAAGTTGAAAATATTAAGTCAAACTTAGAAGTTTGAAACAGTATTTAAATCATCCCAAATATTCAGCGTTTTAGGCGAAACCTAAATTTTAAATGAAACCTTGCTGACGTTTCTTTTATGTAGGTACTATATTGTATATGTATATCAATAAGTATGTTTCTGGTTGGAAGCCATCCTCTAAATTAGAAAGAATTTTCTTCTCATTGCATCATAATACTGGTTGCCCATCTAGGAAATTTCGAAATTCTTGATACTATGAAGAGGGAGGGCGAGTTTAAACTTTTCTCGACACTGAAGCCCGTTCTTTTGCTACGAGAAAAAAAGTCGAACAACAGTTGGAGTGAGGCCTCGTGAACGCTAGAATCGGTTCTGAATTTATGCTGATATGTTTATCATGAGCTATTGCACAACAATATTTTGGAGCAGCACCTAGGAAAAACAACTTAGATGCAAAAATAGACTCATCTGTTTGTTTCATCTGTCTTAAATTGATTATGGAACTGAATGAGTACCTTGGTGTCAAGTATTCTAGATTAATGAACTTACGAAGTAGACTAAGTATCTTCTACACTTAGAGCTGTTATGCTTATACGTTCGTTGTACCTACACATTAGTTTCTAGGATCATCTAGATACTTCGTGATGCTCAAGCTATACTTGTGCCAAGCCACCGGACATTAGCCCGGTTGCACGGTGGGCTGCTCCGCTTCCTGGGGCGGAAGTTTGTATTCGCTACTCCTGGGTCACTGTCGGAATCACGTACGCTCCCCATGGCTTTCTCTGTCTTTAAGTAGATGATGCAATGGGCTGACAGTCCGGTGTTATTTTGAAATTCGTATTTGTGGTGCACACGAATTGGTAGATTCTATCAGTCGAACATTCCGAGTAAATTCGGCGGGACATCCCTTGAAAGCTTCCCTCGAAGGCACTCGGTTACCGCTCAAACCTCGATTCAATTTAAACGAAAACGTTTTTCTAATCGACTACTCGTTTTAATTCCAGTTGTGGATTCCTTTCATTTTCGCGTTTCTACTGGTATTTTGCGCCCTCAAAAGCGAAGTAAAATTGCACGATAGCCCGTAGATATCTATAGCGATCTAATCGTAATCGTCTTTTATCTGTACTCCATTAAAAAAAAACGAAAAACCTTCATTCAATCGTGTATCGCAGAAGAGTCGAGCAAAGTCTTTTTACTTTTTTCTCTCTCCTTTCTAATTAGTAAACGCGGGTAGGTACGTGAGAGAACTGCGACGTGAAATCCCTCTTGTAGCGAGGTTTTTGTTCGTAACTTCGGTGTCGTAGGAACAAAGCTTCCGTTCTACAGCTACGATAATCTCCTCATCGAACATACGTAGCTGCTGAAAATGTGGTCGCAAAAAGGGGGCCATTTTCTCGTGGGTTTTCAGTGAAAATTTCGCAGCAGTGCTGCTTAACGTTGGACTGGCTGTAAACCACTTGGGATGTCTGAATACGCAATGTTTTCTTGGTTCAAATTGAATTAGGTCGAGATTATGAATGAGCCAAGGAACTTTTTTTTTTGTTGACATTTGTAAAATCTTATTTGACAACATTTTTCATATTCACATCTCCTCCTCTCCTCGGGAACGTGTTCTTCACAGTCGACATTTGTACCAGGCAATGCTAGAATGAATTCTACTAACTCTTTTAAAAAATCCTAGTTTTTTAATATGTTTCTATTTTACATAAGTGAACAAACATTTCTCCATTTTGAGAGAAGAGTTTTCTTCCTCTACTCGGCGTTTAGCTTTTCACTCAGGAATGCATTCAAAGCAGTAGAGATGGCAAAAAACTTGTTCTCAGTCTGAAATTTCTCATCACGCAGTTTGTATACCGTTTGACAAAATAAGGCCAGGCTGAATACTCAATAGGATTATTCAAATACTTCCTGTGACTCATGACCCAGAAATTTTATCCGCCATTGTTCTTGTTCCTTATGTTCTTTAACTTGAAAGTAAAAGTTTTTACAATAGTTTCTGCTTGCAACTTTGTCAAAATATTCGAAGTTTGTAGTTGAGTTCTAAAAATATTCCTAACAGACAGTGGAATAAAAGCAATATCGTAAGGATCACGGTTTTTTTTTCGTTTTTTTTTCTGCAGAAGTTCAGTATACTGCACACTGATATCAAAAGCAGTCATTTCTTAACTTCAGTCGTTTGAATAGCGTTGTCAAATAATATTGGGCATGTGGTTATAGAGAGAGTACCTAACCAAAACTGGGACGGTTCATTCTTAAAGAAACTATGAAGTGTGATAGAAAGGTCTTTTACCCTTAGAAAATAGATATTAGGGCCTCATATTGCTGAAATAAGTATTCAGTAACAGGAACCACCGATAGCCCCTTAGTACTTTCTTCATTTTACAACCAATGAAATCTAAATACTGAACAAAGTAAAACTGTTTTGGGTCACTGATATAGAATATCTCATCAGATTTTTTATTTCACTCCAATTTGAACTGCGAATTCTAAATGTAACCTGAGGAATGAGCCGGTGGGTCAAGCGGCCAGAGGGGCACTTTATCCCTCCATGATTGCCAGATCCGCTTCATTTCTGTGTCCAAATGCGATCTGATATCCACTCCTGCTGCAAGCTTCCGGAATTCGCCCCATGGCACCTCAACCTTTCTTACTCGCCGTCAGGATTGCTCTTGCTGTAATGTCTAGGACCAGCGGTGGTTGCCCAGTAATGCAGCAAGAGCCCAAGTATGAGGTTGCTCGATACAGTCTTCCCATGTACATAGTCATTTTCAGTTGTATTTTCTCCATCTTCTTGTGGCTTCCTTTTTCCCTTAAGTGCGCTGGTCGCGGCGGCGGCGTACCTGAAATATGCCGCAATCGTTCCACTCACATTGTTTTTCGCGCCGCCATGAAATAGCTGTACATGTTTTGACAGAGACTGGTAACACGCGTGTTGCCTTTTCCTCAATGTGGCTCAGATGTTGGTCCCACCTGAGTCTCCAGTCCATAATAACACCCAAGTATTTCATCTGGGTGCTTAGAGCGGACCAGAGTAGACGCGATGTTCACTTCTATTGTAATCTTATCCGTTCTTATTATATTACCAAAAACAACAATCTCTGTCTTCTGCGTATTCAGCTGCAAGTTCAGCTCGGACAGCTTGCTTTCCATCACCATCACTGTTGTCTCTATCTTCTTGACGAACTCTTCTTTTGTGTCTGCGTGTGTTATTAGCAAAGTATCATCCGCGTACGCACATCCCTCAATCCCCTTGCTGTCCAGGGTCTCCAGCACGCTGTTGTACCCCACGTTCGTCAGCAGCGGTCCTAAAACAGACCCTTGGGGGAACCCACAGCACAGCTTCTTAGCTTCTTCAGCACTGGTCCCGCATGCCACGTACCTATCCCTCAGGTAATCCCTGATGACCCCAATTACCCAAGGGTTGACTCCCTGTTGCTTTAAAGCTGTGATGGTGTGGGGCCATGAAACATGATCAAAGGCCCCTGCGATGTCAAGCGCCGTCATCGCGGTGTATTGATGTATAAGCCTGCTTTCCTTTACGGCCACGAGAACTTTCTAAAGGCAATCCTCTATGCCCAGACCAGGCCGGAAGCCATACTGTCTGGATGACAGATTCAGCACTGCTCTTGGGTGGTTGGCAAGCACTCTCTCGAATGTCTTGCCCAGTGCATTGAGGAGTGTTATCGGTCTGTAGGCACTGGTGGAGTTAACTGCCTTCTCAGCCCTGTGCAGCCAGACCACCTTCCCGACCTTCAGATACACATGGCATTCATTATAAAGCTAAAATCGGCATTTTTAAAAAAATCCCTCAATTATCGATTTTTTTCCCCTTTGAAAATCTTACTTTGCCCCCCCCCTTGGGAAAATCCTGGCTATGCCAGTGAATGATAGGGAGAACAGCTTGGCTGTACATTCGAAATTCGAATCGAAACTGGAGATTTGTTGTTCAGGCTCGAATTCGAAGAAGTTGGAAGTCGAATCTTTATCGTCGCATTTTCTGGATTTTACCGTAAATTTTTTCAGACATCTATCCATTATATTTAAAATATATAAACCAAACTTTCTGGATGAAAAATAGCAAATTTACAGTGTTGCAATAAGAACATTAAATTTGGTCTCAAAATTCATAGTCAAAACTGGTGATTCAGCTTGCCGACAAACGACACCCCACTGAAAAAAAAATTGATACGTATACGCGTGATAAAAGATTAACACTTTTACACCGATCAAATTTTCGAACTTTTGGAAGTAAAAAAATTCTATTTCTGTGGACTTATACATAAAGTTATCAGTTCTCAACCAGCCATTCAGGCATTTAGCCATCGATATTCAATGTGAACTGGATCGCGAGCCTACCACTGTGTTCGTAAATAAATTGTAATGTGACACAAGGAAAAGCCTGTGTGTCTGAAACTGCTGGATGGACATTCGGGCCCTTTTCTTGGGACACACAATTCATCTATTTTTCAAAGCAAAATCAGTGTTGCCAAGTTTATAAACATTATAATGTATACTGGAAAGAAAAGTTTTGAAACAAAACTAGCGAGAAAAATATGAGGAATCCGTTATTTTTATTCACGAAATTTTGCCAGGGGGAGCTCCGGCAAGCGCTAGGAGGTGCTCACCCCTTTAACTACGGACCTGCACCGATAGCCGATAGTTGATAACATCGCGATAAGCGATCTTATTGGAGGTACGTCGGCTGCAACCTTCCACGATTGCACGTTGTAACGCGCATGGTGTTGTGGGAAAATCTAGGAAAATCATGAGTAATGAGTGACGAGTATTATTTATCAGTAGGTACGAGTAACGAATGGCAAGTAATATAAAGTTTTACGAGTGATGAGTGAGGATTAACGATTCGTTTTTTACTCATGACTATTACTCGATTATTTTTTCACTCGAGTGATGCCCAACTCTGGTAAAAATGTATTTTCATGTAATATAAAATACTTACCGCCAACTTTCGAAAAACTGTTGTTAAATAATTCTATGTCGCGGAAATATTCGAATTTCATTGTTCAAAAACTTCGAACTTCAATACAACGAGAAGTAAACGGAATGAATCACAAGTTTTCCCTCACTGATGGATTTTGAAGGTAATTTACCCATAATAGTCAGATTCACTCGAGGTCCTTTCAGTTTCGAGAAATCGCCACTGCGCAGTCTTACAGATCCTTACCCATCTGATCAGCCTAAGTTTACTCCTTTCGAATCCATCTGATGCTGGATGAGTCATAGTTTCTGAAAGATGAGTTGTAAATACCTTCGCTTCCTGATATTCCAGGAGCCCGAACATTGTACCTCAAACTAGTCTTTTCATGTCTTTCAATCGTTTCCAGAGGGAGAGAAGGAGCTGTGCTTTTCAGCAGTTGGTTCGCGATTTTCAAACTTATCTCGAGACGTTCAACATCGTGTCCCCGAGTACCTACTCGATGCTTCGGATACACTTCCCCGTATCGGGTGTTCTTCCTTTGAGGAGCGGGAGGGGACTAAAAGAAGGAAACATGTAAGTGAAGTAGCAAAAAATAAAAATCAAAGAGAAAAAAAGAATAGGGAAAGAGATTACAGAGATAATAAAAAGCATGCATTAAACGGGACTCGTATATGCGTAAATAACGTATACACGTCTGGAATCTGGATACGCGTCTGATCGTACTTGTCTGTCCGTCTGTCTGCTGTCTGGCTCGTGTCTAGACGAGGCCGGTTTGCTCAACGTTGGCTTAGCCCCGCGCTGCTCGCCTCTTCCTTTCGCCGGCTGCGTTAGCTTGTTCGATCCCCTAGACACGGCGCGCGGTAATAACGAGTGCATCACATGCAGCAGAATGCAGTCTCGTTGAATGCACATTTAATACCAGACGGTCGTATAACCCTTCGACCTCTTTGTTTACCGATGTACGAGAGTAAACCCTTTTTATTCCTTAGTGGTTTCTAAAATGGTGGCCGCCACGCCGGTCCGATCAACGTCAATGAACTTCGATGTGCTCAGTGCGCTGCTGTTTTTTTTTGTGTGTTTCTTTTTTCCTATATATTTTCTTTTGTTTTCCTGTGTTTCTTCTGTGTCCTTCTCCCTTCCGACCTTCGTGTCCTGGTCGGTGTAAATAAAACTGTCACGTTGAGGTTTTAATTTTCCAGAACAAATTAACGACGACGAGATAGGAATTTATGATTTTCGTCTCCGTATCTATCTCGATGGTGTGGTTTCGTATAATACGCTGAAATAATATCGACGGTGTTCGCGATGAATGCGAATTAGGTTGTGGTGGCTGGGGAGCAAAATAGCGGGCGAGTGGGTTCGTTGGACGCGAAAACACGAAAATGACAAATTCGAACCAAGTGCGAATATGGCGAATAATTACTGGTCGGATGACGAATAGCAGATCGATGATGCGTTCTGCGTTCTGGTGGTGAGACATTGGCGCGGACGTGTAATGATGATCTGGTGGAAAAGGAATATGTAAGATATCGTTGAAATGCGAAATATACCGCAGAAACTTGGGTAGTACTGACTAAGGAAGTATCAGCCAGCGAAGGAGGAATTGAATGAAACGCTAGACAGAGTCGAAGTATAACGCAGGGTTTCTACCGGCTCCCCAAGTCCTCCAAAAGTCCCGTCATTCTGAAAGAAAGTCCTCCAAAAACTCAAAAGTAGAATACGAGTTAATAAAGATTATGAATTTCCGCAAAATCTGGTATTTTTCATGATTAATTTGGATCTTCAAGTTTCTAACTAAATTGTGATGATTATCAGTGGTGACCATAATATTAAATTATAACTTCAATGTATTATTGTCTTCGTTTTCGGACTTATCTGTTTTTCGAAACCAGCCCTGCACATTTCTTCATACAGACTGTCATCTTCAAAATTGCATTCCTTTACGTGCGTGCATCGAGTACCTCTGAACCTTGCAGCATGTTTTGGTACATGTTCGCAGCATATCACAGGAAAATTTGAGACAGATTAGCGCAGGAGATGCCGAGATATCGACTTTTTGTGTATTTACCGGTTTCACAAAGCATTTTTCTCGAGACTTTTTTTTTTACCAAATTCTGTTAAAATTGAATTCAGATAATATCAATTTTTTGCAACATTCTCCGTTTATAATTTATGGTTTTTGAATATAGATCTATATTTTTCTTATTAGTGATTCATACATATACCGAAAAAGGTTGCGAGGTTCTGCCTGATTTAGTATGAAAATAAGGTTTTTCTTGCTTAGTTCCTTGATTTGCCGTTCTTCAAACTTAGTCCGTAACACTGTAATTTTTCCCCCTTTTTCTGACTTGACACTCTTTCTAAAATTTTAGCTCCCATGGTCCACATAAATCAGCATCAACTCGTTAGCAAAAATACAATTTTTTCGAGGTAAGTCGGCGTGGGTGAATGTGGACCTAGAAGGTTGAAATTCTGGATAGCATCAGCCATAAAGAGAAAAAACTATAGGGCGTTACGAAGTTCGTCCAAGAACTTTCGCAAAATAAGAGACACATGCATTTGAGATTTAAGCGTACCTCCTTTGAAAAAAAACTTCAAAAACGTCTTTCTTTCGAAAAGGAAAAATGATTTGGTGAATCATGCAGCTTGTGGAAAATTAGAATCTGGCCGGGGCAATGATGCGATTACATCCCTGATAACTAATTGCTACACCAACCCCGCCTCCCCAACCTCCTGAAAAAAGCCTCAGTCAACATATAACTAATTGAAAATGAACTATAGGTAACTGGAAAAAGGTCCCTGAAGTCCTCAAATTTAATTTTCATGTTTAGCAGACACAACCTGCAACCACATTCCCTTTCACATGCATATTGTATCCGACTTTCATGTTTTTCCGGCTAATGGTAGTATGTGACGTCGATGTGCGAATATCCGAGTGAAGTTGTCTCTCCTTCGGGGGAGGGAAAACTCGGCAGGTTTTGAATATACGGAAAAATGCGGCCCGTTTGTCTCGGATCTTGCAGTTATTTATCCAGCAGAGGGGCAGAAGGGAAGAAAGTGGTACGTCTGTTTGTCTGTTAGTCGATTGTGTGTTTGTATTAGATTCTGAAGGTTTTTTTTGTCTAGGGAGTTAATTTATAAAACATCGTATGTGTTAATGTTAAGTTTATTATAATAGCTATAAGGTTACTTAAAGTAGATTATTTTGAGGGAGGAGGCCCTGAAGAAAAGCATGGCACTGAAGGGCCCTCCTCTTCCTTCACATGTTAGAAATAATAATATAATAATTTAAAAAAAAAAAAAGAAAAAAAAAGGGTACACTGAAGTAGTTGACGTATCTACTGCACCGAAACTGGCCTCAGTATTGTCGATCAGCGTTACTTTTGTTAATCGTAAGCTGATTCTGTTTTTCTTCTTCCATTTCTTTCATTTTTAGCATTTACTAAATATAGTTAGATGCGGAATGAGGGGGAGGGGCGATACCTCTACGAATTTTCTAAGTCAGCATTTTTCGATAAATTCGACCATTTACCATTTAGTCGGCATTTGGAACCAGTAGACGGCAAATCGAATTCTTTTTTTGTTTGGATGAAAATTTTTTTGTATCCTCGATTTGACATTTTCAACGTCTCTCGGCAAAATATAAAATTGTAAAATTGGCTTACCGTCTAAAGCTTCTACTTTTAATTATTTTTTTATTTTTTTAAATTTTTAGTTGGAGGGAAGTTCTTGCACCGAGTCTACATTTTTCGGGCGGTTTCCGTGTTTTCGTTCGGGTTCAGCCCATTTAGCCGTGATTTTGAACAATCAGTTGATGCAATGTGGGAATCTTTGAGGTTTTTTCTACTTTCATGGCAAGTTTATTCCAGCGAGTCGGAATTTTTGATTTACTTTCAACGCCACCACCCTCATCTCCTAATTCATCAGGACTCGGCTCGCCCCGTACACGTCTACACCCGACCATAAGTTACACGCGAGTTTATTACGGAGGGGGCAGCGATGGCTTGTTAAAGAAAAAACTGCATTGTTGAAATGACACTTGGTGATAATGGCTGTGGTTTAGCCATAAATGGCCTGCTTAGTGATAGAAACAATCACTAGAAAATTGTTTGCATATATTCGTGGCATGGTATCAAAAATAATGTAACTTACTACGCCTTGGTCATGGCCTCTGTTACTCTGGCCACGTCTACGTCCACAACCCCAACGCTTTCTACCAAAAGCGTTCGGCTGGGTTTTTCCGGGGGTGGGGGGGCAGCGCCTTGTTTAGTGTTACAAGAGTGGCATGCGCTCCTCTCTCTCCCTCGCATATCTATCCTATCATGGTGTATGCAAACGTTGCCCATAAAATCATGACGTACTTACAAGTTCTATTTCATGATATCGTACGACGTGGTGCCGACATTTTTCTATCCAAACGTTGAGGGAGGGTGCTTTTGGGAACCATTTTGACCGCACAGGCCTCTCGGAAACAGCTGCAGACTAGACACCGACAGTTAATATGCCGGTCCGAAGTCGTTATTAGTTAACTTCAGGCGGTATTATATTAATTCTAACCGGACGTAAAGGCAGACAAGACTATTCCGAAGATTTTTCAGCGTCTTCCGCTGGGTACTCTTGTTACCTTAGGTAACATCCCGTTTATTGTTTTTCTATTTCTTCGTCTTCTCTTTTACTTTTCACTCAAAAATTTTATATGATATCTTATCTTATTATAAATATGGAGGCGGCGAGCTCGAATATAGGCATGATAGGGTGTCGGTGGTATTCTGCATCGTGTTAGGTTACGCTTGAGGTCACGTCCTTGTCTACGTGTTTTAGCATTCCTACGAATTTGGCTTTAAACTAGAATCGTAGTTGAATGAAACGAATGAAATTGACCAGGATGTTGTACAAAGACTTTATTAGTGGCTAGGTCAGTTTGACTACTCGAAAAGATCGTGCGCTTATTAGTGAGAACTCTCGGTTTCGGAATTTCGCTGTTAAAATTAATTATCCGTTTCAGAATGAAGAAGTTGATTAAAAAACAAACGAGTTCGGAATTATTAAGCCCTCAGGGAACACCCGAACACATTTCCCGGGATCCAAATATTTATTTGCTACCATAAACAGCTGACTCTTCTCCCTATTAACCATGATCTAAAGCCGAATATATAGAAACATTGACTCATTATGATAGAGTGTACACAACGTACTTCCGGCAGGACGCTGCGTCCTACCAGTCCTACCACTTACACAAATTCATAGAAAAATCACTGTTCTTCCAGTAGGACTGTAGTTCGTCTCACTGTAGTCAGTGTTGCATTTAGATGCAGCGCAAAAAAAAACACGTTGAATTCCAATAATTCTAAGGTCTAAAACGTACAAAAGTACTACCCGAAGTGCTTCCGGCAGAACGCAGTGTTGTACACTCTATCAATATGGGTGAATCTCTGAATAACCAGAAAATTGTAGTAACCAGGAATTTTCTCTACAACTAAGAACATGAAGTAACTTGTTTTTTTTTTTTAAATCAATAGCAAAGAACCCCCTTATTACCGACAACAATCTCTCAATCATTCCCATCGCACTAGAACTGAGGAAGGTACTCAAATAGAGTAAAAGTTCCATCGTAGTATACTGTAACCAACTTCGATTTTCGACTGTAGTTGACCGTAGGTCCATTATTATCAAGAAACAATCAAAATTTATAAGGTTCACGAGAAAAGAGGTAATAGAATATAAGTTAAGAGCGGAGAAAAAAATTTTTGAACTGAGACGTACATCTACAAGGGAGGAAGAAGTCATGAAATTAGTTTTTTTCCATCGTAGTATACAAAATTTGAATCATCTTAATATGGGACTAGTTTAGATTTACTGATGGGAAAAAGTACTGAATCTTCTTATTTAGCACCGAAGTATAGCGATCCAATCATGAAAATTGTCTATTTTTGAACTTATTGCAGACTTTTTGCCAAATTTCTGTCCAAAAATCCCGTTCTATTTTTTTTCTATTCCATCGTAGTATACGATTATACGCCATGAAGTTCTAGTCTGAGAAAAACGATTTTGACTTTTTCATAAAAGGGAACACTGCCTATTATAATTTTGTGCTTCATTACTGCATGCTGGCCAGTGTTGCTCTGTTGAATTAAGAAAGATGTTCAAATTTTCTATCGTGGTATATATTTTTTCTTTCCATCGTAGTATCGAAGTATAATTTTGAAGAATACTACGATGGAAAAGAAGATATTACAATGGAATTTATCGTTGCTTTTGCCACATTATCCAGAAGAGACAGCTGAATGGTGATGATTTCTCTTCAGCCCGTTGTTTCACATCTTCATGACCTGTCAATACTCATCCTAGATAACCTTTTTTTTCTCTTTGAAGGAACGATGTCCGTACACCAGGTCACATGGAACGCACAAGAATGTAGCATCCTCTGTTTCAACAAATTGAGTTGCTTCGAATGCGAAGGAGAATGCGCTCATTACTTCCTTGCCGAGAAAAAATATTCAGAGGCAGACACTGATGCATCCAATCCCGACGATGTTGAAGTACTTCTTTCTTATGTCTTGAATTGTACTCCTTGCCATTCAGATGAATATTCTTCTCGTTTCTTCAGTTGTCGTCCTCGCTATGAATACATCGGGTTTGTTGTTCCTCAATTCCATTGTGATCTCAAGCAATTCATCGTAATATTAGCATTCTCATTGTAGATATCAAGAATAGAGAATACTACAATGGAATTCCATCGTAATTACAAAAAGCCTTCATACCCTATGTGGCATTTCTTGTGGGATTCCCATACATGTACTTACTTGCAGGTATACTACTATGATCCGCAGGAAAAAAAATTTGTTCAATATGTTCAAATTTTAAAATTTGGAAACTGAATTTTCAGGTTATTCAGAGATTACACCCATATACTAGGGTTCCGCGCCATATTTTATTAGACATTTTTTCTACAGTACAATAAAAAGTTATCATTATTTAATTTCATTCATTCTTGTACAAGGGCAGGAATATTGACAACAATATTGGTTACAGCTTACTGGAGGAGGTGATGCAAAAATTCATCTGTCAGCCGATTCCTGAAACAGGATTTTATTGTTTTCATGGTTGAGAATGTACTTTCACAGGGTATGTACGACCTAACATGGACTCTTCAAACTGAAATCTCTGTTTCGGGTTTTGTGCCTGAGCCAGCCATTTGAAGAATTGAGCCCCACTTTCCTCCCGCTAGCACGAAAATGGATCAGCCTGCAAATTGCCAAATTCAAGCTAAAAATCAGGAGATTGAGTTTCTATGTTAGCTGAGGGGGGTGAGGTGGAGAATAGTGAGAAAAATGTCCTTTTCAAGCTTTTGAGAATCATTGAATCGGTTGTCAAATTCATCCATGAGCAGCTATATACATTCTGTAAATTCAGAGAAATCGCGATCCTCAAGTTCGGCTTTCAACTGCTGACAGCATTGGAAATGAGTCAAGGTATTTCTATAGCGAACGATGACTTGAAAATTTATAAAGTTTATTGCGGAAACCATTCTCGTAACGGACTAAATCTGAGATGACTTGGTATGCTAATTCTTTCAAGATTTCAGGGTCGTTCACTTCTTCCATTCATTCAATATTTGATGAAACGTACTCATTCAAGAACGCTGGAATTTCTTTTCGGATACCAGTGAATTGTTCAAGACACTTCCCAGCACTGAGCCATCTCACTTGATTGTACAGTAACAGGTCCCCCATGTTCTCCTTCGATCTCTTTCAGGACTTGTTTCAATTTTCGATAAGTGAGACTTCTATTGCCGTCCCTCACTAAATTGAGGATCTTGACAACGCATTTCAAAACTCGATTTTCTTTTAGCATTTTCCCGCTCAAAGCTTCCTGATGAATATAGTACCGAGTGCATTTTTGGACACTTTATTCTTGCTTTTTCCAAAAATCCAACAAGACCATTATCTTTCTCTACCTTCGCAGGTGCACCATCGGTAACAATCGCTGAGCACTTGTGAAAACTTTTTGCGCCTCAAGTTCTATCAACAGACCAACAAATTTTATTACTGTGTCATAGATATCCTTTCCTTTTGTTGTTTCATGCTAAGTGCACAGGTCAAAGAATTCTTCTCTAATTGAAAAGAAACCAAGTGTAGTAATTATACTCGCGTGTGCGCTTTTGACAGTATTACCATTTTATCAATAAATTTATTCAATATTCGGAACACATCTTGTGGGCCGTGATCGTATTCGCACTTTCGACCTTGCTCTTGGTCTTATTACAGCTTTCACACCCAATCATCTAAGAGAACCACTACTGAGTTACCTAGAGAAGCAGTCATTCGCTCCCTTAGTGACCCGGTATCGGCCAAGAATACAGCAACTCCATCCTACCGTTGCTGTTCATAGTTAACCGGTCATCGTAGGATTGTACCATGGTATACCAAAAGAATGAGAGTAATGATACTTATTCGGTGGATAGTGGTAATTTGGTTACATAACTTCCTGTCTCTGTGGGCGGTTACTCGTTTCAGTTTGTACTGCTACCCTGTGGTAATCGGGTTATGCCAATGGACGGAAAGTTGGTTTGTCAGTATTGATGATTGGTACTTATGGGTTTCCTCCAATACTTATGTACGGTTTCGGTAGTTCAGATCGAACATTTGAAATGAATTGTGTGGTCTGATGCGCTTTTCTCGCATTCAAAGATCGCAGTACCAGTTGTGGGATAAAATTTTGATTTTATGAAAGTCGTCGAGATAGTGAGCTCCACACGTCACATTATTCCTTGGGTCGCTAACGTGTTACCGGTCTGTGTACTGATGCGTTCATTGGGTTCATTGTTCATAGTGTTGTAAGGTGAATGGACACTGGAGTATTCGAAATTTTGGCCTGGGCGGTTGTGCGCTCGGCAAGGTTGGTACGGGGAATTGTATTTCCCATTACACTGCCGGACCATCATATCGTGTATACGAGGGCGCAAAACATTAATAAATAAAATGGTTCGTCATTACTCGAAATTCATCGTGGTATCCGCCGGAGAGCGTAGAACCGGTAGTAATACCTCCTATTTCGCGTTCGCAATTTATTATTCCGGAGTGTAAACTCTATTAAACAACGAGTGGTGTTTGTTTCGTCCTCCCCGGCCAAGACTCGAAGGCGAGGTGGACTGCATTGGTGGTGGCTGGTGGGTACTGGTGCTGTATGATTTACGAAATAGATTGTTCGTCGTCGTACTGCACCCTCGCCTCGGTGCGGAAAGATTTATATGGGATTTAATGAATTTCGTGACAGAATTGTTTTAATCAAAAGGGAAACGGATTTTACCGGTGAATTTGCATATTCTATTAGATTTCGTTGTTTTCTTTTGTGTTCCCGCTTTATCTAGCGTTAAATGCGTTTTCGTCTGCGCCGGTGAACGTGCAAAATTGGGAAAAGCTCTGCGCACCTCGTTCTCCCGAGGCGCCGCCATTCAATCGGTGATTAAATGTCGTTTATCGACGGGCGTGAAAATTCGGCTGTTTAAGCGATGCGGAGCCTGAGTTGCTCGAACGTCGCTACGGTTGTATCTTCGTGACCGCCAGACGAAAGCGCAACAATCTTGAAAAAAAAACCTACTTGAGCTGCATAATTTTCGAACTCAAGTCGGAGGTTTTGGACTTGACAAAGAGAAGAAGCTTCCGAAGCAGTAATCCAAACTAGCGCTGTGAAAAAATCGCATCAAAATTTACTAGAAACTCTAGTTTGTAAGTCTCTGAGTTAGCGATTCAGACACTCTTCAGTAATAATTTATAGCATTTTTTACTAGATTGGGTAGAAGAAGGGCGTGTAATTAAAAGAACAGTTTGAAAGAAAACACCAATGAAGTTTTCGTTTTGTCACAGTTCGGCGATTCGAAATCTGACACTGTTTCGGCGTAACGAAAATTATGCAACATCAAAAAACTCACTCGCTGAGTACCAAGACAGAGAGCAGCCGACTGTCGACTCAAGTATTTCAGCATCCTATTGCTAGAGCAGTTATGAGGTTTAGTGGAATTGTGAAATGATACATAACTACCTGATCATGTAGAGAGTAAAAGTACGATTCCGATGATGTCACGTGTTTACATCAAGACTACCCAAAGAGTGGGACAACTGAAGCACTTTACTCCCAACCCCATAAGAGTAAAGGCTCTAACACTATTTTTAGAACGCTGAAAAATCGTCCATTTATAGTCTGAAATTATTTAGAAGCCGCAGTCGATGTTGATATCAGGGGGAAGTGTACCTCCTATCTGACACAGCGACTAAGACGAAGTTTAGGCATATGCCTATCCGCATATTCATTCTTGACGGTTGTCTGCCATTCTCCTCCACCCGGTCCCAATTGCCTTCACGAATTCGTCTCCCCGTCTCGTCATCGGTCTGCCGCGCAATCTTTTTCTCTCATACGGCGTCCAAGCCTCTACTTTTCTTTCCCACCTCTTTTCCTCCTGCAGGATGTCCATTCTCTGGAAAAGTCGGGGAATTTTATGGAAAAGTCAGGAAAGTTCGGAATTTTCAGTATTTTTCAGCTAAAAGTCAGGGAATGTTGTAAAAAAATTGATTGCGAAATTTTGTTGTATTTCAAACAGATTTTACCCTATTTCTTATTAAAAAATTTTTCCTTCGCTTCGCTCAGGCAACCCCGTCTCCTATCGCAGTAGTACAGAGTGTGTTAGTGTGATGAAATCGTTTTCATGGTATTCGTTTCGCGTCTACATCTTCCTATTAAGACGGCTATACACTTAACGTATTTCGTATTTTGTTTCACGAAACATATGACGAAACTGTTCGCGAGAATCTGAAAATCGGCGCGAAAAGACGCGAAAATGAAAAAATATTCAGTCTAGCTCCTCTCCCCAGTGTACAAAATTTGTTGAGAAAGTCGTAGTGAAACGAAAATTTGAAAACCAATGAATTCACCTTCTGGAACATCTAGTTTTTTCACAAAATATCCTATGTTCGTCATACTAGACTTTTTCCTTAAAATTTGGTTGCTACTTTTGTCCCGCCTCCTGGTGCCAAAATGCTCCTTTCTATAGCTCTTTGCGTTCTTTAAAGCTTCTGCGTACCACCTTTCGTTGAGCTCAGGTCGGGGCCCCGTACGGGAGGACCTATGCTTGCCGCTTTCCCATGTTTTCGTTTTTAAACTATTGCCAAAATTTCCTTTAAAAATTGATTTTAGTACCCAGTACTTTTGCCACGCTTTTTTGACATTAATATTTAATTATTTATCTCTCCGGGTTTTAGAGGACAAAATTTGTCCCAAACGTACTTTTCTTCCATTTTACCTCGTATCCTCCAATTTGCGCCAGTTTTTTCTCAGTCGTTCGCCAAAATGAGGGATTTTCCCAGTTTATCTCCAATCCTGCTTCTTTACTTTTTATTTTATCCATAGTTCTTCCCCTTTTTTTCCAGTTCAGCGATCAATTCAGCCATGATAAACTCGTCGTCCGCATATCTGAAGTTGTTCCGATATTCATCATTGATTTCTAAGCCCTTTTGTTCCTGTTCGAGTTTCCTGAATATTTCTATAGATTGGAGGAGAGAAGGTCTCCTTGCCTTACACGTTTTTCGATTAAAAATTTTTTGCCCGACAAATATATGCTTCGGAGCCTTTATGTAACTTTCTGATTAACCTAATGAGTTTTGGATTTACCCTCTGCTTTTCCATTGCGTTTCATGGAAAAGAATATGATTTACAGAATCAAATGCTTTCTTAAAATCAATGAATAAAAAGGAAAATAGTATACAGATTATACTCGTTGGATTTTTTATAATTTGGTTCGTAGTGAATAGGTCATCAGCTGTTGAAAAATTTTTTCTGAATCCTGCTTGTTCTTTTGGTTGGTGTGTGATCCTTTATGATTTTTGCAAAAATTTTACTTAAATTTGAAGTCAGACTATTTGGTTTATAATTATTCATATTTTGAACATCCTCCTTTTCAAATAGTAACATTATTTTTGCTACTTTTTATTGTATTGGTATGACTGCCTCTTCAAATATTTTATTAAATAGGTCTCTAAGAGGTATTGCCAGCTCCTCCACAATTTTTTTCAGGAACTAGTTCTCTATCTGATCTGGATCCGCGATTTTATTCGTTTTCAGTCTTTTCAAATTATAGGTAATTTCGCTGGTCGGTACCTTTGGTGCCTCTTCTTCTACTTCAGGGTTTTCTCTCTCCCCGCTTATAGTCCATGTATAGCGATTCGTAGAACTTCTTAGATGCTTGAAAAATCCCAAGTCTATTATGAGTGGCTTCCCCTTTCTCGGTTTTCATCGTTAAGACTAAGTTTTTCCCTGCAGCTCATTCCTTCCTCATTTTCTTTATCGACCCATTCTCTTCTATTATACTTGAAATTTTTTCCTCATTGTACGCTTTTACATGTTTTCGAATCTCGTTTTTAACTTCTCTTTTTAGCATTAATAAGTCCAGTTTTCTTTTAGTGATTAGCTGTCTTTACTTAATATCTTATTTCTTTTCTCAATCGTAGTCTGAAACTATACGTATTCAAATTTTTTCGGAATTAATCGGCCCATCCTGTATAGGTACAAAATATAAAGCAAATATAACTGTGCAGCTGGCAACAGGGGTTGTATTTCTCAATTTATCGACTCGGTAAATTTAACTCGGGATATCGGCAATTGAAAAAAAAAAATTGACACCCCTCCCCCTCCATCGAAACAGTGCTCCGAATGCCCGTGCATGACACTGATGCTTGCGCTGAAGCTGGTTCAAACCTTGTTAGCCGTCCCTGAGTTGCTCCGTGTGTACGCTTATTTAATTTTTTTTTTTCAACAAACTCGTAAATCGGAACAAAGTAGTGATCTTCCTGTAGGCAGAGAAGCTCTTTCATGTCTCCACTCTCGAAAAGTTGCAAACCGTTCATTTGTCAGCCAGTCTCCGTCCCCAAAACAGCTTTTTCGAACTGAAGTCCGTCTTCAGTACACTGGAAGTTGTAAATCACTACGCGGTCGGTCGGTCTGTATCTCCAACCTCAATATGACTTCTGCGAACGAAGTATCATTTCCTGACAAAATATGCGGCGGATGAGAGCTATGAGGGCTTTAGCTTATCCTCCCACACCTCTCCCGCCTAGAACCATCTAACGCAATCGAAATAAAGCAGTCGGATTTTACCTACCTTTTTGGTACTGTCAAGTTTTCGCAATTGCGTATCGCAATCTACCGTCCTTCTCGAAGGTGGGAGGGGGTTAAATGAATTTTAATTAAAAGTCTCTCTCAAACGCTGTGTGCAAAACCATCGACAGTTCCTCATTTACCCCTCTCTACTGACTGCTCCGGGAATTGCATGGAAAAGCAATTAATTACCGTCGACCGTATTGGCGTTGTCAGTTTGTTAGTTTTTGATACCTGCGTTTAGTTTTTACCAACAAAACAAATTGAAATTATCCGAGGTGTAGCGAGCACCAGTATCCATTTTACCACTGCATTGGGAGAGGAAAATTGGAACTGCGGTTGCTGAAATCCCAATGTGATTATGTAAGACTGCGTGATGTGGAGAATAACGTGAGTGTTTACTGATAAAGAAGAGAAGATGTAAAATTTGTACTATCCGTATGAATCGTATGTTCGCTACCAAATCCGAATGTTCGATAGCATGAAAGTTTTTCGCGTGTGGCTCTTTGGCTGTCAGCTTGAATCTGTGAAACATGTGAATTGCAGAACTACCCACAATATCGGACAGTGCCCGGTGTAGCCTTAATCCTCAGAGGTCAATAAAATTCGTGAATACTTGGTGCGAACCCAAATTCTTACAGTCGTATCTGCGCAACTTTGAAATCAGGTGATATTCCGAGAGGACGGATGTCTATGTTTTCCTCTCAGCTCGTCATGTGTGTTCGAAGTTTGGCGTAAATTCTACTTGATGCATGTAGCTACCACAAAACATCTACCACTGCTGTTTGTAGGACTTGGAGTCCTTTCTATAGTATTCTGTCTTGAAATTGGGGAGGGCAAATGATACGTAGCCCAGTATTTGGAAACAACCGACTTTCTGTATGATGCCGGTTTTCATCAGGAATGTTCATTTCTGTTAAAGAAAGATCGGCTAAGATAGGATTTATCAACAATATTTGTGCGAACATTCGACAGTCGAGGGGTAATCGTGTCCGAAAGGAATAATAAAGAACGGAAATGGTTCTACGTACTCGCAGTACTCACGTACAAATTGGTAGTGGCCGAACCGCTGCATGCTTCCTGAATCCTTTTGAATTCCCGAGTAAACTGATCCCTAAGATTTTTCCTCATCGTCTTGATCGTCTGCATTGAAAAAGCAGAACACTGGACTAAGCCCTCAATACGCACACATGCCTTCGGATGAGCATGAGACCAGTTTGTTTTCCAGCTTCTCTCAGAGAATGTCTTTCTCCTTGTCCCTTTTTGGCAATCGACAACATTCTGGTTCCAAAACACGAGCCAAGTGACCGCACTCTAGATGACTAACTAAAGGTGAAATATTTATTACAAAGGGCGGGGGTTGTCGAACATCTCACCTCATAATGATCTAGAACAATCATGTCCTGAGTTCATCGTTATACTATCAGCCCGGTCGTTGGTGTATTCACAGAAATGCAACGCTTATCGTTGAATTTTTTTCATGAACTATAATTAGAACGTATACTACTCCCCTAAGAATACAGTTCGAATAATTCGACAAAATTTATTGCGATTTTTATCACTTCCCCGGGTAAATCTCCGCACTCCCCGTCCTTCTAACTCGATAATGAGCGTAGTTACAACATTACCAAACCGTTAACTGCTGTCGTGTTCCCCGGCCAGAGGAAGAGAAAAGTTCGGGCGAGCCATTTGAACGCTCGGAGGAAAACTATGAGGTTTTTATTTTTGGATTTTATTCTCATTTGTAAAATTTATGATACCTTTAAACAAATGTAAGCGACGTGCTTTTATTCGCGAACGGTTTGTTTACAAAATATGTTCGGCGTTTTACTATTTTCACGCTCCTTTGTCTCGTGTGGCTTTATTTTTTTGAACCCTCTGAAGTTTTAGGGAGGGTTCTTGATAGTTTTTGAACGGTTCTCGATTTCTTTGGACATTTATGGTCCCAGGAAAGCTTTTTTACATGAAAATTGGGTTTTACAGTGTGTATGGGATGTGGAGAATAAGATGCTTTTTACAAAAATCCTCTAAAACGAGTTGCAAGCATGTTGCAAACAAGCTGTAAATTACAAAACATACACTGTCTGTGCATGTGCTCTAAACGAATTTGCAAACATCTTTCTGACGTAAAATATGGCCTCAGGAACATTAAGTTTAAGTTACCCCGTCAGAAGTTTAAGTGGACCATTGAGACAGGAATATGGGGTAACATAGCCAAATTTCTCATAACTATCCCGGACAGGGCAAAGCAGTCTTATCATGTGACAGGTGAGCCAGTAATGTCCATCCTCTCTCATTTCAGCTGTAACCCCTACACAGGAGCCTGACTGAAAGTTGTATAACTATCACTGATATCAAATGTGGGGTGTCTTGAGTCACCGAGTCCATTTTTGGGATCGCTTCAGTTGTGACTCCTCCCTATAATGCTCTGTAAGAAGCCACAACCTAAAGCAGTATATATTCAGTATTTCAGGTTGTATGTATTCTAATATAGTGCAGGATGGAGTATATTGTTTACCCACAGTGTAAGGGTAAACACGGTAAAAATGCGAACCTATATCACTCGGTGAAATAGCGCGATAAGTAGCGGGTGCGAGAATGAGGTGCACCCGTAATGTTCACCGGATGATACGCGTCACTACAATAATGCGCGTTGCAACTTCTGGAGAAGAAATACGAGCTTTTCTACTTCTCGCGGTCTCGCCGAATGAAATTTCAGTGGTGTATGTACAAAATGCGAACCGTCATTAGGATTTTGCAAAAGCTGCACGGTGCGATGGTATTCATTAATGATACTTGTGCACCCGTTCGTCGCGCAACGGACGGTGATATTATTGCCGGAGCAGAAGAGTGTGCCGTTGAAGTGGAACCACCCTGCCCGGCTCGTGTGT